>CM022303.1:380627627-382108768 GCA_011799875.1 Thinopyrum elongatum | reverse complement strand
GGTACGTATTGTTTTATACGAATGCCTTTCGGGTTGAAAAGTGCTGGTTCTACATTCACGAGAGCAGTCCAGATTGGTTTTCAGCCTCAGCTACATAGAAATATGGAAGCTTACATGGATGATATAGTGGTCAAGACCAAGGACAAAGCGATGCTCATTCAAGATCTAGAAGAAACATTTGCAAATCTGCGCAAGATCAATTTAAAGCTCAATCCCGAGAAGTGCGTGTTTGGCGTTCCTTCCGGCAAGCTTCTCGTGTTCTTTGTGTCTCAGCGTGGGATCGAGGCGAACCTCGACAAGATCAAAGCTATTGAGCAGATTGAGGCGCCAAGACGCATCAAGGATGTACGTCGTCTTGCCGACTGCGTTGCTGCCCTAAGTAGGTTTATCTCCAAATCTGCTGAGCGCGCCCTGCCCTTTTTCAAAATTTTGAAGAAGGCGGGTCCAATGAAATGGAGTCCAGAAGCGGAGGCTGCGCTGCAAGATTTGAAGAGATACCTCTCTTCTCCGCCAACGCTAGTCGCGCCTAGACCACAAGAGCCGTTGCTGCTGTACCTGGCAGCGACAAATCAAGTGGTTAGTGCTGCGCTAGTGGTGTAGAGAGAAGCTGACGAGGAGGCAACACCAGCGGCAGGACCGCCAAGTGACACGCCAGGATCATCCCCGGCAAGGACAGATCCCGGCAAGATAGGATCTGCGCAGTCAAAAGAACCAGTGCAAAAGAAAAAGATGGTGCAGCGCCCAGTTTATTTTGTTAGCTCTCTTTTGCAAGGGGCTAGATCAAGATACTCTGGTGTGCAGAAGTTGCTCTTCGGCCTCCTTATGGCCTCGAGGAAGTTGCGCCATTATTTTCAAGCACATGAAATTACCGTCATCACTCGCTTCCCGTTGCAACAGATTTTGCGAAATCCAGAGGCAACCGGCAGAATCGTGGAGTGGGCTTTCGAATTGTCAAGCTTTGATCTCAAGTTTGAAAGCACTTCAACAATTCAGAGCAGAGCCTTGGCGGAGTTCATTGCGGAATGGACCCCAACGCCAGACAAAGAGATTCAAGAAACGACTCTCCCCGGCAGGGAAACTGATCGAGAATGGGTTATGTACTTTGACGGGGCTTTTTCACTGCAAGGCGCCGGTGCTGGCGTGCTGCTTGTCGCACCCACCGGAGAGCAGCTCAAGTATGTAATCCAAATGCATTTCCCCCGGGAGAGTTCGACAAACAACACTGCGGAGTACGAGGGGCTGCTTGCTGGTCTCAGGATCGCGGCAGACCTTGGTATCAAGAAGCTCATCATCAGAGGCGATTCGCAGCTTGTTGTCAGGCAAGTTAACAAGAATTACCAGAGTCCATTGATGCAAGCTTATGTGGATGAGGTGAGAAAAATGGAAGAGCGCTTTGATGGTCTGCAAATGAAGCACATTCCTTGTGCCGAAAACAGTATTGCTGATGACCTGTCAAAGCGCGCTGCCCTCAGGTTGCCTGTGGAACCAGGAACTTTTGTGCTCCATTTGACTCAACCATCTGTGGCACCGTCAATGAGGCAAGAAAAGAGAAGAAAGTTGAATTCTGGGCAGTACTTTCCGGCAGAGCTCCCTGGAGCCACCGGCAAGGAACTTGCCGGGATCAGCGGCAAGCCTGCCGGGGAACGACAGGCTCCGGCGGAGCCTCAAGCTTTCGCTGTCGAGACAAATGTTCCCCTGGCGGAAGAGATGCCTTTAGTCCTAGCTGTCGAGCCCCAGGCTCCAGCATGGGCACAGCACATTGTCCATTTCCTTCAGACAGGAGAACTCCCTGAAGAGCAGGAAGAAGCGGAAAAGGTAGCCCGTCAGTCTACTATGTACCAGTTCGTCGATGATTTTCTGTACAGAAAGAGACCGAACGGTGTGAAATTGAAGTGTATTCCTTGGGAGGATGGACTAGAGCTATTGGCAGAGATACATGGAGGCATATGTGGCTCTCACATAGGATCAAGAGCACTTGTCGAAAAAGAATTCCGACGAGGTTTCTTTTGGCCCACTGCCCTCCAGGATGCAACTGCACTAGTAACCAAGTGTGAAGCGTGCCAATTTCATTCGAAGAAATCGCATCAGCCAGCTCAAGCTCTTCAGACGATTCCTCTCTCCTGGCCATTTTCAGTCTGGGGGCTTGACATACTGGGCCCCTTTCCCCATGCTGCCAGGGGCTTTGAGTACTTGTACGTTGCCATCGACAAGTTCACAAAGTGGCCGGAGGTGGAAGCAGTGAGAAAGGTGACAACACAATCAGCCGTCAAGTTCTTTAAGGGAATAGTGTGCCGTTTCGGTGTGCCCAACAGGATCATCACCGACAATGGCACGCAGTTCACAAGTCGCACCTTCATGCAGTACGTCCAAGACCTTGGCGGCAAGATTTGTTTTGCCTCTGTTGCTCATCCGAGAAGCAACGGCCAAGCGGAGAGGGCTAATGCTGAAGTGCTGTGCGGTCTCACTGCCAAAACTTTTGACAAGCTGAAAAAGTGCGGAAGGCGCTAGATTGACGAGTTGCCGGCGGTTTTTTGGTCAATCAGAACGACACCAAATCGAGCCACTGGCCAGACACCCTTCGCTGTAGTCTACGGAGCGGAAGCAGTTCTCCCCACGGAACTCATATACGGGTCACCTCGAGTGCTCGCTTATGATGAGCTTGAGCAAGTGCAGCTGCGACAAGATGACGCTGTGCTCCTTGAGGAGGATCGTCTTCAGGCTGCTGTGCGAGCTGCTCGCTACCAGCAAACTTTGCGCCGCTATCATAGCCGCAAAGTTCATGCCCGAAGCCTTGAGGAAGGCAACCTTGTTCTTCGATGGATTCAGTCCGCCAAGAATTCAAACAAGTTGACGCCGAAGTGGGAAGGCCCTTATCGGGTAGTACGAGTCACCAAGCCCGGCGCTGTCTGCCTAGAGACCGAGGATGGCGTTCCAGTGAGCAACTCCTGGAATATCGAACATCTTCGCAAGTTTTACCCGTGAGGCGCAGTTGCCGGGGGCCCCCGGCAACCACCTTTTGTACAAGTCTTGCTGGCAGGCATGTAATCCTTTATACAAAGCCAGGCACAGACCCTGTGTGCAGATGAATAAGATTAAGTGTTGTACATTTTCTTATTGATTTCCATGTTTATATATATATATATATGCATGCTTGTCTGAGATATTGTACGACACTTGTTCCCGGTAAGTATTAACGAACCGCCAAGGTTCCATATTTTTATTTTCTCTTCTTTCTTTTTCTCAAAAGATAGAAGGGTTCCTCACGCGCACGTTTGCCGGGGGGGAAGGAAGATATGGATACCAGTGGGCGACGTTCAGAATTGATACCTTGCCGGAAGAAACAAGGAATACAACGACAGAGAGCTAAGTTGCTAAACTTGAGCAAGCTTTTCAATTTTTATTACAAGGTTATTTTCCTTGGATGATTTCGGCCTTTGTATTGAAAATCTGCACGCGAAGGAACCCTTGTCGTAATTGGCTGCGCCTTTATTCTGTTTCGAGTCCGCTCAACAGCTTAGATGGCTGCACTGAGAATGCCAAGGTGCCTTGCCGGCCGCTGCACCTCCAGCAGGCTGCTAAAGTCCCGCACCCAGCGCTCGCGGTAGGTTGTGCGCTGGCAAGTTTTCAGTAAGCGTAGGGTGTGCTCCATACAGAAAGGAATCAGACAAGGGAAATAGCATGCATGCACCAAACATAAGCAAGTTATATTACATTAATAAGTGGCCGCAGTTCTAACTTAAGACTTAATTGTCTTTGGCATGGAATGACGATGGCAAGAAGAGGTGGAGCGGCTAGTCCCTGCGCTGGCCTTGACCCTCTTGATTGAATCTACCTTCTCAAGGATGGGCGCAACAAGCTCCTCAAGTGCTTTGAGATTTGCATCTTGCGGCAAGCGGCCGAGCACGTTGGTGAGGTCGATGCCAGGATTATTATGCACCACCTTGATGAGCACCTTGCGGAGGACGGCCCGGCAAAGCTTGCGGGATTCATCGGCTAGTTGGGTCGCTCGGTTGGACTGAAGCAGCTTCAGGGCATCAATGACGCTTTCAAAGAATATGGTCAGCCTGGTGCTTCGGGATATCCTTTCTTCAATGGAATACTTGAAGTTTGGCAGGCCCATGGTTGACAGTTGTGCCGTGAGCTTCTCTGTGGTGTCGATAAGGCGTTCAGTCCATATTCCACCCCCTTTTCATAGTCAACTTGGGCGGTGGCAGCACTCTTGAGCAAGTTCTTCTCGTCTTGGAGATCCTTGCTCAGGGCCTTCTCGCGGGCCCTGCCGTCCTCAAGTGACTTTTCCAGCGTGGTCAACTTCAGCCTCAGATCGGCAATAGCATCATTGGCAGAAGAGAGCTGCTTGGTCTTGTCGGATATGGCAACTTGCATCTCCGCCAGGGTGTGGAGGGTTTTCTCCTTGTCACCTTTGAGCGTCGAGAGCTCCTTGCTGTGTTCTTCAAGATCCACTTCCAGCTTCTTCACTTTGTCGCTCAGCTCATTCTTGACGGCCTCTGCAGCCTTGGCAGCATCGATGGCCTCCTTGAGCTTGCTGGCGTGATCTACAGTTAGAGCTTCGAGCGCCTCCTTGTGCTTCTGCTCCAGCTCCTGGGTCCGCCGCGCGACAAGCTTCTCGATTTCTTCATCTTTGCTGCGAAGCTTGGCGGCGAGCGCCTACTCACATGTGGCAAGATCTTCCTCGTGAGCATCAAGCGCAATACGACGCTCCATCAGGAGGGCATCTTCAGCAGCAATTCTTTGCACAGCTTCCTCTTGCGCCTTCTCTATGTCAGATTGTTTCAAGAGGAGCTCCGTCCAGCTTTGGCTCACTTGTTCCCGATTGGCAGTCAACTCTTGATAGGCCTCGGCGTACCAGATTTGCGTTTGCTCAACGCGCTTTTGAAAATCTGTTTCAGCTGCTTCAACAACTGCAGCTCTGGAATCTACCTTCTCTTTTTGGGCACGGTGGAGCGCTTGGAGCTTGCGGAAGTTATCGCCCATGGCCTGAAGGAGCTGATCTTCCTCAGATTTGCTGCTGCTGACACGTGGTTCGTTGACGATCTCGAGCCTAGCAGCAGTGATGATTTCTTCATCAAAAGTTTCCCCTTCGATCGGTGCCCCAATGCTTGCCGTCCCCTGCAAGTTGATGAACAGGTTCTCGCAAACTTTGAGATATTTGCTTGATGAAGGGACTTCGGATGTTGATGGTTGATCCTCAGCAACCGCCTCACCAGCAGCTGGGGGCTCCGTGGCCGGCATAGCGCCTGGCGCTCCTATGGTAGGAATGCTGTCAGTATGGTCACCAGCCTCCTTGCCGTCCCTTTCAGCGGATTCCTTGGCGGGTTCCTCCTGTGCAGTCTTGGCAGCCTCGTCGGCAGAGGCACTGCCAGCCTCGACGGTGGCATCCTTGGCGGCCTCGCTAGCAGCGATTTTGTCGGCTTCGGCGGCAACATCCCTGGCGGTCTCCTCGCTGACAGCATCGACATCCATGTGTTCCATCACAGGAAATTCTAAAGGACGAAGGAGGGAAACAGAATGAGATCAAGATTGAAGTTCAAGAAGACAAAAGAAAGAGAGATAAAGGAAAGAATAGCAAGCGCTCTAAGGCAATCAGTTACCTGCATCGAGCTGTTGAGAGGTGGCCTCGCCCCTCCCGGCAACCTTAGTTGTCGGGGGAAGGTTGCCGGTGCCCATGCTTGCCGGCTCCCCCTCAACCAAGAAAGGCTCGTCGGTAGGATCTCTTGCCGGGTATGCGCTTGTGGGCAGCGTGGTCGACGGAGGTGGCATGACGGGAGCGTCTTCCAATAACTCTCCTTGTTGCCATTCTTCTCCTGCAAGCCCAAAGATATCAGCGGCAAAGGAAGAAACCCCGGCACCCGCCGACAAAAATCAAGTAATGAACTCATGCTGGGGGCTGTGCTGGGGGCTGCGCCGAGGGCTAAGCTCCGGGCTGATGGTGATAGTTTATGGGGGCTCGTCGCCCGTGGAAGTCTTTTCCCTCTTCGCCATCCTTTTCGCCAAGGTTTCTGCATCACTGCATAGACAAAACTGAGCAAGTCAATAAGATCAATTCAGAAATTTGGAAGATAAAGGCTGTGACAGGATACTTACTCTTCCTCTTCTCGTCCCGAGCTGAAGCCGGAGATATCGAAATCGACCTCCGTTGCAATGTCCGTATGGGGGGCGGAGGAGGGGTTCTGGGTCGCTTGGCTGTAGCAGGTGCAAGGGGTTGGTGTGGCTCTGCCGCCTCAGCCTCCAGTGCGGTTGTGTGAGACGCCCCTGCCGCCCCAGTAGTTGCTGCAGGTGTGTGTCTCGCGCACCGCACGGGTTGCTGTCGAACTCCTTGCCGCGGTGCAGTCTTGTCGGCCGCCTTCTTGCCGGGAGCCTCGCTGCTCGAAGAAGGTTGGCTTGCCGGGATGCCAGAAGCGGCCTTTTGAAGAACACGCTTTGTCTTCTTCGGGGCTGGGAGCTCCTCTTGCGGCTCTTTTTCAGCTGCGTCTTCGTTGGACGAGCTCTCAGCGGCTGCGCTGCTCTGTTCCCCGGCAGCCTTGTCCTCCCCGGCAGGATTCTCTTCCATCACAATCTCTGCGTCACTGGTTTCCCATTCTGTGAAGCCGACGCTGCCAGCCTCCGTGGCAAGGTTCGTCTCTTCCGCCCTAGTGGCGATGTATGCCACTTCTTCGTCAGTGGTGGCCCGGATGAGCTCTGCCTCTTCCCGGACGGCTCTCTCCATCAAGTTATCAAAGAACTTTTGTGCTTCCTCCTCGGATGGCTCGACCCAAGTCGCGTCAAGACCGTGGGCATTGAACATTGGCATTGTGGCAATGATTGACCCTAGGGCGGAGTTGTTGCACAGAGGGACAATTCTTGCCGGCAACCGATGTTTGTTGTCGCGCTCGAATAACCTTTGGCGGAGAGCGCCAAGCTGCATAGCAGTCAAATTGTTGTTCAATCTGGAGCGTAGTCTCATGATATCTACAGCGTTCCGGTACTCCCAAGCTGTTCTTCCTTTGCTCTGTAGAGGGGCAATGCGGCGGCGGAGGAAATCGAAGCCAATCATCTCCATTGTGAGCCCGGCAGCTTTCAGGCGAAGGATCCTGGTGGTGGCAATCGTGAGCTTCTCGTCTTCAGCAGCGAAATCGCTCCAGTCACTGCCGTGGACCGCCTTCTGCCGTCGGGGCGAACAGAACGGATGGGGATCTTTTTCCTTGATCCAGCACCACTCGGCCCGCCATTCATCCCACTTCTCGCGGTAAACCCCTTCTGGGTATATTTCCTTATTCCAAGCCCTTGGAATCCAGGCAATAGAACCAGAGAGGGCCTAATAAAGTAATGGCGGAAGAGGGCGGTGTTGGGAACTACTCCGGGAAAAATTTCGCAAAGGTGAGCAAAGATGGACATACACAGTACAGCATTCGGCGTGAAATCAAGAAGATGGAAGCCGTATGTGTACATAATGTCGTTGAAGAAGTCAGAGAAAGGAGGACAGAGCCTACAATAGAAATAAGCAACGAAGAAGGGATATCTGTCAGGTCCGCTTTTGGAACAAGAACCTGGAATCACGCGAGTTGCGGGGTGAGCTTGCGTCTCCCTCACCCACATGCACTGGTACCGGTTCTTCAGAGCTTTCGCGTCGAGCGTCGGGGCGAAGACGACATGTTTCTTCCGCATTTTCACCAGCTCGCTCTCCGGGACATCGGCTTTCATCTCCTTGCCCTTGCCCTTGCTGGCCTTGGGTGGCATGGCGGCTGTGGAGGCGGAAACCGAGGATGGAGCAGGTGCAGAGGCGGTGAGCGGATGAGGAGAAGCTTTGCTCTGGGCTCGAGAGAAGGAAAGCACTGGCGAAGTCCAGATTTGGAAGAAGAGGGGGTAAATAGGTAGCGCCTCTGCAGTTCCCTTTTTATGGGGAAGGAGCGAGGCCGCCTCTTTTACTGCCCAATGTGAATACGCCTCTACAAGTGCGCTGCGGCCGCGGCCGTTCAGCGCACGCGCCCCACGTCGCGCATTTAATGCGCGTAGTGGGGGCACGCAGTAAACGAAATCATCACGAGCAGTTAATCCCCTGCCACGCGTGCCCGTGCACTATTTGGGCCTAGCCCAACAACGCCTCGCACTCGTGTATGGCCTAGGCCCGGGGGCTCAGAGGTGTACTAAGTATTGGGACTTTAGTACCCCATACTTGTGCACGGGCAGTTGTAGCCAAGCCCGCGGCAAGGCTTGTCGGGGAACAATTGGAGATTAGTTCAATGTTGTCAAAGGGACTCTTGAACCAAGAATTAAAAGATCAGGAGATAATAAGAGCTGAAGACCGAAGACCAGGCCCCCGGCAAGATCTTGCCGGGGTGGCTCGCGAATCCCGGCAAGATTTGAGCCCGGCAAGATTCGTGCCCAGCAAGATTCTATCACTGTGCCACCGCTTCAGCATGGCAACCAGCCTGGCATTCTGGGCCCATTCCTGGATGCGTGGCAGGGCACCAGTGGAGGAGAGCTTAAGCGGTGCTGATGGGATGGATCCTTTTTCCATCCCCAAGAAAATAAGGACACCTAAACGAACACCTCACGGTGCATTAATTGCATTTGTCCTAAACCATCAGTGGTTAGGTATGATAACCCTGTAGCTACTTTACACCTCAATGTATGTACATTTTGCCACTGTGGTGGCCTCTTTGGACGTATAAAAGGAGGCCCAAGGCAACTGCTACAGGGGGAGTATCTTCTGGCCCATTCTGCATGCGTAGCTGCTCTTTGAACATACTGTTCATCGCAAGCGCTCCTGGAGCTTGGGCTCAAGAACACTCATAATAGAACAAGGCAGGAGTAGGGTTTTACGCTAATTAGCAGCCCGAACCTGGGTAAAATCACCTTGCGTCGATCGTTGGTTCTGCTCTTTGTGCATACCTCTCTCCTTGCTGAATCGTAGAAGGGATCCACGCGATCCCATAGGTGTCGTACGCCGACATCTTTGGCGCGCCAGGTAGGGGGAGAAGGTTGTGCGAACCTGATCTAGTGATCGGCGCCTCAGTTTCTTCGTCATCTTCATCACCATGCCACCCAAGAAGAAGAGTGCCGCAACGGCGCTACCATCTACGTCCGTTTTGCCCGTGCCCTCACGTACGGGTGATGGCGTGGATGCAGAAGGTAGAGGTTTAGAGCCTCCACGGCGTTCTGGTGATCCAAGCCAGGCGAGCGGCATCGTTCGCAGCGGCGACGGCAATCCGCACGCCGCTGGATCCAAAGATGGGGCTGTGCTGCCTACAGGCGACGCAGCGAACTCCAGAGATCGGAGGACGCCTCGTAGGACTCCCGCGCCGGCGCAAGCATTGCGGCCTTCACAAGTTGCACGCGACGAGCAGCGCCATGACACTGGTGGTTCGGGACACCCCCATGAAAGGACTTCTGCGCATCAATCTCAAGGTGCGCAGGCCTAGCATGCACGCCAAGCTGCTGGTGGAAGTGGCGCGCGGTCGCGTGATCGTGACGGTGCTCCTTCTAACATCGTACCTGTCGCCGCCGCCTACACCAGCGGAAGCCTTGGCACGTGCGCAGCTGCTCCTCGATTTCCCTCCTGCCCCGGAGAAGATGGAGGAGTGGTGATCTACCATCCAAAGTCTCATCGGCTTCGTCAACAAGGATGGGCCGCAGCAGGCAGGGCCCTCACGGTGACGGTCCATCGATCCGGCGTGAGCCGATGGAGAGAAGACTGGGGGCGGAGCGACTGCAGTGCACTCTCCTCCACGACAGCAGCGGCGATCGACGACCCGGCGGACAGATGACCGTGACGATGATTCCACGGCGTCGTCCGATCTGCGGATGCGCCGTGATCAGCGTCAAGTTCTTCGGGAATGGAGCAAAGAGGACGCTCGAACTACCATCGAGCGGCGACGGGAGGCGCGCCATCAATCTGATAAACGCGCAGGACCTGCTGTCGACAAGCCTGCGACAGGGTATGCAGGCGACTTGCCTTACGAGGTAGGTTGTCCAGCGTTTACCCGTGAGCTGCGGCGTGTCCAGTGGCCCAATTCCCGAACCTTTAAGCCAGAGGTCCCAGAGAAATATGACGGCAAGACCCATCCGTCGGAGTTCCTGAGCATCTACACCATTGCGGTGCAGGCTGCCGGGGGCCAAGATGACAAGATACTTGCCAACTACTTCCCGTTGGTGCTCAAACCCAATGTCAGGTCGTGGTTGATGCATCTGCCGGAGAATTCCATTTCTTCTTGGTCAGATCTGTGCCATCAGTTTGTTGGCGCCTTTGTTGGAGGCCATCAAACTCATGGCCAGGAGAGTGATTTACATCTCATCCCCCAGAAGGAGGGCGAGCCTCTGCGCAAGTATATCCAAAGATTCAGCCGTGTGCAGTACAGCATCCCTGATGTTCACCATGCCGCTGTCATCGGCGCGTTTCGTCAGAACGTGCGTGACCACAAGATGCGGGAAGAAATGGCAATGAACAAGATCAGGGATATCGCTGAGCTTTATGCTCTGGCTAATAAATGTGCTCGGGCTGAAGAGGGAAGGAGGCTTCCCGGCGAGGATGTTGGCGCAGGGGGCGACTCTGAAGGCGAAGATGCTGCCGCCCCGACAAAAAAGGGCCGGCGGCGAAACAAGAAGTGTAAAGGCAAGGCCGTGCTTGCTGTCGAGGGATCTGGTGACCTTGGCCCTACCAAGAAGGCCAAAGTTGGCGACCCCAGCAAGGAAGTTGCCGGGTGCGCCTCCTGTCAGGCCTTGGCGGCTGCCGACAAACCGGAAGGCTCCGGCAAGCAGTATTGCAAGATCCATCGCACCAAGGGCCATGATCTCCAAAATTGCCGGCAAGTTGAACAGCTTGTCGAGAAGCAACGAGCTGAGTACGAGATGCGAGACAAGGAGAAGGCCCAAGATAGTGCTGAGGGGTCCGGCAAGAAGCGTGGTGGCCGGGGAGGTCGCCGCGGCAAGGCCAAGCAACAGAAGGGATCCCCGTGGTCCCATAGGTGTCGTACACCGACACAAGGGGAGCCAAAGAGTATTTGTAAGTATTAGCAGTTGAGTTGTCAATTCAACCACACCTGGAGATTAAATATCTGCAACAAGGTGATAAGTAGCACAGTAATATGATAGTTTTGATAGTAGTGGTAACAGTAGTAGTAACAGTGATAGTAATGATTCTGTAGCAAGCGTAATAGTAACAGCAGCAGTAGTAACTTAGCAAGAACAAAATGTGGAAAATTCGTAGGTATTGGATCGGTGAATTTGTTGGATGATATTCATCATATAACAGTCATAACCTAGGGCGATACAAAACTAGCTCCAGTTCATAAATATAATGTAGGCATGTATTCCGTAAATAGTCATACGTGCTTATGAAAATAAATTGCATGACATCTTTTGTCCTACCCTCCCGTGGCAGCGGGGTCCATAAGGAAACTAAGAGATATTAAGGCGTCCTTTTAATAGAGAACCAGATAAAGCATTAACACATAGTGAATACATGAACTCCTCAAACTACGGCCATCACCGAAAAGTATCCCAATTACTGTCACATTGGGGTTTACAGATCATAACACGTAATAGGTGAATATGACTTGCAAGATTGTATCTAGAACATAGATATAATCATGAAAACATAAACGGTTCAGATCTGAAATCATGCCACTCGGGCCCTAGTGACAAGCATTAAGCATGGCAAAGTCATAACAACATCAATCTCAGAACATAGTGGATACTAGGGATCAAGCCCTAACAAAACTAACTCAATTACATGATGAATCTCATCCAACTCCTCACCGATGTTGTAGGGTGGAACCCTAAGTGGAGATCTTTCACGAATTGGAGGGGAAATGCCGAAGAACACGAAGAACACAAGAGAGGGGAAACACTCAAATCAACTAGATCCAATCACACATGTGCTAAATCCACATACACAAAGGGGATACAAAGGTCCAAATCCAACACAAGAAGATACAAGAGGTAACTAGTTCATCCCAATCCTATGAGGAAAGAGGTCTTGAATCCATGGAGGATCTTCCCTAGATGGGGTCTTGAATCCACTAGGGATCTTCCCACATGGAGGCCTTGGACTCCATGGGAGTAGAGGTAAGTGGATGAGCAAAGCTCTATCTCAAATAAGCTAATCCTTTGCTGACCCTAACAAATGACATAGGCACTAGTTATATAGGTGGCAGGAGGTGAGGGACGAGTGGAGGGGCAAAAGGGGCATTCCCCGACCAACTCGCAGGCAGGCCCGTGGGCACGGGGGTCCCGTGTGCACGGGGTCTTTTGGGCCCGTGCGTACGGGGTATCCAGGAACTCTCTGGATAGGCCGTGCGCACGGGGTCCAAAAGGGTCGTGCGCACGGGTTCCTCTAAACCGTGCTTCTTCTTCCATCTGCTCGCCTCCGTCTTCCTTGCGGTCTTCCCGTCCTTCTCCTTGGACTTGGCAAGCTTCCCTCTTCCGTGCGTTCTCCTCATGGATGATGTAGTTGTACTCTTCCGCTTGGGCTCCTCCTCGAAGAATGTGTAACTCCGCTCACACCTTTGTATGCATGAAGTAGAAGTCACACGTGTCACTTGGCGAATGAACACTTGACATGGTGATGTCCGTAGGATGCTCCGCATCATCTCCCCCCCCCCCCCCCGTCCCTTGGGAAAGATCCGACCTCGGATCGTGATCCTCATCACCATGGAAATGGTTGGCACGGACGGACTTGTAGTTGGACGGAGTTGAAGACATGGCGCAATCCAAGTACTCCAAGATGTCTCCGGAGTGATAGACATGCAAAAAGAGCAAACACAAGCGACACTCGGAAATACAATGGTTAGCGCACACAAAGTGTCCATCAAGTAAGTATGAGTACGTTCGGCAATATAGTGTGTGGCAAGACACATGATGCTTATCCAAAAGATGTAGAATGATATGTAATGCATTCATGGGAGCAAATTCATTCGTCGTGCACACAATGGTATGGTTCTTGTCATGGTGCACAAAACTACAAATCCTACCATTGTGCAAAATGATGTCATAATGGGACGGTGTATCAAAAGCATGAACATGGTAATTGGTGCTCAATGTGAGTATGTGATCATGCAATTGATGGTGGGCAATGTGATCATTATGTATGAATATGCCATCAAGGAAGATCACAACAATTTTGCGAAGGAAATGCACAAGCTCATATATCATGGAAGACATGGTAATACAAGATGCAACAAGGCAATAATGATGTGAGTCAATCCATGCATAAGATGCAAATTTGTTATGTGTGGTGTTGTACCAAGGCTCGATGTCGTGGCAAGATTGGTGGTCCATAGGGTCAATCTCCAATGTCGTGGCTCCATCCAATAGATGTACCATGTAGACAAGAAGGAGAAAACAACAATTAAAGTATGGTCCATCAAATATGCGTATGTGAGGATGGCTCACAAGGAAGGAATTCACCTTTACGAGGATGTAGAAGATGCTGGTGTTGCACATCATGTATGTCTTCGCATGACCAATATGTTTCGTGATGGTACCGCCTTGTGAATCCTTCAAAATGAAAGAACATGACAAACACTCGAAAAAACAAATGAGGTTAGTGCAAACGCAACACCTATCATTCGTGTGGTGAAATACCCAACAAGTGTTTTCATCATTCATATCATAAGAAAGGACAAGGGTGCATGGCATAGTATGTAAGCATATGATGCGAGAACAACCAAAGAGATTAAACTCAATCAAATAAGCATGCTTCACAAATAAGGGATCCAAGTCTCCAAGATCAACAATCATAGCATGGTTGCACTCACTACAAGGTGATATGAGAGAAGCAACTAATGGAGACAAGGGACAATGATCTAGACAAGGCAAGTGAGAGGCATGAACATATATGTCATCAACCTAATGAAAGGAGCAAGAATGGATCATGGGTGATGTAACCAAGCAAGTAATCATATGAAACAAGTCTTGCAAACTAGTAGTGCGAAGATGCAACATACTAGAGGAATTCATGGCAATCATGTCATGTGTGAAAATAGTGGGCATACATAATGCACATGACATAGCACAAGCATGAAAGCAAGATATGAGCAAAGTCTCATCATTGTAGTGGCAAGAAGTCCTATGTAAATAGTAATGGAACATCATGACTCTCCCAACACAAGAATATATAATAGCATGGGGCACAAAGAAATCATGGCAATAGCTACAAGTATCTCCACCAAGCATGCAAATACACATAGGAGTAGCATAATGGTGCATTATGGGTAAATGCAAGCAAGGGTCACAATTGCATGGCAAAAGCATATAAAGAGGCATAACATGCAAAGTGAACACGGGAGAATGAGCATAAGATGTCAAGTGGTAAATAGCCCATAGCCGTGTGAGAGCCAAGTAAAAGAGATGCGTGTAGTGCTTGCATGAAAGGAACGGTGGTAAGGATAGTCCACATGATCCCAAGTCATCGTTGCTCTCAAGAGCTCGTTTCGTCAACTCTTGGGATTGAGAAGTTGACGAGTATATGTGAGTACCTACACAAAACAAAGGCAAAGGGAAAATTGTGTGTCCATGGTATATGTACACATCATCCATCATGATGCATACGTGCATGTGTTGGTTAGCACAAAATATCCAATGCTCAAATAAATGAGTTGCATGATATACAAACATGTCATCCATCATGATGGGTTTGTTGTTATGTATAGCATAATGGAGACTCAAATTGTGTAATGCATCATGAGAAATATCTTGAGCATTGTCATGAATGGTATGCATATGGTGCACACAAGGAATGGAATCATGCGATACATTATAATTTTCATGGCATGACATATGGGATGAATTGCACAAACTTTGCAAAGGGAGCATAGCAATATCATTGCAAGAGAAACAAAAGCCAATGACCATCATCTCGTCATCTATGCCATAAGTGCAAATGGGATTTATTTTAATGGGGCATGCATAGTTACTATGTTGAGATTGAAATGATGCAATATGGGAGAACTCACTCATAGCATATGACAAGTTTAAGGGATTGTCAAACATGACATGACCGATAGAATTTTCACATGATATTCTATGGAGCACGGCATCATAACTAGGCAATTCGACATGCTCATCATCATATTCATCATAAATAGGTAAGTCATGACATGAGGAAGTCGCACTAGCATGAAGCATGGTAATAGGTCGATCGACATCATGCAAGCAATCATTGTGAAGATAGTCCACTAGTGGGACAAGTGAAGCACCATCACCTATGTTACCTTTGGAGCATCGCTCATGTGTCGTAGGTGAGGTGTCGAAGACCAAGTCGTGGTCATCTTCATCGTAATGGAACCATGTGGGGGTGCATCATCGTCCACCATGGCCATCATCGTCTCCCTTGGAGGTATGGACTCGTCGAGGATAGGCATGTCATCATGTAGGAGACCTAGTACCAAAGAAGAAAACACACTCGGAGTAGAGGTTAGGTCATTAGAAATCATAGTGGCCTCACGTGCCCTCTCAACTACCTCACTCACTAAGTGTTGTGTCTCACTCACTCCCGGTAAGATGCTCTCACTCATATGGTTAGTGGAGTCACTCAAATGGCTCTCAACCTCACATAGGATGTGTGGCATAATCTCGTGTGTGGGGCTAGTGGTGGTCACACTCATCCTCTCATAGGAAATGCTCTCAATGTCACATATGGTGGAGTCACTCATATCACTCATGGTGGGGTGGCTCTCCTCACATGGGAATTGGGGCATCTCGTCATATGTGGGTGTCGGAGAGATGCAGGTGCAAATGTCTCCATGCTCAACTCCTATCGTCGCCTTGGTTGAAGGGATAGTCCCATGCTCAACCTCCTCATCCATAATGCCTCCAAAGATGAATGCCGTAGGAAGTGGCAAATCATCATGCTCCTCCGAGACCAAAGATAATGTCTCATGTGCGGTCTCGTAGCTTGACTCGGAGTATGAGTCCCATTGGGGCGCTGTCTTCATGTTGTTGAAGGGGTTTGTGCTCGTCGCCGTGGTCGAAGGGGATGGCCCTAGCTCGACCGTATTGTCGTCATCTTGTATGAGGCCCATATGATGTGGCACCTCATAGCTCGTCTCCATGACCGAAGGGAATTTCCTATGCTCGGTCATCTTCCTTGAGGGCCTTCCGAAGATGGAAGTGTCGCCCTAGCTTGTAGGTGGTCGCCTTGGACTTGAGGATGTCGAAGTAGGCGTACTCGTGGGAAGTAGGCGAAGATGCCGTACGTCCAAAGGCGAAGATGCCTTGATAACACTTGGCGAAGATGCCAAAGTAGTGGTGGTAGCCTTAGCGTCCTCTTGGTGGTGATGTTGTCGTGCTTGAACTTGTAGTCGATGGAGCTTGTCGTCTTCATGCCCATGCAGCTTTCGGTTGTCTTGGTGGTCATCGCGAAGATGAGGATGGTGCCACGTGGTACTTGCATTGTGTGGCCGCTCCAAAGGTGTGCGACTTGAGCGTCTCCGCCATGAAGATGACGAAGGGGAAGAAGACTTGTAGTTGGCCACCATGTCTCATACTTGATCCATGTGTTTGTCCAACTTGGTGTCGATGTAGTCCCTTTTCCTTGCTTCGTTTTGTTGAATGTCGATAGCGAGTCGCTCAATACCATGCATTGCTCGTTGTAGTCCGAATAGTGGAGTTTGGATGACGTAGTTGTTCACGCCATCATTGTCGTCGAAGACCGGAGATGAAATGCTTCGCCTATCTGTCACAAAACTCGAGCAAATGTGAGCGGAAGAATGGGAAGAACTAGACCAAATGTACCTTTCCAATGTTGAAGATGGATCAATGATCACTCAATAACGTATTATGGAAGTAGCACAATTGGTACCGGATCTTGTCAATTCTCACACCTACACAAATAAGGCTTATGGTGGAGTTTGGTGAGGATAGTGGCACAAAAATTTGATGCAAAATTGATGCGGAGCATCCTACGTACATCACCATGTCAAGAGCTCCATTGCTAAGAGACACGCCCAACTCCTACTTCAATCACACTAAGGTGAATTCCATCCTTAATGCGTGTCCTCTTAGTTCCCTCGAGGATGGTATACTACTTGACCGTCCTACCATGTGCCCATGTAGGTTTGAGCCCAATGATGAGCATGCCATGGAGGAGGTCTTCCACAAGCGAGCGCCTACACCATCCATGAGAGAAGCCTAGAAACGGAGAAGGAACCGTCAAGGAGAAGGCAAGGTTCCATCTGCACCGACGGGTGTCCACGAGAAGGCGACATGCTGCGAGCCTCTGGATACCCCGTGCGCATGGGCCCTTGGACCGCATGCACACGAGACCCCGTGCCCACGGTACAAGCACGTGCACACGGGCTAAGTCGCCAGCTCTCTGGAGACCCCGTGCGCACAGGCTCCACTTACCCCGTGCGCACGAGGCCCCCTGTGTGTTGCTGCGGGCTTTGCCTTGTATTACCATTTCGCCCCCACTTATCCCTCTCTTTGCCTAGGACTATATATACTCCTTCCCCTCCTCCATTTAGACTTAGCTAAGAATAGATCTAGACATTAGAGCTTAGCTCATGTACCTCCCCTTGTGGGATTCCTCCTCTTGAGAGAGAGAGACACTTCATTGGAGTTCAAGGCCTCCTTTGGAGAAGATCCCTAGTGGATTCAAGACCCCATCTAGGGAAGGATCTCTTTAGATCTCAAGACCTCATCTTCCTTAGGATTTGAGATGAACTCTACCTTGTGCTATTTTCCCTTTGTTGTTCATGTATCTTGTGGATCTATGTGTTGCTAGTCTAGTGGATGTGCAATTGGACTTGGTCTTGAGTGTTCCTCTTGTGTTTTCTCCCTTGTGTTCATCTTGTTCTTGGGGATTTCCCCTCCAATTCATGAAAGATCTCCACTTAGGGTTCCACCCTACAACATCTTGGTATTAGAGCCATGGTTTCTCACGAAATTGGAGCCCCCCTCTTTGTTTTCTAGCCTAATTTTGCTTGTTCTTGCCCAATTTCGAAAATCCCCACAAAAAGAGCCATACCAATTTTTTTGTGATTTGAAGTTTCTTGTGAGTTTTTGTTGATTTCAATCCATGGATCTAGTGTATAGCAAGTAGATCCACCTCCAATTGCATCCCCATAGCCTAATTTTTCTTTTCCCCCTTCAATTTTGACCTAGAAATCGCGAAATTTCCTCCTACCCCGTGCCCACGGGCCCCAGACCCCGTGCGTACAGGCCTCCGAAAAGTCCCTGGAGACCCCATGTCCACAGGCCTGTACCATGCGCACAGGACCCCGTGTCCATGGGCCTTGTACCCCGTGCGCACGGCCCCCCTACAGCAGCCGCCGGGACTTCATCGTTTTGGCCGTAACTTTCGCATCCGGGTCCGTTTTTTACATTCTTTAGCTCGTTGAGTAGCTATTGACATCCCCCATCCATCTAGATAGGTTTTACCACCATTTGACTCCATCACATTTTGTCCATTTTTGCATCTTTTGCATAGGCCCTATGCCATAACTTCCGTACCACCACATACAACTTCCGCAAACTAACCCATTTTGGTTCTTATTGCATTTGTGGTTGTTTGAGTTGTGATTTGAGTCTCCTAAGGTGTTTCGGCTACTTAGGGACAATTACATCTTCATCAACCATCGGCGACTTGTACCGTTCCATCGACTACATCCACCACGACATTCCGCATCGACGACGACCATCCATCCTTTGAGACCATCTTCAACCGGAAGCAAGGCCGGTTACCCCCGACTTCGTGAAAGTTTAAGTGTGACGAAGGTATCCATTCCATCATAAACTTTTCCTTCCTTGCCATTACATCTTGATAGCCCCACCATCTTTGTGAATACCTTCATACCTATTGAGACTAGCTATCCGAGTATTGCCGGGCTTCGCGAAAACTTGTGCACCATAGTGATACAATATCATATTGTTGCATCCTTGCATATATCATATTGTGCAATTGCTTGCTTCCGTGCATATCTTGTGATACTTATCTCATGTGATTGGTTGAGGCTCAATAAGAAAAGTGGAAAGGAAGAGGAGCAAAAAAAAGCTTTTAAGCAAGAAAAGAAAGATCATAAGCTTATAAGCAAAAGAGAGTTGAGCATGAAAAGAGATACTTGTGCATGACGATACATGGAATAGGACACTTTCTTGTTGCATACATATAGGTTGGTGCCAAGTGGTGAATCGTTCCCAAGTGTGCAATCAAGCTAGTGCTCTCCTAGTGTTTGTGCAACACGAGCTTAGTCTTCGTTAGGCAATTTTGTATTGCTCATCCCTATAGTTGCACAAGCCCCATTATCCCACCGTGTGTGTTTCTTTATCTCTATATTTTTTATCACTTGCTTTGCATTTTGAGTCCTTTGGATTTATCTCAATATTTACAATATCTTGGACTTCAATTTGCATGAATTTGTGCCACTTGTCCTAACCAAGCCACTCGATAAGCTTTATTTTGTAGGTGTGAGTGAACAAGTCCGGTACCAATTCCACTATTCTTTCATTTCACATTGAGTGACACGAGATACATCCTCAACTTTGGGAAAAGGTAGCTTGGTATTGTTTATCTCATTTCCTACTCACCTTTGCTCGAGTCTTGTGATGGATAGGAAAAGCACATCATCTCCGGTCTACAACCACAACGACGAGTTCGATGCTATGAAGAACTTCATCGACGCCAAGATGGACAAGCACATGGAGGAGCTCATGGTCCTCATCCACAACCGCAAGCGATCTTCCTCATCTTCGAGAAGACGCTCAAGTGTAAAGACTCCCGAGCTACCATCTCCAGCAAGTACACACAAGCATCGACATCGACAAGACAAGGAAGAGCACACTTCTGGACGAGCGTTGGCTTCTCTGCCACCCCCGTGCACACGGGACCCCGTGCACACGGCCTCCGACAACCCCGTGCACATGGGCTATACAGAGCCACGACATCAACCCCAAGGATGCGGCTTCTTCAACACCTTTGGCATCTTCGCCAAGTGACTTCAAGTCATCTTCACCTTCGGACGTACGGCATCTTCGCCTACTCCACAAGCTCAAGTCCACTACTTCCACAAGCTACTACGACTTCACCGACGACAATGAGATTCCATTCTTTGGGACTCATGACTCCGAAGAGTACCTTGAGTGGGAGTGCGAGATGGACGACTACCTCAAGCTACACCAAGTTCCCTCTGAAGATCAAGTGAAGTGTGCCACAATTACCTTCCACGACTACGCATCGACATGGTGGCTTCATAGACCTTCAACAAGCTTCACCATGACTTGGCCCACGATGAAGAAAACGATGAGGAGAGAATTTGTGCCTTCCACCCACACGGAACATCTTCAACGCCAATTGGAGAACACCATACAAGGATCCAAGTCCCTCGACGAGTACTTCAAGAATATAAAGGAAGCCTTGCGACGAGCCGGTGTGGACGACCCCATTTGGATGAAGTTCTACTTCATGATGGGATTGAACAACGACATCTCCAAGACTATCTTCCTCGAGAACTACAAGTCCCTCGATGACAACTACATTGGTGCTGTCAAGGCGGAACGAGAACTCATGAAGGCAAAGTCTACTCGACCCCAAGCAAACTTCACGACGACCACACTCGAAGACGGAGAGCATGATGATAGTACCACCGAGATGTCCAAGCCCGACGAGCTCCAAGATGATGCATCTATCTTTGGAGGCGAGAGTGATGACGTGCCATCTTCGGCCTTCATCCACGGCGAGAGTGATGATGTGCCATCTTCGGCCTTCATCCACGGCGACGACTACGAGATGGTTGAGCATGGGATTTTCCCTTCGACCATGGCAACGTATGATGACTTGAGTGACTTTTGCCACCATATTGAGAGTGCGAGTGACTTCACCACTAGCCCTATATATGATGAGCTACCCCAATTCCCACGCGAGGAGAGCCACCACCACCACCACTTGAGTGATTTGAGTGACTCCACCATATGTGACATTGAATGCACCTACCTTGAGGGAGTGAGTGAGCCACCACCACATAGAGAGAGTGAGGTAGTTGATAGGGCATGTGAGGCCATTTTGATTTCTAACGACTTACCCTCTACCTCTATTGTGTCTTCTCATTTGGTGCTAGGTCCCATATATGATGACGCGCCGATCTTCGATGACTTCGTCCTTCCTTTGGACAAGACGATGGCCATGGTGGACTATGATGCACCCCCCACATGGTTCCATCACGATGATGATGTAGACCATGATTTGGTCCTTACCACCTCACCTACACCACATGAGTGGAATGAGAAAGGTAACATAGGTGAAGGTGATGCTCGTGTCCCACTAGTGGACATTCTTGACATTGATTGCTTGCATGATGTTGATCCACCTATTACCATGCTTCATGCTAGTATGATTTCCCCATGCGATGATTTACCCATTTATGATGAGTTTGATGATTGCCATGTGGAGTCTATTAGTTGTGATGCCATGTTACATAGGATTTCTTGTGATAATTCTCTTGGTCACATCATGTTTGACAATCCGCTTGACTTCTCATATGCTATGCATGAGATCAATCATATGTCTAAGTTGCAATCTCATCATAGTTACTATGCATATGCCACTAAAATGAACCCAATTTGCACATATGGCATAGATGACAAACCCATGGTTATTGGCATTTGTTTTTCTTGTGATGATATTGGTATGCTCCCTTTGCATCATTTATCTCATATGCCATGCCATGACCACCTAGCTTTGAACATGCATTGTTTGCCATGTTGTCCATTTTCTTCATATGATGTTCTTGATATTGCTCATGAGGAGACCCCCATAGTTTCCTCATACATTTTAGGAGATTTTGATCCATCCCAACCATTGCATGATCCCAATACTTGTGTGCACAATATGCTCCCCATGAATGAAAATGCTATTGATGTGCCCTATAATTGTTTCTCAATTTGTGTCCCCATCATGTCATACATAACAACTATTCTTTCATGATGGATGACATGTTCTTATACCATGCTTCAAATTTCTTTGAGTGATGCTTATCTTGTGATAATTCACACGTGCACATACACATCATGATGGATGATGTGTACATTTACCACGCACACACTTTCTTTGGTTTGTGTCTCTTTTGTGTATGTACCCTTGCATACTCGTCAACCTCGCAATCCCATGAGTTGACGAAACGAGCTCTAGAGAGCAATGATGACTTGGGATTCCGTGGATTTTCATTCCCACCACTCCCTTTGTGTAACGACTTCGCGCATCTCTTCTACATGGCCCTCACATGGTTCTGGGTTATTTACCACTTCTCACTTTATGCCCATATTGCCATGTTCACTTTGCATGATATGCTCATTCCTATGACTTTGCCATGCATTTGTGACCCATGCTTTGCTTTACACATGATCCATGATTCTAGTACTTGTATGTGTATTTGCAAGTTTGGTGGAGATATTGCTTGTTATTGCCATGTTCCACTTATGACCCATTCCTATGATGATACTTTGATCTCGCTTTGTGTTCGTGCTTGCCATATGTCATGTGCATTGCCTATGCATATTATTTGCTCACATGACATGATTGCCATGATATCCTCTAGTGTGTTGCATCTTCGCTCCACTAGTTTGCACGACATGATTAATATGCTTGCTTATGTTGCATCACCCATGATGCATACTTGCTCATTTCATGTGGTTGATAGCCACTATTGCCATGCTTTGCACATGATTGCTATTACAAGTTGTCATATGTCTCCATATGCTGCATCTCTCAAGCTAGATGATTTGCCTTGTATTGAGTGCAACAATGCTTTTAGTCTTGCTAATGAGATTGCCCCCATAGCTCTCTCGCATATGTTTGGAGCTTTTGACATATTTCGTGTGAAGCATGCTTATCTTCCTTCCTTGCACCATATGCCTAGTGCCATGAGTATAGCCACTGCATCATATTATTCATGCACTTTTGCTTCTAATGGTTATGTGCAAGAGAAGAGAACCATCATGATGGATGATGTGTTTATCTACCATGCGCATATGTTCTTTGTTTTGTTGTGTGCATGTGTAGGATACTTGAACTTCGTGTCGACTTCCACTTCACGTGAGTTGACAATTCGAGCTCTTGAGAGCGAACCACCTTCTACCACGATGATTCTACATCGTACTTGCTTGTCTTTCGGCATTGTGAAGGACGCATGAGGACATGCTTTCGAGGTGATATCCTTCTCTTTCGAGAACATCCAAACCATGAGCATGCATATTGTGGATCATACTTCATGTGTTGCTTGCACCATGAGACTTATTGGTCATCTTGGACCACTTGATTGCACACATGTTAGAGATAGTGCTTTCATTCATGATTTCCACATTGCTATGCCTCATGACATATATGCCTTCTGTGTTGCATCCAACTTGTTCATTATTTGCTCCTATCATATGTTTGGTTGCAACAATGTCATTTCTTCACGTATGCCATGCACCTTTGATTGTCACATGATTGACTTGATTGCCTCACACATGTTGAACAATTTCTCTTTCCATTGTGTTGAGTGCCACGATATCTTCACTACACCCTATGCACATTATGCTTGGATTGTCTTGCACTTGCCCCATGTGTTTAGACACTTCATTTTATTTGGTGTTGTGAATGATTCCTATGCCTACCATAGACCTTTTGTTGAGCACTTTGCGCATTCTTGCTATGCTCTTGAGGTAGATGCTTGTTCACTTGTCAAACATATTTGCATCTCTACCTCCCATTTGCATGCTTGTTTCCATGATGTCCTTGATTGTGCTCAATTTATATGCTTGAATGCCATGCCACACTTCTTTGTCAAACCATATGCTATGCTTGATGACAACACTTGTTGGGTGAATCACCTCTTGAATGCTTGGTTTTGCACTAACGCTAACCACATTTGTTTTTCCAAGTGTTTGTTGTCTTTGCTCCTTTTGAAGGAATTCCAAGACGGTGCGACATTGGAGAGTGCCCATTTCGAGCTACAAGATGATGAATGCTTGGTGATCGTCAACTTCTACACGGTGACATCATCTCTTTCCCATGGTGATTTGGTTTTCGATCCGAGGTCGGATCTTTCCCAAGGGGGAGGGGATGATGCGGAGCGTCCTACGGACATCACCATGTCAAGAGCTCCATTGCTAAGAGACACGCCCGACTCCTACTTCAATCACACTAAGGTGAATTCCATCCTTAATGCGTGTCCTCTTAGTTCCCTCGAGGATGGTATACTACTTGACCGTCCTACCATGTGCCCATGTAGGTTTGAGCCCAATGATGAGCGTGCCATGGAGGAGGTCTTCCACAAGCAAGCGCCTACACCATCCACGAGAGAAGCCTGGAAACGGAGAAGGAACCGTCAAGGAGAAGGCGAGGTTCCATCTGCACCGACGGGTGTCCACGAGAAGGCGACATGCTGCGAGCCTCTGGATACCCCGTGTGCACGGGCCCTTGGACCCCGTGACCACGGTACAAGCCCGTGCGCACGGGCTAAGTCGCCAGCTCTTTGGAGACCCCGTGCGCACGGGCTCCACTTACCCCGTGCGCACGGGGCCCCCTGTGTGTTGTGCGGGCTTTGCCCTTGTATTACCATTTCTCCCCCACTTATCCCTCTCTTTGCCTAGGACTATATATACTCCTTCCCCTCCTCCATTTAGACTTAGCTAAGAATAGATCTAGACATTAGAGCTTAGCTCATGTACCTCCCCTTGTGGGATTCCTCCTCTTGAGAAAGAGAGACACTCCATTGGAGTTCAAGGCCTCCTTTGGAGAAGATCCCTAGTGGATTCAAGACCCCATCTAGGGAAGGATCTCTTTAGATCTCAAGACCTCATCTTCCTTTGGATTTGAGATGAACTCTACCTTGTGCTATTTTCCCTTTGTTGTTCATGTATCTTGTGGATCTATGTGTTGCTAGTCTAGTGGATGTGTGATTGGACTTGGTCTTGAGTGTTCCTCTTGTGTTTTCTCCCTTGTGTTCATCTTGTTCTTGGGGATTTCCCCTCCAATTCGTGAAAGATCTCCACTTAGGGTTCCACCCTACAACAAAAATTTTAGCAAGAGTCAATAATGTTGGAAAAGATTCACAAATTCGCAAGTGAAAGAAGTAGACCAATAGCAATATGTGGCACACGAAAACACACACACGGATAGATAAATGGGGCCGTGCAACCAAGGAGTGAGCTCAAAATGTGGAAGCCACGGAAAATGCTCTTGTTGCACAACTCTAGAGAGACACTAGCAGAATTGCTCAATAGGCGGATACGACACTTGTGCACAACCTATAAGAGACAAAAATGCAATGACTTCTATCCCAAGTATGCTATATATGTATGATGTTTCGGTGTTTCGCACACGATGATCCAAGATAATCAATATGGTAGTATGATATGCAATGTGGCGATACTATGGCTATTGCTTACAAGCTTCTTTGTTTTTCTCTTCTTTTTGCTTAAAAGCTTATTCTCTCTCTTTTTTTTGATATGGCCACTTATGCAAAATGCTCGAACCAAGATAGCAATTGTGTATATGTGTGAACAATCTTGTGACACAAGGGATGATATGATGATACCAAAATGAGGATACCAAGATGATATGGTATGTATGTGATGATCACTAATGTGCACAAGTAACATTGCCGGCAATACTCAAAGGCTAGTCTCGATAGGCAAGTGACGCAAAATGGGCTAGGGTTTATCAATGTAATGGCAAGAAAAATGTACAATGATGGGATACCACGATACCAAGATGATATAGAGGTTACCGTTCTTGCTTATGATTAGGGTGTCAAATTGGTGAAGGTGGTCGATGTCGAATCCTTGTTGAAGTTGAGCGGCGGTGTTGTCGATGTTGAACCGTTCCTAGTTAGCCGAAACACCCTAGGAAACGGAAAAACCGCAAACTCAAAATCTCAAAGGCAAATGTCAAATGGTGGTAGCGAAGTGCGTTGGTGGTTCCGGAGTTGCGGAAGTGGTGGTGGTGGTTGATGAAGAAGCAACCATCCCTAAGTAGCCGAAACACCTTAGGAGACTCAAGTCACCAATCAAGCAACCACAAATGCTATATGGATCAAAATGGGTTAGGTTGCGGAAAGATATGGTGGTTTTGCATATGATATGGTGGAAGGCCTAGGCAAAGATGCCAAAATGTCAAAAATTCGATGGAATCAAATGGTGTGGTAACCTATCTATATGGATGGGGGATGTCAATAGCTACTCAATGAGCTAAAGAACACGAAAATCGGACTCCGGATGCGAAAGTTACGGCCAAAACGGTGAAGGGTGTGCGGAAATTTCGCGCACGGGGTCTGGGGCCCGTGGGCACGGGGTGTGCGGAAATTTCGCGATTTCGGGGCGAAAATTGAAGATTTGTATGGCAAAATTGGAGAGATTTCATGGATGAAAAGTGGGGAAAGATGGGGGAAAGCTAGATCCACTTGAAACCAAGCAAATCCATGGATCAAATTCAACAAAACCTCATCAAACCAACATATCACAAAAAAAATTGGGGCTATTTTTTGTAGGGATTTTCGAAATTAGGACGAAATCAAACAAAACAAGGCTAGAAAGTGGGGGTAGGGGATCCAAATTCGTGATCAACGTGGCTTTTCATACCAAGATGTTGTAGGGTGGAACCCTAAGTGGAGATCTTTCACAAATGGAGGAGAAATCCCGAAGAACACAAGAGAGGGGAAACACTCAAATCAACTAGATCCAATCACACATGTGCTAAATCCACATACACAAAGGGGATACAAAGGTCCAAATCCAACACAAGAAGATACAAGAGGTAACTAGTTCATCCCAATCCTATGAGGAAAGAGGTCTTGAATCCATGGAGGATCTTCCCTAGATGGGGTCTTGAATCCACTAGGGATCTTCCCACATGGAGGCCTTGGACTCCATGGGAGTAGAGGTAAGTGGATGTGCAAAGCTCTATCTCAAATAAGCTAATCCTTTGCTGACCGTAACAAATGACCTAGGCACTAGTTATATAGGTGGCAGGAGCTGAGGGACGAGTGGAGGGCCAAAAGGGGCATTCCCCGACCAACTCGCAGGCAGGCCCATGCGCACGGGCTAAGTCAGCCCCGTGGGCACGGGGGTCCCGTGTGCACGGGGTCTTTTGGGCCCGTGCGCACGGAGTATCCAGGAACTCTCTGGATAGGCCGTGCGCACGGGGTCCAAAAGGGCCGTGTCACGGGGTCCTCTGAACCGTGCTTCTTCTTCCATCTGCTCGCCTCCGTCTTCCTTGTGGTCTTCCCGTCCTTCTCCTTGGACTTGGCGAGCTTCCTTCTTTCGTGCATTCTCCTCGTGGATGATGTAGTTGTACTCTTCCGCTTGGGCTCCTCCTTGAAGAATGTGTAGCTCCGCTCACACCTTTGTATGCATGAAGTAGAAGTCACACGTGTCACTTGGCGAACGAACACTTGACATGGTGATGTCCATAGGATGCTCCGCATCAACCGACCAGCGAGCCTACGAAGGAATTACTCACTCCCGGTGGTGAGCATCATGGAATTAGTGATGAAGGAGGGTTGGTGATGACGAACACCGAAGATTCCCCTCTCCGGAGCCCCGAACGGGCTCCAGATCTGGCCTCCCGATGAAGAACAGGAGGTGGCGGCGGCTCCATATCGTGAAACATGATGAAACTTTCTCCTTGATTTTTTTCTCCGAAAATATGATTTTGTAGCGTCAGAATTAGGGTCTGTGGGACCACGAGGTGGGGACAACCCACCGGGCGCCCCAGAGGGGGCGCGCCCTGGTGTCTTGTGCCCAACCAGGGGCCCCCCTCCGGTGGTACTTGGCTCCAGTATTTTTCTTTTATTGTAAAATAATTCTCCGAAAAGTGTCGTTCCATTCTGAGAACTTTTATTTCTGCACAAAAACAACACCATGGTAGTTCTGCTGAAAACAACGTCAGTCCGGGTTAGTTTCATTCAAATCGTGCAAATTAGAGTCCAAAACAAGAGCGAAAGCATTAGGAAAAGTAGATACAACGGAGACGTATCAGCCACATATGGCCCATGGATTTCATCTGCCGTTAACAGGCCGAAAAACACAACGGGCTGTAAGTGGCCCAAATCTATAGTGGGCCGCTAACAGGCCGAATGTCAGACCTGGCCAAAAATGGCCCAACTTCGTCACGGTCTTTTATGGGTTGAAAGTTTCATAGGTCAATAAATGGGCCCAAATGTGGCAGGACCTTTAACGGGCCGAAAACACACTGGGCCGTAATTTGGCCGAATACTTAGCGGACTGTTAACGGGCCAGAAGTGACCATGAGCCACAATGATGAGAAATCTAAAATGGGCCATTAACGGGCCGATTTGACACTATTCCAATGGGTCTTAGTTGTGAATGGGTCATTTGCAAGCAGGCCATTAATGGGCTAGCCCGCTAACTTTGACTGGGCCAGCCTTTTTAACCTAAATGGGCCACTATTGGGCCGTGCCATGTGTCGACGTATCATAGGCGCCTCTTGTCCATTGAATGGATGTCATGTGTTCCAACGACAAGCTGACACGTGGTTCCTTTGGCCAATGAGAATTTTACACGTGGAAAATCCCCATTGTTCAGGCTGTTAACGGGTTATTGGATCCAAACCGGAACCCGATAGCTTAACGGCGACCCGATGGTGAATGCCATGTGTCGGTTACCCTTAACGAAAGCACTTCCATGATGCGCCATTTATTGTCATGGAAGTGGACACTTTCGTGATGATAATTTCAGTATTGGCATAGAACACTTCCATGACAGCACAGGTATGACTATCTTGATTCTGTCATAAAATTGTCACGGATGTACATGCATGACAAAAATCGTGACCTACTTTGACAAACATGTATCATCACGGAAGTGTTTTTTTAGCGTATGTGTTCGAGAGAGAAGCCTCTAATGAAAACCATGGCCCCGGGTCTACTTGGTCATATTATTAAAACCAAAAATACTTTGCTGCAATTTTACTCTTTTTATTTTACTTTTCTATTTATTTACCTATCACTATCAGAATTAATCCTTGCAAATAATGAGTTCAAGGGGATTGACAACCCTCTTGCCCGCATTGGGAGCAAGTATTTGCTTTTGTGTGTGTAGGTACTGAAGACGGGAATTTGCGTTGTTCTCCTATTGGTTCGATAACCTTGGTTCTCACTAAGCGAAATACTTATCTCTATTGTACTGCTTCACCCCTCCTCTTCGGAGAAAATCCCAACATAGTTTACAAGTAGCAGGAAGAATTTCTAGGACTATTGCTGATGTAGGGTGGAACCCTAGGGGCCAATCTTTCATGAAATGGAGGGGATCCCACAAAGAACACGAGGGGGAAAACACGAGGGGAACGAGAGGAAATACTCAAATCAACAGGAAACAATCACACATGTGCTAGATCCAAGTACACATAGAGATCACACGCTCCAAATCCAACAAAGGATGATACAAATGGTAACTAGTTCATCTCCATGAGGAGGCCTTGAATCCGTGAGGGATCTCCCGTGAGGGGTCTTGAATCCAAGCATGGATCTTCTCCGTAGAGGCCGCGGTCTCTCTCGATGGAGGAGAACCACAAGGATGAGCAAAGCTCTATCTCTAAAATGAGCTAAACCAATGCTAACCCTAACTAGGAGGAGGGGGATGTCTATATATAGTCTAAGCCACGAAAGGGGTAAGTGGGAAAGGGAGATACATGGGCCTCTGGCCCGACTCTGTGCGCAGGCAGGCGTCGGATGTCCGAGCTGGGGGCTGAATGTCCGGCTATTCGCGAGACGCGGGATGCCCGGGGCACTGGCCGGATGTTCGGCCTGGGAACAGGCCGTTCCAGTTCTTCTCTGGATAGTGGATGCCGGATTTCTGGGAGGTAGGCCGGATGTCCGGGCAATGCTGAGGCGCCGGATGTCCGACCGCTGATGCTTTCGGTTGTCTGTTGGCGCAGTCGCTGGGTGGCTGCACAGGCGCAGGATGTTCGGCCCTTGGCCCAGATGTCCGGCCGCTGTAGCTTCAACAGCTCCGTCTTCTTCCGTCGTCGCTTCCAGGCTTCCCTCGTGGATGGTTTAGTTGTTCCTTGGCGCTTGCACTCCTCCTCAACATCCGTGAAGCTCCAACAGTACCTATGCATGCACACGGGAGAAGTGTCAAGTAGTATACCATCCTCGAAGGGGTCAACTGAACACGTGTAAAGGAGATGATTCACCTTTGGGTATGTGAAGTAGATGTCGCACGTGTCACTCGCCGAACGGACTCTTGACATGGTGATGTCCGTAGAATGTTCCGCATCATCTCCCCCCCCCCTTTGGAAAGATCCGACCTCGGATCGAAAACCAAATCACCCTGGGAAAGAGATGGCTTAGCCATGTAGAAGTGGACGTTCACCAAGTACTCGTCATCTTGAAGCTCGAAATGGGCACTCTACAATGTCGCACCATCTAGTGATTCCTTCAAAAGGAGTAAGGACAACAAACACTTGGAAAAACAAATGTGGTTGGTGTTAGTGCAAAACCAAGCATTCAAGAGGTGATTCACCAAAAAAGTGTCGTCATCATGCAAAGCATATGGTGTGACAAAGGATTGTGACATGGCATGTAAGCATATCAATCGAGCACAAGCAAATCTATCATGGGGACAAGTATGTAAATGTGAGGTAGTGATGCAAATATGTATGACAAGAGAATAAGCATGTACCTCAAGGTCATAGCAATCATGCATAAAGCACTCGACAAATGGTCGATGGTAGGCATAAGAATCATTCACAACACCAAAGAAGTTGAACTGTCTAAACACATGGGTCAAGTGCAAGACAATCTAAGTATAACATGCATAGGGTGTAGTGAACATAGAGTGGCACTCAACACAATAGAAAGAGCAATTGTTCATCATGTGTCTGGCAATCAAGCTAAGCATGTAGCAATCAATGGGACATCGCATATGTGAAGAAATAACATTGTTGCAACCAATCATATGATAGGAGCAAGTAATCCAAAAGTCGGATGCAACACACAAGGCATATGTATCATGATGCATGGAACGGGGAAAATGACAAGTCGAAGCATGATCTCTAACATGTGTGCAATCAAATGGTCCGAGATGGCCAATAAGTCTCATGGTGCAAGCAACACAAGTAGTATGATTTGTAATATCCATGCTCAAGAAAGATGTCACATAGAAGGCGTGTCCTTGTGCGTCCTTCACAATGCCAAAGCGCAAGCAAAAGCGGTGTAGAAGCGAGTCGTGGTAGAATGTATGGGGCTCGCTCTCAAGAGCTCGAATGGTCAACTCACATGAAGTGGAAGTCGACACAAAGTCCAAGTATCCTACACATGCACACAACAAAACAAAGAACATATGCGCATGGTAGATAAACACATCAATCCATCATGATGGTTCTCTTCTCTTGCACATAACCATTAGAAGCACAAGTGCATGAATAATATGATGCAATAATGGCTATATTCATGGCACTATGTATATGATGCAAAGAGGTTAGACAAGCATGCTTCACAAGAAATATGTCAAAATCTCCAAATATATGCGAGAATGCTATGGGGGCAATCTCATTAGAAAGACTAAAATCATTGTTGCACTCAATACATGGAAAATTATCTAGCATGAGAGAGGCAACATATGGAGATATATGACAAGAAGCAATAATAATCATGTGCCAAGCATGTAGATGGTTGTCATCAACCGCATGAAACGAGAAAGTATGAATCATCGGTGATGCAACAAGGCAAGCAATCATAGTAATCAAGTCATGCAAGCTAGTAGTGCGAAGATGCAACATACTAGAGGAAATCATGGCAATCATGTCATGTGAGCAAATAATAGGCATAGGCAATGCACATGACATATTGCAAGCATGAACACAAAGCAAGATCATAGTATCATCATAGGAATGGGCCATAGGTGGAACATGGCAATAACAAGCAAAATCTCCACCAAGCTTGCAAATAGACATACAAGTATGAGAATCAATCATCATGTGTAAAGCAAAGTATGTGTCACAAATGCATGGCAAAGGCTTAGGAATGAGCATATCATGCAAAGTGAACATGGCAAGATGGGCATATAATATGTAATGGACAATAACCCATAACCATGTGAGGGCCATGTAGAATAAATGCGCAAAGTCTTTGCGCGAAGAGAGCGGTGGGAAAGACAATCCATGGGATCCCAAGTCATCATTGCTCTCTAGAGCTCGTTTCATCAACTCATGGGCTTGCGAGGTTGACGAGTAAGTATGGGGACCTACACAACAAAGACACAAATGAAAGAAATTGTGTGTGTGGTAAACGTACACATCATCCATCATGAAGTGTATGTGCATGTGAGAGTTAGCACAAGATAAGCATCGCTCAAAGAAATTCGAAGCATGGTATAATAACATGTCATCCATCATGAAAGAATAGTTGTTATGTATAACACGATGGGGACACAAATTTAGCATGCAATTACAGCAAGTGTGTGGCACAACAAGAGCATTTTTATTCATGGGATGCATATGGTGCACACAATCATGGGAATCATGCAATGGATGTGATGGATCAAAATCTCCTAAAGTGTATGAGGAAACTATGGGGGTCTCCTCATGAGCAATATCAAGAACATCATATGAAGAAAATGGACAACATGGCAAACAATGCATGTTCAAAGCTAGGTGGTCATGGCATGGCATATGAGATAAATGATGCAAAGGGAGCATATCAATATCCTCACAAGAAAAACAAATGCCAATAACCATGGGCTTGTCATCTATGCCATATGTGCAAATTGGGTTTATTTTAATGGCATATGCATAGTTACTATGAAGAGATTGCAAATTGGACATATTGTTGATCTCATGCATAGCATATGACAAGTCAAGCGGATTGTCAAACATGATGTGACCAAGAGAATTATCACAAGAAATCCTATGTAACATGGTATCACAACTAATAGACTCCACATGGCAATTATCAAACTCATCATAAATGGTTAAATCATCGCATGGGGAAGTCGCACTAGCATGAAGCATGGTAATAGGTTGATCAACATCATGGAAGCAATCAATGTCAAGAATGTCCACTAGTGGGACTAGAGCATCACCTTCACCTATGTTACCTTTGTCGTTCCACTCAAGTGGTGTAGGTGAGGTGGGTAAGACCAAATGGTGGTCAATATCATCATCTTGATGGAACCATGTGGGGGGTGCATCATATTCCACCATGGCCATCGTCTTGTCCAAAGGGAGGACGAAGTCGTCGAGTATTGGCGCATCATCATATATGGTACCTAGCACCAAATGAGAAGACACAATAGAGGTAGAGGTCAAGTTGTTAGAAATGCATGACCTATCAACTATCACACTCTCTCTATGTGGTGGCTCACTCACTCAAGGTAGGTGCACTCAAAGTCACATATGGTGGAGTCACTAATCTCACTCAAGTGGTGGGAGTTGTGGCTCTCCTCACATGGGAATTGGGGCAACACATCATATATGGGGCTAGTGGTGAAGTCACTCTCACTCTTAATATGGTGGCAAAAGTCACTCAAGTCATCATACGTCGCCGTGGTCGAAGGGAAAATCCCATGCTCAACCATCTCATCACCGTCGCCATGGATGAAGGCCGAAGATGGCACATCATCACTCTCGCCTCCAAAGATGGAAGCATCATCCTTGCTCGCCACCGTGTCACTCGCCTCCAAAGCATGTTCCTTGAGAGACTCCGTAGTCGTAGTCATCGCCGCATCGTCTTGAAAAAGAGTTAAAGTAGACTCGGCACCATCAATGCCACAAAGAGGGATGGCGGTGAACTCAAACTTGGGAGCGTCGTCTTGGAGCTCGTCGGGTTTGGACATCATGGTGTACTAGCCTCATGCTCGCCATCTTGGAGCTTGGTCTTAGAGAAGTGTGCTTGGGGTGGAGAAGCCTTAGCCTTCATGAGTTCTTGTTCCGCCTTGAGAGCACCAATGTAGTTGTCGTCGAGGGACTCGTAGTTCTCGAGGAAGATAGTCTTGGAGATGTTGTTGTGCAATCCCATCATGAAGTGGAACTTCATCGAAATGGGGTCATCCACACCGGCTCGTCGCAAGGCATTCTTCATCTCCTTGAAGTACGCGTCGATGGACTTGGATCCTTGGATGGTGTTCTCCAATTGGCGTAGAAGTTGTTCCGTGTAGGTGGGAGGCACGAACTCTCGCCACATAGCTCTCTTCGTCTTGGGCCAACTCATGTCGTTGCTCTCCGAAGGTGTGTGAAGCCACCATGTCGACGCGTAGTCATGGAAGTTCATTGTGGCGCACTTCACTTGATCTTCAGGAGGAACTTTATCGGGGCACGACACCTATGGGATCCCGAGAGACCCCTTTTACGATTCGGCGGGGGGAGAGGTACACGCAAAGAGCAGAACCGGTGACCAACGCGTGAGGTTTTTACCCAGGTTTGGGCCGCTGATCAGCGTAAAACCCTACTCCTGCTTTGTGTTCTTATTGATGTTCTTGAGCCCAGCCTTCAGGAGCGCTCGCAATGAACAGTACGTTCAAAGAGCAGCTACGCATGCAGAATGGGCCAGAAGTCCTCCTTTTCTGTAGTAGTTGCCTTGGGCCTCCTTTTATATGCTCAAAGGGGTCTCCACAGTGGCAAAATGTACATACATTGAGGTGTAAAGTAGCTACAGGGTATCATACCTAACCCCTGACGGATTAGGACAAACGCATTTAATGCACCGTGAGGTGTCCTCACTTTCTTGGGGATGGAAAAAGGGCCATCCCATCAGCACCGCTTAAGCCCTCCTCCACTGGCGCGCCGCCACGCATCCATGGAAGGAGCCAGAATGTCAGACTCATCACTGTGCCGAAGCGGTGGCACAGTGGCAGAACCTCGCCAGGCGCCGAAACTTGCTGGGCGCCAAGCCTTGCCGGGCGCCGATCCTTGCCGCGCGCCAAGCCTTGCCGGGCGCCGATCCTTGCCGCGCGCCAAGCCTTGCCGGGCGCCGATCCTTGCCGGGTTCCTCAGGCCACCCCGGCAAGGATCTTGCCGGGGAGGCTGGTCTTTCATTTCCAGCTTTGCTTATTTGCTGATTCTCAGACCTCTGACTTGATGATTTCCTTGATAACTTAAATCGATCTCGAGCTGATCCCGGCAAGCCTTGCCGGGAGGACGGCTACAACTGCCCGTGCACAAGTAAGGGGTACTAATGGCCCAATACTTAGTACACCGACAGGAGCCCCCGGGCCTGGGCCATACACGAGTGCGAGGCGTTGTTGGGCTAGGCCCAAATAGTGCACGGGCACGCGTGGCAGGGAATTAACTGCTCGCAAAGATCTTGTTTTACTGTGCCCCCCACTACGCGCACGGAGCGCGCGATGTGGGAAGCGTGCCAAAAAGGCTGCAAACTATTTCGCGCCCACAGAGGTGCATTCATATTGGGGGATAAACAAGGTGGCCTCGCTCCTTCCCCATAAAAAGGAGAAGTCGTGGAGGCGCAAACCCATTCACCCCCCTCTTCTTCCCAATCTGGCTATCACCATCGCCTTCCTCTGCTCGAGCTCAGAGCGAAATCTTCCTTCTCTTCTGCTTGCCGTTCCCACGCTCGTTCCATCCTCCTGCTTCCATCTCCACAGCCGCCATGCCGCCCAAGACCAGCAAGGGCAAGGGCACAGACAAGGAGGCAAAAGCCGAAGTTCCGGAAAGCGAGCTGGTGAAGATGCGGAAGAGGCTCGTCGTCTTCCCTCCGACGCTTGACGCCGAAACCTTGAAGGGACGATACCAATGCATGTGGGCGAAGGGAACACAAGCCCACCCCGCCACACGCGTCATCCCAGGTGCCAATTCCAAAGGCGGATCGGACAGATACCCCTTCTTCACTACGTACTTTTATTGCGGGATCTGTCCACCTTTTTCCGATTTCTTCAACGACATCATGTACACATACGGCTTCCGCCTTCTTGACTTCACGCCAAACGCCATATTTTGCATGTCGATCTTCGCCCATCTTTGTGAAAATTTTGCCGGCGTGATCCCCAATTCTGCTCTTTTCCGCCACTATTTCTATCCTCGAATCCAAAAAGGAGAGGCTCTCTCTGGGTCTATTGCTTGGATTCCAAGGGCCTGGAACAAAGAGATATACCCAGATGGAGTTTATCGCGAAAAGTGGGATGAGTGGCGGGCCGAATGGTGCTGGATCCAGGAAGCAGATCCTCATCCTTTTTGCCATCCCCGGCGACAGAAGGTGGTCCGCGGCAAGGATTGGGGCGATCTCGCCACAGAAGACGAGAAGCTCACAATCGCCACTACCAGAATCCTTCGCTTGAAGGCTGCCGGGCTGACAATGGAGATGATCGGCTTCGACTTCCTCCGCCGCTGCATCGCCCCTCTGCAGAATAGGGGAAGGCCAGCCTGGGAGTATAAGAACGCAGCGGATGTCATGAGGCTGCGCCCCGGGCTGAACAACAACTTGACTGTTATGCAGCTTGGCGCTCTCCGCCAGAAGTTATTCCAGCGCGAAGACAAGCACCGGCTGCCGGCAAGGATCGTCCCCTTGTGCAACAACTCTGCGCTGGGGTCGATCATTGCTTTCTTGCCGATGTTCAACGCCCACGGCCTTGACCCGACCTGGGTCGAGCCAATCGAGGAAGAAGCGCAGAAATTCTTTGACAATCTGACGGAAAAGCCCGTCCGGCAAGAGCCAGATCTTATTCGCGCCACCACGGAACCCGGCAAGGATCGGCGCCCGGCAAGGCTCGGCGCCCGGCAAGGCTTGGCTCCCAGCAAGTTTCGGCACCTGGCGCGCCAAAGATGTCGGGGCACGACACCTATGGGATCCCGAGAGACCCCTTTTACGATTCGGCGGGGGGAGAGGTACACGCAAAGAGCAGAACCGGTGACCGATGCGTGAGGTTTTTACCCAGGTTCGGGCCGCTGATCAGCGTAAAACCCTACTCCTGCTTTGTGTTCTTATTGATGTTCTTGAGCCCAGCCTTCAGGAGCGCTCGCAATGAACAGTACGTTCAAAGAGCAGCTACGCATGCAGAATGGGCCAGAAGTCCTCCTTTTCTGTAGCAGTTGCCTTGGGCCTCCTTTTATATGCTCAAAGGGGTCTCCACAGTGGCAAAATGTACATACATTGAGGTGTAAAGTAGCTACAGGGTATCATACCTAACCCCTGACGGATTAGGACAAACGCATTTAATGCACCGTGAGGTGTCCTCACTTTCTTGGGGATGGAAAAAGGGCCATCCCATCAGCACCGCTTAAGCCCTCCTCCACTGGCGCGCCGCCACGCATCCATGGAAGGAGCCAGAATGTCAGACTCATCACTGTGCCGAAGCGGTGGCACAATGACAGAACCTCGCCAGGTGCCGAAACTTGCTGGGCGCCAAGCCTTGCCGGGCGCCGATCCTTGCCGGGCGCCAAGCCTTACCGGGCGCCGATCCTTGCCGGGTTCCTCAGGCCACCCCGGCAAGGATCTTGCCGGGGAGGCTGGTCTTTGATTTCCAGCTTTGCTTATTTGCTGATTCTCAGACCTCTGACTTGATGATTTCCTTGATAACTTAAATCGATCTCGAGCTGATCCCGGCAAGCCTTGCCGGGAGGACGGCTACAACTGCCCATGCACAAGTAAGGGGTACTAATGGCCCAATACTTAGTACACCGACAAACTTGATGTAGCTTGAGGTAGTCGTCCATCAGGCGCTCCCACTCGAGATACTCCTCGGGTTCTTGAGTCCCATAGAAAGGAATCTTGTGGTCAGTGTCGAGGTCGTAGTAGCTTGTGGAAGTCATGGACTTGAGCTTGGGGAGCTTCTCGTGAGAGTAGTCTTGGGGTGCTTGTTGGCGAAGATGTCGTATGTCCGTAGGCGAAGATGCCTTGAAGTCGCTTGGCGAAGATGCCAAGGGAGATGGTGAAGTCGTTGAGCGGTTATTGGTGTTGAGCTCTTGACCTTCACGTTCTTGTCGGTGGTGGTGTCAATGCCGATGTGACCTTGCCGGAGATGGTAGCTCAGAAGGATGTGCACTTAAGCATCTTCTCGAAGATGAGGAAGATCTCTTGTAGGACTTGATGAGGGCTTTGATCTCCTCCATTTGAGAATCCATCTTGGCGTCCAAGTTGTTTTTCATGGCACCAAACTTGTTGTTGTTGTTGTAGACCGAAGGAGTTGTGCTTTGCCTATCCATCACAAGACTTGAGCAAATGTGAGTGGGAGAAAGAGAAGAACTAGACCAATGTACCTTACCTGGTGTTGAAGATGGATCAATGACCACTCAATAATGTATCAAGGAAATAGCACAATTGGTACCGGATCTTGTCAATTCTCACACCTACACAAATAAGGCTTATGAAGTAGCTTGGTGAGGATATTGGCACAAAAAATTTGATGCAAATTGTTAGTAAGAGTAAATAATGTTGGAAAAGATTCACAAATTCACAAGTGCAACAAGTAGACCAATAGCAATCAATGGTACACGGAAACACATGGATAGATAGATGGGATCGTGCAACCAAGGAATGAGCTCAAAATGTGGAATCCACGGAAAATGCTCTTGTTACACAACTCTAGAGAGAGGCTAGCACGATTGCTCAATAGGCAGATACGACACTTGTGCACAACTTATAAGAGACAAAAATGCAACGACTTCTATCCCAAGTATGCTATGTATATATGATGTTCCCGGTGTTCTTCTCAAGATGATCCAAGATGAGCGTATATGACAATCTTAGGTGCAATGTGGTATGATGCTATGGCTATTGCTTACAAGCTCTTTGTTTTTCTCTTTGCTTAAAAGTTTATTCTTTTTTTTGTATGGCCACTTTACAAAATGCACAAACCAAGATAGCAATTGTGTATATGCGGGAACAAGCTTGTGACACAAGGGATGGTACTATGATACCAAGATGATACCAATATGATATGGTATGTATGCAATGAAAGGGATGATCACTAATGTGCACAAGTAACATTGCCGGTAATACTCAATGGCTAGTCTTGATAGGCAAGTGACGCAAAATGGGCTAGGGGTTAACAATGCAATGGCAAGAATGTACAATGATGGGATACCACGATACCAAGGTGATATAGAGGTTACCGTCTTGCTTATGGTTAGGGTGTCAAAATGGTGAAGGTGGTCGATGTCGAATGCTTGTCGAAGTTGAGCGGCGGTGTTGTTGATGTCGAACCGTTCCTAGTTAGCCGAAACACCCTAGGAAATGGAAAAACCACAACTCAAAATCTCCAAAGGCAAATGTCAAATGGTGGTAGTGGAAAAGCGGTGGTGGTTGTGGAAGTATTGGTGGAAATCCGATCAAAATGGGTTAAGGTGGCGGAAGGGTATGATGGGCTATACTCGGTCGAAGTTGAAGGACGGTCCCTAAGTAGCCGAAACACCTTAGGAGACACAAATCACAACACAAACAAAATTGGGTTAAGTTGGGGTGGCGGAAGTGTATGGTGGGAAAGCCTATGCGGAAGTTATGGTGGTGGTTGATGAAGAAGCAACCGTCCCTAAGTAGCCGAAACACCTTAGGAGACTCGAATCACAACTCAAACAACCTCAAATGTGATGGGGTACAAAATGGGTTAGGTTACGGAAGTCGGTGGTGGTATAGCGGAGGATGTGGTGGAAGCCCTAGGCAAAGATGCCAAAGTTCCAAAACTTTGATGAAGTCAAATGATGTTGGAAGTATTTTTGTGGAATTGGGGATGTCAATAGCTTCAAAACGAGCTAAAGAACGTCAAAATCGGACTCCGGATGAATTAGTTATGGTCAAAACGGTGAAACACGGGGGGCTGAATTCCCAGGGGCCGGATATCCGGGGGGTAGGACGGAAATCCGTGACCTGATGTCTAGAACCTTGCGCGAAAATGCTCTCCAGGAGCTGGATGTCTGGGCTATGGGCCGGATGTCCGGGCTCACGGGCCGGATGTCCGGGGTCCAAATCCACGGATGAACTCGAGGAACTCGATTTTGGGGGCGGAAATTGATGATTTCGGGGGCAAAATTTGATGGATTTCATGGATGAAAAGTGGGGAAAATTAGGGAGAAGCTAGATCTACTCAAGACATAACGAATCCATGGATCAAAATCAACAAAACATCATCAAACTAACAAATCACAAAAAAATTTGGGGGCTATTTTTTGTGGGGATTTTCGAAATTAGGACGAAATCAAACAAAAGAAGGCTAGAAACGGAGGGTAGGGGCTCCAAATTCGTGATCAACGTGGCTCATGATACCAAGATAATCAAGAGCAAGCTGGCTCTAATCCAAGATGATGTAGGGTGGAACCCTAGGGGGTGATCTTTCACGAAATGGAGGGGATCCCGAGAAGAACACGAAGAACACGAGGAGGAAAACACGAGGGGAACGAGAGGAAACACTCAAATCAACAGGAAACAATCACACATGTGCTAGATCCAAGTACACATAGAGATCACACGGTCCAAATCCAACAAAGGACGATACAAACGGTAACTAGTTCATCTCTGTGAGGAGGCCTTGAATCCGCGAGGGACCTTCCCGTGAGGGGTCTTGAATCCAAGCATGGATCTTCTCCGCAGAGGCGATGGTCGCTCTCGATGGAGGAGAACCACAAGGATGAGCAAAGCTCTATATCTAAAATGAGCTAAACCAATGCTAACCCTAACTAGGAGGAGGGGGATGTCTATATATAGTCTAAGCCACGAAAGGGGTAAGTGGGAAAGGGAGATACATGGGCCGCTGGCCCGACTCTGCGCGTAGGCAGGCGCCGGATGTCCGGGCTGGGGGCCGGATGTCCGGCTGTTCGTGAGACGTGGGATGTCAGGGGCACTGGCCGGATGTCCGGCCTGGGAATAGGCCATTCCAGTTCCTCTCTGGAGAGTGGATGCAGGATTTCCGGGAGGTAGGCCGGATGTCTGGGCGATGCTGAGGCGCCGGATGTCCGGGGTCACGCCGGATGTCCGGCCACTGATGCTTTTAGCCATCTGTTGGCGTAGTCGCTGGGTGGTTGCACAGGCGCCAGATGTTCGGCCCTTGGCCCGGATGTTCGGCCGCTGTAGCTTCAGCAGCTCCGTCTTCTTCCGCCGTCGCTTCCAGGCTTCCCTCATGGATGGTTTAGTTGTTCCTTGGCGCTTGCACTCCTCCTCAAAATTCATGAAGCTCCGACAATACCTATGCATGCACACGAGAGAAGTGTCAAGTAGGATACAATCCTCGAAAGGGTCAAGTGAGCACGTGTAAAGGAGATGATTCACCTTTGGGTATGTGAAGTAGATGTCGCACGTGTCACTCGCCAAATGGACACTTGACATGGTGATGTCCGTAGGATGCTCCGCATCATCTCCCCCCCCCCCCCTTGGGAAAGATCCGACCTCGGATCAAAAACCAAACCACCATGGGAAAGAGATGGCTTCGCCATGTAGAAGTAGACGTTCACCAAGTACTCGTCATCTTGAAGCTCGAAATGGGCACTCTCCAATGTCGCACCGTCAAGTGATTCCTTCAAAAGGAGTAAGGACAACAAACACTTGGAAAAACAATTGTGGTTAGTGTTAGCGCAAAACCAAGCATTCAAGAGGTGATTCACCAAACAAGTGTCGTCATTATGCAAAGCATATGGTGTGACAAAGGATTGTGACATGGCATGTAAGCATATCAATCGAGCTCAAGCAAATCTATCATGGGGACAAGTATGTAAATGTGAGGTAGTGATGCAAATATGTGTGACAAGAGAATAAGCATGTACCTCAAGGTCATAGCAATCATGCATAAAGCGCTCGACAAATGGTCGATGGTAGGCATAAGAATCATTCAGAACACCAAAGAAGATGAGATGTCTAAACAGATGGGTCAAGTGCAAGACAATCCAAGTATACGTGCATAGGGTGTAGTGAACATAGAGTGGCACTCAACACAACAGAAAGAGCAATTGTTTATCATGTGTGAGGCAATCAAGCTAAGCATGTAGCAATCAATGGGACATGGCATATGTGAATAAAAGACATTGTTGCTACCAATCATATGATAGGAGCAAGTAATCCACAAGTCGGATGCAACACACAAGGCATATATATCATGATGCATGGAACGGGGAAAATGACAAGTCGAAGCATGGTCTCTAACATGTGTGTAATCAAATGGTCCGAGATGGCCAATAAGTCTCATGGTGCAAGCAACACAAGTAGTATGATCCGTAATATCCATTCTCAAGAAAGATGTCACCTTGAAGGCGTGTCCTTGTGCGTCCTTCACAATGCCGAAGCGCAGGCAAAAGCGGTGTAGAAGCGAGTCGTGGTAGAATGTATGGGGCTCACTCTCAAGAGCTCGAATGGTCAACTCACATGAAGTGGAAGTCGACACAAAGTCCAAGTATTGATGAGGACATCAATACCATTGTTACACCCATAGCTACTACTGCTATACATACTGGACCAATTATTAGAGGTCGCGCACGCCAATTGAATTACCAGGTACTTTCGTTTCTTGTTGACAATTCTAATGTTCATGAGAATATGATGCTGCCTAAATTGGATACATTTGTGTTGATTACTAATGAAGGGCCTAGCATGGACAAGAGGGTTGAACACTAGAGCAGGATCAAGCATGGAGATGAAGGTGCGCGCGAAGGGATCCAGAATGGTGTTTCTAGTGCATATTTGAGCACTTTGAAGCCTCAGTGATGACCTACAAGGACATGGACGAAATATACAGGATGCCCCTTCATAAATTTCATCCATAGCTTATTTTTGGTGCTGCGCCACCTTATTTTTGGGCCAGGCCCATGTAATTTCAAAATACTTAAGTATAGGCAGTTTTTAGAGTCCGTATGTGTGGGGAAACAAGAGTTAGGGTTGGTTTCGGACCCCTCCTCGAAGGGTAACGAAATTCCCCCCTCTTCCTCCATATATACAGCCCTTAGGGCACCGTTTAGTCTTTGAGTTTTGTTTAAATTAAAAGTTCGCCATAGCTGCAACTTCGCGTACTTCATTTGTGTTCAACAACCAGACCAAGACATCACAGAACCCCACCTTGATCAATAAAGCTTTCATCTTATATTCGCAATAAACAGATTGCAATCTTAGTTTCTTGCTTGTTCTTCGTTTGCTTGCAGGAAATAGACCTTCGTGGTCAGGTTGATCGTGCTCCGGCGTGGTCAATAACCTCTCGGAGTTGGTTTAGTGATTGCTAAGGCGCGACGTCCTCGCACGTTCGTAGTCGGATCGTCATAGTCTAGTCCTCCGAAATGATAATCACCATCTCATCAAAAGATGAGACACCTTTGCCTCTATCAAGTGGTATCAGATTTCCAGGTTGCTCGGTGAGATTTTACAGTTTTTTGTAGTTTAGATCGAGTCTGTTATTCATACCTATAGTCCACGAAAAAGCCAAAAAAAATTAGGGTTAATTCATCATATCCAAACCAATCTGAGCCATTGCATAATCTTTTCTGTGTTTGCTTTGTTGAATTTTCGGTTGTATCATCATGTCAAGTTGCTGGTCTTAGTGTCTAGTTTCCCTTAGAGTTTTGACTTCTGTTCACAAGTTGTCACGCCGCCACCGCACCATCTTCATCGCTCCTGCCATATACCGCCACCACCAACATATTCCTTACCACTGCCATATACATCCGCCTGTCCACCACCAATTCGAGTCAACATATACATCCGCTTGTCCACCACCAATCCGAGTCCACATATACATCCCCCTGTCCACCACCAATCCGAGTCCATATAAACATCCGCCTGTCCACCACCAATCCGAGTCCACATATTCATCTGCTTGTCCACCACCAATCCAAGTCTTTTCATATTAGGTTTGTTTTCGAGATCCATCTATTTTCAGATTTGTGTTTCCTTGCCTGAGTAGGTCTCGGAAAAAAATGAAAAAAAAGAGTCTGGAGACCCCCGGGCAGTTTTTAGGCCAAAATTTCAGCAGGCAAAAATATTTTTTCCCTATCCTGTTTTTAGGCTTTTCTGAGTCTTTTGAGACATGTGCCATCATACTGATTTTTTATCGCACTTTTTGGTCGTCGCTGCCCTGATTTTCCAAAAAAAAAATCGTGCCTATCATGTTATTTTGACTTGGGAAGAGTTTTCAGACACTCGCCATTATAGTGATTTTTCGCAAAAAAAAGGAGCGCAAAAAAAAGAGTGATTTTTTTTTCAGAGTGTGCTTTTCCCTTGTTTACATGTCGCGCCGTGATTTTGTTAGCGTTCTAGGCTCACGTCTCTAGTACGGTCTAGACTAGGACCAGCATAGTACCGTCGATGAGCGTTTATTCAACTTTGCATCTCTGAATTGATTATTGCTGACCCTTTTTGCTACCATATTATAAGCCTTCCCAACTCCACATACATCTACATCGTGCGTTTGACTCTCCCTAGTAATCGCTCTATCCAAGCTTTGAGAGTTTTGACTACAACGGTTGCCGATCACCACCTGCTGCTTGGTAAGAGCTGGTAAGAATTTGAGATTCTCTTGACAGATTTGTGACTTCCCACAACACCATCGCCACTTCCTAGCAGTCTATAGGATCATATTCTTGTGTTTTTCTCTTGCTGCTAACCATGCCAGGATCACAAGCGGATGAGCTGGACTGGGAGAACATGATGAACAAGGAGCTCCAAGATAAATTCTAGGAAATGTTTGGGTCAACAGGTAGAAGACGTGATGGCCAGTTTTGGCAAGGCATTAGCGAGGATTGATGACGTTGAGAAGACAATTGACAACAAGTTGGATGCCAAGTTTGCTGAAGTGCTTGCGCGTCTACCTCCACCTACTGCCTCTACTGCACCATTGCAACAACAACAACAACCACTGGTGTCGCTGCTACTGCTGTTGATACTTCTATGGCTCCTGCTGCTGCGGAGGAGGATGATTACGCGGGCGATTATGAGGATGAGGTTGATCATAATCAGAACTACGTGCAACCACTAGCACCACCACCAGGTCGTCCACATGCAAATAATCGCAATGGTAGGCCTGCACCACCACCTCAGGTACGAGATCATGACCATCTTCCTAAACTAAAATTGAATATTCCACCATTCGAGGGTAGATATGTTCCTGATATATATCTTACTTGGGAGTTAGAAACTGAACAACGTTTTACATGTTTACAATATCCTGAGGAAAGACGTGTTGCTGCTGCTGTTTGTGCTTTCACTAGTTTTCCATGTGTTTGGTGGTCTGAACATTGTAGATTATATCCTATTCCAGCTACTTGGGCTGCTTTGGAAACTGCTATGCGTACTCGTTGGGTTTCACCATACTATCAATGTGAATTACTTCAGAAATTGCAGCGTTTAAGACAAGGAAAAAATTCTATAGAGAAATATTATCAGGAATTGTAAACTGGCATGATTAGATGTGGTATTGTTGAGGATAATGAAGCTATGCTTGCTCATTTTATTGGTGGATTAAATAGAGAGATTCAGACCATTTTAGAGTATAATGAGTATAATAATATCACCCGTTTATTCCATCTTGCTTGCAAAGCTGAATGTGAAGTGCAGGATCGACAGGCATTGGCGTGGACTAACTTTTCTCCAGGTCGACCTTCATCATGGACACCACGTGCATCCTCTACTTCCACACGTTCTACTGCACCGGCACCTCCATCAGCTGCCACCTCCAATCGTGATACAAGAAAGCAGGCACAACCACCACTATCTGCCGAGAGCAACCTACCGGGCCTGCACAGAGCTCTTCTTCATCCATGGCATCAACAGGGCACACACATGATATTATTTGTCGTCGTTGTAAGGGTAGAGGTCATTATGCGAGAGAATGCCAATCTCCGCGTGTTATGATTGCTACTGAGGATGGTGGGTATGAGTCCGCTAGTGACTATGATGAGGAGACTTTGACTCTTATTACAAGTGAAGAACACGGTGGAGATGATTCTGATCATGAGACGCAATACATGGCTGCTGAAGATGCTGACAGGTATGAAAGTTTAGTTGCTCAACGTGTTTTGAGCGTGCAGGTCACACAAGCTGAGCAAAATCAGAGGCATAATTTGTTCCATACAAAGGGAGTTGTGAAGGAACATTCTGTTCGCGTCATCATAGATGGAGGGAGCTACAACAACTTGGCTAGCATGGAGATGGTGGAGAAGCTATCTCTCACCACAAGACCACATCCACATCCTTACTACATCCAATGGTTCAACAACAGCGGCAAGGTTAAGGTAACACGTACTGTTCGTGTGCATTTTAGTGTCTCTACATATGCTGATTATGTTGATTGTGATGTGGTACCCATGCAAGCATGTTCCTTATTACTTGGTAGACCATGGCAATTTGATAAAAGTTTTGTACACCATGGTAGAAACAATCAGTATACTCTTGTTCATAAGGATAAACATACTACTTTGCTTCCTATGGCTCCTGATTCCATTTTGAAAGATGATATTAATAGAGATAATAAAGCAAAACAGGAGAAAAATAAGAGTGAAAATCAGATTGTGGCAAAAGAATTTGAGTAACAAATGAAGCCTCATACTAAACCATCTAGTGTTGCTTCTGAAATTAAATTGAAAAGTGCGTGTTTACTTGCCACCAAATCTGATATTGATGATCCAGATTTTAGCAAATCTGTTTGCTATGCTTTTGTGTGCAAAGAGGCATTATTTTCATTCGAGGACATACCTTCCTCTTTGCCTCCTGCTGTCACTTACATTTTGCCGGAGTTCGCTGACGTCTTTCCACAAGATGTGCCTCCAGAATTATCACCTATTCGCGGGATTGAGCATTAGATTGACTTAATTCCCGGTGCTTCACTTCCAAACCGTGTGCCATACCGTACCAATCCAGAGGAGACGAAGGAGATTATGCGTCAAGTACAGGAGCTGCTCGACAAAGGTTATATACGCGAATCTCTTAGTTCTTGTGTTGTTCCTATTATACTAGTGCCAAAAAAGGATTGTACGTCACGTATGTGTGTTGATTGTAGAGGCATTAATAATATTACTATTCATTATTGTCATCCTATTCCTAGGCTAGATGATATGCTTGATCAATTGAGTGGCTCTACAATATTCTCCAGAGTTGATTTGCATAGTGGATACCATCAAATTCGTATGAAATTGGGAGATGAATGGAAAACAGCATTTAAAACTAAGTTTGGTTTATATGAGTGGTTAGTCATGCCTTTTGGGTTAACTAATGCACCTAGTACTTTCATGAGATTAATGAACAAAGTTTTACATGCTTTCATTGGACGATTTGTAGTAGTCTATGTTGATGATATACTGATTTAGAGAAAATCTTTGGAAGAACATTTGGAACATTTACGTGCTATTTTTATTGCTCTACGTGATGCACGTTTTTTTGGTAACCTTGGGAAGTGCACCTTTTGCACCTACCGAGTATCTTTCCTTGGCTATGTTTTTACCCCACAGGGAATTGAAGTTGATAAGGCCAAGATTGAATCTATTGAGGGTTGGCCGCAGCCCTGTCGTGGAAAACCACGGCCACGTATGGGGCCATCAGCCCCTTGTGGTTCGGCAGGGGGGATGAGCACATTGCACAAAGAGCGGAGAACGTAGCACAGCACGGCAGAGATCACACGGGCAGTTTTACCCAGGTTCGGGCCACCACAAGGCGTAAAACCCTACTCCTGCTTTGGTGGATTGATGGTGGATTGTGGTGGAAACGCAGCGCTCTTGCCCGGCAAGGATGCCTCGGGACGAGAGCAGCTACACGCGTACGAACGTACAGGGGTCTGAATCCTTTCTATGGTTGCCATGGCCCTCCTTTTATAGATCAAGGGGTCACCACGGTGGCAAAATCAGTCATTGTTTACTGATTAGATAGCGAACAGTGCTATCATACCTAACTCTATAGACAGAGCAGAGCGCATTAAATGCGCCGCTTAGTGTCACATCGTGGCATGCCTGGCAAGCCTTGCCAGGCCATTCGGCCACCTTCTCATCTGTCTGCTTGACACGTCTCTGGACAGGTGTCATTTGGAGGTGATTTCCATAGGAAGTGGTTGCCACGTGCCAAATAATAGCCACTTAGTCACTTGGTGGCTTGACACCGCATCGATCGATGACTTGCGTCGCTGTGAGGTGGAGCGGTGGAGCCTTGGAGGGGTAGGCCGCCCTCATCGTGCCCGGCAGGCCTGTCGGGGCGGTCTTGAGACTTGTCTTCGAGGTGACCTCGACCTCGCCAGGCTCGCCTACCCGGCAAGGGAGGTTTCTTCTTAGTGGTGTCTTGCTCATTTAGCTTGTCTTGGTCTTCTTGATCCGCCCTTTGATTTCTCAAAGAGCTGATCTGTCCTTGCTTGGTTTTGGCTTGGTCGTTGCAACCTTGCCCTTAAGCCTGTGCACAGTCTGGGCAACATACCCAGGGTTTGTTGTACCGACAGGAGCTCCCGGGCCTGGCCCGAATGTGCTACCGGGCGTCGTCGGGGTAGGCCCTATCTGGTGCACAGGTGAGAGGGCAGTAGTTGCTTGTCCTTTTGAAATCTTCTTTGCTTCTTCATTAACCTGAGCCCAGGTTAGTTTCTGGTTCTCCCGCACGTCATGTAACACCAATTGTAGTGGGAGAGATAATGAGCCACGATCCGTGGGGTACCCATGTCCCACGTTCACGGGGCGGTAACCGCCACCCCATTATCTTTCCCACTCCAAGCTCCTCCGCCAAGTGTATTGCATGCAATGCGCAGAGTTGGTGGCGAATGCGGAGGGCGCGGGAATGAGCGTTGTGGCAGAAAGCCAGGCATCGTCGATTGGTGTAGGGGGTCAGCCTTGATTCCTCGAGCCGTTAATGGCGAGGGGGAGCCGGACTGGTCGAATGGGGAGGTTGCCTTCACGGAAAAATCTAGCCCCCTGCCCCGCTCGTCTATAAAAGGGAATGTGGGGCAGGGCGTTTTTCCACACACCCTTATCCTTCCATTCCTCCAGCAGTCCTTGCCCACCATGGCGAGAGGTCGGGGGTGCGGCGCTGCTCCAGTGGCGGCGACGAGAATTTCTGCTCAACAGCGTCTCCCTCCTCCCTCTGAAGATGCGGGGGTGGAGCCCGCCGTGAGAGGAGGTGGGAGGGGGCGAGGTCGTGGTCGTCGTGGTGCCCGAGGCGGAGGAGGATGGGTGGTGCTCTGATTGCGCCCCCACCGGATGCCCTCTCGCGATGGAAGGCCATGTTGGAGACCAACCTCTGGAGTTCATCATCAGATTGTACAAGCCTCCGCGCGGCCGCCTCAGTCTCCCCACTCCATTCGCGAGGGTGATGGAGCTCGAACAGCTGCGCAGGTTGAAACTGCACATGAGGGGCTGCGGGAATGGCGGCATGCGGGTGGATGTGTATTTTCCTGCCCCTCATGTCATGTTCTTCTGACGCGGCTGGAAGACCTTTGCTCGCGCCCATAGCTTGTCGGAGGGGCACATCCTCCATTTTAAATTAATGGAGGCCGACCTGCTCTCCGTCAAGGTCTTTGGGTTCTTAGGAGCTCGCTTAGGGTGCTGCGCGGAGAGCTCAACTGACGATGAAAGCTCCTCCTCGAGCAACAGCGATGAGGAGGACAGTGACGGCGATGACGACGACGCCGATGGGGAGGACGACGGCTCCAACTCTGGCTGAACACTAGCCGCACCGTCACCGTCAGGCCGGGGAACCAATATCTGCACCTGCACTCCTTTCCCGGCAAGGCGATTTGTCGGGGAGTTGGATGCAGAGGTGGGAGTGGTGCCCCGGGCTCCTCAAGCAGCCTTCCAGCTAGACCACGGTAGGCTTCCTCGTGGGCTGCAGCTTCGTTTGCCCTGCCGCGTCCTGCTGGCCCTGGTGGTGGTGGCTGGGGGGCCGTCTCCGCCGATCTCTTCACCATCACCTTCGCCTGCGCCCTCCCGCCCCGGCCAGGCTCCTTGTCAAAGAGCTTGACGGGGTCAGGCTGGGCTTCTGCCCAGGTGCTCTTTTCGCCCTCTTCACCTCCCACCACAGTACCTAGGAGGAGAGGGACAAGAAAGGGCATCACGGGGCACTTATCTTTTTTCAATCTAAAATATGTAGGCATTTGCCAAACTTTAGTCTAAATTATGTAATCTTCTTTACCCATGTTTGCGTTCTGTAAGATCTGTACTTGTTAATCAGCATATTGATGAAAAAGACAAGCCTTGCCGGGTACTTGTGCATGTAATATATCCATGCAGAGGGGAAATGCCTCTATACATTAAAGTAAACAAGTTTTCCCCGGCAGGCTATCCTACCGGTACCCTCAGTTCGTTGCCGCGGGGCTAGGCCTGCCGGGCACAAACCACAGGGAGGGGCCAGCCCCCCGCCAAATCTTTTCTGCCAAAGGCCACTACAACCATCCTGACCAAAGCAACGTTCGAGTCAAGGGATGGGAGCACCTAGGTTTCATAGGTGGCAAGGTTTTCATATGCACAAGTCTCTACTTACAGAATGCGTATGGATAAGAAAGAAACTTATCTGTTTGGCTTGTCGGGGATCGTCACGTAGGTTCGTCTTGATTTCTTCTCTTCGGGACCAAGTCCACAGCAAGAACCCTGCAACTTAGCGCACATGAAAATGATGCCATGTGCGATCTTATCTACATGATCATGCTATGCTCATGATATGCTTATGCATGCATGCAAGTTTCGGGGGGCCCCCAGCGCTTCGTTTATTTCTCTGTTGCTCAGGGTCTGCGCCTGGCTTTGTACAAGGGGTTACATGCAACATTGGCAAGGCCTGTACAAAAGGGTGGCTGCCGGGCAGGGCCCGACGGTCGCGCCTTATGGGTACAACTTACGGAGATGCTCAATGTTCCATCAGTTTTGCAATTGAATGCCATCTCCAGTCTCTAGACGGACTGCGCCAGGTCTGGTGACTCGTACTACCCGGTAAGGGCCTTCCCACTTCGGCATCAACTTGTTTGTACCCTTCGTGGACTGAACGCGCCTAAGGACAAGGTCGCCTTCCTCAAAACTCCAGGCATGAACCCTGCGGCTGTGATAGCGACGCAGGGCTTGCTGGTAGCATGCAGCACGCGTAGCAGCCCGGAGACGGTTCTCCTCAAGTAGCACAGCATCGTCACACTAGTAATGTTATTGCACCACTTCATCGTAGGCAAGCACTCGAGGTGACCCGTAAATGAGTTCCGTGGGGATAACTGCTTCTGCCCCATAGACTACGGACAAGGGAGTCTACCCGGTAGCTCGATTTGGTGTCGTTTTGAGGGACCAAAGAACCACCGGCAGCTCGTCGATCCATCGCCTGCCACACTTCTGGAGCTTATTAAATGTTCTTGTCTTGAGTCCTCGCAACGCTTTAGCGTTCGCCCTCTCAGCTTGCCCGTTGCTCCTTGGATGAGCAACAGAGGCGAATGAGATTTTGCTTCCGAGGGCATGAACGTATTACATGAAGGCGTGGCTCGTGAATTGGGTGCCATTGTCGATGATGATTCGGGCAGGGACCCCGAAGTGGCACACCAATCCTTTCAAGAACTTGATAGCTGACTGAGCAGTCACCTTTCTCACGGGCTCTACTTCCGGCCACTTTGTAAACTTGTCAATTGCAACGAACAAGAATTCAAAGCCCCCGGTAGCACGGGGGAAGGGGCCCAAGATGTCGAGCCCCCAGACAGAAAACGGCCATGACAAAGGGATTGTCTGAAGAGCTTGGGCAGGCAGATGGATATTCTTGGAATGGAACTGGCAGGCTTCACATTTGGTGACCAACTCAACTGCATCTTGGAGGGCCGTGGGCCAGTAAAATCCTTGCCGGAAGGCTTTTCCAACCAGAGCCCTCGATCCAATGTGTGAGCCGCACGTACCCTTGTGTATCTCTGCCAATAGTTCATTTCCTTCTTCCCGGCAAATGCACTTCAATTTCACACCGTTGGGCCTTCTTCTGTATAGTGCGTCGTCAACGAACTGATACATACTGGCCCTCTGGGCTACTCTTTCAGCTTCTTCTTGCTCTTCGGGAAGTTCTCCAGTTTGGCGGAAATGGACTATGTGCCGCGCCCAAGTTGGAGCCTGGGGCTCGGCAACGAGGACTAGCGGCACCTCCTCATTCGTGGGAGCGCATTCTTTGACCGCAGGGACCAATGGTCCGGCGGGAGGGTGCAGCTTAGCGATCGAAGGGGAGTTGTTCCCGCCAAGTTCTCTACCGGGGGCCTCGGGAGACTCTGTCGGGAGAGGCTTGCTGGAGTCCAGTTTCCTCCTCTTTCTGGCCATTGTTGCCGGGGATACGGAGGGCTGAGTCAGATGGAGAACAAAAGTCCCTGGTTCCACAGGGAGTTTTTGCGCAGCGCACTTCGACAGATGATCAGCGATGCTGTTTTTCGCACGGGGTACGTGCTCTATTTGCAATCCGTCAAAGCGCTCCTCCAACTTTCTCACTTCCTCAACGTATGCCTCCATCAATGGACTTTGGTAATCCTTGTTTACTTGTCTCACCACAAGTTGTGAATCTCCACGGATGATCAGCTTCTTGATTCCCAGTTCTGTCACAATACTGAGCCTGGCAAGGAGCCCTTCATACTCTGCAGTATTGTTGGTAGCCTCCTCCCGGGGAAAATGCATCTGAACAACGTACTTCAGGTGCTCCCCAGTGGGGGCAACGAGAAGCATGCCAGCTCCTACACCTTGTAGGGAGAAGGCACCATCAAAATACATGATCCATTCTTGGGGTGCTTCCTTGCCGGGGATGACTGTCTCCAACACTTCTTCATCAGGTGTTGGCGTCCACTCTGCAATGAATTCTGCCAGTGCTCTGCTCTGGATAGTTGATGTGCTCTCAAACTTCAGACCAAAACTGGACAACTCCAAGGCCCACTCTACTATCCTGCCGGTGGCTTCGGGGTTTCAGAGTATATGTTGCAAGGGGAAGCGGGTGACAACCGTGATCTCGTGGGCTTGGAAGTAGTGGTGCAGTTTCCTTGAGGCCATGATGAGGCCAAAAATTAACTTCTGGACGCCAGAGTACCTCGATCTAGCCCCCTGTAACAAGGAGCTGACGAAATACATTGGGCGCTGCACCACCTTCTTCTTTGCCTCGACCATAGAACTGCTTCCACTGCCCTGCCTTTCTTCGCTTTGGACTGACTCTGGTCTTGCCGGGACGGGTTCACTTTATTCTCCAGAGGGGACGATGATTGCTGCCGCTTCATCTACTTCCCGCTGCGCCACCAGTGCTGCACTAACCACTTTATTGGTTGCCGCTAAGTACAGCAGCAACGGCTCTTGTGGTTTGGGAGCGACCAAAGTGGGCATAGAGGAGAGATAGGTCTTCAAATCTTGTAGCGCGACGTCTGCCATCCGGGGTCCACTCCATGGGGCCTGCCTTCTTCAAGATTTTGAAGAACGGCAAGGCGCGCTCGGCGGATTCGGAAATGAACCTGCTCAGCGCGGCAACACATCCCATCAAACACCTCACGTCCTTAACTGTCTTGGGTGCTTGAATCTTCTCGATAGCCTTGATCTTGTCGGGGTTGGCCTCTATCCCCCGATGGGACACAAAGAAGCCAAGTAGCTTGCCGGAAGGGATGCCAAACACGCACTTCTCCGGGTTCACCTTCAAGATGATCTTACGCAGATTAGCAAAGGTTTCTTCCAAATCCTGGATGAGGGTTGATCTGTCCTTGGTCTTGACCACAATATCATCCATGTAAGCTTCAATGTTTCTGTGCAGCTGGGACTCAAAGCCAATCTGTACTGCTCTTGCAAAAGTGGATCCGGCGCTCTTCAACCCGAAGGGCATCCGTACGAAGCAGTACGTGCCACATGGGGTTTTGAACGCGGTCTTCTCTTCGTCTTCCTTGGACATGAAGATCTGGTGATATCCAGAGTATGCATCCAAAAAAGAGAGCAAGTCACACCCAGAGGTGGAATCTACAATTTGGTCGATGCGCGGCAAGGGAAATGGGTCCTTCAGGCATGCCTTGTTCAAATCCAAAATCTATGCAAAGCCTCCATTTCCCATTAGCCTTGCGTACCACCACAGGATTTGCTAACCATGTTGGATGCAGTACTCCTCTGACCAGACCAGCTGCCTCAAGTTTCTTGATCTCCTCGGCAATGAACTGCTGCCGCTCCAAAGCTTGCTTTCGGACCTTCTGCTTGACAGGTCGGGCATGTGGGCAGACAGCAAGGTGGTGCTCGATTACCTCCCTGGGAACACCGGGGATATCAGATGGTTGCCAGGCAAACACATCAATATTCGCCCACAGGAAGGCAACGAGCGTGCTTTCCTATTTGTCATCGAGGGTGGCACTGATAGTGAAGGTACCATTAGCGCCAGCCAGCCCTGCCGGGACCTTTTTCACAGCTGGTGCAGCATCCTTGGGTCGCTTGCTATTGGAACTCTCCGGCATGTCATCAACGGGTGCAATGTATTCCGAAGAGGCACGTTTCTCGGATTCCTTGCAGGCATCCTTGCTATCTCTCTTCTTCTTGTTGTTTTCCTTGGCGGGAACACTGGCTTCCGCGGCCTCTGCCGTGACTGCTTCCCGGTACATCTTGTCCACACAAATGATTGCATCCTTCCTGTCTGACGGAATGGAAACGACGCCTATCGGCCCTGGCATCTTCAAGGTATTATAGGCATAGTGGGATGCCGCCATGAATTTGGCCAGGGCTGGGCGACCAAGGATTCCATTGTACAGCAGGGGGTGGTCAACCACATCAAATACAATCTTCTCAGTCCAGTAGTTTAACTCCCCCCCCCCCCGCCCGAACATTACCGGTAGCGTGATCTTCCCCTTAGGACGACTCCTGCCGGGGTTGATCCCTTGAAACATGCCAGTAACCTTGAGCTCTGCCTCTGCAATCTGAAGTTTGCTGATGACCTTTGGAGAAATCAGATTCAACCCGGCCCCGCCGTCAACCAACATCTTTGTGACCTTGAGGTTGCGGATTGTTGGTGAGACCAACAACGGCAAGTACCCTACCGTAGTGGTGCGGTTAGGGTGATCCTCTTCGTCAAAGACGATGGGCGTGCGGGACCACTTGAGCGGCTTCCGAGAATCTGCCGCTGGCTCCACGGCATTGACTTCACGCGCCGACTGTTTAAGTTGGCAGTGAGAGGAGTGCAGAGATGCACCCCCGTCAATGCACAGGGCGTCAGTGGCTTTCTGGTACTCCTGCTCGTTGGTTTCCTCTTCATCTCCTCCATCAGTCTCATCACTGCAATCCTCCTTCTTACGGCCTCTGGCAGGTTTCCCTTGATTCTGAGGAGCCTTGCCGGGGCGGCTTGCTCTGCCGCCTCGGCCCTTCCCACCAGCGCCATCCTGACCTTTCTCCTTGTCATGTTTCTCGTATTCAGCCCTCTGCTTCTTGACGAGCTGCTCGACCTGATGACACTCCTGGAGATCGTGGCCCTTGGTCTGATGGATCTTGCAGTACGGCCCATCACCTTTCCTAGCCTTCTCGGCAGCCGCAGCTTCCCGGCAATCAGTGCACGCGGCAACTTCCTTGCTGGGAACTTCGGTCTTGGCCTTCTTGCCAGTACTAGGCGCACCCAATCCCTCAACGGTCATCACTGCCTTATCCTTGTGCCTTTTGTTGAGCTTCTTGTTCTTCTTCTTCTGACTGGTGGCCTCGTCGTCATCCTCTGAGTCGATGTCGACGCCATCCTCATCACCGGGGAGCCGCCTCCCCTCCTCTACCTGAGCACACTTGTCCACTAGAGTGTAAAGCTCCTTCACAGTCTTGGGCAGTCAAACATTCATCTTGGAACGTATCCGATGATTGCGCACGTTGGACTGGAACGCAGCTATCACAGCTGCCGGGTGGATGTCTGGAATGTTCCTGTGTACTCGGCTGAACCTTGGCATGTACTTCCACAGGGTCTCTCCTTCCCTCTACGGGAGGAGCTGCAAGTCACTGGGCCGCCCTAGTTCTTGATGGCCGCCCGTGAAGGCGCCAACAAACTCATGGCACAGGTCAGCCCAGGTCGAAATGGAGTTCTCCGGCAGGTGCATTAGCCAAGACCTCACATTTGGCTTGAGCGCCAAAGGGAAGTAGTTGGCGAACACCTTCTCGTCTCTTCCCCCGGCAGCTTGAACAGTGATGGTGTAGATGCTCAAGAACTCTGCCGGGTTTAGTTTCCCGTCGTACTTCTCTGTTATTTCTGGCTTGAAAGTGCGGGTAGATGGCCAACGGACTTGTCGCAACTCACGAGTGAAGGCGGGGCACCCAACCTCGAAAGGTAGGCACCCACCTTCACCGAGAGTGGGCTCGTCGACGCCAGGGCCATTGTGCCTATCGGACTGGTGGTGGGTGTCGTGGCATCGCTCGATGATGACGCACGCGCCTTCCCTTTGCACGTCCTCCAGGACTCGCCGTTGGCCTTGACGTGCTCGAGGGTCGGACGAAGCCATCGGGACGTCGTCGGGTTCTTGATTGCGTGGCTCTGGCTATGGCCCCTGCGCAGGCTGCCACAGAGGGGACTGCACTGTGGGGGTGGCCCCTTTGGGACGGCCAGCAGCGCAGGCCGTTGTTGTCACTTGGGGAGGCCGTGGCGGGCCAGCTCACTGTGATCCTCCCGCCTCGGCGAAACCAATCAGGCTTTGAATGGTGGCTCTCCACTCATCCATCTAAACGGCTGCAAGCGGAAATCTCAACAGCAGCTGGGCCTGCGCCATGGCCTCCGAAGCGGTGCTTGGCATGGATGACAACGTAGACCGTAGCGTCGCCTGGCTCCTTATGGTGTCGGTAGTAGCCCCACCGTGTTCTCGTCGTCTTGAGCCCGTCGCCAGGGTGGCATGGTGATGAGATGGAGGCGCTTGAGGGCCAGCGGCCCCATTTGGCACAGCGACTGGGTCAGCTCGTTCCGGGGGTGGCGCAAACCCTGCGGCCGCGCCCACAGCGGGAGTGGTCGGAGAGTTACGATTTGCCCCAGAGCGAGTGCCACCGCTGCGGTTGTGCCCTTCAGCCGGGCGGAGAGGTGCAGACGGAATGATCTCTCCGGCCGTGCCTCGTGGAGCGTGGCCACTGGGATGCTGTTGGTGCTGTCCTTCCCCGGTGCCTTCTGACCTCGTTTCGGCCGCAGGGGAGGTGGTGACGACGCCGCCTATGCTGGCCACGTCCCCCGCAGTGTCCACATCTCCGTGCGTCCCCGTAGCCCCCGCGGCGTCGGCGGCCGCGTGCGACGGGGCCTTCGAAGTGCATGAATGGGCTGTGGCACTGGGCTTCTTCTTGGGCACCATGGATGATGGAGCCGTCGATGAAGAAGATGATGAAGATGATGGAGATGATGACGCGCTGCGTACGCTTCCCGGGTTCGCGCAAGCGCTTCCCCTACCTGGCGCGCCAAAGATGTCGTGGGAAACCACGGCCACCTATGCGGCCATCAGCCCCTTGTGGTTCGGCAGGGGGGATGAGCACATTGCACAAAGAGCAGAGAACGTAGCACAGCACGGCAGAGATCACACGGGCAGTTTTACCCAGGCTCGGGCCACCACGAGGCGCAAAACCCTACTCTTGCTTTGGTGGATTGATGGTGGATTGTGGTGGAAATGCAATGCTCTTGCCCGGCAAGGATGCCTCGGGACGAGAGCAGCTACACGCGTACGAACGTACAGGGGTCCGAATCCTTTCTATGGTTGCCATGGCCCTCCTTTTGTAGATCAAGGGGTCACCACAGTGGCAAATCAGTCATTGTGTACTGATTAGATAGCGAACAGTGCTATCATACCTAACTCTGCAGACAGAGCAGAGCGCATTAAATGTGCCGCTTAGTGTCACATCGTGGCATGCCCGGCAAGCCTTGCTGGGCTGTTCGGCCACCTTCTCCTCTATCTGCTTGACATGTCTCTGGACGAGTGTCACTTGGAGGTGATTTCCATAGGAAGTGGCTGCCACGTGCCAAATAACAGCCACTTAGTCACTTGGAGGCTTGACACCACATCGATCGATGACTTGCATCACTGTGAGGTGGAGCGGTGGAGCCTTGGCGGGGTAGGCCACCCTCATCGTGCCCGGCAGGCCTGCCGGGGCGGTCTTGAGACTTGTCTTCGGGGTGACCTCGACCTCGCCAGGCTCGCCTGCCAGGCAAGGGAGGTTTCTTCTTAGTGGTGTCTTGCTCATTTAGCTTGTCTTGGTCTTCTTGATCCGCCCTTTGATTTCTCAAAGAGGTGATCTCTCCTTGCTTGATCTTGGCTTGGTCGTTGCAAGCTTGCCCTTAAGCCTGTGCACAGTCTGGGCAACATACCCAGAGTTTGTTGTACCGACAAGCCCAAAACGGTCATGCAAGTCAGTAATTTTCTTGGCCTCGCTGGTTTCTATAGGCGTTTTGTGAAAGATTTTAGCACCAATACTGCACCTCTCAATGAGCTTACAAAGAAGGATGTGCCTTTTGTTTGGGGTACCGCACAGGAAGAAGCCTTCACAGTATTGAAAGATAAATTGACACATTCTCCTTTACTCCAACTTCCTGATTTTAATAAGACTTTTGAGCTTGAATGTGATGCTACTGGAATTGGATTAGGAGGTGTGTTATTACAAGATGGCAAACCTATTGCATACTTTTCTGAAAAATTGAGTGGGCCTAGTGTGAACTATTCTACTTATGATAAAGAATTATATGCTCTTGTTCGGACCTTAGAAACATGGCAACATTATTTATGGCCCAAAGAATTTGTTATACATTCTGATCATGAATCTTTGAAACACATTAAAAGTCAAGCAAAACTGAACCGTAGACATGCTAAATGGGTTGAATTCATTGAGACTTTCCCTTATGTCATTAAACACAAGAAGGGTAAAGAAAATGTTATTGCTGATGCATTGTCTCGTCGTTATACTATGCTTTCACAACTTGACTTTATAATATTTGGTTTGGAGACCATCAAAGATCAATATGTGCATGATGCTGAATTTAAAGATGTATTGTAGAATTGTAAAGAAGGGAGAACATGGAACAAGTTCGTCGTTAACGATGGATTTGTGTTTCGTGCTAACAAGCTATGCATTCTAGCTAGCTCCGTTCGTCTTTTGTTGTTGCAGGAGGCGCATGGAGGAGGATTAATGGGACACTTTGGCGTGAAGAAGACGGAGGATATACTTGCTACACATTTCTTTTGGCCAAAGATGAGACGGGATGTTGAGCGTTTTGTTGCTCGCTGCACTACATGTCAAAAAGCTAAGTCACGAATCAATCCTCATGGTTTATATATGCCTTTGCCTGTACCTAGTGTTCCTTGGGAGGATATATCTATGGATTTTGTTTTAGGATTACCTCGAACAAAGAAGGGGAGGGATAGCATATTTTTTGTCGTGGATAGATTTTCGAAAATGGCACACTTCATACCATGTCATAAAAGCGATGATGCTGCTAATGTTGCTGATTTATTGTTTCGTGAAATTATTCACTTGCATAGTGTGTGAAATACTATTGTTTCAGACCGTGATACTAAATTTCTTAGCCACTTTTGGAGATGTTTACAGGCTAAGTTGGCGACTAAACTGCTTTTTAGTACTACTTGTGACCCCCAAACTGATGGACAAACGGAAGTAGTCAATAGAACATTGTCTACTATGCTTAGGGCTATTTTGAAGAATAATAAGAAAATGTGGGAAGAATGCTTGCCTCATATTGAGTTTGCTTATAATTGTTCACTGCATTCTACTACTAAGATGTGCCATTTTGAGATTGTGTATGGTTTTCTACCTCGTGCACCTATTGATTTGTTGCCTCTTCCATCTTCGGAGAAGGTTAATTTTGATGCTAAACAATGTGCTGAATTGATCTTAAAAATGCATGAGATAACTAAGGAGAACATTGAGCGTATGAATGTCAAATATAAACTTGCTGGAGATAAGGGTAGAAAACGTGTTGTGTTTGCACCTGGAGATCTTGTTTGGTTACATTTGCATAAGGATAGATTTCCTGATTTGCGCAAATCAAAGCTAATGCCATGTGATGATGGTCCTTTTAACGTGTTAGAGAAAATAAATGATAATGCATATAAACTTGAGCTGCCTGCAGATTTTGGGGTTAGTCCCACTTTTAACATTGCAGATTTGAAGCCTTATTTTGGTGAGGAAGATGAGCTTCCATCGAGGAAGACTTCATTTCAAGAAGGGGAGGATGATGAGGACATCAATACCATTGTTACACCCACAGCCCCTACTACTATACATACTGGACCAATTACTAGAGCTCACACACGCCAATTGAATTACCAGGTACTTTTGTTTCTTGGTGACAATTCTAATGTTCATGAGAATATGATGCTGCCTAAATTGGATACATTTGTGGTGATTACTAATGAAGGGCCTAGCATGGACAAGAGGGATGAACACTGAAGCAGGATCAAGCATGGAGATGAAGGCGCGCGTGAAGGGATGTAGAATGGCATTTCTAGTGCATATTTGAGCACTATGAAGCCTTAGTGATGACCTACAAGGACATGGACGAAATATACAAGATGCCCATTCATAAATTTCGTCCATAGCTTATTTTAGGTGCTGCGCCACCATATTTTTGGGCTAGGCCAATGTAATTTTGAAATACTTAAGTATAGGCAGTTATTAGAGTCCGTATGTGTGGGGAAACAAGAGTTAGGCTTGGTTTCGGACCCCTCCTCCAAGGGCCACGAAATTCCCCCCTCTTCCTCCATATATATAGCCCTTAGGGCACCGTTTAGACTTTGGGTTTTGTTTAGATTAAAAGTTCGCCATAGCTGCAACTTCGTGTACTTCGTTTGTGTTCAACGACCAGACCAAGACGTCACAGAACCCCACCTTGATCAATAAAGCTTTCATCTTATATTCGCAATATCCAGATTGCAATCTTAGTTTCTTGCTTGTTCTCCGTTTACCTGTAGGAAATAGACCTTGGTGGTCAGGTTGATCGTGCTCCTGCATGGTCATAACCTCTCAGAATTGGTTTAGCGATTGCTAAGGCGCGCCGTCCTCGCACGTTCGTAGTCGGATCGTCAAAGTCTACTCCCACAGAAAATGATAATCACCTTCTCATCAAAAGACGGGACACCTTTGTGATGCGGAGCATCCTTCGGACATCTCCATGTACACCTCCATTGCATCTCAAGCCCCAAGTGGACCTACCGGACTTAAGGTGAACCCGCTCCTCTTTGAGATTTACATGAATATCCTTAGGACTTGGTTGCTACCTCACCAAAATGCATTGTGTGTACTTAGGTACGAGGAGGAGCACTCCCAAGCAGCTCAGGAGCATCACCAAGGAGTAGGAGGACCACCCCAGGGCCACACGAAGGATGAAGACGACGAGAAGTAGCTGGACAGGAAGTCCCAGGCGACCCCGTGCGCACGGGCCCTCGAGACCCCGTGCCCACGGGCCTCCCAGGAAGCGGGCGCTGTAGCACCCCATGCGCACGGGTTTGTACCATGCACACGGGACCCCATGCGCACGGGCCCAACTTACCCCGTGCGCACGGGCCATTCAGGATGGTCGGCTGTGATCTCCTATTTGGCCTCTACTTCGTCCCTCACCTCCAGCCACCTATATATACTCCTCTCCCACCTGCATTTTAGACTAAGCAAAGTATATGACATGATATATGTGAGCTTTGCTCCTTGTACCTTCTCTTGAGAGAGAGAGACCTCTCCCATGGAGATCAAGACCTCCATAGGGGAAGATCCGTAGTGGATAAAAGACCCCATCTAGGGAAGGATCCCCATCATAGGATCATCAAGACCTCACCTCCTTAGGAGTGGGATGAACTCTACCTTGTGCTATTTTTCCTTTGTTGTTCATGTATCTTGTGGATCTATGTGTTGCTAGTCTAGTGGATGTGTGATTGGACTTGTTCTTGAGTGTTCCTCTTGTGTTTTCTCCCTTGTGTTCATCTTGTTCTTGGGGATTTCCTCTCCAATTCATGAAATATCTCTACTTAGGGTTCCACCCTACAACATTATGGTATCATGAGCCATGGGTTCTCACGAAATTGGAGCCCTGATGAGGACATGACTACCTTGGATACGACCAAAAATATTGCATACATGTATATTTGTGAGGTGTATGGGACATTTGTACAATCCATATATGAACATAAGGGAAAAAGAGAAGTTTATGTGCTGTTCAAAAAGTCCTTTCACGTCACTTTTGGGCCAAGAGAAGATAGAGTCCAAGTCTCTCACGTTCTGGATTCAGATTCGGACTGCACAGACATACCTGACTCAAAACGCCAAGAACTATTTCATACGGACTCCGAATTGGGTGATTCTTTTTTTTGTTGGAAAGTAGATTTCGTGCTCTTTCTAACCCAATTGGTTTCACCTTCAAATTCATCCGGAGCATTGAGTTGTCGTCGAAACAATCTGATGCTGTAGCAGAATCCGAGTCAAACTACAAGTCCAAAGGTGTTGCATCACCTCCACTTGGGCCCATTGGCCTTGTACGACCTAGGGTTAGTTTTAGGCTGCCTTGGGACGTCCTCCCACCTCCTTGGCCGCCACCCCTTGCTCCTATATAAGTAGATCCATCTAGTAGCTTTTTGCTTGGGTTTTGTTTAGATTAAAAGTTCGCCATAGTTGCAACTTCGCGTACTTCGTTTGTGTTCAACGACTAGACCAAGACGTCACAGAACCCCACCTTGATCAATAAAGCTTTCATCTTATATTCGCAATATTCAGATTGCAAATCTTAGTTTCTTGCTTGTTCTTCGTTTGCTTGCAGGAGATAGACCCTCGTGGTCAGGTTGATTGTGCTCCGGCGTGGTCAATAACCTCTCGGAGTTGGTTTAGCGATTGCTAAGGCGCGACGTCCTCGCACGTTCGTGGTCGGATCGTCAAAGTCTACTCCACCAAAAACGATAGCTATCATCTCATCGAAAGATCGGGACACCCTCGCCTCTATCAAGTGGTATCAGTTTTCAGGTTGCTCGGTGAGAATTTCCAGTTTTCCCTAGGTTAGATTTATTTTCTTACCTATTGTCCAAGAAAAAGCCACAAAAAAATAAGTTAGATCTATTCATCCTTTGTCCAAGCCAGTCTAAGCCTTTGCAATTTTCTTTTCATTGTTTGCATTATTGAATTATCGGTTGCATCGTCGTGTCGAATTGCTGGTCTTAGTGTCTAGTTCCTTTAGAGTTTCGAGTTCTGTTCACATTAGTCACGCCGCCGCTGCATCATTATCCCTTCCGCTGTCCACAACCTCTCATCCATCAAATTCCACCACGTGCTACCCACCGTTCATTGTCATAAGCATAGCTGACGCCGTTCATATCTTCGCTTGATCCAATCTGCATCTTATCTAGTTTGTTTTGGAAAGAGAGAAAAAAAAGTCAAAAAAAAGATAAAAAAAAGTGAGATAAAAAAAAAGAGAGAAGAAAAAAAAGCACAAAATTCGGATCTATCTAGACTCACTCTCGTACCTGAATTCGGATTCGAATCTGTTTTGCGCACTGTTCAGTAAAACAGGCGTATCTTCCTCATACGAAGTCCGTTTTGGCTCCGTGAGTACTCAAATTAAAGCTAGCGACGAGCCGCATCTAAATAGTTGCAGAAGCTTATTTAATATTTGACACCTCAAAATCGGCTTCTAAATAGGTCTTTTTGCCCTCCGAAGTTCATGAACACAGCTTGTTCTAGTTTTTCAGGCCAGTTTTAGAATTTTTTGACTCCTCATCTCAACTCGGAATTGAGTGATTCTTTTTGCGTTTGAAAGCTTGAGTCAGTGCAATTCTTGAGAAAAAATTATCAGAAAATTGGCAAAAACTTTTCCAGAGGAAAGTTGGAGAGAAAGTTGTTGGTATATCCTGCTTGGCAGTTATTTCACATCATTATCTTTACTGCTATTGTGGTATTCACTTATATCTTGCTGTCCAGAGCTACTTCATATCCTTTATTGATGCTAGTTGTGCAACGCCATGACCTCATTAGTGTTCTAGGCTCGTGTCTCTAGTCCGGTCTAGCCTAGGACCAGCACAGTACCATCGTTGAGCGTTTATTCAACATTGCATCTCTGAATTGATTATTGCTAATCTTTTGCTACCAAATATTTAAGCCTTCCAAGCTCCACATCTTTCTACACCATGTATACGTACGTTCCCCTGGCAATCGCTTTACTCAATCTTCGGAGTTATTTGACACCGCTGGTTGCCTGTCACCACCTGCTGCATGGTAAGAACTTGTAAGATATTGATATTTGCTACACTGTGAGCGTTTTACCACCACATCCTAGTAGTACATAGGAACATTATTCTTGTATTTTGTTTCTTGTTTTCTACTAACTATGGCAGGTTCCGGAGTTGTTAGTTCTTGGACTTCATCGATCGTGGGAGATTTGCCATCACCTAAGAAAATACAACAACCGCCACAAGAGGAGCAATTACATCAGAATGCACATAATCAGGTTAAAGTTTCCATGCCACCATTTACTGGTCGTTTTAGGCCTGATTTATATATTGAATGGGAGTACGAAATAAATGCTATATTTGCTTCCCATAATTTTGATGAGCGTGGAAAATTTCAAGCTGCGGTTAGTACTTTTAGTAGCTTTGCTTTAGTTTGGTGGAGTGAATATTGTCGGTTAAACCCTGATCTTATACCTACTACTTGGGATGATTTAAAACTTGTCATGAGAGATAGATTTGTTGATGTTTATTATACTCGTGGCATGATTAAAAAATTACAACATTTAAAACAAGGCACTGACACGGTAACAAAATACTATGATGATTTACAAACTACATTATTGCACTCATTTTTAGAAGAAAGTGAAGAAGATTTTATGGATAGATTTTGGGGAGGATTAAACTGTGATATTCGAGAGATTCTAATTCATGAAGAGTGTTATCCTATGGACCATTTGTTTCGTCTTGCTTGCAAAGCTGAACAGGAAATAAAACGACGTGTTGGCCACAAGGAGAACAAGCGCACGGTGCATATTCCAAGTGTTGATACAGATGTTTCTTCAACTACTAGGCATACTATGACAACCACATCCGTTGTTGCGAGGACTACATCATCTCCATCATGTGACACATCACCTCCAAGAGTGCCTACATCGTCTGAGTTGATCATAAGAGGTAATGACAAAGGTACAGATTTTCAACTTTCACATGAGAATGATGCATGCCTAGTTAACTTGAATACATCATGTGTTGTGTTACCTATTGATTTGAGCACACCAGCTATTTTAGAGAATTGTGTTACTGTCACGAATGCGTCATGTGATCAAAGAGTTGAAGTATCAACAATTTTTAGTGCACCCACTGAATTAAGTGTTGATGCAAAAGAAACAATGTTTAATCATTTTGATATGACCTCTAATCTTGATGATGATTTTGTGTCAAATGACTTATTGCATGTTTGCTTATTTAAGCATGTTGTAGCATGTAAATTTGATGCAAGTAAGGTTTATTCACCAATGTTGGGATGGTTTAATGATGAATATTGTCAATCCTTTGATATGAATAAGAGCTTCACATATATGTGCAAATTGAGTTGCAATATTTTCATGTCTTCTAATACTTGTGATAATATTTTGGCTTTACATTTTATGAACTATGAAAGTTACTCATGTATACATGTGTCATATGTGCAAAAATCAAGGGAAGTAAAAATGGATGACATATACATATACAACATGTACACCTTGTCTTTTTTGTTAGCCATATTTCAGATTAAGCAACGCCGAGGACGGCTTTGTTTTCAAGAAGGGGAGGATGATGAGGACATGACTACCTTGGATACGACCAAAAATATTGCATACATGTATATTTGTGAGGTGATTTCTAATGCAAACTATGCAATAATTTATTTATGTCATCCAAGACAAAAATACTTCACAAACTTTTGTGCCATGTCTAATTGCAGGTGTATGGGACATTTGTACAATCCACATATGAAGATAAGGGAAAAAGAGAAGTTTATGTGCTGTTCAAAAAGTCCTCTCACGTCACTTTTGGGCCAAAAGAAGATAGAGTCCAAGTCTCTCACGTTCTGGATTCAGATTCGGACTGCACAGACATACCTGACTCAAAACGCCAAGAACTATTTTATACGGACTCCGAATTGGGTGATTCTTTTTTTGTTGGAAAGTAGATTTCGTGCTCTTTCCAACCCAATTGGCTTCACCTTCAAATTCATCCGGAGCGTTGAGTTGTCGTCGAAGCAATCTGACGCTATAGCAGAATCCGAGTGAAACTACAAGTCCAAAGGTGTTGCATCACCTCCACTTGGGCCCATTGGCCTTGTACGACCTAGGGTCAGTTTTAGGCTGCCTTGGGACGTCCTCCCACCTCCTTGGCCGCCACCCCTTACTCCTATATAAGTAGATCCATCTAGTAGCTATTTCTTTGGGATTTGTTTAGTTAAAAGTTAGCCATTGCAACTTCGTGTACTTCGTTTGTGTCCAACGACCAGACCAAGACCGCTTTCGGATCCCCACCATTATCAATACTTCATCTATATTCGCAATATTCAGATTGCATTATCATATTCTTGCTTGTTCTTCGATTGCGTGCAGGAATAGACCTTCGTGGTCAGGCTGATCGTGCTTCCAGCATCGTCAGTAACCTCAGGAGATTGGTTTAGCGATTGCTAAGGCGCAACGTCGTGCACGTTTGTAGTTGGATCGTCAAAGTCGGCTCCACCAAATCGATAGTTACCATCTCATCGAAAGATCGGGACACCCTCGCCTCTATCAAGTGGTATCAGAAGTATCAACAATTTTGAGTGCACCCAATGAATTAACTGTTGATGCAAAAGAAACAATGTTTAATCATTTTGATATGACATCTAATCTTGGTGATGATTTTGTCTCAAATGACTTATTGCATGTTTGCTTATTTAAGCATGTTGTAGCATGTAAATTTTATGCAAGTAAGGTTTATTCACCAATGTTGGGATGGTTTAATGATGAACATTGTCAATCCTTTGATATGAATAAGAGCTTCACTTATATGTGCAAATTGAGTTGCAATATTTTCATGTCTTCTAATACTTGTGATAATATTTTGGCTTTACACTTTATGAACTATGAAAGTTACTCATGTATACATGTGTCATATGTGCAAAAATCAAGGGAAGTAAAAATGGATGACATATACATATACAACATGTACACCTTGTCTCTTTTGTTAGCCACATTTCAGATTAAGCAACGCCGAGGACGGATTTGTTTTCAAGAAGGGGAGGATGATGAGGACATGACTACCTTGGATACGACCAAAAATATTGCATACATGTATATTTGTGAGGTGTATGGGACATTTGTACAATCCATATATGAACATAAGGGAAAAAGAGAAGTTTATGTGCTGTTCAAAAAGTCCTTTCACGTCACTTTTGGGCCAAGAGAAGATAGAGTCCAAGTCTCTCACGTTCTGGATTCAGATTCGGACTGCACAGACATACCTGACTCAAAACGCCAAGAACTATTTCATACGGACTCCAAATTGGGTGATTCTTTTTTTTGTTGGAAAGTAGATTTCGTGCTCTTTCTAACCCAATTGGTTTCACCTTCAAATTCATCCGGAGCATTGAGTTGTCGTCGAAACAATCTGATGCTGTAGCAGAATCCGTGTCAAACTACAAGTCCAAAGGTGTTGCATCACCTCCACTTGGGCCCATTGGCCTTGTACGACCTAGGGTTAGTTTTAGGCTGCCTTGGGACGTCCTCCCACCTCCTTGGCCGCCACCCCTTGCTCCTATATAAGTAGATCCATCTAGTAGCTTTTTGCTTGGGTTTTGTTTAGATTAAAAGTTCGCCATAGTTGCAACTTCGCGTACTTCGTTTGTGTTCAACGACTAGACCAAGACGTCACAGAACCCCACCTTGATCAATAAAGCTTTCATCTTATATTCGCAATATCCAGATTGCAAATCTTAGTTTCTTGCTTGTTCTTCATTTGCTTGCAGGAGATAGACCCTCGTGGTCAGGTTGATTGTGCTCCGGCGTGGTCAATAACCTCTCGGAGTTGGTTTAGCGATTGCTAAGGCGCGACGTCCTCGCACGTTTATAGTCGGATCGTCAAAGTCTACTCCACCAAAAACGATAGCTATCATCTCATCGAAAGATCGGGACACCCTCGCCTCTATCAAGCCCCCCTCCTTGTTTTCTAGCCTAATTTTGCTTGTTCTTGCCCAATTTCGAAAATCCCCACAAAAATAGCCCCAAAAAAATTTCTTGCAATTTGTTGGTTCTTATGAGATTTTGTTGTGTTTGATCGACGATTTTGATGTTGGCAAGTAGATCTAGCTTTCCCCCATCCCCCCACACAATCCCCACCACCAAATCCTTCAATTTTCACCGAAATCGCAAAATTTTCCGCCACCCCCGTGCCCAGAGGCCCCAACCCCATGCGCACGGCCCCCCACAAAGTCTCTGGACACCCCGTGCCCATGGACTTGTACCGTGCGCACGGGACCCCGTGCCCACGGGCCCTAGACCCTATGCGCACGGCCCCCCTACAGCAGCTGCGCGTGCTTCACAGTTTTGGTCGTATCTTCCACATCCGGAGTCCGATTTTGACGTTCTTTAGCTCGTTGAGTAGCTATTAACATCCCCCATCCATCTAGATAGGTTCCCACATCATTTGACTCCATAAAAATTTTGACACTTTGGCATCTTTGCCTAGGCCATCCACCATATCATCCGCAAAACCACAATAGCTTTCCGCAACCTAACCCATTTTGCTCCATTTAGTATTTGTGGTTGTTTGAGTTGTGACTTGAGTCTCCTAAGGTGTTTCAGCTACTTAGGGATGGTTGCTTCTTCATAAACCACCACAACCACTTCCGCATTACCATCTCAGACACCACCACCGCATGTCCGCTACCACCATTTGACATTTGACATTTGAGATTTTGAGTTTGCGGTTTTTCCGTTTCCTAAGGTGTTTCGGCAACTTAGGAACGGTTCGTCTTCGACATCACCCCCACTCATCATCGACCCAGTCTCGACATCGACATTGACCACTTCATCATTTTGACACCCCAAACCGTACATAAGGATGGTAACTTCGACAACACCATTGTATATTTCCTTGCCATTGCATTGATAGCCCCGAGCCTATTGTGTACCTTACCTATCGAGACTAGCGAGTTGAGAATTGCCGGGCCATGCTATTTGTGCACCTTAGTGATACGCTTACGCCGCATAGCTAATTTTAGCATGCTATCATCATTGTGCCATAAGTATCTCCCGTGCATATCTTACATACTTGTCTCATATCATACTTGGCTCGAGCATCGAGCATATCCAAAAAAAATGAGCAAAAGCTTTTAAGCAAAGGAGGAGATACAAAAGAGCTTGTAAGCAATAGAAATAGCATTGAGCCATTTTGCACACTACATACACTTGGAGCATCCATACATAGCATACTTGGGATTGAAGACGGCACGTTTACTCTCATAGGTTGGTGCACAAGCGTATCTTGCCCATTTGAGCAATCGAGCTAGTGTCTCTCTAGCATCCGTGCAACAAGAGCTTTTTCTGTGGCAACACATTTTGTGCTCATTCCTTGGTTGCGTGGATCCCATCTATCTATCCGTGTGTGTGTTTCTTGTGTCACCATAGCTTTGATCTATTTGCTTTACATTGCAATTTTGTGAATCTTCCTCAACATTTTCAATATCTTGGACTAACATTTGCTTGAATTTTGTGCCACTTGTCCTAACCAAGCCACTCAATAAGCTTTAATTTGTAGGTGTGAATGAACAAGTCCGGTACCAATTCCACTATTCTCTCATATCACATTGAGTGACACGGGATACATCCTCAACTTTGGGAAACGGTATCTTGGTATTGTTTATCTCATTTCCTACTCACCTCTACTCGAGTCTTGTGATGGATAGGCAAAGCACATCATCTTCGATCTTCGACCGCCTCGAGCGACTCGCCATCGACATACGACACACCGAAGCAAGGAAAAGGGACTACCTCGACGACAAGTTGGACGAGCACATGGAGGACATCCGACACGTGTTAGCCAACTACAAGTCTTCCTCCCCTTCGTCATCTTCAATGCGGAGATGCTCAAGTCGTGAATCTTCAGAGCGACCACACGATGCAAGTACCACGCTGCACCGTCATCATCTTCGAGACGTCCGCCAAGACCATGAAGAGCGACCTTCGAGACGAGAGTTGGCTTCTCTGCCAACCCTGTGCACACGGGTCTTCGACCCCCGTGCACACGGGAACCCGTGCACAAGGCCTTCTGCACCCCCGTGCGCATGGGCCATACAGTACAGCAACATCGACCGCAAGACGATGACTTCTTCGACTACGATGGCATCTTCGCCAAGTGTTCTCAAGGCATCTTCGCCTTCGGACGTACGGCATCTTCACCTACTCCACGAGCTCAAGTCCACTTCTTCCATGAGCCACTACGACTTCGACATCGCCGATGAGCTCCAAGACGACACTTCCATCTTCGGAAGCCCCTCAAAAAGACGGCCGAGCATGGGAAATTCCCTTCGGTCATGGAGACAAGCTACGAGGTGCCACATCATATGGGCCTCATACAAGACGGCGACAAGATGGTCGAGCAAGGGCCATCCCCTTCGACAACGGTGACAAGCGCAAACCCCTTCAACAACATGAAGACGGCGCCCAAATGGGACTCTTACTTCGAGTCAAGCTACGAGACCGCACATGAGACATTATCTTTGGCCTCAGAGGAGCATGATGATTTGCCACTTCCTACGGCATTCATCTTTGGAGGCGTTATGGATGAGGAGGTTGAGCATGGGACTATCCCTCCAACCAAGGCGGCGATAGGAGTTGAGCATGGAGACATTTGCACCTACATCTCTTCGACACCCACATATGATGAGATGCCCCAATTCCCATGTGAGGAGAGCCACCCCACCATGAGTGATATGAGTGACTCCACCATATGTGACATTGAGAGCATTTCCTATGAGAGGATGAGTGTGACCACCACTAGCCCCACACACGAGATTATGCCACACATCCTATGTGAGGTTGAGAGCCATTTGAGTGACTCCACCAACCATATGAGTGAGTGCATCCTACCGGGAATGAGTGAGACGCAACACTTAGTGAGTGAGGTAGTTGAGAGGGCACGTGAGGCCACTATGATTTCTAACGACATAACCTCTACTCCGAGTGTGTTTTCTTCTTTGGTGCTAGGTCTCCTACATGACGACATGCCTATCCTTGACGAGTCCATACCTCCAAGGGAGACGACGTTGGCCATGGTGGACGATGATGCACCCCCCACATGGTTCCATCACGATGAAGATGACCACGACTTGGTCTACGACACCTCACCTACACCACATGAGTGGAGCTCCAAAGGTAACATAGGTGATGGTGCTTCGCTTGTCCCACTAGTGGACTATCTTCACATCGATTACTTGCATGATGATGATCACCTTATGGATTCACCACATACTATGTCTTCTACATGCTTAGATGTGCCACCTATTTATGATAAATATGATGATGAGCATGTCGAATTGCCTAGTTGTGATGCTATGCTTCATAGGGTATCATGTGAAAATTCTATCGGTCACGTCATGTTTGACAATCCATTAAATTTGCCATATGCTATGAGTGAGATCCCCCATATTGCATCATTACAATCTCAACATAGTAACTATGACAATCCCATTAAAATAAATCCCATTTGCACTTATGGCATAGATGACGAGTTCATGGTTATTGGTATGTGTTTCTCTTGCGATGATATTGCCATGCTACCTTTGCAAAATTTGTGCAATTCATCTCATATGCCATGCCATGAAAATTATTGTGTATCGCATGATTCCATTCCTTGTGTGCACCATATGCATACCATTCATGACAATGCTCTAGATACTACTAGCAATGCATTCCACAATTTGAGTCTCCATTATGCTATACATAAAAACAAACCTTTCATGATGGATGACATGTTTCTAAATCATGCATCTCATTTATTTGAGCATTGGATATTTTGTGCTAACCAACACATGCACGTATGCATCATAATGGATGATGTGTACATATACCACGCGCACACAATTTTTCCTTTGCCTTTGTTTTGTGTAGGTACTCACGAATACTTGTCAACTTCACAATCCCATGAGTTGACAAAACGAGCTCTTGAGAGCAATGATGACTTGGGATCCCGTGGACTATCCTTACCACCGTTCCCTTCGCGCAACGATTACGTGCATCTTTTCTACTTGGCTCTCACACCACTATGGGCTATTTACCACTTGACATCTTATGCTCATTCTCCCGTGTTCACTTTGCATGTTATGCCTCTTTATATGCTTTTGCCATGAAATTGTGACCCTTGCTTGCATTTACCCATATTGCACAATTATGTTCCTCCTATGTGTATTTGCATGCTTGGTGGAGATACTTGTAGCTATTGCCATGATTTCTTTGTGCCCCATGCTATTGTTGATTCTTGTGTTGGGAGAGTCATGATGTTCCATTGCTATTTACATAGGACTTCTTGCCAATACAATGATGATACTTTACTCATATCTTGCTTTCATGCTTGTGCCATGTCATGTGCATTATGTGTGCCCACTATTTGCACGCATGACATGATTGCCATGAATTCCTTTAGTATGTTGCATCCTCGCACTACTAGATTGCATGACTTGTCTCATATGATTACTTGCTTGGTTGCATCACCCATGATCCATTCTTGCTAGTTTCATTGGGTTGATGACATATATGTTCATGCCTATCACATGATATATCTCGGTGATTGTCACTTGTCTCCATTAGTTGCATCTCTCATATTCACTTATAGTGAGTGCAACAATTCTATGCTTATTCATCTTGGAGACTTGGATACCTTACTTGTGATGCATGCTTGTTTGATTGAACCTAATGTCTTTGGTTGTAGTCGCATCATATGCTTTCATACCATACCATACCTTGTCCTTTCTTATGATAAGAATGATGAAAACACTTGTTGGGTATCTCACCACACGGATGATAGGTTTTGCTTTTACGCTAACCTCATTTGTTTTTCCGAGTGTTTGTCATGTTCTTTCATTTCGAAGGATTCACAAGGCGGTACCGTCATGAGACATAGTGGTCAGGCGAAGGCATACATGATGCGCGACACCAACATCTTCTACATCCTCGTCAAGGTGAATTCCTTCCTTGTGAGCCATCCTCACATACGCATATTTGATGGGCCATACTTTCATTGTTGTTTGCTCCTTCTTATCTACATGATACATCTATATTGGATGGAGCCGCGACATTGGAGATTGACCCTATGGACCACCAATCTTGCCATGACATTGAGCCATGACGACATCTTGAAGTACTTGGATTGCGCCATCACATACACTCCGTTTGACAACAAGTACATCCATGCCTACCATGTACATGGCGATACGGTTTACGATCCGAGGTCAGATCTTTCCCAAGGGGGAGGGGATGATGCGGAGCATCCTTCGGTCATCTCCATGTACACCTTCATTGCACCTCAAGCCCCAAGTGGACCTACCGGACTTAAGGTGAACCCGCTCCTCTTCGAGATTTAGATGAATATCCTTAGGACTTGGTTGCTACCTCACCAAAATGCATTGTGTGTACTTAGGTACGAGGAGGAACACTCCCAAGCAGCTCAGGAGCATCACCAAGGAGTAGGAGGACCACCCCAAGGCCACACGAAGGATGAAGACGATGAGAAGCAGCTGGACAGGAAGTCCCAGGTGACCCCGTGTGCACGGGCCCTCGAGACCCTGTGCCCACGGGCCTCCCAGGAAGTGGGCGCTGTAGCACCCCGTGCGCACGGGCTTGTACCATGCACACGGGACCCCGTGCGCACGGGCCCAACTTACCCTGTGCGCACGGGCCCTTCAGGATGGTCGGCTGTGATCTCCTATTGGGCCTCCACTTCGTCCCTCACCTCCATCCACCTATATATACTCCTCTCCCTCCTCCATTTTAGACTAAGCAAAGTATATGACATGATATATGTGAGCTTTGCTCCTTGTACCTTCTCTTGAGAGAGAGAGAGACCTCTCCCATGGAGATCAAGACCTCCATAGGGGAAGATCCCTAGTGGATACAAGACCCCATCTAGGGAAGGATCCCCATCATAGGATCATCAAGACCTCACCTCCTTAGGAGTGGGATGAACTCTATCTTGTGCTATTTTCCCTTTGTTGTTCATGTATCTTGTGGATCTATGTGTTGCTAGTCTAGTGGATGTGTGATTGGACTTGTTCTTGAGTGTTCCTCTTGTGTTTTCTCCCTTGTGTTCATCTTGTTCTTGGGGATTTCCCCTCCAATTCATGAAAGATCTCCACTTAGGGTTCCACCCTACAACACTTTGCCTCTATCAAGTGCTATCAGATTTCCAGGTTTTCACATTGCCGCCACACCATCATCATCGCCGCCGCCATATACCATCACCAAATATCCGCTGCCAATCCGAGTCCATATCCATCCACGGCATATCCGCCACCAATCCGAGTCATATACATCCATCAGGTCACCATCACGCCAATCCGAGTCCACTTCCATGACAGATTCACCACTAGTCCGTGTTCCACCGCCCTACATATATCCGCCAGCAGTCTGAGTTCCACCAAATTCATCTCCGCCACCAGTCCGAGTCCAGTATTTGTTACTCTGTTTTGGATTTCCATATCACGCCATACTCCGAGTCGTGACAGAGTCGGGTTCCCCAATTTCCGTGCCACCCGTAGTAGAAAAATAGTTCCAGTTTAAAAAAAAACTAAGTCTGGAAAATTCTGGCTAGGCAGTTTTAGACCATTTGTAGACTTTTTCGAAAAAAAGTGTTGCGGAGCAAAAAAATAGAGGCAAAAAAAGTGCAAAAAAGTGCAAAAAAAAGTGAAAAAAAGAGAAAAAAAAATTCAGAGTGTGCTCCTCCCTTGTGTACGTGCCGCACCATGATTTTGTTAGTGTTCTAGGCTCGCGTCTCTAGCACGGTCTAGCCTAGGACCAGCACAGTACTGTTGTTGAGCGTTTATTCAACTTGGCATCTCTGATTTGATTATTGCTGACATTTTTGCTACCATATCATAAGCCTTCCCAGCTCCACATACATCTACATCGTGTGTTTGACACCACCTGGCAATCGCTCTGTCCAAGCTTTGAGAGTTTTGACTACAACGGCTGCCGATCACCACCTGCTGCTGGGTAAGAACTGGTATGAATTTGAGATTTGCTTGACGGATTTGTGACACCCCGCCACTTTCTAGTAGTCTGTAGGATCATATTCTTGTGTGTTTCTATTGCTGCTAACCATGGCAGGATCACAAGCTGACGAGATTGACTGGGAGAACATGATGAAGAAGGAGCTTCATGATAAATTTCAGCAAATGTTGAATCAACAGGTGGAAGACGTGATGGCCAGCTTTGGGAAGGCACTAGAGAGGATTGATGATGTTGAGAAGACAATTGACATCAAGTTGGATGCCAAGTTCGATGAAGTACTCGCGCGTCTTCCACAACCACCACCTGCATCTGCTACACCATTACAACAACAACAACCACCTCCACATCACGAAACAGCACTCCACCGAGCGGGCCGCTGTTACTGCTGTTGATGCTTTTGTAGCTCCTGCTGCTACTGCAGAGGTGGAGGACTATTATGAGGATGAGGTTGATCAAAATCAGAACTACGTGCAACCACCAGCACCACCAGCACCACATGCATATAATCGCAATGGTAGGGCTGCAGCACCACCTCAGGTACGAGATTATAACCATATTCCTAAGCTGAAATTGAATATTCCACTGTTTGAGGGTAGATACATTCCTGATGTATATCTTACTTGGGAGTTAGAAACTGAACAACATTTCACGTGCTTACAATATCCTGAGGATAGACGTGTTGCTGCTGCTGTTTGTGAATTCACTAGTTTTGCTTCTGTTTGGTGGTCTGAACATTGTAGATTATATCATGATAATATCCCTACTACTTGGGCTGCTTTGAAAACTGCTATGCGTACTCGTTGGGTTCCACCATATTATCAACGTGAATTACTTCAAAAACTGCAGCGTTTGAGACAAGGAAAAAATTCTGTAGAGGAGTATTATCAGGAATTACAAACTGGCATGATTAGATATGGTATTGTTGAGGATAATGAAGCTATGCTTGCATGTTTTATGGGTGGATTAAATAAAGAGATTCAGAACATTTTAGAGTATAAGGAATATAATAATATCACTTGTTTATTCCATCTTGCTTGCAAAGCTGAACGTGAAGTGCAGGATCGACAGGCATTGGCGCGGACTAACTTTTCTGCAGGTCAAACTTCATCATGGACACCGCGTGCATCCTCTACTTCTACACATTCTGCTGCACCAGCACCTCCGTCAGTTGCCACCTCCAGCCGTGATACAAGAAAGCAGGCACAACCACCACTATCTGCCAAGAGCACACCTACCGGGCCTGCACAGAGCTGTTCTTCATCCATGGCATCAACAGGGCACACACATGATATTATTTGTCGTCGTTGTAAGGGTAGAGGTCATTATGCAAGAGAATGCCAATCTCCGCATGTTATGATTGCTACTGAGGATGGTGGGTATGAGTCCGCTAGTGACTATGATGAGGAGACTTTGTCTCTTTTTACAAGTGAGGAACACGTTGGAGATGATTCTGATCATGAGATGCAATACATGGCTGCTGAAGATGCTGACAGGTATGAAAGTTTAGTTGCTCAACGTGTTTTGAGTGTGCAGGTCACACAAGCTGAGCAAAATCAGAGGCATAATTTGTTCCATACAAAGGGAGTTGTGAAGGAACATTCTGTTCGTGTCATCATATATGGAGGGAGCTGCAACAACTTGGCTAGCATGGAGATGGTGGAGAAGCTATCTCTCACCACAAGACAATATCCACATCCTTACTACATCCAATGGTTCAACAACGGCGGCAAGGTTAAGGTAACACGTACTGTTCGTGTGCATTTTAGTATCTCTACATATGCTGATTATGTTGATTGTGATGTGGTACCCATGCAAGCATGTTCCTTATTACTTGGTAGACCATGGCAATTTGATAAAAATTATGTACACCATGGTAGCAACAATCAGTATACTCTTGTTCATAAGGATAAAAATATTACTTTGCTTCACATGACTCCTGATTCCATTTTGAAAGATGATATTCATAGAGCTAATAAAGCAAAATAAGAGTGAAAATCAGATTGTGGCAAAAGAATTTGAGCAACAAATGAAGCCTAAGAATAAACCATCTAGTGTTGCTTATGAAATTAAATTGAAAAGTTCATGTTTACTTGCCACCAAATCTGATATTGATGAGCTAGATTTCAGCAAATCTGTTTGCTATGCTTTTGTGTGCACAAAGGCATTATTTTCATTCAAGGACGTGCCTTCCTCTTTGCCTCCTGCTGTCACTAACATTTTGCAGGAGTTCGCTGAAATCTTTCCACAAGATGTGCCACCGGGATTACCACCTATTCGAGGGATTGAGCATCAGATTGACTTAATTCCCAGTGCATCGTTACCCAACCGTGCACCATACCGTACCAATCCAGAGGAGACGAAGGAGATTATGCGTCAAGTCCAGGAGCTGCTCGACAAAGGTTATATACGCGAATCCCTTAGTCCTTGTGTTGTTCCTATTATTCTAGTGCCAAAAAAGGATGGTACATCGTGTATGTGTGTTGATTGTAGAGGCATTAATAATATTACTATTCGTTATCGTCATTCTATTCCTAGGCTAGATGATATGCTTGATGAATTGAGTGGCTCTACAATATTCTCCAAAGTTGATTTGCGTAGTGGATACCATCAAATTCATATGAAATTGGGGGATGAATGGAAAACAGCATTTAAAACTAAGTTTGGATTATATGAGTGGTTAGTCATGCCTTTTGGGTTAACTAATGCACCTAGTGCTTTCATGAGATTAATGAACGAAGTTTTACGTGCTTTCATTGGATGATTTGTGGTAGTCTATTTTGATGATATATTAATTTATAGCAGATCTTTGGAGGAACATTTGGAACATTTACGTGTTGTTTTTATTGCTCTACGTGATGCACGTTTGTTTGGTAACCTTGGGAAGTGCACCTTTTGCACCGACCGAGTATCTTTTCTTGGCTATGTTGTTACTCCACAGGGAATTGAAGTTGATAAAGCCAAGATTGAAGCTATTGAGAGTTGGCCGCAGCCCAAAACGGTCACAGAAGTAAGGAGTTTTCTTGGCCTCGCTGGTTTTTATAGGCATTTTGTGAGAGATTTCAGCACCATTGCTGCACCTCTCAATGAGCTTACAAAGAAGGATGTGCCTTTTGTTTGGGGTACCGCACAGGAAGAAGCCTTCACGGTATTGAAAGATAAGTTGACACATGCTCCATTACTCCAACTTCTTGATTTTAATCAGACTTTTGAGCTTGAATGTGATGCTCATGGAATTGGATTAGGAGGTGTGTTATTACAAGATGGTAAACCTGTTGCATACTTTTCTGAAAAAATGAGTGGGCCAAGTCTGAATTATTCTACTTATGATGAGGAATTATATGCTCTTGTTCGAACTTTGGAAGCATGGCAACATTATTTATGGCCCAAAGAATTTGTTATTCATTCTGATCATTAATCTTTGAAACATCTTAAAAGTCAAGCAAAACTGAACCGTAGACATGCTAAATGGGTTGAATTCATTGAGACTTTTCCCTTATGTCATTAAACACAAGAAGGGTAAAGAAAATGTATTGTTGACGCATTGTCTCCTCATTATTGCTGAAGACGGAGGATGTACTTGCTACACATTTCTTTTGGCCAAAGATGAGACGGGATATTGAGCGCTTTGTTGCTCGCTGCACTACATGTCAAAAAGCTAAGTCATGACTCAATCCTCATGGTTTATATATGTCTTTGCCTGTACCTAGTGTTCCATGGGAGGATATATCTATGGACTTTGTTTTGGGTTTACCTCAAGCAAAGAAGGGGAGGGATAGCATATTTGTTGTCGTGGATAGATTCTCAAAAATGGCACACTTCATACCATGTCATAAAAGTGATGATGCTGCTAATGTGGCTGATTTGTTCTTTCGTGAAATTATTCGCTTGCATGGTGTGCCAAATACAATTGTTTTGGATCGTGATACTAAGTTTCTTAGCCACTTTTGGAGATGTTTATGGGCTAAGTTGGGGACTAAACTACTTTCTAGTACCTGTCACCCCCAAACTGATGGACAAACTGAAGTAGTCAATAGAACATTGTCTACTATGTTTAGGGCTGTTTTGAAGAATAACAAGAAAATGTGGGAAAATGCTTGCCTCATATTTAATTTGCTTATAATCGTTCACTGCATTCTACTACTAAGATGTGCCCTTTTGAAATTGTGTATGGTTTCCTACCTCGTGCACCTATTGATTTGTTGCCTCTTCCATCTTCGGAGAAGGTTAATTTTGATGCTAAACAACGTGTTGAATTGATCTTAAAAATGCATGAGTTAACTAAGGAAAACATTGAGCGTATGAATGCTAAATATAAACTTGCTAGTGATAAAGGTAGAAAACATGTTGTCTTTGCACCTGGAGATCTTGTTTGGTTACATTTGCGTAATTATATGTTTCCTGATTTGCACAAATTAAAGCTAATGCCATGTGCTAATGGTCCTTTTAAGGTGTTAGAGAAAATAAATGATAATGCATATAAACTTGAGCTACCTGCAGATTTTGGGGTTAGTCCCACTTTTATCATTGCAGATTTGAAGCCTTATTTGGGTGAAGACGATGAGCTTTCGTTAAGGACGACTTCACTTCAAGAACGGGAGGATGATGAGGACATCAATACCATTGTTACACCCACAGCCCACAGTCCCTGCTGCTATACATGCTGGACCAATTACTAGAGCTCGCGCACGCCAATTAAATTACCAGGTACTTTCATTTCTTGGTAATGATTCTAATGTTCATGAGAATATGATGCTACCTAAATTGGATACATTTGTCTTGCTTACAAATGAAGGGCCTGGCTTTGACAAGAAGGATGATCATTGGAGCAAGATCAAGCATGGAGATGATGACATGCGCAAGGGGAACAAGAACGGAGTTACAAGTGATGATTTCAGGACTTTGAAGCCACCATAATGAGTGCATGAAGCCTTGGACGAAATATACAAGATGCCACTTCATAAATTTCGTCCAGAGGCTATTATAGGTCATGCGCCTCCTTATTATTGGGCCAGGCCCATGTAATTTCGAAATACCAAAGTATAGGCTATTTTTAGAGTTCGTATGTGTGGGGAAAAGAGAGTTAGGGTTGGTTTCGGACCCCTCCTCCAAGGGGACATGAAATTCCCCCCTCTTTCTCCATATATACAGCCCTTAGGGCGTCGTTTAGACTTTGGGTTTTATTTAGATTAAAAGTTCGCCATAGCTGCAACTTCGCGTACTTCGTTTGTGTTCAACGACCAGACCAAGACGTCACAGAACCCCACCTTGATCAATAAAGCTTTCATCGTATATTTGCAATATCCAGATTGCAATCTTAGTTTCTTACTTGTTCTTCGTTTGCTTGCTGGAAATAAACCTTCGTGGTCAGGTTGATCGTGCTCCGGCGTGGTCAATAACCCTCAGAAGTTGGTTTAGCGATTGCTAAGGCGCGACGTCTCACACGTTCGTAGTCGGATCGTCAAAGTCTACTCCCACAGAAAACGATAATCACCTTCTCATCGAAAGACAGGACACCTTTGCCTCTATCAGAGGACAACCTCGCGGGCCCACGGATGGAAGCATCGCACACGAGTGACTATCCTATATGACGCGTAATATATGTTGCCCCCACCCTCTTTGATGCGTACTATATATATACTCCTACCGTACGTAACACAAACCAAAAAATGACCATCCTTGTTGGTCAAATTAACCTCTCTCCTCGCAGGTCATAGTGATGGACAACGACCTCGCGGGCCCACAGAGAGCATCACACACGAATGAGTGTCCTAGGACCACCGCGTGCATGTGGCCCAAAGATGCATGTCAAACTTTTTCTGCAGAGAACATGCGACCAGAGGAGTTTAGTGTTAAAAATTGAAAAACAAATAGATATCCTTCATCTGTTTTTATACATTGATTGATTTCCTAGGGATTTAATGTGCAAAATCAAATTTGAGCTACATGAGACCCGTGATAGTGCACCAAAATGGATTGGAAAATCATATGTGTATGTGTCCCTGGGTGCATGTTTAGTCCCCATGCAAGAAATTTCAAACATCGAGAATCTTGATTTTAAAATCAAGTAAATCCAAAATTAAGTTGAAATTCATGAAACTTATCGTGGTGTCATATGGACACTAATAGACTGTGATATTGTATTTTTTTCTCAAATTTGAGACAAGTTTCGATATAATCTTCTTACAGACAAGAAATTATCAATAATTAGCAACCAATATCGCAAACGGACTATTTATTCGAACCGTGTGTGTTAGACCAACAATGTACGTGCCATGCTTCGGCTAAGCAATAAAGTGGTAGAATTAATCATCAAAAGGAAAATCAATATAATACGTGCCGCCACGCGTCTCGTGTGTCGTACGAGCATGCGTGAGTTGACGAGACACATGCGAGCAGTCCGCCGCGTAGGCAGACCGGGAGGTCGAGGCATGTGCGTGTTCGCTATTCAATGTCACCAAGGGGAGTGCTAGTAGCTGTGTGAAATGACGGTAGGCATGCCAGCAGTCCACTGCATAGGCTCACCGGGAGGCGAGCCAGCCCTTTGACTGCCGCACACCTCGCTCCCACTGCTCCATATTAATGGCGCGCTCGATCCGCTGGTCATAATAGGCGGCCGGACCCCACGTCCATAGTTGTCACCGCCGCCTGGAGTGTATGAGGACACTGCCGAAGTGCACCATTGGAGGGAGTGGCGAGGCCGGGGCTGGTGAAGCGCCCGCGCAACGCATGAAGCTGGGCATAGAGGTTGCGGTCACTGCCGACGAGGTCTCACGCGGGTAGCCGCGCGACTTTGACTTCGTCGCCGCCGTCGTGCCCCCCCCCCCCCCCCCCCCCAGCCGGAGCCGGAGGTCCACAGCTACTCCGGCAACGACTCCGACTCCGACGAAAAACCGGTTAGTCCCCGCATCCTCTTTTTTTGGAATAGAAATCCTATGGTTATGTCTCCCAGTCCATGAAATCAGAGTAAGATTCATTAGATCCATGTAGTGTATTGATTGTTTGAATGGTATCTATGGTTACTGATTAATTGTTTGTTCTGTACAAATGAATTTTTTGCTAATAATACGACTAGGGTTAGCATTCGTGCTAATAATTCGTAGCCAGATCTTGAGAATTGATTTGGATTGTCGTACATATATTTGTGCCATTTTTTTTCTTCCAGATCTTTAGAATTGATTTTGAATGTCCTACATATATATTTGTGCCAATTTTTGGCCCCAGATCGGTACGTACACTAATGAGGCTCCGGCCAGCGGCGCCGCCAGTTGTAGATCCTACACCCGACAGCGCGAGCAGAAACGGCCATGCCTCCCTGGATCCGAGAAACCCGTAGAATCTCAGATGGACCGCATAAGCGACCTCCCAGACGCCATCCTTGCAGAGATCATCTCCCTTCTCCCCGTCAAAGGATGGCTGCCGCACACAGGTCCTCACATCTCGGTGGTGCACTCTATGGTGTGTCGCGCCTCTTATTCTTGACTGTCACCAGCTATCTATCATTCATCAATTTTGAACTCCACGGAGCCATCATCTCCTCCCACCAGGGTTCCGTTCAACGCCTATTCATCCCAGCATGCTGCCTGCTGCACATAGCCTGCACGGTGGACGCCTGGCTGACATCCCGTCAATTCAAAAAACTCTAGCATCTTGAGTTCTACCATTACTACGAACTAGCTTCAGACCAAGCATTGTAGTTGTGCCCTCACCACCGATGTCCATCTCATGGTTTTCCTCCTCTCTCCACACCGCCACCTTGGGCCTGTGCCATCTAGCAGACAATCTGGTACAAATGCTTCAACTCCCATTGCTAAAAAAACTTACGCTTGTGGTGGTCCATCTGTCGGAGGCCTCACTGCACATCATCATCCACTCTTGCTGCCCTGCCCTAGAGCACTTGCTGCTTGTTTTTGGAAAAGAAATATGTATTGGTTGTCTCCAAATAAAGTCGTCTCACCTTGTAAGCATTGGAATTTGCTTTAAAGGATAGGAGCTCATCATCAAAGATGCCCCTTCACTCCAAAGATTGCTCCTTGATTATCATTATGCACCTTCGCAAATAACAGTGGTCTCTGCGCCTAAACTGGAGACCTTGGGTGTAATTCCTGATCTGTTTAAAGGTTACAAGATGGTGGTTGGCTCCACACTTATTCAGGTACTGTATATTATCATCAACACTTTTTAAATCATAAGTTGCATTTTTTATTTGTGTGTATAAGTTTTATATCATCAACACTTTTGTAATCATAAGCTGCATTTTTCATTTGTGCGCATAAGTTTTATATCATCTTGGAGTACACTTTTGGTACTAATATTATGTTCTATGCTCAATGAAGAGTTTGTCCATGGATACCCTATCAATGGTGTTGGATTCTGTCAAGACCTTACATATAAGTATGTGGTGTTTTAATCTGAACACGATTATCAGCTTGCTGCAATGCTTTCCATGTCTGGAGAATTTGTATATAGATAGAGGTGATGATTTCAAGCACATTGAAAGCCCATATATAATTTACTAAATTAATCGTTCAGCTATCGCTCTTTCGACATACTCTTTTTTTCGACATTAACTGTTTTCAGTATTCATGTGTATTTAGGCAAAAGCACATGAACAAAAAGGTATAACCAATCGGTGGCATAAGAAGCACTGGGATTTTCTCAGTTCTCATGACATTCGTTTGAGGACAATAATGCTGGAAGGATATGCATCCAACCATGCAAACACTAGCTTTGTCACATTCTTCCTGTTGAATACGAGGGTACTATTGTCTGTGAGGATTAAGGTTTTTAACAAAAACTTTCTCATGGATGGACACGTTGAACAGCATAAAAAGAAGTTTTAGGTGGACAAAAGAGCTTCTGAACGTGCTCGGCTTCTATTTACAACAACTTGTCTTCATGTACCAGTAGATTTTATGGCCCACAATCTTGATTTTATGGATCATACCGGTCCATTTGGTTGTGACTGCTGAAAACTTTGGTTGAGTTAGATGTTATTGTCCTGTTCAATCTGGATTTTGTGTAAACCTGATGAACAATTAATCCTCATGCTTTTGTACCTTTTGTAAGCCGGAGTTAGATATTGTTGCCCGTTTCAACTCGGGTTTTGACCCATATTTTCTTTCATACAAATCGGAGCTTCTCTCAAGAAGCCTCATAGTTCCGAGAGGGAACTTGGTCACCTCTGTGTGCGAAATGACATACGTTGTCTCTTCCCGCCTTGATTTATTTTACAGAGGCAATATGCAACTATAGGAGTGTCATGCTAAAAATATGAAATTATTAATGGTTTGTTTTGCCTTTTTATACCTTGATTTTCCTAGGCATTTTTTAACAAATAGCCACCAGGTTATTATCGCAAACGTCGTATTATTCCAACTGTGGGTGTTCAACTAATCATTTACTACCACGGGCAGCTGTTTGATTAGACGGGACGACTGCGAGCAGTCCGCCATGCACACTCACCATACCGGGAAGCAAGCCACGAGCGCTGCCAATTTATTGTTGGTTTTGGTGTTTTGGTTTCGGCCGCCTCGGGAAAGTACGTAGAACAGTCCTCCATTCTCATCTACAAGAACCGCCGCCGAGGATCGCCGCCTGCTACGAGATGGAGGACGAGCTGGCCAACAAGCGGGGGCGGGTCGAGCAAACCCCAAGAGCCTCCGGCGAGCGTGGACTTCATCAGCAGCCTCCCCGACAAGATGTTGGTAACCATCATATCCCTCTTCCCCATCAAATCTGGCGTGCGGACCACTATCCTCTTGCGGCGATGGCGCCCCCTCGGGCACTCCACTCCCTAGACCTCATCTTCAATGACGAGCTCTACAGCAGGGAGTGCCAACGCCTGGACGCATTGTCCCACATCCTCGCCACGCACCCTGGGCCGGTCAGACGCCTTGCTATGGGCAAGTTCAGTTCCAACTACAAGGCCGAACCCAGGTTTGACTACTGGTTCCTATCCCCAGCCCTAGATCAGCTCGAGGAGCTCAGCTTTCATGTTGGACGTCCGCGCTCGTTGCCATCGTCCGCGCTCCACCTTGCGCCCACGCTGCGCCGCGCTACATTCAGGTAGTGTCTTTTCCCCCGGATTGATGCCGCGCACATTCTTCATCTCCCTAAACTTAAGCACCTCGAGCTCATGGACGTCCGCATCTCGAAGGAGGATTTGGAGCGCCTGCTCGTTGGCTGTACAGCGCTCGAGTACCTTCGTCTTCAGGCGACGGATGGGTTCAGTAGCCTCCACATCACCTCGATGAATGTCCGTGCGATTTATGTGCATTGCTGGTGCCGCCCAAGGCTGTTAGTTGATGTGTTTCACGATATGGTCATTAAGAATGCGCCTTTCCTCAAGAGATTTTATGCACTTGATAAATTAGGTCCATCAAGAATCAAGGTCATTCACGCACCGAAATTGACAGTGTTGGGCTATTCATGTGCTGAATTCAATGAACTTGTTACTGGATCATTATCCGTTCAGGTACAACTGTCTTCTTCTTCTCCTTCTTATATATTATTGGACAACACATTTTATCTAATTTTTGTTGATCTATGTTCGCCTGTCATCCAGAAAATGATTCCCACAAGCTTGACCCGGCCTCTACGCACAGTGAAGAACTTGACACAACAATCTATCGGCCCTGATCTAAATGAAGTTGTTAGATTCCTTAGATGCTTTCCTTGCACGGAGAAGCTATACATCGAGGTGATGCTCCTTTCCTGTTAATTGTTAACCACAACGGAGCTCAATTTGTTGTTACTTTTACCCATGATTACAATGAAAAATTTAGAATGATTTCTAAAGGAAGTTTGGAGGATTTCAATACATATATTTTTTGAGATGTTAATCATGAAATATTGAAGGTGGCATGTCACTCTTTTCGTGTATTTTAGAAATCCTGCAAATCAAAGAGGCCCGAAGTGTTCAAATCTATAGCTAGGCACTAATGTGTTGTCTTCGTTTGCAGATACTAGCAGGCCCAAAAGAAGAAAATGTTGGGGAATATAATAATCTCATTGAATGCCTTGATCTTCATCTCACAGAAATTATTTTTAACGAGTACCGAGGCACCACACCAGAAATTAAATTTGCGAGGTTCTTTGTTGAGAAAGCAAGGTTGCTCAAGGTAATGAGGTTTACCCTATATTTACTGCGCAGAAGTGAATGGTTTGCTAAAGAGCACATGCATCTATAGCTGAATGGAAAAGGCTCTGCAGAAGCTGAATTTCAGTTTGTAACTTGATATGACATATTATTCGGAAGTCACTGTATCAAGCCGCTATATGACTTCTCGGTGGCTGATCCTTTCGTAGAAATAATGCATGAAAACGATTCTGAAGAAGATGAATTGGATTTGTCAGAATAGTTTGAACCTTGTAATCCTTGAATTTGGGCCTTTTAATGCTGGAATTTGAACCTTGCAATATTTATGGTATTTGTTATGTAACGTAATTGGATGTTTAATTTGGTTTTGCAATCATGTCCTGTTATAAGTATATATGTTGTTCTTCTGTAGACAGAGCATATCACATCGCACACAAACCACACTAGGGAACCCGTCGGTGATGAATTCATCAATCGCTGACAATTGTATACCAGCAAGCATTTGCCTACAACACACACGGCTTATTCCATCACAAACATCTCGGATGGATCAACTGTATGCCAGGTATCGCACACGCAACTCTAATCTGAATCGTGCTTGATGTCTTCGCCATCGCTCACACAGTTCGTCTTATTTGCCACGTATCACTGTGTCGGCCGCTCCTGGCATCCCTCGGCGCGCTCTGCTCGCTGTTAGGTGCCATGGTGCGCTTTGCTCGCATCCCTCCTGATAGAGGCGAAGGTGTCCCTTCTTTCGATGAGATGGTGGTCATCGTTTCAGAGGAGTAGACTTTGACGATCCGACTATGAACTTGCGAGGACGTCGCGCCTTAGCAATCTCTAAACCAACTCCGAGAGGTTATTGACCACACCGGAGCACGATCAACCTGACCTCGAGGGTCTATTTCCAGAAAAGTATGCAACAGGTTTGCCATCTTGTAATAACACACCTCCTAATCCAATTCCACTAGCATCACATTCAAGCTCAAAAGTCTTATTAAAATCAGGAAGTTGGAGTAAAGGAGCATGTGTCAACTTATCTTTCAATACCGTGAAGGCTTCTTCCTGTGCGGTACCCCAAACAAAAGGCACATCCTTCTTTGTAAGCCCATTGAGAGGTGCAGCAATGGTGCTGAAATCTCTCACAAAACGCCTATAAAACCCAGTGAGGCCAAGAAAACTCCTCACTTGTTTTACCGTTTTGGGCTGTGGCCAACTCTCAATAGCTTCAATCTTGGCTTTATCAACTTCAATTCCCTATGGAGTAACAACATGCCAAGAAAAGATACTCGGTTGGTGCAAAAGGTGCACTTCCCAAGGTTACCAAACAAACGTGCATCACGTAGAGCAATAAAAACAGCACATAAATGTTCCAAATGTTCCTCCAAAGATATGCTATAAATCAGTATATCATCAAAGTAAACTACCACAAATCGTCCAATGAAAGCACGTAAAACTTCGTTCATTAATCTCATGAAAGTACTAGGTGCATTAGTTAACCCAAAAGGCATGACTAACCACTCATATAATCCAAACTTAGTTTTAAATGTTGTTTTCCATTCATCTCCCAATTTCATACGAATTTGATGGTATCCACTACGCAAATCAACTTTGGAGAATATTGTAGAGCCACTCAAGTCATCAAGCATATCATCTAGCCTAGGAATAGGATGACGATAATGGATAGTGATATTATTAATGCCTCTACAATCAACACACATACGCGATGTACCATCCTTTTTTGGCACTAGTATAATAGGAATAGCACAAGGACTAAGGGATTCGCGTATATAACCTTTATCGAGCAGCTCCTGTACTTGACGCATAATCTCCTTCGTCTCCTCTGGATTGGTACGGTATGGTGCACGGTTGGGTAGCGATGCACTTAGAATTAAGTCAATTTGATGCTGAATCCCGCGAATAGGTGGTAATCCCGGTGGCACGACTTGTGGAAAGATGTCAGTGAACTCCTACAAAATGTTAATGGCAGCAGGAGGCAAAGACGAAGGCTCGTCCTCGAATGAAAATAATGCCTCTTTGCACACAAAAGCATAGCAAACAGATTTGCTGAAATCTATATCATCAAGATCAGATTTGGTGGCAAGTAAACATGCACTTTTCAATTTAATTTCAGAAGCAACACTAGATGGTTTAGTATTAGGCTTCATTTGTTGCTCAAATTCTTATGCCACAATCTGATTTTCGCTCTTATTTTTCTCCTGCTTTGCTTTATTAGCTCTATTAATATCATCTTTCAAAATGGAATCAGGAGATATAGGAAGCAAAGTAATATGTTTATCCTTATGAACAAGAGTATACTAATTGTTTCTACCATGGTGTACAGAATTTTTATCAAATTGCCATGGTCTACCGAGTAATAAGGAACATGCTTGCATGGGTACCACATCACAATCAACATAATCAGCATACGTAGAGATACTAAAATGCACATGAATAGTACGTGTTACCTTAACCTTGCCGCTGTTGTTGAACCATTGAATATAGTGAGGATGTGGATGTGGTCTTGTGGCGAGAGATAGCTTCTCCACCATCTTCATGTGAGCCTACTTGTTGCAGCTCCCTCCATCTATGATGACGCGAACAGAACGTTCCTTCACAACTCCCTTTGTATGGAACAAATTATGCCTCTGATTTTACTCAGCTTGTGTGACCTGCACACTCAAAACACGTTGAGCAACTAAACTTTCATACCTGTCAGCATCTTTAGCTGCCATGTATTGTGTCTCTTGATCAGAATCATCTCCATCGTGTTCTTCACTTGTAATAAGAGCCAAAGCCTCCTCATCATAGTCACTAGCGGACTCATACCCACCATCCTCAGTAGCAATGATAACACACGGAGATTTGCATTCTCTCAGAAAATGACCTCTACCCTTACAACGGCGACAGATAATATCATGTGTGTGCCCTGTTGATTCCATGGATGAAGAACAGCTCTGTGCAGGCCCGGCAGGTGTGCTCTTGGCAGATAGTGGTGGTTGTGCCTGCTTTCTTGTATCACGGTTGGGGGTGACAGCTGATAGAGGTGCCGGTGCAGCAGAATGTGTGGAAGTAGAGGATGCACGCGGTGTCCATGATGAAGGTCGACCTGCAGAAAAGTTAGTTCACGCCAAAGCCTGCCGATCCTGCACTTCACGTTCAGCTTTGCAAGCAAGATGGAATAAACGAGTGATATTATTATACTCCTTATACTCTAAAATGGTCTGAATCTCTCTATTTAATCCACCCATAAAACGTGCAAACATAGCTTCGTTATCCTCAACAATACCACATCTAATCATGCCAGTTTGCAATTCCTGATAATATTCCTCTACAGAATTTTTTCCTTGTCTTAAACGCTGCAATTTCTGAAGTAATTCACGTTGATAATATGGTGGAACCCAACGAGTACACATAGCAGTTTTCAAAGCAGCCCAAGTAGCTAGAATAGGATATAATCTACAATGTTCAGACCACCAAACACATGCAAAACTAGTGAAAGCACAAACAGCAGCAGCAACACGTCTTTCCTCGGGATATTGTAAACATGTAAAACGTTGTTCAATTTCTAACTCCCAAGTAAGATATATATCAGGAACATATCTACCCTCAAATGGTGGAATATTAAATTTTAATTTAGGAAGATGGTCATGATCTCGTACCTGAGGTGGTGGTGCAGGCCTACCATTGCGATTATTTGCATGTGGATGACCTGGTGGTGGTGGTGCTGGTGGTTGCACATAGTTCTAATTTTGATCAACCTCATCCTCATAATCGCCCGCGTAATCGTCCTCCTCCGCAGCAGCAGCAGCAGCAGCAGGAGCCACAGAAGCATCAACATCAGTAGCAGCGGCACCAGAAGTTTGGCTAGGCTCAAGAGGAACACGACTCGCTCGACGGAGGGCTGTTTCACGACGTGGAGGTGGTTGTTGTTGTTGTTGTTGCAATGGTCCAACAGCGGCAGTAGGTGGAGGTAGACGCGCAAGCACTTCAGCGAACTTGGCATCCAACTTGTTGTCAATTGTCTTCTCAATGTCATCAATCTTCACTAATGCCTTGCCAAAACTGGCCATCACGTCTTCCACCTGTTGACCCAACATTTCCTGGAATTTATCATGGAGCTCCTTGTTCCTCATGTTCTCCCAGTCCAGCTCATCCGCTTGTGATCCTGGCATGGTTAGCAGCAAGAGAAAAACACAAGAATATGTTCCTATAGACTGCTAGGAAGTGGCGGTGGTGTTGTGGAAAGTCACAAATCCGTCAAGCGAATCTCAAATTCTTACCAGTTCTTACCGAGCAGCAGGTGGTGATCGGCAACCGTTGTAGTCAAAACTCTCAAAGCTTGGATAGAGCAATTGCTAGGGAGAGTCAAACGCACGATGTAGATGTATGTGGATCTGGGAAGGCTTATAATATGGTAGCAAAAAGGGTCAGCAATAATCAATTCAGAGATGCAAAGTTGAATAAACGCTCAACGACGGTACTGTGCTGGTCCTAGGCTAGACCGTACTAGAGACGTGAGCCTAGAACACTAACAGAATCACAGCGCGGCACGTAAACAAGGGAAAAGCACACTCTGGAAAAAAAATCGCTCTTTTTTTTGCGCTCATTTTTTTTTGCGCTCCTTTTTTTGCGAAAAATCACTATAATGGCGAGTGTCTCAAAACTCTTCCCAAGTCAAAATAACAGGATAGGCATGAATTTTTTTTTACTATTTTTTCTTTTCGTAAATCAGGGCAGCGACGACAAAAAAGTGCGACAAAAAATCACTATGATGGCGAGTGTCTCAAAACGCTCCCTGGGACCTAAAACAGGATAGGAAAAAACTATTTTCGATCGCTAAAATTTTGGCCTAAGAACTGCCCGGGGGTCCCCAGACTTTTTTTTCCGAAACATACCTAGGCAAGGAAACACGAATCAGAAAATAGATGGATCTCAAAAACAAACCTAATATGAAAAGAACTCGGATTGGTGGTGGATATATGGTGGTAGGATATGGCAGCGGTGGTGGAATATGGCAGCAGCGATGAAGATGGTGCGGCGGCATGACAAACTGTGACAGAACTCGAAACTGTAAAGGACTAGACGCTAAGACCAGCAACTAGACATGACGATGCAACTGCAAATTCAACAAAGCAAAACCCTAAAAAGATTATGCAAAGGCTTAGATTGGTTCGGATATGATGAACTAACCCTATTTTTTTGGCTTTTCCATGGACTATAGGTATGAAGAACAGACTCATTCTAAACTACGAAAACTGGAAAATCTCACCGAGCAACCTGGAAATCTGATACCACTTGATAGAGGCGAACTTGTCCCGTCTTTTGATGAGATGGTGGCTATCGTTTCGGAGGAGTAGACTTTGACGATCCGACTACGAACGTGCGAGGACGTCGCGCCTTAGCAATCGCTAAACCAACTCCGAGAGGTTATTGACCACGCCGGAGCATGATCAACCTGACCATGAAGGTCTATTTCCTGCAGGCAAACAAAGAACAAGCAAGAAACTAAGATTGCAATCTGGATATTGCGAATATAAGATAAAAGCTTTATTGATCAAGGTGGGGTTCTGTGACGTCTTGGTCTGGTCGTTGAACACAAACGAAGTACGCAAAGTTGCAGCTATGGTGAACTTTTAATCTAAACAAAACCCAAAGTCTAAACGACGCCCTAAGGGCTGTATATATGGAGGAAGAGGGGGAAATTTCGTGACCCTTGGAGGAGGGGTCCGAAACCAACCCTAACTCTTGTTTCCCCACACATACGGACTCTAAAAACAGCCTATACTCAAGTATTTCGAAATTACATGGGCCTGGCCCAAAAATATGGTGGCGTAGCACCTATAATAGCCCCTGTACAAAATTTAGGAAGTGGCATCTTGTATATTTCGTCCAAGCCTTCATTCACTCATTATGGTGGCTTCAAAGTCCTGAAATCACCACTTGAAACTCCAGTTTTGTTCCCCTTGCGCATGCCATCATCTCCATGCTTGATCTTGCTCCAATGTTCATTCCCCTTGTCCATGCTAGGCCCTTCATTTGTAAGCAAAATGAATGTATCCAATTTAGGCAACATCATATTCTCATGAACATTAGAATCATTACCAAGAAACGAAAGTACCTGATAATTTAATTGGCGTGCGCGAGCTCTAGTAATTGGTCCAGTATATGTAGCAGTAGGGGTTGTGGGTGTAACAATTGTATTGATGTCCTCATCACCTCCGCGCGCTCGGCTTGTGGACAGCTTTTCCTTGTGTGTTCAACTGCTATATGCATATGCTTGCTCGCCGTTGAGGCAGCCGCGGAGCGCTCTGCTCGCGTCCCTCCGCGCGCTCTGCCAGCGGTTGGGGCGGGCGCATGATCATGTTGGGGCCCCCATATGCATGCGGTTACGCCGCGCGTGTTGCCACGATGCAGTTACGTGTGGCACAATGGAGTTACGTGCTGCAAATTAAAACTGCCATCTGGGCATGCCGATATTCCAGGCCGTCCGGCTTCCCCATTAATTCCCGCGGCCATTATAACCTTAGTCTCTTCAACCTTTCGATCGCGCCCCACAACACAACAAGCACACCCACGATGATACATACAGAGAGGATATCTAGCGGCACTCCAATGGAGTTCGGCGAGCATAAAGTGGAGACCCACGCGAGGGAGACGGATCTCTCGGTGGTGTACACCATCGACCCGGCCATGGTGGAGGACTACATCAACACCATGGAGCATTTGCTTGCTCGAGACAAGTACAAGGTGGTCAGCATCGACCTCTAGTACACCGGCGGTCATCCCGGCATAGATCAGAAGGTTGTCATCGCCTAGTTGTGTGTGCGCCATCATGTCCTCATCTACCACTACTGCATGGCCACAGAGCCTTGCGACTGTTTCACCAGGTTTGTCAACAGCACCGACTACAAGTTCGCTACGGTGGAAACCTCCGATGATGTAAAAGCGCTCAGGGTTACGGGCTTGGCCTGCTAGAACCTTATCGAAATTCGTGACCACTACAGGGTCTGGGGTAGCACGAAGGACTCCCTGGTTGAACTCGCCTCGGCCATCATCGACTCCTACTACGAAAAGATGAAGCAGGATGCCAAGAGAATAAATCCTGTATCCTGGCATGGTGCCTGGATGCGGAAACTGGATGAAGCTCACCTCAAGTTTGCGGCCAAGAACGTGTACATGTGCTACGAGATGCATAGGCGGATCGTTGACATGAGGAAGTGCCTCCTTCCCGTAATCGACGAGGCTAGATCGAGCCACCAGTAGAGCAGTGGCGGCAAGCGTCACAACAAGAAGTAGATCAAGATCAGATGATCGTTTATGCTAGTTACTTATGCATGTAATAGTTTAATTTGGTGTTTGCAAATGTCATGTGTGTGCTAGCCGCCTATGTAATTGCATGTTTAATTTGGTTATGCAATCATGTCCTTATAATTAAGTATATATGTTGTTGTTCTGTATGCAATCACATCGCACACGGACTAAGCTAGGGAACCCGTCGGTGATGATTTCATCAATCACTGACAGTTGTATACCAGCAAGCGTTTGCCCATAACACACACGGCTTATTAGCAGCAATCGTGTCTTACTATTGGTCTTCGCACACATTTCTGATTACGGACCTATTTGCCGCGTATCACACACATCTTGTTAAGTTGAAACGTTTTTGTTCTCTTGGCTCAACGTAAACAGTTCATCCGAGTGAACTGTATGCGCTCTATCACACACACATTGATCTGGCCAACCATTGCTATTATGTTGCCTAATCACAAACAGTTCATCCGAGTGAACAGTATATCGTATATCGCACCCACCTTCATCTGGCTGCCCGTTTCTGTTGTTATTCACACACAGTTTATTCGAGTGAACTATATGCCAAGCATTGCACACGCAACTGTAATCTGAATCGTGTTTGATGTCTCTGACATTGCAAATAGTTTGTATCATTTTCGACGGTTTTCTTACAGCATCATTTGCGATTAATGCATCGCACACAGTTTCGTCGAAGGGTCTCTGATTGTAGTGTCACATTTGGACCATCCTGCGGTAGTGTGCTATGCTTAATGCTTGTCACTAGGGCCCGAGTGCCATGATTTCAGATCTGAACCCATTATGTTTTCATGAATATTTGATCCTATCTTGCAAGTTATACGCACCTATTACGTGTTATGATCCGCATACCCCAAGGATACAATAATTGGGATTCTTTCCAATGATTACCATAGTTTGAGGAGTTCATGTATTCACTATGTGTTAATGCTTTGTTCCGGTTCTCTATTAAAAGGAGGCCTTAATATCCCTTAATTTCCTAATGGACCCCGCTGCCACGGGCGGGTAGGACAAAAGATGTCATGCAAGTTCTTATTATAAGCATGTATAACTATATACGGAATACATGCCTACATTACATTGATGAATTGCAGTTAGTTCTATGTCGCTCTAGGTTGTGACTGTTACATGATGAATGTCATCCAACACAAATATCCATCATTGATCCAATGCCTATGGTTTTCATATATTTACCTTTGCTAAGTTACTACTGTTGTTGCTTCTGTTACAATCACTACAAAACTGCTACTGCTACTATTACCGTTACCGTTACTATTGCTACTGTTACCACTACTATCAAACTATCATACTACTGTGCTACTAATCACTCTGCTACGGATATTTAGTTCTCCAAGTGTGGTTGAATTGATAACTGAACTGCTAATACTCGCGAATATTCTTTGGATCCTCTTGTGTCGAATCAATAAATTTGGGTTGAATGCTCTACCCTCGAAAACTATTGCGATCCCCTATACTTGTGGGTTATCAAGACCTTTTTCTAGCGCCGTTGCCGGGGAGCATAGCTCTATTTGATGAGTCACTTGGGATTTATATTTGTTGATCACTATGAAGAATCTGAAGGATGGTAGAACCAAGATCGTTCCCTCTAAGACGAGGGGAGGTAAGGTACTGCCATCTAGATCTACACTTGATTCACATTCTATTTTGAATAGGCTTGTGAAACCATCACCAGCTATTAATTTTGATCTGTCACAAGTAATTGATGATGCTACTTCTGCTATGAATGATGCTATTGATGATGCTAGTACTCTACTTGATGAAACTCTGCCACTAGGTGAATTTCTTGATGAACAAATTGCTAAAGCTAGAATTTGAAAATGCTGAAACTGATGAAATTTATGATTCACCTATTAGACCTAGCTCTCCTAGAATTGAAATTCCTGAGATACCCAAGGGTTATGTTGTGGGTGAGGGGATAACTAGAGAATTTCTTGCTTGTAATGATACAGAGGATGTTAATAAATTACTATGTAAGCTGAAAGAAAAATCTTTGAATGCAAGAATGAAATATGATCCTAAGTTTGCTAGTTCACCTATCTTTGTTACTGATAAGGATTATGAATTCTGTGTCGATCCTGAGTTATTTACTTTGGTTGAATTTGATCCTTTTCATGGTTATGAATCTGAAATTGTTGTAGCACACCTTACTAAATTGAATGATATAGCCACCCTATTTGTTCATGAGGAAAAAATTTGTTACTACTATATCCTTAAGTTGTTTCCTTTCTCACTAAAGGGTGATGCTAAGGTATGGTTTAGTACTCTTGCTCCTAATTATGTGTGGTCCCCAGGATATGATATATTACTCCTTTGAAAATTATTTTCCTGCTCATAAGAAACAAATTGCCTTACAGGAAATATTTAACTTTGTGCAAATTGAAGAAGAGAATCTCCCTCAAGCTTGGGGGAGGCTTATCCAATTACTTAATGCTTTGCTTGATCATCCTCTTAAGAAAAATGAAATACTTGATATCTTCTATAATGGACTAACCGATGCTTCTATGGACTACCTAGATAGTTGTGTTGGTTGTGTTTTTAGGGAACAAACTATTGAACAAGTTGAAGAACTATTGAATAATATATTGAGGAATGATAATGATTGGACACTTCCTGAACCACCACCTAAACCAACTCCGAAGAAGACGGGTATTCTATTTCTCAGCCCTGAAGGTATGCAAGAGGCAAAGAAGTCTATGAAAGAAAATGGTATTAAAGCTGAAGATGTTAAGAATTTACCACCTATTGAAGAAATACATGGACTTGACACCCCGACACAGGTAGCAAAAGTAAATTATCTTATAAGATTTGATGAAGGTGATATTCCTTATAATAAATATGCTAGTTAATGCCTAGATGAATTTGACAATTACATTGTTAAGCAAGAACACTTTAATATGTATGTTACCAAGCAATTAAAATGTAATGCTTTCATGATTGATTGTTTGAGTGACTTAATGTTCAGAATTGCTAATGATGTTAAAGGTCTAGATAAACATGCATCCATGGTCCAAACTTAGTTAGAACAAGTTGCTAAGTCTCAAAATGATTTGCTCAATGGGATGAATAATAATATGAATAATCATGTTGTTAGAGTAATGACTAGAGGAGGTAGAATGACTCGGGAGCCACTTTATCCTGAAGGTCCCCTAAAAGAATTGAACAAGATTCTCAGAGAATTAATGTTGATGCACCTAGTCCATCTAAGAAGAAAAAGAAAAAGAAAAATGATAGGACTTTGCATGCTTCTAGTGAACCTCAATTAGAAAAACCTTCTGAGAATAGTAATGATGTTTTCTGTGTTTGATGCTGAGACACAAGTTGGTAATGAACATCCATCTAGTGATAATGATAATGGTGATGTTCATGTTGATGCTCAACCTGACAATGATGAAGAACCTGATAATGATGTTGAAATAGAACCTGATGTTGATCTTGATAACCCACCTCCAAAGAATAAATGATATGATAAAAGAGATTTTGTTGCTAGAAAATATGGGAAAGAAAGAGAACCATGGGTTCAGAAACCCATGCCTTTTCCTACTAAGCCACCTAAGAATAAGGATGAGGAAGAATTTGAACGCTTCGCTGAAATGCTTAGGCCAGTCTTTTTGCATACTCGTTTGACTGATATTTTGAAGATGGCCCCATATGCTTAGGCCAGTCTTTTGCGTATATGAAAGATATTGTCACTAATAAAAGAAAGATACCTGAAGCTGAAATTTCCACCATAGTTCTACTAATCTTTGGAGAATTATTGAGCAAGGTTTCTACCCGCACGACCCAAGCAACTTCACTCCTAGAGAAGCCGCGGATCATCAATTCAACGAGTCCGCTCTCTTCATTCTTCAAGAAGCCATTCCTCCCGAAGATATTGCGCACCTCCGTCCATTCACCGTGGCCAAGGAAGCATGGAACATGTTGTTTCCATTTACAATGGAAGCGCAAGCATTCAACGCTCAAACTTTGAAGTGGTGCAAGATGAAGCCGATGAGTTTGCAATGATTGAAGATGAAGAACCTCGAGAGCTTTACCGGAGATTAACCACTCTCGCGGTCTCACTCCAAGATCATGGGAGCAAGGATACGGATGACAATTGGATCAAGCGCAAGTTTCTCAAGGCCATGATGCCTTACCATAAGGCCATGTCCTCCGTCATCCGTCAAAGGCCGGACTTTCACGCCTTGTCCTCAAGTGAAGTGTTGGATGAGTTTGTTGCAATGAGGATCTTGGATAAGACCGCCGACAATGCGGTGTTGCATTCTCAATGATCAAGCAAGCCCAACCTTGCTTTGAAGTCCAAGGCTAGTGTGGAAGAAGAAGGTGAAAAGGAGGAAGAGGAATGTTGCCCCGAAGATACCAAATATGCTTATCATGAGCACATGGCTCTCGCTTCACGGCAATTTTAGAGAAAGAAGAACTCAAGGCCCAACTTCAACAAGAACAACTCAAGTGGCGCCAAGGGCAAGCAACGTGTGAGGACATGCTATAATTGTGGCAATGTGAGCCACTTTGTTGCGGATTGCCCGTACGAAAAGGGGGAAGACAATGGTGGCAAGTTTATCCGAAAAGACAAGGCCAAGTCCTTCCCCAACAAGAACAACTTCAGCAAGAAGACTCCTCCCAAGGGGTTGGCGGCACAAGAAGAGTACAATGAGGATGATGATGATGATGAAGACGGTGAGACAGTTGCCATGGCCTCCATTGCCATTGCAACAACTCCACAGGTGTCCCTATTCGACTCACCCAACGAGAACATCACCGCCAAGTGCCTCATGGCCAAAGCCACCAACAAGGTAACCCCCAACATCAAAACTACCATCACTACTAATCCTTCCTTGACGGATTGCATTGATGAAAGTGAGGGGACGAAGGAGGAGGAAAATGAATTTGAGTCTTTTATGAGTAAGCTCAAGGGTAAATCCAAGAAGCACTTTGTTGCTCTCTTGGAACAACTTGGTGAAGCCAATGACATGATCGAGGGTCATGAAGAAACCATCTCTAATATGGAAGGGCATAGTCGTGACTATGCCGATGAGATATCGGATCTATCTAATGCGCTTGAGGAAGAGCGTGGTCATCGTTTGGCTCGAGTCACACAACGATGATCATGCTAAATTAAATTAAGATCTTGATCATGCTCTTGTTGTATCTCGTGTGCTCAATTCTGAGAAGGCCAAACTTGGGGTTGACCATGCTAGACTCAAGGAGGAGTTTGATATACTTGACAAGGCTCACAAGGCCTTGAAGGGTGCTCATGCTAGCCTCGAAGAGTCTCATGATCAACTCCAAGTGAAGCTAACCAAGGAGAAAGCCACATTTCCTCATATGGTTTTAATTGATAATGCAAATGCTACTAACCCGTGTTGTGAGCATGTGCATCTTGTGGAGGAGAATGCCAAGTTGAAGGAGCAACTTGAGAAAGGCCTTGTGTCTTGCATACAAGGTGAGAAGAACCTCAACGACCTTTTGAGCAATCAAAAGGAAGTTGTGGGCAAGGAGGGAATTGGGTTTGCACCCAAGTCCAAGAATAAGAAGAAGAATGACAAGGCCAAACGACCTCCTCCTCTTAAGCAAACTTTTATGAAGGAGGGAGAGGGTGCTTCTAAGGAGAAGAAGAACAATGTGAAGGGTGGTGGTGTCAAGAAGGGCAATGCCACTCCTTCCAACAAAGCCGGCGACTTTAACCATTCTTATGTGTTCTGCCGTGCTAGTGATGGGCATGTTTATGCCAAATTTGTTGGTTCTTCTTATGAGTACATTGAATGGTCTATTTGGGTTCCTAAGACCCTTGTTACTAACATCAAAGGACCCATTACAAAATGGGTACCTAAAACCAAGCATTGATCTCTTGTAGGTGTTTGCTTCCGGTGGGGGATCATGGTTGCTCGATAGTGGAGCCACAAATCATATGACCGGAAGCAAGGACTTGGTGGTGGACGTGCACAAGGTCTCATCTATGCCCACCAATGTCGAGTGGGGTGATGCCTCATCTTCTAAGGTATTGGGTCTTGGCAAGGTTGTCATTTCTCACGATCTCACGATCGAGAAAGTCATGCTTGTCGAGTCCCTTGCATACAACTTACTTTCCGTTCGTCAACTTGCACTCATGGGCTTTGCCACTTTCTTTGATATTGATACCATGGCCCTCTTGTGGAGCAAGACTCTTAAAGTAGCCTTTGTTGGGCATGTCGAGAACGGTCTTTATGTGATTAACTTTTCGGAGCGACCCACTAAGACCGTGACATACCTAATGGCTAAAGTTGACGTGGGATGGCTTTGGCATCGCCGTTTAGCCCACGTCAATATGAGATCTTTGCAAAGTCTTCTCAAGGGGGACCATGTCCGTGGACTAACAAATGTTAGTTTTGCCAAAGATCGTGCTCGCAGTGCTTATATCGAAGGAAAGCTACATGAGAAGGCTCACCCACCCACAACTATCATCTACTCGAAGAGGCCCTAGGAGCTCCTTCACATGGATCTCTTTGGGCCTCCATCCTTTGATAGTCTTGGGGGTAGAAAGTATTGCTTGGTGATTGTGGATGATTATTCAAGATGCACTTGGGTATATTTCTTCAAGAGGAAGAGTGAGACCCGACAAACCGTCATCGACTTTGCAAATGAAGCTCAACGTCAACACAATGCAAAGATCTTGATGATAAGAAGTGACAATGGCACCGAGTTCAAGAACTACACCTTGGATGAGTTTCTTAGTGATGAGGGGATCAAGCATCAATATTCTGCACCTTACACCCCTCAACAAAATGGTGTAGCAGAGAGGAAGAACCGGACTTTGATGGACGCGGCAAGAACCATGATGGCAGAGTTCAAGTCTCCATAAAACTTTTGGGCCGAAGCCATCAACACCGCCTGTCATGCATCCAATCGGCTCTATCTCCGCAAAGGCTTGAACAAGACTCCATATGAGATACTCACCGGCAACAAGCCCAACCTTAAGTACTTCTGGGTGTTCGGGTGTAAGTGTTTCATTCTCAAGAAAGGTGTTCGTTTGTCTAAATTTGAGGCTAGAGCTCATGAGGGCATATTTGTCGGTTATGCTACAAACTCTCATGCTTACCGTGTCCTCAACAAGTCCACCGGACTCATTGAGGAGACGTGTAACGTGGAGTTTGATGAGAATAACGGCTCCCAAGTGGAGCAAAGTGGTACTTGTGATGTAGGTGATGAAATTCCTCCCCAAGCCATAAGAAGAATGGGTGTTGGCTATATCCTACCCATTGAGGAACCCCTTGTGACCGAAGGAGAAGGACAATGTTCTACTCAAGTGGAACCATCACCAACCCAAGACCTACACGCTTCCGAAGAACAAAGTGAAGGCCCTCAACCAAATGAACAAGATCAAGGGAAATATCAACCTCAAGATGATGGTGAACCACCAAGTGATGCCCAAGGTCAAGTTCTTACCACCGAGCAAGTTCAAGATCAAGAGCAAGCTCAAGATCAAGAACAAGCTCAAGACGACGCTCAAGATGATCAAGTTACTGCTCCTCAACTCTCTCTTAAGGAGGAATTGGAGCGTCGTGCCGCCAAGATTGCGTCCAAACTCACTACCAAAGATCATCTCATGAAGAATGTGCTTGGAAGCTTAAGAAAGGGGGTAAGCACTCGTAGACAATTAGCAAACTATTGTGAACATCACGCGCTTGTTTCCTGTGTTGAACTCCAAAAGGTCTATGAGGCGCTCGAGGATCCGGATTGGCTTAATGCCATGCATGAAGAACTCAACAACTTCGAGCACAACAAGGTGTGGAGATTGGTGCCAAGGCCAAAGGAGAACCATAATGTTATTGGAACCAAGTAGATATTCAAGAACAAGCAAGATGCTCATGGGATTATTGTTCACAACAAGGCTCGTTTGGTGGCACAAGGCTACTCCCAAGTCGAGGGTATCGACTACAGTGAAACCTTTGCTCCCGTTGCCCACCTTGAATCTATTCGTTTGTTGATTGCTTATGCTTCTCATCATAACTTCAAGTTGCAACAAATGGATGTGAAGAGTGCTTTTCTTAATGGTCCTATTAATGAGTTGGTGTATGTCAAACAACCTCCGGGGTTTGAGGATCCCGAGTTCCCCAATCATGTGTACCAACTCGATAAGGCACTCTATGGACTTAAACAAGCCCCACGTGCGTGGTATGGGCACCTTACCGAGTTGTTGCAAGATCATGGGTTTGAAATTGGGAAAATCGACCCCACTCTTTTTACTAAGAAGGTCAAAGGGGAGTTGTTTGTATGCCAACTATATGTTGATGATATTATCTTTGGTTCTCCTAGCAAAGCTTTCAATGAGGAGTTTGCCGCTCTCATGACCTCGAAGTTCAAGATGTCCATGATGGGAGAGTTGAAGTTCTTTCTCGGGTTCGAAATCAAACAAAGAAGAGAAGGAACCTTCATCAACCAAGCCAAATACACTCAAGACATGCTCAAGAGATTCAAGCTAAGTGATGTCAAGCCGGCTTCTACTCCAATGCCCGTCAAATGCCAATTTGACATTGATCCCAATGGTAAAGCGGTGGACCAAAAGGTATATCGTTCTATGATTGGCTCCTTGCTTTACCTTTGTGCATCTAGACCGGATATCATGTTGAGTGTGGGAATTTGTGCACGGTTTCAAGCCGCACCTAAGGAAAGCCACTATGTGGCGGTCAAGCGAATCTTTCGATATTTGGCTCATACCTCAAACTTTGGCTTATGGTACCCAAGAGGAGCAAACTTCAACCTCGTGGGCTTTTCAGACTCGGATTGGGTGGGAGACAAAGTGGATAGGAAGTCAACTTCCAGAGGGTGCCAACTTCTTGGTTGCTCTTTGGTGAGTTGGTCGTCTAAGAAGCAAAGTTGTGTGTCTCTCTCCTCCACCGAGGACGAGTATGTGGCCGCCGGTAGTTGTTGTACTCAACTTCTATGGATGAGGCAAACTTTAAAGGATTACGGTGTCATTTGTGACAAAGTGCCTCTTTGGTGTGACAATGAAAGTGCCATCAAGATTTCTCTCAACCCGGTGCAACACTTCAAGATGAAGCATATTGAGATTCGGTATCACTTCATCCGGGATCACATTAGGCGAGGGGAGATTGAGCTCAACTATGTCAACACTCATGATAACCTTGCAGATATTTTCATGAAGCCCTTGGATGAAGCAAGATTTCACGAGTTAAGGCATGAGCTAAATATCATTGATTTGAGCAATGTGGCTTGAACCTTTGCACACCCCACCATACTCATCTTGATGTCTTGTTTAGGTGTAGGCATGGACATAGGGGGAGTGTTGTTCTCTCAATGAACTCTCCCTCCCCCCATTATGCATAAATTGATCAACTCTTTCACATTCACCATTGTTGATGGTACTTGTGCTTCAAAGATGGGTTTTGGTCATGGGCCCAAGGATAATTCTTCGCAGTGCCATACCAATTGACTCAAACATAGGTGGCTCCGGCCACCGCCCTCTCTTCTTGAGAGGTTTTGGTTCGTGTTTGGTCCTCATTGTCTTTTTTCTTTCTTTTGGGCCGTGTTTGTGTTTAAGTTACTTCATTTGTGCCCTTTTTGCGTATCCGGTTGCTCGAAGTTTGCATTGCCAAGGCCGTGTTTTTCTGTTTTGTCGAAACTTGCACTTTCTTGGGCGTACGGTACTACCGTGGCTCGCCACGGTACTACCGCTGGAGGTGGGTGGCATCTATGCTTGCACAGCTACGAACATGGCACGGTACTACCGCTTCCATCGTGGCAGTAATTTTTTACTGTCGCTGATAGAGCAGTACTACCGCCCTGGGTGCGGTACTTCCGCCCAGGCGGTACTACCGCGATGACCCACGGTACTACCGTGCTGTCGCGAGCGCGTGGGGGTTAAGTGCGGGCAGTGGGAGTTCCAACTCCCCCATACCCATTCATCCCTTCCCCTCACTTCGTCTCTCTCTCTCCTGCCCAAGAATGGCACCGGAGGACCTCGCCGGATCTCCGTCTCCGGCCGCTCTCCTCGCATTTCAACCGGTGGGATCGTTACCCACCTCGCCCTCTTGCCGTGGAACCCGGTATCTCCCTTAGTCCCTCTCTCTTTGCCCCGTTGTTGTGCTTCTAGGTTTTGGGAGATGCATGTGTAGTTCTTGTGATTTTTGGCTAAATCTTTGCAAGAGGAGATTGTTGGAGAGTGCTAGTGCAGTAGATATGCTATTTGGTGTGATACAACAACATAGTTTTGATCAACGGTAGTACCGATTCATCTTCACGGATGTTCTCAGATGCGTTTTGTGCCAGATCCGCCCCGTGTGATACTACCGCCCGCCTGGAGTGGTACTACCACCCGTTGTGGGCCTCGTACGGTACTATCGCTCCCCTGGAGCGGTACTACCGCCCGTCGCACGGAAGTAAAAATTTACTTCTGCTCTAAGCGCGGTACTGCCGTGACAACCCGGCGCAGTACTACCGCGGCTAGAGCAGAAGCAAATAGTTACTTCCGCACCCTGGTCCAGTACTACCGTTGACTTAAAAATTACTTTGTTTTGTCACACCCAATCTCATTTCTACTTGTTTCGTTTGGTTTTGGCCTTGGTCTTCGCAATAATCCTTCTCGCTCTTCTCGTGTGTTTGTGTCGTGTGTCATAGGTGGTGGCTCCAGTTCCAATGCAAGGCGCTCGAATCCCAGCCATGACACAAGCTCCAAGCATCTTTGCAACCAAGAAGCTCCCGAGGGGTCCAGCGCCCCACAACGCAACGTCAAGACCACAGCTACTAAGACCAAGGAGCCAACTGTCGGCATGGATGAAATGCCTCAAGCAGAGTTTCTGATTTGAAGAAAGCTCAACCCCTACGTCAAGCCGAGGGAACTCAGCAGGGGCAATGACCTGTTTTGGACCAAGCAACAAAATCTCATCTACTTAGATGTGATCAAGGCCAAGCAAAACATCTACGTACCCGTCCAGTGGATTGACATGGACCATCTGAAGAAGAACCAGGCATATTTTGGTGAGCCTCTGGATTTGGTGGAGCAGTTTGATATTGAGGGGATCCTCACGTTCCACCTTGACTTTGACCCGGAGCTTGTGGCTCAGTTCTTTGCTTCTGTCCACTTCCACACGGATGAGAAGCGGACCATGACTTGGATGACAAATGGGAAGAGGATGTCTGCTGAGTGGAAGGAGTTCATGGATCTGCTGCATGTTCGTGATGAGGGGCTAGAGGTGCCCGTTGGTGTCCGCCCGCATGCCAACCCAGAGTCTGCGTCCAAGAACAAGCTTCAACCCTACCTTGTTGAGAAGACTCTACCCAATGGCAAGAAGTCTTTTGTGCTGAACCCGTTCCTTGACATCATGCACCGGATCTTCCGCAACTCTCTTTTTCCTCGCATAGGCGACAAGGACAAGGTGCACTCCTATCTTGTGGACATGATGCTTATTTGTGAGGAAGCCCGTCTTCGCCAACCTGGACCACTTGATATCTCTCATATCATGTGGTGTGAGCTTCAGTTTGCTGTGTTCCATCGTAAGGTGCCCATCTATGGACCTTATATGCACATCTTGATCTCGAAGACTTGGGAGAAGCTCTTTCCGGGTGAAGAGTTTCTTGCTCCCAACTGGATTCGCCATGAGCCCATCAAGCTGCGCCAGAAGAACAAGTGGGCTAACACCACTACCCGGGCTGAGGCCGAGGCTGCACGCATGGATGTTGATGATGATGAGTTTGAGGAGGAGGAGGCTGAGGACAGTTCTGAGGGGTATGCACCTCCCTCTACTGAGCCCTCTTGGGCTAAGAAGCTCAAGGCCAAGGTGAAGCCTCTGTTCTGCATGCAGGCAAAGGGGCAGTACCGGACCCACGTTGCTCAAAAGAAGAGTCACCAGTGCAACAAGAGGATCTTGAGGAAGCTTGGCGAGCAAGTCTCGAGCGGGTCCGAGAAGAACATCACTCCTGAGGCTGCCTAGATGACGAAGCAAGGCTATCAGTGGGCTGAGTCAGATGAGGGGTCCATTCCTGCTGCTGAGACAGATGAGGAGGTTGATGGGTGATCACGTCAGTGGGAGCTACCACCTGTGTCGTAGGTGTCCTCTCTTCCTTTTTGGTGTCTCGATGCCAAAGGGGGAGAGAGTGTCGAATTTGTGAGTCTTGTGTCTCTTTGCTTTCGTTTCGTTGAACCTTCATTGCTTTGGTTTGTTGGTTTGTGTTTGTTTGCGTGTGAGACCAGGAGACTTATTCTATCATATGGTGTGAGACATATGCCCTCAAGCTTATCCTTTATTGTCTAGTATGTTTAGTAGCCTGTGAGCTTACTTTATCTTGTGCCCTTTACTTCATGCTCACTTACTTTACCTTGCCTCCATGCTTAGTGTCACTTATATTGTTGCAAGGATTGCCTTGTCTATAAAATATAGGGGGAGTGTTGATCCTAGTGTGTGCGTTGTGCAGTCCAAAGCATATCTATAGAATGCACACATCTAGGGGGAGCCTGTCTATATTTTATAGATTTTGGGTTTGCTTATGATCATTTTATATCTCTATATGCAAATCCTGTATTGTCATCAATCCACCAAAAAGGGGGAGATTGTAAGGGCATATTTCTCCCTAAGTGGTTTTGGTGATTGATGACAGTGCTTTGCGGACTAATCGTGTGCATTGAGCATTTCAGATATCTCATGTCTAGGCACAAGACGATTCGGTGCCCCTCGGAGCCTATGCAAGACGGTGGTTCTCTACGTTTCTTTTCGGTGGATTTGAGTCGTAGGAAAGCCGTACTATTAAGAGGGGGTCCGCTTCGTAAAGGTTAGGGCGGAATCAGCACATACACATCTGTTCCTTTGCGCCACCTTTCCTTCGCTTCAATGGACCACCGTCTGTTTATCCTTGTCTCTGCGAAATGAAGGCTTCCAAGTGCTAGAGTATCTATGGCGTGCAGTAGTACTGCTCAAGAGGGTAGTAGTACCGCAGGGGCTTGCGGTAGTACCGCTCAAGGGAGTGGTAGTACCGCCAGGACCAGCGGTAGTACTGCTCCTGGTGAGCTGTAGTACCGCTGCCTCCAGCCCTGACACTGGCGCATGTGGAAGTAGGCGCGGAAGTAATTTTTTACTTCCGCCCTACGCGGTAGTACCGCTCCCTGCGAGCGGTAGTACCATGCTGGATTTTCGCACAGTCCCAAACTCAGCGGAAGTAGTCACGGACGTAATTTTTTTTAGTCCGTGCTTTTTCCAGGCCAGTAGAGCCCTGCCTTGCGGTAGTACCGCAGGGGCGCGCGGTAGTACCGCTCCGGCGGTTCTACCGCTTGTTGCCATGCGCAACAGGGCCTCGTCTGGTCACTACTGCGCAAGCGGTAGTACCGCACAGTCCAGCGGTAGTACCGCAACCCTTTGCGGTAGTACGCGCGGGCTGAGTGGAGGGGGTAACGGTTGGATCTTTCCCCCAATATATAAAGGGGGTCTTCTTCCCCAAGAATACTACCTCTTCCCTCCCCAAGCTCCATTATTGCTCAAAGCTCCATTTTCGCCCGATCTCTCTCCCTAGCCAATCAAACTTGTTGATTTTCTAGGGATTGGTTGAGAAGGCCCCGATCTACACTTCCACCAAGAGAAATTTGATTCCCCCCACTAATCCCTTGCGGATCTTGTTACTCTTGGGTGTTTGAGCACCCTAGATGGTTGAGGTCACCGCGGAGCCATATTCCATTGTGGTGAAGCTTCATGGTGTCGTTGGGAGCCTCCAATTAAGTTGTGGAGATAGCCCCAACCTTGTTTGTAAAGGTTCGGTTGCCGCCTCCAAGGGCACCAATAGTGGAATCACGGCATCTCGCATTGTGTGAGGGCGTGAGGAGAATACGGTGGCCCTAGTGGCTTCTTGGGGAGCATTGTGCAGGAATAATGTTCCGACTAAGTGCAGGAATGTAATAACAATTATTCAATTCCAAAATAAATCCAGAAGGAAGCTGGGGCTGCATCGTGCCAACCTTCAACGCAACAACTCTTGCTTTGTTGCTGACCCTGATGTCAATCTCCCCTTGTGCCACACGCCTAGTTCTTACTAGCCCCTGCATCGAGTTGCAAATATGAACAACCGATCTGGTATCAAATACCGAAGAGCTACTAGGTATGTCAGCAAGGTAAATGTCTATAACATATGCAACAAGTGTACCTTTGCCTGAAGAAGCATTTCCGGCCTTCTTGCCATGCTCTGCAAGCCACTTTATACAGTTCCTCTTCCAGTGACCGGTCTCCTTGCAATGATAGCAAATAGTCTTCGAGTCCGGTCCCGACTTTGGCTCAGTGGCGGAGGTTACCATCTCCGTGCCCTTTGCCTTAGCCTTTTTCTAGGACCAACTCTTCTTGAACTTAGCCGATTTCTGCACCAACAACACTTGATGCGTGCCTTTCTTAATATCCTGCTCTACCACTTTGAGTATCCCATGCAATTCAGTGAGCTTCTTAACCATGCCATGCATATGATAGTTTGAGATGAATGTCCCATAGCTGGGCAGAAGAGAACCCAGAACTGCATCAGTAGCCATCTCATCCAAGAGCGGGAAGCCCAACCGATCCAAAGCTTGCACATATCCGATCATCTTGATCACATGTGGGCTCAGTGGATCACCTTCCTTCAGCTTGCAATTCATCGAGGATCGCCAGACGTTGAACCTTTTGGTCCTAGCCTGTGTCTGAAACATGCTCTTGAGACTCTTGATCATATCGTAAACCTCAACATTTTTGAAATGTTGTTGCAAATTGGGCTCCATACAAGCCAGCATCAGACAGCTGATCTCCGTTGATTCATCAACGAGTTTCTGGTAGGCATTCTTGGTTGTGGCATTAGCATTATCGACAAGTTCCTCTGGAAGTGGATCCTCTAGAACATGTTCCTTTTTATCGTGCTTGAGAACAATTCTCAAATTTCTATACCAGGTGGTAAAGTTTGTTCCATTCAGTCTATCCTTTTCCAGAATTGATTTCAATGCAAAGTTGGGTTGAGCAGGTGGTGCCATTGATCTGAAACATAAAAAATATGCAATCACTAAGCAATGTGTCTATGTAGAGTAATTCAAGCCTTAAACAGAAATACTCCCACTGAAGTTGGCATCCCTCCGCAAACTCTGAGTGATTCAGGATCCAACTAGCGCATGCCACTAGTGAGCTTTAGCATCACTGCTAGCCAACATACCTATCCGATAAGCAACTCCTTGCTAATCGTATCTCTATACGACCCATGTCGATCGGGTAGGTATCTTATACCCCGGCTCCCAACCTTCTTTGCCACAAGGCCCAAAACCATTTTGATAGCCTTATCAAGTTAACCAGATGCAGTGCATGTCTGTGTCCGACACAAACCCTTCAGTTCAAGGACACCTAGTAGCACCCCAATTTTATGAGCCCACTACTAGACGTACTTGACGTGCGAAGGTGCAACATCGGGGATGGCAATTCGCTTGATATTAACGAGGGATCTTTCTACCATATTAACATGCATAGAAAACAAGAAGCATAACAATCACAAATAAACATATATTGTGAAATAGTATGGCTCCTTCATGGATGATCTTCCAGGTTGGCTCCGGCTCCGATGACCATCTAGGAACTCCATCTTGTTCATCACGCTGGGACGCCAAGCCACCAACCTGATCTCTATTATCCAACTACTACAACTAGTAATGAATTTTACAGAGAATCACAAGTCGACACGTAGGTTGTTATACATTATAATGACAGCACTTTGGCTCCTGCCGGCTGACAAACATGACACGTAGGCCATGTATAATTTACACACATGCATCACATACACATGAGCCATACTATTCACATCAAACCTGCAAAATAAAGTTATGCACAAAATCGCATTCTACCGGTTTGAGTGATTGTGTACGAAATACAAAGCGCTACGCACACGGCGGCCCCTCGCGGGTGCAGGTAGCGCCTGACGTTTTCGGAAATCATAGATCCCATCTGTACTCCGATCATGCCGAATTTTCTGAGCTGACCGATCTTATCGATCATCGTGAATCCGATTCGGATTTATGTTTCACTATTAACCCCGATGGCGGATTCCGACCGGTAGGGGTAGGTTGTGTCATGACCTCATCAATTCTGATTACCAGAAAACATAGCCACATCGATCCCCATGTGCAGTTGATCTCATCAACCGTGCACATAGCCGATCTCATGAACGACAACAGATCTCATCTGCCGCCTCCACATATCTAATATGCATACGATCCGAATCCAAAACCTATAGCAGAGGCTCTGATACCACTGTTGGGATCTACGGTAGGGTGCGTCGACTGTAAATTAAAAAAATTCTACCCGCGGAACAACCAAGAACATGCTACGGGAGATAGATCACGGATCGTTACCACTAGACGCGAAGTGCCGTGCAGCGGAAGTAGAGTTGGGGCAGCGCGTCCAGAGTCGCCTCCTCCTTGTCGGATCTCCCTCGAACAGTCGGTCGTTAGATTCCACGTACAAGTTCGCCGGAGTAGCGCAGGTGCACCGCCTCTAACGGTATCCGCGTGTGCAGGAGGAACACCGTGCGGCGGACTGCTAGGTCCGATCACACAGTCGGCAACGAGTGGAGGTGGCTATTCGCAACACATGCAAACCCTAGTGATAGCACCGAAGTAATCAACCCATGAGTGTGCCACACCCCCACTATATATAGGCATCCGTCGCGGGCTCAACACTTGGGCCTCACACGGATCCTAAAGCCCAAAGTCTGTTCGGCCTGGATCTGAGTCCGAGTAGGATCACATACGACTCGTGGAGTCGTGTCCAGCATCACAGGTTCCTTCCCTTAAGCGCGCGACCCCTTAGGTTCTCATTCACTTGGTCGCGAGTCAGATCACATCCGGCTCGTCTAATCGGTAGCAGCCTCTAGCAAAGCGTGCCGACTCCAAGTGTGCGATGAAGCTGGTTAGGCGAACCTGTACAACGTGTCACACTTCTATTCCCTTTGCTACACGATATATGTTGTCGGGCTCAAGGCGAGTCTGTCATCCTTGTGCTAGCCCGACCTCTTTCTCGTTTCAGTGATGCCGACCACAAACCGGATTATCTCATAATCCATGTCGCATGGCCATGCTTATCTTGGTCAGATCACACGAGGGGCCCAGAGTATATCTCTCCTTATCGGAGGGGCAAATCCCATCTTGCTCGACCATGTCTCGCAGCATGGGCCTGGACAAGCCCGAAACCTACCTTTGTAACTACCCAGTCACGGCGTAGCGTTTGGTCGGCCCAAAGCAGGTCCGTCACCATCTCGAGCACATGTGCCAGCTCAGGTCTTAGGACATAGAACGTATGTTGTACTATAGACTCACAGATGACATATCGCTGCGTCTCATAGTTGGGTCAGTCCGACTCGGACCTTATCTCGACTCAGATCCGACTATGTCGAATCCGACCAGATCCTTCCGAGTCCATATTATCCGGTTAGCATCCAATGCTCCATGGCCAGTGAGACCGAGCCATCCACCATGTCATATGCTAGTCTAGTCGGCTGAGCTTCCACACAGCCCTTTCGACTATGGACCTTTTAGGACAGTCATCATACAATGCATAGTCCCACAAACAAGTCAAGTACTTGTTGATACACATCATTTATAATGCCCAAGGACTATCTTTATTCATAAACACAATGTGGCGGGGGTTGGCTGTTCCAGCTACAGTCCGCGTTGTGGTCCATCCGCACCACCGCGACTAAGCCACTAGTGGGACCTCGCTCTTCCTCGTCTACGGGGCCGAAATGGTTCTTCCACTTGAGGTCAAGTGTGGCTCCCCGCGGATCTTGGCATTTGACGGGGCACGCCAGGATGTCACGCGGGGGCCAACCTCGCGCTCGGCGAGGGAGCCCGACGCCAAGCCTCCCTCCGCGCCGCGAGATACCGGCGGGCCTTGCGGCGTTACCACAGCCGCAACGCCCGCCCTCGGACCCTCAAAGTCGGAGACCTCGCCCTGAGGTGGGTCCTCCCCAAAGAGGGCCTTCGCAAGCTCTCGCCCATGCGGGAGGGCCCGTTCGGGGTCGCCCGCGTCTCAAGGCCTGGCGCCGCGCGCATGGAGACAGCGGGCGGGCTCCCCGTGCAGAATGCCCGGAACATCCGGCACCTCTGCAAGTCCTACCCGTGACACTCTCACGTAATAATGAGTGGGGCTGTACACGCCCCGGAGCTCCCGATGCGCTGCCCCACGGCCCCGCAGGAGCTCCCGCCCACGCCCCAGTGGAAGCCCCATGCTCCACGCTGGCGGAACGGTCGAACAGCGACTATGCCCACGACCAAGTGGAGGCCCCATGCTCCGCGCTGGTGGGAAGACTAGTCTAGGCGCCGGACGTGGCATTTTCCTTTGCTTTGTGTAAACCATTTGCGATTTTCTTGAATAAAGCTTGGAGTTCTCGCGTACTTTTTAGAAAAGGGGTTGAGGTTTTTCTGCAGTGGTTTTGTCCCTTGGGCTTTTATAAGAGCAGCAACGGCTGCCTGACGCCCGCCTCCCGATCGTCCTGCGAGCGGGGGCTGGGCCGGTGTCTATGTTTAAGTCAGCCCGAGCATGGCCGCTTCGGTCGTGGGCCTGCCTCTACGCGCACCTCACCAAGACATTGGTTCCTGAGTCCTCGCGCGACGCTCTCGAGCGAGCCAGCAGGCGTGCGTTTCCCAAGGTCCCTGACCTTAGGAGCACCCATCTCCTGGCCTTGACTGGGCATCGTGGCCCAGCATAACAGCGACCATCGACTCTTGCTCGGGGGCTGTGGGCGCAGAATAAGCAAAGGGAAGGTGGCCTAAGGGAGTACATCGTTACTTCATACATCATGAGGGAGTTTCCTCCAAGAACTTTTACATCCCGCGGGGTTACGTTCAAAATGTCAGCAGGAAAACAGAAAGGAGGGTGCCCTAAGGAGAGGCATCATCATCATCGCTGACGGCGGCCCCATGTTCCTCGGCTCCATGTTGATCCTCGGGGCCATCGGAGGTGAACCGTACAATCAGGTCATCCACATGGTCCTCCACCCACTCCCCCAGTGCGTTGCGAATCATCCTGGGGACAAGGTCGATCACGGCCTCGAAGTCGAAGTCGAGGTCGGAGCGAAGAAGATGGCTGAAAGCGCGCGTCGATGCCCGCGTGAGGAGGTCGCGGCTTTCCTCGTCAACAAGTTGGCGCACTTTCTCCACGCTCCCTTCAAGCTGCTCCACGACCCTGGTAAACAAGGCGAGGTAACCGACATCGTCGGCCACGAGCGGGCTAGAGATGCTCTCCTTGCAGATGGAGCGTAGGGCACAATTTGCCCGGCGCTCGAGGTCTTGAAAGATCACGGATCGCGTGTGTTGCAGACCCCGAGCCCGATTCGCCTCATCTGTCGCCCGCTCCACCAGGGAAGCGACATCCCCCACTTGCTGGTAGAGGTAAGCTAGCTTGGCCTCGGTTGTGGCTTGGGCATCGAGGGCAGCCTTCTGGCGCTTGTCCGCCCTGGCCAGCTGCTCCTTGAGGCCGTCGATCTCGGCCTTCAGTTCGTCGTGCCGAGTGCAGAAGCGGGTCTCCTGAAGCTTTAGCTTCTTGCGATAATCCTTGGTGAGGGCTCGGCGGGCCCCCGCGATTCCCCCGTCGATCTCCGTCTGAACCTTTGCCTCCCGAGAGGCCAGGGCGGCCTCAGCGGTCCTCACTTGGCGCTCCATCATCTCCAGGCGATCGCGCTCCAGGTCCTACTCCGACGCCACCAGCTCCAACGCCTCCCCTAGAGCGCGGAGCTCCACTTCGCGGTTCGACAACCCTTCCATGAGAACGGGCGCGATGACTCCGCGCTCCCGGGCTTGCCGCTCCAGGGTCGCGACGGAGGCCAGAAGCTCCTGCTCGCGCTCTTTGGCGGCCTCGCGCTGCCGGTCCGCGGCCTCAGCCTCTTCAAAAGCACGGTCGCGGGCTTCTTTGGTCGCGGCGGAGGACGCCTCATCCTTAGAGCGAGTGGCTTCGTACTAGAGGTGGCTGAAGTTGACAGCTACTTCGAGCCGGCGCTACTCGCGCGCCAGGCGCTGATGCTCGGCATCGAGGTAAGAGTCGACATCGCCAAGCTCTACCTCGAGCCAGTCCAGCACGCCCCTCGTGTCCTGAAGAAGGCCGTGCCGGATGGCACCGCGGCCGCGCATGAGCTCCAACGCTCGGCCAGGGCCCTGCTCCATGCCCCCGGCTGCAGCAGAGGCTCCGGAAGGTCCGACAGCATCGGTCGGGAACCCGGGACCAGCTGGCCTGGCGCCCACTTCACTGGCCCGAGGCGCGAGCCGGGTGTCAAGCCGCTCATCGGCTAGTGGCGGACCCAAGTGTCGCCAGGTGATAACGGGATGAACGGCGACACCACCCATGTAAGCCTGACGTTGCCCCCGCCGGAGGACTCCGGGGCCCCGGGGTCGCGAACAGCCAGGGGTCGCCTCGGGGGGAGTGTGACTTCTCCGGTGTGCGTAAGCTCGACCGCTGGGCACTTCGATGCTCCGGGGAGTGGTGACGGGAGCACCCTTGCCCCTTTGCTTGACGGAGACCTGAGAAATAAGGGCTCTGGAGGGCCTGATGAGCATAGGTCAGGGAAAGCAAAAGACTTACTCATCGGCGGCGACCCACTTCCTCCTCTTCAAGGTCCGCGGGGGCGAGTCGGCGCCGCCCTCAGGCCGCCTCCTCCTCGAGGAGACACGGGCCGTAGGGGCTGGCACCGCGAGGGGCACCTGGCCTCCCCGTGAGCTCACGATGATGGCCGTGTCCTCAGGCAGGGGACCACCACCACCGTCCAAAGGTGCGGGGGCAGGGTGGCCCGCGGCAGACGGTTCAGCGTGTCCGTCAGTCGTCACCAGGGGCACCTCACCCTTGAGACCCTCGGGGGCTAGGACCACCAGGAGGGGGTTGTCGCGAGGCCCCTCATGGCCCTCGAGAGGCAGCCCCCACTCATCGAAGCGAGGCATCCCCCTGGCGAAGCCTCTCCCGTTCGTATAGTTGTATAGGGGGAGTCCACCATCAGGAAGCACGCCGGCTCCCCCGTCGGTCAGCAGGTGCAGTATCCCACTCAGCGTGCTGGGGGGGCAGGGAGGCCTCCTGGAGCTTCATGGGGTCTTCGTTGCCGGTGAAGGTTCACATCGGGCGAGAATTGCGCTGGAGTGGAGCAATCCGCCGCCGGATGAACTCCCTCACCACCATCGCCACCGTCATGCCCTTAGCCCTCAGGTCAGCCAGCCTCATAGTAACCCGCGCGAGCCTAGGGTCGACGAGCCTCTCGTGCACCCATCCTGAGCTCGGCATTGCCAGGAAAGACGGGGTTTGGAGCAGGGGGCTGTGTTGGGATGCGTCGATGTACACCCACTGCTTCCGGAAGCCCTCCGTGTCTGGGCGGATCTTCATACTGATGCCCTCGCCTGCCATCGCGCTCACTGCACGGAGTGACACACACCCGGAGCATCGCTCGCCGGCGGTCAATTGTAGGGAGAAGAAGTGGCGAAGAAGCGCCACCGAGGGGACGATGCCCCCGAAGGCCTCGCACAAGAACGCAAAAGCGGATAGGAGGATGATGGATTCAGGGTCGAGGTGCAGCGCGTGGACCTGGTAGTGCGACAACACGGCGTTGAAGAAGTCTGAAAATGGGGGCAACAAGTCGGAGAAGAGGGCGTGAAGGTGAAGGGCGACGGTGGTGGCCTCCAATTCGGTGGAGGGCAAGGAAGCAGGCTAGATCCTCGTCACCTTCCACTCGGTCGAATCAACAGCAATCACGGGTAAGACCTTGTCCAACCCCTCGAGATTGATCATGGTGGACCGGCCCAGGGTGGGTTCCGGCCCCGTTCGGCGGTCCGCCGCCGCCGCGACCCCGCTCTTCTTCCTCCCACGGGCCATGGCAATGTGATGAGTCCGGGGCGGCGCTGGATCCGACTAGCGAGGTGTGAGCTTGCTAGGGAAGAAAAGGGCGGAAGACGAAGGCGCGGTGGAGCAATGATGACCCCGTGGCGTGCGCCGGTCTCCTTGCCTCCTTAGCACCAAAGAGGAAACTGTCATCCACTGCGCCCGCTGGCGCCCACCTGGCCTTGGTCATCATGGCTCACATCATCGCGAGCCTCGTGAGGCGGGGTACCTGCATAGAGATCTTCGCTCCTCAGGAGGCAGGCTCGGGAAGCTGCTCCTCGAGAGGTCTTGGCGTCGCTCGCCTCATGAGGCCAGGGGGTCCCTCACGAGGGTCTTGCTTGCAAGGTCTTGTAGATGGGTCGTACCGGGCTGCCGATGGGGCCACGCGCTGGGCCGCAGGTAGGCAAGTCTGGGTACCCCCGATCCCAGAATGGCAACAGTAGCCCCCGGGCCCAAGGTGCACTCGGCCTCGCTTCGAAGCGAAGGCAAGGGGTGAAAGGCGAAGCGACGCGAGCCCCAATCGCCTGTGGGCCAGGCGTGACACGTGGCGCATGACGGGCGCGGGTTCCCGAGGGATCCCCCAAAGGTTTCCATTCCGGTGCAACGAGACCAAGACCATGAGCTCGGCAGGACGGATGTCATCGCCGAGCCCACCACTGCGTCATGACCAGAAGCTTTGCAGGCGAAGACCACCTTTCGTCAGGATAAGGTGTACCTCTTGTCCCCTTCCAAATTGGCCACTATGGTATTCCTTCCCGCCTAAGTTATGAGGGAAGAGAGCCAAGGCCACTATAAGTATAGGCTAGTCTCCACCGTAGTAGAGGACGACTGATTCTCTCCCTCCGAGCCCTCGAGAGGCAGCTCACCCACTGTACTAGTTCATCATCCTCCTCCTCGCGAGGCAATCCACCACAAAGCAGGAGTAGGGCTTTACACCGCAAGGTGGCCCGAACCTGGGTAAACTGTTGTGTCCCCTCTTTCCCCGCTCGCACGAACTCGGTGAGACCTAGCCATGAGGCGTTGAGCTTGAGGCTGAAGCTAGGCTAGATCTTCGCACACGCCCCAGAGTTCGAACCTTGTTTGGGTCCGCGGAGCCCCGATTCCGACAGCATTGCATGCCGCTATTAGGCTTTTTTCGCCTGCCACTGCTAGGCATTCCTGCAGTAGTGTCTAGTGGATCATATCGATCCTTTCATCAGTGATTCTAGGGTTTAGTGGTTTCGTCGACGCAGGGCCACCCTGAGTGGGTGATTCTAGGGTTTAGTTGTTCCATCGACGTCGAGGCACCCTTGAGTCGATGATTCTAGGGTTTAGTTGTTCCGTCAACATCAAGGCACCCCGAGTCGGTGATTCTAGGGTTTAGTGGTTCTCTTGACATCGAGGCACCCTGGGTCGGTGATTTTATGGTTTAGTGGTTCCATCAACGTAGAGGCACTCTGGTCGGTGATTCTAGGGTTTACTGGTTTCGTCGATGTCGAGGCACCTTGAGTCAGTGATTCTAGGGTTTAGTGGTTTCGTCGACGTCAAGGTACCCTGAGCATATAAACCATCATCAAGCTCCTCTTCCACATCCCCTTCCTCGTCCTTCTCCTCTTCCTCATCTGGCTCATACAGTTCATCCACATCATTGTCTCCTTCAAAACGAAAGAGCGGGTCCTCTCTCTGCCTCCTCATGTCATCTAGCCTAGCAATTATTTCCTCATCTTCTTCCAAATCAGAATCATATTAAGTCAAAATGACTAGAAGCTTTCTTCTGACTAACTCCACCTTCTCTGTTGGCTTCTTATGATTCTTAAACCTCTAAAAAAAATTCTCATGTTTTGCTCTAGCATTTCTTCCTATTCCTCTTGATCCAGATCATGCTCTGTTGCATTGCCTTCCTCCATAACCACATGGTCTTTCTCAAGATGATCTCGCTCCATAGCATGCCTAGCCTCCATACCATGATTTGAGCTCTGTTGTGTGGAGTAGAACTAGAGTGCATTTGCGTGCTGAACTTGTGTTGCTCCCTCTGAATTTTTGGATGGTGATATGAACAAAACTCCATCATTATTTATCTCATACACAGTGGGCTCTCCAAAATCACTAAAAGGAAGTTGCTGCTCACAAACATGACATTTATTTAGATCAACAGGTCTTGGATCGGTCGCCCTAGTGACTGTGAGGTTTAACTATCTTCTTATCTTCATTGGTAATATGGTCAAGCATTTCATCCACCTTATCATCATCACTAATCTCTTCCAATCCTGCTATCCCCACACCAACATTTTTGACAAATCACATGTAATCCCTAGAACCATATCCTTCAGTCTCTATGAGTGCTATCAGATTATGATTTGTTATGTCTAAAATGCACATGGTCCTCTCAAGGTTATCTCTGTCATGAAAATGTACTTTAACTTTGTTGGGGAACGTGCAATTTCAAAAAAAATCCTACGCTCACGCAAGATCTATCTAGGAGATGCATAGCAACGAGAGGGGGAGAGTATGTCCATGTACCCTCGTAGACCAAAAGCGGAAGCGTTAGCTTAACGCGGTTGATGTAGTCAAACGTCTTCGCGATCCAACCGATCAAGCACCGAACGTACGGCACCTCCGAGTTCAGCACACATTCAGCTCGATGATGTCCCTCGAGCTCTTGATCCAGTTGAGGACGAGGGAGAGTTTCGTCAGCACGTCGGCGTGGCGACGGTGATGATGAAGTTACCGGCGCAGGGCTTCACCTAAGCACTACGACGATATGACCGAGGTGTTAAACTGTGGAGGGGGGCACCGCACACGGCTAAGAGAAATCTTGGTGTGCCTTTGGGGTGCTCCCCTCCCCCGTATATAAAGGAGGGGGGAGGAGGCGGCCGGCCTAGAGGGGGCACGCCAAGGGGGGAGTCCTACTAGGACTCCCAATCCTAGTAGGATTCCCCTTTCATTTTTCGGAGAAGGAGGAAGGGGGAAAGAGGTGGAGGAGAAGAAGGAAAGGGGGGCGCGCCCCCCACCCCTAGTCCAATTCGATTTGGGCTTGGGGGGGCGCGCCACCACCTGGCCGCCGGCCTCCTCTCTCTACTAGGGCCCATGAAGGCCCAATAGTCCCCGGGGGGTTTCGGTAACCTCCCGGTACTCCGAAAAATGTCCGAACCTTTCCGAAACTATTCCGGTGCCCGAACATAACCTTCCAATATATCAATCTTTATGTCTCGACCATTTCGAGACTCCTCGTCATGTCCGTGATCTCATCCGGGACTCCGAACAAACTTCGGTCATCAAATCACATAACTCATAATACAAATCGTCATCGAACGTTAAGCGTGCGGACCCTACGGGTTCGAGAACTATGTAGACATGACCGAGACACATCTCCGGTCAATAACCAATAGCGGAACCTGGATGCTCATACTGGCTCCTACATATTCTACGAAGATCTTTATCGGTCAAACCGCATAACAACATACGTTATTCCCTTTGTCATCGGTATGTTACTTGCCCGAGATTCGATGGTCGGTATCTTCATACCTAGTTCAATCTCGTTACCGGCAAATCTCTTTACTCATTCCATAATGCATCATCCCGTAACTAACTCATTAGTCACATTGCTTGCAAGGCTTCATATGATGTGCATTACCGAGAGGGCCCAGAGATACCTCTCCGATACTCGGAGTGACAAATCCTAATCTCGATCTATGCTAACCCAACAAACACCTTCGGAGACACCTGTAGAGCATCTTTATAATCACCTAGTTACATTATGACGTTTGATAGCACACAAAGTGTTCTTCCGGTATTCGGGAGTTGCATAATCTCATAGTCAGAGGAATATGTATAAGTCATGAAGAAAGCAATAGCAATAAAACTTAACGATCATTATGCTAAGCTAACGGATGGGTCTTGTCCATCACATCATTCTCTAATGATGTGATCCTGTTCATCAAATGACAACACATGTCTATGGTCAGGAAACATAACCATCTTTGATAAACAAGCTAGTCAAGTAGAGGCATACTAGGGACACTCTATTTGTCTATGTATTCACACATGTACTAAGTTTCCGGTTAATACAATTCTAGCATGAATAATAAAAATTTATCATGATATAAGGAAATATAAATAACAACTTTATTATTGCCTCTAGGGCATATTTCCTTCAGTCTCCCACTTGCACTAGAGTCAATAATCTAGATTACACAGTAATGATTCTAACACCCATGGAGTCTTGGTGCTGATCATGTTTTGCTCGTGGAAGAGGCTTAGTCAACGGGTCTGCAACATTCAGATCCGTATGTATTTTACAAATCTCTATGTCTCCCTCCTTGACCTGATCGCGGATGGAATTGAAGCGCCTCTTGATGTGTTTGGTTCTTTTGTGAAATTTGGATTCCTTCGCCAAGGCAATTGCTCTAGTATTGTCACAAAAGATTTTTATTGGACCCGATGCACTAGGTATTACACCTAGATCGGATATAAAATCCTTCATCCAGACTCCTTCATTTGCTGCTTCCAAAGCAACTATGTACTCCGCTTCACACGTAGATCCCGCCACGACGCTCTGCTTGGTACTGCACCAACTGACAGCTCCACCATTCAATATAAATACGTATCCGGTTTGTGACTTAGAGTCATTCGGATCAGTGTCAAAGCTTGCATCGACGTAACCATTTACGACAAGCTCTTTGTCACCTCCATAAACGAGAAACATATCCTTAGTACTTTTCAGGTATTTCAGGATGTTCTTGACCACTGTCCAGTGATCCACTCCTGGATTACTTTGGTACCTCCCTGCTAAACTTATAGCAAGGCACACATCAGGTCTGGTACACAGCATTGCATACATGATAGAACCTATGGCTGAGGCATAGGGAATGACTTTCATTTTCTCTCTATCTTCTGCAATGGTCGGGCATTGAGTCTTACTCAACTTCACACCTTGCAACACAGGCAAGAACCCTTTCTTTGACTGATCCATTTTGAACTTCTTCAAAACTTTATCAAGGTATGTGCTTTGTGAAAGTCCTATTAAGCATCTTGATCTATCCCTATAGATCTTGATGCCCAATATATAAGCAGCTTCACCGAGGTCTTTCATTAAAAAATTCTTATTCAAGTATCCTTTTATGCTATCCAGAAATTCTATATCATTTCCAATCAACAATATGTCATCCACATATAATATCAGAAATGCTACAGAGCTCCCACTCACTTTCTTGTAAATACAGGCTTCTCCAAAAGTCTGTATAAAACCATATGCTTTGATCACTTCATCAAAGCGTATATTCCAACTCCGAGATGCTTGCACCAGTCCATAAATGGATTGCTGGAGCTTGCACACTTTGTTAGCACCTTTAGGATCGACAAAACCTTCTGGTTGCATCATATACAACTCTTCTTTAAAAAATCCATTAAGGAATACAGTTTTGACATTCATTTGCCAAATTTCATAATCATAAAATGCGGCAATTGCTAACATGATTCGGACAGACTTAAGCATCGCTACGGGTGAGAAGTCTCATCGTAGTCAACTCCTTGAACTTGTCGAAAACCTTTAACAACAAGTCGAGCTTTGTAGACAGTAACATTACCGTCAACGTCAGTCTTCTTCTTGAAGATCCATTTATTCTCTATGGCTTGCCGATCATCGGGCAAGTCAACCAAAGTTCACACTTTGTTCTCATACATGGATCCCATCTCAGATTTCATGGCCTCAAGCCATTTCGCGGAATCTGGGCTCATCATCGCTTCCTCATAGTTCGTAGGTTCGTCATGGTCTAGTAACATGACTTCCAGAATAGGATTACCGTACCACTCTGGTGCAGAACGTACTCTAGTTGACCTACGAGGTTCGGTAGTAACTTGATCCGAAGTTTCATGATCATCATCATTAACTTCCTCACTAATTGGTGTAGGCATCACTGGAACTGATTTCTGTGATGAATTACTTTCCAATACGGGAGAAGGTATAATTACCTCATCAAGTTCTACTTTCCTCCCACTCACTTCTTTCGAGAGAAACTCCTTCTCTAGAAAGGATCCATTTTTAGCAACGAATATCTTGCCTTCGGATCTGTGATAGAAGGTGTACCCAACAGTCTCCTTTGGGTATCCTATGAAGACGCATTTCTCCGATTTGGGTTCGAGCTTATCAGGTTGAAGCTTTTTCACATAAGCATCGCAGCCCCAAACTTTAAGAAACGACAGCTTAGGTTTCTTGCCAAACCACAGTTCATATGGTGTCATCTCAACGAATTTAGATGGTGCCCTATTTAACGTGAATGCAGCTGTCTTTAATGCATAACCCCAAAACGATAGTGGTAAATCGGTAAGAGACATCATAGATCGCACCATATCTAATAAAGTACGGTTACGACGTTCGGACACACCATTACGCTGTGGTGTTCCAGGTGGCGTGAGTTGCGAAACTATTCCACATTGTTTCAAATGAAGACCAAACTCATAACTCAAATATTCACCTCCACGATCAGATCGTAGAAACTTTATTTTCTTGTTACGATGATTTTCCACTTCACTCTGAAATTCTTTGAACTTTTCAAATGTTTCAGACTTATGTTTCATTAAGTAGATATACCCATATCTGCTCAAATCATCTATGAAGGGCAGAAAATAACGATACCCGCCGCGAGCGTCAACACTCATCGGACCGCATACATTAGTATGTACAATTTCCAATAAGTCAGTTGCTCGCTCCATTGTTCCGGAGAACGGAGTCTTAGTCATCTTGCCCATGAGGCATGGTTCGCAAGTATCAAGTGATTCATAATCAAGTGATTCCAAAAGCCCATCAGCATGGAGTTTCTTCATGCGCTTTACACCAATATGACCTAAACGGCAGTGCCACAAATAAGTTGCACTATCATTATTAACTTTGCATCTTTTGGCTTCAATATTATGAATATGTGTATCACTACAGTCGAGATTCAACAAAAATAGACCACTCCTCAAGGGTGCATGACCATAAAAGATATTACTCATATAAATAGAATAACCATTATTCTCTGATTTAAATGAATAACCATCTCGCATCAAACAAGATCCAGATATAATGTTCATGCTCAACCCTGGCACCAAATAACAATTATTCAGGTCTAAAACTAATCCCGAAGGTAGATGTAGAGGTAGCGTGCCGACGGCAATCACATCGACTTTGGAACCATTTCCCACGCGCATCGTCACCTCGTCCTTAGCCAATCTTCGTTTAATCCGTAGCTCCTGTTTCGAGTTGCAAATATGAGCAACAGAACCAGTATCAAATACCCAGGTGCTACTACGAGCATTAGTAAGGTACACATCAATAACATGTATATCAAATATACCTTTCACTTTGCCATCCTTCTTATCCGCCAAATACTTGGGGCAGTTCCGCTTCCAGTGACCAGTCCCTTTGCAGTAGAAGCACTCAGTTTCAGGCTTAGGTCCAGACTTGGGCTTCTTCCCAGGAGTAGCAACTTGCTTGCTATTCTTCTTGAAGTTCCCCTTCTTCCCTTTGCCCTTTTTCTTGAAACTAGTGGTCTTGTTAACCATCAACACTTGATGCTCCTTTTTGATTTCTACCTCCGCAGCCTTTAGCATCGCGAAGAGCTCTGGACTTGTCTTTTCCATCCCTTGCATATTATAGTTCATCATGAAGCCTTTATAGCTTGGTGGCAGTGATTGAAGAACTCTGTCAATGACACTATCATCAGGAAGATTAACTCCCAGCTGAGTCAAGTGGTTATGGTACCCAGACATTCTGAGTATATGTTCACTGACAGAACTATTCTCCTCCATCTTGCAGCTATAGAACTTGTTGGAGACTTCATATCTCTCAACTCGGGCATTTGCTTGAAATTTAACTTCAACTCCTGGAACATCTCATATGCTCCATGACGTTCAAAACGTCTTTGAAGTCCCGATTCTAAGCCGTAAAGCATGGCACACTAAACTATCGAGTAGTCATCAGATCGAGCTTGCCAGACGTTCATAACATCAGCATCTGCTCCTGCAGCAGGCCTTTCACCTAGCGGTGCATCAAGGACATAATTCTTCTGTGCAGCAATGAGGATAATCCTCAAGTTACGAACCCAGTCCGTGTAGTTGCTACCATCATCTTTCAACTTAGCTTTCTCTAGGAATGCATTAAAATTCAAGGGAACGGTAGCACGGGCCATTGATCTACAACAACATAGATATGCAAAAACTATCAGGTACTAAGTTCATGATAATTTAAGTTCAATTAATCATATTACTTAAGAACTCCCACTTAGATAGACATCCCTCTAGTCATCTAAATGATCACGTGATCCATATCAACTAAACCATGTCCGATCATCACGTGAGATGGAGTAGTTTTCAATGGTGAACATCTCTATGTTGATCATATCTACTATATGATTCACGCTCGACCTTTCGGTCTCAGTGTTTTGAGGCCATATCTGCATATGCTAGGCTCGTCAAGTTTAACCCGAGTATTCTGCACGTGCAAAACTGGCTTGCACCCGTTGTATGTGAACGTAGAGCTTATCACACCCGATCATCACGTGGTGTCTCGGCACGACGAACTGTCGCAACGGTGCATACTCAGGGAGAACACTTATACCTTGAAATTTAGTGAGGGATCATCTTATAATGCTACCGCCGTACTAAGCAAAATAAGATGCATAAAAGATAAACATCACATGCAATCAAAATATGTGACATGATATGGCCATCATCATCTTGTGCCTTTGATCTCCATCTCCAAAGCACCGTCATGATCTCCATCGTCACCGACTTGACACCTTGATCTCCATCGTAGCGTCGTTGTCGTCTCGCCAACTATTGCTTCTACGACTATCGCTACTGCATAGTGATAAAGTAAAGCAATTACATGGCGATTGCATTTCATACAATAAAGCGACAACCATAAGGCTCCTGCCAGTTGCCGATAACTTTTACAAAACATGATCATCTCATACAATAACGTATATCACATCATGTCTTGACCATATCACATCACAGCATGCCCTGCAAAAACAAGTTAGACGTCCTCTACTTTGTTGTTGCAAGTTTTACGTGGCTGCTACGGGCTTCTAGCAAGAACCGTTCTTACCTACGCATCAAAACCACAATGATTTTTCGTCAAGTGTGCTGTTTTAACCTTCAACAAGGACCGGCCGTAGTCAAACTCGATTCAACTAAAGTTGGAGAAACAGACACCCGCCAGCCACCTTTGTGCAAAGCACGTCGGTAGAACCAGTCTCATGAACGCGGTCATGTAATGTCGGTCCGGGCCGCTTCATCCAACAATACCGCCGAATCAAAGTAAGACGTTGGTGGTAAGCAATATGACTATTATCACCCACAACTCTTTGTGTTCTACTCGTGCCTATCATCTACGCATAGACCTGGCTCGGATGCCACTGTTGGGGAACGTGCAATTTCAAAAAAAATCCTACGCTCACGCAAGATCTATCTAGGAGATGCATAGCAACGAGAGGGGGAGAGTATGTCCACGTACCCTCGTAGACCGAAAGCGGAAGCGTTAGCTTAACGCGGTTGATGTAGTCGAACGTCTTCGCGATCCAACCGATCAAGCACCGAATGTACGGCACCTCCGAGTTCAGCACACGTTCAACTCGATGACGTCCCTCGAGCTCTTGATCCAGTTGAGGACAAGGGAGAGTTCCGCCAGCACGACGGCGTGGCGACGGTGATGATGAAGTTACCGGCGCAGGGCTTCACCTAAGCACTACGACGATATGACCGAGGTGTTAAACTGTGGAGGGGGGCACCACACACGGCTAAGAGAAATCTTGGTGTGCCTTTGGGGTGCCGCCCTCCCCCATATATAAAGGAGGGGGGAGGAGGCGGTCGGCCTAGAGGGGTGCGCCAAGGGGGGAGTCCTACTAGGACTCCCAATCCTAGTAGGATTCCCCTTTCCTTTTCCGGAGAAGGAGGAAGTGGAAAGAGGTGGAGGAGAAGAAGGAAAGGGGAGTTGCGCCCCCCACCCCTAGTCCAATTCGGTTTGGGCTTAGGGGGCGCGCGCCACCAGCTGGCCGCCGGCCTGCTCTCTCTACCAGGGCCCATGAAGGCCCAATAGTCCCCCGGAGGGTTCCGGTAACCTCCCGGTACTCCGAAAAATGTTCAAACCTTTCCGAAACCATTCCGGTGCCCGAACATAACCTTCCAATATATCAATCTTTATGTCTCGACCATTTTGAGACTCCTCGTCATGTCCGTGATCTCATCCGGGACTCCAAACAAACTTCGGTCATCAAATCACATAACTCATAATACAAATCGTCATCGAACGTTAAGCGTGCGGACCCTACGGGTTCGAGAACTATGTAGACATGACCGAGACACATCTCCGGTCAATAACCAGTAGCGGAACCTGGATGCTCATATTGGCTCCTACATATTCTACGAAGATCTTTATCGGTCAAACCGCATAACAACATACGTTATTCCCTTTGTCATCGGTATGTTACTTGCCCGAGATTCGATGGTCGGTATCTTCATACCTAGTTCAATCTCGTTACCGGCAAATCTCTTTACTCGTTCCATAATGCATCATCCCGTAACTAACTCATTAGTCACATTGCTTGCAAGGCTTCATATGATGTGCATTACCGAGAGGGCCCAGAGATACCTCTCCGATACTCGGAGTGACAAATCCTAATCTCGATCTATGCTAACCCAACAAACACCTTCGGAGACACCTGTAGAGCATCTTTATAATCACCCAGTTACGTTGTGACGTTTGATAGCACACAAAGTGTTCTTCCGGTATTCGGGAGTTGCATAATCTCATAGTCAGAGGAATATGTATAAGTCATGAAGAAAGCAATAGCAATAAAACTTAACGATCATTATGCTAAGCTAACGGATGGTTCTTGTCCATCACATCATTCTTTAATGATGTGATCCTGTTCATCAAATGACAACACATGTCTATGGTCAGGAAACATAACCATCTTTGATAAACAAGCTAGTCAAGTAGAGGCATACTAGGGACACTCTGTTTGTCTATGTATTCACACATGTACTAAGTTTCCGGTTAATACAATTCTAGCATGAATAATAAACATTTATCATGATATAAGGAAATATAAATAACAACTTTATTATTGCCTCTAGGCATATTTCCTTCAAACTTCCCAAAGATCATCATCCAAACCTAAGACAAAGACGGAAAAACAAACGGTTTAATAAACAGAACAATGCCTTTACACTAACCTCTACTGCTAATTTAGTTACAGAAATACCTACAATATACATGATTGTATAATAATTCAAGATAAATAGACAAAAAAATCCTTTCAAAACCAAGGGATTTTCGTAAATTAAAAAAATCAATTCTTATTTATTTATGAACAGCCTAGAGTGTACAATATACATTGATGTTTATAAAAATTAATAACAACATACTTTAGTGTTTAATAACAATATACATTACTGCTTAACAAATCAAGTTAAATAGAAAGAAAACTACCTTAGAAATAGTGTATTTTCTATAAACTAACAAATTAAATTCCTATGGACAACCTACAGTGTACAAATGTACATCACCTTTGAAAAACAACCTACTAGATAACCATAACTTACTGTTTAATACATCAAGTTAAATAAACACATAACAATGTGCATAAAAGCAAGAATTTTTCTGTAAATTAACAAATTCAATTCCTATTTATTTTTATAAACAACCTAGTGTAATGAACAAATACAGACCAACAAATTATTTATTTCCCCCCAGTTTGCTTGAACCCTAACCCTATGGAATCTAAAGCACACACAAAGAAGGCTAGGTTTCGGAAGAGGAGGTGCTTACTCGATGTTGCCGAATGCCGAGGCCCACCGGTCACTTCCCGTTGAAGTCGCCTTAATCCTAGAATCTAAAGCACACACAAAGAAGGCTAGGTTTCGGAAGAGGAGGTGCTTACTCGATGCTGCCGAATGCCAGGCCAACCGGCCGCTTCCCGTTGAAGTCGCCTTGACAGCCATGGCCCAAGTTGTTTCCTCCGCGTACTCGAGCGATGGCTGTGGCGTCATGGTGTGCGCCAGCTAGGTCGGGTTGGAGCTCCCGCAAGCCTCCTCCGGTGGCATAGGGTCCACACCACCTCCAAGGCCTATTGCGTCGCCGCCTCCGCCACCACGCTTCACCACCCAACTGTCATAATCGTCATCAAAATGGCCAAAGCCATCACCTAGTGTTTTTTGAAAAAAAAAGAGGCTGTGAATTGGTTTTTGTAAAGCACTCTCGCTTTTGTTTTAAGGCTGACCTGGAATATTCTCTTTGAACTAAATCAGAAACAACAATGATTTTTGTTTGTTTGTGGGGTAACAATGATATTATTGACACCAAGTTCGGAAATAAGGACATCCACAAATATAATTCTTTGAGCATTTTATAGCTTCCGCACACCAAAATTCTCAAGTTCACGCTTCATAGCTCAACAAGATGAAAGTGTGGAAACATTTATTTGATAAACTCAACTTTACACTGATACAAACGATCCACAGAAACTATTAAGCATCCGATATTTGAAATCCAGGTAAAACGAGAATGGCGCCGTTACAAGTATGACTGGAGATGCAAAACCAGAGATGGAAACCAGCGACCTACAACGGGGTCAGGCCAACAACACCTGCAAAACAAGCATAATCATGAAACAGGTGCACTTTCTGACTCCCAACAATTGGCACTTATAGAACATTAAAAACAGCAAACAGTTTCTGTAAAACAGCTTCAGTGATTTATGTAAACACTTGACAGCTCACATGAACAGTTTATGTAAAACAGCTTCAGTGATTTACTTATGATCATAGAAAGAAACTGAACGACAATTCTATACAGCAACAGCCCAAGGTAATGACCTACTAAACTTTTGTCTGTCATTTTATTTTGGCATCATCATGACATAATGTCATCATATCACTGAATGTCCCGTGGCCGACATCAGCCAGAGAGAGCTCCGCTCCTCCTCCGCGCCTATAAAGTCCCCCTTCCGCGCGGAAACCCTAGCCTAGCTCCTCTCCAATGTCCGCAGCCGCTAGGTAGGTTGCGCCACTCTTCTTTTCTTCCACTCCAAGCAATCCACCAGTGCCATGGCCGAGTCGAGGTCGAGCTCGATGGCAGCGGGATAACCAGCATGCCAAGCCCTTCTGCACGATCTGGAACTAGCCTAGTCCACCTCAAACGTCGCCTCCAAGCCCAAGACCATGGCGCCCGGGAACGGCGACTTCGGCTACGTCTTCTTCCTCGCCGGCGATACCTCCACAGCTCGACTTTGTCATCCTCTGGCCCATTTTTCTTCACCGGCACTCTCAAGGTGAGCCTCTGGGCCTCCTTTTCCTTGCAGATCTCGCTCGATTTCGGGGCCCTTCGTAGCACCGCTGCCCGACGACGTTCGGCTCCGGTCAAACTCAACGATCTAGCCTCCGTTAGCTTGCCTGGATGATGTAGTTTAACTTGACTTTGTGCGGGCATCGTTTTGATGCACACGCCGTTCGTTCTTGGGCAGGCACTGGCAAGCGGCACCGCATGGCCATGACCGAACACTACTTTCTAGGATTAGATCAAAATAGATTGGACCCCACTTTCAGCACGAACACGAAATAATCCAAATGGCTATCGCCACTCGAATTCGTTAGTGCAATCGGGGTTCAAATCTCCATCGGAGCAAGCCCCCCCTTATTCTTTTTGGTTTTCTTTGTGTGGCTGACAGGTAGGTCCCGCAAGTCAGATCGTCAAGCCGCGGCTGGGCCTCAGCCCAGTAGGTGTGCGGCGCTTAGCTATTCCTTGCACCACTTCAGCCCAATATCATAGCCCATTCGTTTGTTGTTTAATCTTTTTGCAAACTGCAGTTTTTCCTAAATTCAATTTAAATCTATAAAATGCATATTGCATATCAAAATGTTCCTAAAGTTGTAACCTCTCTGTTCATGTCATTTGCATTCTTTTTTGCTTCCTTTAATTAAATTTCAATGATGGCCGCATGCATCAGAGGCAGGGGAGGGGGATAACCTCCTTTTCGAAAAGAAAAAAATCAATAATGCATTGTTCAATTTGTTAAAATCATAACAAATAAATATAGCGCAGAAAGATATAAACTTTATATCTAAAATGACCAGAAAAATGCAGAATCCATTTATGCCATTTTATGCAAGTTAAACAATTTTAACCTCCTGTTTAGTAGTAATTCAATTTTAACTTCAAATTGCATATGAAGTTCTTTTGGAAAACCAACTGCATTATGTCCTTGGTGAGTAGTGAACTTGTAGGTTAATACAATCACTTTCGAATGTCATGCATCATGTTGATTGGGCATTGCCTTGAAGCTTATGGCTGTTATTTTTCTTCTTTGTCGATATTTGCTTCTTCCCGATAAATCGTAGTACCGACGTTGGTTACAAGGCTACTTACGACTACGCTTGTGAGGATCTTGCACGGTACCAAGCGGCTGTGCCGACAGGCAAGCAAAACCTCCTTGATCATTTCTGATCCCATGCTTTCCCCCTATTGCTTGCATATTCGATGATGTAGTGAGTCGTTTGATGGCTATTCGATGCATAGCATGATTCTTGTCACCATGATATGCCTTTAACCACCTGTTACTTGCTTGTGTTGATGCCATGTTATAGCCCTGCTTATCTTGCCGTAGTATGCCATGCTTAGGGTTATGCTTAAGTTATGCCATGTCTACTTGATGTTACTTACGGGATATCACACATATTAACCTGGCTCTGATACATTTATGTTACGGTATTCTGGAGATAATTTGTATGTAACATGTAATAAAGGCAACGATGGGAGGTCATCAGTGCATTGGTTTTTTGTTGCACTCGAGCTGCCCTAGGACCCAAGTTCTTGTTGTCTTGGTCCAAGACTAAGCGTGCTAATCACTCGTGGGAGGTTTACTGGGGGCCCCCCTTGACCTACTACATGCCCACAGACCAGTTCGCGTGCCACTTTAGTTCGGGCTTTCCATTTGGAATACGCGTGGTTGTATATTTCATGGTCTTCAATGGTAAGCATATGATGTTGTTACTTTTACCATTTGGGGAGGTTATCCTATATGGCTCTACCCCCTGATGTTTTGCATACATATAGGAACGCCGCCAAGTGGTTATCCTATATGGCTCTAGCCATCTTGCGCCCTGTGCACAACAGTTAGGTCCGACTCGAAGCTACGGTCGGACTATCAATTCTGGTAAAACTCAGTTGGGTGGCTCCCAGCACTTTTCCGCAGAAGTGTCGAGTCGATCCCTCTCTGTAGGCACACAAAACCTTGTGTATGATAATTGTATGGTACTAGGAGTCGATCGAACGTGCATGGGTAACATAGTGCACCCCTGGAGTGTTACATCTATTCCAATAGCCATGTCTGCGGTTATGGGCGACTTGGAGATTGTTAACTTAATCATAGAACAACTTCAACTAAAATAATTAAAACTTGCCAACCGTGTGAGTGCCTTGGGGATTCCTCTTCGTGAGAGATGCGAAGGGGAATGCAAAGCTATGCTACGATTGCGGTTAGGTAGGTGAATAGAGTAGTTGTCCTACAACGTCCCTTTACTTTTCAATGCTCTCTTTCCTTGTCTCTGATAGATGCAAGTTGTAGCGTGCCTCTCTAGGTTGCTAGTGCTTAGCCGCTCAACCCCCTACCCCTTCCCTTTGAGAATGTTGCATATGTAGTGTAGTATAGATCTAATGTAAGTCTTGCAGAGTATGTCATTTACTCACACTTGCTTTTACAAACAATGCTGCAGAGGATTACTATGACTCCGAGGCAGGATACACCATTGAGCTCTACGACGAGTGAGGTCCTAGGTGGCAGCCTGAGTCCTTGTGGGATGGGATTGTTTGCTTTACTTTCCAGCCTCTTTAGGTGAATGTTGTTAAACATGTCTGTACTCAGACCTACTTCGCTTTCGTACTGTACTGATGTTATGTTGGGTCATGACCTCTGGATGTAATATTTTGCTATCCTGCTTGCGCTTATGAGCCTTTGGATACCGTTTGGTCATAGAGTTGTGTTGTGATACCGTTTGTTTCCATCCCACGGCGTGTATGGATATAAAGTGCACGTTGTGGATAGGTTCTCGGAATCACTACTATACTTCTACTAGCGGGTTATCTAAATTACGGCGTGAAGTGACTTGCCTATGAGATGGGAATTCATCACCCATCTCCTCTAGGACTTGTGTGGGAATCTTGGTTCCCTGTCGGAATGTTGTTCCCGGGGGGAGTGCTGAACCAATGATTTCGGGCTTTCCGATAGGAGATGGCGCTTGGACAGTGCAGTTTGGGTTCAGGCGCTAATCTCAGCTTCCCGTATGATTCCTGTGCTAGATTAGTATAGTCTTGATCCCAGGGTCCGACATATACCAAATAATTTGTAAGTTATGCTTATCCAACAAGGACTTTAATATTCATTCACCTTGCTACAATTTGAAAATTAGATGGCTCATACAGATGCAATAAGTTCAGAACAGAAAATATTTAGATACTACAACTAACTTTCAAGTTTTCTGATTAACAGCAAGAGGAGTCTATACGAAATAATCAGATCGATTATAGATTTACATGTATAATCAGGAAAAATTATTATAAAATCATTTGAAAAGAAATGTATAAGAGAACATACCACATGCAAGTCTTCCACCAGCATTTCCAGTACTGAGGCTGAGCTCATGCCCACCTATAATGAAAGAATAAAGAATGAAGCATCTGAAACTGAAGGGGACAACGATTTAAAACAAGTAGAACTACGCATACCTTTTCCCAAGTCATCTTCAAGCTCATGAACAACAAACGCTCTCCCAACAACTGCATTAGGGCCAGTCAAAGGAATCTGTGTAGAAGTAATTCTCAGAAGTTGGTAAACCAAACATTGGAACTTAAACCTACCACACTGCAACTTATGCTAAGAGTAAGAATAAGATGTCTGATCTTTACCTGGCTATCGACAATGGTTGTCTCCGCCACACCTAAACCACCACAATTAAAAGACAGAACCCATAAAATAAGTTAAGATCCAACAAGAAAACTTCTGAAAGAAACATGAGAAATGTGCCAGTGATTGTAGCAGGTTATACCTTCAGCATTGGCAACAATGTTTCCCAGGTCACCCGCATGACGGACTTCATCTTCTGGTGCACCATGTGTCAGGCCGTTTGGGTTAAAATGTGGACCTGTAAGATAAAAATTTGCATTTTAAGTGATGGGACATAGGTATGTAGTATGTTAAACGACAAGATGGTTCAATTAATTTTTGCAAGTATCATAGAGTGAAAAGGAAACGGTAGCACAAGTTGAGAAACACATTTACATAGGACTTTCTGATGATGTAAAACAAACTAAATTGTGTGCAACTATAAACCAGTGACATTTGCACACAGAAACCGAGCCCAATGGAAAATTAACCTGTTGATATGCATCCATTAGTCGTGTCACCGAACTCATGCTGCAAAATGAATGATCATGTCATTCTTACGGACCAACAAATACAAAACGGAGGTACTCAAGGAACAAGACTCACGAGGTGGAAGCCATGAAGTCCAGGAGCGAGTCCAGTGATACGAACGTTCACCGTCGTAGGACCTGCTATAGGAAAGCAGTTAGAAGAGTAAATAGAGAAGTAAGATACAACCGTATTACCCTTTTAAATGTATTTGCAGTGACGCTGATGCTTGAGATTTAACGGATATTTCAGTTAGGATTTTGTACAGCAACGGCCTTAGCAATCCATCATCTAAGCTCGGCACACTATTTGTTTGGTATTTGAACTGAAAAGTAAAAGTTACCAAGGGACTTCTGCTACAAAAATACTCCGTTCGATTGCAGCTAGATTTAGTCATATGCAATGCTCGTAACGAAAGAAGAGTTCAGATATATTTTATTGAAATGTACTATAGAAGAGTTCAGATTTAAGTTCGCAAGAACGAGTATGCTGCAAGAAGAGGCAAATTCGCCGTGTGTCCAGGCAAAGGCAACTGACGAAGCTTCTGGACAGTCAACAGGTGGTAAACAGATGATAAGACAGAGGCGGACAGAGAATGAAGAGAAAGTGGAGCGCACGCACCGTCGTCTTCCTGGGTGAGCGTGACGACGCCCTCGACCTGGGAGGTGCCCTTGAGCACCGCGACTGCCTTCTTGGTGGCGTCGGCGACGACGAGCGTCCTGGCGGCAGCGGTGGCGCCTCCTGGGGTGGAGACAATTCGGAGCGAGTGGAAAGGGCGGGCAGAGGCAGGAGCCTGGAAGAGAGGCGCGGCGGCGGCAAAGAGGAGGCTCTGCGCGGCCATGGCGGTCGTCGGGAGCGGAAGAACTTTGGGGGGTTGGTGGTGGAGGTGGTGACTGGCGATAAGGTGGGCTCGGGCCGCGCGGCTTTATTGGGACTGATTCACGAGCCCAAGGCCACATGTGGCTCATCCCCGCTCACGTCACGTGCCACCCACTTCTCCAGAAGCGGCCTATTGTAAGTTTAGCAACCAATCCCCCACAGCTAGTCTCCGAGCTCATAACGCCAGATGCAGAATGGGATCATCAAAAACTGTCGGAGGTCTTCTTACCCACTGATGCCGCAGCCATCATGTCTATTCCCCTGTGCACGATGCAGGTCCGTGACTTTTGGTCCTGGACTCATGAACGGAATGGCTTGTTCTCTGTCCTTAGTGCTTACCGTATGCTGGTAGCTACAAAACTGCGGCGAGGAGCGTGGCTGGAAGGCCGGCCAGACTCATCAAATAGTCAAGGGGAGAAGAAGGCGTGGGCTAAACTGTGGAAAGTTGAGGTTCCCTCAAAGATAAAAAATTTCTTGTGGAGACTGGCGCAACAGTCCCTACCAACGGCCGACTTGAGGCACCATCGCAATATGTCCGTAACAAAATCTTGCGAGCTATGCGGAGCAGATGATTCATGGCAACATTCACTAATACACTGCAACATGTCGCGATGCGTATGGGCTTTGGAAGACCCTGAACTCGTTGAAGTCGTGGAAAACAATACTGAACCAGATACGAAGAGGTGGGTTTTCGCCCTCTTGGACAGTTTACCTCATGCAGATTTCACTGGAGTGCTAGTTACTCTATGGGCGATTTGGCACGCGCGCCGCAAGGCCATTCACGAACAGAAATTTCAGTCCCCACATGCTACGAACCACTTCATCAACACTTATATTCGTGAGCTTGAGGAGTCCAAACTAAAAAAGAAACCGGCCGGTTCTTCTACGGTCAGCACGCATATGAGGCGAAGATGGATCCCGCTGGTTGCAGGCTGCTGCAAAATTCATGTTGATGGGGCTACTTCGCGTACATCAAATTATGGGTCTATAAGTGCCGTTTGCAGGGATGACATGGGCAGGTATCTTGGTGCATCAGCAGCAAGATGCGCAGGTATTAACGATCCGGCGACACTCGAAGCCTTGGCGTGCAGAGAAGCTCTCTCCCTTGCCCTCGACCTCTCACTATCTCATGTGTTGGTAGCCTCAGATTGCAAGGAGGTTGTCACTGACATACACAAGGGCACACGAGGGCTTTCCGCGAGCATTGTTAAAGAGATCATCTCCCGAGGCTCGCAGTTTTCAGCATGCTCCTTCATCTTCGAAGGGCGCGAGACGAACTTTGAGGCGCATAGCCTCGCCAAACACACTTTGGGACTCTCTCCGGGGCGCCATCTTTGGCTCCTTAATCCTCCGGATTTATCCTGTATTCCTATGTATTTGGATATTGATCAATAAATGAGAGTGTGTTTGGACTAAAAAAAAAAACTTCTCCAGAAGCCTCTACGTTTTTTGTATCGAGAGTACGGCGACAGCTTCGGGCATTTCAACGGCAATCGTTAAATGGACATAGGAGAGTGCTTGTGCGTTGCAGTTGGAATCAAAACTTGCCATGTTTATCTATCTATCTACTACCCCTATAAAAACACGAAGTGCCGAGATCCAACACAACATCTCATCCTTCTATTAATATCCATGCGGTCTAGATTAATCGCTAAACATGTTTCTTTATCTTTATCTTTATCTTTACTACTATTAATCTTTACTACTATTAAACAAGTAAACATATTCATCGTTAAGTACACCCAGCCTAATGTACACATAACGACACATATCAATTACATCCTCACGATCAGGACCAATCAATTTAATCTAGCGGTTAAGATCTACTAACCCTCGGCGAAAAGTGTGTTTAGCAATTTATGCGGGCGGACGAAAACTCTGCCCAGCGAAACCACCCGGCGCCCCGCGCCCACCCAATACATCGCTTGCCTTACAAAAAAAATATACATCGCTTCCCGAAGGAAAACACAACCTGATAGCGAAGGAACCATGGTTAGCGGTGGAAGTTAGGGTTAGGGGCTTAGGGCGCCGCCGCACTGCCCCATCCCTTAGGCCGTCCTGCTCCCCTTCTCACCATCGCTCCGCCGCCACCCCATGCTCCACCCGATGCGCCACCACGGCGTGACCCGCAGCCCGGTCTTGCCTTGCCGTCCACCCGCACATCTCCTCCCTCGGGTTCCGGCGAGCTGCGCCGACAACCATGGTGAACTGCCATGGGTGCGGCCAATCCGAGCTTCAGTTCAGGCAGGTAGACCGTGTCTCGACGGTGGCGCTGGACGCTGGCAGTCACGGCCATCACGTGATTGTGCGGATGACGTTCCGCATGTCCCTGTAAGCGCCGGCTACTACTGCTCCCAGCCCCCATGCAATTATCGAACACTCGGAAACTAATTTTTCTATTCAGACTGACCTGCTGTTCAATTCTCGCTGATTTGTGGTTTTCAGACCCACCCAAGCAGGTAACGTGCTAATGGAGGAGAACATGTTATTGCTGGAGGCCTGGCAGGCAGTCCACCACGCTACTACCACAAGTCCCATCCGTGACGAGCTGGTGAACACGTGGGACATGACATGTATGATTCCAGTTGTGCAAAGTCTGCTTGTACTGCTATCCATACTGCCCCTAGCAAAATAATTTATCTACTGTCTCAACGGCTCACACTTCTACAAGTCATTACATGCCACTTAGTATTGTAGAAAGTACAACCGAATTTGATAATTGGATCAAAATCAAATGCAGTTGCCATGCACATCCTTTGGTTGAATCTGAAATTCTATTAGAAACATGATGTTTTTGCAGTTCTTATGCCGTCTGACGAATTTTCTTATCCCACATTTTATTTCAGATGGTGCAACCTTGATCAATCCGTTCACTCAATTCTTGAAACCGTTTTATGAAGTAAGTCTGCCACACGAGGTGCCCTCATGGGTGTAGATTTATCCATTGGCTACCCATTGGAGCATCACTTGCAGGACTCTCGGTTTACACACAAAATTGATGTAGCTTTTCTAGCCTTCTGTGTATAACTACCTTTTTTCTTAATTGTATTCAGTAAGGATTGCTTTATCCATACATTGTTGGCATAAAATTGATGCTCAGTCTTTTGGCAGACTTCGTGCATTAGAAGACACTTGCCCCAGATCCAGTTCGTCGATGGAGTTAGAACAATTCCATACAGCAGAGTATCAGGTAATTTATGTTCTGACCATGTTATTATTATTGCAGAACCAAATACGAATGCTTAATCTGAGCCATTTCTCACTCCATTTCCTCTAGGTCTCTACCAATTATTGTTTGTCTTTTGAAGTGAATGAGCTGCTGGTCATACTTTAACCACACGTCAATTGCAGGAGTGCGACAGCGCCATCCTGTGCCACAAACCATGCGAAGAATGATGGGTGGTGTAATCCTATGCTAGCTAGGGTGCTAGACAGATTTAATAAACTCTTTGGAGCTCATCTTTTGCCAGAAACGCTAAAACTAACCTGCCACAGCAGTGACTAATGATTAATACAACGGAGTTCATTTGATCCATCTGACAAAAATACCTATTGGGGAATAAGAATGAAAAGTAATCACCCCCTGTTTCTGTAGTGGAATTCAAGTATACCGGCTCCTCTATTTATTTGACTGTTGTTAGATTGGTTCATCCTGGTCTGACGTGTTAATGGAGTTGTTTCATTCCTCACACGACCCCTTTCAATTGGATCAGTTCTCCTTTTGGGTTACTCTATATTCCCTACATATATCTTTATTATGTTCATCGAGACTTCAGAGTAAGACATTTATTTTATTCATATTACCTGCAAGGTAACATGGTACCTACAACGCAGCGGCGCTAATGGTAATCAGTTCTAAATCTAATCAAGTGTAAGCTTCTCTGTTGTCTGTACTGCAGCCGTGATGATCAGAAGTTCAGGACCCCACTGTAGGCAGAAGAAAGGGAATAATCTTGGTAAGCTACAGTCTTCTGATCACAATCTTACTTTTTTTATGTTAGTGGTTCCATTACTTTCTATTGAAAATGCTGAATGGGCTAGGGAGTGGACCCTTTTAGTAAGTTATATGTATAAATTGGAGATTACTTGATTTTCTCATCGTTATCTGGTTAGCAATCCCTCACAAAATTAAGTGATAATACATGCAGTATGTATAAGACTAGAGTATTGGATGGTTGTGATTCGGCAGTGTGAATTTTGGACGAAGTCTGTAGTATGTACAGGGGTGATAGGTTGGGTGGGAACTTCTGCTCTGATTACTATGCATGGTTGTAATTAAATTAATTTTTGGTTTAATTATGTATTTGGCACTGATCTTAATTTACTAGATAAATTATACAATAAAGTGGTTTGTGATTTTTTGGTTTTATACTATCCATCGTAATAAATGAACTTATTATTCACACTTCAGATATCATTCAGAATAGTGAAGTCTGCACCAGAATATTGACCAACCCCGTGGGATGCAGTTTTGTTTTATTTGAGATGGATTGAAAAAATCCGAACTACAGTGACCTTGTACAGAATGTGTCTGAAAATTTGAGTAACATCTTCATATCACTGAGTCTGAAAAACTATTGTACCATCTTTATTATACTGGATTTTATTCATTTTGTTATTTTTTTTGTACCACTCAGTACTTTGATGTTGCCATAGGGGACATCGCTGATCAATGGACTCCATGATGAGATAATCGCCGGCGCCATCTCTGATTCTATGGATGAGCACGTACATACACCACCGACAGCCACTTAGGATTCAAGGATGGTAGGATAGTAACAAATGTTTATGGACGACTCCTAATTAAATTAGAACAAGAAATTGCTTGCAATCATTTTGCAATTTTCATTAGTTGCTGTTGGCAGTGAGGTGCATGTAATACATTGAAAACTTGCTGCTATCGGCAAAGACAATATGCGTGTATTTGTAGGCAGAGTTGTTTATTGTTTATTTTGGTCGCATCAGGCAATGTGTGAACTAAGCTTTTGCCATTGCTGATCGTGTATTCTCTCTGTGCTAGGAAGCATAGTTTCAGCTTATCCCCTAGATCAGTGTAAGTATGTTTAACTCAAATATACTTGGCATTTGATATTTAAAAGGTACCACTGTCCTCTTGCCATGCTCAATCTGCCGTAAAGGCCGCCAGGAACCGTGCCAATTTGAACAATGGAGCCATTGGCCTGTTTCTATTGCGAGGGGACACGTGGTCCTAGGAGCATCAGGAGGTCAGTCAATTCGCAGGGTCTAACCTTGTACTGCTGCTATTTGTCCCAACCATCTAATACTCATAACTAACTTCATTGCCTCCATTGTTAGGTTAGAATCTGGAGCTGATAACGGCGCAATTACTAACCATCAGTTCACAGAAACGCAATCTGACCTGAAGTTACAGAGTAGTCAAGGGTGATATACTGATATGCCATGACCATCTGATAAGAAGAAAGCAGAATATCTAAAGAAGCAATACATATCCTGAGCCAGAGAAAGTTGTGGCGGCCAGTGAGAATATCAATGGACCTAGCTCAAAACCCCACGATTTTCTTTCTCCATACATATTTTGCCTTCTAAAGATTAGTTGTTGCCAATTGAGAGTCAATAGAATGTCCAGATGCATGAGTATTCGACATCTGCCTTTGTTCTGATCTATAGAAGCAGTGGAAGTAATACTTGATTTATCATTCAGTGAGAAATCACTAAATTTTCATTAAATCTCATATCTTCAGCAATTTGCTGGCAGGAGCGTGATGACTGGCACCAAGCTCGCTAGGGATGGAGGAGAGCACTGTACAGAGCAGGAAGGGAACGTGAATGGGATTGGACATTGGTATAGTGAGTCTCAGTTTCGGTCAGGCTGCCCACCATGTGTGTGTTTAAGCTGAAACAACATAAAGCTATTTAATTATTCATGTTTATTTATCTTTCATGTGATCAAATTAAAATGTCTAATCAAAATTTTGTAATCATGTAGGTGGATTATATTGGGGTTTATGGATGTTAAACTTCTGGAAAGGAATATTTCTTTTGACTATTTTGAGCATGTATATTTCACTCGGAATCCCCACCATTGTTCTTTGTGGACTAATTCTGATTAATACTTGGCAAAAGCATATCAGACTATTCTTTTTATAATTAATTCTGATTACTATATTTTGGGTAATTCCGAGTACTACATATTTGGCAGGAGCATAGGACACGCTTTAGAACAAAATTATTTACTATTTTAGTGGACTCAGAATTGAATGATGATATGGTGAGAAGTAGAAATATGAAAGTGATGAGCACAACAGTGAACTGTTATATCGTGGGATTTTGGACAACCATCCTAGAAGAGGTCACAAGATCAAACTCATCTTGTAACACGAACACCTAATACCATCATTGATGACCCATCATCAAATCGACAAACGCCGGCTTAACATATAAACTTTGCTACTTATTGTCTATATTATAGACGTGCATACTTACTAGTGGTGTAAAACGCATGTTTTAGCAACTTCCACCACGCCGCACTAATCGAAACTATCTTCCCTCGACCCACTTCCCTCGACACAAAACACCAACCGTCGCCCCGCTCACCCATCCCCGCGTTTGCGTCGCCGCCCGCTGACCCACTACCGGAGCCCCGTGTGAGAGCCGCCCCACAGCCGTCTGCCCCTGATCCCTCCGGCTGCTTCAAGGGGCTGCGGCGCCTCTGCCTCTTCCGACGCCTCCACCGCCCCGCTCCTCACCGCCTCATCTCGTCGCCGACGCCGCCATAGGCTGAGGTGCTATCTTGCGATCTGACGCTGAGGCGAGGCACCGGAGCATCGATCACGAACGCGGGATCTGTCTGTCCTCCTTGCTCGCTAGACGGAGGTGCTGCTGCCCCACACGATCCGACGCCGAGGCCTCCACCGGAGGATTGCTGTTGCCGATTCTCACGCCCACCCCAACCCCTTCCAGTCCCATGGTCGCCAAACGTCAGGCCTCACACGCTATTTGCCCGCTGGCGCTGCGGCAGCCGACCACATCATCCTGGAGCGAGCAAACGCAGTATTCACATGACACTGCATTCTGTGATAAATTAGCAAGCATTGAACATGAACAGGTAGCACATATACTTTGTTTGGGATTCACTAGGTGGCTCCATGAAAATTGTACGGTTCAGCCTTTATCCATTTCTGAATTTTATTCATCAATTTTAGTTTTGTAGGTAGTAATTTATATTCTGGTTTTCATTAATCAAGTTCAAGTTTGCAGGTACCATGCATTTCCTCTTTCAGTCAATTGATTTTTTTCATTCTTTTGTTGCCAGAAAAAAATGGTTTACCCTTTTCTTCTTGAAACAGATAAATGTTGCATTAGCTGACCCTCTCATTATCTCATTCCACCCCCAGCACATGTTATAGCTTTTCTTCTTTGAACATAGTTGCTCTTTCGAACTGCTGAAGCTAATAGAATATCTTCCTCAAAATTTTCTAACTCCAATACATCTAAAAGCATAAACTTCCTTGATTCAGTTGTAGTTATGTCTCCGTGGATATATTATGGGAACCGCTTTGGAGAAAATATAATCGAGGTGATCGTCTACTTTTCATATAATTTGTTTTGCAGATTAGCTTCTCAAATACAAATGCTAATATTTTTTAAATTTGCAGACACCAGTTATGCATACTTCTTATGTATATTATGCCTCCGTGGATATATTATGGGAACCGCTTTGGAGAAAATTAATGCATACTTCTTATGATCACCGCTAAGTTCCAGTTATGCCTCAATGGATATATTACGGGAACCGCTTTGGAGAAAATATAATCGAGGTGATCGTCTACTTTCCATATAATTTGTTTTGCAAATTAGCTTCTAAAATGCTAATGCTAATATTTTTTTAATTTGCAGACACCAGTTATGCATACTTGCATAGTAGTCATCTGTTTCCCAGTCAATGTTTTTCTACTATCTGGAAGCCTTGCAAAATTCTTGATGTATTACTAAACTAAGTGCATGTTTAATTTTTGATACATCTGCGGGGCGCTATGTTTTGTAATGACATGTCTTCTATGTGCCAGGGATTGGTTTGCTCCGACGCAAGGTGCATAGGGAAGGTCTCGGGACCGGCAAAGCTTGGCATGTTTGTCTGCATTCTTCTTTGTGATAAAGAGGTGCCTGTTTGCTTGATCACTTCTATCTTGACAAGATGATTTAAGTATTGTAGGATCCTGTGGTCCAAATATGCGAGGCATAATACTTACTATGTTACAACGTGTTTCTCAGGTAGAGATTCCACATGAAATTTTCTCAATGGAGTCAAGAGTGCGACTCAAGGCATATGTATTTGTATCTTAGCTATATATGTGTGGGTCATATTTAGTTTAGCCCAACTAACTGTGTAATTATTTCTTTTTTCTGTTGAGTTTTATCCATATAGCAACTTACTACATGCAATGATCTATCTTTATATTACTTAAGAAGTTGCAAGATTTAAAAATTAACTCATGTGTATATCTTGGGATTGTTGGATTAGTTGTTGGTCTGCCATTTGAGGGCATGAGCATGTGAAATTTTTCAATGTGCATATGATTACTACTGTCTATACTTATCGACTTATAATCTGCTTGCTTTTATTGAACCCGCATTGCTCATGCAAGAATACTAATCAGATTTGATATACATAATATCACTTTCGATTCTGATCAGTGTCCTCAGTAATCGTAGCAAAGTTCTAGTTTATATAATGCCCTCAATGATCACCGCTAAGTTCCAGTTTACATAAGAAGTATGCTTTGCGGATTTTGGATAGAAATATGAATCATGGTACAGGTAAGCATTTCTTTCTATAAATTTTTTGTTGCATACATCAAATCAATAAATGAGAAAATAGTCATTCTATTTAAATAAATGATGCACATGCATACCAGGGAGTCCGTGACGATGGAAAGGGGTTGGCGCTGGGAAGGGGAAGCGGCGGTGGTTGGTTCAGTAATGCTATGTGTACTGCCTTCCATTTTTGTTTGACCAGCTAACATCCCTCTCCCTGTTATCTGTCTGTCATTTTTGTCTATACTTTTGAAGTTTTGACTGTTCAAACAAGAAGAAAGGCCAATGCAGGTCGTTACAGGATTTTGATGTATGGTTCATGAATAAACTTAAATTTGTTAGTATGTCCCGCTCATGGGCACTGCTTTGTTGATCATTGAAGTATGGAGTTTGCTGCAGTTAGGTGCACTTCAAGTTCCTGAAAGAAAAAAAGTTTCAATCATGTTCCATTTTCAGCCAGCTCTTGAGTCATATCATGCTGTGAGATTGCTATCTTTTGATTTAACTTTCTTGTGTTTCTTTGTGATTGCCCTCTCATATCACCCCTTTGCATTTGGATGGCAAACGTTGTGGGTTGTCCATTTCAGTTATACCACCACTTCTCTTATAGATCTTTATAGAACTTGAGGCCTAGCAACTAGAACATGGTTGGTCACATTTTCTCCACTAATTACGAGGTTGCATAAGTTTTTTAAAGGTGCCTCTGTTTCATAACATGCCAGATTTTGTGTTACGGGACTATATATTGGGGCACTACCTAGCAAAACAGTAATTAATGTAACCCATCAAGTTGGGTTCCTACCAGCTGTCAGACTTGATATTAGTAATAACATTTTTCTTACGATCGAAGCGCTACATTTTAGTGGCTAATGCACATACATATGTTGTTTCAAATTTATCAGCCTGTTAAGTTGTTCAATTCAATGTGTTGTTTATCAATGTTCCCAAATGAGAATAAAACAACAGATTCCAAATGAATGTTTTGCTATCTTTTCTAATACTTCTCATTAGAATGTTCATGGGATAGTGGGCCCTTGATCTTTGATTTGTGCTTATTTTTTGTCATGGAACATGTTATCAAGGATGGTCATATCACCCAAGCCGGAAAATATGAGGATCTTCTCGAAGTTGGAACTGATTTAAATGCAATATTTCATTGAACTCGAACTCCTCATGGTGGTTTGACTCTTCATTATGCTCCCCCAGCTCTGCTACAACTGATGCATATGATGCTACATTAAAATATTTCTTGATTTGTAATATTTTTTAGTGCAACCAAAATATATTTGTACGTATGTTAATTTTTTACATATATTTGTAATATTAGTAGAGACGTGCATTTGCACATGCAAGCTTACTAATTGTAAATTGGGGATACATATTTTCCGAGGGTAATTTTGACACTCATATTTAGTAGGTCCTTACCTGTAATGCATGTGACCTGAATAATGGGCGCCAAAACAACAAGAATTGCAACCATGTTTCCATCATAATTTACTAATTTAGAAATCTAGAAAACATTAATTTTCTAAGACTATCTTTAGCAAAAGTCGACTAAAATATCACAACATTGACGTCGCGACCACCAAGGTGCCCACACCCGGAAACCCTAATTCCATCAGTCCGAGCGATTTGCGGGAACCAAAGGAAACCTCTTGACCCTCTCTCCCCAACTTGCTTTTATTTATTTATTTTTAGTAAGAAGAATCCTCAACTGTTGTTGGCTTGTTTCTATACCAAATGAAATGCCCTGCTGTTTCCAATCTACTATTTGCGGATGATTCTTTGATCCTTATGGGAGTGAATGCTATGAACACGGAGGTTTTGAGAGCAATTCTAGATTCTTATTGTGCCGCCTCGGGGCAAATGGTGAGTGTTGAAAAATCCAGCATATATTTTATCCCAAATACAAAAGTGGAAGACAAAGTTCAAATCTGTACTATCTTGAATATTATGACTGAGGCACTCAATGACAAATATTTGGGGCTACCTGCCAATATGGGGATGGATAAAAGCGACTGTTTTTAGTTTCTAATAGATCGGATTATTATGAAGATTAGTGGATGGAAGGAAAAGTTGCTATCTGCTGGAGGAAAGGAAATTTTGCTTAAATCTGTTGTTCAAGCTATCGCAACATATGCTATGTTCGTCTTTAAAATTCCTAATTTTTTTTTGCAAAGGAATCATTGACGCGATGTCGTAATTCTGGTGGGGTGATGAGGACAATCAGAAAAGGATGCACTGGATGGCGTGGTGGAAGATGTATGTTCCAAAAGACCAAGGAGGAATGGGATCCAGGGATATACACTGTTTTAATTTGGCATTATTAGCGAAACAAGTTTGGCGTCTCCTGAATAATCCTGAATCGTTATGTGCCACAATCTTAAGAGCCAAATATTTCCCGGAGGGTGATTTGATGAACGCAAGTTTTAAAAAGGGTTCCTCTTTTACTTGGCAAAGTATTATGGCTGAAGTGGATTCTCTCAAGAATGGTTATATATGGAGGGTTGGTAATGGAGAAAATATTGATATATGAAGAGATGCATGGACCCCGAATTGTGCAAATAGGAGAATCATTACATCTAGAAGAGGGAATATCCTGACGAAAGTTTCAGCCCTTATTAATCCAGTGACGAATTTTTGGGATGAGGATTTGGTGAGACAAACATTGTGGCCACTTGATGCTCAAGAGTCCTGGCGATTCCTCTACCGATGCACAATATGCCGGATTTCATTGCTTGGAGCTACACTAAAAACGGTTTATTCACTGTACAATCAGCTTATTTCGAAGAATGGTGTAAACAACATGGGAGGAAATTGGAATATACAAATGGCATGGGTAGAAGCAAGGCTAACCCTATTTGGGGCAAGATATGGAAGTTAGCTTGTCCGACAAAGGTTAAAAAAATATCTGGCGTACGCTTCAGGGGACTTTGCCGTGTCGTGTGACACTGGCGAATAGACACATAAAAACTTCGCCCATTTGCCCAACATGTCCGAATGGGCCAGAGGATACTAAACACGTACTGTTTCTATGCCAAATGGCAAAAGAAGTGTGGGAAAATTTGGGACTGTATGAAGTGGTTAAAAAGGTCTGCGGTGTGGACCGCGCGGGAGAGGCAGTCCTGGAAGTATTACTTCTTATGCCTGACCATGAACTGCCTTCACTGAGCTCCCAGAATACACGGGAGATGATAGCAATAACTGCGTGGTACTTATGGTGGAATAGACGGAAGCTAGTTCATGATGGTAAGTCACAAGAGGCGCCACAAACCTCAATGGGGATTTGGGCTATAACATCAAATTATGTAAAGGCCTACTCACCAAACACATTGAGGAAGAGTGGAGGATGGAGCAGACCTCCCATGGGTTTTGTTAAATTGAATGTCGACGCTTCTTTTGATCATGATCAACTAAAGGGCACAACGGGTGCTGTTATTAGGGATGACAAAGGAAATTTCATTGTAGGTGGAAACTGCAAGGTAGATTGTTGCGCGGATGCTCTGACAGTGGAAGCGCTAGCACTTAGGTTTGGCCTAGTACTGGCACAAAAGGCGGGTTGCAACCGCCTCATTATTAATTCTAATAACATGGAAGTAATTAACACAATGAAAAACGAAGGTCATTCTGCAAGAGCGGCGACTGCAATTTTTGAGGATTGCTTTTCTATGGCTTGTGATTTTTCTCTTACTAGTTTTGAGCATTGTAATAGAGAAGCGAACAAAGTAGCCCATGAGCTTGCTAGATTAGCAAAATGTTCCATGACTAGGGATTGGATTGAGGAGTCCATGGAAAATATTGTATCTCTCCTTATAGAAGATGTAACCGTTATCTCTAATTAATAAAGTCAATATTGTTTTTCAAAAAAATGAAATGCCCTGCATTATCTGCCAACATGAATGTTGCAGGCATTTCCGTTTCACAATATGTCTAGAAGAGAATTCTTCTATCGCAACAATGCAAGTATGACACATTGATGGATGGAGTATTACAATGGAATCTATATTCCTCTCTTGGACAAAACAGTAACAAGAAAAATCAGGCGAGAAAAAAATACCAGAGGAACTAAGCTAGTTCAAATATGTCTTACAAACAAATACAGTGCAACGCATAGGGTATCTCTATCTGTCATGACAAACACAATTACACATAGGAAGGATCAAACCAGATCCCGTAGTAGTAGTAAATCTGTATATATACAAGGAACACAAATCCTAATCCTAGCCAAAAATAAGAAGAGATATTGATTTGATCCATTATGTGGCATGCTAAGTAATGAAATCTGTGATGTTATATATGGGGTTGTATGAAGATCTCTAGTACTGTTGTTCAGCAGTAAGGAACTAGTCACCGCAGTGGCCATGGATCAGCGCATCGGCCTTGCCTCAATGTCATTGTCGTCCTCCTTGTCCACCATGACCCTCGTGGCCTTCTCGTCCTCGTCCCCTCATCCCATGTCAGATGTAGGCTCCAGGTCGTCATGGACGTGGAACATGGCATGGAGCACGATGAAGGGGGAACCAACAGCGATCGTGAACAGGAGATTGACGACGGCGAGAAGGCCATGGGGTTTTAATTAACACTTTGCATGCCTTGCGGTTTGAGGCAAAAAATTATTACTCACTTCAACAATAACATAACCACCAAATAAAGTGTTATTAGCAAAGATATTATCTTGCAATCATGTTCTACATAGCAAGACCCCATTATAAGATATTGCCGCCAATAACCTATAAAACAGTGAGAAGTGAGCTCAATAAATATCCCTGAATCACAGGGAACCTGGATCCCGTGCAGTCAAAAGATTTAGAAGAGCAATGAACAGAGTAGTACTATCTGGTCTCGTTGCTGTTATCAGTGTGTAGAAAGCATTCATCTCCCGGCCGAACCGAAGAAAGAGGCGTTGATGTTCTACATAAAGCACAAAATTTCAAGTAGCCAAATGAAATGGTCGTCATTGAAAATGTTAGTTTGTGTGTCAGCGGAAAATGATGAGGACATGGCTACCATAGTTACACCCATAGCCCCTGCTGCTATACCTATTGAACCAACTACTAGAGCTCACGCATGCAAGTTAAATTATCAGGTACTTTCGTTTCTTGGTAATGTTTCTAATGTTCATGAGAATGTAATGCTGCCTAACTTAGATACATTTGTGTTGCTTATAGTTGAAGCGCCTAGCATGGACAAGAAGAATGAACACTGGAGCATGATTAAGCATTGTGATGAAGGCGCGCGCGAAGGGAACAAGAACAGAATTTCTAGTGAAAATTTCCTCACTTTGAAGCCACCATGATGACATACAAGAAGATGGACAAAATATACAAGATGGTCTTTCATAAAAATCGTCCATGGCTTATTATTATTGTCATGCCACCTTATTTTGGGACAGGCCCATGTAATTTCGAAATACTACTTCATAGGCTATATTTAGAGTTCTGTTGTAGGGCAAACGATTCAGGAGGTGTTTTAGTCCCACCTTGCTAAGGGTGGACAAAATCCCCTCTCTTTCCCCCTATAAATAAAACCCTTAAGGCATTGTTTATACTTGAGTTTATTTAGTTAAAAGTTAGCCATTGCTGCAACTTTGTGTACTTCGTTTGTGTCCAACGACCAGGCCAAGACCGCTTTTAGAACCCCCCCACTTTTATCCATACTTGATATATATTCAGAATATTTAGATTGCTTTATCATATTCTTGCTTGTTCTTCGATTGCTTGCAGGAATAGAACTTCGTGGTCAGGTTGATCGTGCTCCGGCGTGGTCAATAACCTCTTGGAGTTGGTTTAGCGATTGCTAAGGTGCATTGTCGTTGCACGTTTGTAGTCGGATCGTCAAAGTTGTCTCAACCAAATCGATAGTTATCATCTCATCGAAAGATCGGGACCCTCACCTCTATCAGAAAAAATGATTAAGAAAATCATAAAAACACAAGTAGTTGTTTTTAATAAGATTTCATGAAATGGAAACACTAAGCAAGCATTGCACTATGTGATATTAGTACACCAAAGTCAAGTTGCTGTTAACCGTATATTTGAGATCTTGGCATTTAACACAAACCACAACATAGTTCTCAATTAGGTTGCTTTCCCCAATATTTGTTCGTCTAAGGAGACCTGAACCAAGAATAGCACCACCGCCAAAAATTAAATTCCATATTTTTTTATCGATGTATGGAATGAAGCAAGCTTTCCAGATTTCAAAAGCTTTAGCATATTATATGACAATGTGTCCGTGTCAAAACCGGCAGACCTCGGGGTAGGGGGTCTCGACAGATGGTAACAGGAACGGAGGGATAATGTTTACTCAGATTCGGGCCCTCTTAATGGAGGTAAAACCCTACTTCCTGCTCTTGTTTATATTAATGGACATGTATCAAGTACAGAGTTGATCTACCTCGAGATCGTATGTTGTGGTCTAACCCTAGGGCTAGGTGAATGATGTTGCGTTGATGTCTCCTCTACGGGCTAAACCCTCTGGCTTATATACACGCCAGGGAGGGTATCTAGGGTTACAAGGTCGGTATCTAGGAACAAGGCGGCATGAGAGATCTTGGAGTATACGTCAAGTCTTCGGTGGAGGTAGTCTTGATTACGCCTCCTGCGTAGGGCCTCCAGAGTCCATCTTGACCATGAATGAGGGCCCATCGGCCCAACCCGAGGAGAATGGGCTGACTGGGTTAGTACCCCCTTGTAACACCCCGAGAATCATGCTATAGTAATCTCCCCCTAATGGTTGACATGTCATCATGATTACTATGCTTACTGCCACTTATTTCAAATCAACTCCGAGAATCCAATTTAAATTTCAAGTGAGAAAACATTTCTTCAATTGGTCAAACAAAAATGTTTACAATATTATAAATAATCCCCTCATATTTGTCAAAGAGGAATCAACATTAAAAGTATTTTTAAATTACCCCTAGAAATATTTTAGTGGATCAGCGGGGTTAAATAAACATATTTTAATTCAAATATAAATTTGAACAGTTCTAATTGACCTCAAACCTTTTGTGCAGCCCTGTAGGATAACCTAGTATTTATGTGTTAAGTCTCACAAATAACACAAAGTCATCTGACAACAAAAGGTAAATGCAAGACATTGGAGAAACTACAAAACAGTAAATAAAATAAAATAGAAAGAGAAGGCCTGCACTACGGTGCACTTGTAGCCCAGTGCTACAGTGCCAGCCCAAGCCCACCTGGCCTTTTCCCCCACCTCTGTACAGAGTCAGGGAGGCCATGGCATTGTGCACGCACGCACGCGCCGTCCACGCCTCGGATGGCCACGCGCCGGCCATCCGCCGAGTCCCTGGGATGGATAAGGCCATCCTCGTCCCGATGGACAACCCTAGCCCTCTCCTTTCTCCTCCATCGCGCCGTTTTCTTCTCCGCTAAGCGCCCGAGCTCGCGCTCCCCATGGCCGTCATCGCCATCGCAACCACCGTGCTCCCCGCGCCGTAACAAGTTGTCCAGAAGCATCCTCGTCGTTGTCTCCTTCGTCCCCGACCAATGAATCAAGCCGGGAAGGCATGTACGCTCGCCATCGAGCTCGTTTTCTTCGCGTACATCGTCGTCGTCCGTCGGCGTTTGCCGCTGCTCCGGACCACCCCCGGCCTCCTCGAGCACGTCTTCGGCACCGCAGTGAGCTCCTCCTTCGATTCCCCTCGCTCTCGACCTCGATCCGTGCCCGTAGTAGCCATCCCTCGTGCTCGTGCCCGCCATGGCCGAACCACAGTGTCCGCGTACGCGCGGACTGCTGCTTGCTCTGCTGCTACCTGCTGCTACTACCACTTGCTGCTGCTGTTTGCTGCCGCTGATGCTCCGCTGCTGCCGCGCTGTGCCGCTGCCGCTGCTCGCTGCTGCTACTACGCTGGCCATGGCCGAGCGTGTGTGTGTGCGCGCGTGTGCTGTGTGCGCACGTGCTGTGTGTGTGGTGCGTGCAGTGTGTGTGTGTGGCGTGTGCAGTGTGTGTGTGTGGCTCCGGCCTCGCCCGCCTTCGGCCAACCACGCCGCTGCCGCCCCCTGCTGCTGCGTTGCTCGCTGCCTGCTGGTGCTAGTGCAACGCTGCTACAGTAACATTCAGTTACTGTAGCAGCTGCTAGCTTTTCTAAAATTGCACTGACTAGCCCTCTAAACAATCCCTAAACAGCATTAAGACAAGTGCTAATATGAGTAAAAATAATATGCATAGGAAGTACACTGGACAAACTTCCTTTTATCCCACTAGACCAAATCCATTTGATGCATGGATTAATTCCTACGAAAATGACAAAAGGCTATGTTCTGTTAATTGAAAAACAGCAAACAGAAATACTGGAGTAGCACTTTTCAAACAAAGAATTGAACAAGCTAATGGACACTAACATAGATGCACTTGATACTGTCATGTAGATCACAGCAAATTGATCAAGAATGATATAAGGCACAAAGCCATAGGATGAACAGAACACCAGCTAGAGCCTCTGGAAAACAGCTAAGTGATGTTTAAGAAAAACTGAGCAATTGTCAGACAGCCAATTTTGAGGAATTCCAGAAATGTTTGAAAACTTGCAAAATTCGTAGAAATTCATCCGTAGCTCGGATGGAAAAACTTTATACATCAAAGTTGCTCTGAATGACGAGACGAATCCAAATACGCAATCTGTTCATTTGTCACGCGTCCCTAGCATAGCGAACCTGCAACCGTTCCCCTCCGGTCATCTGCCTGACAAATGTCCGGAACCGGGAAAACATTCCCGGATGGATTCCCCCTTCCTCGGTGACGTGCAACTATACGTTAGGACACACCCGGCACTGCATATTGTCATGTCGTACATTGTGTTGCTCATGTTTGCTGTGTATTTATACTGTTTCCTCCCCCTCTTCTCTCTCGGTAGCCCCCGACACCGACGTCGTCCCCGAGGCCGACGCAGCTCCGGAGCCCGAAGACACCATTGACAACCTTGCCCTTGCCGCCGAGCAACCAGGCAAGCCCCCCCTTTGATCATCCTGATATCGCCCATTCTATTTTCTCATGCTTGCATTAGAATTGCTGCTGCTACTGCTTTACCTATTCTGATGCATAGCCTGTTTATTGTAACCTGCTGTTGATAATTACCTGCATATCCTAAACTGCTTAGTATAGGCTGGGTAGAGACCTATCAGTGACCCCACTTATCCCGACTGCCCCGCTGGATTATCAGAAGACCCGATCAACGGGATCGAAGACCAGGCCCCGGCACCGCACATCACCCCCCCCTTAGTTGTAACGACACCGCAACGTTACTATCGAGTGCCGAGGGTGATACCTCGTGTAGCACTTCTGATGTTAACTCTGTAGAGTAGCTATTCGGTCGTGGTCATCGAGGGTGATTCCTCCTTCACCGCTTCCGATAACGACGCCGTCGTACGACACCTCAAGTGTGAACCCAGCGAGGGTGATTCCTCCGAGTTCACCTTGACGATTACATCGAGTAGGAATCCAACGAGGGTGATACCTCGGATTCCCCTGATGTTATGGACACACGGATATTTGGACTGTACTATTGATATTTGGAAAGGCGGGTCGACCCTGAGGGGTACCCGCGTGTGATGTGAAGGCGGGTTGCCTGTATGGTGCCCGAGTGATTAATGTTGGGGATCGTAGCAGAATTTTAAAATTTTCTACGCATCACCAAGATCAATCTATGGAGTCATCTAGCAACGAGAGAGGGGAGTGCATCTACATACCCTTGTAGATCGCGAGCGGAAGCGTTCAAGAGAACGGGGTTGATGGAGTCGTACTCGTCGTGATCCAAATCACCGATGACCGAGCGCCGAACGGACGGCACCTCCGTGTTCAACACACGTACGGTTGGGAGAGACGTCTCCTCCTTCTTGATCCAGCAAGGGGAAAGGAGAGGTTGATGAGGATCCAGCAGCACGACGGCGTGGTGGTGGAAGCAGCGGGATCTCGGAAGGGCTTCACCAAGCACCAACGAGAGGGAGAGGTGTCACGGGAGGAGAGGGAGGCGCCAGGGGCTGGGGTGTGTCCTCCCTCCCACCCCTCCACTATTTATAGGGGGAAGGGGAGAGGGGGCCGGCCCCCTCAGATCCAATCTGAGGGGAGGGGCGGCGGCCAAGGGGGTGGCTTGCCCCCCAAGCCAGGTGGAGGCGCCCCCCACCCCTAGGGTTCCCAACCCTAGGCGCAGGGGAGGCCCATAGGGGGGCGCACCAGCCCACCAGGGGCTGGTTCCCTTCCCACTTCAGCCCATGGGGCCCTTCGGGATAGGTGGCCCCACCCGGTGGACCCCCGGGACCCTTCCGGTGGTCCCGGTACAATACCGATTACCCCCGAAACCTTCCCGGTGGCCGAAACTGGACTTCCTATATACAATTCTTTACCTCCGGACCATTCCGGAACTCCTCGTGACGTCCGGGATCTCATCCGGGACTCCGAACAACTTTCGGGTTGCCGCATACTAATATCTCTACAACCCTAGCGTTACCGAACCTTAAGTGTGTAGACCCTACGGGTTCGGGAGACACGCAGACATGACCGAGACGACTCTCCGGTCAATAACCAACAGCGGGATCTGGATACCCATGTTGGCTCCCACATGCTCCTCGATGATCTCATCGGATGAACCACGATGTCGAGGATTCAATCAATCCCGTACGCAATTCCCTTTGTCTATCGGTACGATACTTGCCCGAGATTCGATCGTCGGTATCTCGATACCTTGTTCAATCTCGTTACCGGCAAGTCTCTTTACTCGTTTCCGTAACACATCATCCCGTAAACAACTCCTTGATCACATTGAGCTCATTATGATGATGTCCTACCGAGTGGGCCCAGAGGTACCTCTCCGTTACATGGAGTGACAAATCCCAGTCTCGATTCGTGCCAACCCAACAGATACTTTCGGAGATACCCGTAGTGCACCTTTATAGCCACCCAGTTACGTTGTGACGTTTGGTGCACCCAAAGCACTCCTACGGTATCCGGGAGTTGCACAATCTCATGGTCTAAGGAAAAGTTACTTGACATTGGAAAAGCTTTAGCAAACGAACTACACGATCTAGTGCTAGGCTTAGGATTGGGTCTTGTCCATCACATCATTCTCCTAATGATGTGATCCCGTTATCAATGACATCCAATGTCCATGGTCAGGAAACCGTAACCATCTATTGATCAACGAGCTAGTCAACTAGAGGCTTACTAGGGACATGTTGTGGTCTATGTATTCACACATGTATTACGATTTCCGGATAACACAATTATAGCATGAATAACAGACAATTATCATGAACAAGGAAATATAATAATAACCATTTTATTATTGCCTCTAGGGCATATTTCCAACAGTCTCCCACTTGCACTAGAGTCAGTAATCTAGTTACATTGTGATGAATCGAACACCCATAGAGTACTGGTGTTGATCATGTTTTGCTCGTGAAAGAGGTTTAGTCAACGGATCTGCTACATTCAAATCCATGTGCACTTTACAAATATCTATGTCTCCATCTTGAACATGTTCACGTATGGAGTTGAAGCGACGCTTGATATGCCTGGTCCTTTTGTGAAACCTGGGCTCCTTGGCAAGGGCAATAGCTCCAGTGTTGTCACAGAAGAGAGCCATTGGACCCGACGCATTTGGAATGACTCCTAGGTCGGTGATGAACTCCTTCATCCATACTGCTTCGTGTGCTGCCTCCGAGGCTGCTATGTACTCCGCTTCGCATGTAGAACCCGCCACGACGCTTTGCTTGCAACTGCACCAGCTTACCGCTCCACCATTCAAAATATACACGTATCCGGTTTGTGACTTGGAGTCATCCGGATCTGTGTCGAAGCTAGCGTCGACGTAACACTTTACGACGAGCTCTTCGTCACCTCCATATACGAGAAACATATCCTTAGTCCTTTTCAGGTACTTCAGGATGTTCTTGACCGCTGTCCAGTGTTCCTTGCCGGGATTACTTTGGTACCTACCTACCAAACTTACAGCAAGGTTTACATCAGGTCTGGTACACAGCATGGCATACATAATAGACCCTATGGCTGAGGCATAGGGGATGACACTCATCTCTTCTATATCTTTTGCCGTGGTCGGGCATTGAGCCGAGCTCAATTTCACACCTTGCAATACAGGCAAGAACCCCTTCTTGGACTGATCCATATTGAACTTCTTCAATATCTTATCAAGGTATGTGCTTTGCGAAAGACCTATGAGGCGTCTCAATCTATCTCTATAGATCTTGATGCCTAATATATAAGCAGCTTCTCCAAGGTCCTTCATTGAAAAACACTTATTCAAGTAGGCCTTTATACTTTCCAAGAATTCTATATCATTTCCCATCAGCAGTATGTCATCCACATATAATATGAGAAATGCTACAGAGCTCCCACTCACTTTCTTGTAAACACAGGCTTCTCCATAAGTCTGTGTGAACCCAAACACTTTGATCATCTCGTCAAAGCGAATGTTCCAACTCCGAGATGCTTGCACCAGCCCATAGATTGAGCGCTGGAGCTTGCATACCTTGTCAGCATTCTCAGGGTCGACAAAACCTTCCGGTTGTATCATATACAACTCTTCCTTAAGAAAACCATTAAGGAATGCCGTTTTGACGTCCATTTGCCATATCTCATAATCATAGTATGCGGCAATTGCTAACATGATTTTGACGGATTTCAGCTTCGCTACGGGTGAGAAAGTCTCATCGTAGTCAACCCCTTGAACTTGTCGATAACCCTTAGCGACAAGCCGAGCCTTATAGATGGTCACATTACCATCCGCGTCAGTCTTCTTCTTAAAGATCCATTTATTTTCTATGGCTTGCCGATCATCGGGCAAGTCAGTCAAAGTCCATACTTCGTTTTCATACATGGATCCTATCTCGGATTTCATGGCTTCAAGCCATTTGTCGGAATCCGGGCCCGCCATCGCTTCTTCATAGTTCGAAGGTTCACTGTTGTCTAACAACATGATTTCCAGGACAGGATTGTCGTACCACTCTGGTGCGGAACGTGTCCTTGTGGACCTTCGAAGTTCAGTGGTAGCTTGATCATGATCATTATCATTAACTTCCTCTCTAGCCGGTGCAGGCTCCACAGAAACATTTTCCTGTGCTGCGCTACACTCCGGTTCGAGGGCCATCTCATCAAGCTCCACTTTCCTCCCACTTACTTCTTTCGAGAGAAACTCTTTCTCTAGAAAGGATCCATTCCTGGCAACAAAGATCTTGCCCTCAGATCTTAGGTAGAAGGTATACCCAATAGTTTCCTTAGGGTATCCTATGAATACGCATTTTTCCGACTTGGGTTCGAGCTTCTCTGGTTGAAGTTTCTTCACATAAGCATCGCATCCCCAAACTTTCAGAAACGACAGCTTAGGTTTCTTCCCAAACCATAATTCATACGGTGTCGTCTCAACGGATTTTGACGGTGCCCTATTTAAAGTGAATGCGGCAGTCTCTAAAGCATAACCCCAAAAAGATAGCGGTAGATCAGTAAGAGACATCATAGATCGCACCATATCCAATAGAGTGCGATTACGACGTTCGGACACACCGTTACGCTGAGGTGTTCTAGGCGGCGTGAGTTGTGAAACAATTCCACATTTCCTTAAGTGCGTGCCAAATTCATGACTCAAATATTCTCCTCCACGATCTGATCGTAAGAACTTTATTTTCTTATCACGTTGATTCTCAACCTCATTCTGAAATTCCTTGAACTTTTCAAAGGTCTCAGACTTGTGCTTCATCAAGTAGATATACCCATATCTACTCAAATCATCGGTGAGGGTGAGAACATAACGATAACCACCGCGAGCCTCAACACTCATTGGACCACACACATCAGTATGTATGATCTCCAATAAGTTGGTTGCTCGCTCCATTGTTCCGGAGAACGGAGTCTTGGTCATCTTGCCCAAGAGGCATGGTTCGCATCTGTCAAATGATTCATAATCAAGAGACTCCAAAAGTCCATCTGCATGGAGTTTCTTCATGCGTTTAACACCGATATGACCAAGGCGGCAGTGCCACAAGTATGTGGGACTATCGTTATCAACCTTGCATTTCTTGGCATTCACATTATAAACATGTGTAACATCACGTTCGAGATTCAATAAAAATAAACCATTCACCAGCGGGGCATGACCATAAAACATATCTCTCATATAAATAGAACAACCATTATTCTCAGATTTAAATGAGTAGCCATCTCGCATTAAGCGAGATCCAGATACAATGTTCATGCTCAAAGCTGGCACTAAATAACAATTATTGAGGTTTCAAACTAATCCCGTAGGTAGATGCAGAGGTAGCATGCCGACGGCGATCACATCGACCTTGGAACCATTCCCGACGCGCATCGTCACCTCGTCCTTTGCCAGTCTACGCTGATTCCGCAGTTCCTGCTTTGAGTTACAAATATGAGCAACCGCACCGGTATCAAATACCCAGGAACTACTACGAGTGCTGGTAAGGTACACATCAATTACATGTATACCACATATACCTTTGGTATTGCCGGCCTTCTTATCTGCTAAGTACTTGGGGCAATTCCGCTTCCAGTGACCGTTCCCTTGCAATAAAAGCACTCAGTCTCAGGCTTGGGTCCATTCTTTGACTTCTTCCCGGCAGCTGGCTTACCGGGCGCGGCAACTCCCTTGCCGTCCTTCTTGAAGTTCTTCTTACCCTTGCCCTTCTTGAACTTAGTGGTTTTATTCACCATCAACACTTGATGTTCCTTTCTGATCTCTGCCTCCGCTGACTTCAGCATCGCATATACCTCAGGAATGGTCTTTTCCATCCCCTGCATGTTGAAGTTCATCACAAAGCTCTTGTAGCTAGGTGGAAGCGACTGGAGGATTCTGTCAATGACCGCGTCATCCGGGAGATTAATCCCCAGCTGAGACAAGCGGCTGTGCAACCCAGACATTTTGAGTATGTGCTCGCTGACAGAACTATTTTCCTCCATCTTACAGCTGTAGAACTTATCAGAGACTTCATATCTCTCGATCCGGGCATGAGCTTGGAAAACCATTTTCAGCTCTTCGAACATCTCATATGCTCCGTGATGCTCAAAACGCTTTTGGAGCCCCGGTTCTAAGCTGAAGAGCATGCCGCACTGAACGAAGGAGTAATCATCGGTGCGTGTCTGCCAAACGTTCAAATCGTCTGGCAGTGCTGGGAGAGCAGGTGGGTCACCTAACGGTGCTTCATGGACATATGATTTCTTGGCAGCTATGAGGATAATCCTCAGGTTACGGACCCAGTCCGCATAGTTGCTACCATCGTCTTTCAGCTTGTTTTTCTCTAGGAACGCGTTGAAGTTGAGGGTAACATTAGCGTTGGCCATTTGATCTACAAGATAGATATGTAACATTTAGACTAAGTTCATGACAATTAAGTTCATCTAATCAAATTATGTAATGAACTCCCACTCAGATAGACATCCCTCTCGTCATCTAAGTGATACATGATCCGAATCGACTAGGCCGTGTCCGATCATCACGTGAGACGGACTAGTCATCAACGGTGAACATCTCCATGTTGATCGTATCTTCTATACGACTCATGTTCGACCTTTCGGTCTCTTGTGCTCCGAGGCCATGTCTGTACATGCTAGGCTCGTCAAGTCAACCTAAGTGTACTGCTGTGTAAATCTGGCTTACACCCGTTGTATTCGAACGTTAGAATCTATCACACCCGATCAACACGTAGTGCTTCGAAACAACGAACCTTCGCAACGGTGCACAGTTAGGGGGAACACTTTCTTGAAATTTTAGTGAGGGATCATCTTATATGCTACCGTCGTTTTAAGCAAATAAGATGCAAAAACATGATAAACATCACATGCAATCAAAATAGTGACATGATATGGCCATTATCACTTCGCTCCTTTTGATCTCCATCTTCGGGGCTCCATGATCATCATTGTCACCGGCATGACACCATGATCTCCATCATCATGATCTCCATCATCGTGTCTTCATGAAGTTGTCTCGCCAACTATTACTTCTACTACTACGGCTAACAGTTAGCAATAAAGTAAAGTAATTACATGGCGAATTTCAATGACACGCAGGTCATATAATAAATTAAGACAACTCCTATGGCTCCTGCCGGTTGTCATACTCATCGACATGCAAGTCGTGATTCCTATTACAAGAACATGATCATCTCATACATCACATATATCATTCATCACATCCTTTGGCCATATCACATCACAAAGCACTTGCTGCAAAAACAAGTTAGACGTCCTCTAATTGTTGTTGCAAGTTTTTACGTGGCTGCTATAGGTTTCTAGCAAGAACGTTTCTTACCTACGCCAAAACCACAACGTGATATGCCAATTTCTATTTACCCTTCATAAGGACCCTGTTCATCGAATCCGATCCGACTAAAGTGGGAGAGACAGACACCCGCTAGCCACCTTATGCAACTAGTGCATGTCAGTCGGTGGAACCTGTCTCACGTAAGCGTACGTGTAAGGTCGGTCCGGGCCGCTTCATCCCACAGTGCCGCCGGATCAAGATAAGACTAGTAACGGCAAGAAGATTGACAAATCGACGCCCACAACTACTTTGTGTTCTACTCGTGCAAGATACTACGCATAGACCTAGCTCATGATGCCACTGTTGGGGATCGTAGCAGAATTTTAAAATTTTCTACGCATCACCAAGATCAATCTATGGAGTCATCTAGCAACGAGAGAGGGGAGTGCATCTACATACCCTTGTAGATCGCGAGCGGAAGCGTTCAAGAGAACGGGGTTGATGGAGTCGTACTCGTCGTGATCCAAATCACCGATGACCGAGCGCCGAACGGACGGCACCTCCGTGTTCAACACACGTACGGTTGGGAGAGACGTCTCCTCCTTCTTGATCCAGCAAGGGGAAAGGAGAGGTTGATGAGGATCCAGCAGCACGACGGCGTGGTGGTGGAAGCAGCGGGATCTCGGAAGGGCTTCACCAAGCACCAACGAGAGGGAGAGGTGTCACGGGAGGAGAGGGAGGCGCCAGGGGCTGGGGTGTGTCCTCCCTCCCACACCTCCACTATTTATAGGGGGAAGGGGAGAGGGGGCCGGCCCCCTCAGATCCAATCTGAGGGGAGGGGCGGCGGCCAAGGGGGTGGCTTGCCCCCCAAGCCAGGTGGAGGCGCCCCCCACCCCTTGGGTTCCCAACCCTAGGCGCAGGGGAGGCCCATAGGGGGGCGCACCAGCCCACCAGGGGCTGGTTCCCTTCCCACTTCAGCCCATGGGGCCCTCCGGGATAGGTGGCCCCACCCGGTGGACCCCCGGGACCCTTCCGGTGGTCCCGGTACAATACCGATTACCCCCGAAACCTTCCCGGTGGCCGAAACTGGACTTCCTATATACAATTCTTTACCTCCGGACCATTCCGGAACTCCTCGTGACGTCCGGGATCTCATCCGGGACTCCGAACAACTTTCGGGTTGCCGCATACTAATATCTCTACAACCCTAGCGTTACCGAACCTTAAGTGTGTAGACCCTACGGGTTCGGGAGACACGCAGACATGACCGAGACGACTCTCCGGTCAATAACCAACAGCGGGATCTGGATACCCATGTTGGCTCCCACATGCTCCTCGATGATCTCATCGGATGAACCACGATGTCGAGGATTCAATCAATCCCGTACGCAATTCCCTTTGTCTATCGGTACGATACTTGCCCGAGATTCGATCGTCGGTATCTCGATACCTTGTTCAATCTCGTTACCGGCAAGTCTCTTTACTCGTTTCCGTAACACATCATCCTGTGAACAACTCCTTGATCACATTGAGCTCATTATGATGATGTCCTACCGAGTGGGCCCAGAGGTACCTCTCCGTCACACGGAGTGACAAATCCCAGTCTCGATTTGTGCCAACCCAACAGACACTTTCGGAGATACCCGTAGTGCACCTTTATAGCCACCCAGTTACGTTGTGACGTTTGGTACACCCAAAGCACTCCTACGGTATCCGGGAGTTGCACAACCTCATGGTCTAAGGAAAAGTTACTTGACATTGGAAAAGCTTTAGCAAACGAACTACACGATCTAGTGCTAGGCTTAGGATTGGGTCTTGTCCATCACATCATTCTCCTAATGATGTGATCCCGTTATCAATGACATCCAATGTCCATGGTCAGGAAACCGTAACCATCTATTGATCAACGAGCTAGTCAACTAGAGGCTTACTAGGGACATGTTGTGGTCTATGTATTCACACATGTATTACGATTTCCGGATAACACAATTATAGCATGAATAACAGACAATTATCATGAACAAGGAAATATAATAATAACCATTTTATTATTGCCTCTAGGGCATATTTCCAACAATTAATACGAGGCGTGGCCGGGCATTCTTGGCCCTTGCCGCAAGTCCTCGAGACGGGGCGACGGGGTCACATCGATCGTGAGTCTCTGCTCGTTACCGCAAGCCCCTAGTCCACTAACGATTTGGATATTTGATCCGAGCAGGCCTCTGGCCTGATAGCACTAACCATCACGTGGGCATAGTATGGGCGTTCTGCATCGTAGCATCAGCCAAAAGCTCTGTCAGACGTCCAGTTCAGCCTCGTGGCCGGGCCGGGCCAGTACCATCCAGGACTAAGGTGGTGCTCGTCCCGACCCTGCACACACCGACCCGGAGTGCACAGGGCGATGGCCCAAGACCCCTGAGCGCTTAGGATATAGACCGACGGGGACCTCTCTGCTGAGCTGTAGGTAGGGTTGCGATGTATCGTTTGGCCGAGGCCGGGCATGACCTGGAAAAGTGTGTACGGCCGAAGTCAAGCGAGCGTGGTGGGTAAGTTGGTGCACCCCTGCAGGGAAGAAAACACCTATCGATAGCCGGTCCTACGGTAAAGGACACTCGGAGTTGTATCCCGATTGACACAACTAGACCTTGAGATGATACCTGGATATATGGCTCTGGGATTGCTTCTCGCAGGGAGTCGAGAAGGGATCTCCGGACGAGGTTGATGACTGAATGGCTCTGGGATTACTTTCTCGCAGGGAGTCGAGAAATGATCTCTGGGTGAGGATGAGACTTAATGATACTACTACTTATACAGTACTAATCTACACTCTTCTAATGCTGCAAGACCTCTGAAGATGCTAGTCTACGATAGGACTAGGCCTTCTCTCTATTTTGGCATTTCTGCAGCCCAGTCCACATATACAGCCTCCCTTTGATAATGTTGCATATGTAGTGTAGATCCTTGCTTGCTGAGTACTTCAGATGGGTACTTACGGTTGCTTTGCTTTCTTTTCCCCCCATATCCTTTTGATGCGATCAGATGACGGAGCCCTGGATACAGCTGCCCACGCCGACGATCGCTACTACAACCCCGTGGGTGGATACTACTACGAGTTGGCTGTCGACCAGGAGTAGGTTCGGAGGGTCCCAGGCAGGAGGCCTACGCCTTTCGATCGTAGTGTTTTCTCTTGTCCCGCCTTCTAAAGGCCTTTCTGTGTTTTCTTTTATATCTGTACTCAGATATCTGATGCTTCCGCTGACGCTTGTACGCAAGCTTATGTATTCGAGCCCTCGAGGCCCCTGGCTTGTAATAAAAAGCTTGTATGACTTTATTTATGTTTTAGAGTTGTGTTGTGATATCTTCCCGTGAGTCCTTAGGCTTGATCGTGTGCATTTGCGTGTATGATTAGTGCACGATTAGACCGGGGGCGTCACACCCCTTATCCAGGACACCGTCAGTAGCCCCCGAACTGGGCTTCTATGCCGAGGACGTCCTTCCTGACAATAACAACCTCATATCCGGAGTCCTTGGCTTGACAGACGAGTTCCACCTTATAATCCTTGGATCACCCCTTCAAAGGAGCGATGCTAGCCGAGGCTCAACCGAACTTGTATTATCTGCCCGAAGAGATTGGATAACTTAGAATCGAAGGCCAACCATCTCGGTGTGAATAGTCCCACTTAGTCTGACAACTTTATCGAAATGGCTCACCCCACGACAGGTCGAGCAATTACTGCTTCCCCAAATCGCGGCCTGAGGCAGCCTTTTTACTGGCACGTCCCATGGAGGTGGAGATCGTGCCCATTTTCTCAGGGATATCATCAAGATTTTGTTTCCCCCCATATGCTTAACGACATCTTCGATGGGAGTGGCGCGTTTATCGGCGCAATGGGGGGGGGGGGGTCTTGGCCTTTCACTGGCCTATAAGAGCAAAAGGAAGGATAGCGCAACTAACCACGCTCCCATTCTCCCCATCTACTATCTCGTCTAGCTCCGGAGCCCAGATCCGATCCCACACACTTTTCCTTAAGCGAGCCCAACCTCCACCGCCAGCCATGGCCGACACCCTCCAGGAGCACCGGGGTGGTTCCATCGTGAAGATGGCACCATCCTAGAGCTACGCAGCGTGGGGTACCTGACCACCGACATCGCCGCTCGCGCTCCAGCCGCTGTCCAGCAAGTGCCCGCTCCCAATGCAGGGGAGCGGGTAGTCTTCGTCCCCCACCTCATCCGAGGGCTGGGGTTCCCGCTGCACCCTTTCGTGCGCGGGGTAATGTTCTATTATGGGCTTGATTTCCATCACATGGCTCCAAACTCCATCCTCCACCTCGCCTCCTTCATTATGGTCTGCGAGGCCTTCCTCCGCTGCAAGCCGCACTTCGGGTTGTGGCTACAGATCTTCGGGATTAAGCCGAAGTCCAGTAGCTCTGATACGTCTTCGTCGTATCTATAATTTTTGATTGTTTCATGCCAATATTCTACAACTTTTACATACTTTTGGCAACTATTTATATTATTTTTGGGACTAACATATTGATCCAGTGCCCAGTGCCAGTTTCTGTTTGTTGCATGTTTTTTGTTTTGCAGAATATCCATATCAAACTAAGTTCAAATGCGATAAAAATTTACGGAGATTTATTTTGGAATATTTGTGATTTTTGGGAAAAAGAATCAACGCGAGACGATGCCCGAGGGGCCCACAAGCTTGAGGGGCGCGCCCCCTACCCTGGGCGCGGCCATGAGGCTTGTGGGGCCCCTGTAAGGCGGTTGGTGCCCTTATTTTGCCGCAAGAAAAATAATATTCAGATAAAAATCGTGTTAAAATTTCAGCCCAATCGGAGTTGCGGATCTCCGGGAATTTAAGAAACGGTGAAAGGCCAGAAAACAGAACGCAGAAACAGAAGGAAAACAGAGAGAGATCCAATCTCGGAGGGTCTCCCGCCCCTCTGCCGCCATGGAGGCCAAGGACTAGATGGGAAACCCTCCTCCCATCTAGGGGGGAGGTCAAGGAAGAAGAAGAAGGAGGGGGGCTCTCTCTCCCCCTCTCTCCCGGTGGCGCTGGAACGCCGCCGGGGCCATCATCGTGACGGCGATATACACCAACAACTTCGCCGCCGTCATCACCAACTCTCTTCCCCTCTATGCAGCGGTGTAACCTCTCTTTTACCCGCTGTAATCTCTACTTAAAGATGATGCTCAACGCTATATATTATTTCCCAATGATGTATGGCTATCCCATGATGTTTGAGTAGATTCGTTTTGTCCTATGGGTTGATTGATTTGTTTGAGTTGTATGTTTTATTATTGGTGCTATCCTATGGTGCTCTCCGTGTCGCGCAAGCATGAGGGATCCCCGTTGTAGGGTTTGCAATATGTTCATGATTCACTTATGGTGGGTGGCGTGAGTGACAGAAGCACAGACCCGAGTAAGTAGGTTGTTTGCGTATGGGAGTAAAGAAAACTTGATACTTTAATGGTATGGTTGGGTTTTACCTTAATGATCTTTACTAGTTGCGGATGCTTGCTAGAGTTCCAATCATAAGTGCATATGATCCAAGTAGAGAAACTATGTTAGCTTATGCCTCTCCCTCATATAAAATTGCAATAATGATTACCGGTCTAGTTATCGATTGCCTAGGGATAAATAATTTTCTTGTGACAAAAAGCTCTCTACTAAAACTAACTTAATTGTTTCTTTATCTAAACAACCCCTAACTTTTATTTATGTGCTCTTTATTATCTTACAAACCTATCCCGTTAGACCTACAAAATACTTCTAGTTTCATACTTGTTCTAGGTAAAGCGAACGTTAAGCGTGCGTAGAGTTGTATCGGTGGTCGATAGAACTTGAAGGGAATATAAATTCTACCTTTAGCTCCTCGTTGGATTAACACTCTTACTTATCGATAAAGGCTACAATTGATCCCCTATACTTGTGGGTTATCAAGACATTTTTCTGGCGCCGTTGCCAGGGAGCAATAGCGTTGGGTGAATATTCTCGTGTGTACTTGTTTGCTTTATCACTAAGTATTTTTTATTTTCTGTTCTAAGTTGTTCTCTATCTTTAGCTATGGATATGGAACACGAAATACCAAAAAAATTAGGTGTGCTTGCTACTCATGGAGATGGGGAACCTTCTAAAACCCTCGATGCTCGTTATGTGAAAAATATTAAACACTACTTTGATAATCCTGAGAAAACCCCATTCAACTTGATAATGGATGACACGTTGGATCAACGTGAATACTTTAGGGATTGCCACTTGACTCAAAAAGGGAAACTTTATGGGATCAAATTAAAAAGTTGCATTGGTATGCTTGAAATTTATGCTTGAGATATGATTATACTTGTTGCTCTAGGATGAAGGCTCCACGCCTTCCCTTTTCATATAAATTTAATGATAATGAAACCTTGGCTTCTTATGCTAATGCTATATATGATTACTATGATGTGGAACGAATAGAAGAATTTGTTGCTTTTAAGGGTGCTTATGAAATTGAATCTTTGTTTGAAAAGTGTGAAATTTTTGATGATGCTGTTTACAGACCTGAAAATTATGCTATACTTAAATATTGCTATGAGAATTATGAATATAGTGCCGGTAGTCTCCGCTGTTCAAGAAGAGACTAATATTTTACAGGAAACTATGAAAGAAGAAATTGATGACACTGTGACACTAGTGCAGAAAACACTAGTGCCGGCGTTCTAAAAACCACATTGCTGGCGTGAAGGGTCCACTCACTAATATGGCGCCATTGTTAAAAAATACCAATGGCGTGCGGGCCCACGCCATCGGTATTTTACATACTGGTGGCATGGCACTATTCACTCACGTCACCACTAACAAAAATAACAATGGCGTGAGGATACCCACCAACGCCACCACTACTCACTAGTAGTAGCAACGTGAGGATACTCACCAACGCCACCACTTAGTATCTATGGATTTAAAAAAAATGTTATACAATTCATCAATGCATCCAAATATTTACCCACTCATCCAAATATTCAAATACATACATGTAGTTCATCCGTATATCCAAATACATACACCCAGTTCATACATTTAGTATACAGACATTGCCAAGATCCATGAGTCTGACGCACCGCTGAACGTAGAAGTTGTCATCGTTGCTACAGACTTGTGTGCATGTCGTCACCATCATCATCGCCGCCGCGGCCCCATGTCGATGTCGTCATCGTTGTCGTCGTCGCCGCCGCCGCATCCCCGTGTGGATAACCCACTGCTCCTCTTCCGATCTCCTCGTGGATGTCATTGTTTTTTCCGCAGCCTCGCGTCGATGTCCCCGTCGTCGTCGTTCGCCATAACTTATCAACATGACACGAGGTTCTGCATTGGTAGCACAGATGTAATAGTTAACAAACTCAATGGGGGTGAGAGAGATGTAATAGTTAACTAAATCAATGCACTGCAAAAAAAAGATTAGATAACAACAGCACATGAGTTTTAGTGTTTGAAACCTAAAGAGAAGACAACCAAATCAATGCAACATTTTGGGTACATAACATCTGCCATGATATATAGTTAACATAATTCTAAGAAAGCATCGACAAACCTCTCACTGAATCCCCTCACAGATGATGAAGTGGGTGATGGAACTGATAACAATATGTGATATGGTGAGAAATCTAGGCATGCAATTTAAGTGCTAATTATAACAAATCAGATGTGTTGTGTGCCCTAAATTCCATAGAAAAGGTAGAGCCCATTTAGTAAAAATAAACAGGTTTTAAAATATATTAACAACGTTTCGACTGTTGAGTTATAACTTATTCGGCAGTGAACTACAATTGGTTTCATATTGTCTGAGAGTGCATAACTAAATAATGGCCCTGTTTGATAGCTCGGTATTTCCTAAGTATTTTGAGAATACTAGTTTTTAAGATCACCAAGGTTTTTATTACTGTGAGCTGTTTGACAACCCCTAAAAACTGCAGTATTAATACCACAGTCGTTGCTGCAGCCTGGGCTGGCTGATGATTCGATGAATGATCGACGCCGGTAGCAGTGCAGTACAGAGCGAACAGGGGAGGATGCCACTGTCGCGGGTGAGGAGCTAGCTGCTTAGACTTGTCTCTTTCAACAGCGCCCTCTATCCTGGCGATGCGGATGAAGGCCAAGCCGTTCTGGTCCATCCGCAACTTCGTCGCGTGGTGCGCTGCCGGCATCGCCGTGTTGCAGAGCGCCAGGTCCCCGCTCCACTCGCTAAAGTATTTTGGTAGCTCAATTTCCTGTAGCATGATGCGCTCAGTTTGGCCGCTTAGTTAGTGCACGAACGTAGCTTGTTCATGCAAGTACTTTGTGCATGGCCAGTCATCAGTTTAAGACGTCTAGCTAGCTAGCAACGCGTGCTGGCAACTGCTTCAAGCAGCTAGCTAGCTAATTCTACGTTGGTGCATACAGGCTCTACCCAGACAGGTCCACAGTATTGGTAATACACCAAAAATACTATGTTATGTCAAAACTGTGATATTTTGTACCTACGGACTAAATTACTGTAGTTTTTCAATACTTTACTTTTTACAATACCTTGCTATCAAACACAACCTAAACTAGTTTTGTTGTGATATTTTGTATAAGACAGCAAAGAAAACAGAGGAAAATCTATTCAAGGACCAATCGTGTTGACTGGAAAATGTTGTTCTGATTACAGTCTAAGGACTTTGCGTGTGACTATTTTTCTCCATCAACTACATAGGTAAGGCAGTAAACACAAGTTAGAGAAACTGCTAAGTTCAATGTGATCACACTAGTAATATCTGCTAGCAATATCCAGGTTATATTTCTACATTGATTGCTATGATTTGATAATACTTTTGTCGTAGTCGTACTAACAGTAAAATTGGCGTAGGAAATTGGCATATGAAGCATATGAAATCATGCATCGTTCATTTATTTTATATGCATCAAACGCTCAAAGTTGACCTTTATTTGCAAAACTACATGAACTTGTTTCTGAAGTTAACTGACGATGAAACATGTATTTGCAGTTTAAGACTAGAAATATTACTGGGCATAAGCATTACTATGTCATCTGAATTCATATAAGTTATCACTACCGTTTTGTATCCACCTACAAATTTGCATGATATACAGGACATCAGAAATAAAACGTGACATTGCCAACTGACAGAAGGCAAATTTAACTTGTTGTATCATGCACCCTGAGCTGAACTCTTAGTCTAACCAGCCAAACACAAAATTCTTGGGTGGAGGAAGCACATACCTTGGAGACGTTGTGCCAGCAGCAGTAGGGGTCGTCCTGGGTGCAATCTCCAGCATGATGACGCCTAGCTCCTCCACCTGGTTGTTCATCAGGGCTCTCTCCCTACCCTGATCTGATCGAATCAACAACAAGAAAGGGGAGATTTAGGAGAGGACAATAATATGGTTTGGCCCGCACCATCACCTGCATCTGTGCGTACACCGCGCTCTGATCTGCGGCCACGGTGAGCTGCTGGCACCATCACGGCTGCGGGGAGGAGGAGCTCTTGCCCCCGGCGCCCAGCGAGTCGACCACCACCACCGGGGCGGCGTCGCGTTCACGTCCTCCCCCTGCGCCCCTGCGCAAACAGCCGCGGAGGTGGTTGAGGAGAGCGAGTGGATCTCGAACGAGAGCCCCGCGGTGGTGGGAGTGGCCGGAGTTCGCCGGAATCGGCGGACGGTCACGGCGGTGATTTTGAGGATCACGTGGGAGAGAGAGAGAGAGAGAGAGAGAGAGAGAGAGAGGCCTTTGGGGATCGTGTGAGGAAACAGAGGAGATTAGAGTTGTGGTTGCGCAAGAGAGGCCGGGTGGGCTTAGCAGGCTGGGCCTCATGGGCCGTTTTGGATATAATTTAATCGGTGGCGTGAACAAAAAATGCCTATACATGTTTATTAGTAGCGTACCCTTTAACTCGCACGCCATCAGTAAGTGGTTCAACTATTTTTTTATTTTTCAACAGGCTGATTCAATTACCAATGGCGTCGTAAAAACTCACACGCCATCAGTAGGGCTAATACTGGTGGCGTGGCAAAAATTTACATGCCACCACTAACTTGCTGTGAGGCAGTCTGTTGGATCCCACATACTAGTGACGTGGATTTTAGATGGCACGCCACCGGTAACGACATAGGGGTGACGTACCAAATATGCCAACGCCACCACTATTTGAAAAAAATAGTGGTGGCGTGGATTGAAAATGAGGCGCCACTAATTAAATTTGTGGCTAGCCATTTTTCCACTAGTGTGAGCTCATTAGATGAAAAAGATGATGAGGAGAGTGAAGAACAAAAGGAGGAAGAGCGGATTAGCTACCCGTGCCCACCTTCTAATGAGAGTAACTCTTCAACTCATACATTGTTTAATTTCCCTTCGTGCTTACCGAAGGATGAATGCTATGATAATTGTTATGATCCCTTGGATTCGTTTGAAATATCCCTTTTTGATGAAATTGATGCTTGCTATGCTTGTGGCCAAGATGTCAATATTAATTATGCTTATGGAGATTAACTTGCTATAGTTCCTTATGTTATGAAAGAAATTGTTGCTATTGCACCCACACATGATAGTCCTATTATCTTTTTGAATTCTCCCAACTACACTATATCGGAGAAGTTTGCACTTATTAGGGATTATATTGATGGGTTGTGCTTTACTACTACACATGATGATTTTTATGAATATAATATGCATGTGCTTGCTGCTCCTACTTGCAATTATTATGAGAGATGAACTACATCTCCACCTCTCTATGTTTCCAACACAATAAAATTGCAAGAAACTGGTTATGCTATGTATCGGCCTTTACTTTGTGTGCATGAATTGTTCTTTTATGACATGCTAATGCATAGGAAGAGAGTTAGACTTCGTTGTTGCATGATATATATTACTTTGTGCTCACTACTAAATTACAAATCATTGTTAATTAAAATTGGCTTTGATATACCTTGGGATCCAGGTGGATCAATTACTTGAGCACTTTATTCCTAGCTTAATGACTTTAAAGAAAGCGCTGCCGGGGAGACAACCCGGAAGTTTTAGAGAGTCATTTTATTCTGTTGTGTGCTTTTAAAAAGTTTAAAAACAAAAAATAGAGGGGAACCTAAAACTTTTCAAAAAGAAAAGTGAAAGTAAGAAAGACGAGCACCGTTGAAGTGGGGGAGCTCCTTGAACTTTGTTCATGCCCATGGAAACTTTGTAAATCTTGAATTATAGAAACTTTTCAACATAAATAATTATCCCCTTGTACAAATTCATTGTATTATAAAAATAATGTGCCAAGATTTGCCTTTAGGATGATTAGATTGTTTGTTTGGTATGTGCAGTGCAAAAACAGAAACTTTGCCTGTGGTGCGTGAATTTACATTTTTTTTACTGGAACGTCAAAAGTTTCTGAAATTTTTACGCAATACTTCTATGCAAATTGTTTATTTTTTCCTAATTTTTCATAATTTTTGGAGTTATAGAAGTATGGTCAATGTTCAGATTGCCACAGACTGTTCTGTTTTCGACAGATTCTGTTTTTTATGCATTGTTTTGCGTGTTTTGATGAAACTATGGATTGTATCGTTGGTATAAGACATGGAGAAGTTAGAATACAGTAGGTATAATGAAAAAATAAAATATGAATGGGTTTGCAACAGTACTTAAAATAGTGATTTGCTTTATTATACTAACGGATCTCACGAGGGTTTTGTTAAGTTTTGTGTGATTGAAGTTTTCAAGTTTTGGGTGAGATCACGATGGATGAAGGAATAAGGAGTGGCAAGAGCCTAATCTTGGGGATGCCCGAGGCACCCCAAGGTAATATTCAAGGACTCCCAAGCAACTAAGCTTGGGGATGCCCCGGAAGGCATCCCCTCTTTCTTCTAACGACTATCGGTAATTTTACTTGGTGCTATATTTTTATTCGTCACATGATATGCGTAAATTCTTGGAGCATCATGTGCCTTTTATTTTTCTTTTAGTAATGCACCATGCTGGTATGAGATAGTCCTTGGTTGATTTATAGAATGTTTCATGCACTTCACTTATATTTTTTGAGTATGGCTTTATAGAATGCTTCATGTGCTTCACTTATATCATTTGAAGTTTGGATTGCCTGTTTCTCTATGCATAGAAAACCACCATTTGTAGAATGCTCTTTTGCTTCACTTATATTTGTTAGAGCATGGGCAAATCTTTTGTGGAAAGAATTAAACTCTCTTGCTTCACTTATATCTATTTAGAGAGTCAACATGAATTGGTCATTCACATGGTTAGTCATAAAATCCTACATAAAACTTGTAGATCACTGAATATGATATGTTCCTTGCAATAGTTTTGCGATATAGATATGATAATATGTGGGAGGTACTAGTGAATGATTGTGGTTTAGTAAGAATATTGGTGTTAAGGTTTGTGATTCCCGAAGCATGCACGTATAGTCTCTCGTTATGCGATGAAGTTAGAGCATGATTTATTTTTGATTGTCTTCCTTATGAGTTGAAGAGGAACCAGCAAGCACGGGCACTGGCAGTCCTACATCGGCAACTAATGTTACCGGGAAAGGAGAAACCACCTCTCAACAGCTCGACACAGGTAAAACCACCTGCCTCTGAGTACTTGTCATTCTTTCTTTATTTTTGTCTTCTTGAACTTCAACCTTGGTCTCATCTTGTTTCTTTCCCTGGTCTTCAGATCTTCCCTCGATGGAACAAACGGATGTTGATATCGTCATCGAGGAGACCGCCAAGAATGCTGCCGTCGAGGCCGACAAGATTGCTGCTGACGAATCCGCCAGGGTTGTGCAGGAAAAACACGCCAAGGGGTCTGCTGAGAGGGCCGGCAAGGAGACTGGTGAGACCATATTGATGGCATTCCTGCCACAGGAGCGCTTGGCGCTACGCCAGTCATGGAGCCCCCAACTGTCGGTGAGACGGTTTGTAACACCCCTGTACTGATGAGCTACAGTAACCCCTGGGGTTAAGCTAATTATTTTTGCTAAGCAGTGCATGATCATCTTTACCTCTATCTCATTTCAAATTCCGGTCAAATTCAAATTTAAATACTAAGTGAAATCCAAAAGTTCACAAATTTGAAAAACTAAAATGTTCATAATATTGTAAATATTCCAGAGACAATTCTAAAATTATATTCAACATATACTAAATAAATTATGTGACTCTAACAACCCCAAAACAGAGATATTTAATCCTTATTCTTTTATTTAAAATCCAAATAAAATTCACTTGTCTCCAAACAAATTTCTAGCAGTGACAAATATTGCACTGTAAATATTGGGCTAAGTCACATATTTTTCAAAACTTATTTGGTGGCTAAACTAAATTGCAAGCAGAAAAGAAAATAGAAAAACAGAAAAGAGAAAAGAGAAAAGAAGAAAAAGAAAAAGGGCCAGTTGCCTGGGCCTAACTGGCTACAGTAAGGCCCAACCCACCCAGCCCCGTCCCCTACCTCGCAGTGCTCCTCTCCGTGGGCTGTCGCCGCGTGCGCTCGCCGCGCCTGGCCCCCCCTCGTCCCTGGTCGACAACGCGCCGGCGCCCGCCCGTCGAGGATAAAGCCGCAGCTACCGCGCTCCTCTGGCCTCCCCCTCGCTCACTCTCTCTCTCCCTGGCTCCCCTCACCTCGCCCAACGCGGCCGTGGCTGCGCCTCCCTGATTCACACGACCACCGTGACTCCCTCACCGCTCTGTGGTGTCCAGCCTCCTCGCCGCCCTCGTCACCTTCCCCTGCAACGGTCAGCTCGAGCCCGGCGCCACCTCAACCTCGTCCCCGAGCTCTTCTTCGTCTACGGCTCTGGTGGCCCCCTTTTGGTCGATTCGGTCGACGCCGCTCTCCCCACGCCTCGCCGACCCCTCTACGAGTTCCCTGTGAGCGCACGCATCTTCTCCCTCTCTTTCGAGCTCGATTTCGAGCTCGCACGCATGTTTCTCACTATGGCCGTAGCCGCGCCGCCGCCTAGCACGTCGCCGGCACGGCTCCGGTGACCAAACGGCTTCGGGTCCGTGCGCATCGTGCTTGCCGCGTTGCGTAGGCTCCCCCTAGCCTTTTGCCTTGCTCACTAGCCCACCGCAGCCACACGCCCGAGCTCCACCCAAGAGCACCGCCGCCAACCGCCATCGCCGGCATCGTTTCGGCCACCCCCGAGTCCGACCACACGCCCCACGCGACGGGCGACCTCGCCAGCTTTCGAACGCACCAGGCCGCGCTCGAAACCACCCCCTGTAGACGATTTCCGGCCAGGTCCGGCGAATCGCCGCTACGTCGGGGCTCGCCGGCGCACTCAGACTGCCGGCGCTGACCGGGCGCCCACGTGGACTGCTGGGGCCCGCCCCCAGTGCCACTTTCCACTGGGCCCCGTGGGGTCCGTTGACCAGTCAGCGCTGCTGACTGGGCAACCCGTGTCACTGACATGCGGGCCCCACCCCCTTAAAATGTTTTAAAAATAAATAAAATCTGTTAATTAGTCAATTAAATCACTAATTAGTCACTGACCAATGGGCCCCTATTAATTAGTTAGGTAGTTAGATTAGTTAAACTCAGTTATTTAGCCACTGAGTATGACAGGTGGGTCCCACCTGTTAGGTTTGACTCTGGTCAGCCAGAGTTGACTGCTGACGTCATCATTTTGCCATGCTGACATCACTTTTACTGTTTTGGATAATTCGAATTAATAATAAGTCTGTAATTTCAGAATACTGTTTAAACTTTGAAAAATCATATAAAATAATCCGTAGCTCAGATCGAAAAACTTTGTACATGAAAGTTGCTCAGAATTTCGAGACGAATCCGAATACGCGGTCCGTTCATCCGTCACACGTCCCTAACTATCCGAAAATGGAACCGTACCCCTCCGTTCATCTGTCTGACAAATGTCCGGAACCGGGAAAACATTCCCGGATGGATTCCCCCTTCCTCGGTGACGTGCAACCATACGTTAGGACACACCCGGCACTGCATATTGTCATGTCATACATTGTGTAGCACTTGTCTGCTTAGTATTTACTGTTTCTTCCCCCCTCCTTCTCTCTCGATAGACGCCGAGACCGACGCCGTTGCAGCTGAGTACGACTACGCTCCGGACAAGCAGCCTTCCGATGACCCCTCCTTCTTGCCAGAGCAACCAGGCAAGCAACCCCCCCTTTGAGCATACCGATATCGCCTATTCTTTCTCTCTCATGCTTGCATTAGAATTGCTGCTGCTACTGCTTTACCTATTCTGATGCATAGCCTGTTTATTGTAACCTGCTATTGAAACCTTACCTGCTTATCCTAAACGGTCTAGTATAGGCTGGGTAGAGACCTATCAGTGACCCCACTAGTCCCGACTGCCCCGCTGGATTATCAGAAGACCCGATCAACGGGATTGAAGACCAGGCCCCGGCACCGCACATCACCCCCCCCCCTTAGTTGTAACGACACTGCAGCGTTACTATCGAGTGCCGAGGGTGAAACCTCGTGTAGCACTTCTGATGTTAACTCTGTAGAGTAGCTATTCGGTCATGGTCATCGAGGGTGATTCCTCCTTCCCCACTTCCGATAACGACGCTGTCGTGCAACACCTCAAGTGTGAACCCATCGAGGGTGATTCCTCCGAGTTCACCTTGACGGATACATCGAGTAGGAATCCAACGAGGGTGATACCTCGGATTCCCTTGATGTTATGGACACACGGATAATTGGACTTTACACTGTTACTTGGAAGGCGGGTCGACCCTGAGGGGTACCCGCGAGTGATATGGAGATGGTTTGACCTGGATGGTGCCCGAGTGATGAATACGAGGCGTGGCCGGGCATTCTTGGCCCTTGCCGCAAGTCCTCGAGATGGGGCGATGGGGTCACATCGATCGTGAGTCTCTGCTCGTTACCGCACTACCAACACACTACGATTTGGATATTTGATTCGAGTGGGCCTCTGGCCCGATAGCACTAACCATCACGCGGGAAAAGTTATGGGCACTCTGCATCATATGCATCAGCCGAAAGCTTTGTCAGACGTCCTGTTCAGCATTGTGGCCGGGTCGGATCGTGCCGTTGGCGCTGGTATCCACCCTGCTCGCAACGACCTGGAGTGCACAGGGTGATGGCCCAAGACCCCTGAGCGCTTAGGATGTAGACTGGCGGGGACTTCTCTGCTGAGCTCTAGGTAGGGCTGCGGTGTGTCGTTTGGCCGAGGCCGGGCATGACCCGGAAAAGTGTGTCCGGCCGGAGTTAAGCAAGCGTGGTGGGTAAGTTGGTGCACCCCTGCAGGGAAGAACTAATCTATGGATAGCCGGATCCTCGGTAACGGACACTCGGAGTTGTATCCCGATCGATACAACTAGAATTGGATACTATGGCTCTGGGATTGCTTCTAGCTGGGAGTCGAGAAGGGATCTCTGGACGAGGTTGATGACTGTATGGCTCTGGGATTGCTTTCCCGCAGGGAGTCGAGGAAGGATCTCTGGCCGAGGTTGATACTTATTGATACTACTACATTATACTGTACTAATCTACTCTCTTCTAAATGCTGCAAGACCGCTGAAGATGCTAGTCTTCGATAGGACTAGGCCTTCTCTCTATTCTGGCATTTCTGCAGCCCAGTCCACATATACAGCCTCCCCTTGATAATGTTGCATATGTAGTGTAGATCCTTGCTTGCTGAGTACTTCGGATGAGTACTCACGGTTGCTTTGCTTTCTTTTTCCCCCATATCCTTTTGATGCAACCAGATGACGGAGCCCCGGAGATAGCTGTTCCCGCCGACGATCGCTACTACTACCCCGAGGGTGGATACTACTACGAGTTGGCTGACGACCAGGAGTAGGATCGGAGGGTCCCAGGCAGGAGGCCTGCTGTTGGGGAACATAGTATTTCAAAAATTTCCTACGATCACGCAAGATCTATCTAGGAGAAGCATAGCAATGAGCGGGGAGAGTGTGTCCACGTACCCTCGTAGACCGAAAGCGGAAGCGTTTAGTAACACGGTTGATGTAGTCGAACGTCTTCGCGATCCAACCGATCCAAGTACCGAACGTACGGCACCTCCGTGATCTGCACACGTTCAGCTCGGTGACGTCCCTCGAACTCTTGATCCAGTTGAGGCCGAAGGAGAGTTTCGTCAGCACGACGGCGTGGTGACGGTGATGATGAAGTGATTCCCGCAGGGATTCGCCTAAGCTCTCCGAAAATATGACCGAGGTGGAAATCTGTGGAGGGGGGCACCACACACGGCTAAGACAAATCTTGGTGTGTCTTTGGGGTGCCCCCCGCCCCCGTATATAAAGGAGGGAGGGAGGAGGTGGCCGGCCTAAGGGGGAGGCGCACCAAGGTGTGGAGTCCTACTAGGACTCCCTAGTCCTAGTAGGATTCCACCTCCCACATGGAGTAGGAAAAGGGGAAGGGAGAAGGAGAAGGAAGGAAGGGGGCGCCCCCCCCTTCCTAGTCCAATTCGGACCAGTCCATGGGGGGGCGCACGGCCATCCTTGAGGCCTTTCTCTCCTTTCCCGTATGGCTCATTAAGGCCCAATACGAATTCCCGTAACTCTCCGGTACTCCGAAAAATACCTGAATCACTCGGAACCTTTCCGATGTCCGAATATAGCCTTCCAATATATGAATCTTTACCTCTCAACCATTTCGAGACTCCTCGTCATGTCACCGATCTCATCCGGGACTCCGAACAAACTTCGGTCATCAAATCACATAACTCATAATACAAATCGTCATCGAACATTAAGCGTGCGGACCCTACGGGTTCGAGAACTATGTAGACATGACCGAGACTCATCTCCGGTCAATAACCAATAGCGGAACCTGGATGCTCGTATTGGCTCCCACATATTCTACGAAGATCTTTATCGGTCAAACCGCATAACAACATACGTTGTTCCCTTTGTCATCGATATGTTACTTGCCCGAGATTCGATCGTCGGTATCATCATACCTAGTTCAATCTCGTTACCGGCAAGTCTCTTTACTTGTTCCGTAATGCATCATCTCGTAACTAACTCATTAGTCACATTGCGTGCAAGGCTTCATATGATGTGCATTACCGAGAGGGCCCAGAGATACCTCTCCGACAATCGGAGTGACAAATCCTAATCTTAATCTATGCCAACTCAACAAACACCATCGGAGACACCTGTAGAGCATCTTTATAATCACCCAGTTACGTTGTGACATTTGATAGCACACAAGGTGTTCCTCCGGTATTCGGGAGTTGCATAATCTCATAGTCAGAGAAACATGTATAAGTCATGAAGAAAGCAATAGCAACAAACTAAACGATCATCGTGCTAAGCTAACGGATGGGTCTTGTCCTTCACATCATTCTCCTAATGATGTGATCCCGTTCATCAAATGACAACACATGTCCATGGCTAGGAAACTTAACCATCTTTGATTAACGAGCTAGTCAAGTAGAGGCATACTAGGGACACTCTGTTTGTCTATGTATTCACACATGTACTAAGTTTCCGGTTAATACAATTCTAGCATGAATAATAAAAATTTATCATGAAATAAGGAAATAAATAATAACTTTATTATTGCCTCTAGGGCATATTTCCTTCAGTCTCCCACTTGCACTAGAGTCAATAATCTATTTCACATCGCCATGTGATTTAACACCAATAGTTCACATCACCATGTGATTAACACCCATAGTTCACATCGCTATGTGACCAACACTCAAAGGGTTTACTAGAGTCAATAATCTAGTTCACATCACCATGTGATTAACACCCAAAGAGAACTAAGGTGTGATCAAGTTTTGCTTGTGAGAGAAGTTTAGTCAACGGGTCTGCCACATTCAGATCCGTATGTATTTTGCAAATTTCTATGTCTACAATGCTCTGCACGGAGCTACTCTAGATAATTGCTCCCACTTTCAATATGTATCCAGATTGAGACTTTGAGTCATCTGGATCGGTGTAAAAGCTTGCATCGACATAACCTTTTACGACGAACTCTTTTATCACCTCCATAATCGAGAAATATTTCCTTAGTCCTCTTAGGTAACTAAGGATAACTTTGACCGCTATCCAGTGATCTATCCCTGGATCACTATCGTACCTCCTTGCTAAACTCATAGCAAGGCACACAACTGGTCTGGTACATAGCATGGCATACTTTATAGAACCTATGACTGAGGCATAGGGAATGACTTTCATTCTCTTTCTATCTTCTGCCGTGGTCGGGTTTTGAGTCTTACTCAATTTTACACCTTGTAACACAGGCAAGAACTCCTTCTTTTACTGATCCATTTTGATTTCCTTCAAAATCTTGTCAAGGTATGTGCTTTGTGAAAGTCCTATTAAGCGTCTCGATCTATCCCTATAGATCTTGATGCTCAATACTTAAGCAGCTTCACCGAGGTCTTTTTATTGAAAAATTCTTATTCAAGTATCCTTTTATGCTATCCAGAAATTCTATATCATTTCCAATCAACAACATGTCATCCACATATAATATCAGAAATGCTACAGAGCTCCCACTCACTTTCTTGTAAATACAGGCTTCACCGTAAGTCTGTATAAAACCATATGCTTTGATCACTTCATCAAAGCATATATTCCAACTCCGAGATGCTTGCACCAGTCCATAGATGGATCACTGGAGCTTGCACATTTTGTTAGCACCTTTAGGATTGACAAAACCTTCTGGTTGCATCATATACAACTTCTTCTTTAAAAATTCCATTAAGGAATGTAGTTTTGACATCCATTTGCCAGATTTCATAAAATGCGGCAATTGCTAACATGATTCAGACAGACTTTAAGCATCGATACGAGTGAGAAAATCTCATCATAGTCAACACCTTGAACTTGTCGAAAAACTTTTGTGACAATTCGAGCTTTGTAGATAGTAACACTACTCTCAGCGTCTATCTTCCTCTTGAAGATCCATTTTTTCTCAATGGCTCGCCGATCATCGGGCAAGTCAGTCAAAGTCCATACTTTGTTCTCATACATGGATCCTATCTCATATTTCATGGCCTCAAGCCATTTATCGGAATCTGGGCTCATCATCGCTTCCTCATAGTTCGTAGGTTCATCATGGTCTAGTAACATGATTTCCAGATCAGGATTACCATACCACTCTGGTGCGGAACGTACTCTGGTTGACCTACGAGGTTCTGTAGTAACTTGATCTGAAGTTTCATGATCATCATCATTAGTTTCCTCACTAATTGGTGTAGGAATCACTGGAACTGATTTCTGTGATAAACTACTTTCCAATTCAGGAGAAGGTACAATTACCTCATCAAGTTCTACTTTCCTCCCACTCACTTCTTTCGAGAGAAACTCCTTCTCTAGAAAGGATCCATTCTTAGCAACGAATATCTTGCCTTCGGATCTGTGATAGAAGGTGTACCCAACAGTCTCCTTTGGGTATCCTATGAAGACGCATTTCTCCGATTTGGGTTTGAGCCTATCAGGTTGAAACTTTTCACATAAGCATTGCAACCCCAAACTTTAAGAAACGACAGCTTAGGTTTCTTGCCAAACCACAGTTCATATGGTGTCATCTCAACGGATTTAGATGGTGCCCTATTTAACGTTAATGCAGTTGTCTCTAATGCATAACCCCAAAACGATAGTGGTAAATCGGTAAGAGACATCATAGATTGCACTATATCCAATAAAGTACGGTTATGACGTTCGGACACACCATTATGCTGTGGTGTTCCAGGTGGCATGAGTTTGTGAAACTATTCCACATTGTTTTAATTGAAGGCCAAACTCGTAACCCAAATATTCGCCTCTGCAATCAAATTGTAGAAACTTTATTTTCTTGTTACGATGATTCTCTACTTCACTCTGAAATTCTTTTGAACTTTTCAAATGTTTCAGACTTATGTTTCATCAAGTAGATATACCCATATCTGCTCAAATCATCTGTGAAGGTCAGAAAATAACGATACCCGCCGTGAGCCTCAACACTCATCGGACCGCATACATCGATATGTATTATTTCCAATAAGTCATTAGCTCGCTCCATTGTTCCGGAGAACGGAGTCTTAGTCATCTTGCCCATGAGGCATGGTTCGCAATCATCAAAATGATTCATAATCAAGTGATTGCAAAATTCCAACCGAATGGAGTTTCTTCATGCGCTTTACACCAATATGACCTAAACGGCAGTGCCACAAAATATGTTGCATTATCATTATCAACTTTGCATCTTTTGGCATCAATATTATGAATATGTGTATCACTACGATTGAGATTTAATAAACCATTTATATTGAGTGTATGACCATAGAAGGTTTGATTCATTTAAACAGAACAACAATTATTCTCTGACTTAAATGAATAACCGTATCGCAATAAACATGATCCAATCATATTCATGCTCAACGCAAATACCAAATAACATTTATTTAGGTCCAACACTAATCTCGAAGGTAGAGGGAGTGTGCGATGGTGATCTTATCAACCTTGGAATCACTTCCAACATACATCGTCACCTCGTCATTAACTAGTCTCTGTTCATTTTGCAACTCCTGTTTCGAGTTACTAATGTTAGCAACTGAACCAGTATCAAATACCCAGGGGCTACTATGAACACTAGTAAAATACACATCAATAACATGTATATCAAATATACCTTTGTTCACTTTGCCATCCTTCTTATCCGCCAAATACTTGGGGCAGTTCCGCTTCCAGTGACCAGTCCCTTTGCAGTAGAAGCACTCAGTTTCAGGCTTAGGTCCAGACTTGGGCTTCTTCCCGGGAGTAGCAACTTGCTTGCTATTCTTCTTGAAGTTCCCCTTCTTCCCTTTGCCCTTTTCTTGAAACTAGTGGTCTTGTTAACCATCAACACTTGATGCTCTTTCTTGATTTCTACCTTCGTTGATTTCAGCATCACGAAGAGCTCGGGAATCGTTTTTGTCATCCCTTGCATATTATAGTTCATCACGAAGTTCCAGTAACTTGGTGATAGTGGCTAGAGAATTCTGTCAATTACTATCTTATCCGGAAGATTAACTCCCACTTGATTCAAGCAACTGTAGTACTCAGACATTCTGAGCACATGCTCACTGGTTGAGCTATTCTCCTCCATCTTGTAGGCGAAGTACATGTCAGAGGTCTCATACCTCTCGACACGGGCATGAGTCTGAAATACCGATTTCAGCTCTTGGAACATCTCATATGCTCCATGTCGTTCAAAACATTTTTGATGTCCCGGTTCTAAGCCGTAAAGCATGGTGCACTAAACTATCAAGTAGTCATCATACCGAGCTTGTCAAACGTTCATAATGTCTGCATCTGCTCCTGCAATAGTTCTGTCACCTAGCGGTGCATCAAGGACATAATTCTTCCGTGCAGCATTGAGGATAATCCTCAGATCACGGAACCAGTCCGCATCATTGCTACTATCATCTTTCAACTTAGTTTTCTCCAGGAACATATCAAAAATAAAACAGGGGAGCTATACGTGAGCTATTCATCTACAACATAATTTGCAAGTACTACCAGGACTAAGTTCATGATAAATTAAAGTTCAATTAATCATATTACTTAAGAACTCCCACTTAGATAGACATCCCTCTAGTCATCTAAATGATCACATGATCCATATCAACTAAACCATGTCCGATCATCACGTGAGATGGAGTAGTTTTCAATGGTGAACATCTCTATGTTGATCATATCTACTATATGATTCACGTTCGACCTTTCGGTCTTAGTGTTCCGAGGCCATATCTGCATATGCTAGGCTCGTCAAGTTTAACCCGAGTATTCTGCGTGTGCAAAAACTGGCTTGTACCCGTTGTATGTGAACGTAGAGCTTATCACACCCGATCATCACGTGGTGTCTCGGCACGACGAACTGTAGCAACGGTGCATACTCAGGGAGAACACTTGTACCTTGAAATTTAGTGAGAGATCATCTTATAATGCTACCGCCGTACTAAGCAAAATAAGATGCATAAAAGGATTAACATCACATGCAATTCAATATAAGTGATATGATATGGCCATCATCATCTTGTGCCTTTGATCTCCATCTCCAAAGCACCGTCATGATCACCATCGTCACCGGCGCCCCAGCTTGATCTCCATCGTCACCGGTGCCCCAGCATGATCTCCATCATAGCATCGTTGTCGTCTCGCCAACTATTGCTTCTACGACTATCGCTACCGCTTAGTGATAAAGTAAAAACAATTACATGGTGATTGCATTGCATACAATAAAGCGACAACCATATGGCTCCTGCCGGTTGCCGATAACTTTGTTACAAAACATGATCATCTCATGCAACAAATTATATCACATCATGTCTTGACCATATCACATCACAGCAAGCCCTGCAAAAACAAGTTAGACGTCCTCTACTTTGTTGTTGCAAGTTTTACGTGGCTGCTACGGGCTTCTAGCAAGAACCGTTCTTACCTATGCATCAAAACCACAACGTGGTGTAGTGATTGCTTTTTGATCTTCTAAAAGAACCCTCTTCATTGAAACCGATTCAACTAAAGTGAGAGAGACAGACACCCGCCAGTCACCTTTAAGCAACGAGTGCTCGCAGCAGTGAAACCAGTCTCGCGTAAGCGTACGCGTAATGTCGGTCCGGGCTGCTTCATCTCACAATACCGCTGAACCAAGTAACAACTAGTAACGGCAAGCAATATGTATACACCCACGCCCACAACTCCTTTGTGTTCTACTCGTGCAAATAACATCTACGCATAAACCTGGCTCGGATGCCACTGTTGGGGAACGTAGTATTTCAAAAATTTCCTACAATCACGCAAGATCTATCTAGGAGAAGCATAGCAACGAGTGGGGAGAGTGTGTCCATGTGCCCTCGTAGACCGAAAGCGGAAGCATTTAGTAACGCGGTTGATGTAGTCGAACGTCTTCGCGATCCAACCGATCCAAGTACCGAACGTACGGCACCTCCGCGATCTGCACACGTTCAGCTCGGTGACGTCCGTCGAACTCTTGATCCAGTTGAGGCCGAAGGAGAGTTTCGTCAGCACGACGGCGTGGTGACGGTGATGATGAAGTGATTCCCGCAGGGCTTCGCCTAAGCTCTCCGAAAATATGACCGAGGTGGAAATCTGTGGAGGGGGGCACCGCACACGGCTAAGACAAATCTTGATGTGTCTTTGGGGTGCCCCCCGCCCCCGTATATAAAGGAGGGAGGGAGGAGGTGGCCGGCCTAAGGGGGAGGCGCACCAAGGTGTGGAGTCCTACTAGGACTCCCTAGTCCTAGTAGGATTCCACCTCCCACATGGAGTAGGAAAAGGGTAAGGGAGAAGGAGAAGGAAGGAAGGGGGCGCCCCCCCTTCCTAGTCCAATTCGGACCAGTCCATGGGGGGGGGGGGGGGGGGGGGCGCGCGGCCACCCTTGAGGCCTTTCTCTCCTTTCCCGTATGGCCCATTAAGGCCCAATACGAATTCCCGTAACTCTCCGGTACTCCGAAAAATACGCGAATCACTTGGAACCTTTCCGATGTCCGAATATAGCCTTCCAATATATGAATCTTTACCTCTCAACCATTTCGAGACTCCTCGTCATGTCGCCGATCTCATCCGGAACTCCGAACAAACTTCGGTCATCAAATCACATAACTCATAATACAAATCATCATCGAACGTTAAGCGTGCGGACCCTACGGGTTCGAGAACTATGTAGACATGACCGAGACTCATCTCCGATCAATAACCAATAGCGGAACCTGGATGCTCATATTGGCTCCCACATATTCTACGAAGATCTTTATCGGTCAAACCGCATAACAACATACGTTGTTCCCTTTGTCATCGGTATGTTACTTGCCCGAGATTCGATCGTCGGTATCATCATACCTAGTTCAATCTCGTTACCGGCAAGTCTCTTTACTCGTTCCGTAATGCATCATCTCGTAACTAACTCATTAGTCACATTGCTTGCAAGGCTTCATATGATGTGCATTACCGAGAGGGCCCAGAGATACCTCTCCGACAATCGGAGTGACAAATCCTAATCTCGATCTATGCCAACTCAACAAACACCATCGGAGACACCTGTAGAGCATCTTTATAATCACCCAGTTACGTTGTGATGTTTGATAGCACACAAGGTGTTCCTCCGGTATTCGGGAGTTGCATAATATCATAGTCAGAGGAACATGTATAAGTCATGAAGAAAGCAATAGCAACAAACTAAACGATCATCGTGCTAAGCTAACGGATGGGTCTTGTCCAACACATCATTCTCCTAATGATGTGATCCCGTTCATCAAATGACAACACATGTCCATGGCTAGGAAACTTAACCATCTTTGATTAACGAGCTAGTCAAGTAGAGGCATACTAGGGACACTCTGTTTGTCTATGTATTCACACATGTACTAAGTTTCCGGTTAATACAATTCTAGCATGAATAATAAACATTTATCATGAAATAAGGAAATAGATAATAACTTTATTATTGCCTCTAGGGCATATTTCCTTCACCTGCGCCTTTCGATCGTAGTGTTTTCTTTTGCCCCGCCTTTCTAAGGGCTTATCTGTTTCTGTTTCATATCTGTACTTAGATATCTGATGCTCCCGCTGACGCTTATATGCGAGCTTATGTATTCGAGCCCTCGAGGTCCCTGGCTTGTAATATAAAGCTTGTATGACTTATTTATGTTTTAGAGTTGTGTTATGATATCTTCCCGTGAGTCCTTAGGCTTGATCGTGTGCATTTGTGTGTATGATTAGTGCACGATTGAGCCGGGGGTGTCACAAGTTGGTATCAGAGCCGACTGCCTATAGGTTCCCCCTTTCCAACTCCTTGGCCGAAGTTGAGTCTAGTCTTTCAAAAACTATTTTACTAACATGGCTGTGTGGCTTACGGGCCCACGTCGCCGAATGGGTGGTATTAGGATCTTTTATTCCTCGTCTATACTCTGGGACTCTGATCTCTCTTCTATTCGGGTTAAAATTTTACTAACTCCAACATTAGGTTCTCGTGATCACATCCACCCGGAGTTCTAAAATATTCCCCCTTGCTCCAAGATTGTGGGTCAGATTCTGCTTACAGGATCCTTTTATCGAGGGCACCCTGTGTTGTCACTTGCAGATTCCTCGCCCCAGCAGTTTTCTCCGACATGGATGTAGCCTTTCTTATGTCTTGTTGTGTACTTCCTTACCGCGTGCCTGCGCGCCGCCTAGCTTGTCTAGCCGCGTGCATTTCCGAACTCCTACCGCCGTTTGAGTCCAACTCCGTGCATCATTCTGTATGTCTTTAATGACCACTAATATGCACCTAATGCCTTCTTGTTCATCACTCATGTTACATCATGAATGACCTCTTACACCTGCAATTTTTCTTGCTAAACTGCCCCTGTTGATTTGGCAGGATGGCTGGCGATCCTCCACCTCCACCCTATATTGCCGCAATGATGCAGCAGTTTGAATTGAACCGTCAGCTCAATGAGAGTCTGGTAAAACATTTGGAACGCAACGATGCTCGTCAGGAGCCTAGACCGATCTCACTGCCAGAATTTGTTCGCCTCAATCCATCTATTTTCCGCAACTCTACCAATCCTATGGATGCTGATGATTGGCTTCGTGACATCCTGTTTGAGATGGAGTCAGCTAATGTGGCCCCTGATAGTTACGTCACCTTTGCGACATTTCACTTGAAGGGTCCAGCCACTCAATGGTGGGAAAGCCACAAGGATGTTGCCTGCTGAATCTGTAACCACTTGGCAGGAATTTCAGTCAGCCTTTCGTGCACGGTACATTCCTCAAGGTCTGATCGACCAGAAGAAGCAGGAGTTCCGCAAACTCTCTTAGGGTAAAATGACTGTGGATGAATATCAGAGGAAATTTCTTGAATTGCCCTGCTATGCTGAAGATGACGTCTGCACTGACGCACGTAAGCAGGAGAAATTCCGCGAAGGACTGCGTATGGATATAAACCTCGCACTAGCTGTCCATGATTGCACAGACTTCGCAACACTTGTCAGCCAATCTTTCCAAGTTGAAACTGCTCTGACTAAGTACCAGGAGTCGCTCAAGCGCACTCGTGATGTCGGCTCATCCTCGAGTCAGCCTGTTCAGAAACGTCGAGACTGGGTTCCCCACAATGTTTATCACCGACCTGCCCCAACACCAAGGCCGTCATATGTTGCACCCCGTCTGCCTTCACCGTCGAGACAGCTAACGGTTCATGATGGACAGCCTAATGCTATGGCTTCTCCTCAGTTTGCACCACGTCCTCCTATTGGTCGTAAGAAGAATTGTCGAAACCGCCAATTCAGAAACCGTAATGTCATACCATCTGCTGTTGTACTTGGCCACGCCAATCACGTCAATGCTGAAAAGGCTCAGAAGGAACCGACTATCGTGCTGGGAACACTCTTTGTGAATTCAGTGCTAGCTTCTGTTCTTTTTGATTTAGGTGCATCACATTCCTTCGTGTCCTAGCAATTTGCACAATTGTATGGGTTAGCTATGAGCTCATTACCCACTCCTTTAGAAATCATCACTCCTCGTTCCAGGTGGCAAACCAAAATGGTAAGTCACAACAATCAGATCAGAATTGAAGGGTTGATGTTCTCTGCTTCCCTTATTGCTCTTGGACCTTCCGACATAGACATCATTCTCGGTATGGACTGGTTGACTGCCCACAATGCTTTGATTGACTGTGCCGCTAAGAAAGTCCAACTTACCCATCCTTCTGGCCAGACAGTCAAATACTCAGCCCGAACGGTTCAGAATGCCGAGACTCAAATATATGTTCTGAATGCATTGAATGCTTCACCTCTTGAAGGCATCGAGAATGTTCCAGTTGTTCATGATTTTCAAGATGTCTTTCCAGAAGAACTTCCAGGAATACCCCCTGCTAGAGCTGTCGAGTTTGTCATCGACTTGAAACCGGGCACAACTCCTATTGCGAAGCGTCCTTATAAGATGCCTCTGCATCATCTTCTCGAGCTTAAGGAAGAAATTGACAAGTCACTTAAGAAGGGTTTCATTCGCCCAGTTCCTCTGTTTGGGGAGCCCCTTCACTCTTTGTTAAGAAGAAGGATGGAACTAACCGATTGGTTCATGATTATCGGCCCATTAACCAAGCCACAATCCAGAACAAATATCCGCTTCCCCGGATCAATGATTTGTATGATCAACTTGCTGGATCATCGGTGTTTTCTAAACTCGACTTGAGGTTGGGTTATCATCAGATCCGTGTTAGTGAAGAGGATATTCCGAAGACTGCATTTGTTACTCGCTATGGCTCTTATGAGTACACTGTAATGTCATTTGGCCTAACAAATGCTCCAGCTACGTTCTCCTGCCTGATGAATTATATATTCATGGATTACCTCGACAAATTCGTCGTGGTTTACTTGGATGATATTCTGGTTTATTCGAAGAATAAAGAAGAACATGCTGAACACCTCCGTCTTGTCCTGGAAAGGCTCCGAGAACACCAGTTGTATGCCAAATACTCCAAATGTGAATTCTGGCTTTCTGAAGTAACCTACCTTGGTCATGTGATTTCTAAGGATGGAATTGCTGTTAACCTAGAACGAGTTCAGGATATTCTTGACTAGACTCCTCCGAAGAACGTCAAGCAAGTGAGAAGTTTTCTCGGCCTTGCAACCTATTGCCGTCGATTTGTCGAGAACTTTTCTAAGGTTGCTAAGCCTTTGACTGATCTGCTTCACAAAGGCGTTAAGTTTGAATGGACAGAAAAATGTCAGGAAAGTTTTCAAACACTCAAAGGCAAGTTAACATCTGCCCTAGTGCTTGCTCCTCCAGATTCTCGCAAAGACTTCGTGATTTATTGTGACGCATCCCGTGAAGGGTTAGGCTGTGTCCTAATGCAAGATCGTAAAGTGATTGCTTATGGCTCTCGACAGTTGCGCCCGCATGAAGAGAATTATCCAGTACATGATCTAGAACTAGCTGTTGTTATCTATGCATTGCAGTTGTGGCAACATTACCTCCTCGGTAATCGTTGCGAGATATACACGGATCATAAAAGTCTAAAGTACTTGTTCACTCAACCATCTCTAAACCTCCATCAGCAAAGATGGATGGAGGCCATTGCGGACTATGATTTGGGTATTTCCTATACCCCTGGCAAGGCTAACGTGATGGCTGATGCCTTAAACCGCAAGTCCTATTGCGACAACCTCATGGTTAGGCGAGCTCAACCTCGTCTTTTTGAAGAACTGCGCAAGCTGAATCTGTGTATTGTTCCACAGGGTTCTCTTAATAACCTTGTGATACAACTAGATCTTGAGAAAGCTGTTAAGAACGCGCAAGCTAAAGATGCTGAAATTGATCTGATGAAGAAAAATCTTCACCTTGAAAAGTACAGGGATTTCTCGCTGTCTGAAGATGGAACCTTGTATTTCAGAGACCGCATTGTCGTACCTCGCTTCGAGCTTATGACTGACAAGGTCATGAAGGAGGCACATGACACACCATTGTCTATTCATCCGGGTAGCACCAAGATGTATCGTGATCTTCGTCAAAGGTACTAGTGGTCTAGAATGAAGCAGGATATTGCTCGATATGTTGCTGAATGTGATGTTTGCCGTCGCGTTAAAGCAGAACATCAGAAGCCTGCTGAAATTCTGCAACCGCTTCCTATTCCTCTTTGGAAATGGGATAAGGTTCAGATGCATTTCATTACTGGCCTTCCCAAGTCACAGAAGGGTCACGATGCTATTCTTGTCGTCGTCGACCAACTTTCTAAGGTTGCACACTTTCTGCTTGTCAAAGAGACGATCACTGCTAGTCAGTTACCAGAGTTGTATATCTCCAGAATTGTTTCACTCCACGGTATTTCGAAGGAGATCAGTTCGGACCGTGGCGGTCTTTTCACTTTAAAGTTCTGGGAAAGTTTCCAAGAAGCTATGGGAACTCATATTACCTGGAGTTCAGCATATCACCCCCAGTCTCAAGGCCAAGTCGAGCGAGTTAATCAAGTGCTTGAAGACATGCTGCGAGCTTGTGTTATTTCCTTCGGCAAGAAGTGGGAAGAATCTCTCCCGTATGCTGAGTTCTCTTATAACAACAGTTATCAAGCCAGCTTGAAAATGGCCCCCTTCGAAGTACTTTATGGACGTAAGTGTCGAACCCCTCTGAATTGGTCAGAAACTGGGGAACGACCGTTTGTGGGTCCGGATATTATTCAACACGCCGAAGAGCAAGTCTGTATTGGTCGAGAAAATCTCAAGGCGGCTCAGGACCGCCAGAAGAGCAACTATGATTGCAAACGATGGGGTTTGACTTATCAACCTGGTGATCAAGCTTATCTTTGTGTCACCCCTATGAAGGGCACTCACCGCTTCGGAATCAAGGGCAAGTTAGCTCCATGCTACATTGGTCCTTTTCGCATTGTTGCAAGACGTGGTCAGGTGGCGTACAAATTGGAGTTGCCTCTGCAATTCTCTCATATCCACGATGTCTTCCATGTGTCGCAACTTCGTCGTTGCTTCAAGGAATCTCTGCACCGCGCAGTGGATCACGAGATGCTCGAATTGCATGATGATCTTTCTTATAAGGAGCATCCGATCCGCATCCTCGATGAAGCTGAACGTCGAACCCGTCAGAAGGTTACCAAGTTCCTCAAAGTGCAGTGGTCAAATCATACTGAAGATGAAGCCACTTGGGAACGCGAGGATAACCTCCGTGTTGAATACCCCGATCTTTTCCCTTCTGCCTCTTAATTCTCGGGACGATAATTTCTTTTAGAGGAGGAGAGTTGTAACACCCCTGTACTAATGAGCTACAGTAACCCCTGGGGTTAAGCTAATTATTTTTGCTAAGCAGTGCATGATCATCTTTACCTCTATCTCATTTCAAATTCCGGTCAAATACAAATTTAAATACTAAGTGAAATCCAAAAGTTCACAAATTTGAAAAAATAAAATGTTCATAATATTGTAAATATTCCAGAGATAATTCTAAAATTATATTCAACATATACTAAATAAATTATGTGACTCTAACAACCCCAAAACAGAGATATTTAATCCTTATTCTTTTATTTAAAATCCAAATAAAATTCACTTGTCTCCAAACAAATTTCTAGCAGTGACAAATATTGCATTGTAAATATTGGGCCAAGTCACATATTTTTCAAAATTTTTTGGTGGCTAAACTAAATTGCAGGCAGAAAAGAAAATAGAAAAGAAAATAGAAAAACAGAAAAGAGAAAAGAGGAAAGAAGAAAAAGAAAAAGGGCCAGTTGCCTGGGCCTAACTGGCTACAGTAAGGCCCAGCCCACCCAGCGCCGTCCCCTACCTCGCACTGCTCCTCCCCGCGCGCTGTCGCCGTGCGCGCTCGCCGCGCCTGGCCCCCCTCGTCCCTGGTCGACAACGCGCCGACGCCCACCCGTCGAGGATAAAGCCGCAGCTACCACGCTCCTCTGGCCTCCCCCCTCGCTCACTCTCTCTCTCTCTCCCTGGCTCCCCTCACCTCGCCCGACGCGGCCGTGGCTGCGCTTCCCTGATTCGCGCGACCACCGTGCCTCCCTCACCGCTCTGTGGTGTCCAGCCTCCTCGCCGCCCTCGTCTCCTTCCCCTGCAATGGTCAGCTCGAGCCCGGCGCCACCTCAACCTCGTCCCCGAGCTCTTCTTCGTCTACGGCTCCGGCGGCCCCCTTCCGGTCGATTCGGTCGACGCCGCTCTCCCCATGCCTCGCCGACCCCTCTACGAGTTCCCTGTGAGCGCACACATCTTCTCCCTCTCTTCCGAGCTCGATTTTGAGCTCGCACGCATGTTTCTCACTATGGCCGTAGCCGCGCCGCCGCCTAGCATGTCGCCGGCATGGCTCCGGCGACCAAACGGCTTCGGGTCCGTGCGCATCATGCTCGCCGCGTTGCGTAGGCTCCCCCTAGCCTTTTGCCTTGCTCACTAGCCCACCGCAGCCACACGCCCGAGCTCCACCCGAGAGCACCGCCGCCAACCGCCGTCGCCGGTGTCGTTCCGGCCACCCCCGAGTCCGACCACACGCCCCACGCGACGGGCGACCTCGCCAGCTTTCGAACGCACCAGGCCGCGCTCGAAACCCCCCCTGTAGACGATTTCCGGCCAGGTCCGGCGAGTCGCCGCCGCGTCAGGGCTCGCCGGCGCACTCCGACGGCCAGCGCTGACTGGGCGCCCACGTGGACTGCTGGGGCCCGCCCCTAGTGCCACTGCCACTGGGCCCCATGGGGTCCGTTGACCAGTCAGCGCTGCTGACTGGGCAACCCGTGTCACTGACATGCGGGCCCCACCCCCTTAAAATGTTTTTAAAATAAATAAAATCTGTTAATTAGTTAATTAAATCACTAATTAGTCACTGACCAGTGGGCCCCTGTTAATTAGTTAGGTAGTTAGATTGGTTAAACTCAGTTATTTAGCCACTGAGTATGACAGGTGGGTCCCACCTGTCAGGTTTGACTCTGGTCAGCCAGAGTTGACTGCTGATGTCATCATTTCATCATGCTGACATCACTTTTACTGTTTTGGATAATTCGAATTAATAATAAATCTGTAATTTCAGAATATTGTTTAAACTTTGAAAAAATCATATAAAATAATCCGTAGCTCAGATCGAAAAACTTTGTACATGAAAGTTGCTCAGAATTTCGAGACGAATCCGAATACGCGGTCCGTTCATCTGTCACACATCCCTAACTATCTGAACATGGAACCGTACCCCTCCGGTCATCTGTCTGACAAATGTCCGGAACCGGGAAAACATTCCCGGATGGATTCCCCCTTCCTCGGTGACGTGCAACCATACGTTAGGACACACCCGGCACTGCATATTGTCATGTCATACATTGTGTAGCACTTGTTTGCTTAGTATTTACTATTTCTTCCCCCCTCCTTCTCTCTCGATAGACGCCGAGATCGACGCCGTTGCAGCTGAGTACGACTATGCTCCGGACAAGCAGCCTTCCGACGATCCCTCCTTCTTGCCAGAGCAACCAGGCAAGCAACCCCCCTTTGAGCACACCGATATCGCCTATTCTTTCTCTCTCATGCTTGCATTAGAATTGCTGCTGCTACTGCTTTACCTATTCTGATGCATAGCCTGTTTATTGTAACCTGCTATTGAAACCTTACCTGCTTATCCTAAACGGTCTAGTATAGGCTGGGTAGAGACCTATCAGTGACCCCACTAGTCCTGACTGCCCCGCTGGATTATCAGAAGACCCGATCAAAGGGATTGAAGACCAGGCCCCGGCACCGCACATCACCCCCCTAGTTGTAACGACACTGCAGCGTTACTATCGAGTGCCGAGGGTGAAACCTCGTGTAGCACTTCTGATGTTAACTCTGTAGAGTAGCTATTCGGTCATGGTCATCGAGGGTGATTCCTCCTTCCCCACTTCCGATAACGACGCTATCGTGCAACACCTCAAGTGTGAACCCATCGAGGGTGATTCCTCTGAGTTCACCTTGACGGATACATCGAGTAGGAATCCAACGAGGGTGATACCTCGGATTCCCTTGATGTTATAGACACACGGATAATTGGACTTTACACTGTTACTTGGAAGGCGGGTCGACCCTGAGGGGTACCCGCGAGTGATATGGAGACGGTTTGACCTGGATGGTGCCCGAGTGATGAATACGAGGCATGGCCGGGCATTCTTGGCCCTTGCCGCAAGTCCTCGAGACGGGGCGATGGGGTCACATCAATTGTGAGTCTCTACTCGTTACCGCACTACCAACACACTACGATTTGGATATTTGATTCGAGTGGGCCTCTGGCCCGATAGCACTAACCATCACGCGGGAAAAGTTATGGGCACTCTGCATCGTATGCATCAGCCGAAAGCTTTGTCAGACGTCCAGTTCAGCATTGTGGCCGGGTCGGATCGTGCCGTTGGCGCTGGTATCCACCCTGCTCGCAACGACCTGGAGTGCACAGGGCGATGGCCCAAGACCCCTGAGCGCTTAGGATGTAGACCGGCGGGGACTTCTCTGCTGAGCTCTAGGTAGGGCTGCGGTGTGTCATTTGGCCGAGGCCGGGCATGACCCAGAAAAGTGTGTCCGGCCGGAGTTAAGCGAGCGTGGTGGGTAAGTTGGTGCACCCCTGCAGGGAAGAACTAATCTATGCATAGCCGGATCCTCGGTAACGGACACTCGGAGTTGTATCCCGATCGATACAACTAGAATTGGATACTATGGCTCTGGGATTGCTTCTCGCAGGGAGTCGAGAAGGGATCTCTGGACGAGGTTGATGACTGTATGGCTCTGGGATTGCTTTCTCGCAGGGAGTCGAGGAAGGATCTCTGGCCGAGGTTGATACTTATTGATACTACTACATTATACTGTACTAATCTACTCTCTTCTAAATGCTGCAAGACCGCTGAAGATGCTAGTCTTCGATAGGACTAGGCCTTCTCTCTATTCTGGCATTTCTGCAGCCCAGTCCACATATACAGCCTCCCCTTGATAATGTTGCATATGTAGTGTAGATCCTTGCTTGCTGAGTACTTCGGATGAGTACTCACGGTTGCTTTGCTTTCTTTTTCCCCCATATCCTTTTGATGCAACCAGATGACGGAGCCCCGGAGACAGCTGTTCCCGCTGACGATCGCTACTACTACCCCGAGGGTGGATACTACTACGAGTTGGCTGACGACCAGGAGTAGGATCGAAGGGTCCCAGGCAGGAGGCCTGCGCCTTTCGATCGTAGTGTTTTCTTTTGCCCCGCCTTTCTAAGGGCTTATCTGTTTCTGTTTCATATCTGTACTCAGATATCTGATGCTTCCGCTGACGCTTGTATGCGAGCTTATGTATTCGAGCCCTCGAGGCCCCTGGCTTGTAATATAAAGCTTGTATGACTTATTTATGTTTTAGAGTTGTGTTGTGATATCTTCCCGTGAGTCCTTAGGCTTGATCGTGTGCATTTGCGTGTATGATTAGTGCACGATTGAGCCGGGGGCGTCACACGGTTGTCGAGGATCAACCGTCAACATCCGAGGCTCCCCCGTCAAGCAGATACCTTAGGGTTGGCGACAACCTGTTCATCAGCATAACAGGGACGGTAAGCACTGGAGTGCCAACTGAAGGGGAAATTTTTGATGAAGACATCATCGCCGCTGCCGGACTCAAGATTGTTGATGAGCCATGCGCCAGCAGCAGTGGGTCCGAGGAAGAACAGCTCCTCCAGGCCATGAGCAGCAACTTTCAGAAGCTCCAGGCCCTTCACCGAACCCGGAAAGAGAAGCTGGACTCCAGGGCAACAGTTATTGAAGCAGCGGAGGCAGATTTCCAGAAGCGCATCGCAGAAACACAAGTCTGGTATACCGAGGCCTTCCAGGAGCTGATGGCTGGCCGGGAACAACTGAGCCAGAGTTGGAACGAGTTCCTCTTGAAGCAGTCTGACGCTGAGAAGGCACAGGAAGAGGCCGCGTAGCGGGCCGCTGCAGAGGAAGCTCGCTTAACACAACTCCGTGTCGGGCTTGATGCTCAGGAAGAAGACCTTGCTGCTCGCGAGGAGGCACTTGCCGCCAAGCTCTGCGGCTAGGACGAGGAGATCGAAAAGCTTGTCGCGCAGCGGACCCAGGAACTGGAGCAGAAACACAAGGAGACGCTTGAAGCTCTGACTGTAGGTCATGCCGACAAGTTAAAGGAAGCCATCAATGCTGCTGAAGCTGCAGAGGCCGCCAAGAACAAACTGGGCAATAGAGTAAAGGGGCTGGAGGCGGACCTCGAGGAACATGGCAAGGAGCTCTCGACGCTCAAAGCTGACAAAGAGAAGACCCTCTACAGCTTGGCTGAGATGCAAACCTCCATGTCCGACAAGATGAAAAAGCTCACTTCAGCCAATGAATCCATCGTTGATTTGAAACTAAAGCTAACCACGCTGGAGAAGTCCCTGGAGGACGGCAAGGCTCGAGAGAAGACTTTGATCAAGGACCTCCAGAACAAGAAGGACCTGCTCAAGAGCGCCGCCGCCTCTTATAATGATTTTGAGAAAGGCGTGAAGATCTGGACCAAGTGCCTTGTCGACGTCGCGGAGAGGCTTGAAGCAGAGCTGTCCAGCATGGGCCTGCAGAACTTCAACTACTCCTCCGACGACAGGGTGTCTCCGAGTGCCAAGCTGACCATGTTCTTCGAGGGCGTCGTCGATGCCTTGAAGCTGCTCCATTCTGAGCGAGCAACCCATCTGGCCAACGAATCCCGCAAACTCTGCCGGTCCATCCTCCTCAAGGTGCTTGTCAAAGTGGTGCACAAGAACCCTGGCATCAATCTCACCAATGTTCTTGATAGCTTGCCGAAGAATGTGGACCTCAAGGCACTTGAAGAGCTTGTCGCGCCCATCGTCGACAGAGTGAGCCAAGTTAAGAGGGTCGAAGGCCAGCGCAGGGACTAGCCACTTCACTTCCCCTTATCGCCACCATTCCATGCAAAAGACGGTTTCATCTTAAGTTAGAATCGTGGCAACTATCAATGTAATATAACTTGCTATGTTTTGAATGAATGCACGCTATTTCTCTTGTCAGATTTCTTTCTGTATGGTGCATGCCCTACGCTTATTGGATACTTGCCGGTGCGTGCGCCCTTGCCGCGAGCGCTAGATGCGGGTCTTTAGCAGCCTGCTGGAGGTCTCGCTATCGGCAAGATACCTTGATGTTTTTAGTGCATCCACCTAAGCTGTTGAGCGGACTCAAAACAGAGTAAGGGCGCAACCAACCACGACAAGGTTCCTTCGCATGCAGGTTTTCCATACAAAGGCTGAAATTGTTCAAGGAAAATAACCTTTAAGTAAAAAATTTACTCAAAGTTCTGCAACTTAGCTTTTCGTTGCTGAATTCCTTCCTGCAAGATGTCAACCTTGAACGTCGCCTGTAAGTATCCATACCATCACTCCCCCCGGCAAACTTGCACGCGAGGGAACCTTCTATCCTTTGAGAAAAAGAAAGAAGAGAAGACAAGGATATGGAACCTTGGCGGCTCGTTAATGCTTACCGGAAGCGGGTGTAATACAATATCTCAGACAAGCATGCATATAGATTAACATGAAAATCGACAGGTATTGTAAAACACTTAAGCTTATTTAACTATGCAGAGGGTCTGCGCCTGGCTTTGTACAAAGGATCACATGCCTTGCCGGCAAGACTCGTACAAAAGGTGGTTGCCGGGAGACTCGGCAACCGCGCCTTATGGGTAGAACTTACGAAGATGTCCGATATTCCAGGAATTGCTTACTGGAATGCCATCCTCGGTCTCCAGGCGGACAGCGCCAGGCCTGGTGACTCGTACTACCCGATAAGGGCCTTCCCACTTCGGTGTCAACTTGTTGGAATTCTTGGCCAACTGAACGCGCCGAAGAATAAGGTCACCTTCCTCAAGACTTTGGGCATGAACCTTGCGGCTATGGTAGCGGCGCAAGGCTTGCTGGTAGCGTGCAGCTCGCACAGCAGCCTGAAGACGATCTTCCTCAAGGAGCGTAGCGTCATCTTGCCGCAGCTGCTCTTGCTCAAGCTCATCATAAGCGAGCAGTTGAGGTGACCCGTATATGAGTTCTGTGGGGAGAACTGCTTCCGCCCCGTACACTAGGGAGAAGGGTGTTTGGCCAGTGGCTCGATTTGGTGTCGTTCTGATTGACCAAAGAACTGCCGGCAACTCATCAATCCAGCGTCTTTCGCACTTCTCTAGCTTGTCGAAAGTCCTTGTTTTGAGACCACGTAGCACTTCAGCATTTGCCCTTTCCGCTTGGCCGTTGCTTCTCGGGTGAGCAACAGAAGCAAAACGACAAACTAGTCTTGCTGCCAAGGTCTTGGACGTATTGCATGAAGGTGTGGCTCGTGAACTGTGTGCCGTTGTCGGTGATGATCCTGTTTGGCACACCAAAACGACAAACTAGTCCTTTGAATAACTTGACGGTTGATTGTGCTGTCACCTTTCTCACTGCTTCCACTTCCGGCCACTTTTTGAACTTGTCGATTGCAACGTACAAGTACTCAAAGCCCCCGGTAGCACAGGGAAAGGGGCCCAATATGTCGAGCCCCCAAACCAAAAATGGCCAGGAAAGAGGGATTGTCTGAAGAGCCTGAACTGGCTGATGCAATTTCTTTGAATGGAACTGGCACGCTTCACACCTGGTTACTAGTGCAGTTGCATCCTGGAGGGCAGTGGGCCAGAAGAAACCTTGCCGGAATGCCTTACCGACAAGAGCCCTTGAGCCTATGTGGGAGCCACATATGCCTCCATGTATCTCTGCCAACAACTCTAGTCCGTCTTCCTGAGGAATGCACTTCAATTTCACGCCGTTCGATCTCTTTCTGTACATGACATTGTCCACGAATTGGTACATACTAGACCGACGGGCTACTTTCTCCGCTTCTTCCTGTTCTTCGGGGAGTTCCCCTGTTTGGAGGAACTGGACGATGTGCTGTGCCCATGCTAGAGCCTGAGGCTCGACAGCAAGGACTAAAGGCATATCCTCTCTCACGGGAGCGTTTGTCTCGACGGCAAGGGCTTGAGGCCCTGCCGGAGCCTGTTGCTCCCCGACAAGCTTGACGTTGTTCCCGACAACTTCCTTGCCGGCGGCTTCTGGGAGCTCTGCGGGAAAGTACTGGCCGGAACCCAACTTCCTTCGCTTATCTTGCCTTGCTGATGGAGTTACGGATGGCTGAGTTAATCGGAGCACAAAATTACCTGGTTCCACAGGTAACTTGAGGGCAGCACGCTTTGACAGGTCGTCAGTAATGTTGTTCTCTGCTCGAGGAACATGCTCTGTTTGTAGACCGTCAAAGCGCTCCTCCAATTTTCTCACTTCATCTACGTATGCTTCCATCAACGGGCTCTGATAGTCCTTGTTCACTTGCCTAACGACAAGCTGTGAATCACCTCTGACGATGAGCTTCTTAATTCCAAGGTCCGCCGCGATCCTGAGACCGGCAAGCAGCCCTTCGTATTTTGTAGTATTGTTTGTTGACCTCTCCCGGGGAAAGTGCATCTGAATTACATATTTGAGGTGCTCTCCGGTGGGTGCGACAAGCAGCACGCCAGCACAGGTGCCTTGCAGCGAAAAAGCCCCGTCAAAATACATAATCCACTCTCGATCTGTCTCCTTGCCGGGGAGAGCTGTCTCTTGACTTTCTTCGTCCGGCGTTGGGGTCCATTCTGCAATGAACTCCGCCAAAGCTCTGCTCTGAATTGTTGAAGTGCTCTCAAACTTGAGACCAAAGCTTGACAGTTCCAACGCCCACTCCACAATCCTGCCGATCGCATCTAGATTTCGTAAAATCCGCTGCAACGGGAAGCGAGTGACGATGGTGATTTCGTGTGCTTGGAAATAATGACGCAGCTTCCTCGAAGCCATAAGGAGGCCGAAGAGCAACTTCTACATGCCAGAATATCTTGACCTAGCCCCCTGCAAAAGGGAACTGACAAAATAAACTGGGTGCTGCACCATCTTCTTCCTCTGTGCTGCTTCATTCGACTTTGCAAATCCTGCCGTGTCGGCACCAGACTCTGCCGGGGAAGATCCCGGTTCGTCACTTGGTGGTCCTGCCACTGCAGCTGCTTCTTCATCAACTTCTCTCTGTGCTACCAATGCAGCACTAACCACTTGATTTGTTGCCGCTAGGTATAGCCGCAACGGTTCTTGTGGTTTAGGTGTGACTAGTATCAGTGGAGAGGAGAGGTACCTCTTCAAATCCTGCAGCACTACCTCTGCTTCCGGAGTCCATTTCATTGGACCTGCCTTCTTCAAGATTTTGAAAAAGGGCAGGGCGCGCTCAACAGATTTGGAGATGAACCTGCTCTGAGAAGCGATGCAGCCGGCAAGTCGACGCACATCTTTGACGCGTCTTGGTGCTTCAATCTGCTCAATCGCCTTGATCTTGTCAGGATTTGCCTCAATCCCATGCTGAGATACAAAGAACCCAGGAAGCTTGCCGGATGGAACGCCAAACATGCACTTCTCGGGATTGAGCTTCAGATTGATCTTGCGCAGATTTGCGAATGTCTCCTCTAAATCTTGTATGAGCGTTGCTTTGTCCTTGGTTTTGACCACTATGTCATCCATATAAGCTTCCATATTTCTATGTAGCTGAGGCTCAAAACCAATCTGGACCACTCTTGCAAATGTTGAACCAGCACTTTTCAACCCGAAAGGCATACGTATGAAGCAATGCGTACCACATGGGGTGATAAATGCGGTTTTCTCTTCATCTTCTTTTGCCATGAAAATTTGATGGTACCCTGAATAGGCGTCGAGAAACGACAACAAATTGTAGCCGGTAGTGGAGTCCACAATCTGGTCGATGCGCGGCAAGGGGAAAGGATCTTTTGCATAGGCTTTATTGATATCTATATAATCAATACACAACCTCCATTTCCCATTCGCCTTGCGCACTACAACTGGATTGGCCAACCATGTTGGATGGAGCACTCCTCTGACCAAACCTGCCGCTTTCAACTTTCTGATTTCTTCGGCAATAAATTCTTGCCGTTCCAAGGCTTACTTCCTAACTTTCTGTTTGACGGGCCGTGCGTGAGGACAGAAGACAAGGTGGTGCTCAATTACTTCCCTGGGAACACCGGGGATATCAGATGGTTGCCATGCAAACACATCAATATTTGCCCGCAGGAAAGCAACGAGCGCGCTTTCCTATTTGTCATCGAGGGTGGAACTTCTGGTGAAAGTTCCTCCCGTACCATCCTCCTTGACGGGCACCTTCTTAGTTCCTAGCGGAGCTGCCTTGGATTTCTTGCTCTTGCCGGTGGAGCTCTCTGGCAGATCCTCAACGGGAGTGTAGCACTCTGAGGAGGTGCGCTTGCCGGAGTGTGTGTTAGAGGTCCTGCCGGTCTTCTTCTTCCCCCCAGGAGCTTCAGTGGCAGGAGCAAGTGCCTTGGCGGCAGATGCTGCAACTGCCTCCCGGTAGAGTTGGTCAGCGCAGATAAGCGCATCCTTCTTGTCAGAGTTGACAGTGATGACGCTCATCGGCCCGGTCATCTTCAAGGTATTATAAGCGTAGTGCGATGCCGCCATAAATTTGGCCAGCGCTGGACGGCCGAGAATCCCATTATATGGTAACGGAATCTTGGCGACATAAAAAATGATCTTTTCTGTTCTGTAGTTCAGCTCACTGCCAAATGTTACCGGCAGTGTGGTCTTACCCTTCGGCTAGCTCCTTCCTGGATTGATCCCTTGAAACGTGCCCGTTTCCTCGAGATCTTCGTCAGGAATTTGCAACCTCTTGATCACACTAGGCGAGATCAAGTTCAAACCAGCCCCACCGCCAACTAACATTTTTGTCACCTTGAGGTTGTGAATCATTGGTGAAACCAACAATGACAAACACCCGACCGCGCTTGTGCGATCAGGGTGATCCTCAGCGTAAAAAATGATAGGCGTGTTGGACCATTTCAAAGGCTTCCGAGCATCGACCGACGGCTCTGTCGCATTAATCTCACGCACCCACTATTTAAATTGGCGGTGAGAAGAATGCAACGAGGCACCTCCGTCAAGGCACGTAGCTTCTGTAGCCTTTTGGAACTCATGCTCACTGGAGTCGTCATCCTCTTCGTTGTCATCATCACCCCCCTCTTCCTTGTCGCGGCCTTGAGCGGGCCTCTCCTTCTGTTGCTTGGACTTGCCACGGCGACCTCCTCGGCCACCGCATTTCTTGCCAGACCCCTCAGCACCATCCTATGCTCTCTCCTTGTCTCGCCTTTCATACTCAGCCTTCTGCCTCTCGACAAGCTGCTCAACTTGCCGGCAGTTCTGGAGATCATGGCCCTTGGTGTGATGGATCTTGCAATATTGTTTGTCGGAGCCCTCCAGCTTGTCGGCAGCCGCCAAGGCCTGACAGGAGGGACACCCGGCAACTTCCTTGCCGGGGCCATCAACCCTGATCTTCTTGGCGGTGCCGGGGTTGCCGGATTCCTCGACAACAAGCACAGCCTTGCCTTTATGCTTCTTGTTACACCGTCAGCTTTTCCTTGTCGGGGCGGCGGCGTCTTCACCTTCAGAGTCGATCCCTGCGCTGGCATCCTCGCCGGGGAGTCTCCTTCCCTCTTCAGCCCGAGCACACTTATCGGCCAGAGCATAGAGCTCGGCAATATCCTTGACTTTGGTCATTGCCAGCTCCTCACGCATCTTGTAGTTGCGCACGTTCTGATGAAACGCGCTAATAACAGCGGCAGGATGAACGTCTGGGATGTTGTACTATACGTGGCTGAATCTTTGTATGTACTTGCGCAAGGGCTTTCCCTCCTTCTAGGGGATGAGATGTAAATCACTTTCCTGGCCAGGAGCTTGGTGGCCTCCGACAAAGGCGCCAACAAACTGATGACACAGGTCTGCCCAGGAAGAAATGGAATTCTCCGGCAGATGCATCAACCACGACCTGACGTTGGGCTTAAGCACCAACGGGAAGTAGTTGGCGAGTATCTTGTCATCTCGAGCCCCGGCAGCCTACACCGCATGGTGTAGATGCTCAGGAACTCCGACGGGTGAGTCTTGCCGTCGTATTTCTCAGGGACCTCCGGCTTGAATGTTCGGGAATTGGGCCACTGGACTCGCCACAACTCATGGGTAAACGCTGGACAACCCACCTCATAAGGCAGGTCGCCAGGATCCCCCGGCACAGGCTTGTGGACAGTAGGTCCTGCGCGTCTATCAGATTGATGGCGCGCTTCCCGTCACCGCTCGATGGTAGTTCGAGCGTCTTCTTTGCTTCGCTCCCGAAGAACTTGACGTTGATCGTGACGCGTTCGCGGATCGGACGACGCCATGGAATCGTCATCACAACTGTCGATCCGGCGAGTTAGCAATCGTTGTTGTCGTCGTGGAGGAGAGTGCATCATAGTCGTTCCACCTCCAGTCCTTTCGCCATCGGCACGTGTCGGCTTGATGGACCGCCGCCGCAAAGGCTCCGCCTGCTGCGGCCCATCTCCGTTGGTGAAGCCGATGAGGCTCTGAATAGTAGCTCTCCATTCTTCGAGCTTCTCCAGAGCAGGAGGGAAATCCAAAAGTAGCTGCGCTCGCGCCAACGCATCTGCTGGTGTAGGCGGCGGCGAGAGGTGCGAGGTACGTGAGGTGCTCTAACTCCTAACCGTGTTAGAAGGAGCTCCATCACGATCCCGCGACCGCGCCGCGCTTCCACCAGCATCTTGACGTGCATGCTGGCCCCGCGCGTCTTGGGAATGATGCGCAGGGGTCTTTCCTTGGGGACGCCTAGAACCACCAACGTCACGGCGCTGCTTGTCGTGCACGACCTGAGAAGGCCACAGTGCATGCGCCGGCATGGGTGTCTTGGAAGGCGCTGTCCCATCCTTGGAGTTCGCCGCACCACCCATAGGCAGCACAGCTCCATCCTTAAATCTGGTGGTGTGCGGATCGTTGTCGCCGCTACGAACAATACCGCTTGCCTGGCTTTGACCGCCAGAACGTCGTGGAGGCTCAAGAACTCCACCTCCTCCACCTGCGTCCACGCCGTCACCCGTCTGTGAAGGCGCGGGCAAACCGGACGCAGATGGACCAACCACCACGAAACCCTTCTTCTTGGGAGCCATGGAGATGAAAATGATGAAGAGACTAACGTGCTGATCGCTAGAGCAGGTTCACGCAACCTTTTCCCCCTACCTAGCGCGCCAAAGATGTCGGCATACGACACCTATGGGACCGCGTGGATCCCTTTTACGGTTCGGCAGGGAGAGAGGTATGCACAAAGAGCAGATCCAATGATCAACAGTAGGGGATTTTTACCCAGGTTTGGGCCGCTGAGAAGCGTAATACCCTACTCCTGCTTTAGTTTATTGTGAGTGTTTAAGCCCAAGCTCCAGGAGCGCTTGCGATGAACAGTACGTTCGAGCAGCAGCTACGCATGCAGAATGGGCAAGAGAGTCCCCCCCTGTAGCTACGCCTTGGGCCTCCCTTTATACGTCCAAGGGGTCACCAACAGTGGCGCACAGTACATACAAGAGGTGTAAAGTTGCTACAGTATTTACATGCTTATCACTGACGATTTAGGACAAACGCATTAAATGCTCCGTTTAGGTGTCCCTTGCTTTCTTGGGGACGGGAAAAGGGCCCGTCCCATCAGCACCGCTTAAGCCTGTTCATCACTAGAACCATGCCACGCATCCAGGAGCACAAAACTCAAATGACAGGCTGGTCGCTGCTCTGGAGCGGTGACAGGGTGGCGGGACCTTGCCGGGTGCGGATCTTGCCGGGTCTTCGCGAGCCATCCCGGCAAGGATTTTGCCGGGGATCCGGCCTTTGGGCTTCCATCTTCTGGTCATTGGTTGGAACGCCTCCTTGATAGTCTTGCATTTGCTTCCAGCTGTCCCCCGGCAGGCCTTGCCGCTGGTATGGCTATAACCATCCGTGCACAAGTATGGGGTACTAAAAAACCCAAGCTTTAGTACACCGACAGCTAATAAACTTTTGCAATAAGTATGTGAGTTCTTTATGACTAATGTTGAGTCCATGGATTATACACACTCTCACCCTTACACCTTTGCTAGCCTCTCTAGTACCACACAACTTTTGCCGGTGCATTAAACCCACCATATGCCTTCCTCAAAACAGCCACCATACCTACCTATCATGGCATTTCCATAGCCATTCCAAGATATATTCCCATGCAACTTCCATCATCATCATATACATGACTTGAGTATTCATTATCATATTGCTTTGCATGATCGTAAGATAGCTAGCATGATATTTTCATGGCTTGCCTGTTTTTTGATATCTTTGCTATGCTAGATCATTGCACATCCTGATACACTGCTAGAGGCATTCATATAGAGTCATCATGTATTAGTTGTATCGAGTTGTAAGTAAATAAAAGTGTGATGATCATCATTATTAGAGCATTGCCCCAGTGAGGAAAGGATGATGGAGACTATGATTCCCCCACATCGGGATGAGACTCCAGACTTAAAATAAAAAAAGAGGCCAAAGAGCCCAAAATAAAAAAATAAAAAAATAAAAAGGCCAAAGAGCCCAAAAAGAAAAAAATGAGAAAATAAAAAAAAATGAGAGAAAAAGAGAGAAGGGGCAATGTTACTATCCTTTTACCACACTTGTGCCTCAGAGTAGCACCATGTTCTTCATACAGAGAGTCTCTTGAGTTATCACTTTCATATACTAGTGGAAATTTTCATTATAGTACTTGGCTTGTATATTCCGATGATGGGCTTCCTCAAATGCCCGAGGTCTTCATGAGCAAGCAAGTTGGATGCACACCCACTTAGTTTTCAGTTTGAGCTTTCATACACTTATAGCTCTTAGTGCATCCGTTGCATGGCAATCCCTACTCCTCGCATTGATATCGATTGATGGGCATCTCCATAGCCCGTTGATCCGCCTAGTTGATGCGAGACTTTCTTCTCCTATTGATCCCTACCACTGCATTCTATTCCACCCATTGTGCTATATCCATGGCTCACACTCATGTATTGCGTGAGAGTTGAAAAACCTTGGGAACATTAAAACTATGAAATAATTGCTTGGCTTGTCATCGAGGTTGTGCTTGATAAATACTTTGTGTGATGAAGATAGAGCATGACAAGACTATATGATTTTGTAGGGATAACGTTCTTTAGCATTGATATTTTGAAAGACATGATTGTTTGTTTGGATGCCTGAGTATTGATGTCTTTATGTCAAATTATAGACTATTGCTTTGAATCACTCGTGTCTTAATATTCATGCCATGATTAGATTATATGATCAAGATTATGCTAGGTAGCACTCCACATCAAAAATTATCTTTTTTATCATTTACCTACTCGAGGACGAGCAGGAATTAAGCTTGGGGATGCTGATACGTCTCCGTCATATCTATAATTTTTGATTATTTCATGCCAATATTCTACAACTTTTACATACTTTTGGCAACTTTTTATATTAGTTTTGGGACTAACATATTGACCCAGTGCCCAGTGCCAGTTCTTGTTTGTTGCATGTTTTTTGTTTCACAGAATATACATATCAAACAAAGTTCAAACGCGATAAAAATTTATGGAGATTTATTTTGGAATATTTGTGATTTTTGGGAAAAAGAATCAACGCGAGACGATGCCCAAGGGGCCCACAAGCTCGAGGGGCGCGCCCCCTACCCTGGGCGCGGCCAGGAGGCTTGTGGCGCCCCTGTAAGGCGGTTGGTGCCCTTCTTTCACCGCAAGAAAGATAATATCCGGATAAAAATTGTGTTAAAATTTCAGCCCAATCGGAGTTACAGATCTCCGGGAATTTAATAAATGGTGAAAGGCCAGAAAACAGAACGCAGAAACAGAAGAAAACAGAGAAAGAGAGAGAGATCCAATCTCGGAGGGGCTCCTGCCCCTCCGCCACCATGGAGGCCAAGGACCAGAGGGGAAACCCTCCTCCCATCTAGGGGGGAGGTCAGGAAGAATAAGAAGGAGGGGGGGAGCTCTCTCCCCCTCTCTCCCGGTGGCGCCGGAACGCCGCTGGGGCCATCATCATGATGGCGATCTACACCAACAACTTCGCCGCCGTCAGTGATAACCCACAAGTATAGGGGATCGCAACAGTTTTCGAGGGTAGAGTATTCAACCCAAATTTATAGATTCGACACAAGGGGAGCCAAAGAATAGTTGCAAGTATTAGCAGTTGAGTTGTCAATTCAACCACACCTGGAGATTAAATATCTACAGCAAAGTGATCAGTAGCACAGTAATATGATAGTTTTGATAGCAGTGGTAACAGTAACAGTAACAGTAACAGTGATAGCAATGGTTTTGTAGCAAGTGTAACAGTAACAACAGCCGTAGTAACTTAGCAAGAACAATATGTGGAAAATTCGTAGGCATTGGATCGGTGAATTCGTTGGATGATATTCATCATATAACAGTCATAACCTAGGGCGACACAGAACTAGCTCCGGTTCATAAATATATTGTAGGCATGTATTCCGTAAATAGTCATACGTGCTTATGGAAAAGAACTTGCATGGCATCTTTTGTCCTACCCTCCCGTGGCAGTGGGGTCCATAAGGAAACTAAGGGATATTAAGGCCTCCTTTTAATAGAGAACCGGAGCAAAGCATTAACACATAGTGAATACATGAACTTTTCAAACTACGGTCATCACCAGAAAGTATCCAAATTACTGTCACACTGGGGGTTACGGATTATAACACGTAATAGGTGAATATGACTTGCAAGATCGGATCTAGAACATAGATATAATGGTGAAAACATAAATGGTTCAGATCTAAAATCATGGCACTCGGGCCCTAGTGACAAGCATTAAGCATGGCAAAGTCATAACAACATCAATCTCAGAACATAGTGGATACTAGGGATCGAGCCCTAACAAAACTAACTCGATTACATGATGAATCTCATCCAACTCCTCACCGACCAGCGAGCCTACGAAGGAATTACTCACTCTCGGTGGGGAGCATCATGGAATTGGTGATGAAGGAGGGTTGGTGATGATGAAGACCAAAGATTTCCCTCTCCGGAGCCCCGAACGGGCTCCAGATCTGGCCTCCCGATGAAGAACAGGAGGTGGCGGCGGCTCCGTATTGTGGAACATGATGAAACTTCCTCTCCTATTTTTTTCTCCGAAAATAGGTATTTATGGAGTTGGAATTAGGGTCAGGGGGGCCACCAGGTGGGCACAACCCACCAGGGCACGCCAGAGGGAGGGGGCGCGTCCTGGTGTATCGTGCCCAGCCAGGGCACCCCCTCCGGTGGTTCTTGGTTCCAGTATTTTTTATATATTTTGAAATATTTCTCCGAAAAGTGTTGTCCAAATCAGAAAACTTTTATTTCTGCACAAAAACAACACCATGGTAGTTCTGCTGAAAACAATGTCAGTCCGGGTTAGTTTCATTCAAATCATGCAAATTAGAGTCCAAAACAAGAGCAAAAGTAATAGGAAATGTAGATACGACAGAGACGTATCAACTCCCCCAAGCTTAAACCTTTGCTTGTCCTCAAGCAATTCAGTTGAAAAACTGAAAGTGATAAAGAAAAACTTTTACAAACTCTTTTGTTCTTGTTTGCATAAATAAGCTTAAGTAGCACCCAGGTTCTTCAGCAAAGATTATGACTAACCATGTCAACAATAACTCTTAGGAATTATATTAACTAATATCAATGACATAAGCAACTAGCAAGCAATAATAAAATATCTCAAATGACAACACTTTGTCAAAACAATCATGATATAATATGACAACAGTGGTATCTCGCTAGCCCTTTCTGAGACCGCAAAACATAAATGCAGAGCACCTCCAAAGTTCAAGATGCGACTAAACATTGTAATTCATGGTAGAAAAGATCCAGTCATGATGCATCCAACATTAATTATACACAATGCATGAGGATGACAATAGTGCTCTCAGGTATGGCGCTTGTTTGAGAAGGTGATGACTCAACATAAAATTAAATAGATAGTCCCTTTGCAGAAGGAAGCAGGGATTTGCAGAGGTGCCAGAGCTCAAAGCATAAAACAGAGATAAATATAGTTTTGTGAGGTGCACCCTTCCTGTCAATGTTACGTCCAAGAGTTATCAATATCTTCCATGCTAAACACATTTGCGGCGGTTCCCAGGCGATAAAAGTAAAGGTTTACTCCCCCTCCACCAACAAACACACTACAGGGCTAGCCGAATCCACGGGTACCGTCCATACCAACAACAATCCTGGGGGAGTTTTGTTTAATTATTTGCAATTTTTGATTTCGGGACTGGGCATACCTATTACCGCCCCTCTCGTGCAAGGACGAGTGAATAAACACTCATCATGAGAATAACCCGCTTAGCACGGAAGATACTGACCACCCCCTGTCGCTCCATGAGCGGTCTAGGCACACAAAACAGATGTTCATTTGCAATTTTAGAGGTGGCACATGCAAATTTACTTGGAACGACGGGGTAATACCGCATATAGGTAGATATGGTGGACTCATATGGAATAACTTGGGTTTAAGGATTTTGATGCACAAGCAGTATTCCCGCTTAGTACAGGCATAGGCTAGCAAATAGGTTGAGAAGCGGCCAGCTAGAGAGCAAAAACGGTCATGAACATGCATTACGAATAATCAACATTGAATACTACCATGAGTAGGATATGAACACCATGAACATAAATATCGTAGAGGCTATGTTGGTTTTGATTCAACTACATGCATGAACATGTGCCAAGTCAAGCTACTTAAAACATTCAGAGGAGGATACCATATCATCATACTACATCACAATTATTTTAATGCAGGTTAACACCTAAGATAAATCATTATCCACTCCTAGCTTCTTAAGCATGGCATGAGAAACTATAATCTCTAATTGTCGTTGCAAACATGTTTGATCATAATATGTCGAATCATGGATACTAGCACTACTGTAGTATGCTGCGAATGTGACACTACAATCAGAGACCCTTCAAAGAAACTCTGTGCGATGCATTAATCACAAACAGTGATGTAAAAAAACCGTAAAAAAAAGATGCAAAACGTTTGCGATGGTGGATACATCAAACACAATTCAGATTTTAGATGCATGTGCGATGCGGGGCATACGGTTGATCCATACGAACCATTTGCGATGAGATAGAACAACAGAACGGGTAGCCAGATCAAGGTGTGTGCGATATACGACATATAGTTCACCCCGATAAATTGTTTGTGATGAGGCGGAACAACAGAAACGTGCAGCCAGATGAAGGTGAGTGCGATATACGGCATACAGTTCACTCAGATGAACTGTTTGTGAATAGGCAACACAAAAGAAACGGTCAGCCAGATGAAGGTGTGTGCGATATACGACATACAGTTCACTCGGATGAACTATTTGCGTTGAGCCAAGAGAACAAAAATGGTTCAACTTAACAAGATGTGTGTGATACGCGGCAAACAAGTCTATAATCGAAAATGTGTGGGGGGACCAATAACAACACAGACAATTCCTGTTACCAAGCCATGTGTGTTGTGAGCAAACGATTGCTGGTATACAATTGTGAGTGATTGATGAAATCATCACCGACGGGTTCCATTGTTTAGTCCGTGTGCGATGTGATTTGCTCTGTCTACAGAACATCAACATATATACTTATAAGAACAACATTGCATAACCAAATTAAGCATACAATTACATAAGTGACTACACACATAACATTTCCACACACCAAAGTAAGCAATTACATGCATACTAAACTAGGAGAAATGAGCATCTAATCATCTACATCTTGTTGTGACGATGCTTGCCATTGCTCTGCTTCCGGCTGGATCCCTGGCCGTTTTGGGGAAGGAAGCAATTCCTCATGTCAACGATCCGCCTGTACATCACGTAGCTCGTGTACGCCTCCTTGGCCGCGTACACGACATGAGCTTTGTCGAGTTTCTCCATCCAGGACGAGTGCTAGGCACGCTTGTCCTTGTTGCAGGAATCCTTCATGTCTTTGTAGTAGGGGTCGATGATGGCCTCGGCGAGGTGAACCAGTGTGTCCTTCTCATACTTCTTGCTACCCCAGATCTTGTATTGGCCCTGGATGTCGACAAGATTCTGGCAGGCGATGCCTGAATTCTTGAGCACCTTTACATCGTTGGTGATGTCCACCGTAGCGAACATGTAATGGGGGTTGCCGACAAACCTGGCGAAACGCTCGCAAGGCCTTGTGGCCAGGCAGTAGTGGTAGTCGGGGACGTTATTGCACACACACATCTGGGCGACGGCGACCTTGGGACGAGACCCGGCACGAGCGCGGGTGTACTCGAGGTCGAACCCGACCACCTTGTACTTCTCCTCAGCAAGCAACAACTCCATGATGTGGATGGAGTGCTCCACCCAGACCGGGTTGTTGGTGTACACCACCGAGAGCTCCATGAACCTTCTGTGGGTGTCCACCATGGCATGCATGGTGAACTGCTGCTCGTCGTCGTCAGCCGCTCGGAGCGCCATGGGAGCCGCGCAGGATACGTGGCCCTCTAAGAATTTGTCGTGGTGGGTGTGCTTCTTGCAATACTAGAGCGCGATCGAAAGGTTGAAGAGGCACAAGGGTTAAATGGCCACTATAATAAATGGGGGCCGGCCGGCCTGTAATCGTCACGTCTTGTCACCGCGTTCATAGCGGAGGATTCTAGTGCACGCTTGAGCACCCCACACGCATTTTGTTTGACCACGCGTGGGCTCGAAGAGGCACCAAATGTATCGTTTGTGAGCCTGTTCCTGCGCAACTGCGCAGTTTACCGTGCAAGCTTCCCGCCCGGCTTGTTTGGCCACGCGTCGGCTAGAAGAGGGGCAAATCATGGGTATTTACTGGTAAAAAGCTTTGTAAAAATGAAGTGTGTGGAATGACTTCAATCATAAGTTTACCCGTGGCTGATGAGGTTAAAGTTACACAAAAGGGTGATGATGGACACTCGAGTGCGATAATTAATTCTGCGCTCTACAAGGCACACGGTTGAAGAAACCAACTATGTGCAATAATGTCGAAGATCGCAGTCGAGCTATACAGATCATTTGCGATGAGATCGACAAGGGAAACACATTCGAGAATGGTTAATAAAATCTAAGTCCATTGCATATTAAGGTCAAAATAGTACTACCAATATACGAGTCTCATACGATGCCATTTCAACGATTGTACCACAAAAGCTTGAAATATTACAAGGTTCAAATTCCAGAGTTATATGGCTCAAATTCGAAGATTACAAGGTTCAAACTGATATTAGAAATGAAATTCAGCTCATTCAGCTGCAAAATGCTCGTGCTGATCTACTGAACATGGATATAAGAGAGGTTCAAACTAATATTACCACTTGTAAGGCTGGTTTCGAAACCTCATCATTTTTGCAAAGGGATCAGCTACTGAGAAGTCATGTATGGGGTTCACACAATGACTTTCGATTACTCTGTCATCTGAAGTTCCAAAATGAAATTCAGCTTTTTTCGGAGCCTTTTCCATTCTGCCGCAGCCACCGGCGCTCATCAACAAACCATTCATTTTTGCGAAATAAATGTAGGGCAAACCTCATTACCTTCAGCACCCTTGCTCTGACAACAAAGAACCTGGTGAATATAATCTCCGGTAAGGTCCCTCGGTATGAGTTCAAAGTAATTTCTGAGAGATGCAGATCTAGGCATTCAATGTGATTGTTATATTGTATCACATTATCCACCACCGGGCCAAATCTTATCTGCAAAAGAAGAAAACATGTTAGTGCCTACATGCAGTTTTGAACACTACTACATGCCTATTTGGTTTGCAGGATTTGTAAAATGCACTAACGTGCCATCTTTGATCCGACATGATTAACATGGGCATTTGATTACAATCTAGAAAAACGTAGCCTTCTTCACAAGAGGTTGGAGTGGATGAAAAATTCCCTAAGAAAACTAGTACAGATGAATCCAAAGGAAAAATGCTTATGGATTGTAACCATATGGATCAAGCAAACAATATGGGGGGAAAACATGTATGTACTGAAATCCTCCAAAATTCCTTCAGAAATCGTAGTACATTGTCATTGTAAACTTGGGAAAAGGTGTGAAAAATTGCACTCCCTTATGGTTAACATTTAACAGGAAAGGAACATCACCTCAATATATAGCTTCTCCAGGCACGAAAAGCATCTCAGGAAACTGATAACTTGGTCTAGGTTGGGGCCGATAGATTCTAGTGCCAAGACCTTCACTGTGCGCAAATTCAGGGTCAAGCTTGTCGGAATCATTTTCTGGATGAAAGATGAACATACATCTTCAAAATTAGAAATAATGTTAATTTCAAGAAGGAGAGGTAGAAGGCGACTGTTGTACCTGAACGGGTGTGGATCTAATAACAAGTTCGGAGTATTTGTTAGACGAGTAGCCCACCACTGTCAATTTCGGCGTAGAAATGACATTGATCTTGTTGGACCTTCTTGATCAACTACAAGTAATTTCTCAAGTGAAGGTGTGTCCTCAATGACCATACCGTGGTACCCATTTTGTGATGTCTTGTTGCAGCACCAGCAACACACATAAATAGTCCGGAGAGTCATGGAGGTCATGTGGAAGCTACTCAACCCATTGATCGCCTGAAGACGAAGGTACTCGAGTGCAGTACAGCCGCGGAGCAGGCGCTCCATGTCACCGTTTGGGAGGCAGACGACGATGAGCTCGAGGTGCTTCAGTCATGGTAGAATAAGAGCGGGCGCGTCATTAAGAGGGGGAAATGGCAGATCATGAACTTGGTGACACGCAGCATGGGTGCGAGGCGGAGCGCGGACGTTGGCAGCGAGCGCATATGCCCATCATTAAAAGTGAGCTCCTCGAGCTGATCTAGGGCGAGGGATCGGAACCACTCGTCAAGCTTGGCTCGGTGCTTGCCGTTGGAATGGAACTTGCCCATGCTAAGGCCTCTGGTTGGGCCATGGTGACTACCGAGGATCTGCGAGAATGCATCCAAGCTTTTGCGATAGCCATGGCAGAGCTCATGGGTGTCAATGAGGTCGAGAGGGGTGGAGTGCCATAGGGAGCGCTGCCGCCGGGAAAGGACAGTTGTCTGCGCCCCATATTTGATTGGGAGGAGGGAGATGCTGACTATCAACATATCATTGGGAAGCTGCTGATGAAGTCTAGGCCTGCTGGAGTCGCTTGCGGTTCTTGCTCGACCCGCCTCCGCTTGTTGGCAGCCCCGTTCTCCACCTCCGGAGTCTCCTCATCAGCGGCGCTTTCTAATAGAAGTGGGAGTACAAGGAATATTTAGTTAAAACAGGGCAATAGAAAAGTGTATTGGTAACTAGAAGTTTGTAGGTAGGAATAGAGCAAGAAAATGGAATAACAATTGGTTGCTTAAATACTACACAATTCCTTTGATATTGTTGGGTAAGTCAACATGCAGATACTTGAAAAGAACACTTACTTCGAACAAAGTCTGGATGGATGATATCGTCGAGGAAGTTAGCATATATCTCAAGACCATGCTCTTTTATGTGCAGCGCAATTTTAGTGCCAGCTTTTAGTACATAAAACTTAGAAATTTCTGTCCAAAGGCCCGTGGCAAAATAGGAGTTACCACATTCATCAAGTCTTACAGAAGCAACGATTGTAAATCCATGGTTTGTGTTCAGTATGACATCCCTGCAGTCTTGATTTATGTAAAGGGCAAGATTGTTTACTACAGATGATGTTGCATAGCAAGGGACGTGCTGCAGAAAATGGTAGGATTGTTAAAGAATATGGTAAAATGCAAATATGGGCGAAATTGAAAGAACTGTACAACAGTTGAAATCAAAGGACAAAAATCTATAATTAAACAGATAGGGTAACCATGATGTCATGGAAATATGTGAGTAATCGAAAGAACAATACATCATTAATTTTCCTAATATAGAAAGAAGAGGAAAAAAAATCCTCTTTGACGTATATGCTGCACGTGGCACCTTTTATCCAAATGTAGCAATATATAGTATATGTTCAGGAAAGTAGGCCATGCCAACCGATTTAGGGTGAGTTTGAGCATACCGCGCGCATCCTCAAGTCATCTGGTACGGTGAGATGGAACTCCATGGATGTGTGGCCGAGGCCGCAAAGTCCTGATGTGTCCGCGCACTGCACACTCTATGAATGAAAGAAAATCCTCAAACCAGCTCGAATAAAAATGAATTCACGATGATTTCGGCCGGGTGATTAAAGGAGGCAGATGAACTAGGATAAGAGATGAGATAATATCTCATTAAATTAGTTACCTTGTTGTCCATGAGAAAAAAACCCTCAATACGGTGGATTCCCCAGTCGGGCGGAGCTGGGTCGACCGCGAGCAGCGTCAAGAAAGTCAATGGCGATAGGCGGCGGCAAGCGGAAGTGGCGAAATGCAGTGGGGTTTGCCGGCAGCCTGGTGGCGGTGACAGGTGTTGAGCTAAGTGGTTGCCGCGGCGATAGGCGGTGCCATGCCGAGTCGCGAAGGAGCTTGTGCAGGTGTGCATGGGGACCGGAGGGGGTGGCGGGCGGGGTGAGGGTTTTTGTAACATGGGGATGGTGAGGGTTTTCTTTTTTCTTTCTCAAATTGGGTGGTGAGGGTTTTCAGTCCCACAAAGAGTTTTGGAGGCAACGGTTTGCTAGAGCCAACCGTGTGTGATTGACGTAACTGGGAAAATGGAAGTCATTGCACACGGTTCCAATTTGGGAACCGTGTGTGATTGATGTACTACCTCCGTCCTGGTTTATTGGTCCCCTTTGTAATTTGTGCCAAATTTTGACCCAAGATTTAACTAATAAATATTTATGCATGTCACCAAAAAATTATATCATTGAACACTATGTTCAAATACGAATCCAACGATATAATTTTTGCTGACATGCACTAACATTTTGTCAGTTAAATCTTTGGTCAAAATTTAACACAAATTACAAAGGGGACCAATAAACCAAGACGGAGGTAGATTCCATCAACCGAACTGATTACATCCATATCCCACATTTAGACATAAGTAAACATAGATTAAACATACTCAGGCATAAATAATAAACGTACACAAGCATAGTTCAACCATATATAGTTCAACTGTCATTAAGCATACACAAGCACATTTATAATTAAGACACTACATAGCCATACATAGTTCAATCTCATCTGCCGGCACGATCGTGAAGCTTCTCCAGGTACTCCGCGTACACGGCATGCGCCACCCTGCGAGAATACTTCTACCTGGAGGAGCCAACGGCTCATCCTCTTGCATGCGCGATGACACTTTCATACGCGTCATGAAGCTTTTGGTTGCAAAATGGGCATCGAAAGCCCCAGTCCCAGGTCCTAATACACTTGTTATGAATTCCTGCATAAAGCTCCCTGAGGATTTGCCTCTTGTGCCTCCTCTGGACATCTTCATCCTCGTTGTCGACATCGTCAGATTGCACCTATACATATAGTAAAAAAATGTGGCGTCAAATTTGGAATACAAATTGATCTCTAGCGAACATTTGGCAGTTGCCAAAATTTGGCATCAAATCAATTTTTACATGCCGTAAAGTAGGATTAGGAATTTATGGATTTTATGGCTATTTTTTTAGATATATCCAAAGATTAGGGTTCAATTTTTAAGCACAATCATTTATGTACAGACCAATCTTGGAAAAAAAATGTCACAAACATATACTTAGGTCATTCAAAAATCAATTGTCAAGCCCTGGCTAGGAATTATTAGCATGAAACACTAACCCTAGTCGAATTATTAGCAGGAATCATTTGTACAGATGAAACAACTAATCACTTATCATTTCTACCATTCTAACAATCAATACACTACACTGATCTAATGAAACTTACTCAGATTTCATGGATTGAGAGAACATAACCATATGATTTCTATTTCAAAAATGGGGAGGCAGGAGTAACCAGAGAAACCCTAGGATATATTTGACACATAAATGGGTATAGATGACTAACTGGTTGTCCGTCGTCGTCGGAGTCGTCGCCGGAGTGGTCTTCGGAGTCGTCGCCGGAGTCGTCGGCGGAGTCGTCACCGCGGTCGTCGCCGGAGTCGGTGTGGACCTCCGGCTTCGGCTATGGAAGCATGACACCGTCGACGACGTCAAGGTGCAGCGAGACCTCGGCAGCGGCGACGGCAACCTCTGTCCATCTTCATGCCGTGCTCTGGTGCTTCCACAGCGCCGGCGTCGGCACTCCCTCCATGGGGCGCTTCGGCGGCATCCTCATACACAGACGACGGTGAGGACTGAGAGCGGCGTCGAGGATGCAGGAGGAGAGAGAGGATTGTGTGTGCGGCGAAGATGGGGGGTGTGGCCGCTCGGGCGTGCGATTAATATGGAGTAGTGGGAGAGAGGCGGGCGGCTGTCAAACCGCTAGCTCGCCTCCTGGTGAGCCTACGCATCGGACTGCTGGCCTGCCTACCATCATTGCACACAGCTAATGCACGCCTCCCGATGACACTGCACAGCGAGCATGCCTCCCGTCAATTCACACACCTGCATGCACGCCTCCCGATCTTCCTGCGCGGCGGACTGCTAGTATGCATCCCGTCAACTCACGCCTGCTCGCACGACACAGGGGTCATGTGGCAGCACGTATATTGTTTTTTTATTTTGATGATTAATGTTGCCGCTTTATTGCTTAACCGAAGCATGGCACATATCCATTGTTGGTCTAACGGCCATGGTTCGAATAAATAATCCGTTTGCGATATTGGTTCCCAATAATTAATAATCTCCCGTTTGTAAGAAGATAAAAATTAGATCAAAACTTGTCTCAAATTTGACAAAAAAAGTACAATACCACAGTGTATTGGTGTCCATATGACAACATGATAAGTTTCATGAATTTCAAATAAGTTTTGGATGTACTAGATTTTAAAAATCAAGATTCTCAATGTTTGAAATTTCTTGCACGGGGAGTAAACATGCACCCAGTGAGACACATGTGTTTTTCCAATCCATTTAGGTGCACTGTCACGTGTGCATGTAGCTCAAATTTGATTTTTGCACATTATACCCCTAGAAAATCAATCAATGTACTAAAACATCTTAATGATCTCTATTTTTTTTCAAAATTAAAACGTCCCTCCTTTGGTAACATATGTTCACCGCGGGAAAATTTAACATGCATCGTAGTTGCGGTGGATGTGTGGTGTGTGTGTGCGCGTCTGGGGTGGGGGGGCTGGCAGTACACTACGAGTCGTGAGCCACCGTGTGGGTTGGCTGTTTTGTGAGGCAGGTCCCACATCAAAATCATGAATTCATTATTTAAAATATTGCACAACCCTTTCATACATACATGTTTGGGCCACATGCAGTCGGTGGTTGTCCTACATGACACTCACTCGCGTGTGACGCTTTCTGTGGGCCCGCGAGGTTGTCGTTCATCACTTCGACCAACAGCCGACAGAGAGGTTAATTTGATCAGCAAGGTTGATTCTTTTTAGTTTGTGTTACGGTGCAAGTATATAGTACGCGTCGAAGAGGTGGGAGAGGACCAGCATATATACTACGTACGCGTCTGTGCACACACCTCACTCAGTGTCGGGACTTTTCGGTTTTCGAGGCACGTGCCACATCAAAGTTGTGCATTGGCTATTCAAACATCACACAACACCTCTTTAGGCCACATGCATATATATGCAGATGGTGGTTATCCTAGGACACTCACGTGTGATGCTTCCATCTGTGGGCCCGCGAGGTCGTCGTCCGTGCATGCATCACTTTGACCTACATCGGGAGAGGTTAATTAATTTCACCATCAAGGATGATTCATTTTGGTTTGTATTACAGTAGGAGCATATATATAGTATGCGTCAAAGAGGGGGAAGGGGACCAACATATGTAGTACGATTCATGAACCTCACTCTGTGTGGGGACTTTACGGTTTTTGAGGCATGTGCCACATCTAAGTTGTGCATTTTGGGTATTCAAACATCACAACCACACACACCTCTCCATACATATGTTTGGCCACATGCAAAGCGATGGCGGTTGTCCTTTGGCATCCACTCACGCGGTTATCAGGGATATCGATGCTTTCCATCTGTGGGCCTGCTTGGTCCATCACTACTTTGCTCGACAACGAGAGAGGTTAATTTGACTTAGGAGGGGATTATTTTTTGGTTTGTATTACGGTATATATATAGGTCATGCTCTGGGATGACATGATATAGATTGAGCACACATGCATGCGTACGCATGAATCCCTCCCACCGAGTCGAAGTGGGCAGTACCACGACACGTCATGAACCGATCTCGCTCTGTGTGGGGACTGTACGATTTTCGACGCACGCGCCACATCAATGTGCATGGTATTCAAACATGCACGCATCACCTCCATACATACATATGCATGCAGTGGTTGTCTTCGAACGGTACACTCCCTCACGTGGTTATCGACGACAAGCCTATATATTCGTCGGCCCGCGTGGACATCCATGATCACTTTGACTGACAACGAGATATGTTACCATGGTGGATTCTTCCTTTGGTTTGTGTTATCGTAGTAGGTCATGGTGAGATTCAGACCTAAGTTTGAGCGCATACTATGCATGCATGAATCCCCGTCATCGGCTCGAAGTGTGGTGTGACATACATGCATACAATGCGCCATCAACTAACCCTCGCTCTGTGTGGGGATTTCTGGTTGCAAAGCACGGTGCCAAAACAAAGTTGTTCGATTGCGTATTCAAACATCAACACTCCATACATATGTTTGGGCCACATGCAGGCAGTAGTTGTCTTTGGGGACTAGCTACTTGCGTGATTATTGGCAAGCTAGCCCATCTCTGGGGTCGCATGGACGTCCATCACTTTGACCAACAACAAGAGAACGGTTGTATGACCAAGGTGGATTCTTGGTCCGTTTTACGATACATCTTGGTGAGATGCCCTCTCCCGCCGACTGAAAGTGTGTGTGTGTGTGTGTGTGTGTGTGTGTGTGATGGGGGGGGGGACTGCTACTTCGCACTTTGCTAGGTGAACCTCCGTGCGGGCGGGCATGCGTTCATAGCTTAGGATTCCCCTCCTGCCGACACGAGGGGGGGGGGGCAAGCAATACCATGTGTTTGTGAGATAGGTGCCACATCGAAGTTGTGCATTTGGTATTTGAACATCAAACCACCCTTCAAACATATATTTGGTCCACATGCAAGTGTGTTCGTGTTCTGACCCTTTCCCGCATCATTTTCGCCAAATTTATGAACATTAGACTAGTCGGATGACACAACAGACACGGTTCACTCACACTAACCAGGTGCCACGCCGATGCCCCTGTCACGCACATCAGCACAGTACATTGGGCTCCACGAGGCTTCCCCTCTCAAAAATATCTACCCGCCTGCAGGGTTTTTCTGTTTGATAACACACGGTTTTCATGTTTCGACCGTGTGTGATGTTTGTTGTTCTCGCTCCCGCCTGCATCCCTCGAAAATATATGCCTGTCTCGAGGGTTTTTCTGTTTCATAACACACAGTTGTTATTTCAGGACCGTGTGCGATGCACCATCATCCAAATTTTCAATAGCCCCGGCATTTTACTCCCGCGTAGTAAAATTTTCAGTAGCCGCGTCATTTCCTCAAACACCCCCCTCCACACACACACCCCAAAAACTCCTCGGGCGTGCGCGCGCGCACACACACACCCCCACCACAACCCCTCCCTCGCTCGAAACCCTAGCAAGGTCGTCGCCGCCGCCGCAAGGCCTCCATTGTCAACATCAGCCGGTTTGCCAGTGTAGCTTACCCACCGATCTCCATACCCTATGGCGCCTGCCAAACACCCTCTTTCCCATAGATCCCCATCCCCATCCCCCACCCCAGAGCATCGTAGCCTAAGCCCGGATACGCTTCCCGTGGAGCTCGAGGAGCGACTGGCCCAAAAGGGGTGTATCACGACCTTTTCACCCGACGTCGTCGAGGTGGCCGCTGAGGAAGCTGACGACCATTACTGGCCGCAGGCTCTCAATCAGTGGGCTAGAGTATGCGGGTATGTCGCGGACGCCGGCTACGACATCGAGGTCATCGAGAGCGATGGTCTAACACGGGCTATGTCACAGGTTAAGTGGCCCACCCCAACCCCTCGGGTTCAACCACCGTCGATCTGATCCATGGCCCCGCTGCTGATCTCCTCTGGCTCACTGTCAAGAATTTGCCATCCTACATCGCCATCGAGCCCCTTTTGTCATTTTTGACGGACACGTTCTGTGATGCTAGCTTGGGATCCACAACTTCCAAGTCAGACATCATCAACGGTGACCACGAGGAGGGCACCCTCTCCGGCTCTTCCATGGGGAAAGAGCCCATCTGCGACATCAGGGAGGGCACCCTACAGTCGTGCTCTTCCAAGGGGAAGGAGCCCATCTACGACAACATGGAGCGCACCCAGGGTCCGTGCTCTTCCCATGGGAACGAGCCCATCTGTGACAAGTGAGGAAGCCAATGATTTGTTTTGTCGTGCCTCTTCACAGGGGGGAACCCATGATTTGTTTTGTCGAGTCCCTTTTGTACTGTCATGAGAATATGTCCAGTTTTAATTTCTATATTTGGTTGTTTGCAGTATGCCTTGTTTATTTCAGTTGTTCACAATCTGATGCTCTATATGTGCAACTATTTACTATGTAGTACATTTTCATCAATACCTATTTTAAACATACCGATAGGAATGCATATATTTGCTTGCTGCTAAGCCTGTTATAGCTAGCATATGGCTCTTTTAAAGTTTTTTGGTTGTTTGGTTGTTTGTAGTTAGCATATGTCTAGTTTCAAATGCTATCTTTGGTTGTTCATAGTATGCCTTGTTTATTCCAGTTATTCACAACGTGATGTTCTATATGTGCAAGTATGAACTGTGCAGTTCAATTTCATCAATACCAGTTTCAACAATACCACTATGAATGACCACATTTGGTTGTTGTTAAGCATGTTGTAGTTAACATGCCTTTCCATTTTTATTTAACAATAACCAGTGTACTTAGACCGGCACAATACCAGTTTGAATGACTATATTTGCTTGTTGTTAAATGTTAGGCCTGTTGCAGTTAACACATCTTTCCACTTTTTGTTTTGCTTAACTAGCGTGCTTAAACCTACACACTGAAGCTATCATTTGGAGATTATTTTGTCTGCCATGGATATATTTGGTTGATGTTTAGCCTGTTGTGCTTAACATGCCTCTCGATGTACTTACACATGACAATTTTGGGAACGACTGCTATTTTCCATCAAGGTTAGTTTCACCCATGGCTTATATATACTCACTGTTCAGGATATCGGTAGCTGGTACCATATAGGCCGGGGTTTGATAAGGGACTAATCGGTGGATCAGACTTTTAACTGAATATATCTGTAACCCATTTATCAGTAGGTTAACTAGGGCCATATCTAATATATCTGAGGCTACATAGCAACATGCACTGTACTGAATGTCTAAATATGCAATCCTAGGCTGCATAGCAACAAGGAAGAGTGTTATCTTAATGTTCTGATGATGTCTAGATATACGTAGAAGAGCAGCAACAACAACAACAACACAGCAACAGTTAATCAGCTGATAATTTGTAAAAATGCAATAAATTCCCTTCGGCCCATAATATAAGATGTTAATTCATCCAATATGTGAGTATATTGGATGTTATAAGATATTATATAATGGGACGGAGGGAGTGTTGTACTACATCATTGTGCAATTGCTGTTTAGCTTCTAATATTAACTTGGTACTTTTAGGTACATATGCCATTGGTAAAGATCTGCGCTTTGACCCTTTCTGCGTATGGGGCAATGAGATATTGATGAACCAGCATCAAGTGAGGAAGCTGATAAAGATTGTTAGTAAAATGGGTCAAAAGATGGCAATTAAGCTATTTGTTTACACTTTATCCAAGATAACAACGAACTGCAGGATGGTAACTAAGAACTCTGCAGCCTTCTTTTTACTGCCATAATGAGTTGTCTTAGATGACAATGTCTCAATCTTTTTCCTTTGCAGTGGTTACCAAAGCAGTTTACTCAAGATTACCTCTCAAACTACATGATTGGTGGGCATGCAAAGGTTAAAGTATTTCTACCATAATATGATGACTATCTAGATGTGTTCGTGAAGACAGTGAAGGATGGGCTGTAGGCCATCACAAGGGGTTGGACTAGAGTCGTGCGTGCCTTCTACATGGAGGAGGGCACAATATGGGCATTCCGCCTCACCTTGTTCAGCAACCAGAATGTATTTCGCCTCTTTCTTTACCATCTTTAATAGTACAAGTATACAACCATGGTTCATCATTCTTTATTTGGTGCTTATGTAATTCTTGAACATATGTACCCGTGAATCGAATAATGCATTGGTTGTTTGAACCTGATGGATATGAATAAAGCTATAGCATACTTTCAAATTCAAATCCGGTACAATTTTAAATAGCAGCAATTAAATTACGGTGAAATTACGCTCTGCAAGTCATTACGGCGCACACGATCGGTAAAACAAAAACGTTTGTGATATACACCATAATCCGACATGGTTCACAGAGAGGAAACGTGTGTGAGCATGCACACAGTTGCCGTTTGCAACGCGTGTGTGATGTCAGACAATATCACAAACGGTGCAAGCAAACTAAACATTTGCGATAGTTGCCTTATCGTACATGATTTGCAATCATGAACTGTTTCTGATGTGGTACGCATCGTAAACATTGCACCACAGAATAGCGTGTGCGATAGTTATCATGTACGACGATGTTACGATAGTCCGACGTTTCGTAATCCTATCCGACACTCGTACGATGATTAGCTAACCTTCTTAATTAGTTATCGCATACGGTTTAGGAAAAGTGAATGTGTGTGATTGTCTGCTTATCATACATGTTCTATAATCATGAACTATTTGTGATGGGCCGTGCATCATAAATGTAGCACCACAGAATACCGACTACGATGGCAATGCGAGCACAAATGAGTTGCACGGATGAAGCATTTGGGATATTCGAGATATCAGAAACAGTTTTATAGGGACAACTGTATGCATCAAGGCTCCCTATCCCCGACGATGTCTGGGTCGTGTGGGAAGGACCCCCCTATCGCACACACTCACTTGGCGACGGTTCAAAGTGCCATCACGGAAAGGGGTTAAAAACCGTTTGTATAGCACCTTGGTGTACCAGTGTAGGTTAAACATATTTACAAAAACAGAACAAGTTGAGTTCATACCCTCTTCTCTCTGCCACAACCAATTCATCAAATATTGTCATTATTGCATTTCACTTGCTTGACCGAATGATATGAAAATAATAATAGTGCAAGAGTGCCGTGGACTAAGCTGGAATCTGCAAACATTTTATTCAAAAGGAGAAGATAAAGCAATTTGGGCTCTTTGTTAGATCAATAATAATATATATGAGAGCCACTCAACATTTTCATTGTGGTCTTCTCCTTGGTACGACTCAATAAAAAGAAAAGAATTTCAGAGAAACACACTGACATATTTTAGGAGTTTTTAGTTTTTCTTGAAGAAAGCAAATTAAAGAAGGGAAAACAAAAACGGGAAAAACTATTTACACGGGAAAGCTCCCAACAAGCAAAACAAGAATAAGGAAATCCTTTTGGGTTTTCTTTTAACACTACAACTAATTTAGGCTAGAAAGAAAAAATGAAAAGAAGCGAGAAATATTTTTTTGGGTTTTCTCAAAGTTTTTTTTTCAAACACACAAGAAGAAAGCAAGAAAATAAATCTAGCATGGATAATACAATGAAAAAGTGTGGACACCGACAACTGGAATGAAATGTGTGAACATGAATGTAATGTCGGTGGAAATACGTACTCCCCCAAGCTTAGGCTTTTGGCCTAGCTTGGTAATCACCATCCATAGCCTGGATAATAATCTGAATGATAGCTCATGGAGGCTCTCGGTGCAGCCTCCTCTGCCCGCCGAGCAGCCTCGACCTCCGCATTGTACATGCGGGCCTCGCTCTCAAGAACATAATATCTTCTTTTTCTGTGATAATCAAAGAGAGCAGGTGCATGCAAAACAACAGGTACACTGGGTTCCTTATTATACCTTAAGTTATAAGTATAATTATCGACTGTGCCCGTAAGGAACTTATGACCTTTCATGGCGTCAAAGTCTAAGTACTGAGTAGGTAAGATGTGGTCATCAGGCAGAGGTGTTACACCAACCTCTTTAGCTAAACGAGAAACATAAATTCCACCATAAAAGTGACCACTTTCAGCATTACGTTGCAACCTCCATGCAACAATTGCTCCAAGATTATAACGTTTAATTCCGGTCAAAGCTGTGTGTTTGAGGCTCAAGTCAGGAGCACATAATGTGCTACAATCTTGCTTGCCTACGATGCATTTGCCATTAAAGAGAGCAAAGTAGTGAATTGATGGGAAATGAATACTTTTTATTCTACATTGTGTCACTCCTCTATTCTCTCCATAGCAAAGATTAATCAAAAATGACTCATATTCAGATTTTGGCGGTTCGTCTAGCGAACCCCAAAATGGAATTTTACAGGCATCACAAAACATATCTAGAGGCATGGTAAATGGATGGTCAAAAAGACTAAATGAGACTCTAGACTCACGAGGAAGATATTTAAATTTCTTAGTAAAAGTTTCTGTGAGGTTGAGATGCTGAATGCACTTATCTTCAATGTAGGGGCCGAGCTCGACGTTGTGAACATATTGATCAAATTCTTCCTTAATTCCTGCGCTTACCATGAAATCGTTACACGGCCATAGGCATGATTTGATATAGGCATCTCGCATTGAGCTTGCACTTGGTTCAACATAAGACCGACGTATCGAGCAACTACTCGATGATGCCTCCATGGACGTCCTCCTCGAAGAACTCCTAAAGAATTGCATTTTTATATGCGAACAATTTCTAAAAAAATTTGGGACACAAAATTTTTGTCAATAAAACTTCATAAGATTACAACAACTACTAATAAGGATGCATAGAGGCTATATTAAGCATTCAAACTACTTAGAACTCTAAGAATTCAACATGCAAGCCCATCTATAGCAGCACCAAGAGTAGCTAATTATTCAAAATATAAATCACTAAAGCAAAAACTTATTGGAGCAAAGGAGGAGTCACATACCAAGTAGCAATCCCCGAAAACAGTTTCGGAAACGGAGCTTCGAGCAAAGAGATCGAAATCCACGGGTTTGAGAGCAAGAACACGAGAGAAAGCTATGGTGATTTTTCTGGAGGTAGGAGATGACATGGGCTAAAAAGGTATGTGAGGGGACCCACGTGGGGACCACAACCCACCAGGGCGCGCCTGGGGTTGCTGGCGCGCCCTGGTGTCTTGTGGTCACCAGGAGCACCCCCCTCTGATGTTATTTGCACCAGAAATTCACAAAAAATCATGTTAAAATTCCAGGGCATTATGAGAACTTTTATTTTTGGGTCATTTTTTTATTGCACGGAAAATTCAAAAAACAGATAAAACATGGCATTTTATTTCATTTAACTAAGAAAAACAAAAAATAAAAGGTAGGGACAGAAGTTGTGTTTACTAAATTCATCGACTTCATACCTCTCAAAAATGATCCATTAACAAGGTTGATCAAGTCTTATTAACAACCACTTTCGATTAGCATGAAACCGAAGAACTTTCATAAAACACTAAGTTACCTCAATGGGGAAGTGAATATCCCCAACAATAAGTATGTCATATTTCTTTTTGGCGGTAGGTAGAGGTAGTTGAAAACTTCCAATAGTGAGTGTTGGAGATTTTTCAATAACATTAATACCATTCACTTGGAACTGTTTCTTCGGAAAGTGCACCGTATGCTCATTACCATTGATATGAAAAGTGACCTTGCTTTTATTGCAATCAATAACAGCCCCTACAGTATTCAAAAAGGGTCTACCAAGGATAATCGACATGTTGTCGTCCTCGGGCATCTCAAGTATAACAAAGTCTGTTAAGATAGTAACATTTGCAACAACAACGGGCACATCCTCACAAATACCAATAGGTATGGCAGTTAATTTGTCATCCATTTGCAAAGATATTTCAGTAGGTGTGAGTTTATTCAAGTCAAGTCTTTTATATAAAGAGAAAGGCATAACACTAACAGCAGCTCCTAAATCACACAAAGCAGGTTTGACATAATTTCTTTTGATGGAGCAAGGTATAGTTGGTATTCCCGGTTCTCCAAGTTTTTTAGGTACTCCATCCTTAAAAGAGTAATTAGCAAGCATGGTGGAGATTTCAGCCTCAGGTATCTTTCTTTTAGTGATGATATCTTTCATGTATTTTGCATAAGGGTCCATCTTTAAAATATCAGTTAAGCGGGTGCGTTCAAATTCATCATCTTTTTTCTTAGTTGGTTTAGGTGGAAAGGTCATGGGTTTCTGAACCCATGGTTCTCTTTCTTTACCATGTTTTCTAGCAACAAAGTCTCTTTTGTCATATATTTTATTTTTAGGTTGTGGGTTATCAAGATTAACAGCAGGTTCTATCTCAACATCATTATCTGGTTGTTTATCATTGTTTGGTTGAGTGTCTTCATGAACATCATCATTATCATTTTCATTATCACTAGATGAATGTTCATTACCAGATTGAGTTTCAGCATCAGAGATAAAGACATTATTACTATCTTCAGGAGGTTTTTCTATTTTAGGTTCACTAGAGGTATGCAAAGTCTTATCATTTCTCTTTTTCTTTTTCTTTTTAGAAAGACTAGGTGCATCAGTGTTAATTTTTTGAGAGTCTTGTTCAATTCTTTTAGGGTGTCCCTCAGGATAGAGTGGTTCCTGAGTCATTTTGCCTCCTCTAGTTGCTACTCTAATAGCAAAATCATTCATATTGTTATTCATTTCACTAAGCAATTCTCTTTGAGATTTAGCAACTTGTTCTAACTGAGTTTGAACCATAGAAGCATGTTTTCCTACACCCCTGACATCATTAGTAATTCTAAATAACAAGTCACTCAAGCGAGCAATCATACCAGAATTGTATTTTAATTGTTTCATAACATTTGCATAGAAGTGATCTTGTTTTCTAATGTAATTATCAAACTCATAAAGGCATTGACTAGGGTGTTTATTATAAGGGATGGCACCTTCATCAAACTTTAATAAAGAATTTACCTCTACCACCTATGGAGGTGGTGGCGTGTCAAGTCCATGTTTTTCTTCAATAGGAGGTAAATTTTTAACATCTTCATCTTTAATACCTTTTTCCTTCATACATTTCTTTGCCTCTTGCATATCTTCGGGACTGAGAAATAAGATACCCCTCTTCTTCGGAGTGGGTTTAGGAGGTGGTTCAGGAAGAGTCCAATCATCATAATTTTTCAATATGTTATTCAATAATTCCTCAGCTTGTTCAACAGTTTGTTCCCTGAAAACACAACCATCACAACTATCTAGGAAGTCCCTAGAAGCATTGGTTTGTCCATTATAGAAGATATCAAGTATTTTATTTTTCTTAAGAGGATGATCAGACAAAGCATTAAGCAATTGGAGAAGCCTCCCCCAAGCTTGTGGGAGACTCTCTTCTTCAATTTGCACAAAGTTAAATATTTCCTGTAAGGCAGCTTGTTTCTTATGAGCAGGAAAATATTTTTCAGAGAAGTAATAAATCATATCCTAGGGACTACGCACACAACCAGGAGCAAGAGTATTGTACCATATCTTAGCATCACCCTTTAATGAGAATGGAAATAATTTGAGAATATAATAGTAGCGGATCTTCTCATCGTTAGCAAAAAGGGTGGCTATATCATTTAATTACTGAGATGTGCCACAACAGTTTCAGTTTCATAGCCATGGAAAGGATCAGATTCAACCAAAGTAATTAACTCTGGGTTGATAGAGAATTCATAATCCTTATCGGTAACAAAGATAGGTGAAGTAGCAAACTTGGGATCACATTTCATTCTAGCATTCAAAGATTTTTCTTTCAGTTTGCATAGTAATTTCTTAAGACCATCCCTATTATTGCAAGCAAGAAAATCTCTAGCTATCTCCTCATCCATAACATAACCTTCAGGTATCTTATGCATTTCATATCTAGGAGAGCTAGGTCTAATAGGTGTTTCAAGATTTTCAGTTTCAAGTACTTTATCAGTTTCAATAATTTCATCAGTTTCAGCATTTTCAATATCTTTAGCTCTAGCAAGTTATTCATCGAGAAATTCACCCAGTGGTACATTATCATCAAGCAAGGAACTAGCATCATCATGAGTATCATTCATAGTAGAAGTAGCATCATCCATGACTTGCGACATATCAGGATTAATAGCATGTGGTGGTGTTGCAAGTCTACTCAAAACAGAAGGTGAATCAAGTGCAGAGTGTGATGGCAGTTCCTTACCTCCCCTCGTCTTAGAGGGAACGATCTTGGTTTTTGTATCCTTCAGATTCTTCATAGTGATAAATAGATAATAATCCCAAGTGAATCAGCAAATATAGCTATGCTCCCCGGCAACGGCGCCAGAAAAAGGTCTTGATAACCCACAAGTATAGGGGATCGCAACAGTTTTTGAGGGTAGAGTATTCAACCCAAATTTATAGATTCGACACAAGGGGAGCCAAAGAATATTTGCAAGTATTAGCAGTTGAGTTGTCAATTCAGCCACACCCGGAGATTAAATATCTGCAGCAAAGTGATCAGTAGCACAATAATATGATAGTTTTGATAGCAGTGGTAACAGTAACAGTAACGGTAACAGTGATAGCAATGGTTTTGTAGCAAGTGTAACAGTAACAACAGCAGTAGTAACTTAGCAAGAACAATATGTGGAAAATTCGTAGGCATTGGATCGGTGAATTCATTGGATGATATTCATCATATAATAGTCATAACCTAGGGCGACACAGAACTAGTTCCAGTTCATAAATATAATGTAGGCATGTATTCCGTAAATAGTCATACGTGCTTATGGAAAAGAACTTGCATGCCATCTTTTGTCCTACTCTCCCGTGGCAGCGGGGTCCATAAGGAAACTAAGGGATATTAAGGCCACCTTTTAATAGAGAACCAGAACAAAGCATTAACATATAGTGAATACATGAACTCCTCAAACTACGGTCATCACCGGAAAGTATCCCAATTAATGTCACACTAGGGTTTACAGATCATAACACGTAATAGGTGAATATGACTTGCAAGATCAGATCTAGAACATAGATATAATGGTGAAAACATAAACAGTTCAGATCTGAAATCATGGCACTCGGGCCCTAGTGACAAGCATTAAGCATGGCAAAGTCATAACAACGTCAATCTCAGAACATAGTGGATACTAGGGATCAAGCCCTAACAAAACTAACTCGATTACATGATGAATCTCATCCAACTCCTCACCGACCAGCGAGCCTACGAAGGAATTACTCACTCCCGGTGGGGAGTGATACATCTCCGTTGTATCTACTTTTCCAAACTCTTTTGCCCTTGTTTTGGACTCTAATTTGCATGATTTGAATGGAACTAACCCGGACTGACGCTGTTTTCAGCAGAATTGACATGGTGTTATTTTTGTGCAGAAATAAAAGTTCTCGGATTAACCAAAAAATTTACGGAGAATATTTTTGGAATATATAAAAAATACTGGCGAAAGAATCAACCATAGGGGGTCCACCCATTGACCACAAGCCTAGGGGGCGCCCCCCTGTGGCGCGCCCTGGTGGCTTGTGGGCCCCCTGGACCTTCTCCGACCCTAACTCCAACTCTATATATTCACATCCAGAGAGAAAAAACCAGAGAGAAGAATTCATCACGTTTTATGATACGGAGCCATCGCCGCCTCCTGTTCTTCATCGGGAGGGTAGATCTGGAGTCCGTACGAGGCTCCGGAGAGGGGGATTCATCGCCATCATCATCACCAACCTTCCTCCATCACCAATTTCATGATGCTCACTGCCGTGCGTGACTAATTCCATCGTAGGCTTGCTGGACGGTGATGGGTTGGATGAGATTTATCATGTAATCGAGTTAGTTTTGTTAGGGTTTGATCCCTAGTATCCACCATGTTCTGAGATTGATGTTGCTATGACTTTGCTATGCTTAATGCTTGTCACTAGGGCCCGAGTGCCATGATTTCAGATCTGAACCTATTATGTTTTCATGAATATATTTGTGTTCTTGATTCTATCTTCCAAGTTGTAGACACCTATTACGTGTTATGATCCGCATACCCCAAGGTGACAGTAATTGGGATTTTTTCCGGTGATTACCGTAGTTTGAGGAGTTCATGTATTCACTAAGTGCTAGTGCTTTGTTCCGGTTCTCTATTAAAAGGAGGCCTTAATATCCCTTAGTTTCCATGTAACACCCCATGTACTTGACAATAGTGATCACCCTTAGTTATTGCCATGTCAGCAAGTTTAACAGTGCCTCATCATCATTTGCATCATGATTGCATTTCAACTCCTAATTCAAACTCAAATTAAATTAAAGTGGAAAATAAAAGTTGTTCAATCCAGAAACTAAAATGTTCATTAAATAACAAATATTCCAGAGACAATTCTAAAATTGTAACCAACATTTAATCAATTAATTAAGTGACTCTAACAGTACCAAAACAGCAAGGGTTAATACATTTTATTTAATACAAAATTTGAGTGAACTCCATTTTCCTCCAAACCAATTTTTAGCAGTACTGACTAATGCACTATGTATATTAGAACAAGTAACCTACATAACAAGACTGTGTATGAGGCCACACATTATTGCAAAAGTAGAAACAAAAGAAAAACAGAGAAAAGAAAAGAAGAAAAAGGAAAGGCCCACTGTGCCTGGGCCTCGAGTGCACAGCGCCGGCCCAGCCCGCGCAGCTCTTCCCCCACCTTGCACTGCTCATGTCGCCCCGCTATCGAACACCCAGCACGCGCCCGCGCGCACGCACCCGGCCCCCCTCGCTCGCCGCTCGACAGCGCGTCGCCGCGTGCGATGGGGATAAGAGCAACTCCCCGTACCCTCTGGCGAACCCTAGCCGCCTCACTCCCTCTCCCTCGCCATCTTCTGCCGCACCCGAGCACCGCCATGTTCGGCCGTGGCTGAGCTGCGCGGCCACCGTCACCGCCCCGCCGCGCGAACGTGCCCACCGTGCTCGCCATCATCGCCTGCTTCGACCGCGCCAACGAACCGAAGCCAGGAGCCACCGCAGCGCCTCCCCGAGCCCTTCTTCCTCACCGGATCGCCGCCGCACGCCGTCGCTGATTCCGGCCACCCAACGCCTTCCCCGAGCCCGCTTTCGCACACCTACAGGTCCTGGTGAGCCTCCGCCCCTCCCCCTTCTTCCTTGCCGTTGGATTCGACCCGTAGTCGCCGACCCGCACGTGCCCGAGCCCATCGCCGCGTGAGCTCATCGCCGACGAGCTTTCGACGACCAAATGGTCCCGCGCCAGTGCCCGTTTAGCTCGCCTGCGCGCGTATGGCCTCGCTAACTTTTTGCCTCGCCCGTTTGCGCACTGCTGCTGCTGATCCACTTCCGGCCGAAGTTCGCCGTCCGCTGCGGTGCTCGCCACCGGCGATTCCAACCACCTCGGCCCCTGTGACCACCGCAGAACGACGCGGCTCAGAACGCCCGATCAAACGCGCCAAACCCCGCCTGAATTAGTGCACCATAGACAAATCTAGAGCTCACTGGAGTTTGGCGCCGCGCTCGGGCTCGCCAGCGCACTCCGGTGGCCGGTGCCGACGTGGCTGCCACTTGGCACCGCGGGCCCCGCCCCATGCCACTGACCACGGGCCCCACTGGGCCTCGTTGACCCCAGTCAACATGCTGACTAGGCGCAGTGGCCCACTGACATGCGGGCCCCACCCCATTAGACGTTTAGTAAAAATAAATAAAACTGATAATTAATTAATTAGTTAATTAGTATACTAATCTCTCACTAACAGTAGGCCCACCCACTAATTAATCCTATTTAGTTTAAATTAACTCTGTTTAAACTGATCAGAGGCTGACATGTGGGTCCCACTAGACCCACCTGTCAGGTTTGACTGGTCAACCGACCAGTTGACTTGCTGACATCACTCTGACGTCATGCTTGCGTCACCATTCACTGTTTCGGATAATTCTAATTTAAACAATTAAATAAATTCAAAAAATGATAAAAATTTTAGAAAATCATATAAAATAATCCATAACTCCGATGAAAATAATTTATATATGAAAGTTGCTCAGAATTTTGATACGAATCTGAATACGCCTTCCGTAATCCTGTCAGATGCCCCTAGCTAGATGAACATGGAACTTTTAGACCGATTTCAGTAAATGAATAGTGCTCAACTTTAATTAAATAAATCCAAATTAATTCCTAAATTAACTAACTCATTTAGGTAGGCAGTAGAACACCCTGGCATAGCATTTAGGCATGTCATACATATTGTTTGCATTTTTGCCGTGAATTTATTGTTTCTTCCCCCTCCTTCTCTCTCGATAGACGCCGAGACCGACGTCGTTGCAGCTGAGTACGACTACGCTCCAGACGAGCAGCCCGTTGACGACCCCTCCTTCTTGCCAGAGCAACCAGGCAAGCCCCCCCCTTGAGCATCCAGATATCGCTCATTCCAATTCTCCTGCTTGCATTAGATTTTGCTACTGTTAATGTTTGCTCCTATTCTGATGCATAGCCTGCTTTTGTAACCTGTTTATTGTTACCTTACCTGCCTATGTTAAACTGCTTAGTATAGGTTGGTAGTGATCCAATAGTGACCCCCACCACCTTACCCTTGTTGCCCCTGCTTGATCATCGACGACTTGATCAATGTGATCGTCGACCAGAGACCGAAACATCACTTCACCCCCTAGTTGTACGACTCTGCATAGTTACTATCGAGTGCCGAGGGTGATACCTCGTAACACACTCCTGATGAATACTCAGCATGTGTAGCTGTTCGGTCGTGGTCATCGAGGGTGATTCCTCCTTCTCCACTTCCGATACGACTCTGTCATGCAACCCCTCAGTGTGAACCTCGAGGGTGATGCCTCATACGTTCACCCTGATGATTTCATTGAGTGGAATCCACCGAGGGTGATTCCTCAGGGTTTCCCCCTTGATGTTATGACCACACGGTTACTTTGACATTTATTACAGGCGGGTCGACCCTTATGGGTACCCGCAGGGGATCTATGATGTCGGGTGTGCCGGAAGGGCACTCGAGTGTGATATTGTGGCGGAGCTTCAGAAACTCTGATTGTCTCCGCGTGTTACTAAATGAGCATATCGGATTTGGGTGTTTGATCTGAGTGGGTCGATGTGCCCTATACGCACCACCACCACGCGGGATAATGGTTTGTGGGGCCCTCTGCGATGTACGTTTCTCCCGAAAGCTCTTCAGACATCACGTTTCACCGTGCGGGCTGATCGCCGGGATTGGGCTGGATACTTCACTGACGAGTTCAGTGTCACGCCTGCACCTCGGCCAGCCACGCAACGCGCAGGGTGCCCAGGGCGATGGCCCAAGACCTCTAGGTGCATAGGTTAGTCCGGCGTGCTGACCTCTCTGCTGAGCCTAGCTAGGGCACTGCTTCGTGTTGATCTCCCGAGGCCGGGCATTACCCAGATAGTGTGTCCGGCCAGAGGTGATCGAGCGTGTTGGGTAACAGTAGTGCACCCCTGCAGGGAAGAATAATCTATCGATAGCCGGTCCTATGGTAAAGGACGCTCAGTTTGTGTATCCCGATCTACTACTTGAATTGGATACTTGTTACTTAATTGAAGCTTCGGGATCGCTTTCTCGCCGGGAGTCGAGGAAGGATCTCTAGGCTTTACTTCAACATGTTTGCTTAATAAAATGCTATTCTACTCTCTTCTATTGCTGCAAGATGGTGGCTCGTGAAGATGTTTGAAGATGCTAGTCTTCGATAGGACTAGGTCTTCTCTCTATTCTGGCATTTCTGCAACCCAGTCCACAAATACAACCTCTCTTTGATAATGTTGCATATGCAGTGTAGATCCTTGCTTGCTGAGTACTTCGGATGAGTACTCACGGTTGCTTTGCTACTTCTTTTTCCCCCATTCCCCTTTTGGTGTTAGATCAGATGATGGAGCCCCGGAGCCAGATGTCCCACCAGGAGCTTACTACCAGGAGGGTCCAGATGACACATACTACTGGATCGAGCCAGCCGACCAGGAGTAGGATCGGAGGCTCCCAGGTAGGAGGCCTACGCCTTTCGATCTAGAGTCGTTGTTTGTGCTAGCCTTCTTAAGGCAAAACTTGTCTAACTATGTCTGTACCCAGATATTATTTGTATGACTGACTTATGTATTCGGATCCTCGTGATCCCTAGTCTATAATATTCGTGGATCTCCGTTTATTTATGTTAGAGTTGTGTTGTGATATCTTCCCGTTAGTCCCTGTGCTTGATCGTGCATGTTTGCGTGTATGATTAGTGCACGCTTGAGTCGGGGGCGTCACAAGTTGGTATCAGAGCCGACTACCTGTAGGAAGCCCCCTTCCAATTCCTTGGCCGAAGTTGAGTCTAGAAACCGAAAAAACTATTTTACTAACTTGGTTGTGTGGGTTACGGGCCCACGTCGCCAAATGGGTGGTATTAGGATCTTTTATTCCTCATCTATATTCTGGGGCTCTGATATCTCTTCTATTCGGGTTAAATGAATTTACTAACGCCGACACTTAGGATCTCGTAAATCTCATCTACCCAGAGAGCTGGATATCTATGCTTACTTCCTTACCATTGATCGGATTAGTCTGATAATCATTTTTCTTTCCATTGTTTTGTTTAACCTTTCTCTCCGAGTTGTATTATACTTCTCATTGTCATGCTGACGGGATGGCACCTAACGCTACCGTCGAAATTAAAGGATTGGAATTCCTTGCCTCACCCATCATTTTGAAGTCTTCCACCATAGACCTCATCCTCGAAATGGATTGGTTGAAAGCTCATATAGCTACGATCAATTGTGCCACAAAAGTCATCCAACTTTTTCACCCCTCCGATGAGATAGTGAACTACACCGCCCGAATTACTCGGAATGCTGAAGCTCAGATATATGCTCTAAATGCTTTGAATGCCTCACCTCTGGAAGGAATCGAGAACGTTCCTGCCGTTCGAGATTTTCCGGATGTCTTTCCAGAAGAACTTCCAGGAATACCCCCGGTTAGGGCTGTCGAGTTCGTCATCGACTTGAAGCCTGGCACTACCCCTATGGCGAAGCGTCCTTATAAGATGCCTCCGCACCACCTTCTCGAGCTTAAGGAAGAAATCGACAAGTCACTTAAGAAAGGTTTCATCTGCCCCAGTTCCTCTGCTTGGGGAGCACCTTCACTCTTCGTTAAGAAGAAGGATGGAACTAACCGATTGGTTTAGGATTATCGGCCCATTAACCAAACCACAATCCAGAATAAATACCCACTGCCCCGGATCAACGATCTTTATGATCAGCTTGTTGTATCCTCTGTCTTCTCAAAACTCGACTTGAGGTTGGGTTATCATCAGATCCGTGTTCGCGAAGAGGATATCCCGAAGACTGCCTTTGTTACTCGATATGGCTCTTATGACTACACTGTCATGTCATTTAGCTTAACAAATGCTCCAGCAACCTTCTCCCGGTTGATGAACTATATCTTCATGGATTACCTCGACAAATTCATCGTGGTTTATTTAGATGATATCCTTATATATTCCATGAATGAAGAAGAACATGCTGAACATCTTCGGCTTGTATTGGAGAAGCTATGAGAACATCAGTTGTATGCTAAATTCTCCAAGTGTGAATTCTGGTTATTTGAAGTGACCTACCTTGGTCATGTGATTTCCAAGAATGGCATTGCTGTTAACCCCGAGCGAGTTCAGGCTATTCTTGATTGGACTCCCCCGAAGAATGTCAAGCAAGTCAGGAGTTTTCTCGGACTCGCTAGTTATTGCCGTCGGTTCATTGAGAACTTTTCCAAGATTGCAAAGCCATTGACGAATCTGCTCCACAAAGGTGTTAAATTTGAGTGGACAGAAAAATGTCAAGAAAGCTTTCAGACGCTAAAAGATAAGTTGACATCTGCCCCAGTGTTAGCACCCCCGGATACTCGCAAGGATTTTGTGATATACTGTGATATATCTTGTCAAGGATTAGGCTGTGTCCTAATGCAAGAGCATAAAGTGATTGCTTATGCCTCTCGACAATTGCATCCTCACGAAGAAAATTACCCAGTGCATGATCTTGAACTTTTCGCGGTTATTTATACCCTGAAGCTTTGGTGACATTACCTTCTCGGTAATCGTTGCGAGATATACACGGATCATCAGAGTTTGAAGTATCTATATACTCAACCAGATCTAAACCTTCATCAACAAAGATGGCTCGAAACAATTGCCGATTATGATATGAATATCTCATACACCCCTGGCAAGGCTAATGTAATGGCCGATGCTTTGAGTCACAAGGCTTATTGCAGCAACCATATGGTTCAGGAAACGCAACCTCTTCTCCATGAAGAGCTTCGCAAATTGAACCTCCATATTGTTCCATAGGGTTATCTCAATACCCTGGTTGTGGAACCAGATTTAGAGCACAGCATTAAGACTATGCAACAATATGACTCTGAAGTTGAAAGGATTAAGCGATACCTCGAAAAAGGAAAGCCTTCGGAATTCCATCTTGATAAGGATGGGATCCTATTCTTCAAACGCCGTCTCTTCGTACCCAAATTCAAGGATGAGAGGGAACACGTTATGAAAGAAGCTCATGACACTCTGTCAATTCATTCTGGTAGCACAAAGATGTACCGTGACATTTGTCAGAGATATTGGTGGCCTAATATGAAGCGAGACATTGCTCGTTATGTTTCTGAGTGTGACGTTTGCTGCCGCATTAAAGCAGAACATCAAAGGCCTGCTGGAACTCTACAACCACTTGATATTCCTGAATGGAAATGGGACAAGGTCCAAATGGATTTCATTACTGGTTTTCCCAGGTCTCAGAAGGGTCATGATGCTATTTTTGTCGTCACTGACCGATTCTCAAAGGTTGCTCACTTTCTGCCAGTTAAGGAGACAATCACTGCTAGTTAGTTAGCCGACTTGTATGTTTCCCGCATTGTGTCACTCCACGGTGTTCAGTTGGAGATCAGTTCGGATCGTGGCAGCCTCTTTACCTCCAGATTCTGGAATAGTTTCCAAGAAGCTATGGGAACACACCTGTCCTTCAGTACCGCTTTTCACCCTCAGTCACAGGGTCAAGTCGAACGAGTTAATCAAGTGCTCGAAGATATGCTTCGAGCTTGTGTCATCTCCTTCAGTAAGAAATGGGAGGAATCTCTCCTGTATGCCGAATTCTCTTACAACAATAGCTATCAAGCTAGTTTGAAGATGGCACCGTTTGAAGTTCTATACGGACGTAAGTGTCGAATCCCTCTGAATTGGTCAGAAACTGGGGAACGCTCACTTGTCAGACCGGACATTGTTCAGCAAGTTGAAGAACAAGTCCGGATCGTTCATGAACATCTGAAAACTGCTCAGTCTCGTCAGAAGAGCAACTATGACCGAAAGCACCAGAAAATGGACTATCAGCCTGGCGAGCAAGCTTACCTTCGCGTCACTCCGTTGAAAGGCACTCATCGGTTCGGAATCGAAGGCAAGTTAGCTCCTCGCTACATTGGCCCGTTCCGTATTCTTGCCCGTCGAGGAGAAGTGGCATATCAATTGCAATTGCCGCCAACTCTTTCTCAAGTGCATGATGTTTTTCATGTATCCCAACTCCGTCGCTGCTTCAAGGATCCTATTCGAGCTGTGGATCATGAAATGCTTGAATTGTGGGAAGATCTGTCTTATCCAGAATATCCCATCTGTATTCTTGATCAAGCTGAATGCTGGACTGGTTAGAAGGCAATCAAATTCCTTAAAGTTCAGTGGTCGAATCATTCTGAAGATGAAGCCACTTGGGAACACGAGGATCGTCTTTGCGAAGAATACCCCGCTTTCTTTCAGTCTTCCTCTTAATTCTCGGGACAAGAATTCTTGTTAGATGAGGAGAATTGTAACACCCCATGTACTTGACAACAGTGATCACCCTTAGTTATTGCCATGTCAGCAAGTTTAACAGTGCCTAATCATCATTTGCATCATGATTGCATTTCAACTCCTAATTCAAACTCAAATTAAATTAAAGTGGAAAATAAAAGTTGTTCAATCCAGAAACTAAAATGTTCATTAAATAACAAATATTCCAGAGACAATTCTAAAATTGTTACCAACATTTAATAAATTAATTAAGTGACTCTAATAGTACCAAAACAGCAAGGGTTAATACATTTTATTTAATGCAAAATTTGTGTGAACTCCATTTTCCTCCAAACCAATTTTTAGCAGTACTGACTAATGCACTGTGTATATTGGAACAAGTAACCTATATTACAAGACTGTGTATGAGGCCACACATTATTGCAAAAGTAGAAACAAAAGAAAAACAGAGAAAAGAAAAGAAGAAAAAGGAAAGGCCCACTGTGCCTGGGCCTCGAGTGAACAGCGCCTGCCCAGCCCGCGCAGCTCTTCCCCCACCTCGCATTGCTCATGTCGCCCAGCTGTTGAACACCCCGCACGCGCCCGCGCGCACGCACCCGGCCACCCCTCGCTCGCCGTTCGACAGCACGTCGCCGCGCGCGATGGGGATAAGAGCAACTCCCCGCACCCCCCTGGCGAACCCTAGCCGCCTCACTCCCTCTCCCTCGCCCTCTTCTGCCGCATCCGAGCGCCGCCATGTTAGGTCGCGGCTGAGCTGCGCGGCCACCGTCACCGCCCCGCCTCGCGAACGTGCCCACCGTGCTCGCCGTCGTCGCCTGCTTCGACCTCGCCAACGAACCGAAGCCAGGAGCCACCGCAGCGCCTCCCCGAGCCCTTCTTCCTCACTGGATCACCGCCGCGCGCCGTCGCTGATTCTGGCCACCCACGCGTTCCCCGAGCCCGCTTTCGCACACATACAGGTCCTGGTGAGCCTCCGCCCCTCCCCCTTCTTCCTCGCCGTTGGATTCGACCCGTAGTCGCCGACCCGCACGTGCTCGAGCCCATCGCCGTGTGAGCTCATCGCCGATGAGCTTCCGACGACCAAATGGTCCCGCGCCAGTGCCCGTTTAGCTCGCCTGCGCGAGTAGGGCCTCACTAACCTTTTGCCTCGCCCGTTTGCGCACTGCTGCTGCTGATCCACTTCCGCCCGAAGTTCGCCGTCCGCTGCGGTGCTTGCCGCCGGCGATTCCGACCACCTCGGCTCGTGTGACCACCGCAGAACGACGCGGCTCAAAATGCCCGATCGAACGCGCCAAACCCCGCCCGAATTAGTGCACCGTAGACAAATTCCGAGCTCGCCGGAGTTCAGCGCCGCGCTCGGGCTCGCCGGCGCACTTCGGTGGCCCGTGCCGACGTGGCTGCCACTTGGCACCACGGGCCCCGCCCCGTGCCACTGACCACGGGCCCCACTGGGCCCCGTTGACCCCAGTCAACACGCTGACTGGGCGTAGTGGCCCACTGACATGCGGGCCCCACCCCATTAAACGTTTAGTAAAAATAAATAAAACTCATAATTAATTAATTAGTTAATTAGTATACTAATCTCTCACTGACAGTAGGCCCCACCCACTAATTAATCCTATTTAGTTTAAATTAACTCTGTTTAAACTGATCAGAGGCTGACATGTGGGTCCCACTGGACCCACCTGTCAGGTTTGACTGGTCAACCGACCAGTTGACCTGCTGACGTCATGCTTGCATCACCATTCACGGTTTTGGATAATTCTAATTTAAATAATTAAATAAATTTAGAAAATGGTTAAAACTTTAGAAAATCATATAAAATAATCTGTAACTCCGATGAAAATAATTTATATATGAAAGTTGCTCAGAATTTTGATACGAATCTGAATACGCCCTCCGTAATCCTGTCAGATGCCCCTAGCTAGATGAACATGGAACTTTTAGACCAATTTTGGTAAATGAATAGTGCTTAACTTTAATTAAATAAATCCAAATTAATTCCTAAATTAACTAACTCATTTAGTTAGGCAATAGAACACCCCGGCATAGCATTTAGGCATGTCATACATATTGTTTGCATTTTTGCCGTGAATTTATTGTTTCTTCCCCCCTCCTTCTCTCTTGATAGACGCCGAGACCGACACCGTTGCAGCTGAGTACGACTACGCTCCAGACAAGCAGCCCGTTGACGACCCCTCCTTCTTGCCAGAGCAACCAGGCAAGCCCCCCCCTTGAGCATCCAGATATCGCCCATTCCATTTCTCCTGCTTGCATTAGATTTTGCTACTATTAATGTTTGCTCCTATTCTGATGCATAGCCTGCTTTTGTAACCTGTTTATTGTTACCTTACCTGCCTATGTTAAACTGCTTAGTATAGGTTGGTAGTGATCCAACAGCGACCCCCACGACCTTACCCTTGTTGCCCCTGCTTGATCATCGATGACTCGATCAATGTGATCGTCGACCAGAGACCGACACATCACTTCACCCCCTTAGTTGTACGACTCTGCATAGTTACTATCGAGTGCTGAGGGTGATACCTCGTAACACACTCCTGATGAATACTCTACATGTGTAGCTGGTCGGTCGTGGTCATCGAGGGTGATTCCTCCTTCTCCACTTCCGATACGACTTTGTCGTGCAACCCCTCAGTGTGAACCTCGAGGGTGATGCCTCATACGTTCACCCTGATGATTTCATCGAGTGGAATCCACCGAGGGTGATTCCTCGGGGTTTCCCCCTTGATGTTATGACCACACGGTTACTTTGACCTTTGTTACAGGCGGGTCGACCCTTATGGTTACCCGCAGGGGATCTGTGATGTCGGGCGGAGCTTCAGAAACTCTGATTGTCTCCGCGTGTTACTAAATGAGCATATTGGATTTGGGTGTTTGATATGAGTGGGTCGACGTGCCCTATACGCACTACCCCCACGCGGGATAATGGTTTATGGGGCCCTCTGCGATGTACATTTCTCCCGAAAGCTCTTCAGACGCCACGTTTCACCGTGCGGACTGATCACCAGGATTGGGCTGGATACTTCACTGACGAGTTCAGTGTCGCGCCTGCACCTCGGCCAGCCACGCAACGCGCAGGGTGCCCAGGGCGATGGCCCAAGACCTCTGGGTGCATAGGTTAGTCTGGCGTGCTGACCTCTCTGCTGAGCCTAGGTAGGGCACTGCTTTGTGTTGATCTCCCGAGGCCGGGCATTACCCAGCAAGTGTGTCCGGCCAGAGGTGATCAAGCGTGTTGGGTAACAGTAGTGCACCCCTGCAGGGAAGAATAATCTATCGATAGCCGGTCCTACGGTAAAGGACGCTCATTTTGTGTATCCCGATCTACTACTTGAACTGGATACTTGTTACTTAATTGAAGCTTCGGGATCGCTTTCTCGCCAGGGGTCGAGGAAGGATCTCTAGGCTTTACTTCAACATGTTTGCTTAATAAAATGCTATTCTACTCTCTTCTATTGCTGCAAGATGGTGGCTTGTGAAGATGTTTGAAGATGCTAGTCTTCAATAGGACTAGGTCTTCTCTCTATTCTGGCATTTCTACAGCCCAGTCCACATATACAGCCTCTCTTTGATAATGTTGCATATGTAGTGTAGATCCTTGCTTGCTGAGTACTTCGGATGAGTACTCACGGTTGCTTTGCTACTTCTTTTTCCCCCATTCCCCTTTTGGTGTTACATCAGACGATGGAGCCCCGGAGCCAGATGTCCCACCAGGAGCTTACTACCAGGAGGGTCCAGACGGCACGTACTACTGGATCGAGCCAGCCGACCAGGAGTAGGATCAGAGGCTCCCAGGCAGGAGGCCTACGCCTTTCGATCTAGAGTTGTTGTTTGTGCTAGCCTTCTTGAAGCAAAACTTGTCTAACTATGTCTGTACCCAGATATTATTTGTATGACTGACTTATGTATTCGGATCCTCGTGATCCCTGGTCTGTAATATTCGTGGATCTCCGTTTATTTATGTTAGAGTTGTGTTGTGATATCTTCCCGTGAGTCCCTGTGCTTGATCGTGCATGTTTGCGTGTATGATTAGTGCATGATTGAGTCGGGGGCGTCGCATTCCATTAGGACCCCGCTGCCACGGGAGGGTAGGACAAAAGATGTCATGCAAGTTCTTTTCCATAAGCACGTATGACTATATACGGAATACATGCCTACATTATATTGATGAATTGGAGCTAGTTCTGTGTCACCCTAGGTTATAACTGTTACATGATGAATGCCATCCGACATAATTTTCCATCACTAATCCGTTGCCTACGAGCCCTTCACATATTGATCTTTGTTAAGTTACTTTGCCGTGGTCACTGTTACAATTGCTACAAAACTGCTACTGTCAGTTTTATCACCATTACCGTTACTTCCATACTACTTTGCTACTAAAAACTTTGCTACAGATATTAATTCTTTCAGGTGTGGTTGAATTGACAACTCAGCTGCTAATACTTGGGAATATTCTTTGGCTCCCCTTGTGTCGAATCAATAAATTTGGGTTGAATACTCTACCCTCGAAAATGGTTGCGATCCCCTATACTTGTGGGTTATCAAGACCTTTTTCTGGCGCCGTTGCCGGGGAGCATAGCTCTATTCTCTGAGTCACTTGGGATTTATATCTATTGGTCTCTATGAGGAATTTGAAAGATACTAGAACCAAGATTTTTCCCTCTACTACGAGGGGAGGTAAGGAACTGCCATCTAGCTCTGCACTTGATTCACCTTCTGTTTTGAGTAAGCTTGCGACACCACCACCTGCTAGTAATTCTGATATGTCGCTAGTAATTGATGATGCTACTTCTACTATGCATGATGCTTATGATGACACTACTGCTTTTCTTGATAATATTGTGCCACTAGGTGAATTTCTTGATGGACAACTTGCTAGGGTTAGAGAGAAAGAAATTATTGAAACTGAAGATTATGATTCTCCCCCTAGATATGAATTACCTAAGGTACCTAAGGGTTATATTATAGATGAAGAAACTGCTAGAGACTTTTTTGCTTGCAATGATAGAGATGATCTTAAGAAACGGTTAGCTAAGCTGAAAGAAAAATCTTTGAATGCTAGAATGCAGTATGACCCTAAGTTTGCTACTTCACCTATCTTTGTTACTGATAAGGATTATGAATTCTCTGTCGATCCTGAGTTGATTACTTTGGTTGAATCTGATCCTTTCCATGGTTATGAAACTGAAACTGTTGTGGCACATCATACTAAATTGAATGATATAGCCACCCTATTTGCTCATGAGGAAAAAATTCGCTATTACTATATTCTTAAGTTGTTTCCTTTCTCGTTAAAGGGTGATGCTAAGATATGGTTTAATTCTCTTGCTCCTGGTTGTGTGCGTAGTCCCCAGGATATGATATATTACTTCTTTGAAAAATATTTTCCTGCTCATAAGAAACAAGCTGCTTTACAGGAGATATTTAACTTTGTGCAAATTGAAGAAGAGAGTCTCCCACAAGCTTGCGGGAAGCTTCTCCAATTACTTAATGCTTTGCCTGATCATCCCCTCAAGAAAAATGAAATACTTGATATCTTTTATAATGGACTAACCGATGCTTCTAGGGACCACCTAGATAGTTGTGCTGGTTGTGTTTTCAGGGAACGAACTGTTGAGCAAGCTGAAGTGCTATTGAATAATATATTGAGTAATGATAATGATTGGACTCTTCCTGAACCACCTCCTAAGCCAACTCCGAAGAAAAGAGGTATTCTATTTCTCAGTCCTGAAGATATGCAAGAGGCAAAGAAATCTATGAAAGAAAAAGGTATTAAAGCTGAAGATGTTAAAAATTTACCACCTATTGAAGAAATTCATGATCTTAATATTGCGACACAGGTAGTAGAGGTAAATTCTCTCTATAGATTTGATGAAGGTGATATTCCTTATGATAAGTCTGCTAGTCAATGCTTGGATGAATTTGATAACTTTATTGTTAAACAAGAAAACTTCAATGCATATGTTAGTAGACAATTGAAATGTAATGCTTATATGATTGAATGCTTGGGTGATTATATGTGTAGAACTGTTAATGATCTTAAGCTTATCAGTAAACATGGTTCCATGGTAAAAACTCAAGTGGAACAAGTACTTAAAGCACAAAATGATTTGCTTAACGAGATGAACAATAAGAACAATGATCATGCCATTAGAGTTATGACTAGAGGTGGTAAAATGACTCAGGAACCTTTGTATCCTGAGGGCCATCCTAAGAGAGTTGAGCAAGATTCTCAGAGAATTAATACTGATGCACCTAGTCCTCCTAGTAATAAAAAGAAAAGAATGATGATAGGACTTTGCATGCTTCTAGTGAACCTATTATAGACACACCTGAGAACCCAAATGATATTTCTATTTCTGATGCTAAAACACAATATGGTGATGAACATGAACCTAGTGATAATTTTAATGATGATGTTCATGTTGATGCTCAACCTAGCAATGATAATGATGTGGAGATTGAACCTGCGGTTGATCTTCATAACCCACAACCTAAGAATAAACGTTATGATAAGAGAGACTTTGTTGCTAGGAAGCATGGTAAAGAAAGAGAACCATGGGTTCAGAAACCCATGCCCTTTCCTCCTAAGCCATCCAAGAAAAAGGATGATGAGGATTTTGAGCGCTTTGTTGAAATGCTTAGACCTGTCTTTTTGCGTATGCGCTTGACTGATATTCTGAAAATGTCTCCTTATGCTAACTATATGAAAGATATTGCTACTAATAAAAGAAAGATACCGGAAGCTGAAATTCCACCATGCTTGCTAATTATACTTTTAAGGGTGGAATAACAAAGAAATTAGGAGATCCAGGAATACCAACTATACCATGCTCCATTAAAAGAAACTATGTTAAAACCGCTTTATGTGATTTGGGAGCCGGTGTTAGTGTTATGCCTGTCTCTTTATATCGTAGACTTGATTTGAATAAGTTGACACCTACTAAAATCTCTTTGCAAATGGTTGATAAATCAACTGCTATACCCATCGGTATTTGTGAGGATGTGCCTGTTGTGGTTGCAAACATTACTATCTTAACGAACTTTGTTATTCTTGATATTCCCGAGGACGACAGCATGTCGATTATCCTTGGTAGACCCTTTTTGAATATTGCAGGGGCTGTTATTGATTGCAACAGAGGCAATGTCACTTTTCATGTTAATGGTAATGAGCATACGGTACACTTTCCGAAGAAACAACCTCAAGTTCATAGTATTAATTCTACCGGAAAAATTTCAACGATTGCTATTAGAGGTTTTGAATTCCCTCTTCCTACTATCAAAAAGAAATATGATATTCTTATTGTTGGGGACATGCATATCCCCGTTGAGGTAACCTAGTGTTACACAAAAATTCTCCGATTTCATGTCACTCAAAAGAAGTTTGTTAATAAGACTGGATCAACCTTGTTAATGGATTCCTTTTGATGAGCATGAGATGGATGAATTTAGAAAGCACAACTTTCTGTACCCACCTTTTACTTTCTGTTATTTAGAATAAATAAAGCAAAAATACTATTACTTGTCTATTTTCTGAATTATTCATGCAATAAAAAATGTCCCAAAAATAAAAGTTCTCCAAATGCCCTGAAAATTTAGTATGGTTTTTATAGAATATTTGAGAATTTTTGGCACTGAGAACACATCAGGGGGCTGCACCAGTGGGCCACAAGCCCTGGGGGCGCGCCCACCCCCCTGATCGTGCCCTGGTGGCTTATGGGTCCCACGTGGGTCCTCCTCACTTATTCCAGCACCCATCCACTTCGTCTTCCTCCAGAAAAAATCCCACCATTGCTCAAACCCGTGTTCTAGCTCATCTTGCTGCCATTTTTGATCTCCTTGTGCAAAGCTCCATTTGCAAAACTATTTTGGGGGATTGTTCTTCGGTATGTGACTCCTCCAATGGTCCAATTAGTTTTTGTTCTAGTGCTTTATATATTGCAAATTTTTGCTGCTGTGGTGACCTTGTTCTTGAGCTTGCATGTCAAATTTATATGGTCCAAAGAAGTTTTGTTGCATGATATAGCCTCTATGCACTTGTGGGAGTAGTTGCTATCAATTTTGTTGAGTTTTGTTCACTTTTATTTTGAGTCACTAAAAATTTCAGAAATTTTCAGAGAAAAGAAATGATGAAGAGATGGTTGAGAGGCTCTTCAAGCCGGGGTTCTAAAGAAAATGAGAATGAGGAGAAGAAGAAGCCCAAGTACAACCTTCCTCGCACCATGGAGGTTCGGCCGTGTGAATGGCCAAGTGATGCATTCTTGAGCGTGGCCAGAATTATGAGGATTTTTATTATTTGGCAGAGAATGCAGGCATCACCGACTTCCTCCACGATAAGTGTGACCAATACCTCCTACTCACTAATACCTTCGTGCAAAATTTTCACTTTCATGCTAGGAAATCACCACCCACGGTAGAGTTTTATTTATATGATGAGCATAAGGAGATGACACTTTATGATTTTTGCGAGGTTTGGAAATTACCTTATGAGGGCAGCGTCAGTGAACCACGTCCTAGAGATGTGGACGATTTTATTGATGAACTTACCGTAGGGGAAGAGAGAGGGGTGTCGGAAGCGAGAGTGGCTAGCTTACATTTTCCTGTTTTACGTTATTACTCATTATTTGCGGGGAGATGTTTGATTGATCGTGGGGAGAGTGGAGGCCTTAGTGCCCCTGACCTTGCTATTTTGCGCCATGCTTTGTATCGTGATAGAACTTTTAGTTTGGGCGCTATTGTTGCTCGTCGGTTAAACACAAACTGCATGAAGGGTCCCATCTTTGGTGGTATCTATGCCTCCCGCCTTGCTAGACGCTTTGTGTCGGGGACGAATCCACGATCACCTATGGGACCCAGGGAAGGACCCCTTTACGTTCGGCAGGGAGAGACGGTCGCACGAAGAGCAAATCTAGCGAAGAACACGACAGCACACGAGAGAGATTTACCCAGGTTCGGGCCGCACGGATGCGTAAAACCCTACTCCTGCTTTTTGGTGTATTATCTGGATGATTGTTCTAGCTCCAGGAGCGCTACAGTACAGAGTAGCTGCGTACAATACTGGAGTTCTCAATCTCCGAGTTCCTAACCCCCCCCCCACGTTGCCTATGGGCCTCCTTTTATACGCACAAAGGGGTCACCAACAGGTGGCAAACAGTAAAGGTAGAGGTGGAAAGTTGCTACAGTAAGGCCATTATTACTAGGATGACATGTCCTACCTACCACTGACGGCAGGGGACAAGGGCATTAAATGCCCATGCCTTAGCTGTCCAGATACATGTACCTGGACGTCTTGGACGTGGGAAAAGCCTATCCCACCTGCTCCTGCACCGCTAGCTACAGAGTACCGCCGTCTACACAGTGCCCTGCCACGCACACTTGGAAGGACCCAGAGCGCCACGCTGGCAGAGGCACTGGAGCAGCAGCACAGTAGCACAGTGGTACAGTAACGCTTGCCGCGGCAAGACCTTGCCGCACTTGATAGCTTGCCGCAACCAATAGCTTGCCGCGCAAGGTAACTTGCCGGGGCAAGTACCTTGCCGCAGCTGCTATCTTGCCGCAGCCAATGACTTGCCGGGGCAAGTACTCTGCTACAGCAAACCTCAGGCTGGGCCTCAACTGTCCCTCCCGGCAAGCTCCTCTTGCCGGGGCCTTGACTCTTGCTTTGTATACTTTGTTCTTGAATGGCTTAATAATCTTGAGCTTCTCTCTGGCTGTCCTCCCGTAAGCCTGGCCGCGGGATGCTGCTACTGCCCGTGCACAAGTACGGGGTACTAGGGTACCCCTATTCTAGTACACCGACAGGAGCCCCCGGGCCTGGGCCACACACGGTGCCGGGCGTTGTTGGGCCAGGCCCAAACAGTGCACGGGCACGCGTGGCTGGGATAAGCCGAAACGTCTCTACGCTGTTTAATTGCACGCTCTCCCACGCGTCGCGCGTTGAATGCGGAGCGTGGGAAGCGTGCGCAGTTATCTCGAATGACGAAGAGGCGGATGGTTCCGCATCTTTCCCCATAAAAGGAGGGACCTGCAGAAGCACTCACACACTCCTCTCACCATTCTCGATCTCCAAATCTCCGCCTTCTTCTTCCTCCGCTCCAAAACAAAGCGGTTTCCCAATCCTCCGCCACCACGCGCATCCGCATCTCCCTCGGACATCAGCTCCGCCTTCGCCATGCCTCCCAAAGGAGAAAAGGGGAAGACGGGGAAGTCCTCAAGGACGGAGACCCAGGCGCAGTTGAAGAGGCAGAAGTACGCGCTCTTTGCTCCGACGCTCACGGGGGCGGATCTGAAGGCTAAGTTCCAAGGCATGTGGGCCGTGAGGACCAAGGCGCATCCGGCCACCCGCGTTCGTCCAGCCACCGACGAGAGCGAAGTGAGCAAGTACCCCTTCTTTGCTTGCTACTTTTGGTGCGGGCTCTGCCCGCCGTACTCGGATTTCTTCAGCGACGTCATGTACACCTTCAATCTCCGTCTGCTGGATCTCACACCGAATGCCGTATCCACCATGGCAATATTCGCGCATCTGTGCGAGAACTTCGTCGGCGTCGCACCCAACACCGCGCTGTTCAGGCATTTCTTCACTCCCCGTGCTGAAAAGGGGGAGCCTCTCACTGTTGGCGTCTCATTCGTTTCAAGATTGGGCGCCAAGGAGCATTATCTGAAGGGGGATCTCCGCCCAAGATAGGGAGAAATCCGGTCTGAATGGTGTTGGATCATTGACGACGAGCCGCCACCATACTGTGAGCTTCGCAAGACCCCAGCAGCGCGTGGCACGGACTGGAGCGATCTGGATCCCCAGGACAAGAAGCTGGAGATTGCCGCTACCAGGATCATACGGCTCAGGGAGGCCGGGCTCACCATAGGGATGGTTGGCGCAGACTTCCTCCGCCGCCGCATTGCTCCTCTGCAGCAGAGAGGAAGGCCGGCCTCTGATTGGAAGAACCCAGCCGATATCATGCGGCTGCGCCCTGGACTGATCAACAACTTCACAGTTCTGCAGCATGACTTCTTCATGCGAGAACTGTTCAAGCAAGAGACAGATCCAGAGAAGCGCGACAAGGCGTTCACGCTGCCGAAGCACATCGTGCCCCTTTGCAACAACTCCGCATTGAGTGCAATCATCGCTATGATGCCGCTCTGCAATGCGCACAGCGTTGAAGCAACTTGGGACGTGGCGCTCGAAGAAGACGTGCGGCGATTCTTTGACTCCACGGTCGAAAAGCAGGTCCGGGTGGAGGAGTGGCTCATCCGCAACACCACTGAGCAAGAAATAGAATTCATTGCTCGAAGAGTGGAGGAGGACAGGCTCGCCAGGGAAGCTGGCGATTTTGGTTATACTTTGGCGGAGCTCGACGAGGCACAAAAGGAGAGCCTTGCCGAGCAGGGGATGCTTGCCGGGAAGGGCGAGCTCGCCGCACCCGGCAAGGATGTCGGGCCAAGCCAGCTTGCCGACGAGTCAGGCAGCTCGGAGGATGAGGGCTCCTCTTCCGAGGAGGGCATCGAAAGCCCACCGCAGTCAGAGTCCCTAGCCCCTCTGAGGAGGAAACGCCTTCGCAGGCTTGGCAAAGTTGCTGAGCGGCAAGAAGTTCAACAACCGCCGGAGCGCCGTTCGACGCGCTCAACCGCGGCAAGGGCTGGTGCTGCGGGAGCGTCTCACGCGGCCCCGGCAACTGGAGCAGGGTCATCAAAGACCGCTGCTACTACCCCCGCCAAGTGGCCAAGGAGCCCAGCTCCCCCTCCTCCCCCTCCTCACACGGAGGCGGACTTTGATTTTTCCGCTCTCAGCGAAGAGGACGACGAGGAAGAGTAAGTTCCCTTGCTGCGACCCTCAATCTTTGTAAGATTTTGTTTTTGTCCTCACTTGTCGCACTCCGGCCTTGCTTCCGCAGGGAGGAAACCTTGGCGGAGAGGATGAGGAAGAGAGCTAAGGTCTCGACGAGCAAGACTGTGGTGGTCGTCGAAGATGAGCCCACGGCAACCACCGGGGGAGCGTCTGAGACCATCCCGACCAGCTCGGAGCCCAGCCCTCGTCGTAGCCCCCAGCGCAGCCCCCAGCGTAAGTATTCCAACTACCTTTCGCTGGCGGTCGCTGAGGAACAAGCATTTGTCGCTGACATCTTTAGGCATGTAGGAGAGGAGCAGCAAGTGGAGCCATCTGAAGGTACTCCAGAAGTACCACCCACCTCAACCACACCGCCAAGGAGAAGATCTCCGGTAAGGGCTCCCACTAGCGAGCCGAGCCACGAAGAGGAGCCGGCAAACGCCGAAGCGCCAAGCACCAGCGCTGGCGACCCCACCCCAATGACAAACGTTGACGGGGGAGGGGAGCCCACCGCTCCTGAGATCAACACGGGTAAACCCACTTGCCGCAAAACTCTTTCTGCTTTCTTTCTTTTGTCTTCTTGAATTTCTTCCTGAAGCTCTTTTTGCTTTACTTTTCGGGTTGGCAGAGCCCTCCTCGGTAGAGCCAATGAACATTGACTCTTCTGCCGAGGAGAACACCGCAGGGGCCGTTGACGACGAGGCCGCCAAGGCCGCCGCTGCCAAGGCCGACAAGCTGGCAGCCGACAAGCTTGCCGACGAAGAAGCTGCCAGGGCTGCCGAAGAGGCCGGCAAGGCCGCCGAGGATAATACCGCCAAGGCGCCCACCGATGAAGCCGCCAAGGCTGCTGAAGCTGAGGCTGCCCAGAAGGCTGCTGAGGAGGCCGGCGAGGGAGCCGGTGGTCATACTGACGGCCCTGAGGCCACAGGAGCGCCAGGCGCTACTCCACCACGGGTCCCTCAACCACTGAAGAGGTGGCAGCGCCCAACTCGCCTCCGCCAAGCAAATACATCCGGGTCGGCGAGAACGTCTACGTCAGCCTCCCCTGGACGGCGGGCTCTAGAGCGCCAACCGAGGAGGATGTTGTGGACGAGGAGATCCTTGCCGCTGCCGGGCTCCAGCTTGTGGATGCGCCAGGCGCCAGCAGCATGTCTGAAGAGGAGCAACTGCTCCAAAAGCTGCCGAATCTTCATCGCGCCCGACGGGAGAAGCTAGCTTCCAGGGAGGTGCTCATCGAGAAGGCCGAAGCTGACATGTTGAGGCGCGCGGAGATCTTGGCGGACGTCCGCGCGCGATCTCTTAATGCGTTAGAGGTCAAGCGGGCACAGCTGGCCGAAGAACGGTAGGCCCTCCTCCTGATGAAGCAAGACATTGAACAAAAACAGGAGGAGACCGCCAAGGAGTTGTCTGCTCAGGCCGGTGATCTGAACCAGCGGAAAGTGGACCTCGATGCCCATGAAGAGGAACTTGCCGAGCACAAGAAGAAACTTGCCGAAACCCTCCAGCAAAAAGACGAGGAGGTGGCAAGACTTGTCGCAGAGCGGACCCAGGGGCAGGCACAAAAACACCAGAAGGAAATCGAAGTCTTGGCCCAAGAGTACGCCAGCAAGTTGGTGGAGGCCACCAACGCTGTCGCTGCTGCAGAAGTGAGCAGGAAGGAAACGGAGGAGAAAGTGGCAAGACTAGAGGCCGCCCTCAAGGCAAACGGTGACAAGCTCTCAACGCTTGAAAGTGAGAGGGCAAAGGTGACCCACACTTTGGCGGAGATGCAAGTTACCATAGCCAAGAAGAACAATCTGCTTGCCGCCGCCAATGATTCCATAGCAGACCTGAAGCTGAAGCTGACCACGCTGAAGGAGACGCTCGACACCACCAGAAAGCGCGAAGGGCTTCTAATGACAGAGCTCCAGAAGGAAAAGGGTCCGCTTCAAGACGCTATTGCAACCCACAAGAAGTTCAGGGATAACGTGGGGATCTTCACAGACAGGCTTGCCAGCGCCGCCGAGGGCATCGACAAGGAGCTGACTGCCCTGAAGGTGCCGGACTTCAGGTACTCCACCGACAAGAACACGCAAACTAGCGTCAAGCTAGCCGAGTTCTTCGACGGAGTAGTAGAAGCACTCCAACAGCTCCAAGTCAATCAAAAGGCTCAACTGGCCGACGAGTCACGCAGGCTTTGCCGGGGAGTTCTCCGGAGGTTGTTGGTGAAGATAGCATACAGAAACCCGGGCGTCGACTTCAGCAACATCTTCAAAAGCTTGCCGAAGGGATACGACCCCGCGCCACTAGAGGCCCTTGTCGCGCCCATCGTGGAGAGGGTGGACCATATCCAGAGAGTCGAAGGCGAGCACCGCAATTAGAGAGCCCATTCTTCTCCCTCCTTGCCGCCGCTACACATGTTAAAGAACAACCTGTTTAAGCCGCGGCAACTTATCTTGTAATATAACTTGCAATATTTTGGAGTTAATGCATGTCATCTCCCTTGAGCAATTTCTTTCTTTGTGTGTACTTGCCCTACGCTTATAGGGAACTTGCCGGTGCGCGCACCATTGCCGCGAGCGCTGGGTGCGGGACTTCAGCAGCCTACTGGCGGTGCCGCTGCCGGCAAGCAACCTTGTCGCGCTCAGTGCAGCCACTTAGGTTGTTGAGCGGACTCGAAACGAGATAAGGGCGCGACCGATTACGCTTAGGTTCCATCGCGCATAGGTTTTCCATACAAAGAGTAGTATCGTTCAAGGAAAATAACCTTGGAAATAAAAAAGAATTTGATTGCTCAAACTTTGGCACTTAGCTTTGTCGTTGATCTCTCCGCGGCAAGGTCTTGTCACTGCTTGCCGCTGCCTTCTTCCCGGCAAGGCAAAGTTTCTTTGAACGACGCCTGGTCCATATCATTATCCCATCCCCCCCGGCAAACTTATGCGCGAGGGAAGCTTCTGTCTCTTTGAGAAAAAGAAAGAATAGAAAATAACGATATAGGAGCTTGGCGGCTCGTTAATGCTTACCGGGGAGGCTGTACTGCACAGTATGTCAGATAATCATGCAAAATAAAAGTAAACATGAAATCGTCAAAAACTGCGAAACACAAAAGCTTTATTTATGCACAGGGTCTGCGCGTGGCTTTGTACAAAGGATTACATGCAACAGCGGCAAGACTTGTACAAAAGGTGGTTGCCGGGGAAGGGCCCGGCAACCGCGCCTTATGGAAAAAACTTACGAAGATGCTCAATGTTCCAAGAGTTGATCACTGGAATGCCATCCTCGGTCTCCAGGCGGACAGCGCCAGGCCTGGTGACTCATTTCACCCGATAAGGGCCTTCCCACTTCGGCATCAACTTGTTTGAATTCTTGGCCGATTGAACGCGCCGAAGAACAAGGTCGCCTTCCTCGAGACTTCTGGCATTAACTTTGCGGCTATGGTAGCGACGCAAAGCTTGCTGGTAGCGAGCAGCTCTCACAGCAGCCTGAAGACGATCCTCCTCGAGGAGCACAGCGTCATCTTGCCGCAGTTGCTCTTGCTCAAGCTCATCGTAAGCGAGCACTCGAGGTGACCCGTATACGAGTTCCGTGGGGAGAACCACCTCTGCTCCATAGACTAGAGCAAAAGGCGTCTGGCCAGTAGCTCGATTTGGCATCGTCCTGATCGACCAAAGAACCACTGGCAGCTCCTCGATCCAGTTCTTGCCGCACTTGCGCAGCCTGTCGAAAGTTCTCATCTTGAGCCCATGCAGCACTTCAGCATTTGCCCTTTCAGCTTGACCGTTGCTTCGCGGGTGAGCAACAGAAGCGAAACAGACCTTGGCGCCAAGGTCTTCGACATACTACATGAAGGCGTGGCTCGTGAACTGGGTACCGTTGTCGGTGATGATCCTGTTAGGAACACCAAAGCGACAAACAATTCCCTTGAAGAACTTGATGGCTGATTGTGCTGTCACCTTCCTCACTGCTTCCACTTCCGGCCACTTCATGAACTTGTGGATGGCCACATACAAGTACTCGAAGCCCCCGGTGGCACGGGGAAAGGGGCCGAGGATGTCGAGCCCCCAGACCGAAAATGGCCAGGAGAGAGGGATTGTCTGGAGAGCTTGAGCTGGCTGATGAATCTGCTTGGAATGAAACTGGCACGCTTCACACTTGGTTACTAGTGCAGTTGCATCCTGGAGGGCGGTGGGCCAAAAGAAACCTTGCCGGAAAGCCTTTCCAGCAAGGGCTCTTGACCCTATGTGGTGACCACATATGCCTCCATGAATCTCCGCCAATAGCTCCTGCCCCTCTTCCCGGGGAATACACTTCAATTTCACACCGTTTGGTCTTTTTCTGCACAGCATGTCATCGACAAATTGATACATATTGGACCGTCGGGCTACTTTCTCCGCTTCTTCCTGCTCTTCGGGAAGTTCTCCTGTCTGAAGGAAACGGACGATCTGCTGCGCCCACGCTGGAGCCTGTGGCTCGACAACGAGGACTAAAGGCATTTCTTCTGCTGCGGGAACATCAGGCCCTACAGCAAGAGCTTGTCGCTCTACCAGAGCCGGCCGTTCCCCGACGAGCTTGGCGGGAACAGCCGCTTCAACGACAAGAGCCTGGGGCCCTGCTGGAGCGTGCTGTCCTTCAACAAGCTCGTCAGGAGCAGTTGCTTCAACGACGGAAGCCCAAGGCCTCGTCGGAGCATCTTGCTCCTCAGCGCTTTGATCAGGAGCGCCTGCTTCAATGACAAGGACCCGAAGTCTTGTCGGAGCAAGTTGCCCCTTTGCATCTTGCCTAGGAGCACCCGCTTCAACGACAAGAGCGTGAGGCCTTGTCGGAGCAAGTTGCCCCTCTGCATCTTTGGCGCTGGCTTTGGCAGCCTTCTTGCCGGCGGCTTCGGGGAGCTCTGCCGGGAAGTAGTCGCCAGAAGCGAACTTCCTCTTCCTGCCTTGCCCAACTGATGGCGTCACGGATGGCTGAGTTAGTTGGAGCACAAAAGTGCCTGGTTCCACAGGCAATTTGAGTGCGGCGCGCTTTGACAAACCATCGGCAATGTCATTCTCAGCACGTGGGACGTGCTCCATTTGTAGGCCGTCAAAGCGTTCTTCCAACTTCCTCACCTCATCTACATAAGCTTCCATCAATGGGCATTGGTAGTTCTTGTTCACTTGCCTGACGACAAGCTGCGAATCTCCCCTGACAATAAGCTTCTTGATCCCAAGGTCTGCCGCGATCCTGAGACCGGCAAGCAACCCCTCATACTCTGCAGTATTGTTCGTCGCCTGTTCCTTGGGAAAGTGCATTTGGACCACGTACTTGAGGTGCTCTCCGGTGGGTGCGACAAGCAGTACGCCAGCACCGGCGCCTTGCAGCGAAAAGGCACCATCAAAGTACATAAGCCACTCTTTGCTTGTCTCCTTGCCGGGGAGAGTCGTCTCTGGGATTTCTTCGTCTGGCGTTGGTGTCCATTCTGCGACAAACTCTGCCAAAACTCGGCTCTGTATGGTTGATGCACTCTCAAACTTGAGACCAAAGCTCGACAACTCCAACGCCCACTCGACAATCCTGCCTGTCGCTTCTGGATTTTGCAAAATCCTTTTCAGCGGGAAGCGAGTGACGACGGTAACTTCATGTGCTTGAAAGTAATGGCGCAGCTTTCTCGAGGCCATGAGAAGGCCGAAAAGCAGCTTCTGCACACCAGAATACCTTGACCTAGCTCCCTGCAGAAGAGAGCTCACAAAGTAGATCGGGCGCTGCACCATTTTCTTCTTTTGTATCACTTCGCCTGACTGCGCAAACGAATCCTTGTCGGCAGCAAAACTTGTCGGGGGAGCCCCCAGCTTGTCGCTGGACGTGCTTGCCGCAGTTACTGCCTCCTCATCCACCTCTCTCTCCGCTACTAGCGCAGCACTAACCACTTGATTGGTTGCCGCTAGATACAGCAACAACTTCTCTTGTGGTTTAGGTGCGACAAGTATTGGAGGAGAGGAGAGGTATCTCTTCAAGTCTTGCAGCGCTGCCTCTGCCTCCGGAGTCCATTTCAATGGACCTGCCTTTTTTAAGATTTTGAAAAATGGCAGGGCGCGCTCAGCTGACTTGGAGATAAACCTACTGAGAGCAGCAACACAGTCGGCAAGTCGTCGTACATCCTTGACGTGCTTCGGTGCTTCAATTTGCTCAATGGCTTTGATCTTGTTAGGATTGGCTTCAATTCCACGTTGAGACACAAAGAACCCGAGAAGCTTGCCGGAGGGAACTCCAAACACGCACTTCTCGGGGTTGAGCTTCAGGTTGATCTTGCGCAGATTTACAAAAGTTTCTTCTAGATCTTGAACCAAAGTAGCCCTGTCCTTGCTTTTGACCACTATATCATCCATATAGGCTTCCACATTTCTGTGCAGCTGAGGCTCAAAAGCAATCTGGACGGCTCTTGCAAATGTTGAACCAGCATTTTTCAAACCAAATGGCATACGTATGAAACAGTATGTGCCACAGGGTGTGATAAATGCGGTCCTTTCCTCATCTTCCTCAGCCATGAAGATTTGATGATACCCTGAATATGCGTCAAGAAATGAAAGCAAATCACATCCTGCCGTGGAGTCAACAATCTGGTCTATGCGGGGCAAAGGAAATGGGTCTTTGGGACAAGCTTTATTGACATCAGTGAAATCAATACAAAGTCTCCATTTTCCATTCGCTTTGCGCACGACAACAGGATTGGCCAACCATGTAGGATGGAGCGCTCCTTTGACGAGGCCTGCTGCTTCCAACTTCTTGATTTCTTCCGCAATAAACTCTTGCCGCTCCACAGCTTGCTTCCTGGCTTTCTGCTTGACGGGCCTCGCGTGGGGACAGACGGCAAGGTGGTGCTCAATTACTTTCCTGGGAACACCGGGGATGTCGGACGGTTGCCATGCAAACACGTCGACATTCGCCCGCAGGAAAGCAACGAGCGTGCTTTCCTATTTGTTGTCAAGTGTGGCACTGATGGTGAAGGAACCACCAGTGCCGTCCTCCTTGGCGGGCACCTTCTTTGTCGCCGGCGGAGCGGCTTTGTTCTTCTTGCACTTGCCGGTGGAGCTCTCTGGTGCGTCCTCGACGGCAGCGCAGCACTCCGAAGAGGTGCGCTTGCCGGAGTGGGCACAGGAGCTCTTGCCGGACTTCCTCTTGTTCTTCCCCCCGGGAGCTTCAGCGGCAAGTGCCTTCGCGGCAGTTGCGGCAGCTGCTTCCCGGTAGATCTTGTCGGCGCAAACAAGTGCATCCTTCTTATCGCAGGGAACTGTGATAACACTTACTGGGCCTGGCATCTTCAACACGTTGTAGGCATAATGAGAGGCTGCCATGAACTTGGCGAGCGCTGGACGGCCAAGTATCCCATTATAAGGCAATGGAATATCGGCAACGTCAAAGGTGACCTTCTCGGTCCGGTAGTTCAGCTCGCCGCCAAATGTCACTGGCAGCGTGATCTTCCCTTTCGGCTTGCTCCTTCCTGGATTGACTCCTTGGAAAGTACCAGTTTCCTCAAGCTCGCCGTCAGGGATTTGAAGTTTCCGGAGCACAGCGGGCGAAATCAGATTCAAGCCGGCCCCACCGTCAACTAACATCTTCGTGACCTTGAGGTTGCGGATCATTGGTGAAACCAACATCGGCAAGCACCCGACCGCCGTTGTGCGGTTAGGGTGGTCCTCAATGTCAAAGACGATAGGCGTGTCGGACCACTTCAGAAGCTTTCTGGCGTCAACAGATGGTTCCGCCGCATTGATCTCTCGCGCCCACTGTTTAAGTTGGCGGTGAGAAGAATGCAACGAAGCACCACCGTCAACACACAAGACTTCTGTGGCTTTCTGGAATTCATGCTCACTGGATTCTTCATCATCTAGATCATCATCATCATCATCTTTGTCGCGGCCACGAGGAGGCCTGTCTCTATGCTGCTGCTTGGCCTTGCCACGACGCCCTCCTCGGGCAGTGCGCTTCTTGCCGGACCCGCCAGCACCTTCTGGGGCCTTCTCCTTGTCGCGCCTCTCATACTCAGCTTTCTGCTGCTCGACAAGCTGCTCGACTCGTCGGCAGTTCTGGAGATCGTGTCCCTTGGTGCGGTGGATCTTGCAATATTGCTTGTCGGAGCCGTCCTGCTTGTCGGCAGCCGCCAAGGCCTGACAGTTGGCGCACGCGGCAATCTCCTTGCCGGAGCCCTCAACTTTGGCCTTGTCGGCGCTGCCGTTGCCGCTGGACTGTTCGACGGCAAGCACAGCTTTGCCATTTTTCTTCCTGTTGTTCCGCCGCCGGCCCTTCTTTGCCGGGGCGGTACCTTCGCTATCAGAGCTCCCCCTGCGCCAACACCTTCACCGGGAAGTTTCCTTCCCTCTTCAGCACGCGCACACTTGTCGGCGAGAGCATATAGCTGGCCAATGTCTCTGACCTTGGTCATCGCCATTTCCTCCCGCATCTTGCGGTTACGCATGTTCTGATGGAACGCGCTAATAACCGCAGCGGGGTGAACATCTGGGATGTTGTACTGTACGCGGCTGAACCTTTGAATGTATTTGCGCAGGGGCTCTCCTTCCTTCTGGGGGATGAGATGAAGATCACTCTCCTGGCCATGAGGTTGATGACCGCCGGTAAAGGCACCAACAAACTGATGGCACAGGTCCGCCCATGAAGAAATGGAGTTCTCCGGCAAGTGCATGAGCCATGAGACGACGTTGTGCTTTAACACGAGCGGGAAGTAGTTAGCAAGAATCTTGTCGTCTCGTCCCCCGGCAGCTTGCACCGCAATGGTGTAAATGCTGAGGAACTCCGACGGGTGTGTCTTGCCATCATACTTCTCTGGCACGTCAGGCTTGAAAGCCTTGCGGTTGGGCCACTGGACCTGCCGCAGCTCACGGGTGAATGCTGGACAACTTACCGCGTACGGCAAGTCGCCAGGATCCCCTGGCGCATGCATGTTAACAGCGGGCCCTGCGCGTCTGTCGGACTGACGATGCGCTTCTCTCCTTCGCTCGATAGTGGTACGAGCGTCTTCTCCTCTGCGTTCCTGAAGAACGAGGCGCTGGTCACAACGAGCTCGCGGGTCAGACGACGCCGTGGAATCATCGCCACGGGCGTCGTTTCGACGTGTCGGCGACCGAGGCCGTCTGGGCGGGGAGTGTACGGTCGTTGCCCCCTCGCCGTTCTTGTTGGTGACAGCATTGTCACCAGTTCTCTTGTCGGCCGCGCGCACCGGGTCGGCATCAGCGAAGCTGAGAAGGCTCTGAATGGTTGCCCTCCACTCGTCAAGCTTATCTGCTGGTGGAGGGAAGTTCAGGAGCAGCTGCGCACGCGCCAACGCTTCTGCTGGTGAGGGAGGTATCGAGTGGCGTGAGGACTGTGGGATGCTCTTACTCCTAACAGTGTTAGAAGGAGCATCTCCACGCCCAGGCGACCGTACCTCGACCCCGCCAGCGTGTTGATGCGTATGGTGACCCTGCGCATCTCGAGATCGATGCGCAAGTTCATTATCCAGGGAGCGCCTGGCACCTGGGGCGTCAGGACGCTGCCTGTCACGGGCTTCTTGCGAAGGCCGCGGCGTCTGAACCGGCGCAGGCGTTCTAGAATGCGCAGCACCGTTTCTGGAGCTTGCAGGGCCAGCAGCAGTGAGCAGCGCTGCGTTCCCAGACCCAGCAGCCCCAAGATTGGCGTTGTTGGCCCGGTTTTGGACAGGTGGAGGTAATGGGAGCTCTCGCTTTCCAGTCCCTCCAGCAGCCGCAATCACGTCGGCACCCTCCTGCATGGGAGCAGGCGGGTTGGACGTAGACGCACCGATGGCTGAAGTCTTCTTTTTTGGAGCCATAAGGCGGAGGATGGCCCAAAAACTAACGCGCAAACCGCTAGATTAGGTTCACACAACCTCTCCCCCTACCTGGCGCGCCAAAGTTGTCGGGGACGAATCCACGATCACCTATGGGACCAAGGGAAGGACCCCTTTACGTTCGGCAGGGAGAGACGGTCGCACGAAGAGCAAATCTAGCGAAGAACACGACAGCGCACGAGAGAGATTTACCCAGGTTCGGGCCGCACGGATGCGTAAAACCCTACTCCTGCTTTTTGGTGTATTATCTGGATGATTGTTCTAGCTCCAGGAGCACTACAGTACAGAGTAGCTGCGTACAATACTGGAGTTCTCAATCTCCGAGTTCCTAACCCCCCCCCCCATGTTGCCTATGGGCCTCCTTTTATACGCACAAAGGGGTCACCAACAGGTGGCAAACAGTAAAGGTAGAGGTGGAAAGTTGCTACAGTAAGGCCATTATTACTAGGATGGCATGTCCTACCTACCACTGACGGCAGGGGACAAGGGCATTAAATGCCCATGCCTTAGCTGTCCAGATACATGTACCTGGACATCTTGGACGTGGGAAAAGCCTATCCCACCTGCTCCTGCACCGCTAGCTACAGAGTACCGCCGTCTACACAGTGCCCTGCCACGCATGCTTGGAAGGACCCAGAGCGCCACGCTGGCAGAGGCACTGGAGCAGCAGCACAGTAGCACAGTGGTACAGGAACGCTTGCCACGGCAAGACCTTGCCGCACTTGATAGCTTGCCGCGCAAGGTAACTTGCCGGGGCAAGTACCTTGCCGCAGCTGCTATCTTGCCGTAGCCAATACCTTGCCGCAGCCAATGACTTGCCGGGGCAAGTACTCTGCTACAGCAAACCTCAGGCTGGGCCTCAACTGTCCCTCCTGGCAAGCTCCTCTTGCCGGGGCCTTGACTCTTGCTTTGTATACTTTGTTCTTGAATGGCTTAATAATCTTGAGCTTCTCTCTGGCTGTCCTCCCGTAAGCCTGGCCGCGGGATGCTGCTACTGCCCGTGCACAAGTACGGGGTACTAGGGTACCCCTATTCTAGTACACCGACACTTTGAGATACCTATTAGGCATGATGAGGAGGAGGAGATGCTGTTACCCACTAGATATTTGGACTACAATAGTATGGTAGCGCATGATTTTCTTAAGAAGGATAAGGACAAGAGACTCCTATATAACTTAGTATTTAGTCAGGGTACTTGTGAGACTATTGCTTTACTTGCTTCTTCCTTGTTCAATATTCATTCAGGCAGGTACACTATTATGCCCGAGGACATCTATAGATTTTGGGGTCTTGTACAACCCCCAGCACCTGAGCCAGCACTAGTTCCTGATCCATATTAGGAGCCCATTTTTCAGTGGGAACCACAGGAGCTCGCCAACCAGTGGAACCCTCAGGACCCTCCGGAGTATCGAGGAGAGGGTTATTTCGAGCCGTGGTCATAAACCAACTTAGGCTAAAAGCCTAAGCTTGGGGGAGTATGTATCTCTCACCGACATTACATTCATGTTCACACACTCATTTCAGTTGTCGGTGTTCATACTTTTTCATTGTATTATCCATGTTAGTTTATTTTTCTTGCTCTCTTCTTGTGTGTTTGAAAAATTTGAGAAAAATAAAAAAAAATTAGTTCTCGCTTCTTTCCAGTTTTCTTTCTAGTTTATTTAGTAGTAGAATTAAAAGAAAACCCAACAAGATTTCTCGTTCTTCTTTTGCTTGTTGGGAGCTTTCCCGTGTAAATAGTTTTTCTCATTCTTGTTTTACTTTCTTAAGAAAAACAAAAATTCCAAAAATATTTCAGTGTGTTTCTTTGAAGTTATTTTCTTTTCTTTGGGTCGTGAGGAGAAGACCACGATGAAAATGTTGAGTGGTTCTCATATGCATTATTATTGATCTAACAAAGAGCCCATATTACCTTGTCTTCTTCTTTGAATAAATGTTTGTAGATTCCAGCTTAGTCCAATCCATGTGCACTCTTATTATTATTCACACCGTTCGGTCATGCAAGTGAAAGGCAATAATGACGATATATGATGAAATGATTGAGATGGAGAAAAGCTGGTACGAACTCGACCTATTTTGTTTTTGTAAATATGATTAGTTCATCATTCTTGATTCAGCTCATTATGAATGAAACATGTTTGCAATGACAATTAGAGATTATATTACTCATGCCATGCTTAATTAGCTAGGAGTTTATAATGGTTTGTCTTGAGTGCCAACATGCAAATTAAAATGGTTGATGTAGTATGATAGGATGGTATCCTCCTTTGAATGATTTAAGTGGCTTGACTTGGCACATGTTCACGCATGTAGTTGAATCAAAATCAACATAGCCTCCATGATATTTATGTTCATGGTGATTTATATCCTACTCATGCTTGCATTCAATGTTAGTTAATCTCAATGCATGTTTATGACCGTTGTCGCTCTCTAGTTGGTCGCTCCTCAATCTTGTGCTAGCCTTCACTTGTACTAAGCGGGAATACTGCTTGTGCATCCACTTCCTTAAACCCAAAGTTGTTCCATATGAGTCCACCATACCTACCTATATGCGGTATTTACCTGCCGTTCCAAGTAAATTTGCATGTGCCAAACTCTAAACCTTCAAATAATATTCTGTTTTGTATGCCCGAATCGCTCATGTAGCGACTGGGGGCTGCCAGTATCTTCCATGCTAGGTGGGTTATTCTCAAGATGAGTGTTTATTCACTTGCCATTCACGAGAAAGTGGCTGGTAATCGGGATGCCCAGTTCCATGCTCTAAATCAAATCAAAATATAACTTCAAAACAAAACTCCCCCAGGATTGTTGTTGGTATGGACAGTACCCGTTGTTTCGGACCAGCCGTGGAGTGTGATTGTTGGTGGAGGGGGAATAAAAACTTTACCATTCTGTTTGGGAACCATCTATAATGTATCAGCATGGAAGATACCGAGATCTCTTGGTTGTTATGTTGACAATGAAAGCGTGCCACTCAAAATTATATTCATCTCTGTTTTAAAAGCTCGAGCTCTGGCACCTCTGCAAATCCCTGCTTCCCTCTACGATGGGCTTATCTATTTACTTTTATTGTTGAGTCATCATCCTCTTATAAAAAGCACCAGTTAGAGAGCACCACTGTCATTTGTATGCATTGTTATTAATTGATATTGAGTATGACTGTGACTGGATCTCTTTTACCATGAATTACAATGTCTAGTCAGCACTTGATCTTCAGGGTGCTCTGCATTTATGGTTTGTGGTCTGAGAAAGGGCTAGCGAGATACCATTTTGTTATATCCTATCATGATTGTTCTGAAGAAGTGTTGTCATCGGAGGTTCATTATTATTGCTCGCTAGTTGATTATCCCATTGATATGAGTAAATGTGAGACCTAAATGTTATTGTGAATATGGTTAGTTCATAATCTTTGCTGAAAACCTGAATGCTGGCTATACATATTTGCAACAACAAGATCAAACAGAGTTTGTAAAAGTTTTTCTTTGTCACTTTCAGTTTGTCAACTGAATTGCTTGAGGACAAGCAATGGGTTAAGCTCGGGGGAGTTGATACATCTCCGCCCTATCTACTTTTCCAAACTCTTTTGCCCTTGTTTTGGACTCTAATTTGCATGATTTGAATGGAACTAACCCGGACTGACGCTGCTTTCAGTAGAATTGCCATGGTGTTATTTTTGTGCAGAAATAAAAGTTCTTGGATTAACCTGAAAATTTACGGAGAATACTTTTGGAATATATCAAAAATACTGGCAAAAGAATCAACCAGAGGGGGTCCACCCATTGGCCACAAGCCTGGGGGTGCGCCCTGGTGGCTTGTGGGCCCCTGGACCTCCTCCGACCCTAACTCCAACTCTATATATTCACATCCGGAGAGGAAAAAACCAGAGAGAAGGATTCATCGTGTTTTACGATATGGAGCCGCTTCCGCCTCCTGTTCTTCATTGGGAGGGTAGATCTGGAGTCCGTTCGGGGCTCCGGAGAGGGGGATTCATCGCCATCATCATCACCAACCTTCCTCCATCACCAATTTCATGATGCTCACCACCGTGCGTGAGTAATTCCATCGTAGGCTTGCTGGACGGTGATGGGTTGGATGAGATTTATCATGTAATCGAGTTAGTTTTGTTAGGCTTTGATCCCTAGTATCCACCATGTTCTGAGATTGATGTTGCTATGACTTTGCTATGCTTAATGTTTGTCACTAGGGCCCGAGTGCCATGATTTCAGATCTGAACCTATTATGTTTTCATGAATATATTTGTGTTCTTTATCCTATCTTGCAAGTTGTAGACACCTATTACGTGTTATGATCTGCATACCCCAAGGTGGCAATAATTGGGATTCTTTCCGGTGATTACCGTAGTTTGAGGAGTTCATGTATTCACTAAGTGCTAATGCTTTGTTCCGGTTCTCTATTAAAAGGAGGCCTTAATATCCCTTAGTTTCCATTAGGACCCCGCTGCCATGGGAGGGTAGGACAAAAGATGTCATGCAAGTTCTTTTCCATAAGCACATATGACTATATACGGAATACATGCCTACATTATATTGATGAATTGGAGGTAGTTCTGTGTCACCCTAGGTTATAACTATTACATGATGAATGCCATCCGACATAATTATCCATCACTGATACGTTGCCTACGAGCCCTTCACATATTGATCTTTGCTAAGTTACTTTGCCGTTGCTACTGTTACAATTGCTACAAAACTGCTACTGTCACTTTTATCACCGTTACCGTTACTTCCATACTACTTTGCTACTAAAAACTTTGCTACAGATATTAAGTCTTTCAAGTGTGGTTGAATTGACAACTCAGCTGCTAATACTTGGGAATATTCTTTGGCTCCCCATGTGTCGAATCAATAAATTTGGGTTGAATACTCTACCCTCAAAAACTGTTGTGATCCCCTATACTTGTGGGTTATCAGGTAGCATCATGGAATCGGTGATGAAGGAGGGTTGGTGATGACGAATACCGAAGATTCCCCTCTCCGGAGCCCCGAACGGGCTCCAGATATGGCCTCCCGATGAAAAACAGGAGGTGGCGGCGGTTCCGTATCACAAAATGTGATGAAACTTGGTCTCCTATTATTTTTCTCTCCAAAAATAGGTATTTATGGAGTTGGAATTAGGGTCAGGGGGCCACCAGGTGGGCACAACCCACCAGGGCACGCCAGAGGGAGGGGGCGTGCCCTGGTGTATCGTGCCCAGCCAGGGCACCCCCTCCAGTGGTTCTTGGTTCCAGTATTTTTGACATATTATGGAATAAATCTTCGAAAAGTTTCGTCCAAATCCAAGAACTTTTATTTCTGCACAAAAACAACACCATGGTAGTTCTGCTGATAACAACGTCAGTCCGGGTTAGTTTCATTCAAATCATGCAAATTAGAGTCCAAAACAAGAGCAAAAGTGTTAGGAAAAGTAGATACGACGGAGACGTATCAGTCATCACCAACTCTCTCCCCCTCTATGCAGCGGTGTAACCTCTCTTTTACCCGCTATAATCTCTACTTAAACATGGTGCTCAATGCTATATATTATTTCCCAATGATGTATGGCTATCCTATGATGTTTGAGTAGATCCATTTTGTCCTATGGGTTAATTGATGATTGTGATTGGTTTGAGTTGTATGTTTTATTATTGGTGCTGTCCTATGGTGCTCTCCATGTCGCGCAAGCATGAGGGATCCCCGCTATAGGGTTTGCAATATGTTCATGATTCGCTTATGGTGGGTGGCGTGAGTGACAGAAGCATAGACCCGAGTAAGTAGGTTGTTTGCATATGGGAGTAAAGAGGACTTGATACTTTAATGCTATGGTTGGGTTTTACCTTAATGATATTTAGTAGGTGCAGATGCTTGCTAGAGTTACAATCATAAGTGCATATGATCCAAGTAGAGAAAGTATGTTAGCTTATGCCTCTCCCTCATATAAAATTGCAATAATGATTACCGGTCTAGTCATCGATTGCCTAGGGACAAATAACTTTCTTGTGATAAAAATCTCTCTACTAAAACTAACTTAATTGTTTCTTTATCTAAACATCCCCTAACTTTTATTTACGTGCTCTTTATTATCTTGCAAACCTATTCCGTTAGACCTACAAAGTAATTCTAGTTTCATACTTGTTCTAGGTAAAGCGAACGTTAAGCGTGCGTAGAGTTGTATCAGTGGTCGATAGAACTTGAAGGGAATATAAATTCTACCTTTAGCTCCTCGTTGGGTTGGACACTCTCACATATCGAGAAAGGCTACAATTGATCCCCTATACTTGTGGGTTATCAGGCTCTGACCTCGCGAAATGCGGAGGGGCCATGATCAGCAAGAACCAGGGGGTGAATGATTCAAGGGAACCTTCATCGAAATGGTGAAGGAGTGGCAGTGAGAGTGGTTCTATATCACTGAGCCTCTTGCCCCTGGCCAGGATGAGGTCCCAGCCTACTCGGCCGGGCCTCCGAAGTAACTCAAGTCCTGGAAGGAGAAGGGCGTCGCCTGGGGGAACCCAACCGAGGTGGAGGCCATGATCAAGAGGATCAAGTGGTGGGCCACCACAAAGAACCTCCAGCTCACCGACATCATCAACGTCATGCTCAACCGCCGTATGCTCCCGCTCCAGCTTCGGGCTACCCCGATGTGGGTGCAAAAGCCCGAGGACATGGGCCCCCTCACAGCCTTCTTCCGCTCCACTTTGGCCCCTATGTGGACGAAGCTCATGAAGCTGGCCAAGGACAAGATCCCCAAGGAGGGGGAGAACCTCGACTTCGAGGACGGCCACGACGTCCCCAGTAATTGTTCTATCACACACACACCCAAATTCTTGTCTTTTATATTGACGGGTAGATTCTGACAAATCGCTTATGCTTAACGCTTGCAGAAGTGGCTGGCCTGGGCCCAAAAAGCGCGATGCCCCGCCCCACTACCAGAGGAGCAGCTAACTTCCCTGCTCACTATGCTCCTAACAGAGGAGCCGCACGTGGTGGCCCCCAAAGGGACGAAGTCCCTAAAGAGCAAGACGAGTGCTCGAGCTCGGGAGACCTCGTGTCAGGACCCCGATCCTAAGTCACACCGATCTAGCATGTAACACATCATATCACTTTGCGGCCTCACGCACGGTATCCCCACGGGTGCCACCTTACCTGGCCCGGGACCATTTGCGCCTTTTGGCTCACGTATATGATAGTGTCGCTAGCATCCATATGACAGAGAACCCGGGCCGACATGACTAGTCGTAAACCCAAGGTGGCACTAACTTACAGGGCAGGCATAAATGACCCAGCAATGCACGTGTCGGTCAACAACGTGTGCAACTGAGTCGTAGCAAGCTACAAGGACTCCAGTACAACACCGCGTGACATTTCCCTGAAGGGACAGACACAGGAGCAAAGAAGGATACATGCCGATCATCCCATGTGTTCCGGAGCAGTAGCAAGCTACCATGGCTCAGTGGAAGCACTAGGAGACATTTCCCCATAAGAGAGGCTACCAAGAATAAACAACGAGGTGTCGGATCCCACACATAGCAATACACGTTACACGTACGCATAACATGAAAGTATGTGCTATACAACATGGCATCACAACATAACTCAACAACTCATATAGATAAAGGCCCAGAAGAGCCACATAGTATTTATTACAAACAGGGGTCACATGACCCAACATACAGAGCATACAAGCAATGAAAGCATAACATGTATGAGTATAGACAACTACAAATGAAAAAGGCTGAGAAGCTTGACTATCTACAAAACCCTCCCAAGGGTACAAGATCGTAGCTGAGGTAACAAGCTAAACATTGAAGTCCACGCGGAACTACTAGTGAGACTGAATTCTCCTCTGCAAAACATAAATTAAGCAAACGTGAGTACAAATGTACCCAGCAAGACTTACATCAGAGCTAACTACATATGCATCAGTATCAACAAGGGGGTTGTGGGGTTTGACTGCAGCAAGCCAGCTTTGACTCAATGGCTATCCTGTACTACGACTACTGGTAACTCTTTTGAGGTGGCGCACACGAGTCCACATATTCACCATATCAATACACCACTATGGATCTGCTCCCGTCTCCCTACGAGAAGGTCATCCATAGCACTCACGCTTATCTTGCGTGTTTTAGAGTATCCACTTTCAGTTGTCTATGAACAATGTAAGCGTTCCAAGTAGCCCATATCCGCGGACGCGGCTATTCGAATAGATCATATATAACCCTGCAGGGGTGTACTTCTTCACACATGTTTCCACCACTTAGCGTCTGCACACGACATGTGCTCGGTAGACTTCAAGCGAAAGCTGACATGGGTGTAGACCACGACCTGACTAACCACACAAGTCTCTAGTCCAGGTTTATCACCTATTTGAGTTCCATCCATAGGGAGTCCGGCCGAGGTTTCCACTACGGCCCCAAACAATGTGTGCAGGGTTCCCGAGCCCACCAAACGGGTGCCCCGGTACACCGTGCCACTTGCCTACCGCATCATAGCCCACCCCTAGGGTCAGCGCTACGCACGGCCTCCAGCATACTAAAAACACCAGAAACTACTTGCAACTCCTGGACAGAGGACAGGGGGGTTAATAAGTCGAGCGGGGTCATATTTCAGGTCCCAACGTGTGGTAGTAGCTATTCTTGGATCACAAACACGGAACTCAGTTCCTGAGGACGGTTTCAATGAGGCAACCCACCATGTACTCCTACATGGCCTCTCACCGCTACCTTTTGCCAAATCGTGTTCACACACTTAGCTCTCAACAGTAGGACATGATGACCACATTCCAATTCATCCCCGATGAATCAGACGTAACACAACTCTAAGCAATAGCAGGCATAACAAGCAAGAATAAATGAGTAGGCACATCATTGCTCAAACAACTCCGACTCATGCTAGTGGGTTTCAACTATTTACTGTGGCAAAGACAGGTCATGCAGAGGAAAGGGGTTCAACTACCGCAGCATGTAACAGTTGAATCATTGCTGTCCTAATGCAGTAAAAGAGAGTAGGAGCGAGAGAGTGGGATTTTATTGGAGTGATCAAGGGGGTTTTACTTGCCTGGCACTTCTGAAGATAGTATAGCTCTTCATCGGTGTCATCGAACTCATCGTCGGAACAACGTCTACTAAGAGGGAACAACACCGACAAACAGAGAAGGAACACAAATCAATGCAATGCAACAATATGATGCATGATCATGACATGTCAATATGCTGTGATTTGAGCTAATGCAGCTAGCAACAGAAGGGTTTGAGTTGATTTGAACCAAAGGTTCAAATTCAAATTCAAACTATGAATTTCCAAAGTGCATTAACATGTTTTGATCTATACAGCAAGGTTAAGTTGCTTTATCATGCATGAAACCAGTACCAATGGATAGATTGGATTTTTCTGATAATTTTTCATATATAAATTATTCCATTTGGAGTTACGGTTGATTTTCTATGATTTTTAGAAGTTTAGGCATTTTTCTGGATTTTCTTATTATTTAGAATTAAACTAATTCTAGAAAATGAATTACCGTGTCAGCACTACATCGGGGTGACGTCAGTGAGTCAACAGGTCAGCCCAGATTAAACTGACCAGTGGGGCCCGCGTGTTAGTGTCTAACTAAACTAACCTAATTTAATTAGCACTAACCTAGGTTAATTAGCAGGGCGGGGCCTGCATGTCAGTGACCCAGGTGGGTCAAATCCCTGGTCAAACCGGGGCTAAGCCATCGGCGGCTCAACGCCGGCGAGGCCAGACGCGGCGGTGAGGTGTGGGATTCCTCGTCCGGCGACCAAATGGCCGGCAGAGGGCATCTACGTGATGCGGACGCTTGTCCGCATCGAGTGGTGGTGGATGTTGGACCTGGGGTGGCCGGAGTCGTCGCCGGCGTCGACCTTGGCGGTTGCCAGAGCTCGGGGTCGAGGCTACAGCGGGTGAGGCAGTGTGTGCGAGGCATCTATGGGCCCTACGTGGCGCGGGGAGCAAGTTGGGCATGACGGCCGGGCCGTTAGGTGGCCGGAGACATGTCGGTGGCGAGCAGAGGCGGCGACGCATGCGGGTGAGCACAGTGCGGTGGCTACGGTGCACAAGGGAGAGAGCGGAGAGGGATAGGATGGGCAGAAGCTCACGGCGATCGTAGCAAAGTGGACGGCGAGCTCGGAGGTGGTCGGAGTTGAGCGCAGTGGTGAGGGGGATCTCCAGCGATGGGCGGTGAAGGCGAGGTCGGGGAGGTGTCTTCGGGGTGTTCGAGCGCTCGGGGCTCGGCTGGCTCAGTGGAGTGGACGGCGGGGGAGCTCGGGGACACGGTGAGGCGACGAGGGAGTGACGATGGCTGCGGCTTCACGGCGGCGCGGGCGCGGCTGCGTCGGCCATGGTGGGAAGAGGGCGAGAGAGAGGCAGAGGGGGAGAATGAGGCGTCCAGGGGGTCGGGGCGGCGCCGAGGAGAAGGACCGAGGCGTCACGGTGGCCTCGGTGACGCAGGCGAGCAGGGAGGTGCATGGCGCCGCGGGCGCGCGTGCGCTGTCCCTCCTCTACCTACTGGCAGAGGTAGGGGGTGACTGGCATCAGGCCAGGTGGTCCAGCCCAGTGAGGTGAGTGGCCTCTGGCCTTTTCTCTCTCTCTCTTTTCTGTTTTTCTATTTATTCTGCTCTGTTTTGAATTAGGTAAAAATACTAATTCATTTTGTAAAATCCTGAAAATAATTGTGGGTACTTTTGAAAATATTTCCAACAGCCCTCAAATGCTTTCAAGATTATTTGGACATTTAAAATATTTTATAGAATTTACATGTCAAAATTCAAATACTTATGATTTAATTCAAAAATCCAGAGTGTCCTAGAAAAGTGTGCACCATTTTTGGCAGAGGTTCTAGACCAATTCAAAAATGATGAACATTTAAGAAGGGCATTTCAGGTTCATTGAAAACATTTTTAGTAAACCCTAGTTGAATTAAGTAGTGCTGGTGTTTATGCCATCCCCATTTCAAGTTTCAGAAAAATTTAAATACGATGCTTCACACTAGCTAGTCCTAATGCAGATACTAACTAGGGTTGTGACAACTCACCCCCACTAAACAAGAATCTCGTCCCGAGATTCTAGACGTGAGGTAAGAAGACAGAGGGGACACAAAGCTAACACAATCTTCACGATCCATGTTGCACTTCATAAGAACGTTGATTCGATCATCATCTTTGTCCCAATGTCTTGCTCTGAGAACTCCATCCAACATGACAACGAGAAGAAAGGGAAAACTCTAGAGGAATCGATCTTCTTGAAGATCGAGCAACTGACGATCAACTCACGGAATAAGACATAGAACACCTCTTGAGCTGAGACGTCCAAACACACATTGGGAGGGATGGAAGAACAGATGACGGAGGTTCAATTAGGTAGGCAACAATCCCACCCTTAAGTAAGATGGTGCATGGTTTCAGAGTAGCAAGGAGATGAATTGCTATGATTCCATATCGGGGCACCTTAGGGAAGGCGACTCGTAGAATTATTCTTTGAAGTGGGAAAAAGAATTACTTTGATTCAAAGATCATTGAAACCCTTTACACCAGCCTAAGGCAAATCACAATCGATCATTTGAAGGAGTTCGAAAGAATGACATACTCGGACTAGAATGGATGATGTGGACTACCTTGTTGAAGACAACGCAATGAGTGATTTTTTCTTATCATTTGAAATGGATGGGACCCATGGTAGGACCACTTTTGAAGATGATCCTGAACAACAATTACTGAGAAGGCAGCCCATGGAAAATTGGCACAATGGCGGTTCAAGCTGAGGACAAAATGCAAATGTTGGGAATGTTCCAACCATCATATCGGCCTGAGATTCAGATCCGATTAGTGATAGGATACTTCAGACTCAGCGTGTCCGAAAAGAAAAGTTGCAACACCAATCGACGAGATGTCGCTGTGAGATTCTCGGGAATTGAACTATGATAGCAAGCTCCAAAACATGAGCTAGTTCTGGTACATACATGTGAACACGTTGTCCAAGACAAGCATGACCACATAGAAGTCTTACAACAAAACACTACCGAGTTCTAGTTGGGAACCATCATCGAGGATAACGGAATCTTGTACAAATCTGTCTGGTACCTTCAGGACTAGCACTTAGAACTTACTATCCTTGAACAAATCAATCAGTGGCTTGGTGTGCTAAGAAATACATGTGCAATGGAGGTAGCTAATCTCTCAAACCAAAGTATACTTCGCACATGCATGACTGACTTGGGATGATTCCAGAGGAAACAACATTGACTTTCTCGAATTCACGGCAGCAACTTGCATCAAATGCACATGAATTAGAGGAAGTCACTTCTTTCATCTGAACATATGCTTCATGAACGGGACATGAAGATAATGCTTATAAAAGTTTCCAACACTAACCTAGATGTTCAACATAAATCATGGACAAGATGAAAATGTTGTCAATGGGCTCAACAACAATCCATCCAGGCTTCCATACAGATGGAGTTCCATAACTATGTAAACAAGATGATAGCATTGGTCAGACCAAAAGATATGACAGTGTATGCTCGAGGAATCAACCACGAGTAAGACTCCATTACGAACATCATTGGTTCTGATTTGATTTGACGATAGCCCACACTCAAATCAAAGTTTTGACAAGACAATAGGTTCAACAACTGATCACGAAGATCAATCGATGAAGATACCATCTTCCTTCAATACACCCACACAAACACAAAGATATCCCTTCGGAACGAACTAAGTTAGATCTTTATCTTCCAACTCTCCAAGTTGTTGTTTAGCTTAACCCACTAGTTCAAGGTATCAAACATGATTTCTTGGAGAAAGGGTGGTTTAGAGGAAACCCAACTTGATCAAGAACTCAACATAACGGTCAGGGGACAACCTGGTGATACTTCTGGGAAGATATCCAGAAAATCACGAACCACTGGTATGTTACTTATCTCGAGAACAATCTTGCCTTCGAGGCAAGATGATGTGATCAAATAAACAAGGGATTGACACAATCCCAACTCTTTGATCGAAGAGTGCACCAGGAAATATGGACTAGGTAGCACGATCAATCTTAGGATGATGATTCAATAACCAACACACTAAGAATGAGATTATTGCCCCTTAACTGCCAGACAACAAAGTTGCTAGGAGTATTGATTTCACACATCACGATTCATCTGTCGGCATTCCGGTTACAATAACACTGGAACCGAGGAATGAATAATTATGGCGAGAAGGATCACTATGGCAAGAATTCATAAGAGGTTGTGCAATTCCTATGATATTCCCGACATAAAAAGGGTAGCACCCCAAGGTAGAATAGAACAAAAGCTGGTTTGGCATTTTGATCTACGAAATACAACACCTTTGACCCAATCCTAGAAATGGATGAGGTACTGGAGTTTGTTTTTCCTAGTCATTCCGAAATAGAACGGCTTGACGGACCACAAGAACAATAGGCATCGATGAACACGGTTGCACACATACTCTTGACTATCAATTGATAGATGATGGTCGGAATACAAGTGAAGAGTAACAAATCAAAGGAACATATAACTTTCTGAGTTGTGGATGCATAGATTAGTAGGTCGAGCATGCTCAACATATTTTTTCCGTTCAGTTTTGTACTCCTTTTTAGGTATAGCCCCCCTCTCCCTTTTGTATAGTTTTCTTTAGTTTTTTTCTCTTTATTTTCTTTTCCTCATCTTGAGGATCTTTGTATTTGTGCTCTTCTCTTTATTAATAAAATGCTGTGGGGTGTAAGCCCTGCAGTCCTCATGGTAAAAAAACATATTTTTTTCCGCATAGCCCATGCAGAAGGTAGGACTGGCAGAGTCACATTATAGAATGGGGAACTCATCGAGAGCACTCTTGTTGTGATCTTTTGGTTCAAGAACTTCTGCCATAAGCAGTTCATGGTATTTGGAAGAAGGAAATACCACGGACCTCGAGGACTATCGCAAAGGTTACTAATATCCAAGAGGAACTAGCAAACACTATCAACATGAATAAGTAGGGTGAATCTTGGGTTCAAAAACCCAAGAATAGAATGCCTACTAACTAAATGGCATCACGGGATACTTTCGAGAATGACGGCCAGAATCATTACACTGGGAACACAAAACATGGCTAGATTACTAGGTGATTCTCTAAGACGCCTAGGGTCATAATAATAGCTCCAACATATATGTCGAGGCAATGGAGTACCTCAACTCACCGATTTAGTGTGGTTAACCTGGCCTAAAAGACATCGGAATCAGGGAGGAAAGATTTGCAAATGCATCAGACTATTTGGAAACTTGGGATGACTCGGACAGCATAACGGCTGTAAATGCTCACAAAGATTTGAGACATCCTGCAAAATGGTGGCATAACCACTTAACATCGCAATATCAAGGTTTTGAGATCAACTATCAACACATGGAAGTAGTAGGAACTGAACTGAGGCTTGTAACCATCAATCCTATAAGTCTACGGATTAGTAACACATGATCCTGATAGAAGATGACAAGCCTAGTTCTTAATCCCCGTAGAAGAGAAGAGGATGACTCAGATCAGAAGGGCATAAGGTAAAGGAGTAAAAAGAGCCTTACGTTCCCTTCCACAATCAATTTCCTTATATAACTAAAGCATTTCTAGACTCGACTTCGACCAGTTTGGCTTGGTAATCCTACAGGCAGTTAGGCTCTGATACCAAAGATGCCCGGACCCCGATCTTAAGTCACACCGATCTAGCATGTAACACATCATATCACTTTGCGGCCTCACGCACGGTATCCCCACGGGTGCCAGCTTACCTGGCCCGGGACCATTTGCGCATTTTGGTTCACGTATATAATAATGCCGCTAGCATCCATATGACAGAGAACCCGGGCCGACATGACTAGTCGTAAACCCAAGGTGGCACTAACTTACAGGGACATGCATACATGACCCAGCAATGCACGTGTCGGTCAACAGCGTGTGCAACTGAGTCGTAGCAAGCTACAAGGACTCCAGTACAACACCGCGTGACATTTCCCCAAAGGGACAGACACAGGAGCAAAGAAGTACACATGCCGATCATCCCATGTGTTCCGGAGCAGTAGCAAGCTACCATGGCTTAGTGGAAGCACTAGGAGACATTTCCCCATAAGAGAGGCTACCAAGAATAAACAACTAGGTGTCTGATCCCACACATAGCAATACACGTTACACATACGCATAACATGAAAGTATGTGCTTTACAACATGGCATCACAACATAACTCAACAACTCATATAGATAAAGGCCCAGAAGAGCCACATAACATTTATTACAAACAGGGGTCACATGACCCAACATACAGAGCATACAAGCAACGGAAGCATAACATGTCTGAGTACGGACAACTACAAATGAAAAAGGCTAAGAAGCCTAACTATCTACAAGACCCTCCCAAGGGTACAAGATCATAGCTGAGGTAACAAGCTAAACATCGAAGTCCACGCGGAACTACTAGTGAGACTGAAGTCTCCTCTGCAAAACATAAATTAAGCAAATGTCAGTACAAATGTACCCAGTAAGACTTACATTAGAGCTAACTACATATGCATCAGTATCAATAAGGGGGTTGTGGGGTTTGACTGCAGCAAGCCAGCTTTGACTCAGCGGCTATCCTGTACTACGACTACTGGTAACTCTTTTGAGGTGGCGCACACGAGTCCACATATTCACCATATCAATACACCACTATGGATCCGCTCCCGTCTCCCTATGAGAAGGCCATCCATAGCACTCACGCTTATTTTGCGTGTTTTAGAGTATCCACTTTCAGTTGTATATGAACAATGTAAGCGTTCCAAGTAGTCCATATCCACGGACGCGGCTATTCGAATAGATCATATATAACCCTGCAGGGGTGTACTTCTTCACACATGTTTCCATCACTTAGCGTCTGCACACGACATGTGCTCGGCAGACTTCAAGCGAAAGCCGACGTGGGTGTAGACCACGACCTGACTAACCACACACGTCTCTAGTCCAGGTTTATCGCCTATTTGAGTTCCATCCGCAGGGAGTCCGGCCGAGGTTTCCACTACGGCCCCAAACGATGTGTGCAGGGTTCCCGAGCCCACCAAACGGGCGCCCCGGTACACCATGTCACTTGCCTACCGCATCATAACCGACCCCTAGGGTCAGCGCTACACACGGCCTCCAGCATACTACAAACACCAGAAACTACTTGCAACTCCTGGACAGAGGACAGGGGGGTTAATAAGTCGAGTGGGGGTCATATTTCAGGGCCCAACGTGTGGTAGTAGCTGTTCTTGGATCACAAACACGAAACTTAGTTCCCGAGGACGGTTTCAATGAGACAACCCACCATGTAATCCTACATGGCCTCTCACCGCTACCTTTACCAAATGGTGTTCACACACTTAGCTTTCAACAGTAGGACATGATGACCACATTCCAATTCATCCCCGATGAATCAGACCTGACACAACTCTAAGCAATAGCAGGCATAACAAGAAAGCATAAATGAGTAGGCACATCATGGCTCAAACAGCTCCTACTCATGCTAGTGGGTTTAAACTATTTACTGTGGCAAAGACAGGTCATGCAGAGGAAAGGGGTTCAACTACCGCAGCATGTAACAATTGAATCGTTGCTGTCCTAATGCAGTAAAAGAGAGTAGGAGCGAGAAAGTGGGATTGTATCGGAGAGATCAAGGGGGTTTTGCTTGCCTGTCACTTCTGAAGATAGTATAGCTCTTCATCGGTGTCATCGAACTCATCGTCGGAACAACGTCTACTGAGGGGGAACAACATCGGCAAACAGAGAAGGAACACAATCAATGCAATGCAACAATATGATGCATGATCATGACATGTCAATATGCTGTGGTTTGAGCTTATGCAGCTAGCAACAGAAGGGTTTGAGTTGATTTGAACCAAAGGTTCAAATTCAAATTCAAACAATGAATTTCCAAAGTGCATTAACATGTTTTGATCTATACAGCAAGGTTAAGTTGCTTTATCATGCGTGAAACTAGTACCAATGGATAGATTGGATTTTTCTGATAATTTTTCATATATAAATTATTCCATTTGGAGTTACGGTTGATTTTCTATGATATTTAGAAGTTTAGGCATTTTCTGGATTTTCTAATTATTTAGAATTAAACTAATTCCAGAAAATGAATTACTGCATCAGCACTATGTCAGGGTGATGTCAGCAAGTCAACGGGTCAGCCCAGGTCAAACTGACCAGTGGGGCCCGCGTGTTAGTGTCTAACTAAACTAACCTAATTTAATTAGCACTAACCTAGGTTAATTAGCAGGGCGGGGCCCACATGTCAGTGACCCAGGGGGGTCAAATCCCTGGTTAAACCGCGGCTAAGCCACCGGCGAGGCCAGACGCGGCGGCGAGGTGCGGGTTTCCTCGTCCGGCGACCAAATGGCCGGCGGAGGGCATCTACGTGATGCGGACGCTCGTCCGCATCGAGTGGTGGTGGTGGTTGGACCTTGGGTGGCCGGAGTCATCGTCGGCGTCGACCTTGGTAGTTGCAGGAGCTCGGGTGAGCTCGGGGTCGAGGCTACGGTGGGCGAGGCGGCGCATGCGAGGCATCTACGGGCCCTACGCGGTGCGGGGAGCAAGTTGGGCACGACGGCCGGGCCGTTAGGTGGCCGGAGACACGTCGGCGGCGAGCAGAGGCGGCGGCACATGCGGGTGAGCACGATGTGGTGGCTATGGTGCACGAAGGAGAGAACGGAGAGGGAGAGGACGGGAAGAAGCTCACGACGATTGTAGCGGAGTGGACGGTGAACTCGGAGGTGGTCAGAGCTGAGCGCGGTGGCGAGGGGGATCTCCGGTGACGGGCGGTGAAGGCGAGGTCGGGGAGGCGTCTCCAGGGCGTTCGAGCGCTCGGGGCTCCGCTGGCTCGGTGCAGTGGACGGCGGGGGAGCTCGAGGACACGGCGAGGCGACGAGGGAGCGACGGTGGCTGCGTCTTCACGGCGGCGCGGGCGCGGCTGCGTCGGCCATGGAGGGGAGAGGCCGAGAGAGAGGCAGAGGGGGAGAATGAGGCGTCCAGGGGGTTGGGGCGGCGCTGAGGAGAAGGGCCGAGGCATCGCGGTGGCCTCGATGACGCAGGCGAGCAGGGAGGTGCATGGCGCCGCGGGCGCGCGTGCGCTGTCCCTCCTCTGCCTACTGGCAGAGGTAGGGGGTGACTGGCCAGGTGGGTCAGCCCAGTGAGGTGAGTGGCCTCTGGCCTTTTCTCTCACTCTCTTTTCCGTTTTTCTGTTTTTCTATTTATTCTGCTCTGTTTTGAATTAGTAAAAAAATACTAATTCATTCTGTAAAATCCTGAAAATAATTGTGGGCAATTTTGAAAATATTTCCAACAGCCCTGAAATGCTTTCAAGATTATTTGGACATTTAAAATATTTTTATAGAATTTACATGTCCAAATTCAAATACTTATGATTTAATTCAAAAATCTAGAGTGTCCTAGAAAAGTGTGCACCATTTTTGGCAGAGGTTCTAGACCAATTCAAAAATGATGAACATTTAAGAAGGGCATTTCAGGTTCATTGAAAACATTTTTAGTAAACCCTAGTTGAATTAAGTGGTGCTGGGGGTTTATGCCATCCCCATTTCAAGTTTCAGAAAAATTTAAACATGATGGTTCACACTAGCTAGTCCTAATGCAGATACTAACTAGGGTTGTGACACCTCAGTCGCTCGGTCCGGGGACACTTGTGCCTCCTCCGCCATGACAGTGATGCGGAGGAGGATGATGAAGAAGAGAACCCTCCCCGGAAAGGGAAGAGGGTGGCGTCGGAGGACGCCGAAGCCGGCATGCAGCCCAACGGCTCTAATAGGCCGAGGAGGACCTTAGCCAAGGCCACCGGCAAGTTGCCGGAGTGAATCAATCTCTCTGGCGACTCAGAAGTGAAAGCGCAGGTTATCTCCCAGATGGGGGTGATTGGGAGATTTTTAAAAATTCGTCAAAGCCTGAAGAATGTGACAAAGATCTGGGTGAAGAAATAGAAACATAAGGGAAACTAAGTCATCAGAGAATCAGAGTACATGCAATCAGGATACGTAAGAGTGAAGAACATGCAATCATACAAGCAAGAAGAATATGAACCGAGGAAATGAAAGATAGCTTGATGAAATTCTTTAGTTCAAATTCGTCTGAGGATAGATCACAAATTCTTAAGAAGTGGAATAATGTAAGGGAGTGTGAGGAATTTGAAACCAGGTTGGCTCGGTGAGGACAATGCAATTTGGTAGACCAGTTCCAGTTGCTGTATCAACTATACGTCTGGTTGAGGTGGCTGAGTCGCAACTCAGAGGACACACAGTCCTCACCGTATTTCTCTTGAGCTAAGGTCACTTAGTCCTCGCCCAATCACTCGTGGTAAGTCTTCAAGGTAGACTTCCAAAACCTTCATAGACTTGTTCATCGGCACACCACAATGACTCTTGGTGTACTCAGAACTTGACGCCTAACTGTTTGGAAGAATGACATTCTTCAAAGGTAACAGGCATCAGATAACAGATATCAATCTCTTCAGTGATGCTCAATCACTTTGGCTCTGGGTTTTTCCACACTTAGGATTCTCTCAAAGTCGTCAGAGGATGGGTTGCTCTTAAATGACAAGTGTCAAGTTCTCTCAGAGCAGCCAACACTACAAAAAAAACCACTTCTGTGATGATACATGTTTGTCACAGTAGGTCACAGTTTCTTTCTTGCATGTACATCCATGACGATTTTATGATGGAATCAAGATAGTCATACCTCTGCTGTCATAGAAGTGTTCCATGACAATACCAAAATTATCATCACGGAAGTGTTTTCGTCAAGGGTAACCGATACGTGGCATCCACCGTAACGGGTCGCCGTTAAGCTATCGGGTTCCGGTTTTGATCCAATAACCCGTTAACAGCCCAGACCAATGGGGATTTTCCACATGTAAAATTCTGATTCGTCGGAGGATCCACGTGTCAGCTTAGCCTTGGGACAGATGTCATCCAGCCAATGGACGGGACGCGCCTATGATAAGTCGACACGTGGCTTGGCCCAACAGTGGCCCATTCAGGTTAAAAGGCCGGGCCTGTCAAAATAAGCGGGCCAACCCATTAGCGGCCTACTTGCATCAGGCCCATTCACAACCACGTCCCATACGAGTTACACAGAATTTGCCCATCAAAGGCCCATTTTAGATTTGACAATTTCCAGCCCATCGTCAGTTCCAGCCCGTTAATGGCCCGCTATGTCTTTGGGCTCAATTACGGCCCGACCTTCTTTCGGCCTGTTAGTAGCCCATTATATATAAGGACCAATATGCCGCCAGTACGTCTTTCACCCTTTTTACGGCCCATTATGTAGTTGGGCCAACCTCTAGCCCGTTGTGACTTTCGGCCTTTCCTCGGCCCATTCTGTACATGGGCCAACTTCTAGCCCATTTTGTCTTTCGGCCTGTTAACAGCCAACACAACAGTTGGGCCTTTGTCGGTGCCACCTGAATTTGGGTCCATTAGTGGCCCACTTTAAGCAGGGCACAATTTCAGCCCGACCGGACTTTCGGCCTGTTAAAAGCCTAGTTCGTCAATTGGGCCTCTTTTGGCCCAAAACACTTTCGGCCTCTTACTGGCCCGTCAAGTAAAAGGGCCGAGACAAAATTTCCATTTATTTCGACATGCTGGAGGCCCGCGGGCCGTTTCCATTTATACGGCCCTATCGAGCTTTCGGCCTATTAACGGCCTGCTAAGAGCCGTTGTTACAGTGGGCCATAGCGATTGGGATCCACTAAATATTAGTTGACCAGCCCAATTAAGGCCCACTTTGACTACACATGTTTGTTCGTTCGGATGGCGTCCAGGTAATGTTTGGGCGTGTTAGCCCCCGTTTCAACGATATATCATGTACAAAGAATTATCCTACTCTATACTATCGCCTCTAAAAAACCTACACTATACAATAAAGAGACTAAGGCATAGAAACGAAGAATAATCCTACACTATACAATAAAGAATTTATAGCAGATTATATCCACTGGGCATTATAGTTCAGCACCAGTGATAATAAAGCGTACAGAAACAACAAATTACATACACTTGGCAAATAAAGCTCATACATCATGGATGCGCATCAACAGAACTTACCATTTGAACTATAATCTCTTCAGAAATAGGATTGGTCGGACTCAGATAGCACAAATTTCAGTCTACAAAATCTCCAATTCCTTTGTGGTTACCTCAGTGTCTTGTTTCATTTTTTGGACTCCTGCATCTAATACCTGCAACTCTAGCCTCAACATTTCGATTACATGTTGAGAATCATATATACGTTGTCTTACCACTTCTAGTTGATGCTTGAGAACATCAGTACATTCCAATTCCAGTCCATAATCATTTGGTAACGGCCAAGCCGCACTGCTCTGAGATCTTTGTGTTGATGTCACTTCATCCTGAAATGTTTCTGTAAGTACACATGACTAGGGCAAAAATATAGTGACAACAGTGAAGCGAGCAAGACAGACTATCTTGTACATGGCAAAACAGGACTAACAATAATGTTACACATCATGAAGCATAAGCAGGTGATATTTTAAAAATTATAAAAATGGTAGTCTGTGCAGCCCGCATACAGAAATCTCTCTTAGCTCACCAGAGGAGCTAGATATTGGGGCCAAATCCAAAACACAGACAGGTTACAAACTTAGACCACACGCAGCTACTGAACATTATATATATATCTTGCGTATAAGTAAGCAAGAAGTTGGCCATTCTGTAGCTCAATTAACTAGCTAGAACATTGTGTGCCATGTTCCATAAGAGTCTTAGGGAGCATAATGAACAGCAGAGGGATTCATACCAACCTACTACAGCATGAAAAACTATGCAATCATTAGCCTTGTATAAACTAGATTGTGAGCCTCATGCAGTAATAGTTGGTTAATAGACTTCAAAGCTTCAGGCACACTTCGCCTGAGTAATTAAATGGTAAGGCCTTTAATTATGTCAACTAATAGTTATACAAGTACCCTACATCAGGCATCATTATTTGGGCATCTCATTAACTGAGGACAAATAAAGCAATTGAAAAGAGCAATTTAAGTATGCCTGAATCAAACAAGCAATTGAACTGTTGAGTTGGCAGCATACATACATGCATGCCTCGATAACATCCATGGCCTAGCTACATTTACTATATAAAGGAACAAGTAATGTAATGATATGGAGGCTAATGATGTGAATATGCGTTTGGTTATGACATTTATGACATTGACAACTCTACCATAGCAGGAAGCAGTTTCACATTGTTCACTACTATAAGATGTTTTAGATATTTAAAAGTAGACTACATCCGTAATGAGTGAACGGACACATTAAAATGTGTTTACATACATCCAATTTACAAAAAAGTTAGAACATCATATAGTAGTGAGCAAAGGGAGTTTTAATCAATGACCCAATGACTAGGTTATAGGTGAAGAACCCTATGCAAGCACAATGTCAGACAAATAGGATGTCCTGATAATTGTAATATAGTGACTTACCATAACTGGTTGAACAGGCTCAGCGCTGCTCCTCCTTCTCTTGCAAGGCTCCTTCCTAACACCTTGTACTTGGAAATCCTCAATCTTATCTTCATTGCACCCCCTCTGCAAGGTGACACAAACTAGTTACTGGTCTCCTTGGAAGATAAATATGCATACTTTCCAGTCTGTGAACAACACCAAAGGATGAGTTTATAACAAAACAACACCACATAATGAAACATGCCACATCTCTTGCACACAATGAAATGAGCATTTACTATGTGTGCGCTGTGTAAAAACTAGGCATACCTTCGAACTGGACTTCCATGTACTCTTGGAGAGCCTACTTTAGTGTACAACCAAACCTTTATGTCACCTATGAGTTTTACAAGCCCCCACTATAGCAGCCCTTAGTGTTTAAATCATTGACAAGCTCTATTAGGTCAAGAACAACAAGTAATCAAAGCAAACAGTCCTGGAATGACTGGCTGATAGAAACAAGCAATTGAACAGATGTGTGAGCAAATCTTGCACAACACTAAATTACATATCAAGAAAAGAAGCATATAAGGAGGCTTAAAGACCATCACTTGACTGACCAGACTTAAGGGGCATTTAAACATCATGTGCAACGTATGAACTAACATAAGCATTGCATATTTCAGAGTCTATAATGAAATGCACATGTATTAGGTTATGCCATGTATGATGCCTAAATGTACACTATAGCAGGCAGGAGTGATTCATCATTGCACGCACAATTGAATTGCAGGTTAAGGGCCAGTTCTATTCCGCCTTTTCAGAGCTTATTGTCAAAATAAGCCATAAAAGATGTAAAGAACTCGTTTTTGAGTTATGGGCTTGGGCTTAACTTATTTTGCTTTGGGAGGGGGGGGGGTGCTTTGGGTACAAGCTCACTAAAAATTGAAGGTAAAGGGAATAGCGAAATGACTCTGTTGTCTGCCTATATTACACTCAAAATGCCACTGCTCACACCCACGTCATAGCTGAGCCTCAAGTAAAAACAAACACGCAAGCATTCATTGCCCTGCCCGCTTGCATCTCCTCTCCCCTTTCCGTCTACCTCAATCCCCTGCCTGCAGCGCTAGGGTTCCTCCAGCGAGCCGCCGCCACTGGTCCCATCTGGCCTGCTCCTCGATGATGCTCTGTCTAGCTAGGCTACATGGCCGACGGATAGGGCCAAATCTCCCCGGCTGCTCCTCCCTCTGGCACCGCCCCTTGTTCTCATGGTCTCCAACAGCTGCTCCGCTATGGTCCGTCCAACGCACTACTCCGGCGATCGCCGCACAACTACGGCAGATGCCCCACTCTGGCAGAAGGCACCTCGTTCCCCCTCCCCTCCTTCCAGGCCGTGGACTTGAGGTGCTGTTGAAGGATGAGCTCATCCAACAAGGTGAGGATCTCCTCTGATTTTTTGCTAAAATTTCATTATGATCCGCTATACGATGAATTGCTATGAGCTGCTGCTGCTGCTATATGATGCATTGCTATGAGCTGCTCCTGTTGCTGCTATATGATGAATTGCTATGAGCTGCTGCTGCTATATGATGAATTGCTATGAGCTGCTGCTGCTATATGATGAATTGCTATGAGCTGCTGCTGCTACTATATGATGAGTTGCTATAAGCTGCTCATGCTGCTGCTATATGATGAATTACTATGAGCTGCTCCTGCTGCTGCTATATGATGAATTGCTATTAGCTGCTGCTGGTATATGATGAATTGCTATTAGCTGCTGCTGTATGATGAGTTGCTATGAGCTGCTGCTGCTATATGATGCTTTCAGGTGGTGCTGCTATATGATAATAACCATCCACTTGGACCATCGAATTTCGATAAATAATGGTTCTTCATTTAAATTTAGTCAATGCGTTCTTCATTTAAATTAGGCAATGGGCTCTCTATGGAAGACATTGACAAAAGTAGATTGTGCCAACTAGATGGTATCTTTGTATTTGCATTTTGAACAAATATTAATGGTCTGTTTTCCTATCATATTAATTACTCCACTGGGTTCAATTTGTGATGTTTGGAAGTCAAATTAATTTTCATATGGGCAGCAAAATGACAAAATATAATGCAATCTAGACTTTTCACTCATCATACCACAGATAAGCAAAAAAGGCAGGCAATGAAAAGAACTGGTTGGCTTATTATCTGGAGCTTATGTTCAAAGGTGCTTATAGGATAACTCGAAATGATTGTCCCTAAGAACCCTGGCCAACAACACTGACATACAAATAACATGTCACGTTGATTGCAATGGAGTGACCTACCATAGCACACTGTATAGGCTCACCGCTGCCTCTCCTTTTTTTGTACTAAGAAATCTTGTACTTTTTCATGGTGGCACCCCATCTGCAAGTTGACACGGCTAATTGATACTCCCTCTGTCCCAAAATAAGTGTCTTGAACTTAGTATAAATTTGTACTAGAGTTAGTACAAAGTTGAGACACTTATTTTGGGACGGAGGGAGTATATCTCTACATGATAATACATTGCATATCCCTTGCGCATATTTAAACCACCAATTAACAATTGTGTGCGTAGCATAAACTAGCCATGACTCTGTGTACTGGACTAGCAGGCACTCTAAGGGAGCCTAATGTAGTGCACTAGAATTCCTACATGCCACCTACGATTTTGTGTAATGTACTACATCTGTTCCTAAATATATGTCTTTGTAGAGATTCCACTATGGACCACATACAGATGTATATAGATGCATTTTCGAGTGTAGATTCACTCATTTTGCTCTATATGTAGTCTATAGTGGAATCTCTAGAAAGACTTATATTTAGGAACGGAGGGAGTATCATGTATGACATCTACATCTCTAATTTAGCAGCTAGTAGTGGAAATCATTGTCTGCACAAAGGGATTACTAGTCGAAAATCCTAGCAAAGCACGCTGGCAGGCACACAACAATACAAGAGAGAGACGCACTTACAAGATCATAGCAATGCCTCTGTCCAAGATCTTGGTTGGCCAAGCTGTTAGATCCAGAAGAAACATCGTCCTTGTAGTTCTTGCCAGCTGCATAACATGTAACAGTGACTTGTTAGTATATTTGAAGAACATCGGGCATGTGATGCTGGACGGGTTTAAAGGTGTCAAGTACCTAGGCCGCGGCGGGTGCTTGGCATCTTGCCAGATGGTGGGAATTAGGTTAGAAACGTCAAGGGTGATGACGCTGCACTGGCTGTCGGGGTCCGGTAAGGAGATCTAGAACCGTGGAGTAGGGTGTTTGTGGAGCGGCTCTGGTAGAGTGGACTACGGTGTGGGCGGAGCGGATCTAAGGCCGTGGACGAGGGCGTCGATGAAGTTGCTCCGGTGGTTGTGTTCAGGATGGTGTCGACGATGCGGATCTGTGACCGTGGATGGGGCGTCAGAAGCTACTCCGGTAGGTTGGACGAGGGTGCGACGGAGTGGATTTGAGGCCGTGGACTTGGGCGTTGGCAAAGCGGCCCCGGTAGGGTTGAGAATGGTATAGGCGAAGCTACTCCGGTAGGGTTGAGGATGGTGTCGGCGAAGTGGCTCTGGTAGGGTTGAGGAAGGTGTTGGCGAAGAGGATCAGAGGCCGTCGATGGGGGCATCGGTGGGGCGGCTCCGGGGGTGTGGACGAAGCGTCTTCGATGGGGAGTACGAAGGAGCCGCTGCACATGCGCTGCGGTTGACAAGAGTATCGACGAAGCACATCCAGCGCCATGGACAAGGCCGACACTGAATGGGCTGTGGTACAGTGGTGGAGGAGCAGTCTACTTGTTTCTAGGAGAGGTGGGAGGAGTAGATGCGGCTGCAGAAGCAGATCCGGCGAGGTGGATGATGCTGGCAGTGAATGGGCTCTGGTACGCCGGTGGATGAGCAGTCTAGGGTTTCGAGAGGGAAGGGGTAGAAAGGCCGATGAAGTACGGACGACGTGATGTAAGATGCACTGGTGCTGTGGAGTAGTCATTTTTGCGGGAGGGGGAGAGGAAATGGGGGTGTCGTTTGGGGGGAACCGTAAGTTACCAAAGCAACCCCAACCTGTTATGTAAATGAGGGCCGTATTGTAACTATTGTTCTCCGTGCACCAAGGACAAAAGGGGAATTTCGCATGCTAAAGAGTAGGTGGCGGAAATTTTAGAAGGAAGCGGGAGATTTTGCCGCCTGCGGGATCGTTCGTATCTAGTTTCAACTAATTTTGGACAGTGCTAGCGGGAAGGTCATGCGAGACTGTGTACACGGGGCACACGTCAGCATTTAATAATTGGTATGAAGTCCACCCCAGAAAAAGAAGACAATGACTTGGGATGATGCACCGATAACTTGGACATTCACACGGGCGCGGCCAATCGTACGGGTGTAGAGGTGCGTTCACAAAAAAAGGATCAAACGCTCAGCCTATGTATTTCTCGTGTAAATATATAATTTAGTGCCAATGGTTATTTATTTTAAACACAATGCATTGACGTGTTAATTTTAATTATATTGCACAGTAACAAATGGATAATATAGATGCACAAAATAAACGGATATTGTAGTCCGCTACTTAAAAGTGTTACCTCATATGATTACATGGCCTCCATTTCATAAATTGCATACCCGTTGAATTCATATATGAATATTACATATATTACTTCATAATAGAACCTTTAATCATCCAAGACTAATGAATTTGAATGCAAAACTAACAATGGTGCGTGTAGATGATAACTATAGATATGTGAGTGTCCAATCTTTGGCATGCAAAATTGAAAAATTGAAGAAACATCACTATAACTTTGGCATGCAAAATTGAAAAATACTATTTGAAAAAAAATGCGATATGTGAGTGTCCAATCTTTGTAGCGTTGAATCGATATTGTATCGTTGGCCACGATACGAAGTAGATATTGATTATGTTCAAGCGATGCACGTCCACGATCGCTAGATAGTGATACGTGAATGAACTGTGCAATCTCTCCCACACGCATACATATCTCGTTTCTCCGTGCACATCGGAATCACACACGTGCACTTCGTGTATTTCTCTCCCTCCATCAAGGTTAGAATTCGTCTTTCTACCCCGTCCTACAAGTCTCTCACACAAAAACATACACGCTCTCTCTGTCGAACACGCCCACCCCTTGAATTCCGCCCACCCACCGCCACTAATGTCTCAAAGTATAACTATGTCTCGCACACATATGCGTAAGGTTAACTCGAGTCCCGGAACCATATGAATACATACAATGGGATTCCAGCAGAGCACGTTTTGTTTTGAGATTTCGCTCACACACACACACACACACACACAAGCGCGCGCGCAGACATTGTTTCTCTCTTCATTTTTTTCGGGCACTTGCATGCACACCGCTTGTTTATCTCCATGATGCTTTAAGTATGCCTCTCACACATGCTATCTACCTATCCCTTAACATAGATATGTACCACACAAGCTCTTTCTCCGTATATCTAAGTGTCACTGTGTCGGCGTACGACACCTATGGGATCCCGAGAGATCCCTTTACGATTCGGCAGGGGGAGAGGTATACGCAAAGAGCAGAACCAGTGATCGACGCGGGAAGTTTTTACCCAGGTTCGGGCCGCTGATCAGCGTAAAACCCTACTCCTGCTTTGTGTTCTTATTGATGTTCTTGAGCCCAGCCTTCAGGAGCGCTCGCAATGAACAGTACGTTCAAAGAGCAGCTACGCATGCAGAATGGGCCAGAAGTTCTCCTCCTCTGTAGTAGTTGCCTTGGGCCTCCTTTTATATGCTCAAAGGGGTCTCCACAGTGGCAAAATGTACATACATTGAGGTGTAAAGTAGCTACAGGGTATCATACCTAACCCCTGACGGATTAGGACAAGCGCATTTAATGCACCGTGAGGTGTTCGTTTAGGTATCCTCACTTTCTTGGGGATGGAAAAAGGGGCCATCCCATCAGCACCGCTTAAGCTCTCCTCCACTGGCGTGCCGCAACGCATCCATGGAAGGAGCCAGAATGTCAGACTCGTCACTGCGCCGAAGCGGTGGCACAGTGGCAGAATCTCGCCAGGCGCCGATCCTTGCCGGGCACCAATCCTTGTCGGGCGCCAGGGCTTGCCGGGCGCCGAGCTTTGTTGGGAACCAAGCCTCGTCGGGCGCCGAGGCTTACCGGGCTCCATGGGCCATCTCGGCAAGGATCTTGCCGGGGAGACTGGCCTTCGATTACCAGCTTTGCTTATTTGTTGATTCTTAGATCTCTGACTTGATGATTTCCTTGATGACTTACACCGACCTCGAGCTGATCCCGGCAAGCCTTGCCGCGAGGGCGGCTACAACTGCTCGTGCACAAGTAAGGGGTACTAGTGGCCCAATACTTAGTACACCGACAGGAGCCCCCGGGCCTGGGCCATACACGAGTGCGAGGCGTTGTTGGGCTAGGCCCAAATAGTGCACGGGCACGCGTGGCAGGGAATTAACTGCTCGTAAAGATCTTGTTTTACTGTGCCCCCACTACGCGCACGGAGCGCGCGATGTGAGAAGTGTGCCAAAAAGGCTGCAAACTGTTTCGCGCCCACAGAGGCGCATTCATATTGGGGGATAAACAAGGTGGCCCCGCTCCTTCCCCATAAAAAGGAGAAGTCATGGAGGCACAAACCCATTCACCCCTCTCTTCTTCCCAATCTGGCTATCGCCATCGCCTTCCTCTACTCGAGCTCAGAGCGAAACCTTCCTTCTCTTCTGCTCGCTGCTCCCGCGCTCGTTCCGTCCTCCAGCTTCCATCTCCATGGTCGCCATGCCGCCCAAGGCTAGCAAAGGCAAGGGCACGGACAAGGAGCCGAAGGCTGAAGTCCCGGAAAGCGAGCTGGTGAAGATGCGGAAGAGGCTCGTCGTCTTCCCTCCGACGCTCGACGCCGAAACCTTGAAGGGGCGATACCAATGCATGTGGGCGAAGGGAACACAAGCTCACCCCGCTACACGCGTAATCCCAGGTGCTAATTCCAAAGGCGGATCGGACAGATACCCCTTCTTCACTGCGTACTTTTATTGCGGGCTCTGTCCACCTTTTTCCGATTTCTTCAACGACATCATGTATACATACGGCTTCCGCCTTCTTGACTTCACGCCGAATGCCGTATTTTGCATGTCGATCTTTGCCCATCTTTGTGAAAATTTTGCCGGCGTGATCCCCAATTCTGCTCTTTTCCGCCACTATTTCTATCCTCGAATCCAAAAAGGAGAGGCTCTCTCTGGATCTATCGCTTGGATTCCAAGGGCCTGGAACAAAGAGATATACCCAGATGGAGTTTACCGCGAAAAGTGGGACGAGTGGCGGGCCGAATGGTGCTGGATCCAGGAAGCAGATCCTCATCCTTTTTGCCATCCCCGGCGACAGAAGGTGGTCCGCGGCAAGGATTGGGGCGATCTCGCCGCAGAAGACGAGAAGCTCACAATCGCCACTACCAGAATCCTCCGCTTGAAGGCTGCCGGGCTGACAATGGAGATGATCGGCTTCGACTTCCTCCGCCGCCGCATCGCCCCTCTGCAGAATAGGGGAAGGCCAGCCTGGGAGTATAAGAACGCAGCGGATGTCATGAGGCTGCGCCCCGGGCTGAATAACAACTTGACTGTTATGCAGCTTGGCGCTCTCCGCCAGAAGTTATTCCAGCGCGAAGACAAGCACCGGCTGCCGGCAAGGATCGTCCCCTTGTGCAACAACTCTGCGCTGGGGTCGATCATTGCTTTCTTGCCGATGTTCAACGCCCATGGCCTTGACCCGACCTGGGTCGAGCCAAGCGAGGAAGAAGCGCAGAAATTCTTTGACAATCTAACGGAAAAGCCTGTCCGGCAAGAGCCAGATCTTATTCGCGCCACCACGGATCAGGAGGTAGCTTACATCGCTACCAGAGTGGAGGAAGCGAATCTTGCCGCGGAGGCCGGCAGCGTTGGCTTCACAGAGTGGGAAGCCAGCGAGGCAGAGGTGGTAATGGAGACGAAGCCTGCCGGGGAGGACGAGGTTGCCGGGGAGGAGAGCGGCGCAGCCGCTGAGATCTCGTCCGGCGAGGACACAGCCGACGAGGAGACGCGAGAAGAGCCCTCGCCCCCGAAGAAGAAGGCAAAGCGTGTCCTTCGGAAGGCTGTGTCTGACATCCCGGCAAGCCAGCCCTCTTCGAGCGGCGAAGCCCCCGGCAAGAAAGTGGCCGGCAAGACCGGACCGCAGCAGGGGGCTCGTCAACAGCCTGCACGGCGTGCGAGGCCAGCACCAGCAGCCACTGCTGGGGCGGCAGGAGGGTCTCGCACCACCGCACCGGAAGCTGCCCCGGCGCCTGCCACAGCCAAGCGGCCTAGGACTCCTCCTCCGCCTCCCCACTCAGACACCGCAACGGAGGTCGACTTCGACATCTCCGGCTTTAGTCCAGAGCGAGAGGAAGAAGAGTAAGTACTTTGCCACAGCTTTTACCTTCCAATCTTGCATCAATCTTTACTGACTTGCTTGTATTGCTTCTGCAGTGACACAGAAACCTTGCTGGAGAGGATGGCGAAGAGGTCAAGGACTTCTACGGGCGACGAGCCCCCGGCAGGCTCCACTAGCGTGCCAGAGACCGTCATCGTGAGCCCGGAGCCTAGTCCTCAACGCAGCCCCCAGCGTAAGTTCATTGTCCCTTTTTCTGTTGGCTGGTGCCGAGGCTTCCATTCTTGTCGCTGATATCTTCGGGTTCGCAGGAGAAGAATGACAACAAGGAGAGGATTGCCCCATTGTGCCTCCTTCATCGACCGCTCCGCCCACAAGCTCATCTCCGGCAAGAGATCCTGCCGACGAGCCCGTCCAGATTGAGGAGGAGCTGACAAGCACGGACTCCGGCAACCCACCCCCGGCAACTGGAGTTGCCGGGAGAGGCGAAGCTACCTCTCGACAGCCCGACGTAGGTACTCGATCGCCTCAAAGTGCTAGTTATTCTTTTCCCCTTACTTCTTTATCTTTGATCACCTCAAAATTTAAAAACTCGATCTTATTCTGACCTTCTCCTCCTCCCTTCAGAGTTCTCTGAGATGGAACATATGGACGTCGACGCCGTCATCGAGGAGACCGCCAGGGATGCTGCTGCCGAAGCAGATAGGATCACTGCCAGCGAGGCCACCATGGATGATGTCGCCGGGGCCGGTGATGCTCTTGACGGGGAGGCCGCCAAGACAGCAGGAAAGGAAATCGCGGAAGAACCTGCTGAAGAGGGTGACAGGGAGGCTGGGGACCATACTGACGGCATTCCTGCCGCAGGAGCGCCAGGCGCTGCATCGGCCGCGGAGCCCCCTGTCACTGGTGAGGCGGCCACTGAAGACCAGCCATCAACATCTGACGAGCCCTCATCCAGCAAGTACCTCAAGGTTGGCGAAAACCTATTCATCAACTTGCCAGGGACGGCAAGCGCTGGGGCACCAGCCGAAGGAGAAGTTTTCGAAAAAATCATCGCTGCTGCCGGGCTTGAAGTTGTCGACAATCTCAGCACTAGCAGCGGCAAATCTGAAGAGGATCAGCTCCTTCAGGCCATGGGCGAGAACTTCCGCAAACTCCAGGCTCTCCGTCGCGCCCGGAAAGACAAAGCGGACTCCAGAATGGCAGTTGTCGAGGCAGCCGAAGCGGATTTTCAAAGGCGCGTCGCACAAATGCAGATCTGGCACACCGAGGCCCTCCAAGAGTTGGTTGCCGGCCGGGAACAAGTGAGCCAGCAGTGGAATGAAATCCTCCTGAAGCAATCAGACATGGAGAAGGCGCATGATGAAGCTGTTCAAAGGATTGCTGCTGAAGATGCCCTCCTGACGGGGCGCCGCGTTGCTCTTGATGCTCATGAGGAAGACCTCACTGCTCGTGAGCAGGCGCTCGCCGCCAAGCTTCGCAGCAAGGATGAAGACATTGAAAATCTTGTCGCGCGGCGGACCCAGGAGCTGGAGCAGAAGCACAAGGAGGTGCTTGAAGCTCTAACTGCAAGTCACGCCGGCAAGCTCAAGGAGGCCGTCGATGCAGCCGAAGTTGCAGAGGCCGCCAAGAACGAGCTGAGCGACAAAGTGAAGAGGCTGGAGACGGATCTCGACGAGCATGGCAAGGAGCTCTCGACGCTCAAGGGGGACAGGGAAAAAACCCTCCACTCCTTGGTGGAGATGCAAGTCGCCCTGTCCGGCAAGACCAAGCAACTCTCCTCTGCGGCTGATGATATTGCGGTTCTGGAGCTGAAGCTGACCACGCTGCAGAAATCCCTCGAGGCCGGCAGGGCCCGTGAGAAGGCTCTACTCAAGGATCTCCAAGGAGAGAGGAACCTGCTCAAGAGCGCTGCCGCTGCCCAGGCTGATTATGAAAAGGGAGTGGAGGTCTGGACTGGCCGTCTCATCGCCACCGCGGAGAAGCTTACCGCAGAACTGTCAACCATGGGCTTGTCGAACTTCAGATATACTTCTGAGGAAAGAATATCTCCAAGCGCCAGGTTGACGATGTTCTTTGAAAGCATCATCAACGCGTTGAGGGCGCTCCAGTCCAGCCGGGCGACCGAATTGGCGAACGAGACTCGCCGGCTTTGCCAGGCCGTCCTTCGCAAGGTGCTCCTCAAGGTGGTGCACAGCAATCCCGGCATCGATCTCTCCAGCGCACTCGGCCACCTGCCAAAGGATGCAAATGTTGAGGCGCTTGAGGAGTGCATCGCGCCGATCCTTGAGAAGGTGGACTCCATCAAAAGGATCGAAGGCCAGCGCAGGGATTGAGTGCTTCCCTTTTATTCTTGCCGCCACCATCTCATGTAAAAGACAGTTAAGTCTCGAGTTAGGACTGCGGCAACTCATGGATGTAATATAATTTAACTATGTTTAGGCTCATGCTAGCTACTTTCTTTGTCTGATTCCTTTATGTATGGAGTTCATCCTACGCTTACTGAAAAACTTGCCGGCGCGCAACCCGCCGCGAGCGCTGGGTGCGGGACTTCAGCAGCCTGCCGGAGGCGCAGCGGCCGGCAAGACTCCTTGGCGTTCTCAGTGCAGCCACTTAAATCGTTGAGGGGACTCGAAACAAAATAAGGGCGCAACTGATTACAACAAGGGTTCCTTCGCGTGCAGATTTTCCATACAAGAATCGGAATCGTCTAAGGAAGCAACTTGGTAATGGAAGAAAAACTTGCTCTGAGTTTTTAGGACTTAGCTTTCTATCTTTGTCCTTCCTCCGGCAAGCATACGATTCCGAACGTCACCAACTGGTATTCATGTCTTCCCTTCCCCCCCCCCCGGCAAATGTGCACACGAGGAATTCTTCTGTCTTTAAGAAAAAGAAAGAAGAGAAAATAAAGAGATGAAACCTTGGCGGTTCGTTAGAACTTACTGGGATCAGGTGTTATACAACATCTTAGACAGACATGCATATAAGAATGTGAACATGAGAATCAATAAGGAAATGTACAACACTTAATTTTATTCATCTGTGCTCAGGGTCTGCGCCTGGCTTTGTACAAAGGATCACATGCCTTGCCGGCAAGACTTGTACAAAAAGGTGGTTGCCGGGAGCCCCCGGCAACCGCGCCTTATGGATGGAACTTGCGAAGATGTTCGATATTCCAGGAATTACTCACTGGAACGCCATCCTCGGTCTCCAGGCGGACAGCGCCAGGCCTGGTGACTCGTACTACCCGATAAGGGCCTTCCCACTTTGGCGTCAACTTGTTTGAATTCTTGGCGGACTGAATCCGTCGAAGAACAAGGTCGCCTTCCTCAAGGCTTCGGGCATGAACTTTGCGGCTATGATAGCGGCGCAAAGCTTGCTGGTAGCGTGCAGCTCGCATAGCAGCCTGAAGACGATTCTCCTCAAGGAGCACAGCGTTATCTTGCCGCAGTTGCTCTTGCTCGAGCTCATCATAAGCGAGCACTCCAGGAGATCCGTATATGAGTTCCGTGGGGAGAACTGCTTCCGCTCCGTAGACCAGAGCGAAGGGTGTCTGGCCGGTGGCTCGATTTGGTGTCATTCTGATTGACCAAAGAACCGCCGGCAACTCATCAATCCAGCGTCTTCCGCACTTTTTCAGCTTGTCAAAAGTTTTGGTCCTGAGACCACGCAGCACTTCAGCATTGGCCCTCTCCGCTTGGCCGTTGCTTCTCGGGTGAGCAACAGAGGCAAAACAAATCTTGCCGCCAAGGTCTTGGACGTATTGAATGAAGGTGCGACTTGTGAACTCCGTGCCGTTGTCGGTGATGATCCTGTTAGGCACACCGAAACGACAAACAATTCCTTTGAAGAACTTGACAGCCGACTGCGCTGTCACCTTCCTCACTGCTTCCACCTCCGGCCACTTTGTGAACTTGTCGATAGCAACGTACAAGTACTCAAAGCCCCCGGCAGCACGGGGGAAGGGGCCCAGTATGTCGAGCCCCCAGACCGAAAATGGCCAGGATAGAGGGATTGTTTGAAGAGCTTGAGCTGGCTGATGTAATTTCTTCGAATGAAACTGGCACGCTTCACACCTGGTTACTAGTGCAGTCGCATCCTGGAGGGCGGTGGGCCAAAAGAAACCTTGCCGGAATGCTTTCCCGGCAAGCGCTCTTGACCCTATGTGAGAACCACACATGCCCCCATGTATCTCTGCCAACAGCTCTAGTCCATCCTCCCGAGGAATGCACTTCAATTTCACACCGTTTGGTCTCTTTCTGTATAGGACGTCATCGACGAACTTGTACATAACAGACCGACGGGCTATTCTCTCTGCTTCTTCTTGTTCCTCAGGGAGTTCACCTGTCTGAAGGAAATGGACAATGTGCTGCGCCCACGCTGGAGCCTGAGGCTCGACAACTAGGACTAGGGGCATCTCGTCCGCCGGGGAAACATTGGTCTCGACAGCAAGGGCCTGAGGCCCTGCCGGAGCCTGTTGTTCCCCGGCAGGCATGTCAATCCCGGCAACTTCCTTGCCGGCGGCTCCGGGGAGCTCTGCCGGGAAGTATTGGCCAGAGTTCAACTTTCTTCTCTTTTCTTGCCGCATCGATGGCGCCACGGATGGTTGAGTCAATTGGAGCACAAAAGTTCCTGGTTCCACAGGCAACTTGAGGGCAGCACGCTTTGACAGGTCGTCAGCAACGCTGTTCTCGGCACGAGGGACATGCTCCATTTGGAGACCGTCAAAGCGCTCTTCCAATTTCCTCACTTCATCTACGTAGGCTTGCATCAATGGACTTTGATAGCTCTTGTTAACCTGCCTGACGACAAGCTGTGAATCACCTTTGATAATGAGCTTTTTGATACCAAGGTCTGCCGCGATCCTAAGACCGGCAAGCAAACCTTCGTACTCTGCAGTGTTGTTGGTTGAGCACTCCCGGGGAAAGTGCATTTGAATTACGTACTTGAGGTGCTCTCCGGTGGGTGCGACAAGTAGCACGCCAGCACCGGCGCCTTGCAGCGAAAAAGCCCCATCAAAGTACATAACCCATTGCTGATCGATTTCTTTGCCGGGGAGACTTGTTTCTTGAACTTCTTCGTCTGGCGTCGGGGTCCATTCTGCAATGAACTCCGCCAAGGCCCTGCTCTGAATTGTGGAAGTACTTTCAAACTTAAGACCAAAGCTGGATAGCTCCAACGCCCACTCCACGATCCTGCCGGTTGCCTCCGGATTTTGCAAAATCCGTTGCAACGGAAAGCGAGTGACGACGGTGATCTCATGTGCTTGAAAATAATGGCGCAGCTTTCTCGAGGCCATAAGGAGGCTGAAAAGCAACTTTTGCACACCAGAATATCTTGATCTAGCCCCTTGTAACAGGGAGCTAACAAAATAAACTGGGCGCTGCACCACCTTTTTCTTCTGCACGGGCTCTTCTGTTTGCGCAGATCCTGTCTTGCCGGGATCAACCCTTGCCGGGAAAGATCTTGCCGCGTCACTCGGCGGTCCTGCCGCTGATGTTGCCTCCTCATCAGCTTCCCTCTGCGCCACCAGCGCAGCACTAACCACTTGATTTGTTGCCGCCAAATACAGCAGCAACGGCTCTTGTGGTTTAGGTGCGACTAGCGTCGGCGGAGAAGAAAGGTATTTGTTCAAACCTTGCAGCGCCGCCTCCGCCTCCGGAGTCCATTTCATTGGACCTGCCTTCAATTTTGAAGAAGGGCAGGGCGCGCTCAGCAGATTTGGAAATAAACCTGCTTAGAGCAGCAACACAGCCGGCAAGACGACGCACATCCTTGACGCGTCTCGGCGCTTCAATTTGCTCAATGGCTTTGATCTTGTCGGGGTTCGCTTCAATTCCCCGGCAAGATACAAAGAATCCGAGGAGCTTGCCGGAAGGAACACCGAACACGCACTTCTCAGGATTGAGCTTCAAGTTGATCTTGCGCAAGTTCGCAAATGTTTCTTCTAAGTCTTGAATGAGCATTGCTTTATCCTTAGTTTTGACCACTATATCATCCATATACGCCTCCATATTTCTATGGAGTTGTGGCTCAAAACCAATCTGGATTGCTCTGGCAAATGTTGAACCAGCACTTTTCAACCCGAAAGGCATTCGTATAAAACAATACGTACCACATGGGGTGATAAAGGCGGTCTTCTCTTCATCTTCCTTTGCCATAAAAATCTGATGATACCCTGAATAGGCATCAAGGAAGGACAGGAGATCACAACCAGCGGTGGCATCCACAATCTGGTCGATGCGCGGCAAGGGAAAAGGATCTTTTGGACAAGCTTTATTGATATCTGTATAATCGATACAAAGCCTCCATTTCCCGTTCGCTTTCCGCACTACGGCCGGATTGGCCAACCAGGTTGGATGAAGCACTCCTTTAACCAGTGCTGCCGCCTCCAGCTTCTTAATTTCTTCGGTAATGAACTCTTGCCGCTCCAAAGCCTGTTTCCTCACCCTTTGCTTGACGGGCCGCGCATGAGGACAGACAGCAAGGTGGTGCTCAATTACTTTCCTGGGAACGCCGGGGATGTCAGACGGTTGCCATGCAAACACGTCGACATTCGCCCGCAGGAAAGCAACGAGCGCGCTTTCCTATTTGTCATCTAGGGTGGAACTTATGGTGAAAGTTCCCCCTGTTCCGTCCTCCTTGGCAGGCACCTTCTTGGTTTCCGGCGGGGCAGCCTTGGACTTCTTGTTCTTGCTGGTGGAACTCTCTGGTGCGTCCTCGACGGAAGCGCAGCACTCCGAGGAGGTGCGCTTGCCGGAGTTCGCGCCAAGGTTCCTGCCGGTCTTCTTCTTCCCCCCGGGAGTTCCAGCGGCAGGAGCAGATGCCTTGATGGCAGGTGCTGCAACTGCTTCCCGGTAAAGTTGGTCGGCACAGATGAGGGCATCCTTTTTTATCGGAATGGATAGTGATGACGCTCAACGGCCCTGGCATCTTCAAGATGTTGTATGCGTAGTCTGATGCCGCCATAAACTTAGCCAGCGCTGGCCGACCAAGGATCCCATTGTATGACATGGGGATCTTGGCGACATCAAACACCACCTTTTCGGTCCTGAAGTTAAGCTCGCTGCCAAATGTTACCGGCAGCGTGATCTTGCCCTTAGGCTGGGTTCTTCCCGGATTGACCCCTTGAAACGTACCCGTTTCCTCAAGGTCTTCGTTGGGAATCTAAAGCTTTGTGAGCACATCTGGTGAGATTAAGTTTAGGCCGGCCCCGCCGTCAACTAACATCTTCGTCACCTTGAGGTTGCGAATTGTCGGGGAAACCAACAATGGCAAACACCCGACCGCAGTTGTGCGATCAGGGTGATCCTCGGCGTCAAAGATGATAGGCGTGCTGGACCACTTCAGAGGCCTACATGCATCGGGGGATGGCTCTGCCGCATTAACCTCCCGCATCCACTGTTTAAGTTGGCGGTGGGAAGAATGCAGCAAGGCACCCCCATCAATGCACATAGCCTCCGTAGCCTTCTGGAATTCCTGCTCACTGGATTCGTCATCTTCTTCATCATCTCCTTCTTTATCTCGGCCCCGAGCGGGCCGATCCTTCTGCTGTTTGGCCTTGCCGCGGTGAGCCCCTCGGCCACCGCGTTTCTTGCCGGACCCCTCAGCACCATCTTGGGCCTTCTCCTTGTCTCGCCTCTCGTATTCGGCCTTCTGCTTTTTGGCAAGCTGCTCAACTTGCCGGCAGTCCTGGAGACCGTGGCCCTTAGTGCGATGGATCTTGCAGTAATGCTTGCCGGAGTTCTCTGACTTGTCGGCAGCCGCCAAGGCCTGACAGGAAGGGCACCCGGCAAGATTCTTGCCGGGGTCGCGAACCTTGGACTTCTTGGCGGCGCCAGGGTTGCCGGATTCCTCGACGGCAAGCACGGCCTTGCCTCCGCGCTTCCTATTCCGCCGCCGGCCTTTCCTTGACGGAGCCGCGGCATCTTCTTCTTCTGAGTCGCCTGTCGCACCAACAGCCTCACCGGGGAGTTTCCTCCCCTCCTCAGCTCGAGCGCACTTGTCGGCCAAAGTGTAAAGCTCGGCGATACTCCTGACTTTGTTCATTGCTAGCTCTTCCCGCATTCTGCGGTTACGCACGTTCTGATGGAACGCGCTAATGACAGCGGCAGGATGAACGTCAGGAATATTGTATTGCACCCGGCTGAATCTCTGCATAAACTTGCGCAGGGACTCGCCCTCCTTCTGAGGGATGATGTGCAAATCACTTTCTTGGCCAGGAGCTTGGTGGCCTCCAACAAAGGCGCCAACAAACTGATGGCACAGATCCGACCAGGAAGAAATAGAATCCTCCGGCAGATGCATCAACCACGACCTGACGTTGGGTTTGAGCACCAACGGGAAGTAGTTCGCAAGTATCTTGTCATCCCGGCCCCCGGCAGCTTGCACCGCAATGGTGTAGATGCTCAGGAACTCCGAGGGGTGGGTCTTGCCGTCATATTTCTCCGGGACCTCTGGCTTGAAGGTTCGGAGATTGGGCCACTGGACTTGCCGCAGCTCACGGGTAAACGCTGGAGGTCCTACCTCGTAAGGCAAGTCTCCTACGTTCCCTGGCGCGGGCTCATCGACAACCGGCCCCGCGCGCTTATCAGACTGATAGCGCGCTTCCCGTTGCCGCTCGATGGTTGTTCGAGCGTCCTCCTTGCCTCATTCCTGGAGAACCAGACGCTGATCACGGCGCATCCGTGGATCGGACGACGCCATGGAAACTTCTTCATGGCGGTCGACTTGCTGAGTCGTCGGCCGCTGCTGATGCCGCGGAGGAGAGTGCACCGTAGTTGCACCACCTCCGGTTTTCTCTGCACCGGCTCGCGTCGGATCGATGGGCCTCCGCTGAGAGGGCCCTGCCTCTTGCGGTCCATCCTTGTTAGCGAAGCCGATAAGGCTCTGGATAGTAGCTCGCCACTCCTCCATCTTCTCCGGGGCGGGAGGAAAATCGAGGAGCAGCTGTGCACGTGTCAAGGCTTCCGCTGGCGTAGGTGGCGGCGACAGGTGCGAGGTGCGTGAGGTGCTCTGACTCCTAACTAAGTTAGAAGGAGCACCGCCACGGTCACGCGACCGCGCGCCACCTTCGCCGGTAGCTCGGTGTGCATGCTGGTCCCACGCATCTTGGGATCTATGCGCAGAAACCTTTTCGTGAGGACGCCCCGAACCACCAGCGCCATGATGTCGCTCATCTCGCATGACCTGGACAGGTTGCGAGGCTCGCGCCGGCGCGGGAGCTCCAGCGGGCGCTCTTCGATCTCTAGAGTTTGTTGTGCCACTCGTAGGCAACACAATGCCATCTCTAGATCCAGCGGTGCGCAAGTTACCACTGCCACTGCGAACGATACCGCTCGCTTGGCTTGGGTCACCATAACGCCGCGGGGGTTCCAGTCCTCTTCCTTCTGCACCCACACCATCGCCTGTCTGCGAAGGCGCAGGCAAAGCAGATCCGGACGGTTGTGCTATCGCAGCGTTCTTCTTCTTGGGCGGCATGACGATGAAGATGATGAAGGAACTAGGACGTCTACCACCAGATCAGGTTCACGCAACCTTCGACCCCTACCTGGCGCGCCAAAGATGTCGCCGTACGACACCTATGGGATCCCGAGAGATCCCTTTACGATTCGGCGGGGGGAGAGGTATACGCAAAGAGCAGAACCAGTGATCGACGAGGGAAGTTTTTACCCAGGTTCGGGCCGCTGATCAGCGTAAAACCCTACTCCTGCTTTGTGTTCATATTGATGTTCTTGAGCCCAGCCTTCAGGAGCGCTCGCAATGAACAGTACGTTCAAAGAGCAGCTATGCATGCAGAATGGGCCAGAAGTTCTCCTCCTCTGTAGTAGTTGCCTTGGGCCTCCTTTTATATGCTCAAAGGGGTCTCCACAGTGGCAAAATGTACATACATTGAGGTGAAAAGTAGCTACAGGGTATCATACCTAACCCCTGACGGATTAGGACAAGCGCATTTAATGCACCGTGAGGTGTCCGTTTAGGTGTCCTCACTTTCTTGGGGATGGAAAAAGGGGCCATCCCATCAGCACCGCTTAAGCTCTCCTCCACTGGCGCGCCGCCACGCATCCATGGAAGGAGCCAGAATGTCAGACTCGTCACTGCGCCGAAGCGGTGGCACAGTGGCAGAATCTCGCCAGGCGCCGATCTTTGCCGGGCACCAATCCTTGCCGGGCGCCAGGGCTTGCCGGGCGCCGAGCTTTGCTGGGAACCAAGCCTCGTCGGGCGCCGAGGCTTACCGAGCTCCACGGGCCATCCCGGCAAGGAGCTTGCCGGGGAGACTGGCCTTCGATTACCAGCTTTGCTTATTTGTTGATTCTTAGATCTCTGACTTGATGATTTCCTTGATGACTTACACCGACCTCGAGCTGATCCCGGCAAGCCTTGCCGCGAGGGCGGCTACAACTGCCTGTGCACAAGTAAGGGGTACTAGTGGCCCAATACTTAGTACACCGACACACTGGCACCCGCCACACACACACTTCCCGACACCGAAGGAGTAGGGTGACACCTCGATCTTGATACTAATATATCTACTGGCTTCTCTCTCAAACACACACACACACACACTTCCCGACACCGAAGGAGTAGGGTGACACCTCGATCTTGATACTAATCTATCTACTGGCTTCTCTCTCAAAGACACACACACACACACACACTCACTAGTGGTGCCTTTGTGTGTACCGCGCGCACACTCTTGATACGTCTTTCTCTCCCTCCCCCTCCCCACCCCCCAACAATGACAGCAGAAGGGTGACACCTCGATCTTGATCTTAATCTATGAATCGGCTTCTCTCTCTCTCTCTCTCTCTCACACACACACACACACGCGCATGCACACACACACACACACACTCGCTAGTTGTGTCTCTGTGCCTCGTTCACACACACTCGATACGTCTTTCTCTCCGTAGCCCCCCTCGATATGTAGATTTCTCACGCGCGCACAGCTGTAGTGACGATGACGCTGAACCCAGTGTGCCTTGTTTTTACTGGTCTCATGTGATAGTTTTCACCCTGTTTTCTATTAATTAACAAGGCAACCTTTTCCTTGTTACTACTAGTGAATTTGAGATCATTCGGGGCAGACATAAAATATATCACTTCAACCCAATTATCGCAGTAACTATTTAAAAAGAAACTAGCAAGATGCCCGTGCGTTGCATAGAACATGAAGATGCATTTGTATGAGTAGTTTATCTTGTGGGAGAAAAGGATGAACGAGGGAAGGCCTTATTTGCAAATGTGGAGAGGGGTGTGGGTATCTTTTTGCAAATTTGCCATAGTTTCCTTCCTATCCGTCAGATATAAATCAGGTGGTCTATATTGCAGGACGGCAGGCACACCATCATCACCAACTCTGTTTTTTATAAGAGCAGGGGTAGGGATATATCTCTTGCATCGTCCATAACAAACATCTGGTGGACTGGTTAGCACCGGATGCTCGCAACGCAATGACCTGAGTTCGAATCCTGTGTTAATAAAACTTTAGATTTTTATATTTTTTAATATATATACTTCTTTCGCTACTGTACTGACAGTGGAACCCACAGAGTACTTAGAATACAAGATTAAGGATGGATTTGTTTCTTTTTAATTTTCTGTACGAATCTGTAGCCACCCTGCAAGTCATGTACACTGTACATGCAATTAACTTTTTATAGAGGGAGAATCATACACACAATTAACTCAAATGGATTGGATGTGACTCTATTATTTCCAGCATAAGAGCATCTCCTACGGCAACCGGCAAATTTCCTCCCACTTCCTTCCGCGGAGGACGACATCCAACGCCAGCGGCATACATTTTCACAACTCTAACCAACAAGAGGAAATTTGTGCAAACACGGACTGATTTCGTATAAGCATGAAGGATTTCATATAAAAAAGCCAGATCTTCATATAAACATGAACTAAGCAGTGCTAATCCGGCTCTCGTGGTATAATTAATACCTAATCTAAATGGCTGCCCGCGGATTCCTTTGTCTTCCTCATGTCCGGCAGACACTTGCGAGGTCGACGAAGGTGCTCGCAAGAGACGAAGCAGCCAAGAGACCACTTGTATATGCAGTCATCGCCTCGGCAGTGGCCTTCATGGGACCCAAGCGGCGGCAGCCTCCCGTGTTCTACTTCTCCTCAATGATGGCGGCGGACACGGAGAAGCTGGCCACCGACTCATCGCTCTCCGCGCACCGACTTCTGTCTCTGCCTGCATGGTGCTGCCGCAGGCCCGGGAGGCACGGCCACAGACACGGGAGGCGCGACCACCACAGACACGGGAGGCGCGGCCGCAGACACTAGTGGCGCGGTATGACGCGGCAGCGACGACGCCCGTGCCGCCGTGCTCGCCACCGTGCCGGCGTGGAGCAACTCGCCACTCCTCATCGAGCTGAACTAGAGCGCCGAGTTGCTAAACCACGCGCCGGCTTGGGGCAGCAACTGGCTCCGTCGGGCTAGGCGAGGTTGGTGAAGCACCGAGCAGCCTCGCTCATATCCGGTGAGCTCGGCGGGCCATCCAGCCGGGTAGTATGCCAGAGAACGGCTCCTCGGAAGCCATCGGAAGAGTGGAGAAAATGGTGAAGGAGGAGATGGGGGAGCGGCAGAGGTGTGCGATTCTTTCCCGCTATCTTGTCTCATTTAAATAGAGGGCGGACGGTAGGAGCTTGGCCGACGTCTGGCCTCATTTAAACTAAGGGCGGACGGGAGGAGCTCGGCCGACGTTGCGTTTAATTCCGGCCCGCTCATGAATGGACATGTGGCCGGGGTAGGTTTATCGGTTTGCATGCGGGTTTAACGGAGGCGTTTGATGGAGGCGAGGAGGCGTGTTCAGCCGGGCGTGCAGTGGGCGGTGCAGTACTATTCGATTTGACAGCTACTAGTAAACCAGGATGGTAAAAATATATTGAGTAAACTAGGACAGTAGTTCCCAATACGGCTTTAATGCAGACGAGGGAGAGGGTAGCGGTTCCTAAAATGTTGAACGACCAATAAGGCATCCTCCTTTAATTAGCATGCTAAGGGAAAAGAGGCAGCACGATGTGAATGCAACGTAGTTTGCATTCATATAAAGGCGCCCCTCCATTCCAATGCATCTACCACATCGTACACACCTAAGCACTTACACTAAGTGCAAAAGTGCTCACTCCAGACCCATGGCGGCGATGCGCGCGAGCGGCCAGCGGCTGTGTCAGATGGTCCACGATGCCGGCCTGTGGTATGGCACCGAGGATCGTCTCCAGAGGGTGTTGGCAACCGGTTGGTTCATGGCCATTGTTGACTCCAGCTACAACTCTCAGTTGTACAAGATGATCCTTGCCACCATCAACAAGTTCACCGTCATCAAGAAGCTCACGGACGACAGTGCCGTACTCCTCCAGCCCGTGCGCCCGGGCTCCTCATTGCCTACCACCCTAATCGGCCTCCATGGCAGGAACCTCTTCCAAGCACTGGTGGCCCTGCGACCGCCCGCCGACGCAACGAAGAATGTCCACCTGGAGGTCGCGCTCGCCGCGAGGTGCCTCGCCCTGCAAGAATTTATCGACCTACACATCCACGTGTACGAGGATGTCGTGTACATAGGTATCTACAAGGCCGGTGAGGACGCTATGACATTGGCCTTCATTAACCAGCTGGAAGCCTTGGATGCCTTTGTCGAGAAGCACCTTGACCTCGCCACAAAAGCCGCCGCTCGTAAGCCACCGGTCGGTGGCCTGGCGCACTGAGTCTAGGAGGAGGAGGTCGTACGTTGATGGATGCATCTTTCTTCTTGCCTCCTGTAACCACCACTGCGATTGCATCATCGTGGCCTTAATTCTTATTGTGCTATTGCATTCTCGTTCCAGTCAATAAAGACATGTGCAATCCCTTTGCTCACATTTGGAGACAATTATATGCATCATAATTCCATCCGTCAATTTATAAGTTGTGCTTACCTTTTCCATCAACTTTGTAATTTACGTTCGATGCTTGACTCGACCTATGAACTACTCCTAAATTCAAAAACTGAGGTCGAACTTATAAATTCAAAATACTCGTGCAGCACGCCTGTCATGTTCGCAAGTTCAAAATGAGAAACTGGAACACGTACATGAAGCATGTCCCTTCCCCGTCGCATACCACACTATCGTTCTGGCCCCCCGATCAACGCGCATTGGCTAGGCTTTATATCACTACAACATGTGGGACAGCATGTGACCAAACTGACAATGCCCCAACCTAGCTACTACCCTGCTTATTATCTGGCGGGAAAAGCCCCGCCCTAGCGTTTGCAATCGTTATTTCTATCTATCGATCGTGCCAAGGAGCAGAACCAAATGTTACAATTTATACATGTTTCTCTACTCCTATAAAAGACTCAGTTGGTGATGATGGTGTGTCTGCTATCCATCATTTCTCACCATTAGATCTGAATCTAACGGTTGTGAGGTAAGTTGTGGCATTTTTGCAACAATAGCCCACTTCTCTGCTCCAATTTGCAGAAAACCCCTTATTATCTTGAAAGCAACCACATCCCTCCCTCACCTCATCAAAATAGCCTGAGAAATATATTTTGAGTGAAACGTAATATATTTTTAGTGGTATATATGTATATCAAAACAAGAGTGTTTTCTTTCAAGTTTGTGAACAAGTACTATTCTACTTTGGATCTGTTGCAACGCACGGGCACATTGCTAGTAAAAGGAAAAGGCCTATCGCATTCGCGTCACACCCGCACACGCCCGGGAATCGGGAGTACTCCACGGCCCGTCCGGCATGCCACATAGCTAGGGAAGGCGTGTTGCCTAGCATTTTCACTTTCATGTGGGATCGCAGTTGAGCAAACCGACTATGGGCAAACCGCACCCCGCCCGCCGCGTTGGAAAACAGAAACGAGGAGGGGAAGATCTAGTTGTAGCACGGAAGCCAAGAAATTTGGTGTCAGATGGGACTCGTTGATAGAGTAGGAGTACTCTGTACTACTCCTACTATGAAGTTTGTAACTACTACTACCACTATACAACTAGGTACGTGCACGGAACAACATCGTAGGAACAAAAAAGGGAAGATCTTATTTTGGGTGATTTATCTTTTTTCAGTCAACGTAGTATGAATAATATGATGTGGGGGGGCACCCATATAGCCACGTGGCACGTCTGGAGGTCTTATTTAGAGCTTCTAGTGTGGATCGATCACACTATCGTGTTGCTCGTTAGAGAAGAACATGTATGGGTACAATTAGGTTATAGTAGATCAGAATGGCAGCCACCTGGACCATTGGATCAACATCAATCAACGGTTTATATCGTGTACATGCAAATACACGCATTGACTCCGGAAAAATAATGAATATAGAATATATAATACATAATACCGCATATTGGGTTTCTCTAAAGTCAAACTTTGTATACTTTCAACATTTTGTAGGAAAAAGTATTAACATATACACCACCAAATATATATCATTTGATTCATCATTGCTTTTATTTCCACATCGTGTAAATTTGTTAGTGTAAATGTTCATATTGTTTTCACCAAATTCGGTCAAGCTTTATAAAATTTGGCTACAGTCAAAGCTATATATATGCGGAGTAAATTACAAACGGAGGGAGTGGAATAGATATAGATATAACTATACAAATAAAAAATATAGTAATATAGTCTATAGATATAAATAAGCCTACTACCCTTTTTCTAGGTTAGAACTCGCGTTGTTGTGTACACATTGTTTTGCTTCGCTATAATTTGCATTTGCGGGGTGTGTGTAGGACTACCGCCTTTTGTTCAGTACCAACAACCCCACCATTATCCTTAATTAATTCATATTGGCAATTACGATTGCATTATCTTAGTTCTAGTCGGTTCTTCGGTTGCTTGGAGGAACTCCATCTCGTTATTCAGGTTGATTTTGTGCATACGACATGATCATCGTCCATCGAAGATTGTTTAGTAACGATTGTCGATTTGTATCACCGGGTACGATATAGCTGGATCGTCAATGTCAAAATCCACCAAATCGATACTTATCCCCACTCTTATTGAAGATTGGGTCGCCATCGTAAGACTACCACCTAAACAATTCCTTCCCTATAACATACATATGAGCACCCATCTCATTATTCACGTCCACGCCTCCCTCTCTCTCTCTCAAAACACACACCTCTCCACACAATGCGTGTCTCTTGGTCTCTCTTCCATCCCATGACAAAAAGTCACACCACCATTCTCTTCTTCTTGCTACCCCTATCTATGTAGTTAGGTCTCCTTGCAACAAACAAGCATTCATCTATCTCTCTACTATCTCTTTCTACCACACATAACCTTCCACCCCTAGCCAGCCATGCTGTCGAGGTCTATCCAGCTCTCTGACACACAAACAGACGCTGTCTATGTGTCCCTTCATCGCACACACACTATCGCTCTCCCATATCCGCAACCTCGTGACCTTGTCGATCCCGACGTTACACCTCTCTCTCTCTCTAACACACACACGCACATGCACACACACTCTATCTCCCTTTTGGACACTCCTCTCTCTATGACACACACAATCTTTCGAACAAGCATATGCGCACGACATCCAAATAAGTGACTTGCTCGTCGAAGTCTGCCTGCCACCGGCTGATTTCTTTGACAGGTTCCAGACAACTTTCGACTGCAGTCGTGTATTTGAATCTTCCCGGTGTTTGTTCTGCGATGGCGCGCTGGTGAGCTTTGATCGGTGGCACCCAGGATGGGGCTCGGTGCCCTCTGAGCTTGAGTTTTTAACAAAGCTTACCTTCCATGACATGCCTCGACGTGCTTGCAACAGCGAGTCCATGAATGAGCTTATCAACGACCTAGGAGGTGAGCTCATAAGTATGTTTGTTCCTCCAGACAGCTGGGCTCTGACAGTTATGGCATGGATGAAGAAGTCATCCACCATACCGAAGGTGATTGGTGTTGAGATACCGATGCAGGAACCGGGGTTGTACTATTCATCGCCACCAAGGCTGCCATGGACCACGTTAGGGATGTACCTGTATCGAGTGTTCGTGCATGTCGAAGAAGTGGTCAATCCATCAATCAAAGTCCTGCCGCCGCCGCTGGTGCCAGGGTTCATCGACGATGTCCATTACAAGAGTCAATGTCAGACTTTCCCCGTGTTGCTCGGAACGATGGATGGCACAGGGCCTACTCCATCGCGCGGCGGAGGCCACTGCTTCTTTCGGAGAAGAGGCAGGACTAGCTGCCTGGATGTGCTCTAATTTGAGGTAACAACTGAATCTTCTCACACTAGTGCAGAATCGGGCTATTCTCCCAGTTCGTAAGGACCTTCAGTGCCGGTTCTGCAACCGGCACTAAAGGGTGGGGACTAAAGGCTCCCCCACTTTAGTGCCAGTTCGTCACGAACCGGTACCAAAGGCCCACCACATGGCACGAGCCCGCGCCGGGGGGCTGGGGGCCTACACCAACCGGGACTAAAAGGTTTAGGGGTTTATGGTTTATTTTTCTTTTTAATTTTGTTTCCATTTAATTCTTTTTCATTTCAAACATATTTTACGCTACATATATTCCTACATATTCAATTTGGTCTCTTGGATACATCCACTTTAATCTAATATGTGTTTCTTCCACCCTAATGATATACAACTCATATCATCATCATAATGATATATATAACAACTCATCTTCATTGTAGTCATATATACAACTCATCTTGATCGTAGTGATATAACAATCTCACCATTATGATCATCATAAGTTAAACACTACTAGGTAAGGTGCTAGTGATATAACAATCTCACCATTATGATCATCATAAGTTAACCAACTACACTAGGTAAGGTAGCAGGACCTACTACTCTCTCTTGGGTAGCATAGCATAAATCAGAAAAAAAAACCTCCTTCTCCGTTATGCAGCATAGAGATCCAAGTGTCTCCATTTTGTGGCCTTCGCTCAGCCACTATTTTTCTCCAAGCCTTGATTTTGAGGCCTCCATCTATTGTCGAGGTCGAGTATGCATATTTGAGACCCTTCGACCATGGTGGTACGCAAATAACTGTCATCTCACCTTTGACAAACATAAATGGAGGCACAACCACATCTGGGAGCTTTTGTGAAGAGCATAATAGTAACATATATAGTTAGCAATGAAGTTTACTTCAGAAGAATGTATGAAAAAGATGGACTAACTAGTGACAGAATAGTAAAAATCTTACCATGATACTAGCACGAATGTTAGCATCGCACAGCTCGTGGACTAGTGGCACGTATTTACCATAATTTTTCCCAACTCCATAGATGATCTGAAATTGCAGAACGTCTTTAACAAAGGCGATTAGATAATTCTTCTCCTCCCAAGTTAGCTCTGCGCCATGACTGTAGTAGGTGTCATCTATTATCTTTTGTATTTCTTGGGAAGAGAGAAAATAAGCTGTCAATTATAAAAAAACAAGTTCAGCAGGTATCAATAACAAGTATTTTTAGATAAGGAATATAGATCATTTAACAAATGTGTTTAGCAAACTCACACGAAGGCAGAATCTTAATCATGTTAGGATCCAGCCAAATGTTTTCATCTTCCGGATTGCCAATATCGAATGTTATTTTCATATCCTCCTCGAATCCATAGGCCTTGCATAATCCTTCCCAATTTGAACATCCAAAATGAGTGTGACCTACTTCATTTATGATCTTAACCTCAAAATTGAAACAATATTTTGTTTTAAGGTGAGCTATCTTCATGTCCACCTTGGACATCCCTTCGAAAGATAGCTTCTCAAGGACATATGGTCTTGCATAGCAGGGTATGCACTAGTCAAATTATAAGAAATGGAAATTACGCGTTAAAGCAAAAATCTTAAGCCATGCTTAATTCAGAAGAAACACATGCCACTGAAGTTACATACCGTAAAACCTTCAAAGCCCTACTTAAGCGTGAGGGAGAAGCATGTACCTTTATCTAGGTGCGGTCTGTTGTACATACCCCCGTCGTCGGTACAGTCATCGCACTCGGGGATCTTATCGTCGTCAGACATTTCCTATATATGTTCATAATTCAAAGATTAAAAATTACGGCATGATCTTTGCTAAAATAGGACATATCGAGCGCCTAAAATTTGTCGGAATGGAAATGAATCAACAATCCTCCTAAAAGGTATAGCATTGTTTGATGACAAAGTGATAATGACATAAAAAATTATATTGTAAACCTATGTTCAAAAAACCTATACGATTACTAGTTTACTATTCTATTCAAAAGACCATTCTACCTATGACATAAAAAACCTATATGCAAATTAATCCACACTAAAAGGTATAGCATGCTTGATTGTCAATACATGGTCAACTTTTTTCTATGCAACTTTTTTCTATAAGTATAAAAAACTAAAAAACAGAAAATCTATGCAAATTCCACCATTCATCTACATATACATATATACATACATACTTTGTATAAAAAAAACTAGTGAAAAAAACTAAAACATACTTACATATAGTGAAAAATAATCATCTAAAATATCTAAACTAATTAATTTCTATACATACATATATCTAATATACTAATTAATTCCTCAAATGTTAAATTCCTCAACTTTTTTCTATACATACATATATACTAATATACCAACATGTATAGTGAAAAAATTTGTAGATACATATATACTAATAATCATCTAAAACAACTAAAACATCTAAATAAAACATCAAACATTCATGGCAATACATGAAAAAAAAAACCAGTGAAAAAAAAACTAGTCAAAATTCCTCAAATGTCAAAATTCATCAAAATTTCTATACATACATTATACTAATTAATTCCGGTTTGGAAAAGATACATGTGGTCAAATGTTTTCTATGCAAATTGTATACATACATACATATATTGTATACATATATCATACATTGTATTCATACATATATACATCATACACAACATCTAGTAAAAAAATCAATCTATGAATAAAAAAAAGATGAACAAATTTTGTGTGTGCGTGTGTGTGTGTGTGCGCGCGTGTGTGCACTTGCGGCGGCGCGGCGGCTTCGATTGGAGGGAGGAGAGGGGGGAGAGGGGCTCACAGCGTGGGCGAGGTCGAGGCGACGGCGATGGCGAGGCGCGGGCAAGGTCGAGGAGGAGATCGAGGGGGGCGGCGTCGGATCAGAGAGGAGGCGCGGGCGGCCGGCGTCGGGGCTCGGGGAGGACGGTGCATCCGGCGTCAGGGATCGGTGCGAGGAGGCGCGGGTGGCCGGCGTCGGGGGCGGCGACGAGCTCCGGCGTAGGGGAAGGCGAGACGGCGTCGGGGCAGCCTGGCGGCGTGGCGATGTGCTCTGTAGTGGTCGAAGAAGCAGAGAAACTGAAAAAATTTGAAGTGTTGTATATATATGCGCCCCTCTTTAGTCCCGGTTGGAGCCACCAACCGGGACTAAAGGTAACTTTTGGCCAGCCGAAGCGGCGGGAAGCGTAGGCCTGTAGTCGTGGTTGGTGGCTCCAACCGGGACTAAAGGGGGGCCTTTAGTCGCGGTTGGAGCCACCAACCGTGACTAAAGGTCTCGTGCTGCCACAGCCGCGGTGCAGGAAGTTTAGTCCCACCTCGCCCAGCAAAGGGCAGCCGCACTGGTTTATAAGCCCCGCCGCGGCTGCTCCTTTGAGCTCCTCTCTAAAGCAGGCCTTCTGGGCCTACCTCACCTGCGCTGCCCTGTGGGGCCTACTAGGCCTTGCGGGCCTGCATCCTGGCCCAACTAGAGGTTGGGTTTCTAGTCGTATGCAGGCCGTTGTGGCCCAGTAGGCGGGCTTTTTTTAATTTAGTTATTTTTCTTTTTTTTTTGTTTTCTGCTTTATTTATTTTCTTTTGTTTCTGAGTTGTTTTTTTCTTTATTTAGAGTTGCTTTGTGAATCTTTTTGCTTTAGGTAAAAATTATAAACTTTTTGTTAGTGCGAGTAGTTTTCAATTTTGAATAGTTTAAATTTGAATTATTTGAAATTTGTGTGAATCACTAGTTTGTGAATAACTTTACTTTAAAAATAGATTTTTTAGTGATTCTTTTTTCTGCTGTTTAATATTAGTGTGTTTTATCATTATATTTAATTTGGTAATTCTTAGGTTATTTTCAAAAATGAAATGCCTTTGTAACAGATGAGTTTTAGCCCAAAACCCTGATACTTCGAAAGAGATTGTCCATTTTGTACACGAATGCATCCAGTTTTTGCCGTAACCCTCTCAACTTTTTTGCACATGCTATGTGGGTGAAATGATGATACCATGCCAACTTTCAACCTTTTCAGAGTTCATTTGTAGTGCTTTTCAATTTCAGGGTCATTTAGCTCAAAAAAAATCAGTAAATGCATGAAAAATAGCAAATGATGTTAGAAAGGGTTGAAAATTGATGACATGGCTTTGAATGGTGCTTACTGAACGCACAAAAAGTCTGGGGTTGAAATAAGTTTAAAAAAATGAAATGCCTTTGTAACAGATGAGTTTTAGCCCAAAACCCTGATACTTCGAAAGAGATTGTCCATTTTGTACACGAAGTGCATCCTGTTTTTGCCGTAACCCTCTCAACTTTTTTACACATGCTATGTGGGTGTAATGATGATACCATGACAACTTTCAACCTTTTCCGAGTTTATTTGTAGTGCTTTTCACTTTCAGGGTCATTTAGCTATAAAAAACAGTAAATGCATGAAAAATAGCAAATGATGTCAGAAAGGGTTTAAAATTGATGACGTGGCTTTGAATGGTGCATACTCAATGCACAAAAAGTCTGGAGTTGAAATAGGTTTTAAAAAATGAAATGCCTTTGTAACAGATGAGTTTTAGCCCAAAACCCTGATACTTCGAAAGAGATTGTCCATTTTGTACACGAAGTGCATCCTGTTTTTGCCGTAACCCTCCCAACTTTTTTGCACATGCTATGTCGGTGAAATGATGATACCATGCCAACTTTCAACCTTTTCAGAGTTCATTTGTAGTGCTTTTCAATTTCAGGGTCATTTAGCTCAAAAAAGTCAGTAAATGCATGAAAAATAGCAAATGATGTCAAAAAGGGTTGAAAATTGAAGAGAAATTAATCACACATAAGTACCCTAACTATCATCTGCAAAGTCCTCCCACTTTCTCTCGATTTTTCTCCACTGCGACCTGTCAGCGGTACTCTCAGCTTCCCGTCTTTCTTATGATCTTCTTTGTGCCATCGCATCAACTCGGCATGCTCTTTGTTTTGGAACAAATGTTTCAACCGTGGTATTATAGGAGCATACGACATCACCTTGGCAGGAATCCTCTTCCTGGGGCGCTCGCCCTCAACATCACCAGGGTCATCGCGGCTGATCTTATAGCGCAATGCACCGCATACCGGGCATGCATTCAAATCCTCGTACTCACCGCGGTAGAGGATACAGTCATTAGGGCATGCATGTATCTTCTGCACCTCTAATCCTAGAGGGCAGACATCCTTCTTTGCTTCGTATGTACTGTCGGGCAATTCGTTGTCCTTTGGAAGCATCTTCTTTAACATTATCAGCAACTTTTCAAATCCCTTGTGAGATACACCCATCTCTGCCTTCCATTGCAGCAATTCCAGTGTGGTGCCCAGGTTTTTCTTGTCAGCTTCGCAATTTGGGTACAACAATTTCTTGTGATCCTCTAACATGCGCTGCAACTTCAGCCTCTCCTTTTCACTTGCGCAGTTTCTCTTTGCATCGGCAATGGCCCGACCAAGATCATCAGCGGGCTCATCTGATGCCTCTTCTTCAGCTTCTTCCTGCATTGCCGGCTCAGCTTCTTCTCCCATTGTTGTTGTACCATCGTATTCAGGGAACCCATGGCCAGGATAGTTGTCGTCTTCTTCTTCTTCTTCTTCTTCTTCTTCTTCTTCTTCTTCTTCTTCTTCTTCTTCTTCTTCTTCTTCTTCTTCATTCTCTTCCATTAGGACCCCTCTTTCTCCGTGCTTGGTCCAACAGTTATAGCCGTACATGAAACCGAACTCAAACAGGTGGACGTGAATGGTTCTTGCGTTAGAGTAATTTCGATCATTCTTACAGTTAGCACATGGACAACACATAAAACCATCCGCCCGCTTGTTTGCCTTAGCCGCAAGCAGAAAAGTATGCACGCCATTAATGAACCGGGGAGAGCATCGGTCATCGTACATCCATTGCCGGCTCATCTTCATTACACAACACCGAAAAGACCAAATTAATACAAGTTCATACATAAAGTTCATACACACTTATTCTCATAAAACAACATACAAACTCTCTAGCTAAAGCATTTAAATGCAACAACAAATGTGATCAAGACCGCAACTAAGGTAACAATTGATCCAACAGCATAGTGATACCAAGCCTCACTACCAATGGCATACTTTCTAATCTTTCTAATCTTCAAGTGCATTTTATCCATCTTGATCTTATGATCATCGACGACATCGGCAACATGCAACTCCAATTCCATCTTCTCCTCCTCAATTCTTTTCAATTTTTCCTTCAAGTAATTGTTTTCTTTTTAAACTAAATTTAACCTCTCGACAAGAGGGTCGGTTGGAATTTCCGGTTCATATACCTCCTAGATAAAAATATCTATGTCAACTTGATGGGCATAATTTGTCATAAACACGAAATGTAACAAATAGTTATAAAAGACAATATACCACATCCGAATCATAAACCGGATGAGGCCGACGAGGACGGATATCAAAACCATGCCACTATGTATAACAAACAACGTACGGGTAAGAAAATTATACAAGTAACTATCTAAATCACACAAACATGATTTTTCTTAATAAAAAGGATAAGAACAAGAGGCTCACCAAGGTGGTGCCGGCGACGGGACAATGCGGGCGATCGACGATGGTTAGGACGGGGACGGGAAGGCACTAAGTAAACCACACCTACACATGCAAACTAAGAATTTAATTTGAGCTCAAATTGCATATAAATCAAATAAACTACCACATATAAATACTCCCAAACTAAAACTCACAAATCACTATACTTATAGAGCATTGCAAGAGCTAATCTAGCTATGAGAGATGAAAGGGCAAAGTTGCTAACCTTTGTGAACACTTGGATGGATGGGGTGCCTTCAAACCTTGACAAATTTTTGCAAAAATGGAGGATGAGCTCGAGCAAGAGGGGAAGAACAGAGAGGAGAGGAATGGGGAAGAACAGGGAGCTCGGGCTCGACGAAGGGTTTATATAGGAGCATCTTTAGTCCCGGTTCGTGACACAAACCGGGACTAAAGGTTAGCCTCTAGTCCCGGTTTGTGTCACGAACCGGGACTAAAGGTGCTAGTGGGGCCCCAGCCTGACACCAGCCTACCACCACCCCTTTAGTCTCAGTTCGTGTCACAAACCGGTACTAGAGGTGCAACACGAACCGGGACTAATGATGCCTGCCCCCCTAGCCATTGGAACCGGCACTAATGGTCACATTAGTACCGGTCCATTTCCAAACCGGGACTAATGGGGCTCACGTAAAGTCATTTTTCTACTAGTGTCAGATACTAGTTAAATCCGAGCTATCGGTGTGAAGCACTGATGTGCCAGTACATTTGATTGTGACCTATTCTATTTTTGTACCTGAACTTTTCTAGAAAGGGCTGTCAACTTAATGTGCTAGCAGAACTTATTGTGTTGTCTCTTTGTTTTCTTTGCACATCATTCAAGATATTTCCCCGTCATTGATAAAGACAATGAACGGTTATGTACGAGTTCATTGGTTTCAACATAGCCCTACCCGTAGCAATCCACTGCTTCCACCCTGATTGTGTCACCTGCGTGAAATTTTTGTATGCAAGTTCAGTGTGCTATGATGTTCTATATGATTGTGTCAACTATATAAGTTTTTACTGAGCATCAGCAATGCATATGGCTGAAAGATGTATTTACGAGCATCGACTGATGGGTCTCTCTCTCTCTCTCTCTCACACACACACAAGTGGGACCATTGAATTATTTCTTCGCTTGTGATAGCTTTTAATTAGGTTCCACTATACTCTAACTTTTTTCTTAAGTTATTAATTGAGCTCAGTGACTTCAAAAAGTTGTACAGAAACCTTGTTTGGGCCTTTTCAGGCATCGTTGAATGTGGGCTGAGTAGCCATGTAAAGTTGTACTGTACTACACAGGCCTTTTTCGTTGAACATCAGCAATGCAACTGGGCTGACAGTTGTACACAAGATCCTAAAATAAGCGCAGCCTAGCCTATGTTTCTTTTAATAAAATGCACAACTCAGTTCATTTTTTATATAATAAGATTACCAAGCCCAACTTATTTTTTAATAATATTCCTATCTCAATATTAGTTTTTATACAAAATGCTCAGTCCAGACCATCATTGTTTTTTCACCCATCCCAGAAAATGGGTCCATTTCTACTAAAATCAAATGGCTTGTAAATTATCAGAATGATAAATGGGCTGCATGTACGCAATATTATTTTCACCCAGCCTAGTAAATAGGTGTATTCGAATAAATAATCAAATGCGCTGTAAATTATCATAAATAGTAAATCAGCTATTATTATTTTTACCCAGCTCAGGAAATAGATTATTTTTTGAGTCAAAGCCCAGGAAATAGATGTATTGGCAAACAAAATGAAATGGCCTGTAAAACCTAAATAAATGGGCTGCATTCCGCCACATCTTTCGAAGCTAACTTTGTTGGCCCACTGGACGAAGCCTATGCAAGGTGTTGTCCATTTAGTGAACAAAATGATTTAATGGTCTAAAACAAAAAGTCAACAAATTATTCTGATATCTGTAGTCGTTGGTTTGACATCCAACGACAATCCTGCTTCTTCAATCTCTGATCTAGTTGCTCTTGCTCCAGCCGCCAAAACCATCGCCGGCTGGGGCGCCTGCATCTGCCTCCCGTGGCCGGCTGTGCTACCACGTAGGCCTCGCCGCCCCACCCTACTCCCAACGGTGGCCAAGTCATACCTGTACTCATCCACACCTTCTGTTATTCTCCGGCGAAGACAGCCTCACCCGGCAGCCGAACCAGTCCCTCGTACTCCCCTCCACCAGGGACTCCAGTGCCCCTTTTTCCATGACTCTAGATCGTTCCCATCTTAGGCCTCGCCATCGTCCACCGCCGTGGTCCGCTCGATGATGCGTGGTCAACAACGAGAGCCAACATGGAGTACATCGAGAGTCTGACAGCTGGGAACCACCAGCTACATCTTCGCATGCAAGCTAGTTCCTCCTTATTATGCGGGAATAAACGATTCCTACCCCTAACAGGTTGGACCCACCCAGCTACAATCTTCGCACACAAGGATGTTCATTCTTATTACGCAAAAAAAAGTTCCCCCCTCATGACATCTGGGACCCACAAGCTACATCTTTGCACGGAAAGAAGTGCCTCCTTATTACGCGCAAGAAAAATGATTCCTCCCCCTGCTAGCTCGGATCCACCTGATTCAGAGGCTGACTTGTGGGCCTACTAAGTTGACACGTACACAGGGCTTTGTTAACCTAGTCAACAAACAATTCTAGCAGCAGTGACCGTTGGATTAACATCCAACGGCTGCGCTGCTTCTTCAATCTCAGATCTTCTTACTCCAGCCGCCGAAACCAGCGCCGGCTGGACCGCCTGCTATTGCCTCCCGTGGCCGGCTGTGCTGCCACCACTGGCCATGCCATCCTACTACTCACCCACACCTCCTGTTATTCTCCGGCGACGGCAGCCTCACACCGCAGCCAAAGCAGTCAACCCTCTTACTCCCCTCTGCGTGGGCATCCACTGCTGCATGTTCCCCGGCTCCGCGTCATTCCCTTCCTAGGCCTCGCCATCGTCCATCGCCTTGGTGCTCTCGACGCGGAGTGGTCAATGTGGTCAATGAATGACAGCCATTGGAAGACGACTGTACGCCGTGATGCTGAGAGCTGGACCCACCAGCTACATCTTCGGATGCAAGGAAGTGCCTCCATATTACGCGCCAAAAAAATGATTCCTCCCGCTGACAGCTGGGACCCACTAGCTATATCTTCTCACGCAAAGAAGTGCCTCCTTATCCTCCCTGACTGCTGGGACCCACCCGGTCAAAGTGTACGTAGCGTTGTTTGGCTGGTCGCCAACGTGTACGTACATATTGTCCGATCGGTGTCTCTGCAACGATGACCCATGGCCGAGCAAGCAGCGGCACGTGTAGTAGTAGAGCTCCCGACATAGCAATTCAGGCAGTCCAGTCTAAACCATGTACACGTACGTACAACTAGATGCCAAAAAATACGGCCACGTACGTACATATGGTCGGGGTCTCGAACACGTACTCGCGCATTCGGACGGCCAGGGCTCATGTACATGGAGAGGCAACGGACGGCAGCAACGATGTCCTGTTCATCAGGCAGCCAACCAGCTAGGTCGCAATGGAGAAATAACATCCTGTTCATCGGGAGCAATAGATTGGGTCGGAATGCGTCCTGTTCAACGGGAGCCAACCGGCTTGGATGAAACAGCCGAAACAGGGTCTGGCGTACCACAAATTGAAGGAAACGGACTTGTGTTCGAGCTCCTCCGGTCGAAATGGGGTGCTGTTGATCAGGAGGGGTTTGGCGTACCGCAAAACGGGACTCCACGAGCTACTGTTCATCCACCGTCGACTTTCTCCAGCCTCCACCAGCTACTGTTCATCCACCGTCGACTTCCTCCAAACTCCACCAGCTACTGTTCATCCACGGGATACTGTTCATCCAGCCTCCACCTGCTACTATTCAACCAGCCCTCCATGGGGTCCTGTTCATCCACCCCCACCTCCTCGACCGGGGTCCTGTTCATCCAGCGGTAACGGCCTCTACTACCACGGGGTCCTGTTCATCCAACCCCCACCGGGAACTATTCATCCAACCCCCAACATGGTCACTGTTCATCAAGAGGCACCTGGTTCGATCGACTTCAGTTAGCAGCAGTAGCGAAGGAATCACTCGGGTTCAGTTAACAGCCAAGGGATCGATCGCTCATGTTCAGTAACATAGCTAGTGCAATCGCTCGGGTTCAGTAAGCGAACGCCTCGCTCGGGTTCAGTTAAAGCCCAACGCCTCGCTTGGGTTCAGTTAGAGCCCAACGCCTCGCACACACGCGCATACGTGTATGAGAGAAACACACAAACCTTCGTGCATCACTTGGCCCCGACCACCCACCATAACCGGGAACTCCCCGATATTTTCCTCGCCCTCGCTTCTACCACGATTTTTTTCGTCATGGACGGCCCAAAGAATGTCATGCAGGTGCGTCCTTGGGCCGCCCAGGATGAAAAGCCCATTTTCTGTCATGATTTTTTTGTCATAGAAGTAGGAGCCCACTGCATCTATGATGATATGTATTTTGTCACAATTATCGTCATAGAAGTGTTAGAAGCATGACATAATTTTTTTTCGTTTGGCCCATAATGTCATGGATGTGTCTTTTTTTGTAGTGCAACCAACAAGTGGTTGTGAGGGGCAGCTATTTATAGCTAGGGGCAACCCGACATGAATTGTCATAAATGCCCTTCTCTGATTCGACCATTGTTAGGATAAGGATCCACTCGACAGCTGGCCCGTGGCGCAGCAACAGTCGGAATTTGAACTCTCAAATTCGTCGGGGCACTCAATTTCCTCGCGGTAGGCAGATCGCACTGGCGAACTCCTAACTCCTCAGCCTAACCAAATTTCTCAGCGACCAGATGAACTTCGTCACTATCGCTAGCAAATGCGTCAGCTGTTCCGGAGATTTCCAGAGGCTTCACTATACGCGGCTTTTGTATGTATAGGTTTGAGTAAGTTTGAGCATCACTTTGGAAATGTGAAATATGTTTCACCTAGACCCCCTTTAACAGTATGATTTTTCCTATGACTCAAATAAGAAGAAAAGAAACTACGAAAACAAGAGTCTTCAAGCTTCAAAGTCTTCACATCAATTTCTTCAAAGGCCATACCAATTTCATCATCAAATTATTCACTTGAAGAATTCCATTTTTAGGGGTCATCTTCCATGTGTTAAACCAAATCTTCAGGGACTCTTTCTCCTGTGTGCACTCACAAACACATTAGTTCCTCAACATATTTGTCTTCAATACTCCAAAACCACTAAGGGGGCACTTGATGCAGTTACAATCTACCCCTTTTTGGTGATTGATGACAAATTGGTTAGGCTTTCAATGGGAGTAAAAATAATTGAAGTGTAAGTACATAATTTGAAGAAATTGGTTACAAGATATCGAGGAACTCCCCGTGAAGATGTGCATATGAGGAATTTTGCTTTGGATTGCAATGCACATGGCAGGTTGAAATTGTGGAGATCTCCCCCTATATCTTGGAATCCAATCATGCATGATCATAAGTTATTTGAAGAATATGAATGCATGATGAAAATTGGTATCTGGAAAAATTGTGCATGCATGAACAAATATATTTAAGATTGGAGCATGTGAATCAAGTGTAGCAAAAGAGTTAGACAACCAACAGTTATTAAGTTACAACTCATCAAAGAGCACACCTAGAAAAGTTCAAGAGTTGCAACTTAAGCAAAAATAGCCCATAAATCAACCCACTTGAAGACTAACTCAAACTTCTCCCCCTTTGTCATCAAATGACCAAAAGGAGACAAAGCTGAGGACTAACGCCCCTGAAAAAATATCATGGAGATGTCGAGGGAGCGCCAGCATTGTTGGGGTCGCGCAGTGCAGAATGACCAGCTGCAGTGTCTTCAATAGCTTCATTTTTGTCAGTGGTGCACGATGAAGACTCCGAACTAGGCATCAGAGGAGGAACTTGGGTTTTCTTGAACTTCTTCCTTGGTGGTTCATCCCGGTCAAAGTTCATTTGGAAATCCATAGCAGCAAGTTCTTCATCTATTTTGAGGTGTTAGAGGATGGCCCAAGTGCGATCAAATATCTCATGGACATAATATCTGTGCTTGCGGCTGGTGTTATGCATCACTGTCATATTGGCTTGAACATTAGCAAATTGACGCTTAAACCATCGGTGATTTTTGTCAACCTTCTGATGAAGGCTTATGAGCAACTCACGGTCAGTCATGACACGTGGTGCTTCGGGTGAAGTACATGGCCTTGAGGCTTTTGCAGCTGTATCCTGGCTAGTAGATTCATCAGCATTGGAGCTTGAAATAGGCTAATGTAATTGGCCATTGAGGGGACAAATTCCTTCATCAATAATGGTCTTGCCCTTGCCAGGAACTGTGAACATAGTGTTTTTAAGAATTTCAACTTCAGGTAAATAACTCAGGTGATTCTGGCGATTAGCCTTGTAGTGAAATGAAGACCAGGATCTGATGAATCTCATGATCCATGGAGAATACAACTTCAATTCAAAAGGCGATTGTGCCACAGTGACCAAAGTCCTTAGGAAGAAATCATGAATGTTGATGGGAGTTCCATGACTGATGTGGAACAACAAGTTCATCATAACTCCCACAACTTCTTCAGTATTGGAGTTGTGTCCTTTGATTGGACTGAGGGTTTTGGCCAGAATGCGGTATACTGTCTTTGGCACATATAGCAAATCCTTCACTAGGAAGGTTGTCCTTGGAGCATTTCCTTCAACCATAAGCTTCATCAGCACTTGCATCAGATTGTTGGGCAGCTCAGGTTCTTCATATATTTTCGTTGCTTCTTCTTGGGGTGGATCAACTGGTAGAGCACGAAGAAGTTCGTCAATTGGTGCTTTGTAGTGAGTGTCTTCACTCATCCAGTCCAGAGCCCAAGTTGCAGTGTCGACAGCGCTGCCAGAAAATGCACAGTTGTATAGAACTGAAGAATTAGTTCTTCATTCCAATCGCAGATGTCAGTGCAGAAGTTGAGTAGTCCAGCATCATGAAGAACAGCCAGAACTGGCCAGAAGCAAGGAGTTGACTCCATATCTATATGAGGAATATGGCGATGCGGGAATACTTTGTTCTTGTCGAATAAAAGGGATGCATAATAATTCATCTGAGTCCTTGTCCAAAAATGCAGGCGCCTAATTTTGGCTGAGTCATATGGGGACTCACCAACGAAGAAGTATTTCTCTTCGAAGAATTTGGCGTTGTCAAATTGAGACTGCCTGAGGACTCTACCAATGTTTGGCATCATAGGAGCTGGTTGGAGGTTGTGCTTCTTTGGACGTACATCAAACACTGGTCGTGGGGACCTTGTGGAGTCATTTAGATCAGTCACGGTGAGAGCTTTAGCAACTTCCTCAGCTGTGGCAGTAGAAACTGTGTCTGTGTGAGCTGAAGGAATTGAGTCTGCACATGAAGGAGATGTATTGACGACATCAACCATTGGCACATCTTGAGCAACTTCATTAGCTGCTGCAACTGGAATTTCTACAGGAATGCTTTGGAGTGAATGTTGTCTTTCCTTAGATCGTGTATGTATTTCTTCAGTGCGCGCAGTCAACTGAGGCTTTTGAGTGAGGGGAGTGGTGATGGGTGGATTTGGGTGAGTTGCTTCCCAAAATTCATCATGAAGAATGGGCGTTGTAGTACCGTCAATGTCCACGTCCTCTTCAGTTGCTTCACTACTTCCAGATCAAGTAGCAACATGTCCTTCAGTCAACGGAGCTTGTGAGGGCTTCCGTGACGAGACTTGGTGAAGCAAAGCATCTTCTTCAACTTCTATTTCTTCATCCACTTGCTCTGTGGTAGCAGTTGAGTGGTTTTCTTCATCATCTTCATCAGCCTGAGGGGTTTGATAGTCCACCCCATATGGAACAATCTGATGATTATCTGAGGCAGGAGCAGGGGGTGCTGATGAGATAGGAATTGCATCAATGAGAATGACAATTGAATACAATGTTGCGATCTTCAATTTCTTCACAAGTTCTGGTGCAGTGGGAGGAGTTGAAGCTTTTCTTTTTCTAGCTTCTTTCTCAGCAACCTTGGTCTTCTTCACTTCTGATGCAGAAGGAAGGGTGATAATCTTCAACGATGAAGTAGTTGGTGGCGCTGCTGCTGTGGAACTTGTTGGAGCAGTTTCATCAGGCATGACTGATGCAGTCACCCTGGTAGGTTCTTCAAGTACAACTTCTTCAGTTGCCCTTTCATTTTCTTCAGGTGCAATCACTTCAGTTACCCTGACAGTCTCTTGAGGAGATGGAGATGTAGTCGCACAGGCCTGTGTAGTAGGGATGGAGTTGAGGAACTTGTTGGTGGTACCATGCCAAACTTGGCGGCTTCTCGCTTGTTGTGGTCTTCAACAACTTTGGTTGAGATAGTGATGAATCTCCCTTTGAAACCACAGCAATGATTAGCCTGTCTCTCATATTCTTCAGATAGCTGATGAATCTCAGATTGTAATGTCACAAGCTGCTGAGGAGATATAGACATCATTTTCTTCCTCAATTCCTTCTCCTTCTGGATTTGTTGTTTCTTCACCAGCTTTGCCTATGCAATCTTGTGCTTCTCATTCAAGATGAATGAAGAAATCATATGGCCTTGACTAGGTGGTAAGTTGAGGTTATCAAGAGGCGTTTCTTGGTTGGTACACCAGATGTCAATGAAGTCCATAAGCTTCTTCGGGTACAACAACATTGGAACAAAAGAATTTTTAGCAATAACAGCTTGCTCTTGCTTCCTTCTGAGGAACTCTGTGAGCTCATCTTTGTTAGCCAACCCATGTTCATCAACCTGTGGCACTACGGCCTTGCTCTTGGGACTTGGCCTAGTTCCGTGGCCAGCAGTTGCTTTTTGCTTCAGCTTGGGAGTTGAGGAAGATGGTTGCCCACTAGCTGAGGCACTTGATGCAGCAATTGTGGCTTTTGAAAAGCCCACAGTGTGCTGGTAAGATGCGAGCACGACCTGTGTTGAAGCTCTACCCGCTGCCATTGAGCAACTTGAAGCACAAGGAGGCACTGAAGATTTTGTAATCTTAGGTGATGAAGCCTTTGAAGCTGCCGGCTGGGCCACTTAGGACTTTGGGACAGACAGCTTGGGCTTGTTGGTAGGCTTCTTCTGCATAGCCTTCTTGGGAGTGCTTGCACTGCCACTTGCACTGGCTTCATTTGAAGCTTTTGTGGCTGTGTTGAATTCTTCAATGGCTTTCTTTTCTTGTTTTGCCAGTTTAGCTTGATACTTGGTCCATTCCTTTGTGAATTCTTCACCCCTGTGAACACTTGTGCGATCAGCAACCTGTCCTTCAGCAAGTGGTGGCCTCTTGCATGGAGGCTTCACAGCAAAATCCTTCATGTATTTTGGAGTGACATATCTGTAATCTCTCCACTCATACATCCGATATCTCTTTATTTTCTATGTGCGGGTTTTGTGCTGCTTCTTAGTTTCAGGGCCATGAAGATTCTCATCTGGTGTACAGTACCCTGCATACAAGTCGTCAGGAATCTCAATTGTTCCTCTTTCCTTTTGCCTCCAATTTGAGGCTTCTTTCCATCTGCCATTTTCTTGAACTAAGGTTTTTGAACACGGGAGGACTCTGAAGATGTTTGAAGGTTTTCCTCAAGCAATCTGCAAATGAATTGATTGATGAGAACCTAGAGATTCATCGACAGACATTGTATTGCGAATAGAATATAGTTGCGACGTAATAGGGAAGAGTCATATGTGTTCTCAGAGATTTTTCAAAAATAAACCAGTTGAGGAAATTGACCCTTATCGTCTTGACGTAATTAACTAAGTGTTCTTGACCTAGGTTCCAGAGTTGTACAGATTGAAGCAATTGCACAATTGAGGAATCTAGTAGTTAAGCATAACTTACATGAAAATACTTAAGACTGGCCAAAAGGAAGTGTTGAAGAATTGAAAGAGTGATGAAAATAGCACTTGAAGATTGTAAAGTGGAGTGAAGATCAAATGGGGTGGTAAAATTAGCATTTAATTACCCTAGTGATGAACTTGATGAACTGATGACGAGGCGAAGGAAATCGTCAGCTTAGATCTTCCGTGCCCTAACTCAGCGACGAAAGACGTCTACGACGGCGGCGGAGGTGAAGAAATCCGCGTCCAGCATGAGTACGTCGATGAAGAAGTTGAGGCAATGAAGCTCTTCTTCTCCGGCGGTGATGAAATCCAGCGGTGGCGCTAGGGTTTGAGGTTTGAGAGCGACAGGAGCTGGGAGGCAAAGTTAAATAGAGTTGACGGGGTCAAGGCTATTTATAGCCGCAGTGAAAACTAAGGGGTCCAAAAGTTTTGGACGGATAAGCCCCTGACTATTCGCATCTTAGTGACACGCGTCACACATGCATTTTTGCACTTATCCATGCATGTGAAGTAGTCCTGGCCATCTCTGACCCGGCCCTGTCAGCCCACCCAGGCCCGGCCCTAAAATCCAGGGCCTAGGCCCAATGGGCTTGCCCGTGTGCCGGGCTTGGGCCTGAGTTTTGAGCCCACCAACAGGGCCTGGACGGGCTTGGGCTTGGCATATTGGCATTTTAAGGAAGAGGCCTGGCCCACGGCCCTAAGCCCTAAGGGCTTTTTAGGGCTTTTTACCAGATGGGCCGGGCTTGGGCTTGAAAAGTAGGCCCGATGGTAGGGCATGGGCCTCAGTTTTCTGCCATGGGCTTTTTTAGGCCCGGCCCAAGCCCGGCCCGGCCCGGCTCATGGCCAGGTATAATATGAAGCGCGAGATGAAGTTACTGTGGCAACCGCCAAAAATACTTTTTGAGATTTTAAAATGTGTTCACAATTTCTTCAGCTGGTAAGGACACAGTGAAGACTTTGAACTGTGTCAAGTAGAACGCTGTTACTTGTGAGTTGCGTTAGGATTTCCTTGAAGAGGAGAGGATGATGCAATATAGTAGAGATAAGTATTTTCCTCAGTTATGAAACGAAGGTTATCAATCCAGTAGGAGAACCAAGCAACACTATGTAAACAACACCTGCACACAAACAACAAATACTTTCAACCCAACGCGTAGAGGGGTTGTCAATCCCTCAAACGATTACGAGCTATATTAAATTGTATAGGTTTTGATTGATAGATCTGACAAAAATACAAAATAAAATAAATAAAATAAAATTGCAGCAAGATATTTTTGGTTTTAATATATGATAAAAGATAGACCCGGGGGCCATAGTTTTCACTAGAGGCTTCTCTCGAGAAAATAGCATAAGGTGGGTAAAAAAATTACTGTTGGGCAATTGATAGAAAAGCAAATAATTATGATGATATCCAAGGCAATGATCATACATAGGCATCACATCCAAGATTAGTAGACCGAAACGATTCTGCATCTACTACTATTACTCCACACATCGACCGCTATCCAGCATGCATCTAGTGTATTAAGTTCATGGAAAAACGGAGTAACACTTTAAGCAAGATGACATGATGTAGACAAGATAAACTCACGTATGAATAAACCCCATATTTTTACTCTTAATAGCAACGATACATACGTCTCATGTCCCTTTCTGTCACTAGGATTAAGCACCGCAAGATCGAACCCATTACAAAGCACCTCTTCCCATGGCAAGATAAATCAATCTAGTTGGCCAAACCAAACCAATAAATCGGAGAAGAACTACAAAGCTATATTAATTATGCATAAAAGAGTTCAGAGAAAACCCAAATAATATTCATAGATAGCTCTGATCATAACTCACAATTCATCGGATCCCAACAAACACACCGCAAAAAAGAATTACATTGGATATAACTCCAAGAACATCAAGGAGAACATTGTATTGAAGAACATCAAGAGATAAGAAGCCATCTAGATACTAACTATGTACCCGTAGGTCTGTGGTAAACTACTCATGCATCATCGGAGGGGCAACAAGGATGATGAAGAACCCCTCCGTGATTGTTTCCCCCTCCGGCAGAGTGCAAGAAAGGGTCCCCAGATGGGATCTCTTGAGAACAGAGGCTTGCGGTGGCGGAAAAAGTATTTCATGCACTCCTTGGTAGGTTTTTCTGATTTTTGGAAATTTATAGAGCGGAGTTAGGTCAAACGGAGGCTTGTGGGCTCCACTAGGTACCAGGGTGCTCCCCAGGCCCCTGGTGAGCCTTGGTGCCTGATACGTCTCCAACGTATCTATAATTTTTGATTGTTCCATGCTATTATATCATCATTCTTGGATGTTTTACAATCATTTTATAGCAACTTTATATCATTTTTAGGGACTAACCTATTGACATAGTGCCCAGTGCCAGTTGCTATTTTTTGCTTGTTTTTTACTTCGCAGAATATCCCTATCAAACAGAGTCCAAACGCAACAAAATTTTTTGGAGATTTTTTTGGACCAGAAGATAACTTGGGAGCCAAGGAAGCACCAGAGGGGAGGCCCGTGGGGCCCACAAGACACCAGGGCGCGCCAGAGGCCTCTAGCACACCCTAATGGGTTGTGGGGCCCATGGGGGTCTCCTCCACCGCCTCTCAGCTCTATAAATACACAAATATTCCAGAAACCCTAGGGGGAGTCGACAAAACACAATTCCAGCCACCACAAGTTCCAGAACCACGAGATCCAATCTAGAGCCCTATTCCGGCACTCTACCGGAGGGGAACACAATCACGGAGGGGTTCATCATCCTCATTGGTTCTCCTCCGATGATGCGTGAGTAGTTCACCATAGACCTAAGGGTCCATAGGCGGTAGCTAGATGGTTCTTCTCTCTTTTTGATTCTCAATACAATGTTCTCTTGGAGATCTATTTGATGTAATGAATTTTTGCGGTGTGTTTGTTGGGATCCAATGAAGTTTGAGTTTATGATCAGATCTATATCCATGAATATTATTTGAGTCTTCTTTGATCTCTTATATGCATGATTATTTATAGCCTCATATTTCTTCTCCAAATCTTTGGTTTAGTTAGGCCAACTAGATTGATTTTGCTTGCAATGGGAAGAGCTGCTTTGTGATAGGTTCGATCTTGCGGTGTCCTCACCCATTGACAGAAGGGGTAGCGAGGCATGTATGTATCGTTGCTATTAAGGATAAAAAGATGGGGTCTATTCCTACATGAATAGATCTTGTCTACGTCATGTCATCGTTCTTATTGCATTACTTCGTTTCTCCATGAACTTAATACACTAGATGCATGCTGGATAGCGGTCGATGTGTGGAGTAATAGTAGTAGATGAAGGCAGGAGTTGGTCTACTAATATCGGACGTGATGCCTATATTCATGATCATTGCCTTGGATATCATCATAATTGTTTGTTCTTCTATCAATTTCCCAATAGTAATTTGTTTACCCACCGTATGCTATTTTCTCGAGAGAAGCCACTGGTGAAATCTACGGCCCCCGGGTCTATCTTTTATCATATTGCTTTTAGATCTATCTTTTATCATATTTGTTCCAAATCTATTATTCCAAAAACCCAAAAATACCTTACTGCACTTTTTCTTTACTTATTTTATTTTGTGTTTTATTCAGATCTATTTATCCAATCTCATACAAATCAATCTATATTTTTACCGTGGAGGGACCCCTCTTACGCGCTGGGTTGCAAGTATTTGTTCTTTGTGTGCAGGTACCGTTTACATAGTGTTGCTTGGTTCTCCTACTGGATTGATACCTTGGTTTCATAACTAAGGGAAATACTTACCGTAGTTGTGCTGCATCATCCCTTCCTCTTCTGGGAAATAGCGACACAGTCTCAAGCCACGTCAAAGGAATTTCTGGCACCGTTGCCCGGGAGACATCATCAACATCTATCAGGTTCCTAATCACAAATCTCATCTCCTTGCAATTTACATTATTTGCCATTTGCCTCTCATTTTCATCTCCCCACTTCACAAAATTTTTCCTTTTTATTCGCCTTTTTTTTCGTTCGCCTTTTTCTCGTCAGATCTCTTGTTTGCTTGCAATCTTGTTTGCATAGTCATGATGTCTCAAAGGAAGTACTATGATATTCCTTACCCCAATATTTTGCTTGAGATTGAGAAAAGTACCAAGGAATATATGACTACACAATTCGAGCATAATAAGTATTTTACTGAGGAGCTTAAAGAACACTCTACTGTGCTAGATGCTATAACAAAACAACTTGATGATGTTAGTAGAGAAGTTTCAAATCTCCAATCCAAGTATGCTCATGTTGAAAATTTGCTAGGCAAAATATCCGATGCACAAGCTACACTAGTAAATCAAATGGCCGCTAAGCCAATTTCTCTAGAGGATAAAAATAATGAAGATCTTAAAATGATTGGCGTTTCTTCTATTGATTCCTTGCTTAGTCAGATTAAAAGTGATGATAAAGGGACTGAAGAAGAGTCAACTTTAGCTAGAAGGTGTCCCAATGATTCAGAGGGGGAAAATCTTGATGAAAAAAATTATAAGTGGGTTTGGAGAGGTCAAAACTTTAACTAGTGATGTGCCCACTCTTTTGGATTACAAAGACTTTAATTATGACAATTGCTCTTTGATTGAATGTATTTCTTTGTTGCAATCCATGATAAATTCACCCCATGCTTATGAACAAAATAAAGCTTTTACTAAACATATTGTGGATGCAATGAAGCTTTAGAAGAAAAATTGGAGTTAGAGATTTCAATTCCTAGAAAATTATATGATGAGTGGGAACCTACCATTAAAATCAAGATAAAAAATTATGAGTGCTTTGCTTTATGTGATTTGGGTGCTAGTGTTTCCATAGTTCCGAAATCTTTATATGATGTGCTTGGTCTTACCAATATTGAAGAATGTTCTCTTAATTTGCACTTGGCGGATTCTACTATTAAAAAGCCTTTGGGAAAAATTAAGGGATAATTGTATTCATGCCACTAGTTGTGTCCCACTCGGCTGATTTGCCCCTAGTTTTCGAAAACCCTCGGTTTTGCCCAAGTCCGTTTGCTCCTCTTATGTTTTTGCCCTTCCGTCACGTTTCCGTCCAGTTAGTGTCGTTTGACCATGTGTTGACCGTCCTTGGACTTTTCTCTAGGCCATTTTGCCCCTGCTTTCTCTCTCTCTCACCAGACACTTCCAGGTGCAAAATCTTATAATTAAGCAATTAATTAATTTCCTAATTATCTTATTTATTATAATCTTTACTATTATAATTTCATTTTCATTTTCTTTTAAAACGGGGGGCTAGGCCCACCTGTAAGTGGCATACCCAGCCATTATGTGGCTTGTGCCCACATACGGGCACCAGGGGGGCTCGGCCTCTGGCGGCACGACGCGGCCTCCGGCGGGCGTAGGTGAGGCAGGGAGGGCGCGTAGCGGGAGGGGCCGGAATGACGCGGCGGGAGTGTGGTGGGGCGAGCGGGGCGCGTGGCCCAGGCGCGGCGCGGGGGAGGAGGCAGCAGCCCCGGGACGGCGCGGCAGCGGGCGTGGGGCTCGCGAGCTAGGGCGGCGGCCCGCAGTCACGAGCGGGGTGGGTATTTGTGTTGGGTGTTTGGGCTAGCTCTCGCGTCTATGGGCTACGAGGCAGCGTCTGGTCGACCACTGCGCGTCCGGAGGCCGGCTCGGGGCATGGATGTGCGTGGGCAGGTGAGGCTGCAGGTGGCAGCGAGGCCAAGCGCAGCCACGATAAGGCCAAGCGCGGGCATAGGCGGCAGCGCTGAGCGGCGCGGGATGGAGCAGGGCCGCGCGGGGCGTGTGCATGGCCACGGCGAGCTCCAGCCACAAGGAACGGCGGCGAGCAGAGCGAAGGGGAGATGGGGGGGTCCTCACCCCCGTTTGCAGGAGATCGGGGGTCGGCGAGGCTCGACGTTGACCGGTGATGGAGAGGCGGGGCGGGGCGGTCCGACAACAGGGTTGGGGAGGCGACGAGCAACGACGTCGGGGGCGGCTGCAGGGCGTGGTGGCGGCGTCATGCGACATCGAGCGGCAGCAGATCAGAGTGAGAAAGCAGGGGCAAAATGGTCTAGAGATAAGTCCAAAGACGGTCAACACATGGTCGAACGGCACTAACTGGACGGAAACATGATGGAAGGGCAAAAACATAAGAGGAGCAAATGGACTTGGGCAAAACCGAGGGTTTTCGAAAACTAGGGGCAAATCAGTCGAGTGGGACACAACTAGTGGCATGAATACAATTATCCGAAGAATTAATGATGTTCCTATTCTTGCAAATAGGAATTATGTTCCCATAGACTTTATTGTTCTTGATATTGATTGCAATCCTTCTTGTCCCATTATACTTGGTAGACCGTTTTTACGAACTATAGGTGCCGTGATTGATATGAAAGAAGGGAATATTAAATTTCAATTTCCACTAAGAAAGGTTATGGAACACTTCCCTAGAACAAAAATTAAGCCACCATATGAATCAATCATGAGGGGAACCTATGGGGCAAAAACCAAAGATGACAATACTTGAATCTATTCATTATGCCTAGCTAGGGGCATAAAATGATAACACTTGTTGGGAGGCAACCCAATGAATAAAATTTATTTTTTTTCCTTTTCTTTCTATTCTTGAGTGTTTGCACAATTATGCCTCTGTTATGATTGTGTTTTTTTATATTTTAATTAGTGTTTGTGCCAAGTAAAGCCTTTGGGATAGCTTTGGGTGATAATTGATTTGATCCTGTTGAAAAACAGAAACTTTTGTGTCCAGTAACATAATTGTTTAAATTCACAGATGTGACAAAAAATTCTGAAGTTTTTACACAAGATTGATATACAAACTGCCTATGTTGTCCTAATTGTTCAGAATTTGTGGAGTTACAAAAGTATGAATAAAATTTGCATCTTTACAGACTGTTCTGTTTTTCACAGATTCTGTTTTCTTTGCATTGTGTGCTTATTTTGATGAATCTATGGATTGTATCCGGGGGGGGTATAAGCCATGGTAAAGTTATAATTCAGTAGGTATAATGCAATAACAAAATATGAATGGGTTTTCAATAGTACTTAAAGCAAATATTGGTTTTATTATACTAACGGACCTCACAAAGGTTTTGCTAAGTTTTGTGTGATTGAAGTTTTCAAGTTTTGGGTGAGATCTCGATGGATGAAAGAATAAGGAGTGAAAAGAGCCTAATCTTGGGGATGCCCATGGAAACCCAAGTTAATATTCAAGGAGAACCAAGCAACTAAGCTTGGGGATGCCCCGGAAGGCATCCCCTCTTTCTTCTAACGACCATCGGTAATTTTACTTGGAGCTATATTTTTATTCGTCACATATCATGAGTTTTGCTTGGAGCGTCTTTTATTATATGAGTCTTTGTTTGTTTTGCTTTTTAGTTTGTCACAATTATCCTTGTTGGACACACCTATTAGAGAGAGCCAAAATTATGCTATGATTTGTTAGAATTGCTCTATGTGCTTCACTTAAATTTTTTGAGCTATGGAATTGCTCTAGTGTTTCACTTATATCTTTTTGAGTATGGTGTGCTTTAATATTTTTGAAGAAATACTCTCATGCTTCACTTAGATTTATTTGAGAGTTAGTAAATTTTTTGAAGAAATTCTCTCATGCTTCACTTATATTATTTTGAGAGATGAAATTTTTTATGCTCATGTTCCTCACTTAAATTTGTTTGAGCTTATCAAAAGCAATTGCAACATATGAAACTAGTCCCAAAGTGATAGATATTCAAGAGGGATATAATAAAAACTTTCATGAAGATCATTGGACAAATTAAACTTGATTCTTTGTAATAGTTTTGAGACATGATGATAGTAATATGTGAGTCATGTTGGTGAGTAATTATGCTTTAGTAAGAATATTGGTGTTAAGGTTTGTGATTCCCTATGCAAGCACGAAAGTCAAAGTTATGCAATGAAATTACATCCTACTTGTGGTGCATTATTCGGTGTTAGTTATGCTTAATGCTCGTTTATGTGAATTTTCATTTCTTTGTTGGTTGCTTCTCAATCTATTCGCTAGCCTCCATTTGTACTAAGTAGAAATACTACTTGTGCATCCAAAATCCTTAAACCAAGTTTTGCCATAAGAGTCCACCATACCTACCTATATGCGGTATTTCTGTGCCGTTCTAAGTAAATTTGTATGTGCCAACTCTAATTTTCAAAATGAATTTCCTTTTTGTGTGCCCATACTGCTCATGAAGCGGGAGGGGGTGGCCAATATTTTTCCATGCTAGATGTGTTATTCTCAAGATGAGGGTTTATTCACTTGTCATTGAACGAGAGTGTGGCGGTAATAGGGATGCCCGGTCTCGAAATGAAAAAGAAATTTACTTTATGTTGTCAAATAATAAATTCCTTGGAAAGTGCTGGTATGGAAGGCACCCGTGGATATGGCTAGCCATGGATTGTGAAAGAATGGTGGAAAAAGGAATAAACTTTATTTTATGTTTGGGAACTGCCTATGATGTATCTAGCATGGAAAGTATTGGGAATTACTCGGTTGTTTTCGTTGACGGGAAAAGCATGCCTCTCAAAATTTTTTATCTCTCAATTTAAGCTTTGAGCTCTGGCACCTCTACAAATCTCTGCTTCCCTCTGCGAAGGGCCCATCAATTTACTTTTATGGAATTTTTATTTTTATTTGAGTCTCCATCTTCTCTTATAAAGCACCAACTAGGGAGCACTATGATCATACTTGTGCATTGGATGTAGCTAATATTCGAGTGTGTTTCATGAATGGATCAATGATTGATCATGATGGGCTAGGGATAACTTTCTTTAGTGTTGATATTTTGAAAGACATGGTTGCTTGTTTATATGCTTGAGTATTGAAGTCTTCATGCCAATTATAGACTATTGCTTTGAACCATCTAAAAGTCCGAATGTCCATGCTACAAAAGAAAAGAATATGTGATGAACATGTTAGGCAGCATTCCACATCAAAAATTCTATTTTTATCATTTACTTACTCGAGGACGAGCAGGAATTAAGCTTGGGGATGCTGATACGTCTCCAATGTATCTATAATTTTTGATTATTCCATGCTGTTATATTATCATTCTTGGATGTTTTACAATCATTTTATAGCAGCTTTATATCCTTTTTTGGGACTAACCTATTGACATAGTGCCCAGTGCCAGTTGTTGTTTTTTGCTTGTTTTTTACTTCGCAGAATATCCCTATGAAACGGAGTCCAAACGTAGTGAAACTTTTTGGAGATTTTTTTGGACCAGAAGACAACTTGGGAGCCAAGGAAGCACCAGAGGGGAGGCCCGTGGGGCCCACAAGACACCAGGGCACGCCAGAGGCCCCTGGCGCGCCTTGATGGGTTGTGGGGCCCACGGGGGTCTCCTCCACCGCCTCTCAGCTCTATAAATACCCAAATATTCCAGAAACCCTGGGGGGTTGAAAAATCACAATTCCATCCGCCGCAAGTTCCAGTACCACGAGATCCAATCTAGAGCCCTATTCCGGCACTCTGACAGAGGGGAACATGATCACGGAGGGGTTCATCATCCTCATTGGTGCTCCTCCGTTGATGTGTGAGTAGTTTACCATAGACCTACAGGTCCGTAGGCAGTAGCTAGATGGCTTCTTCTCTCTTTTTGATTCTCAATACAATGTTGTCTTGGAGATCTATTTGATGTAATGACTTTTTCGGTGTGTTTGTTGGGATCCGATGAAGTTCGAGTTTATGATCAGATCTATATCCATGAATATTATTTGAGTCTTCTTTGATCTCTTATATGCATGATTATTTATAGCCTTGTATTTCTTCTCTGAATCTTTGGTTTAGTTAGGCCAACTAGATTGATTTTTCTTGCAATGGGAAGAGGTGCTTTGTGATGGGTTCAATCTTGCGGTGTCCTCACCCAGTGGCAGAAGGGGTAGCGAGGCATGTATGTATCGTTGCTATTAAGCATAAAATGATGGGGTCTATTCCCACATGAATAGATTTTGTCTACATCATGTCATCGTTCTTATTGCATTACTCCGTTTCTCCATGAACTTAATACACTAGATGCATGCTGGATAGCGGTCGATGTGTGGAGTAATAGTAGTAGATGTAGGCAGGAGTCGGTCTACTAATCTTGGATGTGATGCCTATATTCATGATCATTGCCTTGGATATCGTCATAATTATTTGTTCTTCTATCAATTTCCCAACAGTAATTTGTTTACCCACCGTATGCTATTTTCTCGAGAGAAGCCACTAGTGAAATCTACGGCCCCCGGGTCTATCTTTTATCATATTGCTTTTAGATCTATCTTTTATCATATTTGTTTTCAAATCTATTATTCCAAAAACCCAAAACTACCTTGCTGTAGTTTTCCTTTACTTATTTTATTTTGTGTTTTATTCAGATCTATTTATCCAATCTCATACAAATCAATCTATCTTTTTATCGTGGAGGGATTGACAACCCCTCTTACGCGTCGGGTTGCAAGTATTTGTTCTTTGTGTGCAGGTACTGGTTACATAGTGTTGCTTAGTTCTCCTACTGGATTGATACCTTGGTTTCATAACTGAGGGAAATACTTACCGTAGCTATGCTACATCATCCCTTCCTCTTTGGGGAAATACCGCCGCAGTCTCAATCCACGTCAGTGCCTAGTGGGCCACTCCTTCGTCTTCTCGTTCCTTCCTGAAGCTTCCAGGGTCTCTTATTGCCAGAAAAAATCTCTAAAAAGTTTCGTGGCCTTTGGATTTTGTTTGGTACTAATATTCTGTAAAGTAAAAAACAAGCAAAAAAAACAACTAGCACTGGGCACTAAATTAGTAGGTTAGTCCCAAAAAATGATATAAAATTGCTTGTAGATGTATATAAAACATCCAAGATTGATACTATAATAGCATGGAACAATAAAAAATTATAGATACATTGGAGACATATCAAGCATCCCCAAGCTTAATTCCTGCTCGTCCTCGAGTAGGTAAATGATAAAAACAGAATTTTTGATGTGGAATGCTACCTATCATATTCATCATATAATCTTTTCTTTTATAACATGGACATTTGGAGTTGAATGATTCAAAGCAATAATCAATAATTTGACATGAAACCATCAATACACAAGCATATCAACAAGCAACCATGTCTTTCAAAATATCAATGCTAAAGAAAGTTATCCCTAGCCCATTATGCTCAATCATTGATCCATTCATGAAACACACTCAAATATTAGCTACATCCAATGCACAAGTATGACAAGAGAGTTCCCTAGTTGGTGCTTTATAAGAAAAGATGGAGACTCAAAATTAATATAAAAATTGCATAAAAGTAAATAGATAGGCCCTTCGCAGAGGGAAGCGGAGATTTGTAGAGGTGCCAGAGCTCATAGCTTAAATTGAGAGATAAAATTATTTTGGGAGGCATGCTTTTCCTGTCAACGAAATCGACTGAGAATTCCCAATATCTTCCATGCTAGATAAATCATTGGCGGTTCCCAAAACCGAAAGTAAATTTTATTTCCTTTCCACCATTCTTACACAATTCATGGCTAGCCGTATCCATGGGTGCTTTCCATACCAACACTTTCCAAGGAATTTATTATTATTAACAACATATTAATTCGGTACTGGGCATCTGTATTACCTGCCACACTCTCGTGCAATGACAAGTGAATAAACACTCATCGTTAGAATAAAATACCTAGCATGGAAAATATTGGCCACCCCTATCTCTTCATGAGCGGTACAGGCACACAAAACAGAAATTCATTTTGAAAATTAGAGTTGGCACATACAAATTTACTTATAACGACATGGAAATACCACATATAGGTAGGCATGGTGGACTCATTTGGCACAACTTTGGTTTAAGGAGTTGGATGCACAAGCAGCATTCCCGCTTAGTACAAATGAAGGCTAGCAAATAGATTGAGAAGCGACCAACCAAAAAAAATGGTCATAAATACGCATTAAACATAACTAACACTGGGTAATGCACCACAAGTAGGATATAACTTTGTTTCATAACTATTGACTTCCGTGCTTGCATAGGGAATCACAAAGCTTAACACCAATATTCTTAATAAAGCATAATTACTCACCAACATGACTCACATATCACTATCTCCATATCGCAAAACTATTGCAAGGAATCAAGTTTATAATATCCAATGATCTTCATGAAAGTTTTTATTATATCCCTCTTGAATATTCATCACTTTGTGACCAAATTGATATATTGTGCAAATTACCATTGCTATTATCAACTCTCAAAGGTTTAAGTGAAGCACGAGAGTGCATTTCTTTAAAACATAATCATATAAACTCTCAAAATGATATAAAGTGAAGCATGAGAGCTCAAGTATTTCTTCAAAATTTAATCACCACCGTGCTCTAAAAGATTTAAGTGAAGCATGTAGAGCAATTTCCTAGCTCAAAAAATTTAAGTGAAGCACATAGAGCAATTCTAACAAATCATAATAACATATGGCTCTCTCAGATAAGTGTATCCAGCAAGGATGATTGTGACAAACTTAATAGAAAACGAAGGAAAGACTCATATCATACATGACGCTCCAAGCAAAACTCATGATATGTGAAGAATAAAAATATAGCTCCAAGTAGAATTACCGATGGTCGTTAGAAGAAAGAGGGGATGCCTTCCAGGGCATCCCCAAGCTTAGTTGCTTGGGAGTCCTTGAATATTACCTTGGGGTGCCTTGGGCATCCCCAAGCTTAGGATCTTGCCACTCCTTATTCCTTCATCCATCGTGATCTCACTCAAAACTTGAAAACTTCAATCACACAAAACTTAACAAAAACCTTCGTGAGATCCGTTAGTATTATAAAGCAAATCACCACTTTAAGTATTATTGGAAACCCATTCATATTTTGTTATTGCATTATACCTACTGTATTCTAACTTTACCATGGCTTATACCCCCCGATGCAATCCATAGATTCATCAAAATAAGCACACAATGCAACGAAAACAGAATCTACCAAAAACATAACAGTCTGTAGCAATCTGAACATTGACCATGCTTCTGTAACTCCAAAAATTCTGAAAAATTAGGACAACGTGGGAAATTTGTATATCAATTATGCGTAAATAATTCAGAGCCAAAGCATGTTTATGTGAATTTAGAAAATTCCAGAACTGGGTGCAAAAGTTTCTATTTTTCAACAGAATCAAGTCAACTATCACCCAAACCATCCTAAAGGCTTTACTTGGCACAAACACTAAATAAAACTCTAAAACACAATAATAACATTAGTATAATTGTGTGAACACATAAAAATAGAAAATTAAAATATTGGGTTGTCTCCCAACAAGCGCTTTTCTTTAAAGCCTTTTAGCTAGGCATTGATAATTTTAATGATGCTCGCATGAAAGACAAGAATTGAAGCAAAAAGAGAGCATCATATAGTATGTGAAAATCAAATTTAAGTCTAACATACTTCCTATGCATAGGCACTTTATAAGCAAAAAAAATTATCAAGACAAGAAATATCTAGCATATGCAAAGAAGAGGAATAAAACATTAACAATCTCAACATGAAGAGAGGTAATTTAGTAACATGATAATTTCTACAACCATATTTCCATCTCTCATAATAATTACATGTGGGATCATATTCAAATTCAACAATATAGCTATCACATAACATATTCTCTACATGATCCTCATGCATGCAAAGTTGACACTCTTCCAAAATAGTGGGATTATCATCAAATAAAGTCATGACCTCTCCAAGCCCACTTTTATCAAAAATTTCATAGGATTGATCATTATCCAAAGTAGTGGGATCATTATTATCTAAAGTTGGAACTCTTCCAAACCCACTTTCAATATTATTGCAAACACTAGTATCAATATCATATTCATCATGAGGCTTAAATAAATTTTCAAGATCATAAGAAGAATCACCCCAATTAAGATCATTACAATAAGTAGTGGACATAGCAAAATTAGCATCCCCAAGCTTGGGGTTTTGCATATTATTAACACAATTGACACTAATATAATTTGTAATAACCTTATTGCAATCATGCTTTTCATTCAAGGAGCTATCGTGAACCACTTTATAAATTTCTTCTTTTAACACTTCATCACAATTTTCAAATTCATGAATTTCAAGAAAACTTCATAAAGATAATCTAGTGCACTCAACTCACTAGCAATTGGTTCATCGTAATTGGATATTTTAAAAAGATTAGTAAGTGGATGAGGATCCATAAGTTTTTTGTTTTCTGATTTTCAATAAACAGACAATTATGGCAAACAAACAAGCAAAGCAACAAAGTAAAACATTTTTATGTTTTTTCGATAAAATGTTTTAGAAGTGAGGGAGATGAAAACGAGAGGCAAAGGCAAATAATGTAAATGCAAGGAGATGAAAGTTTATGCGTAGGTACTTGATAGATGTTGATGATGTCTCCCCGGCAACGGTGCCAGAAATTCTTCCTGCTACTTGTGAGTTGCGTTGGGATTTCCTCGAAGAGGAGAGGATGATGCAGTACAGTAGACATAAGTATTTCCCTCAGTTATGAAACCAAGGTTATCAATCCAGTAGGAGAACGAAGCAACAGTATGTAAACAACACCTGCACACAAACAACAAATACTTGCAACCCAACACGTAGAGGGGTTGTCAATCCCTCAACGGTTACAAGCAAGATTAAATTGAATAGGTTTTGATAGATATATCTGACAAAAATACAATATAAAATAAATAAAATAAAATTGCAGCAAGGTATTTTTGGTTTTAATATATGATAAAAGATAGACCCGGGTGTTGGCGTGGAGCCGGCGATCTATGGGACAATGTTGCCCCTTTATCGTTCAGCGGGGGCTGCACTCAATGCAAAGAGCAAGAACAACAAGAGGCGCTGTAGTTTTACCCAGGTTCGGGCCACTGATAAGCATAAAACCCTACTCCTGCTTTGGTGTATTGGATGGGTGTGTGCACAAGTACACAGAGCGCTCTCCCCCGGCAAGTCGTAAGGAGAGGGCCGCTACACGAATACCTATGTGTGGGTTTGCAATGGGTCCGAGCCCTTGTAAAGGTTGCCCTGGCCATCCTTTTATAGCTCAAGGGGTTACCACAGTGGCAAAATGGTCATTACATGGTGATTAGATAGAAACAGTGTTAACATACATAACTCTGCTAGTTAGGACAAAATGCATTAAATCCATCGCTAGGTGTCATGAGGAGGAGAAGCCCCGGCAAGGGTGAGGCACCGCTTACCCAACTACCTCCTATTAGCTTGACACGCCACTAGGAAGGGTGTGGATAAAGGTAATCTGTTTCCCAGCAAGCTGACAGGTATAGGCGAGCTCCACCGCACTGCTTGCGGGCTCGACACCTCATCGAACGATGACCAGCTGGCTGGTGAGGTGGAGCACTAGTGGAGCTGGCGGGGATCTATCTGCCGGCTCGGCTTATCGGCAGGGATTGCTTCTACACTTGAATTGCTCTTGGTCTTCTCAATGTGCTCCTTGATCTCTCGAAGAGCTGCTCCCTTTGACTTGGAGGCTTTCACTAAGTCTTTAACTTGACGGGGGAGCTACTACTTATCTGTTCATAAATTAGGGTATTACACACCTATGTTTAATACACCGACAAGAACCCCCGGGCCTCGGTCACACGTGCTGCCGGGCATCGTTGGGTGAGGCCCAAAACAATGCACAGACAAGGCAACATTTTGACCTGGGTGACGCCGATGTTCTTGAGATCTTCTTTGCTTCTTCATTAATATGAACTTCATGCTAGCCCCCGGCCTTCGCCTGGCGTTGTCGCCTTTCAAACAGCTTCCATTGTTGTGGCAGAGACCAGCGCGCGTGTGTTCGTGGGTCGCCACCAGGTTCGGCGCGGGGAGACACTACTGCAGGATGCTGCTAACGCAACACTACGATCAGAGACCCTTTGACGAAACTGTGTGCGATGCATTAATCGCAAACGGTGATGTAAAAAAACCGTCAAAAAAGATGCAAAACATTTGCGATGGCAGATACATCAAACATGGTTCAGATTTTAGTTGCGTGTGCGATGCTGGGCATACGGTTCAGTCCAATAAACTGTTTGCGATGAGGCAGAAGAACATAAATGGGCATCCAAATGAAGGTGTGTGCGATATACGGCATACAGTTCAACCCGATGAACTATTTGTGATTAGGCAACACAAAAGAAATGGTCAGCCAGGTGAAGGTGTGTGCGATATACGGCATACAGTTCACTCAAATGAACTATTTGCGTTGAGCCAAGAGAACAGAAACGGTTCAACTTAACAAGATGTGTATGATACGCGGCAAGCAGGTCTGCAATCGGAAATCTGTGGGAAGACCGATAACAACACAGACGATTCTTGTTAACAAGTGTGTGTCTTGTGAGCAAACGAATGCTGGTATACAATTGTCAGTGATTGATGAAATCATCACCGACGGGTTCCATTGTTTAGTCCGTGTGCGATGTGATTTGCTCTGTCCGCACAACATCAACGCTCTGTCTACAGAGCATCAACATATATACTTAAAAAGATAGCATTGAATAACCAAATTAAGCATACAATTACACAAGTGACTACAGACATAACATTTCCACACACCAAAGTAAGCAATTACATGCATACTAAACTAGGAGAAACCAGGATCTAATCATCTACTTCTTATTGTGAAGACGCTTTTCATTGCTCTGCTTCCGGCTGGATCCCTAGCTGTTTTGGGGAAGGAGGCACTTCCTCATGTCAACGATCCGCCTGTACATCTCGTAGCTCGTGTACGCCTCCTTGGCCGCGTACACGACATGAGCTTTGTCGAGTTTCTCCATCTAGGCCGAGTGCTAGGCACGCTTGTCCTTGTTGCAGGAATCCTTCATGTCTTTGTAGTAGGGATAGATGATGGCCTCAGCGAGGTGAACCAGTGAGTCCTTCTCATGCTCGTTGCTGCCCTAGATCTTGTATTGGCCGTGGATGTCGACAAGATTCTGGCAGGTGATGCCCAAATTCTTGAGCACCTTTACATCGTTGGTGATGTCCACCATAGCGAACATGTAGTGGGGGCTGTTGACAAACCTGACGAAACACTCGCAAGGCCTTGTGGCAAGGTAGTAGTGGTAGACAAGGACATGATTGCGCACGCACATCTGGGCGACGGCAACCTTGGGACGAGACCCGGCACGAGCGCGGGTGTACTCGAGGTCGAACCCAACCAACTTGTACTTCTCCTCAGCAAGCAACAGCTCCATGATGTGGATGGAGTGCTCCACCCAGACCAGGTTGTTGGTGTACACCACCGAGAGCTCCATCAACCTTTTGTGGGTGTCCACCACGGCATGCATGGTGAACTGCTGCTCGTCATCGGCAGCCGCTCGAAGCGCCATTGGAGCCGCGCAGGATACCCTCTAAGAATTTGTCGTGGTGGGTGTGCTTCTTGCAATGGTGGGGCACGATCGAAAGGTTGAAGAGACACAAGGGTTAAATAGCCGCTGTAATAAATGGGGGCCCGCCGGCCTGTAATCGTCACGTCTTGTCACCGCATTCATAGCGGAGGATTCTAGTGCACGCTTGACAACACCGCACGTGTTTCGTTTGACCACGCGTGGGCTTGAAGAGGCGCAAAATGTATCGTCGGTGAGCCTGTTCCCGCGCTACCGCGCAGTTTACCCCGCAAGCTTCCCACCCGGCTAGTTTGGCCACACGTTGGCTAGAAGAGGGACAAATCGTGGGCGTTTATTGGCAAAAAGCTTTGTAAGAATGAAGTGTGTGGAATGACTTCGGTCATAAGTTTACCCGTGGGTGAGGAAGTCAAAGTTACACAGAAGGATGATGATGGACACTCGAGTGCAATAATTAATTCTGCGCTCTACAGGGCACACGGTAGAAGAAACCAAATGTGTGCAATAATGTCGAATATCGCAGTCGAGTTAGCTATACAAATCGTGTGCTATGAGATCGATAAGGTAAACACGTTTGAGAATGGTTAAAAAAATCTAAGTACATTGCATATTAACATCAAAATAGTGCTACCAATATACGAGTCTCATACGATGCCATTTCAACGATTGTATCACAAAAGCTCGAAATATTACAAGGTTCAAATTCCAGAGTTATATGGCTCAAACTCGAAGATTACAAGGTTCAAACTGATATTAGAAATGAAATTCAGCTCATCAGCTGCAAACGCTCGTGCTGATCTACTAAACATGGATATAAGAGAGGTTCAAACTAATATTACCTCTTGTACGGCTGGTTTCGAAACCTCATAATTTTTGCAAATGGGTCAGCCACTGAGAAGTCATGTATGGGGTTGACAGGATGACTTCCGATTACTCTGTCATCTGAAGTTCCAATATGAAATTCAATATTTTCAGAGCCTATTCCATTCTGCCGTAGTCGCCGGCGCTGATCAACAAACCATTCATTTTTGCGAAATAAATGTAGGGCAAACCTCATTACCTTCAGCACCCTTGCTATGACAACAAAGAACCTGACAAATATAATCTCCGGTAAGGTCCCTCGGTAGGAGTTCAAAGTAATTTCTGAGAGATGCAGATCTAGGCATTCGATGTGATTGTTATATTGTATCACATTATCCACCACCGGGCCTAATCTTATCTTCAAAAGAAGAAAACGTGTTAGTGCCTACATGCAGTTTTGAACACTACTACAGGCCTATTTGGTTTGCAGGATTTGTAAAATGCACTAACGTGCCATCTTCGATCCGACATTATTAACATGGGCATTTGATTACAATCTAGGAAAATGTAGCCTTCTTCACAAGTGGTTGGAGTGGATGAAAAGTTCCCTAAGAAAACTAGTACAGATGAATCCAAAGGAGAAATGCTTATGGATTGTAACCATATGGATCAAGCAACCAATATGGGGGGGGACATGTATATACTGAAATCCTCCAAAAATCCTTCAGAAATCGTAGTACATTGTCATGGTAAACTTGGAAAAAGGTGTCACAAATTGAACTCCCTTATGGTTAACCTTTAACAGGAAAGGAACATCACCTCGATATATAGCTTCTCCAGGCATGGAAAGCATCTCAGGAAACTGACAACTTGGTCCAGGTTGGGGCCAATAGATTCTAGTGCCAAGACCTTCACTGTGCGTAGTTTCGGGGTCAAGTTTGTCGGAATCATTTTCTGGATGACAGACGCACATACATGTTAATTTCTAGAAGGAGAGGTAGAAGGTGGCTATTGTACCTGAATGGGTGTGAAACCAATAACTAGTTCGGAGTATTTTCAGACGAGTACCCACCACTGTCAATTTCGGCGCAGAAATGACATTGATTCTTGTTGGACCTTCTTGATCAACAACAAGTAATCTCTCAAGTGAAGGTGTGTCCTCAATGACAATACTGTGGTACACATCTTGTGATGTCTTCTTGCAGCACCAGCAACACACATAAATAGTCCGAAGAGTCATGGAGGTGATGTGGAAGCTACTCAACCCATTGATCGCCTGAAGGCGAAGGTACTTGAGTGCAGTACAACCACGGAGCAGGTGCTCCATGTCACCGTTTGAGAGGCAGACGGCGACGAGCTAATATAGAAAGAGTAATCAAAAGAATAATACATCATTAATTTTCCTAATATAGAAAGAAGAGGAAAAAAAATCCCCTTTGACGTATATGCTGCATGTGGCACCTTTTATCCAAATGATCCAATATATAGTATATGTTCAGGAAATTAGGCCATGCCAACCGATTTAGGGTGAGATTGAACATACCACGCGCATCCTCAAGTCATCTGGTACGGTGAGATGGAACTCCATGGATGTCTGGCCGAGTCTACAAAGTCCTGATGTGTCCGTGCACTGCACACTCTATGAATGAAATAAAATCCTCAAATCAGCTCGAATAAAAATGAATTCAGGGAGATTTCGGGCGGGTGATTAAAGGAGGCAGATGAACTGGGATAAGAGATGATATAATATCTCATTAAATTAGTTACCTTGTTGTCCATGAGAAAAAATCCTCAATATGGTGGATTCCCAAACCGGGCGGAGCTGGGTCGACCGCGAGCAGCATCGAGAAAGTCGATGGGGATAGGCGGCGGCAAGCAGAAGTGGCGAAATGCGGTGGGGTTTGCCGGCAGCCTGGCGGCGGCGACAGGCGTCGAGCTAAGTGGTTGCCGCGGTGATAGGCGGTGCCATGCATAGGCGCGGAGGAGCTTGTGCAGGTGTGAATGGGGACCGGAGGGGGTGGCGGGCAGGGTGAGGGTTTTTGTGACGTGGGGATGGTGAGGGTTTTCTTTTTTCTTTTTTGAATTGGGTGGTGAGGGTTTTCTATCCCACAAGGAGTTTCGGAGGCAACGGTTTGCTAGAGCCAACCATGTGTGATTGATGTAACAGGGAAAATGAAAGACATTGCACACGGTTCCAATTTTGGGAACTGTGTGTGATTGACGTACTACCTCCATCCTGGTTTATTGGTCCCCTTTGTAATTTGTGCCAAATTTTGACCAAAGATTTAACTAACAAATGTTTATGCATGTCACCAAAAATGATACCATTGAACACTATGTTCAAATACGCATCCAACAATATAATTTTTGCTGACCTACAATAACATTTTGTCAGTCAAATCTTTGGTCAAAATTTAACACAAATTACAAAGGGGACCAATAAACTAGGACGGAGGTAGATTCCATCAACCGAACTGATTGCATCCATATCCCACATTTGGACATAAGTAAACATAGATTAAACATACTCAGACATAGATAATAAGTGTACACAAGCATAGTTCAACCATAAGTACATAGTTCAACCATCATTAAGCATACTCAAGCATACATAGTTCGATCCCACATCTCATCTCATCTGCCAGCACGATCCTGAAGCTTCTCCAGGTACTCGGTGTACGCGGCGTGCGCCACCCTGCGAGAATACTTCTGCTTGAAGGAGCCAACGAGTCGTCCTCTTGCATGCGCCAGAATACTTTGATACGTGTCATGAAGCTTTTGGTTGCAAAATGGGCATCGATAGCTGCCGTCCCAGGTCCTAATACGCCTGTTATGCATTCCCGCATAAAGCTCCCTGAGGATTTGCCTCTTGTACCTCCTCTGGCCATCTTCATCCTCGCTGTCGACATTGTCAGACAGCACCTATACATATAGTAAAAAAATGTGGCGTCAAATTAATGTTTACAAACTAATCTCTAGCGATTATTTGGCAGTTGCCAACATTTGGCATCAAATCAATGTTTACATGCCGTAAAGTAGGATTAGGAATTTATGGCTATTTTTTTTATACATATCCAGAGATTATGGTTTGATTTTTAAGGACAATCGTCTATGTACAGACCAATCTTGAAGAAAATAATGGCACACACATATATGTAGGTCATTCAAAATCAATTGTCAAGACCTGGCTAGGAATTATTAGCACGAACACTAACCCTAGTTGGATTATTAGCAGAAATCATTTGCACAGATGAAACAACTAATCACTTATAACTTGTACCATTCAAACAATGAATACACTACACGGATCTAACGAAACTTACTCAGATTTCATGGATTGAGAGAACATAACCATTGGATTTCTATTCCAAAAAGGGGGAGGCAGGAGTAAGCAGAGAAACCCTAGGATGTATTTGACACATAAATGTGTATAGATGACTAACCGGTTGTCCGTCGTCGTCGGAGTCATCGCCGGAGTGGTCGTCAGAGTCGTCGACGGAGTTGTCGCCCGAGTCGTCACCGGAGTTGGTGTGGACCTCCAGCTCTGGTTGTGGAAGCACGACGACGTTAGGGTGCAGCGATACCTTGCTGGCGGTGACGGCAACCTCTGTCTCCATCTCCACGCTGTGCTCTAGTGCTTTAGCAGCCCCGGTGTCGACACTCCCACCAATGGGGCGCTTCGGCGGCATCCTCATACACTGACGGCTTTGAGGACTGAGAGCGGCATCGAGGATGCAAGCGGAGAGAGAGGGTTGTGTGTGTGGCGAGGATGAGGGGTGCGGCCGCTCGGGTGCGCCATTAATATGGAGTAGTGGGAGAGGGGCGGGTGGCGGTCAAATCGCTGGCCTGCCTCCCGGTGAGCCTGCGCACCGGACTGCTGGCATGCCTACCGTCATTTCACACAGCTACTCGCACGCCTCCTGATGACACTACACAGCGAGCATGCCTCCCGTCAATTCACACACCTACACGCACGCCTCCCGGTCAGCCTATGCGGCAGACTGCTCGCATGCGTCCCGTCAACTCACGCCTGCTCGCATGGCACACGGGCCACGTGGCGGCACATATATTTTTTTCTATTTTGATGATTAATGATGCCGCTTTATTGCTTAACCGAAGCATGGCAGATATCCATTGTTGGTCTAACGCCCACGGTTCGAATAAATAATCCGTTTGCGATATTGGTTCCCAATTATTAATAATCTCCCGTTTGTAAGAAGATAAAGATTACATCAAAACTGGTCTCAAATTTGACAAAAAAAGTACAATGCCACTTTGTATTGGTGTCCATATGACAACACGATAAGTTTCATGAATTTCAAATAAGTTTTGGATGTACTAGAATTTAAAAATCAAGATTCTCAATGTTTGAAATTTCTTGCACGGGGAGTAAACATGCACCCAGTGAGACACATGTGTTTTTCCAATCCATTTAGGTGCACTGTCACGTGTGCATGTAGCTCAAATTTGAGTTTTGCACATTATACCCCTAGAAAATCAATCAATGTACTAAAACGTCTTAATGATCTCTATTATTTTTCAAAATTAAAACGTCCCTCCTTTGGTAACATATGTTCACCGCGGGAAAATTTAACATCCATCGTAGTTGCGGTGGATGCGCGGTGTGTGTGTGTGTGTGCGCGCGCGCGCGCGCGCGCGTCTGGGGGGTGGGGTGGCTGGTAGTACACTACGAGTCGTGAGCCACAGTGTGGCCGTTTTGTGAGGCAGGTGCCACAATAGAGTCGTGAATTCATTATTTAAAACATTACACAACCCTTTCATACATACATGTTTTGGCCACATGCAGTCGGTGGTTGTCCTACACGACACTCACTCACGTGTGACGCTTTCTACGGGCCCGCGAGGTCCTCATCCATCACTTGGACCAACAGCTGGCAGAGAGGTTAATTTGACCAGCAAGGTAGAATATTTTTTGTTTGTGTTATGGTGGGAGTATATAGTACACATCGAATAGGTGGGAGGGGACTAGCATATATACTATACGTACGCATCCGTGAACAAGTACACCTCACTCAGTGTCAGGACTTTTCGGTTTTCGAGGCACGTCCCACATCAAAGTTGTGAACTGGCTATTCAAACATCACACAACACCTCTTTGGGCCACATGCATGCAGGCGGTGGTTATCCTAGGACACTCACGTGTGACGCTTCCATCTGTGGGCCCGCGAGGTCATCGTCGATGCATGCATCACTTTGATCTACATCGGGAGAGGTTAATTAATTTCACCATCAAGGAGGATTCTTTTTGGGTTGTATTACGGTAGGAGCATATAGTATGTGTCGAAGAGGGGGAAGGGGACCATCATATGTAGTACGCTTCATGAACCTCGCTCTATGTGAGGACTTTACGATTTTCGAGGCATGTGCCACATCAAAGTTGTGCATTTTGGGTATTCAACATATGTTTGGCCCACATGCAAAACGATGGTGGTTGTCCTCTCGCACCCACTCACGCGGTTATCAGCAATATCAATGCTTTCCATCTGTGGGCCCGCTTGGTGCATCACTACTTTGCTTGACAACGAGAGAGGTTAATTTGACTTAGGAGGGGATTATTTTTTTGTTTGTAATACGGTATATATATAGGTCATGCTCTGGGATGACATGATACAGTTTGAGCACACACATGCATGTGTACGCATGAATCCCTTCCATCGAGTCGAAGTGGCTAGTACCATGACACGTCATGAACCGATCTCGCTCTGTGTGGGGACTGTACGATTTTCGACGCACGTGCCACATCAATGCTGTGAATGGTATTCAAACATGCATGCACGCATCACCCCCATACATATGCATGTAGTGGTTGTCTTCGAATGGTACACTCCCTCGCATGGTTATCGGCGACAAGCCGATATATTCATGGGCCCGCGTGGACATCCATGATCACTTTGACCGACAACAAGATAGGTTACCATGGTGGATTCTTCCTTTGGTTCGTGTTATCGTAGTATAGGTCATGGTGAGATTCAGACCTAATTAAGTTTGAGCGCATACTATGCACGCATGCATGCATGAATCCCCGTCATCGGCTCAAAGTGTGGTGTGACATACATATGCATCGTCAACTAACCCTCGCTCCGTGTGGGGATTTCTGGTTCGAAAGCACGGTGCCACATCAAAGTTGTTCCATTGTGTATTCAAACATCAACACCTCTCCATACATATGTTTGGGCCACGCGTAGGCAGTGGTTGTCTTCGGGGACTAGCTACTTGCGTGATTATTGGCGAGCTAGCCCATCTCTGGGGTTGCATGGACGGCCGTCACTTTGACAAACAACAAGAGAGAGGTTGTACGACCAAGGTGGATTATTCTTGGTCCGTTTTAAGATACATCTTGGTGAGATGCGCACACACACCCCCCACCACAACCCCTCCCTCGCTTGAAACCCTAGCAAGGTCGTCGCCGCCGCTGCCACAAGGCCTCCATTGTCAACATCTGCCGGTTTGCCCGTGCAGCTTACCCACTTATCTCCATACCCAGGCCGCCCTAAGTTTCTTAGATGACACCTACCAAACACCCCCTTTCATAGAGATCCCTGATACATCTCCAAAGTATCTATAATTTTTGATTGTTCCATGCTATTATATTATCTGTTTTGGATGTTTTATATGCATTAATATGCTATTTTATATTATTTTTGGGACTAATCTATTAACCTAGAGCCCAGTGCCAGTTCCTGTTTTTTCCCTGTTTTGAGTTTCGCAGAAAAGGAATACCAAACGGAGTCCAAACGGAATAAAACTTTCGCGATGATCTTTCTTGGACCAAAAGGAAACCAGAGGACTTGGAGTGCAAGTCAGAGAAGCCACGAGGCGGCCACAAGGTGTAGGGCACGCCCCCCACCCTTGTGGGCCCCTCGTGCATCTCCTGACCTAATTCTTTCGCCTACATATACTCTTATATGCCCAAACCACCAGAGGCATCCACGAAAAGACTTTTCCACCGCCGCAACCTTCTGTACCCGTGAGATCCCATCTAGGGGCCTTTTCCGGCGTCCTGCCGTAGGGGGATTCGATCACGGAGGGCTTCTACATCAACACCATTGCCCTTTCGATGAAGCATGAGTAGTTTACCTCAGACCTACAGGTCCATAGCTAGTAGCTAGATGGCTTTTCTCTCTCTTTGATTCTCAATACCATGTTCTCCTCGATGTTCTTGGAGATCTATTCGATGTAATACTTTTTTGCGGTGTGTTCGCCGGGATCCGATGAATTGTGGATTTATGATCAGCTTATCTATGAATATTATTTGAATCTTCTCTGAATTCTTTTATGCATGATTTGATATCTTTGCAAGTCTCTTCAAACTATCGATTTGGTTTGGCCAACTAGATTGGTTTTTCTTGCAATGGGAGAAGTGCTTAGCTTTGGGTTCAATCTTGCGGTGTCCTTTCCCAGTGACAGTAGGGGCAGCAAGGCACATATTGTATTGTTGCCATCGAGGATAAAAAGATGGGGTTTTCATCATATTGCTTGAGTTAATTCCTCTACATCATGTCATCTTTCTTAATGCGTTACTCTGTTCTTCATGAACTTAATACTCTAGATGCAGGCAGGAGTCGGTTGATGTGTGGAGTAATAGTAGTAGATGCAGTATCGTTTCGATCTATTTGACACGGATGTGATGCCTATATTCATGATCATTGCCTTAGATATCGTCATCACTTTGCGCTTTTCTATCAATTGCTCGGCAGTAATTTGTTCACCCACCGTATTATTTTCTATCTTGAGAGAAGCCTCTAGTGAAACCTATGGCCCCCGGGTCTATTTTCCATCATACAATCTTTTACTTTCCAATCTACGAGTTTCCGATTTACTATTTTGCAATCTTTTACTTTCCAATCTATAAAACAAAAATACCAAAAAAATATTTACTTTGCCGTTTATCTATCTCTATCAGATCTATCTTTTGTGAGTAACTGAGAAGGGATTGACAACCCCTTATCGCGTTGGGTGCAAGTTTGGTGTTTGTTTGTGCAGGTATTCGGTGACTTGCGTGTTGTCTCCTACTGGATTGATACCTTGGTTCTCAAAACTGAGGGAAATACTTACTCTACTTTGTTGCATCACCCTTTCCTCTTCAAGGGAAAAACCAAAGCAAGCTCAAGAAGTAGCAGGAAGAATTTCTGGCGCTGTTGCCGGGGAGATCTTCGCCAAGTCAAGACATACCAAGTACCCATCATAAACTCTCATCTCTTGCATTACATTATTTTCCATTTGCCTCTCGTTTTCCTCTCCCCCACTTCTAAAATGATTTTCGAAACAAATTGCCTTTTTATTCGCCCTTCTTCTGTTCGTCTTTTTGTTTGCTTGTGTTACCATGTGCCTTTTTTTTCTTGCATCTTCGCTTGCTAAAAGTTTATGGATCCTCATCCACTTGCTAATCTTTTTAAGAGATCCAATTATGATGAACCAATTTCTAGTGATTTGAGTGCACTAGATTATCTTTATGAAGTTTTGCTTGAAATTCATGAATCTGAAAATTGTGATGAAGTGTTAAAAGAAGAAATCTATGAAGTGATTCACGACAGCTCCTTGGATGAAAAGCATGATTGCAATGGTTCTACTATAAATTTTATTAATGTTAGTTGTGCTAATGATATACAAAACCCTAAGCTTGGGGATGCTAGTTTTGCTAGGTCCACTACTTGTTGCTATGATCATGATTGGAGTGATTTTTCTTATGATCTTGAAATTTTATTTAAGCCTCATGATGAATATGTTTGCAATAATATTGAAAGTGGGTTTGGAAGAGTGTCAACTCTAGGTAATAATGATCCCACTACTTTGGAGTATGATCAATCTTATAATTTTTTTGATAAAAGTGGGCTTGGAGAGGTCATGACTTTATTTAATGATAATCCCGCTATTTTGGAAGAGTGTCAACTTTACATGCATGTGGATCATGAAGAGAATATTTTATGTGATACTTATATTGTTGAATTTGAATATGATCACACATGTAACTATTATGAGAGAGGGAAATATTGTGGTAGAAACTTTCATGTTACTAAATTACCTCTCGTTATGTTGAGATTGCTATTGTCTTTTTCTTCTTCCTTGCATATGCTAGATCTTGCTTGCCTTTGCTAATTTGTTTTCCTATAAAATTCCTATGCATAGGAAGCATGTTAGACTTATATGTGGTTTTCACATGCTTTATGATGCTTTCTTTGTGCTTCAATTCTTGTCTTTCATGTGAGCATCATCAAAATTATCAATGCCTAGCTAAAAGACTTTAAAGAAAAGCGCTTGTTGGGACACAACCCAATATTTTTCCTTGCTATTTTCCAATAAATAATTCATCTAGCCTCTTGTTAGATGTGGTTTTATGTTTTAATTAGTGTTTGTGCCGAGTAAGACCTTTGGGATGGCTTACGGTGATAGTTGTTTTGATCTTGCTGAAAAACAGAAACTTTTGTGCCCAGGAAAATAATTTTTATAATTCACATAAGAGTGATTTTGAGTTGATTCTTTTTGCATAAGATTAATAAACAAATTTCTTAGGTCTTCCTAACTTTTCAGAATTTTTGGAGTTACGGAAGTATTCGAGATTTCCAGATTGCTACAGACTATTCTGTTTTTGACAGATTCTGTTTTCTATGTGTTGTTTGCTTATTTTGATGAATCTATGGGTAATATCGCGGGGCTATGAACCATGGAAAAGTTGGAATACAGTATATATTACACCAATATAAATAAATAATGAGTTCACAACAGTACCAAAAGTGGTGATTTATTTTCTTATACTAACGGAGCTTATGAGATTTTCTGTTGAGTTTTGTGTTGTGAAGTTTTCAAGTTTTGGGTAAGGATTTGATGGACTATGGAATAAGGAGTGGCAAGAGCCTAAGCTTGGGGATGCCCAAGGCACCCCAAGGTAATATTCAAGGACAACCAAGAGCCTAAGCTTGGGGATGCCCCGGAAGGCATCCCCTCTTTCGTCTTCGTCTATCGATAACTTTACTTGAGGCTATATTTTATTCACCACATGATATGTGTTTTGCTTGGAGCGTCTTGTATGATTTGAGTCTTTGCTTTTTAGTTTGCCACAATCATCCTTGCTGTACACACCTTTTGAGAGAGACACGCATGAATAGTGATTTATTAGAATACTCTTTGTGCTTCACTTATATCTTTTGAGCTAGGCAATTTTGCTCTAGTGCTTCACTTACATCTTTTTAGAGCATGGCGGTGGCTTTATTTTATAGAAATTGATGAACTCTCATGCTTCACTTATATTATTTTGAGAGTCCTTAAAACAGCATGGTAATTTGCTTTGGTTATAAATTTAGTCCTAATATGATAGGCATCCAAGAGGGATATAATAAAAACTTTCATATAAAGTGCATCGAATACTATGAGAAGTTTGATTCCTTATGATTGTTTTGAGATATGAAGATGGTGATATTAGAGTCATGCTAGTGAGTAGTTGTGAATTTGAGAAATACTTGTGTTAAGGTTTGTGAGTCCCGTAGCATGCACGTATGGTGAACCGTTATGTAACGAAGTTGGAGCATGTGATATTTTTTGATTGTCATCCTTTGTGTGGAAGTTGGGATCGCGCGATGGTTAACTCCTACCAACCCTTCCCCTAGGAGCATGCGTCTAGTACTTTGTTTCGATGACTAATAGATTTTTGCAATAAGTATGTGAGTTCTTTATGACTGATGTTGAGTCCATGGATTATACGCACTCTCACCCTTCCACCTTTGCTAGCCTCTCTAGTGCCGCGCAATTTTCGCCAGTACCATAAACCCACCATATACCTTCCTCAAAATAGCCACCATACCTACTTATTATGGCATTTTCATAGCCATTCCGAGATATATTGCCATGCAACTTTCCACCGTTCCGTTTATTATGACACGCATCATCATTGTCATATTAAGTTGCATGATCATGTAGTTGACATCGTATTTGTGGCAAAGCCACCGTTCATAATTCTTTCATACATGTCACTCTTGATTCATTGCACATCCCGGTACACCGCTGGAGGCATTCTTATAGAGTCATATTTTGTTCTAGTATCGAGTTGTAACTTTTGAGTTGTATGTAAATAGAAGTATGATGATTTTCATTATTAGAGCATTGACCCATGTGAGGAAAAAAAGAGAAAAGAAAGAATGAAAAAAAAGGAGAATAAAGAAAAAAAAGAAAAGAAAAAAGAAAAAAAAGAAAGAAAAAAAGGAAAAAAAAGAGGAAAAAAAAGAGAGAAAAAGAGAGAAGGGGCAATGTTACTATCCTTTTTCCATACTTGTGCTTCAAAGTAGCACCATGATCTTCATGATAGAGAGTCTCCTATGTTGTCACTTTCATATACTAGTGGGAATTTTTCATTATAGAACTTGGCTTGTATATTCCAACGATGGGCTTCCTCAAATTGACCTAGGTCTTCATGATCAAGCAAGTTGGATGCACACCCACTTAGTTTTCTTTTTGAGCTTTCATAAACTTATAGCTCTAGTGCATCCGTTGCATGGCAATCCCTACTCACTCACATTGATATGTATTGATGGGCATCTCCATAGCCCGTTGATACGCCTAGTTGATGTGAGACTATCTCCCCCTTTTTGTCTTCTCCACAACCACCTTTTATTCCACCTATAGTGCTATGTCCATGGCTCACGCTCATGTATTGCGTGAAAGTTGAAAAAGTTTGAGAGTACTAAAGTATGAAACAATTGCTTGGCTAAAACCGGGGTTGTGCATGATTTGAGTATTTTGTGTGATGAAGATGGAGCATAGCCAGACTATATGATTTTGTAGGGATAAGATTTCTTTGGCCATGTTATTTTGAGAAGACATAATTATCTTGTTAGTATGCTTGAAGTATTATTGTTTTTATGTCAATATTAAACTTTTGTTTTGAATCATACCAATCTGAACATTCATGCCACAATAAAGAAATTACATGGATAAATATGTTAGGTAGCATTCCACATCAAAAATCTGTTTTATCATTTACCTACTTGAGGACGAGCAGGAATTAAGCTTGGGGATGCTTGATATGTCTCCAACGTATCTATAATTTTTTACTGTTCCATGCTATTATATTATCCCATTTGGATGTTTTATATGCATTAATATGCTATTTTATATTATTTTTGGGACTAACCTGTTAACCTAGAGGCCAGTGCCAGTTCCTGTTTTTTCCCTGTTTTTGAGTTTCGCAGAAAAGGAATACCAAACGGAATAAAACTTTCGCGATGATCTTTCTTGGACCAAAAGGAAACTAGAGGACTTGGAGTGCGAGTCAGAGAAGCCACAAGGCGGCCACAAGGGGTAGGGAACGCCCCCACCCTTGTGGGCCCCTCGTGCATCTCCTGACCTAATTCTTTCGCCTATATATACTCTTATATGCCCAAACCACCAGAGGCATCCACGAAAAGACTTTTCCACAGCCGCAACCTTCTGTACCCGTGAGATCCCATCTAGGGGCCTTTTCCAATGTCCTGCCGGAGGGGGATTCGATCACGGAGGGCTTCTACATCAACACCGTTGCCCTTCCGATGAAGCGTGAGTAGTTTACCTCAGACCTATGGGTCCATAGCTAGTAGCTAGATGGCTTTTTCTCTCTCTTTGATTCTTAATACCACGTTCTCCTCGATGTTCTTGGAGATCTATTCGATGTAATACTTTTTTGCGGTGTGTTTGCCGAGATCCGATGAATTGTGTATTTATGATCAGCTTATCTATGAATATTATTTGAATCTTCTCTGAATTCTTTTATGCATGATTTGATATCTTTGCAAGTCTCTTCGAACTATCGATTTGGTTTGGCCAACTAGATTGGTTTTTCTTGCAATGGGAGAAGTGCTTAGCTTTGGGTTTAATCTTGCGGTGTCCTTTCCCAGTGACAGTAGGGGCAGCAAGGCACGTATTGTATTATTGCCATCGAGGATAAAAAGATGGGGTTTTCATCATATTGCTTGAGTTAATTCCTCTACATCATGTCATCTTTGTTAATGCGTTACTCTGTTCTTCATGAACTTAATACTCTAGGTGCAAGCAGGAGTCGGTCGATGTGTGGAGTAATAGTAGTAGATGCAGAATCGTTTCGGTCTACTTGACACGGACGTGATGCCTATATTCATGATCATTGCTTTAGATATCGTCATAACTTTGCGCTTTTCTATCAATTGCTCGGCAGTAATTTGTTCACCCACCGTATTATTTTCTATCTTGAGAGAAGCCTCTAGTGAAACCTATGGCCCCCGGGTGTATTTTCCATCATACAATCTTTTACTTTCCAATCTACGAGTTTCCGATTTACTATTTTGCAATCTTTTACTTTCCAATCTATAAAACAAAAATATCAAAAAAACATTTACTTTACCGTTTATCTATCTCTATCAGATCTCATTTTTGAGAGTAACCGAGAAGGGATTGACAACCCCTTATCACGTTGGGTGCAAGTTTGGTGTTTGTTTGTGTAGGTATTCGGTGACTTGCGTGTTGTCTCCTACTGGATTGATTCCTTGGTTCTCAAAACTAAGGGAAATACTTACTCTACTTTGCTGCATCACCCTTTCCTCTTCAAGGGAAAAACCAACGCAAGCTCAAGAAGTAGCAATCCCCATCCCCAGCCCCCACTCCAGAGCATCATAGCCTAAGCCTGGCTACGCTTCCCATGGAGCTCGAGGAGCGACTGGCTCAAAAGTGGTGTATCGCGGTCTCTTCTCCCAACCTCGCTGAGGTGGCCGCCGAGGAAGCTGACGACCATTACTGGCCGCATGTAACACCCCCAGTGGTTAACTACAGTAACCACCCTTTTGATTATGCCATGTCATCATGATCAACAGTGCTTAATCAACATTAGTATCATATCTCTTTTCAAATTTAAATTCAAATGGAAATTAAACGGAAAGTGAAAATAAAAGTTGTTCAAATTTGAAAACTAAATTGTTCATAATATTGTAAATAATCCAGAGACCATTCTAAAATTTTAACCAATAATTAATAAATTAATTAAGAGACTCTAACAGTAGCAAAACGACACTATGTAATACCTTTTTAATTAAATAAAATCCCAAATGAAACCTTTGTGCTCAAAACCATTTTATTGCAGTGGCATATAATGCACCATGTTTGTTTGTGCCAGTCTCATATTTTACAAAAGTCTAGAAGTAGCCTAGACATTTTTGCAAAACAGAAAAGAGATAAATAAAGGAAAAGAGAAAGCAGAAAAGCTAAAAAAAAAAAACCCGGGCCTCGGCCCAGCAGGCCGTCCAGGCCGCCAGGCCGACCCACCCTGCTCTCCCATATCCCCCCCCCCCCCCCCCCCCCCCGAAACCCTAAACCGCTACCCGCACTCCCCTCGATTCCCCACTCTCCCCACCCCTCCCCTGTTCCTCCCGACCGGGATCGAGGAGATCGGCCCGACCCCGCCGACGAACGCCGCCCCACCCTTGGCATGCCGCCACCTCGCCCCGCTGCCCACCTCGCCGGCGCTCGCCTCTTCATCCTGTCCCGCACGGCGCTCGACCCCCCCTCGACCCAAACTGGATCGAGGCTCAGCCCCGACACCAGCCGTCGCCAACCGCGCCGACGCCGCCTCACCGCAGGACTGCCCCGCACCCGACTCCCCTTCGCCGGACTCCCACACGCCTCGCCGACCCCGATCCCCTACAAACGGGGGTGAGCTGCGCGCCCCTCTCCTCTCCTCTCTCTCCCGAGGCCGCGCCCGCACGTCCCGCCAGTCGCGCTAGCCTGGGGCCGTGCCCACACGCGCACACCCGACCTGCCCCGCCCCTCCGTCCTGCTCCCCGCCCGTCGTCGCTGCGCCCGCCTGGCCCGCTGCTGCCGTCTGACCTCCCTCGCTCGCCTCCGCGCGCCGTGCTGGCTCGCCGTGCCCCCCCCCCCCGTGCTGCTTGCTATGCTTTTCTCCTGCAGCGCTTTTTCCTGTCCCCTCCTTTGTCCTACCCTTTCTTCCTCTTTTATCCTCCCCTCTTTCGCCCTCTTTCTCTATCGTCCCTTTGCTTCTTTCTGCCCTCTTCTGGACTTTCTTTCCCTCCTTTCCACCCACTCAGCAGCGGCCGCGGCCGCCGGCGCCGGCCACGGCCTCGCCCCGCATCTGCGCGGGTTGCAGCCTCCGCCAGCGCCCGCACGCTCACGGGGCTCCGCCCGCTGCCCGCACGCCCGCTTTGGCCCAGTGCCAATGACAGATGGGGCCCACGCCCCTAAAACGATTAAAAATATATATAAAAATGAGATAAAAATGAATTATTAAAATAAATAATTAGTTAATTAATTAATTAGTGCATTAATTAATTTAATTAATCCTGTTTAATTAAACTAATTAAATAGTTAGTCTAATTAAACAGTAATTAGTTTAGTTAATCCCTAATTAGCCTGACGTGACACTGACAGGTGGGACCCACTGGTCCTGACGTCATGCTGACGTCATGATGACGTCACCATTACTGTTTCGGATAATGTTGATTTATTAAATTAATTAAATTCCAGAAATTGTTTTAAACTTTAGAAATTAATATAAAATAATCCGTAGCTCAGATTGAAAAACTTTGTACATGAAAGTTGCTCAGAACGACGAGACGAATCCGAATACGCGGTCCGTTCGTCCGTCACACGTCCCTAACTATCCGAACATGTAACCGTCCCTCTCCGGTCATCTGCCTGACAAATGTCCGGAACCGGGAAAACATTCCCGGATGGATTCCCCCTTCCTCGGTGACGTGCAACCATACGTTAGGACACACCCGGCACTGCACATTGTCATGTCGTACTTTGTGTTCCTCATGTTTGCTGTGTATTTATACTATTTCCTCCCCCTCTTCTCTCTTGGTAGCCCCCGACACCGACGTCGTCCCCGAGGTCGACGCAGCTCCGGAGACCGGAGAAACCATTGACGACCTTGCCCTTGCCGCCGAGCAACCAGGCAAGCCCCCCCTTTGATCATCCCGATATCGCCCATTCTATTTTCTCGTGCTTGCATTAGAATTGCTGCTGCTACTGCTTTACCTATTCTGATGCATAGCCTGTTTATTGTAACCTGTTGTTGATAATTGCCTGCATATCCTAAACTGCTTAGTATAGGCTGGGTAGAGACCTATCAGTGACCCCACTTATCCCGACTGCCCCGCTGGATTATCCGAAGACCCGATCAACGGGATTGAAGACCAGGCCCCGGCACCGCACATCACCCCCTTAGTTGTAACGACACTGCAGCGTTAATATCGAGTGCCGAGGGTGATACCTCATGTAGCACTTCTGATGTTAACTCTGTAGAGTAGCTATTCGGTCGTGGTCATCGAGGGTGATTCCTCCTTCACCACTTCCGGTAACGACGATGTCGTGCAACACATCAAGTGTGAACCCATCGAGGGTGATTCCTCCGAGTTCACCTTGACGGATACATCGAGTGGGAATTCAATCAGGGTGATACCTCAGATTCCCCTTGTCGGTGTACTAAGTATTGGGCCACTAGTACCCCGTACTTGTGCACGGGCAGTTGTAGCCATCCTCGCGGCAAGGCTTGCCGGGAACAGTTAGAGGTTGATTCAAGCCATCAAGGAAATCATCAAGTCAGAGATCTGAGGATCAGCAGATAAGCAAAGCCGGAGTTCGAAGGCCAGTTTCCCCGGCAAGATCTTTGCCGAGATGGCCTGTAGAGCCCGGCAAGGCTCGGCGCCCGGCAAGGCTTGGTTCCCAGCAAGCCCTGGCGCCCGGCAAGGCTCGGCGCCCGGGAAGGCTTGGTTCCCAGCTAGCCCTGGCGCCCGGCAAGGCTTGGCGCCCGGCAAGGTTTGGTGCCCGGCAAGGATCGGCGCCTGGCGAGATTCCGCCACTGTGCCACCGCTTCGGCACAGTAACAAGTCTAACATTCTGGCTCCTTCCCTGGATGCGTGGCGACGCGCCAGTGGAGGAGAGCTTAAGCGGTGCTGATGGGATGGCCCCTTTTTCCATCCCCAAGAAAGTGAGGACACCTAAACAGACACCTCACAGTGCATTAAATGCGCTTGTCCTAATCCATCAGGGGTTAGGTATGATACCCTGTAGCTACTTTACACCTCAATGTATGTACATTTTGCCACTGTGGAGACCCCTTTGAGCATATAAAAGGAGGCCCAAGGCAACTGCTACAGAGGAGGAGGACTTCTGGCCCATTCTGCATGCGTAGCTGCTCTTTGAACGGACTGTTCACTGCGAGCGCTCCTGAAGGCTGGGCTCAAGAACATCAATAAGAACACCAAGCAGGAGTAGGGTTTTACGCTGATCAGCGGCCCGAACCTGGGTAAAAACTTCCCGCGTCGATCACTGGTTCTGCTCTTTGCGTATACCTCTCCCCCCGCCGAATCGTAAAGGGGTCTCTCGGGATCCCATAGGTGTCGTACGCCGACACCTTTGGCGCGCCAGGTAGGGGGATTGAAGGTTGCGTGAACCTGATCTGGTGATCGGCGCCTTAGTTTCTTCATCATCTTCATCATCATGCCACCCAAGAAGAAGAGCGCTGCGACAGCGCAACCGTCCGGGTCCGTTTAGCCTACGCCTTCACGTACTGATAGAGGCGGGGGTGTCCTGATCTTTCGATGAGATGATAGCTATCGATTTGGTGGAGTCGACTTTGACGATCCGACTACAAACGTGCACGACGTTTCGCCTTAGCAATCGCTAAACCAATCTCCCGAGGTTACTGACGATGCTGAAAGCACGATCAGCCTGACCACGAAGGTCTATTCCTGCACGAAATCGAAGAACAAGCAAGAATATGATAATGCAATCTGAATATTGCGAATATAGATGAAGTATTGATAAAGGTGGGGATCCGAAAGCGGTCTTGGTCTGGTCGTTGGACACAAACGAAGTACACGAAGTTGCAATGGCTAACTTTTAACTAAACAAATCCCAAGGAAATAGCTACTAGATGGATCTACTTATATAGGAGTAAGGAGTGGCAGCCAAGGAGGTGGGAGGACATCCCAAGGCAGCCTAAAACTAACCCTAGGTCGTACAAGGCCAATGGGCCCAAGTGGAGGTGATGCAATACCTTTGGACTTGTAGTTTGACTCGGATTCTGCTACAGCGTCAGATTATTTTGATGACAACTCAATGCTCCAGATGAATTTGAAGGTGAAACCAATTGGGTTGGAAAGATCACGAAATCTACTTTCCAACAAAAAAAGAATCACCCAATTCGGAGTCCGTATGAAATAGTTCTTGGCGTTTTGAGTCAGGTATGTCTGTGCAGTCCGAATCTGAATCCAGAACGTGAGAGACTTGGACTCTATCTTCTCTTGGTCCAAAAGTGACGTGAGAGGACTTTTTGAATAGCACATAAACTTCTCTTTTTCCCTTATCTTCATATGTGGATTGTACAAATGTCCCATACACCTGCAATTAGACATGGCACAAAAGTTTGTGAAGTATTTTTTGTCTTGGATGACATAAATAAATTATTGCATAGTTTGCATTAGAAATCACCTCACAAATATATATGTATGCAATATTTTTGGTCGTATCCAAGGTAGTCATGTCCTCATCATCCTCCCCTTCTTGAAAACAAAGCCGTCCTCGGCGTTGCTTAATCCGAAATGTGGCTAACAAAAAAGACAAGGTGTACATGTTGTATATGTATATGTCATCCATTTTTACTTCCCTTGATTTTTGCACATATGACACATGTATACATGAGTAACTTTCATAGTTCATAAAATGTAAAGCCAAAATATTATCACAAGTATTAGAAGACATGAAAATATTGCAACTCAATTTGCACATATATGTGAAGCTCTTATTCATATCAAAGGATTGACAATGTTCATCATTAAACCATCCCAACATTGGTGAATAAACCTTACTTGCATCAAATTTACATGCTACAACATGCTTAAATAAGCAAACATGCAATAAGTCATTTGACACAAAATTATCACCAAGATTAGAGATCATATCAAAATGATTAAACATTGTTTCTTTTGCATCAACAGTTAATTCATTGGGTGCACTAAAAATTGTTGGTATTTCAGCTATTTGATCACATGATGCATTCATGACAGTAACACGATTCTCTAAAATATTAAAATCAATAGGTAACTCAACACATGATGTATTCAAGTTAACTAGGCATGCATCATTCTCATGTGAAAGTGGAAAATCTGTACATTTGTCCTTACCTCTTATGATCAACTCAGATGATGTAGGCACTCTCGGTGGTGATGTGTCACATGGTGGAGATGATGTAGTCCTCGCAACAACGGATGTGGTTGTCATAGTACACCTAGTAGCTGAAGAAACATCTATATCAACACTTGGAATGTGCACCTTGTGCTTGTTCTCCTCATGGGCAACACGTCGTTTTATTCTCTGTTCAGATTTGCAAGCAAGACTAAACAAACGGTTCATAGGATAACATTCTTCATGTATTAGTATCTCCTGAATATCACTGTTTAATCCTCCCCAAAATCTATCCATAAAATCTTCTTCACTTTCTTCAAAAAATGAGTGCAACAAGGTAGTTTGTAAATCATCATAATATTTTGTTACGGTGTCACTACCTTGTTTTAAAAGTTGTAGTTTTTTAATCATGCCACGAGTATAATGAACATCTACGAATCTATCTCTCATGACAATTTTTAAACCATCCCAAGTAGTAGGTATATAATCAGGGTTTAACCGACAGTATTCACTCCACCAAACTAAAGCAAAGCTACTGAAAGTACTAACCGCAGCTTGAAATTTTCCACGCTCATATAAATTATGGGAAGCAAATATAGCATTAATTTCGTACTCCCATTCAATATATAAATCAGGCCTAAAATGACCAGTAAATGGTGGCATGGAAACATTAACCTGATTATGTGCATTCTCATGTTGTTGCTCCTCTTGTGACGGTTGTTGTATTTTCTTAGGTGGTGGCAAATCTCCCACGATCGATGAAGCCCAAGAACTAACAACTCCGGAACCTGCCATGATTAGTAGAAACAAAAAAAAATCAAGAATAATGTTCCTATGAACTACTAGGATGTGGTGGTAAAGTGCTCATAGTAAAGCAAATATCAATATCTTACAAGTTCTTATCATGCAGCAGGTGGTGACGGGCAATCAGCGATGTCAAATAACTCCGAAGATTGAGTAAAGCGACTGCCAGGTGAACGTACGTATACACGGTGTAAAAATATGTGGAGCTGGGTTGGCTATATATGGTAGCAAAAGATTAGCAATAATCAATTCAGAGATGCAATGTTGAATAAACGCTCAACGACGGTACTGTGCTGGTCCTAGGCTAGACCGGACTAGAGACGCGAGCCTAGAACAGTAATGAGGGCACGGCGTAGCACAACTAGCATCAATAAAGGATATGAAGTAGCTCTGGACAGTAAGATAAAAGTGAATACCACAATAGCAGTAAAGATAATGATGTGAAATAACTGCCAAGCAGGATATACCAACAACTTTCTCTCCAACTTTCCTCTGGAAAAGTTTTTGCCAATTTTCTGATAATTTTTTCTTAAGAATGGCACTGACTTAAGCTTTCAAACGCAAAAAGAATCACTCAATTCCGAGTTGATATGAGGAGTCAAAAAATTCTAAAACTGGCCTGAAAAACTGGAACAAGCTGTGTTCATGAACTTCGGAGGGCAAAAAGACCTATTTAGAAGCCGATTTTGAGGTGTCAAATATTGAACAAGCTTCTGCAACTATTTAAATGCAACTCGTCGCTAGCTTTAATTTGAGTACTCACGGAGCCAAAACGGACTTCGTATGAGGAAGATACGCCTGTTTTACTGAACAGTGCGCAAAACAGATTCGAATCCGAATTCAGGTACGAGAGTGAGTCTAGATAGATCCGAATTTTGTGCTTTTTTTTCTTCTCTCTTTTTTTTGTCTCACTTTTTTTCTTTTTTTTGACTTTTTTTTCTCTCTCCAAAACAAACTAGATAAGATGCAGATTGGATCAAGCGAAGATATGAACGGCGTCAGCTATGATTATGACAATGGACGGTGGGTAGCACGTGGTGGAATTTGATGGATGAGAGGTTGTGGACAGCGGAAGGGATAATGATGCAGCGGCGGCGTGACAAATGTGAACAGAACTCGAAACTCTAAAGGAACTAGACACTAAGACCAGCAACTCGACACGACGATGCAACCGATAATTCAATAATGCAAACAATGAAAAGAAAATTGCAAAGGCTTAGACTGGCTTGGACAAAGGATGAATAGATCTAACTTATTTTTTTGTGGCTTTTTCTTGGACAATAGGTAAGAAAATCAATCTAACCTAGGGAAAACTGGAAATTCTCACCGAGCAACCTGAAAACTGATACCACTTGATAGAGGCGGGGGTGTCCCGATCTTTCGATGAGATGATAGCTATCAATTTGGTGGAGTCGACTTTGACGATCCGACTACAAACGTGCACGACGTTTCGCCTTAGCAATCGCTAAACCAATCGCCCGAGGTTACTGACGATGCTGAAAGCACGATCAGCCTGACCACGAAGGTCTATTCCTGCACGCAATCGAAGAACAAGCAAGAATATGATAATGTAATCTGAATATTGTGAATATAGATGAAGTATTGATAAAGGTGGGGATCCGAAAGCGGTCTTGGTCTGGTCGTTGGACACAAACGAAGTACACGAAGTTGCAATGGCTAACTTTTAACTAAACAAATCCCAAGGAAATAGCTACTAGATGGATCTACTTATATAGGAGTAAGGAGTGGCAGCCTAGGGGGTGGGAGGACGTCCCAAGGCATCCTAAAACTAACCCTAGGTCGTACAACGCCAATGGGCCCAAGTGGAGGTGATGCAACACCTTTGGACTTGTAGTTTGACTCGGATTCTGCTACAGCGTCAGATTGTTTCGACGACAACTCAACGCTCCAGATGAATTTGAAGGTGAAACCTATTGGGTTGGAAAGAGCACGAAATCTACTTTCCAACAAAAAAAGAATCACCCAATTCGGAGTCCGTATGAGATAGTTCTTGGCGTTTTGAGTCAGATATGTCTGTGCAGTCCGAATCTGAATCCAGAACGTGAGAGACTTGGACTCTATCTTCTCTTGGTCCAAAAGTGACGTGAGAGGACTTTTTGAACAGCACATAAACTTCTCTTTTTCCCTTATCTTCATATGTGGATTGTACAAATGTCCCATACACCTGCAATTAGACATGGCACAAAAGTTTGTGAAGTATTTTTTGTCTTGGATGACATAAATAAATTATTGCATAGTTTGCATTAGAAATCACCTCACAAATATACATGTATGCAATATTTTTGGTCGTATCCATGGTAGTCATGTCCTCATCACGTACTGGCGATGGCGTGGGTGCAGAAGGAAGAGGACTAGAACCCCCGCGGCATTCTGGTGATCCGAGCCAGGCGAGCGGTATCGTTCGCAGTGGCAGTGGTAACCTGCACGCCGCTGGATCTAGGGATGGCGCTGTGTTGCCTACGGGTGACACAACGAACTCGAGAGATCGAAGGGCGCCTGCTGGAGCTCCCGCGCCGGCCCAAGCCTCACGACCTACCCAGGTCGTACATGATGAGCGACGTCATGGCGCTGGTGGTTCAGGGCGTCCCCATGAAAAGGTTTCTGCGCATAGATCCCAAGATGCGCGGGACCAGCATGCACACCGAGCTGCCGGCGGAGGTGGCGCACGGTCGCGTGACCGTGGTGGTGCTCCTTCTAACTTGGTTTGGAGTCAGAGCACCTCACGTACCTCGCACTTGTCGCCGCCACCTACACCAGCGGAAGCCTTTGCACGTGCGCAGCTGCTCCTCGATTTTCCTCCTGCCCCGGAGAAGATGGAGGAGTGGCGAGCTACCATCCAGAGCCTCATCGGCTTCGCCAACAAAGATGGACCGCAAGAGGCGGGGCCCTTGCAGCGGAGGCCCATCGATCCAGCGCGAGCCGATGTAGAGAAAACTGGAGGTGGTGCAACTACAGTGCATGCCCCTCCGCGGCACCAGCGGCGGCCGACAACTCAGCAAGTCGACCGCCATGAAGAAGTTTCCACGGCGTCGTCCGATCCACGGATGCGCCGCGATCAGCGTCAAGTTCTCCAGGAGCGAGGCAAGGAGGACACTCGAACTACCATCGAGCGACGACGGGAAGCGCGCTATCAGCCTGATAAGCGCGCGGGGCCGGCTGTTGACGAGCCTGCGCCAGGGGACGTAGGAGACTTGCCATATGAGGTAGGGACTCCAGCGTTTACCCGTGAGCTGCGGCAAGTCCGGTGGCCCAATTCCCGAACCTTCAAGCCGGAGGTCCCGGAGAAGTATGACGGAAAGACCCATCCCTCGGAGTTCCTGAGCATCTACACCATTGCGGTGCAGGCTGCCGGGGGCCGAGATGACAAGATACTTGCCAACTGCTTCCCGTTGGTGCTCAAGCCCAACGTCAGGTCGTGGTTGATGCATCTGCCGGAGAATTCTATTTCTTCCTGGTCAGATTTGTGCCATCAGTTTGTTGGCGCCTTCGTTGGAGGCCACCAAGCTCCTGGCCAAGAGAGCGATTTGCACATTATCCCTCAGAAGGAGGGCGAGTCCCTGTGCAAGTTTATCCAGAGATTTAGCCGGGTGCAGTACAATATTCCTGACGTTCATCCTGCCGCTGTTGTTAGCGCGTTCCATCAGAACGTGCGTAACCGCAAAATGCGGGAAGAGCTGGCAATGAACAAAGTCAGGAGTATCGTCGAGCTTTACGCTCTGGCCGATAAGTGCGCTCGAGCTGAAGAGGGGAGGAAACTCCCCGGTGAGGCTGTTGGCGCGGCGGGCGAGTCCGAAGATGAAGACGCCGCGGCCCCGTCAAGGAAAGGCCGGCGGCGGAACAGGAAGCGCGGAGGCAAGGCCGTGCTTGCTGTCGAGGAATCCGATAACCCCGGCGCCACCAAGAAGGCCAAGGTTGGTGACCCCGGCAAGGATCTCGCCGGGTGCCCTTCCTGTCAGGCCTTGGCGGCTGCCGACAAGTCGGAGAACTCCGGCAAGCAGTATTGCAAGATCCATCGCACCAAGGGCCACGATCTCCAGAACTGCCGGCAAGTCGAGCAGCTTGCCAAGAAGCAGAAGGCCGAATACGAGAGGCGAGATAAGGAGAAGGCCCAAGATGGTGCTGAGGGGTCCGGCAAGAAGCGCGGTGGCCGGGGAGGTCGCCGCGGCAAGGCCAAGCAGCAAAAGGATCGGCCCGCTCGGGGCCGAGATAAAGGAGATGATGATGAGGAAGAGGATGAATCCAGTGAGCAAGAACTCCAGAAGGCTACGGAGGCCATGTGCATTGATGGGGGTGCCTCGCTGCATTCCTCCCACCGCCAACTCAAACAGTGGGTGCAGGAGGTCAATGCGGCAGAGCCATCCCCCGATGCGTGTAGGCCCCTGAAGTGGTCCAGCATGCCTATCATCTTCGATGCCGAGGATCACCCTGATCGCAAAACTGCGGTCGGGTATTTGCCGTTGTTGGTCTCGCCAACAATTCGCAACCTCAAGGTGACGAAGATGTTAGTTGACGGCGGGGCCGGCCTAAATTTAATCTCACCGGATGTGCTCAGAAGGCTTCAGATTCCCGACGAGGACCTCGAGGAAATGGGTACGTTTCAAGTGGTCAACCCGGGAAGAACCCAGCCTAAGGGCAAGATCACGCTGCCGGTAACATTTGGCAGCGAGCTTAACTTCAGGACCAAAAAGGTGGTGTTTGATGTCGCCAAGATCCCCATGTCATACAATGGGATCCTTGTTCGGCCAGCGCTGGCTAAGTTTATGGCGGCATCACACTACGCGTACAACGTCTTGAAGATGCCTGGGCCGTTGAGCGTCATCACTATCCATTCTGATAAGAAGGATGCGCTCATCTGTGCCGATCAACTTTACCGGGAAGCATTTGCAGCACCTGCCGTCAGGGCATCTGCTCCAGCCGCTGAAACTCCCGGGGGGAAGAAGAAGACCGGCAGGAACCTTGGCGGAACTCCAGCAAGCGCACCTCCTCGGAGTGCTGCGCTTCCGTCGAGGACGTACCAGAGAGTTCCACCGGCAAGAATAAGAAGTCCAAGGCTGCTCCGCCGGAAACCAAGAAGGTGCCTGCCAGGGAGGACGGAACGGGGGGAACTTTCACCATAAGTTCCACCCTAGATGACAAATAGGAAAGCGCGCTCGTTGCTTTCCTGCGGGCGAATGTCGACGTGTTTGCATGGCAACCGTCTGACATCCCCGGTGTTCCCAGGAAGGTAATTGAGCACCACCTTGCTGTCTGTCCTCATGCGCGGCCCATCAAGCAAAGGGTCAGGAAGCAGGCCTTGGAGCGACAAGAATTCATTGCCGAAGAAATTAAGAAGCTGGAGGCGGCAGGACTGGTCAAAGGAGTGCTTCATCCAACCTGGTTGGCCAATCCGGTTGTAGTGCGGAAAGCGAATGGGAAATGGAGGCTTTGTATCAATTATACAGATATCAATAAAGCTTGTCCAAAAGATCCTTTTCCCTTGCCGCGCATCGACCAGATTGTGGATGCCACCGCTGGTTGTGATCTCCTGTCCTTCCTTGATGCCTATTCAGGGTATCATCAGATTTTTATGGCAAAAGAAGATGAAGAGAAGAACGCCTTTATCACCCCATGTGGTACGTATTGTTTCATACGAATGCCTTTCGGGTTGAAAAGTGCTGGTTCAACATTTGCCAGAGCAATCCAGATTGGTTTTGAGCCACAACTCCATAGAAATATGGAGGCGTATATGGATGATATAGTGGTCAAAACCAAAGATAAAGCAACGCTCATTCAAGACTTAGAAGAAACATTTGCAAACTTGTGCAAGATCAATTTGAAGCTCAATCCTGAGAAGTGCGTGTTCGGTGTTCTTCCGGCAAGCTCCTCAGATTCTTTGTATCTTGCCGGGGAATCGAAGCGAACCCCGACAAGATCAAAGCTATTGAGCAGATCGAAGCACCGAGATGCGTCAAGGATGTGCGCCGTCTTGCCGGCTGTGTTGCTGCTCTAAGCAGGTTTATTTCCAAATCTGCTGAGCGCGCCCTGCCCTTCTTCAAAATTTTGAAGAAGGCAGGTCCAATGAAATGGACTCCGGAGGCGGAGGCTGCGCTGCAAGATTTGAAGAAATACCTTTCCTCTCCGCCGACGCTAGTCGCGCCTAAACCACAAGAGCCATTGCTGCTGTATCTGGCAGCAACAAATCAAGTGGTTAGCGCTGCGCTAGTGGCGCAGAGAGAAGCTGATGAGGAAGCAACGTCAACGGCAGGACCGCCAAATGACGCGGCAAGATCTTCCCCGACAATGGTTGATCCCGGCAAGACAGGATCTGCGCAAACAGAAGAACCCGTGCAGAAGAAGAAGGTGGTGCAGCGCCCAGTTTATTTTGTTAGCTCTCTTTTACAAGGAGCTAGGTCAAGATATTCTGGTGTGCAGAAGTTGCTTTTCGGCCTCCTTATGGCCTCGAGAAAGCTGCGCCATTATTTTCAAGCACATGAGATCATCGTCGTCACTCGCTTTCCGTTGCAACGGATTTTGCAAAATCCGGAGGCAACGGGCAGGATTGTGGAGTGGGCGTTGGAATTGTCCAGCTTTGGCCTTAAGTTTGAAAGCACTTCGACGATTCAGAGCAGGGCCTTGGCGGAGTTCATTGCAGAATGGACCCCAACGCCAGACGAAGAAGTTCAAGAAACAATTCTCCCCGGCAAGGAAATCGATCAGCAATGGGTTATGTACTTTGACGGGGCTTTCTCGCTGCAAGGCGTTGGTGCTGGCGTGCTGCTTGTCGCACCCACCGGGGAGCACCTCAAGTACGTAGTCCAAATGCACTTTCCCTGGGAGAGTTCAACCAACAACACTGCAGAATACGAGGGTTTGCTTGCCGGTCTCAGGATCGCGGCAGACCTTGGTATCAGAAAGCACATCATCAAAGGCGATTCACAACTTGTCGTCAGGCAAGTTAACAAGAGTTATCAAAGCCCATTGATGCAGGCCTACGTAGATGAAGTGAGGAAATTGGAAGAGCGCTTTGACGAACTGCAGATGGAGCACGTTCCTCGTGCCGAGAACAATATTGCTGATGACCTGTCAAAGCGTGCCGCCCTCAAGTTGCCTGTGGAACCAGGAACTTTTGTGCTCCAATTGACTCAACCATCCGTGGCGCCATCGATGCGGCAAGAAAAGAGAAGAAAGTTGAACTCTGGCCAGTACTTCCCGGCAGAGCTCCCCGGAGCCGCCGGCAAGGAAGTTGCCGGGATCGACACGCCTGTCGGGGAACAACAGGCTCCGGCAGGGCCTCAGGCCCTTGCTGTCGAGACAAATGTTCCCCCGGCAGAGGAGATGCCTTTAGTCCTAGCTGTCGAGCCTCAGGCTCCAGCATGGGCGCATCCCATCATCCATTTCCTTCAGACAGGTGAACTCCCTGAGGAACAGGAAGAAGCGGAGAGAGTAGCCCGTCGGTCTGTTATGTACAAGTTCGTCGATGACGTCCTGTACAGAAAGAGACCAAACGGTGTGAAATTGAAGTGCATTCCTCGGGAGGATGGACTAAAGCTGTTGGCAGAGATACATGGGGGCATATGTGGTTCTCACATAGGGTCAAGAGCGCTTGCCGGGAAAGCATTCCGGCAAGGTTTCTTTTGGCCTACCGCTCTCCAGGATGCAACTGCACTAGTAACCAAGTGTGAAGCGTGCCAGTTTCATTTGAAGAAATTACACCAGCCAGCTCAAGCTCTTCAGACAATCCCTCTCTCCTGGCCATTTTCGGTCTAGGGGCTCGATATACTGGGCCCTTTCCCCCGTGCTACCGGGGGCTTTGAGTACTTGTACGTTGCTATCGACAAGTTCACAAAGTGGCCGGAGGTGGAAGCAGTGAGGAAGGTGACAGCGCAGTCAGCTGTCAAGTTCTTCAAGGGAATTGTTTGCCGTTTCGGTGTGCCCAACAGGATCATCACCGACAACGGCACGCAGTTCACAAGTCGCACCTTCATGCAGTACGTCCAAGACCTTGGCGGCAAGATTTGTTTTGCCTCTGTTACTCACCCAAGAAGCAACGGCCAAGCGGAGAGGGCCAATGCTGAAGTGCTGCGCGGTCTCAGGACCAGAACCTTCGACAGGCTAAAAAAGTGCAGAAGACGCTGGATTGATGAGTTGCCGGCGGTTCTTTGGTCAATCAGAACGACACCAAATCGAGCCACCGGCCAGACGCCCTTCGCTCTAGTCTACGGAGCGGAAGCAGTTCTCCCCATAGAACTCATATACGGATCTCCTCGAGTGCTCGCTTATGATGAGCTCGAGCAAGAGCAACTGCGGCAAGATGACGCTGTGCTCCTTGAGGAGAATCGTCTTCAGGCTGCTGTGCGAGCTGCACGCTACCAGCAAGCTTTGCGCCGCTACCATAGCCGCAAAGTTCATGCCCGAAGCCTTGAGGAAGGCGACCTTGTTCTTCGACGGATTCAGTCCGCCAAGAATTCAAACAAGTTGACGCCAAAGTGGGAAGGCCCTTATCGGGTAGTACGGGTCACCAGGCCTGGCGCTGTCCGCCTGGAGACCGAAGATGGCGTTCCAGTGAGTAATTCCTGGAATATCGAACATCTTCGCAAGTTCTACCCATAAGGCGCGGTTGCCGGGGGATCCCGGCAACCACCTTTTTGTACAAGTCTTGCCGGCAAGGCATGTGATCCTTTGTACAAAGCCAGGCACAGACCCTGAGCACAGATGAATAAATTTAAGTGTTGTACATTCCCTTATTGATTCCCATGTTCATATTTATATATATGCATGTTTATCTAAGATGTTGTATGACACCTGATCCCGGTAAGTTCTAACGAACCGCCAAGGTTTCATGCCTTTATTTTCTCTTCTTTCTTTTTGTCAAAAGACAGAAGGATTCCTCGCGTGCACATTTGTCGGGGGGGGGGGGGGGAAGGAGATATGAATACCAGTTGGTGACGTTCGGAATCGACACATGCCGGAGGAAGAACAAAGACAGGAAGCTAAGTCCTAAAAACTCAGAGCAAGTTTTTCTTTTATTACCAAGTTATTTCCTTGGACGATTCCGACTCTTGTATGGAAAATCTGCACGCGAAGGAACCCTTGTTGTAATCGGTCGCGGCCTTATTTTGTTTCGAGTCCGCTCAACAATTTAAGTGGCTGCACTGAGAACGCCAAGGAGTCTTGCCGGCCGCTGCGCCTCCAGCAGGCTGCTGAAGTCCCGCACCCAGCGCTCGCGGCAGGTTGCGCGCCGGCAAGTTTTTCAATAAGCGTAGGATGAACTCCATACATAAAGGAATCAGACAAGGAAAGTAGCAAGCATGAGCCTAAACATAGTCAAATTGTATTACATCCATGAGTTGCCGCAATTCTAATTTGAGGCTTGATTGTCTTTTACATGGAATAATGACGGCAAGAAAAGGGGAAAGCACTCAATCCCTGCGCTGGCCTTCGATCCTTTTGATGGAGTCCACCTTCTCAAGGATGGGTGCGATGCACTCTTCAAGCGCCTCAACATTTGCATCCTTTGGCAGATGGCCGAGCGCGTTGGAGAGGTCGATGCCGGGATTGCTGTGCACCACCTTGATGAGCACCTTGCGGAGGACGGCCCGGCAAAGCCGGCGAGTCTCGTTCGCCAGTTGGGTCGCCCGGCTGGACTGGAGCACCCTCAACGCGTTGATGATGCTTTCAAAGAACATCGTCAACCTGGCACTTGGAGATATTCTTTCCTTGAAAGAATACTTGAAGATCGGCAAGCCCATGGTTGACAATTCTGCGGTAAGCTTCTCCGCGGTGGCGATGAGGCGGCCAGTCCAGATCTCCACTCCCTTCTCGTACTCGTTTTGGGCAGCGGCGGCGCTCTTGAGCAGGTTCCTCTCTCCTTGGAGATCCTTGAGTAGAGCCTTCTCACGGGCCTTGCCGGCCTCGAGAGACTTCTGCAGCGTGGTCAGCTTCAGCTCCAGAACCGCAATATTATCAGCCGCAGAGGAGAGCTGCTCGGTCTTGTCGGACAGGGCAACTTGCATCTCCGCCAAGGAGTGGAGGGTTTTTTCCCTGTCCCCCTTGAGCGTCGAGAGTTCCTTGCCGTGCTCTTCGAGATCTGTTTCCAGCCTCTTCACTCTGTCGTTCAGCTCGTTCTTGGCGGCCTCTGCAGCTTCGGCAGCATCGACGGCCTCCTTGAGCTTGCCGGTGTGACTTGCAGTCAGAGCTTCGAGTGCCTCCTTATGTTTTCGCTCCAGCTCCTGGGTCCGCCGCGCGACAAGATTTTCAATATCCTCATCCTTGCTGCGAAGCTTGGCGGCGAGCGCCTGCTCACGAGCAGTGAGATCTTCCTCATGAGCATCAAGAGCAACGCGGTGCCCTGTCAGGAGGGCATCTTCGGCAGCAATCCTTTGAACAGCTTCATCATGCGCCTTCTCCATGTCTGATTGCTTCAGGAGCATCTCATTCCACTGCTGGCTCACTTGTTCCCGGCTGGCAACCAACTCTTGGAGGGCCTCGGTGTGCCAGATCTGCATTTGTGCAACGCGCCTTTGGAAATCTGCTTCGGCCGCCTCAACAACTGCCATTCTGGAGTCCACTTTGTCTTTCCGGGCGCGATGGAGAGCCTGGAGTTTGCGGAAGTTCTCGCCCATGGCCTGAAGGAGCTGATCCTCTTCAGATTTGCCGCTGCTAGTGCCGGGATCGTCGACAACTTCAAGCCCGGCAGCAGCGATGATTTCTTCGATAACTTCTCCTTCGGCTGGTGCCCCAGCGCTTACCGTCCCCGGCAAGTTGATGAACAGGTTCTCGCCAACCTTGAGGTACTTGCTGGATGAGGGGCCTTCAGATGTTGATGGCTGGTCTTCAGTGGCCGCCTCACCAGTGACAGGGGGCTCTGTGGCCGGTGTAGCGCCTGGCGCTCCTGTGGCAGGAATGCTCTCAGTGCGATCCTCAGCCTCCCTGTCGCCCCCTTCAGCAGGTTCTTCAGCGGTTTCCTCTTGTGCTGTCTTGGCGGCCTCCCCGTCAAGAGCATCACCAGCCTCGACAATGTCATCCTTGGTGGCCTCGGTGGCAGCAATCCTGTCTGCTTCGGCGGCAGCATCCCTGGCGGTCTCCTCGATCACAATGTCGACATCCATGTGTTCCATCACAGGGAACTCTGAAGGGCGAAGGAGGAAAACAGAATAAGATCAAGGTTGAAGTTTGAAGTGACCGAAGACAGAGAGATAAGAGAAAAAGAATAACAAGCACTCTGAGACAATCGAGTACCTGCGTCAGGCTGTTGGGAGGTGGCTTCACCCCTCCCGGCAACTCCGGTTGCTGGGGGCGTGTCACCGGAGTCCGCGCTTGCCGGCTCCCTCTCAGTTAGGACGGGCTCGTCGGCAGGATCTCTTGCCGGGGACGTGCTTGTGGGCGGAGCGGTCGATGAAGGAGGCACAATGGGAATGTCTTCTCCTTGTTGCCGTTCTTCTCCTGCAAACCCAAAGATATCGGTAGGCAAGAATGAAAACCTCGGCACCCGCCAGCGGAAAAAGAACAATGAACTTACGCTGGGGGCTGTGCTGGGGGTTGCGCTGGGGGCTGCGTTGAGGACTAGACTCCGGGCTCACAATGACGGTTTCTGGCACGCTAGTGGAGCCTGCCGGGGGCTCGTCGCCCGTAGAAGTCCTTGACCTCTTCGCCATCCTCTCCAGCAAGGTTTCTGTGTCACTGCAGAAACAATACAAGCAAGTCAGTAAAGATTGATGCAAGATTGGAAGGTAAAAGCTGTGGCAAAGTACTTACTCTTCTTCCTCTCGCTCCGGACTAAAGCCGGAGATGTCGAAGTCGACCTCCATTGTGGTGTCTGAGTGGGGAGGCGGAGGAGGAGTCCTAGGCCGCTTGGCTGTGGCAGGCGCCGGGGCAGCTTCCGGTGCGGTGGTACGAGACCCTCCTGCCGCCCCAGCAGTGGCCGCTGGTGTGGGCTTCGCACGCTGTGCAGGCTGTTGACGAGCCCCCTGCCGCGGTCCAGTCTTGCCGGCCACTTTCTTGCCGGGGGCTTCACCGCTCGAAGAGGGCTGGCTTGCCAGGATGTTAGACGCAGCCTTCCGAAGAACACGCTTCGCCTTCTTCTTCGGGGGTGGGGGCTCTTCTCGTGTCTCTTCTTCTTCGACCGAGTCCTCGCTGGACGAGCTTTCAGCGGCTGAGCTGCTCTCCTCCCCGGCAACCTCGTCCTCCCCGCCAGGCTTCACCTCCACTACCACCTCTGCGTCGCTAGCTTCCCACTCTGTGAAGCCGACGCTGCCGGCCTCTGCGGCAAGATTTGCCTCTTCCACCCTAGTAGCAATGTAAGCTACTTCTTGGTCGGTGGTGGATCGGATGAAATCTGACTCTTTCCGAACAGGCCTCTCCGTCAAGCTGTCAAAGAATTTCTGCACTTCCTCCTCGCTTGGCTCGGCCCAGGTTGGGTCGAGGCCATGGGCATTGAACATCGGCAGGAAGGCAATGATTGACCCCAAGGCAGAATTGTTGCACAAGGGGACAATCCTTGCCGACAGCCGGTGCTTGTCTTCGCGCTGGAATAACTTTTGACGGAGTGCGCCAAGCTGCATGGTGGTCAGATTGTTGTTCAGCCCGGGGCGCAGTCTCATGACATCTGCCGCGTTCTTGTATTCCAAGACTGGCCTTCCCCTGTTCTGCAGAGGGGCGATGCGGCGGCGGAGAAAGTCGAAGCCGATCATCTCCATCGTCAGCCCGACAGCCTTCAAGCGAAGGATCCTGGTAGTGGCGATTGTGAGCCTCTCGTCTTCCGCAGCGAGATCGCTCCAATCCTTGCCGCGGACCACCTTCTGTTGCTGGGGATGACAAAAAGGATGGGGATCTGCTTCCTGGATCCAGCACCATTGGGCCCGCCACTCGTCCCACTTTTCGCGGTAAACTCCCTCTGGGTATATTTCTTTGTTCCAAGCCCTTGGAATCCAGGCAATAGATCCAGAGAGAGCCTCTCCTTTTTGGATACGAGGGAAGAAATAATGGCGGAAAAGAGCAGAATTGGGGATCACGCCAACGAAATTCTCACAGAGATGGGCAAAGATAGACATGCAAAGTACTGCATTCGGCGTGAAATCAAGAAGGCGTAAGCCGTATGTGTACATGATGTCGTTGAAGAAATCGGAAAAGGGGGGACAGAGCCCGCAATAGAAATATGCAGTGAAGAAGGGGTATCTGTCCGACCCACCTTTGGAGCAAGCACCTGGGATTACGCGTGTGGCGGGGTGAGCTTGCGTTCCCTTCGCCCACATGCATTGGTATCGCCCCTTCAAAGCTTCGGCATCGAGCGTCAGAGGGAAGACGACGAGCCTCTTCCGCATCTTCACCAGTTCGCTCTCCGGAACTTCGGCTTTCGCCTCCTTGCCCTTGCCTTTGCTGGCCTTGGGCGGCATGGCGACTGTGAGGACGAAAGCTGGGGGCGGAGCGAGCGCGGGAGCAGCGGGCGGAAGAGGAAAAGGTTTCGCTCTGAGCTCGAGAAGAGGAAGGCGATGGCGATGGCAAGATTAAGAAGAAGAGGGGGGTAAATAGGTTTGTGCCTCTGCGACTTCTCCTTTTTATGGGGAAGGAGCAGGGCCGCCTTGTTTATTCCCCAATGTGAATGCGCCTCTATAGGCGCAAGACAGTTTGCAGCCTTTTTGGCACGCTTCCCACACCGCGCGCTCCGTGCGCATAGTGGGGGGCACAGTAAAACGACATATTTACGAGCAGTTAATCCCTTGCCACGCGTGCCCGTGCACTGTTTGGGCCTAGCCCAACAACGCCTCGCACTCGTGTATGGCCTAGGCCCGGGGGCTCCTGTCGGTGTACTAAGTATTGGGCCACTAGTACCCCGTACTTGTGCACGGGCAGTTGTAGCCATCCTCGCGGCAAGGCTTGCCGGGAACAGTTCGAGGTTGATTCAAGCCATCAAGGAAATCATCAAGTCAGAGATCTGAGGATCAGCAGATAAGCAAAGCCGGAGTTCGAAGGCCAGTTTCCCCGGCAAGATCTTTGCCGGGATGGCCTGTAGAGCCCAGCAAGGCTTGGTTCCCAGCAAGCCCTGGCGCCCGGCAAGGCTCGGCGCCCGGCAAGGCTTGGTTCCTAGCTAGCCCTGGCGCCTGGCAAGGCTTGGCGCCCGGCAAGGTTTGGTGCCCGGCAAGGATCGGCGCCTGGCGAGATTCCGCCACTGTGCCACCGCTTCGGCACAGTAACAAGTCTGACATTCTGGCTCCTTCCCTGGATGCATGGCGACGCGCCAGTGGAGGAGAGCTTAAGCGGTGCTGATGGGATGGCCCCTTTTTCCATCCCCAAGAAAGTGAGGACACCTAAACGGACACCTCACGGTGCATTAAATGTGCTTGTCCTAATCCGTCAGGGGTTAGGTATGATACCCTGTAGCTACTTTACACCTCAATGTATGTACATTTTGCCACTGTGGAGACCCCTTTGAGCATATAAAAGGAGGCCCAAGGCAACTGCTATAGAGGAGGAGGACTTCTGGCCCATTCTGCATGCGTAGCTGCTCTTTGAACGTACTGTTCACTGCGAGCGCTCCTGAAGGCTGGGCTCAAGAACATCAATAAGAACACAAAGCAGGAGTAGGGTTTTACGCTGATCCGCGGCCCGAACCTGGGTAAAAACTTCCCGCGTCGATCACTGGTTCTGCTCTTTGCGTATACCTCTCCCCCCGCCGAATCGTAAAGGGGTCTCTCGGGATCCCATAGGTGTCGTACGCCGACACCCCTGATGTTATAGACACACGGATACTTGGACTTTACACTATTACTTGGATAGGCGGGTCGACCCTGAGGGGTACCCGCGTGCGCCTGAGAGGCGAGTGTTGTGAAGACGGGTGCCTGTATGGTGCCCGAGTGATGAATACGAGGCACGGCCGGGCATTCTTAACCCTTGCAGCAAGTCCTCGAGACGGGGCGATGGGGTCACATCTTTCGTGAGTCTCTGCTCGTTACCGCAAGCCCAAGGTACTAACGATTTGGATATTTGATCCGAGCAGGCCTCTGGCCTGATAGCACTAACCATCACGTGGGCATAGTTTGGGCGTTCTGCATCGTATGCATCAGCCGAAAGCTCTGTCAGACGTCTAGTTCAGCATGGCAGCACGGACAGACCGGCGCCTTCCTGTAGTGTTGGTGCCTGGCTTCACCGTGTGCGCAATGACCCAGAGGGCGAGGGGCGATGGCCAAGACCCCCTTGCGCTTAGGATGTAGACCGGCGGGGACCTTTCTGCTGAGCTGTAGGTAGGGTTGCGATGTGTCGTTTGGCCGAGGCCGGGCATGACCCAGGAAAGTGTGTCCGGCCGGAGTTAATCGAGCGTGTTGGGTAAGTTGGTGCACCCCTGCAGGGAAGAAAACTTCTATCGACAGCTTGTCCTACGGTAACGGACACTCGGAGTTGTATCCTGATTGATACAATTTTTAGAACTGGATACTTGGATACTATGGCTCTGGGATTGCTTCTCGCAGGGAGTCGAGAAGGGATCTCAGGACGAGGTTGATGACTGTATGGCTCTGGGATTGCTTTCTCGCAGGGAGTCGAGAAAGGATCTCTGGGTGAGGATGAGACTTAATGATACTGCTACATTATATTGTACTGTTCTACTCTCTTCTATTGCTGCAAGACCTCTAAAGATGCTAGTCTTCGATAGGACTAGGCCTCCTCTCTATTCTGGCATTTCTGCAGCCCAGTCCACATATACAGCCTTCCTTTGAAAATGATGCATATGTAGTGTAGATCCTTGCTTGCTGAGTACTTCTGAGTACTCACGGTTGCTTTGTTTTCCTTTTCTCCCCATATCAGTTTGTCGTGACCAAGATGACGGAGCCCCTGAGACAGATGCCCCGTCGATCGACTACTACTACTACCTAGAGGATGGATACTACTACGAGTTGACTGACGACCAGGAGTTGGATCGGAGGGTCCCAGGCAGGAGGCCTGCGCCTTTCGATCGTAGTGTTTTCCTTTTGCCCCGCCTTTCTAAAGGCCTTTCTGTTTCTGTTTCATATCTGTACTCAGATATCTGATGCTTCTGCCGACGCTTGTACGCAAGTTTATGTATTCGAGCCCTCGAGGCCCCTGGCTTGTAATATAAAGCTTGTATGACTTTATTTATGTTTTAGAGTTGTGGTGTGATATCTTCCCGTGAGTCCTTAGGCTTGATCAGGTGCATTTGCGTGTATGATTAGTGCACGATTGAGCCGGGGGCGTCACACCGCAGTCACTCAATCAGCGGGCTAGAGTATGCGGGTATGTCGCGAACACCGGCTACGACATCGAGGTCATTAACAGCGACGACCTAACGTGGGATATGTCACAGGTTAAGTGGCCCACCCCAACCCCTCGGGTTCAACTACCGTCGATCGCATCCATGACCCCGTCGCTAATCTCCTCTGGCTCGCTGTTAAGAATTTGCCATCCTACATCGCCATCGAGCCCCTTTTGTCATTTCTGAAGGACACGTTCTGCGACGCTGTCTTGGGATCCACAGCTTCCAAGTCAGACCTCATTGACGGTGACCAGGAGGAGGGCACCCTCTCCGGGTCTTCCAAGGGGAAAGAGCCCATCTGCTCTTACAAGGGGAAATATCTTGTCTGCGATATCAGGGAGGGAACCCTATAGCCGTGCTCTTCCAAGGGGAAGGAGGCCATCTGCGACAACATGTAGCGCATCCAGGGTCCATGCTCTTTCCACGGGAACGAGCCCATCTGTGACAAGTGAGGAAACCCATGATTTGTTTTGCCGTGCCTCTTCACAGGGGAGAACCCATGATTTGTTTTGTCGAGTCCCTTTTGTAGTGTAGTGAGAATATGTCCAGTTTTAATTGCTATATTTGGTTGTTTGTAGTATGCCTTGTTTATTTTAGTTGTTCACAATGTGATGCTCTATATGTGCAACTATTTACTATGCAGTACATTTTCATCAATCCAGTTTTAAACATACCGATATGAATGCATATATTTGCTTGCTGTTAAGCCTGTTATAGATAGCATATGCCTCTTTTAAAGTTTTTTGATTGTTTGGTTGTTTGTAGTTAGCATATGTCCAGTTTCAAATGCTATCTTTGGTTGTTCGTAGTATGCCTTGTTTATTCCAGTTATTCACAACGTGATGTTCTATATGTGCAAGTATGAACTGTGCAGTTCAATTTCATCAATACCAGTTTCAACAATACCACTATGAATGACTACATTTGGTTGCTGCATCTTGTAGTTAATACGCCTTTCCATTTCTATTAAACAATAACCAGTGTACTTAGACCGGCACAATACCAGTTTGAATGACTATGTTTGCTTGTTGTTAAATGTTATGTCTGTTGTAGTTAACACACCTTTCCACTTGTTTTGCTTTACTAGCGTGCTTAAACCTGCACACTGAAGCTATCTTTTGGAGATTATTTTGTCTGCCATGGATATATTTGGTTGATGTTTAGCCTGTTGTGCTTAACATGCCTCTCGATGTACTTACACAGGACAATTTTGGGAACGACTGCTGTTTTCCATCGAGGTTAGTTTCATCCCATGGCTTATATATACTCACCGTTCAGGATATCGGTAGCTGGTACCATATAGGCCGGGGGCTGATAAGGGACTAATCGGTGAATCGGACTTTTAACTGAATATATCTGTAACCCATTTATCGTTAGGTTAACTAGGACCATATGTAATATATCTAAGGCTACATAGCAACATGCACTGTACTTAATGTCTAAATATGCAATCCTAGGCTACATAGCAACAAGGAAGAGTGTTACCTTAATGTTCTGATGATGTCTAGATATACGTAGAAGAGCAGCAGCAGCAACAACAACAACACAACCCTGTTTGGACACTCAACTTAGCTAGAGGTTAGAGTTAGTTTCTAGCTCATGACTAACCCTGAACTAACTCTAGCCAAAGAGGTGTTTGGATGACAGGGTTAGATTGACAATAAATGCACTAGGAGAACTAGCTCCAATTAGCACCTCTTGGGTGGGATAGTTTTTTTGGGTGGGTTAGATGCAACTAGCTCAAACTAGCCCTCATGTTTGGATATACTTTAGGGCTATTTGAGCCCAAACTAGCTCAAACTAACTCTAACCCATGGATACAACAGCAGTTAATCAGCCGATAATTTGTATATATGCAATAAACTCCCTCCGGCCCATAATATAAGATGTTAATTCATCTAATATGTGAGTATATTGGATGTTCTAAGATATTATAAAAGAGTGTTGTACTACATCATTGTGCAATTGCTATTTAGCTTCTAATATTAACTTGGTGCTTTTAGGTACATATGTCATTGGTAAAGATCCGCGCTTCGACAATTTCTGCGTATGGGGCAATGAGATATCGATGAACCAACATCAAGTGAGGAAGCTGATAAAGATTGTTAGTAAAATGGGTCAAAAGATGGCAATTAAACTATTTGTTTACACTTTATCCAAGACAACAGCGAACTGCAGGATGGTAAGTAGGAACTCTGCAGCCTTCTTTTTACTGCCCATAATGAGTTGTGTTAGATGACAATGTCTGAATCTTTTTCCTTGGTAGTGGTTCCAAAGTAGTTTACTCAAGATTACCTCTCAAACTACAGGATTGGCGGGCATGCAATGGTTAAAGTATTTCTACCAGAACACGATGATTATCTAGATTTTTTCATGAAGACCGTGAAGGATTGGCGGTTGGCCATCACAAGGGGTTGGACTAGAGTCGTGCGTGCCTTCTGCATGGAGAAGGGCACAATATGGGCATTCCGCTTCACCTTGTTCAGCAACCAGAATGTATTTCGCCTCTTTCTTTATCGTCTTTAATAGTACAAGTATACAACTGTGATTCATCATTCTTTATTTGGTTCTTATGTAATTCTTGAACATATGTACCTATGAATTGAATAATGCATTGGTTGTTTGAACCTGATGGATATGAATAAAGCTATAGCATACTTTCAAATTCAAATCCGGTACAATTTGAAATAGCAGCAATTAAATTACGGTGAAATTACGCTCTGGAGCTGGTTACGACACCACTGGTACCATAAGGTGCAATACAAACGGTTTTAACCCATTTCCGTGATGGCATTCTGAACCGTCGCCAAGTGAGTGAATGCGATAGGGGGGTCCTTTCCACATGACCCAGAAACCGTCGGGGATAGGCGAGCGGCTACTAATGATTGCCATAGAATAAACGTATGGGAAGCCGCCCCAGTCCCACACGTTACATCTCGACATTACATTTCTGATCTAAGAGACATCCCAAATGATTACGCCGCTATAGTCGTGTGAACAAGATGGACATCAACATTTAATCTACCGATATGTTTGTGATAGGTACGTTATTGCACACAGTTCAAGAATGTAAACTGTGTGCGGTGCCTCTACTAATTAACGCCAACGTGTGCATTTTCATAACTATGTGCGATATGTATTCCTATCACACACGCACACTGGTTTGAAACGTTTGCCGTATTACCATGAATCACACACTCATATGAGACGAAACCGTGTGTGCGTCCGTCGGGCATCGCAAACGTTCCATGTTAAAGAACCGCCTGTTCTCTATTTTTCATCGCACACGCTGTTTTCTTTCTAACCGTGTGCACATTATTTTATTCGCTCCTGTATAGTTTTATTTTTCCCTGTAATTTATTATTCAAATTGGAAATTTTGAAATATAAAATGTGGAATTCAAATTCTCAGCACAATGGTTCAACAACGAATCCATAAATAAAATTGTGAGTACAATATGTTCAGTAATTATAGGATTAGACAACAATTAACTATGATGAACCACAATATTTAGAGGCGGTAAAGGTGAAGAGACAAGTGTAAATCATTTTGGCTGCCGATGGTGTTGAAGAAGCGGAATGCCCATAATGTGCCCTCCTGCATGCCATAGGAACGAACAACTTTTCTCCAACCCCTTGTGACGATCGCCCGCCCATCCTTCACTGCCTTCAGGAAGACTTCTAAAGCATTATCATGGTAGCATGAATTATATACTTTAACCTTAGTTGCCTCTACTCCGATCATGTAGTTTGCAAGGTAATCATCAGTAAATAGCTTCAGAAACCACTGAAAAGAGAAAAATTTCAGATACTGAGGTCTAATAGAGTAACTTGTTGTGGGCAGGGGAAAAGGCAACACATTACTTACCATCCTAAAGTTCACTGTTGTCTTGGACAAAGTGTAAATAAAGAGCTTAATTCCCATCACCCATTTCTTTCGCCTAACAATCTTTCTTAGTTTCCTCACTTGATGCTTGTTCATGAATATCTCATTGCACCATACGCAAAAGGGATCGAAGTGTGGATCAGTACCGCTCATATACGTACCTACAAGCAACCAATAAATGTTAGAAGCTAAACTGAGATTGCACAAATGATGTAAAATACAACTACCTACGTTCCTAAGTACAAGTATTTTTAGAGATTTCAATATGAACTACATACGGATGTATATAGAATTATAGATATAGTTTAGATTAGAATCTAGATTCACTCATTTTGCTCCGTATGTAGTCTATATTGGAATTTCTAAAAATACTTATATTTAGGAACAGATGGTGTATAAGACATGGGATGCAGCTAACCTCGATGGCAAACAACAGCATCGCCCATTGTAGCCTGTGTAAGTACATGGAAAGCCAATGTTAACTACAACAGGGTTAAAATCCACCAAAAATAGCAAATGGTAATAAAATGGCAGCATCTGTAGTGATATCTTCATTGCGAAAGAGTAGCACGGTAGCAAAGGGACGGATTAAAAAATGGATAGAATTGTTTACTGCAACAGACAACCTAGTATAGCCATTGAAACTGGTACTAATAGAAATGAAATTGTCAGAGTTAAACATCGCAAGGCAGGTGCTACTAGAGCAGAGAATGGTCCTGTTGTCTATTATATGGTAGGGAAAATAGATAAGATGGGCTAGGCGTGTTTACTACAACATGCTTAATACATGAACCGTACAAAACATGGCCATTGCAACTGGTATTGGTAAGATTCAACTGGTGAGTTCATACTTGGTAAGTCCTGAGGGGTAGTGGCTGGGGCATTTCAGTCGTCACAAGAGCCCGCCCCAAGTTGGCCGCAGCGGAGGCGAGGTGTTCATCTGGGTCGAAGAGTGGATCAGTGCCGCCGACATGTGTACCTACAAGAAGCAAGTAAATGTTAGAAGCCAAACTGCAATTGAACAAATGATGTAAAATACTATAAGACATGGGATGCAGCTAACCTCGATGGCAAACAATAGCATCGCCCGTTATGGCCCTGCGTAAGTACATGGAAAGGCACGTTAAGTACAACAGGGTTAGCATCCACCAAAAATAGCAAATGAGCAGCATCTGTAGTATATCTTCATTGCGGAGAGTAGCACGGTAGCAAAGGGACAGATTAAAAAATGGATACAACTGTTAATTGCAACAGGCTTAACAGCATCCTAAGTCATGTTTTGTAAGTTTGTAGCCATTGAAATACAACTATTTAAAAATGGATACAACTATTAATTGCAACAAGCTTAATAGCCATTGAAACCGGTACTGATAAAAATGCAATTGGCAGAGTTAAACATCAGAAGGCAGGTGCTGCCAGAGCAGATTGTAAGTGCATCTAGTGCCCCTTAGTGATTTTGGTGTATTGAAGACTTATAGGTTAAGGGACTAATGCGTTTGTGAGTGTACACAGGTTCTATAAGTCTATGAGGAGTTTGATATTTACGATGAATGTCGACCCCTAAAACTGAATGTCTTCAGTTGAAGACTTTGGTTTTCTTGAAGACTTTGAAAGTGAGGAAATTGGTGTGACCTTGAAGACTTGATATTCATGCGAGGATTATGAAGCGTGAAGACTTTTGTTTTTGTAGTTTCATTTTCTTTTTCTTGAGTCATAGGAAACACCGTACTGTTAAAGGGGGTCGAGGTAAAACTAAGGAAAAGTTTCCAAGTGATGCTCATCTCAAAATCCTACACCTACCCAATCCTTTCGAGTGAAGCCATTGGAAATCTCATACAGTTCAGTCAATTTCTTCAGTGACAGAGACGAAGTTCTTCTGTTCTTTGAGGAATCTGTTCTGACTGAGGAGTTAGGAATTCGCCAGTACGGATTGCCTACAAGTGAGGAACATGATAGCCCTGAGGAATTTGATACTCAAATTTCCGACCGTTGCTGTGCTACGCGCCAGCTGTCCCAAAATATCTACCCACCTAACGGTCATATCATTGAAGGGCATTTATGTCTTATCATGTCGGGCTGTTCCCTACGCTATAAATGGCCGCCCACTACAACCACTAGTTGGTTGGCTGCTCCGAGAGATAGATTGACACTTGTCATTTAGAGCATCCCATCCTCCGAGGACTTTGAGCGAAAATCATCAAGTGAGGAAAAACCCAAAAACCCAAACACCTACAAATCCAAAGTGATTGAGCATCACTGAAGAAATTGTTCCTGTGTGGAACCGATGCTTGTTACCTTTGAGGACTGTGCATCCTCCAGACGGTTAGGCGTCATGGTCTAGAGCATCCAAGAGGAAATTGTGGATCGCCGAGTGACCGAGTCTGTGAAGGTTTGGAAGTCACCTGAAGACTTACCACGAGTGATTGGGCGAGGTCTGTGTGACCTTAGCTCAAGGAGAATACGGTGAGGACTGTGTGTCTGGGACTGTGTGTCCTCAGGTTTAAATACCTAGCCGCTCCAACCAGACGTACAACTGTCACAGCAGTTGGAACTGGTCTACCAAATCATTGTCTTCACCGAGCTACTGGTTCTATTTCCTCAACCCTTCCATTTCCTCGCATACTTGCTGTATATTTGATCGTTACTGTTTGAAGACTTTGACTAAAGACTTTCCCAATTTTCTCATTCCTATTTCTTTAGTCAGTTGTCTTCAGCCTGCTTATCCTATATCACGCTACCTGTACTCTGTGCCTATTTCATTTCATCACGATGACTGTGCTTATGCCATGTTATGTTTGCATCTGAGTACTTATTCCGCTGCTAAGTAGTTCGTTGCTTAGGAATTTCCTCACCTTGAAATTCCTCAGTGACGAATTTGTAAAAATCGCCTATTCACCCCCCTCTAGTCGATATAACGCACTTTCAATAGGTATCAGAGCCAGGTTCTCCCTTGTTCTGTGTGATTTTGGTTTAACCACCTGGAGTTTTAGTTATGTCGACTGCAGGCATGATCAAGGTCTCAGCTGGGTGTCCTACCTTCGATGGGACGGACTACCCCTACTGGAAGAACAAGATGCGCATGCATCTTGAGGCAATTGACAACGATCTCTGGTACGTTGTGGAAAATGGCGTTCCCTCCATCACTCCTTCCGTGAACGCTGCTGATGTGAAGAGATTCAAGCAACTCGACTCTCAAGCGAAGAATATCATACGTGGCCATCTGAGCAAAGGGCAGTATGGCAGAGTGAGTGCTTTGGGGACAGCTAAGCTTATCTGGGATAGGTTGTCCAAGGTCAACGAAGGAGTCTCAACTCAACGTGACTCTTGAGTTGACGTTATTCGCAATCTCTTCAACTGCTTCAAAAGACTCGACAATGAAAATGTTCAGCAAACCTTTGATCGCCTCACTGACATTTCAAACAAGCTTCAAGCACTGGGTGCCACTGACATCACCGACCATGAGGTGGTGAAGAAATTGCTGAGGTCACTCGACTCTTCATTCAATACACTGGCACTGATGATTCAAGAATGTGGAGACTACAAGTCACTTGATCCTGCTGATATCCTCGAGAGGTTAAATACTCATGAGTTCCAACTTGCTGAGAAGAGAGATCTCTACGGACCAAGCTATGGTAGATCTCGCGCGCTGAAGGCCAAGGCAGTCTCTGAATCTGAAGATGAAGATTCTGGTAGCAGCCTTGGTGATCCTGAAGAACTGAGTCAGGAGCTAGCAATGCTCGTGAGGAAATTCCAGAAGTTCTCTAGACGTGGCCGATTTGGAAAATCCTCAAGAGGTGATGACATGAAATCAGATTCCTCATCCCATGACTACAAGAAGAGAACTTGCCACAAATGCAAGAAACCTGGTCACTACATTACTGATTGTCCTCAGTGGGCAAAGGAATCAAAGAAGAAGAAATACAAGGATGATAGTTCAGATGACTCTAAGAAGAAGAAGAAATCTTCAAAGTCCTCATCGTCAAAATCTTCAAAGTCTTCATCTCACAAGAAGAGCAGTTCCAAGAAGGCTCGGACATTCATTGGCAAGGAAATGGACTCTGAAGCTGAATCTGAGGAACATGAGGAAGAGGAGGCGTCTGAGGAGTCAGACTCTGGTGTGGCGAGCCTAGCCCTCGCTACTGCTTACGTCAGCAAGTCCATCTTCAACACCGAGGAAAATGGCTTCCCCAACACTGCTGATGACGGCAACGATGACTATGCTCCCACCTATTGCTTCATGGCAAAAGGTGCCAAGGTACTCAAATATCCCTCCTCTGAATCAAGTGAGGATGAATCTGATGATAACCTCAAACCCAGCTATTCCAAACTTACTAATATTGCTGTTAAACAACAAAAGGCTTTGGAAAAACTTCAAAATATGCTAGACAAAAGCGATGACCTGTTAGGTGAGGAAATGGATCGAACTCAAACACTGACTGATAATCTTTAGCAACTACAGTCTAAGTTTGACAACCTTCAAAGTCATCATGAAACTCTCTTAGCCGATCATGAGAAGCTTTCTTATGAATTTCTTCAAAGAAAGCAAGATCTTGAGAAGCTAAGGGTGAGTCATGAAGATCTTCAAAAGGAAAATGATTCATTACTTGCTCAACAAATCAGTTCCGCCCAGGATGAATTCATTCCACCATGCTTGAAATGCATTGAACGTGAAACTGCTAATTCTTCACCTGAAAGTTCAAATGCTTCTATTGCTGCAAATTCTTCAACTATCTCTGTGGTCACAAATTCCTCATCTGAGGATACCACTAGTATCACTAACGAAAATGCAGGGTTGAAGGAATTGTATGTGACAGGCATGTATAAAAGCCTCAAAGGGCATCAGATTCTTTGTGATGTGCTCAAAAAGCAGATCTTGAACAGGAACCCTAGGAAAGAGGGTATTGCTTTTGAGAGGAAACTCAATGTTGATGGAACCTACTGGAAACCTGAGCAGTATCCCAAAACCTCATGGGTTGCTGCGAAGGGACCTCCCGTAGATCCATCCACCTTATCTGGCTTTACTTGTGAAACCTCATATTCATCTGATGAGTCATTTGACTCCAACTATAAACTGTTCAAAAATTGGAATGGTGAAGTATTTGCTAGATATGTTGGAAGTAACTGCAGGAATGGTCCCCCTATGAAGAAAATCTGGGTTCCCAAAAGGTGCCTTGAAAGTCTTCAGGTGAATGTCCTCATGACACCACCTGTGAAGAATAGGAACCCCAGATCAAATTCTTCATATGGACCAAAGTCTTCATATGGATCCAAGTCCTCTTATGGATCAAATTCTTCATGTGGATCCAAGTCCTCATATGATTATCATGCAAATGCTTCTGTTTCGCAGGGAAATCTAAGAGTTCTGATTATGTGCATTATTCTTCAAATCATTATGTTCATAAGTCCTTGAAGAATTTCTCTGCTTACTCATATGCCTATACTAATCCCTCTTCTGTGAAACGAAGTGCACTGGCTTCTATGCCACCTTTCTCTTATGGAGCTCGCAGAATGATGAACTCTTTGCCACCCCTCAAGATGTGGGTGGTGAAGAAAAAGAAGTAATCTCTTATGCAGGGTCAGGTCTCTAGACGAACTAAATCGTCTAAAGAATTTGCTGGAGACCTGAAATGCTTGAAAGGACGCAAGCTAATCATGAAGAAATGATTTATTCATTTCTCACATCCTCATACTGCTATATATACATATGTTGCATTAATTGATGAAATTATGTCTGATGAATTTGATGTCATATTCTTCACTCTGAAGTATATGTGTTCTTAAGATGCACTAATTCATCTGCAGGATGATTTACCCAAAGCTACTGAGTGGGTCCTTGACAGTGGATGTACTAATCACATGACCGGTGACAAGAGCTTACTAATGAACACTCCTTTATCTCCATCACATTTGAAGCATATCACCTACGCTGACAAAGGCAAAAGCAAGGTATTGGGTCTAGGTAGGGTTGCAATCTCAAAGGATCGACACATGGACAAAGTCATGCTTGTCGAGTCCCTCGGATTCAACCTCATGTCTGTCTCAATGCTTTGTGATCTTGATATGGTTGTTGTCTTTGGCAAATATCGCTGCTTAGTGCTCATGGAATCTGACAATTCCAAAGTCTTCGAAGGCTTTAGGAGAGGAGACTTGTATATTGTTGATTTCTCTGCAGGACCACAGCCTGCCACATGTCTACTTGCAAAAGCTTCAGAAGGCTAGCTATGGCATCGACGACTGGGTCATGCTGGCATGAGGAACTTACACACGCTCGTGAAGAAAAAGCACGTCATTGGCATCGAGGGTGTCAAATTCCTCAAAGATCATCTTTGTGGGGCTGGAAAGATGACCAGAGCCACGCACCCCTCGAAGACTATCATGACTACCTCTCGTCCTTTTGAATTGCTTCATATGGACCTCTTTGGCCCTACTCATTATGCCACACTAACAAATGCAGCATCTCTATATGGCTTTGTCATTGTTGATGATTATTCTCGTTACACATGGGTGCATGTCATTACTTACAAAACTGAAGTGCAAGAAGTCTTCAGACGATTTTCTTCAAGGGCTTCGACGAATTTCGGTGTGAAGATCAAGCATATACGTAGTGACAATGGGACCGAGTTCAAGAATACTGGTCTTGATGACTATCTCGATGAACTTGGTATTACTCATGAGCTATCTGCCCCATACACTCCTCAGCAGAATGGCGTTGTGGAGCGTAAGAACAGGACTCTTGTTGAGATGGCTCGCACCATGCTTGATGAATACAAGACACCTCGTCGCTTCTGGCCTGAGGCAATTGATACTGCATGCCACATCATCAATAGGGTATATCTTCACAAATTCTTCAGGAAGACCTCATATGAACTCCTCACTGACAAGAAACCCAATGTGAGTTATTTCAAAGTCTTCGGTGCTAAATGCTGGATTAGAGATCCTCATCACAATTCTAAATTTGCACCGAAAGCACATGAAGGTTTTATGCTTGGTTACGGAAAGGACTCGCACACCTACAGGGTCTTCAACACCTATCACAACAAGGTTGTTGAAACTGTAGATGTGCGGTTCGATGAAACTAACGGCTCGCAAAGAGAGCACCTACCTCCTGTGCTAGATGAAATGTCACCTGAGGAATCCATCAAGCTAAAGGCTACTGAGGATGTTATTCCTACCGAAGAATCTGCTGAAGAAGTCATTCCAGATCGTGAAGAAAATCATGCTGGTGCATCTGAAGAAAATGGTTGTGAAGAAAATGCTGAGCCAAATCAAAGTCGTCAACCTGCTCATCCTCGCGTTGCAAATGAAGTACAGATTGAGAGAATCATCAACGACATCAACGCACCAGGTCCTCTTACTCGCTCAAAAGCTTCACATTTGTCTAACTTTTGTGGGCATTTTGCTTTCGTCTCTATCACAGAGCCCACCAAAGTTGATGAGGCATTTCTGGAGCTTGAAAGGATTCAAGCGATGCAAGAGGAATTACATCAATTCGAGCTGAACAATGTGTGGGAGCTTGTCAAGCGACCAGACCCACGCAAGCACAATATCATCGGTACCAAATGGATCTACTGCAACAAGCAAGATGAAAATGACCTTGTGGTAAGGAATAAGGCTCGTCTTGTAGCTCAAGGCTACACACAGGTTGAAGGAATTGATTTCGATGAAACTTTTGCACCTGTTGCTAGACTTGAGGCTATTCGCATATTGCTTGCTTATGCTAACCATCATAATATCATCTTATAGCAAATGGATGTGAAAAGTGCTTTCCTCAATGGTAAGCTTGAGGAAGAAGTATATGTTGCTCAACCCCCAGGTTTTGAAGATCCTAAGCATCCTGACAAAGTCTTCAGACTCAATAAGGCCCTCTATGGCCTCAAGCAGGCCCCTCGGGCGTGGTATAATACATTGAAGGAATTCCTCATGAAGAAAGGCTTCAAACCCGGTTCACTCGACCCAACTCTTTTCACCAAAACCTATGATGATGAATTATTCGTGTGCCAAATATATGTTGATGATATTATCTTTGGCTGTACTAACCAACATTACAGTGACGAATTTGCTTACATGATGAGTGAGGAATATCAAATGTCCATGATGGGAGAATTGAAATTCTTCTTAGGTCTTCAAATTCGTCAACAACGCAATGGCATCTTCATTTCTCAAGAGAAATACCTCAAGGACGTTCTGAGGAAATTCGGTATGCAAGAGTGCAAAGGCGTCAAAATCCCTATGCCCACAAATGGCCATCTATGCACCGATGAAAATGGTATAGACTTCGATCAAAAGGTATACCGCTCCATGATTGGCTCTTTATTGTACCTATGTGCATCTAGGCCAGACATTATGCTTAGTGTTTGCATGTGTGCCCGTTTTCAAGCTACACCGAAGGAATCACACCATAAGGCTGTGAAACATATTCTTCGATATCTAGCTCACACTCCAACACTTGGATTATGGTATCCCAAGGGCTCGACTTTTGATCTCATTGGATATTCTGACTCTGACTATGCTGGCGATCGAGTGGATCGCAAGTCAATATCAGGCACATGCCATTTCCTCGGACGATCCTTAGTATGTTGGTCCTCGAAGAAGCAGAACTGCGTATCACTCTCTACTGCTGAAGCTGAGTATATTGCTGCTAGTTCTTGCTGTGCTCAATTGCTGTGGATGAAGCAAACCCTCAAGGACTACGGCATCAACATGAAGAATGTGCCACTCTACTGCGACAACGAGAGTGCCATCAAGATTGCTCATAACCCAGTTCAGCACTCAAAGACAAAGCACATCCAGATTTGTCATCATTTTCTTCGAGATCATGTGTTGAAGGGCGACATCTCTATCGAGCACGTGAAGACTGAAGAACAGCTTGCCGATATCTTCACAAAGCCCTTGGATGAGAAGAAATTTAGTTGCGGTGTGAGCTAAATATCTTAGAATCTTCGAATGTTCTTTGAAAAGGACACACATCCTAACACTAATGCAAAATTGATGACTTAGATGTGCAACACACGAAGTAACATTTTTCTTCAATCAATGAAGACAAACCCGCTGAGTGTGAAGAAATTAATGAAGAATTTGATTCTCAGAGCCCTACGACAATTGTACGCGGTGTCTGAAATCATCATTCTTATACGGTGGGTCACGCCACCACAGAAGTTGAAAATCTTCAAAATTGAGTTTTTCTTCATTTTGCAAATTCTTCAACTTTGCAAAGTCTTCACTCTTTCCGACTGTGTTCTTCATTGACTATATGTATATTTGAGTTTTTCGGTCCTCTATAGCATTCACTTATTGCTAATTCTTCAAGTTGACCTTTACCTAAGTGAACGTGATTGGACCCTTTCCCCCTCTATGCTAAACTCAACCCAGTCTGTTCACAAATTCTTCATGTGCGTTCTATTTGAAACCCGTTCAAAGTCTTCACTGTGTCCTTGACAGCTGAAGAATTTGCGAACGAAACCTTAAAATATTTTTATCTGAATTTTAGGCTTTTGCCGCTCAATCCATTCCACATCCCACGATGAGATTATTCTGTTCACCCACGATCTAACACGATCTCCACTTCACAGTACGTGGGTGACACATGTCGCTAGGATGAGAAGGGTCAGGGGCATGTTCGTCCATTTTCTTCGGACAAGCGGCTTTTCACCTCGGCTATAAATACCCCTCGCCCTCCTCAGATCTCATTTACCCCGCTCGATCTCACTCCCCTCGCTCGAGCTCTCAAACCTAGCGCCGCCGCTACACTCCATCTTCGCCGGCGAGGAAGAGCTTCACTGCCTCGACCTCGTCGCCAGCGTACTCACGCCGGCCGCGGAGATCTTCACTCCGCCACCGCCGTAGCTGTTTTCCATCGCCAAGTGAGGGCGTGGAAGATCTGAATGGACGAGCTTCTCCACTGCTACTCTCAGTTCGTCGTGTTCTTCGTCAAGGGTAAATAAAATCTATTTTTACTGCCCTGGTTGATTCTGATGATTTCCACAAAATCCTCAAAAGGTGTTTATTCTTCAACTTTCATGTTCTTAAACACCAACTTGCTTCTGTTCTTGATCTATTTCTCTAAGCAACGTTTTTCTTCAAGATTCCTCAATTGTGTGGATTTTCAATCTATACAACTCTGGAACCTAAGTCAAGGAACGCTTAGTGAAATTCCTCAAGGCACCCCTGGTCAAATTCCTCAAACTTGATACTTTTGAAAAACTTCTGAGAACCCATATGACCTCTCCAAATTCTTCGCACCTATATTCTATTCACAGGTACACATGTCTGCTGCTGAATCTCTAGATTCTCATCAACTTAACTCATTTGCAGCGTTCCTAGAAGAAAAATTACATACCTCGTCAGAAAATTCGATTGTTCAAAATCCTCAAGTGAAGAAGATGGCTGATGGTAAAAGACCTCAGAAGGGAGGAAAGAGGCCAGAGACAAATACTGCTTTTGAGATCCCTGAAGAAATCTATGCATGGTACTGTACTCCTGATGAAGCAACTCATGGCAAAGAGACTAAGAATGAGCGCAAAGTGTGCATTCAGAAGATTGAGAGGAGATGGGCAAGAGAATGGAGGGAGTATCAATATGTAACTCCAAAGTACATGAAGAAATTCGCTGTCAACCCTCCATGTCCAAGACCTCCATTGGCTCGAGGCCAAGAAGCTGATCCCACAAGCATCAGAAGAGGTGAGGAATTTCCCAAGGAGCGGGCTAAGCGTCAAGCCAAGCTGGCCAAAATGGCTAAGGAGGCAGTGAAGAAATTCAATGAAGATTCTGTTGCTGCCACTGCTGAGGCCTCTGCTAGCAAGCCTAAGAAGGCTATGACAAAGAAATCAGCTGTCAAGACAAGTTCCTCAGCTGCAATGCCCTCACGGCCAAGCTCTTCAAAGCCCTGACAGCATGATCCTCTAGCAACTTCTTCAAAAGCAGCTCCAACTCCCTCTGCTGCACAATCCTCAACTGCTCCTACAAAGTCCTCAGCACCTGTGCATCTTGCCACGTGCCAAAGGACTACTGGAATCTCAATTGCTTCAGGAGCCTCTGCAAGTTCTTCAGCTCCACCTCAGTCTTCAACAGCTCCGACCTTGCTGAAGAAAAATGCCACTGCTGGACGAGGCACAAGGCCAAGTCCTCACAAGAAGCTGGTCACCTTTCAGGTTCCGTCAAGCGAAGATGAAGCTGATGATGAAGAATTAGCTGAGATCATCAGAGATCGACAGCAAAGGGCCGCTAGTGCCAAAGGCAGTGCTGTGCCCCTCATGCTGGATCCAAGGAAGATCCTTGATTTCATTGATCTATGGCACAAGAACCCTAACACACCTTTGCCTGAATTAAACCTCACTCCTGGTCAAAGTCACGTGTTGACGGCCTTCATTACTGAAGAAAAATGGAAATTTGAAAAGGCCAAGCAGGTGAAGAAGGCTCAATACAAGAAGGAGTGTTTTTTGAAGAAAAATGTTGTAAACATGTCTCCTGATGAACTTGTGAATCTGCAAAAGGAGATCAAAGCTCTCAGTGATGAATTTGACTCATATCGAGCAGATTGGCTAGGTGCCAAAGTCAGGCTTGTCAAGCTGGCAAAACCCTCAAGCTAAACATTGCAGCTCCAGCACAACAACTTGAAATTCCTCAGACTGATACATCTGCTCAGCCTACTGATGAACATGCAAGCACTGCTGATGAAAATTAGACTATTGAAGAAAATGAAAGCACCATGGCTGATGAAGAAATTCCAGTCTCTGAAGAAAATGCCAGGGCAACCACCAATGTTGCACCTGAAGAGCAAACCAGGCCAGTTGATACATCTGCTACTACGCCTGTGGAATCTGAACAAGCCAGGGCAACTGCATCAGTTGTGCCTGAAGAAATTCAACCAATTTCATCTGCTCCTCCTACAAAGTCATCACAGGTGAAAGATGTCCACCTTCCTTCTTCATCAGAAGCGAAAAAGGCCAAAGCCGCAGAGAAGGCTGCGGTGAAGAAAAGGAAAGCATCAGCATCTTCAGAGTCTTCAGCTCCCAAGAAAGTGAAGACTTTGACAAGCTCAACTGAAAACCCAATTGATGTTGTTCCAATATCAAGAATGCCATCAAAGGAGATTGTTCCCTTTGGTGAGGAATATGTCATACATGATGACGGTGATAAAGAAAATCTTTCTGCTGCTTCGTCAGAGCAGTTGGATGAAGACATTGAAGTGGATGATATCCCTTCAACTCCGCTGGTATCATCGCCCATGCCTCAGTTCACAGCTGAAGAGGCAGGCGTCGAAGAAATTGATGAAGATGATGAGGATGTGGATATTGGGTCTACAACTCCTATTCTGAATGATGACTTTTGGGAAAGTCATCACCCCAATTCACCTCTGACAACCCCACTACATCAAGTTCCTCAGTCCCCTGTGCCAACTGAAGAAATTCATACGGGCTCTGATGGACCTCAATCTTCACTTCAATCTATTCCTGAAGAAGTTCCAGCCGCTAGTGCTGAAGAAATGGAGGCCAAGGCTGCTGCTGATACATCTACTGAAATTCCTCAGCCTGTGGCTCCAGAAGTTGTGCATTAAGAGGCTGTGAAGACTTCAACTGTAAATCTTCAGCCCAAGCCACATGATCCTCATACCAAGAAGCAGAAGTTCAAGGCTGATGACTTCTTTACTGAGCATCAATTCTTCACTGACTACAATCCTTATGACTCTGCTCGACTTCGTCGCAAGCGTTTCTGGACGGTCAGTCAAATGAATTTCTATTCCTCACTGCTGTTTGATAAAGACAAGATCTTCGCACATGAGCAAATTCCTCATGTGGATATGGAGTCTCTTCCGTGCTTCACCCCTGTCCTTCGTGTTCTTCATGACGCTGGGCTGCTCAACTTCTGCACCGACATCTGCGATTGGAATGAAGAACTCATTCTTCAATTCTACGCCACACTGCATATCACTGGAAATGTTGAAGATGTAAATTCATGGGTGCTAGACTGGATGAAGGATAATACTCATTTCAAAGCACCGGCCTCTGAATTGCTTCACGCCATCCCAGTCAGTCCTCCCACTGAAGGTGCTAGGCTCATCTATGAGGAACCTGAACTCTCAAATCATTTGATGCAAGTACTGATGAAGCCTTTGAAGGATGGCCAAATTCCAAGGACCACATTCCTCGTCAAGGAATTGCTTTATGGGCCAAGGATAGTTTATCGCATATTGACCAAAACCCTCAGTCCAATCAAGGGAGACAACTCTGATGATGAAGAGATTGTTGGCATTATGAAGAATCTGCTGTTCAATATCATTCATGGTATTCCTATCAACTACCACGATTTCTTCATGAGGACTTTGGCCAATGCTGCTCTGTCACCTTTTGAGTTGAAGCCTTATGTTCCCTGGATCATGAAATTCATCAGATCAAGGTCTTCAATTCATTATAAGGCTGACTTTCAAAATCATCTCAGCTATCTGCCCCCTATTGAAGTCCTCAAATGGACTATTTCCTCAACTGAAGAGAAGGGCAAGGCTGCTATTATAGATGAAGGCACTCGTCCATTGGATGGACAGTTTCGCAAAGCTGCATCCTATTCCACCAATGATGACTCTGCAACACAAGATTCTGCCGCCAAAGCTTCAGAACAAAATCCTCAAGCCACAGCTCCGCGTGTGATGACTGATCGTGAACTTCTCCTTAGTCTTCATCAGAAAGTTGATCGAAATCACAAGTGGGTCAAGCGTCAGTTTGGTGCAATTCTTCAAAACATGACAGTCACTCAAAATACTGTGAAGAAGAATCACTACTACTTGCATGAAGTCTTTGACCGCACTTGGGCTATTCTGTCGAATCTTTATAGTGCTGAAGATCTTAAGAAGATGGGCTTTCAACAGGACTTTGACTGGTCTCAGCCACCTTCGAAGAAGTTCAAGAAGGTCAAAGTTCCTCAGCTCATCGCCAGTTCATATTCTTCATCGCTCGAGACGGATGAAGCTGAAGACTTGAACGACACTGCGGCAGGCCCTACTCAAACGGACGACCCCAACAACGCTGGCGCTCCTCCATCGACATCATGATGATATTCTTCAGGGGCGTTAGTCCTCATTTTTCATCCCTTTTGGTCATTCGATGACAAAGGGGGAGAAATTTGAGTTAGCCTTCAAGCGGGTCTATATATATGGGCGTTTTTTTTGCTAAGTTACAACTCTCGTTCTTCTAAAGTATTTGTTGGATCGAGTTGTAAACTTAAGTCCTATGGTGGTCTGATACTTTTGCTCTGTTTTTCTACATGGTATTTCCTCAATATGATAATGCACGCATGCTGAATTACATCAGTCACCATATTTCATCATGCATTTCAAATTCTTCATATCATATGTTAAATGCGTGTATGAATGTCAAGATATAGGGGGAGATCTCCATGATATTAATCTACAATGTGCATTTGCTATTCAAAGCAAATTCCTCAAATATGCACATCTTCAGGGGGAGTTCTTCTATATCTTGCAATCAAATTCCTCAATATCAGTATTTACACTTCATATGTTTATCCCCGTTGAAAACTTAACCTATATTGTCATCAATCACCAAAAAGGGGGAGATTGTAAGTGCATCTAGTGCCCCTTAGTGATTTTGGTGTATTGAAGACTTATAGGTTAAGGGACTAATGCGTTTGTGAGTGTACACAGGTTCTATAAGTCTATGAGGAGTTTGATATTTACGATGAATGTCGACCCCTAAAACTGAATGTCTTCAGTTGAAGACTTTGGTTTTCTTGAAGACTTTGAAAGTGAGGAAATTGGTGTGACCTTGAAGACTTGATATTCATGCGAGGATTATGGAGCGTGAAGACTTTTGTTTTCATAGTTTCATTTTCTTTTTCTTGAGTCATAGGAAACACCGTACTGTTAAAGGGGGTCAAGGTAAAACTAATGAAAAGTTTCCAAGTGATGCTCATCTCAAAATCCTACACCTACCCAATCCTTTCGAGTGAAGCCATTGGAAATCTCATACAGTTCAGTCAATTTCTTCAGTGACAGAGACGAAGTTCTTCTGTTCTCTGAGGAATCTGTTCTGACTGAGGAGTTAGGAATTCGCCAGTGCGGATTGCCTACAAGTGAGGAACATGATAGCCCTGAGGAATTTGATACTCAAATTTCCGACCATTGCTGTGCTACGCGCCAGCTGTCCCAAAATATATACCCACCTAACGGTCATATCATTGAAGGGCATTTATGTCTTATCATGTCGGGCTGCTCCCTAGGCTATAAATAGCCGCCCCCTACAACCACTACTTGGTTGGCTGCTCCGAGAGATAGATTGACACTTGTCATTTAGAGCATCCCATCCTCCGAGGACTTTGAGCGAAAATCATCAAGTGAGGAAAAACCCAAACACCTACAAACCCAAAGTGATTGAGCATCACTGAAGAAATTGTTCCTGTGTGGAACCGACGCTTGTTACCTTTGAGGACTGTGCATCCTCCAGACGGTTAGGCGTCATGGTCTAGAGCATCCAAGAGGAAATTGTGGATCGCCGAGTGACCGAGTCTGTGAAGGTTTGGAAGTCACCTGAAGACTTACCACGAGTGATTGGGCGAGGTCTGTGTGACCTTAGCTCAAGGAGAATACGGTGAGGACTGTGTGTCCGGGACTGTGTGTCCTCAGGTTTAAATACCTAGCCGCTCCAACCAGATGTACAACTGTCACAGCAGTTGGAAATGGTCTACCAAATCATTGTCTTCACCGAGCTACTGGTTCTATTTCCTTAACCCTTTCATTTCCTCGCATACTTGGTGTATATTTGATTGTTACTGTTTGAAGACTTTGACTGAAGACTTTCCCAATTTCCTCATTCCTATTTCTTCAGTCAGTTGTCTTCAGCCTGCTTATCCTGTATCACGCTACCTGTACTCTGTGCCTATTTCATTTCATCATGATGACTGTGCTTATGCCATGTTATGTTTGCATCTGAGTACTTATTCCGCTGCTAAGTAGTTCGTTGCTTAGGAATTTCCTCATCTTGAAATTCCTCAGTGACGAATTTGTAAAAATTGCCTATTCACCCCCCCTCTAGTCGATATAACGCACTTTCACAGAGAATGGCCCAATTGTCTATAAAAAGGTAGGGAAAATAGCTAAAACGTGTTAGGCATGTTTACTACAACATGCTTAATACATCGACCGTACAAAACATAGCCATTAATTGCAACTGGTATTAGTAAGATTGAACTAGTGAGTTCATACATGGTAAGTCCTGAGAGGTAGTTGCTGGGGCACTTCATCTTGGCCAGAGCCCGCCCAAAGTCATCGGCGGCGGATGCGAGGTGTTCCTCTGGGTTGAAGCGTGGATCAGTGCCACTGACATGTGTACCTACAGGCAACCAGTAAATGTTAGATGTTAAACTACAATTGCACAAATGATGTGAAATATTGTAAGACATGGGATGCAGCTAACCTCGACGGCAAACAACAACATCGGCCGTTATGACCCTGCGTAAGTACAGGGACAAGCATGTTAAGTACAACAGGGTTAGCATCCACCAAAAATAGCAAATGGGCAGCATCTCTAGTGATATCCTAAGTCATGTATTGTAAGTTTGTTGCTGTTATTGGTTAAATTGAGCTGTACAGTTAATACTTGAACATCACACAGTGTGCAGTACTGAAATAAACAAGGCACGAACATGCTTAATACATCAACCGTACAAAACATAGCCATTGCAAGTGGTATTGGTAAGATTGAGCTGGTCAGATCATAGCTGGTAAGTCCTAGGGGGTAGTCGTTGGGGCACTTCATCTGGGCCAGAGCCTGCACCAAGTCGGCGGCGGTGGAGGCGAGGTGTTCCTCCGGGTCAACACGCACAGCGGTCATCGCGCCATCGACCGCCATCAACTCCTCGACCTCCTCGTGATATGTGGTTGGGCTTGTGTGGCGATGCTCTGGAGGTAGGGGCGGTGGGGATTTGGAGGCATGAGGATGTTTCGCAGGCGCCATTTAAGCAATCAGGCCGGGCCCGTGATAGAGATCGGTGGGTTACCTGACTGGATCAATGATGCTCGGGCAGAACGTAGATGTGGTTGAAGTTGTGGTTGTGGTGGCGACGGTTTGAGCTACCAGTAGGGGGGAGGGGGGAGGGGGGAGATACTGAGGAAATTTGATGGGTGGGGATGTGGTGGGAGGAATAAATTCTGAAATCATGCGCCTAATGAAAATTTCGCTGCGAAACTTGAAACTTAGGCAGGGGAAACACACAACGTAGATGAAGCGCGTAAAATACTCGTGTGCGAGAAAAGAGAAAATTGGCAGATCCCGTCTCCAAAAAAATTTACACGTGTAGTTGATTTTTTCGGTCAATGGTACGCCTGGTTTATTAGGAAACATCACACAGGTAACTGACTTATGGATCATTAACGCAAAAAAACGCACACAGGTATGCCATAGAAACCATGTGTTTTGTGATCTTCTAATAATTCTTATATCTATCAGCATCTCCAACCGCACCTAATTTCAAAAATCTCTTTCATTGTATCAGGATTATTGAATGTACATGAACGAGGCAAGGTGGCACCCGACGAGCAATCATCGGTTTATGAAATGCAATCAAGTGTCAACCTGCCTCGCTCGCATAGCCAGATTTGATCCTATGCAACAAGAGAGAAGCTTGCTGCCATCCGCCAGTGCGGCAATTTAAGCCAGTGTTCGATCAACTCGCGCGGCGAGGTGGGACTAAAAACCAGCTGCGGCCAGCTCTATTCTCCTCCGGTGGCTACGGGTGGACGTTCTAGGAGTATTTAGGGCCGGGGTGCGGGTACAAAACTTCAGTGAACACATGCTAATCAACGCTCAAAGCCCTCAAAGGATGCGCTTACCGACATTGTACGTTAATAATAGATAGTACCAACTTAAAGTACTACCGGTAATTTGCTCTAAAACTAGTACGTATGTAGTACTGGTAGATGCTCGTAATTAATTATACAAACTTACGGGCGACACACGCACTAACTACTTCTCACATGCTGCCAGCAGGGCATGCTGGCCAGACGCTAGCGTTCTCCTTTTTGGCCTTGTAGGCGGCAGCCCACCATGCTTCGATCTCCGCCGAGCTCTCCTCAGCACGGCGTGCGGCCTCTTCTTTCTTGCGGCGGCGGGACTCTCTTTTCTTGATTGCTTTCTACCTTTTCTGCTCCTTCTGTGCGGCTTTGGCCGCCTCTAGATCCACCGCCCATTTGGCCATGGCAGCCTCAAAGTCTGCCCACGTAACTATGTGGCCGCCGGCGGTGATGAACTCGGTGCGGCGAGATGCCATCGCTTCCTCACCATGTGTGCGGTCGTGGGCGGCGAGGAACGCGGCGCGGCGGGATGCCATCGCTTCCTTACCAGTTACTGTGCACCGCGGTGCCATGAACGACGCTTGGAGAGAGCTCTGGGACGGAGTGGCCGGGCAACCATATAGTGCGGTGGTTTTTAAGAGCTCAACGACAAACGACAAAGGAAATTTGGCTTCCCTTACAATTTTGCTCGTTCATTATCGCACACGGTTCATCTCCGTCGCCTTCGAAAACAGTGTGCGCTGAGCCTATTGTGTGTTGCGTTATGATTGGCCGGTACCCCAGCCACGTGGATCGCGCGCGTGCACCGTAGGATGCACTGCAATCAAACGGCAATCCACGTCCCTCACATCACACCCGTGCAGCTGTAGCTGGATAGGATTTATATGCGCTAAATGCCTAGAAAATGCACATAATCCCCCTAAATATGGTAAATAAGCCCGGAAAAATGCCAAATTTGAACACGGTGATTTGTAGGGTGTATGTTCGTCGTAGAAAAAAACTCCAGGGCAAAGAACGAAGAAAATTTGGATTCCCCTTCAATCTTGGTGATTTCCCTCTCGAAAGCATTGAACTTCCTCGGTGATGGTTCGATTTATGAAGGTCGTGCATGACGACATAAGCCAAACTTTCTCAAATTTTTACCAGGGCATGGTGAGGCCATACCATGGCACCATGCCAGGCGTCATTTTTTCAAGCATTTATTTCATTTTTCTATAGTTGAAAACCCAATAAACAAACATTTGTGGTTGACTATTGCCACACATTTCATCGAAATATCTGCCCATTCCTTGTAAAAGGCATGAGAATTTACTAAATGTCACGAGCATGGTTTCCAGGCCGTTCTTGTGCACCCTTTCATGCATCGATTGTTTGAACTTGAATTATGTGCATTATGCCTAGAAAATGCACATAATCCCCTAAATATGGTAAATGAACCCGGAAAAGTGCCAAATTTGAACACGGTGATTTGCAGGGTGTATGTTCATCGTAGAAAAAAACTCATGGACAAAGGACAAAGGAAATTTGGATCCCCCTTCAATCTTGGTGATTTCCATCTCGAAACCATGAAACTTCATCGGTGATGGTTCGATTTATGAAAGGCGTGCATGACGACATAAGGCAAACATTCTCAAATTTTTACAAGGGCATAGTGAGGCCATTCCATGGCACCACGCGAGGCGTCATGTTTTCCAAGCATGTATTTCATTTTGGTATAGTTGTTAACCCAGTAAACGACGTGTTTGTTGTTTACTATTGCCACACATTTCCTTGAAATCTCTGCCCATTCCTTGTAAAAGGCATGAGAATTTACTAAATAGCACAGGAATGGTTTTCCAGATCGTTCTTTTGCACCTTTTCATACACCGATTGTTCGAATTTGAATTATTTGCATTAATGCCTAGAAAATGCACATAATCCCCTAAATATGGTACATGAGCCCGGAGAAATGTCAAATTTGAACACGTTGCATTGGAGGGGGTATGTTGATCATTGGAAAAAAAATGAATGACAAACTAGGATGGAAATTTGGACACCCCTTCAATCTTGGTGATTTCCCCCTCGAAACCATGAAACTTCCTCGGTGATGGTTTGATTTATGAAGGGCGTGCATGACGACATAAACCAAACCTTCTCAGCTTTTTACCAGGGCACGGTGAGGCCATACCATGGCACCATGCCAGGCGTCATGTTTTTCAAGCACGTATTTCATTTTTCTATAGTTGATAACCTAGTAAATGACGCATTTGTGGTTGACCAGTGCTATGCATTCCCTTGAAATCTCTGCCCATTCCTTGTAAATGGCATGAGAACTTACTAAATACCACGACCATGGTTTTCTAGACCATTCTTGTGCACCTTTTCATGCACCGATTGTTTGAATTTGAATTATGTGCATTAATGCCTAGAAAATGCACATAATCCCCTAAATATGGTAAATGAGCCCAAAAAAATGCCAAATTTGAACATGTTGGATTGGAGGGGGTATGTTGATTGTAGAAAAAAACTAAATGACAAACTAGGAAGAAAATTTGGATTCCCGGCCCCTTCAATCTTGGTGATTTCCCCTCGAAACCATGAAAATTCCTCGGTGATGGTTCGATTTATGAATGGCGTGCACGACGAAATAAGCCAAACCTTCTCAAATTTTTACCAGGGCATGGTGAGGCCATACCATGGCACCATGCCAGCCGTCATGTTTTTCAAGCATGTATTTCATTATTCTACAGTTGAAAAACCAACAAACGACGTGTTTGTGCTTGACTATTGCCACACATTTCCGTGAAATCTCTGCCCATTCCTTGTAAAAAGGCATGAGAATTTACTAAATAGCATGAGCATGGTTTTCCAGACCGTTCTCGTGCACCTTTTCATGCACCGATTGTTTGAATTTGAATTCTGTGCATTAATGCCTAGAAAATGCACGTAATCCCCTAAATATTGTAAATGAACCTGGAAAAGTGCCAACTTTGAACATGGTGATTTGCATGGTTTATGTTCATCATAGAAAAAAAACTCATGGACAAAGGACAAAGGAAATTTGGATTCCCCTTCAATCTCGGTGATTTACTATTGCACACGATTCATCTCCGTCGCCTCTGCGAACCGTGTGTGTTCACCCACACATGCAAAAGGAAAAAGAAGACCCTCACCCACTTCGTCCCCACCCACTCGCTGCGGACTCGTCCGCAACTATGCACCTCATCAACTTCTATCGCGGAGGCCACCCTAAGCTCGACGGCTATCATCGGCGGGCGAAGGTCGCGCTCCAAACGGCACGGGATTTCACCCCTACCACTTGCCGCTGCCTATCTGCACCGACTTGCACCGACATTCTAGACTCTGGTCGATTGGGGTTTTCTGCGGGATTGGGCCATGGATTTTTCTCATGGAGAAGGTAATCAATTTAGCGAAATATTCACTCATCTCTTATCGCAGTCCGTCCGTCGCTGTTAATCAACCGGCGGAAATCGTCGTGGATTCATTTTTCTTCTAGCTGGTTCGAGGGTTTTCATTCATGTGTCCATAGTGCGAGCACAAATCGGGTAAGTGTGGTCGCGGCAGTCGGAAACGAAGTTCTATCTCACCATTCCGGATGACTTCAGGGAGCGCTCGGTATGTTCAATCTCACCCTACCACGGTCGGCATGGCCTAAATTTGTGAACATATACCGTCTATTGCTACATTTGGATAAAAGGTGGTGCCACTGAAGGAAATATGCCCTAGAGGCAATAATAAAGTTATTATTTATTTCCTTATTTCATGATAAATGTTTATTATTCATGCTAGAATTGTATTAACCGGAAACATAATACATGTGTGAATACATAGACAAATAGAGTGTCACTAGTATGCCTCTACTTGACTAGCTCGTTGATCAAAGGTGGTTATGTTTCCTAACCATAGACATGAGTTGTCATTTGATTAACGGGATCACATCATTAGGAGAATGATGTGATTGACTTGACCCATTCCGTTAGCTTAGCACTTGATCGTTTAGTATGTTGCTATTGCTTTCTTCATGACTTATACATGTTCCTATGACTATGAGATTATGCAACTCCCGTTTACCGGAGGAACACTTTGTGTGCTGCCAAACGTCACAACATAACTGGGTGATTATAAAGGTGCTCTACAGGTGTCTCCGAAGGTACTTGTTGAGTTGCCGTATTTCGAGATTAGGATTTGTCACTCCGATTGTCGGAGAGGTATCTCTGGGCCCACTCGGTAATGCACATCACTATAAGCCTTGCAAGCATTGTAACTAATGAGTTAGTTGTGGGATGATGTATTACGGAACGAGTAAAGAGACTTGCCGGTAACGAGATTGAACTAGGTATTGAGATACCGACGATCGAATCTCGGGCAAGTAACATACCGATGACAAAGGGAACAACGTATGTTGTTATGCGGTTTGACCGATAAAGATCTTCATAGAATATGTGGGAGCCAATATGAGCATCCAGGTTCCGCTATTGGTTATTGACCGGAGACGTGTCTCGGTCATGTCTACATAGTTCTCGAACCCATAGGGTCCGCACGCTTAAAGTTCGGTGACGATCGGTATTATGAGTTTATGTGATTTTATGACCGAAGTTTGTTCGGAGTCCCTGATGAGATCGGGGACATGACGAGGAGTCTCGAAATGGTCGAGAGTTAAAGATCGATATATTGGAAGGCTATATTCGGACATCGGAAAGGTTCCGAGTGATTCGGGTATTTTTCGGAGTACCGAAGAGTTACGGGAATTCGTATTGGGCCTTAATGGGCCATACGGGAAAGGAGAGAAAGGCCTCAAGGGTGGCTGCGCCCCTTCCCCATGGACTGGTCCGAATTGGACTAGGGAAAGGGGGCGCCCCCTTCCTTCCTTCTCCTTCTCCCTTCCCCTTTTCCTATTCCATGTGGGAGGTGGAATCCTACTAGGACTAGGGAGTCCTAGTAGGACTCCACACCTTGGGCGCGCCCTGTGAGGGCCGGCCTCCTCCTCCCTCCATCCTTTATATACATGGCCAGGGGGCACCCCATAGACACAACAATTGATCATTGATCTCTTAGCCGTGTGCGGTGCCCCCCTCCACCATAATCCACCTCGATCATATCGTAGCGGTGCTTAGGTGAAGCCCTGCGTCGGTAGCATTATCATCACCGTCACCACGCCGTCGTGCTGACGAAACTCTCATGTGAAGCTTTGCTAGATCAGAGCTCATGGGACGTCATCGAGTTGAACGTGTGCTGAACTCGGAGGTGCCGTGCGTTCGGTACTTGGATCGGTCGGATCCTGAAGACGTACGACTACATCAACCGCGTTGTGCTAACGCTTCCGCTTTTGGTCTACGAGGGTACGTGGACACACTCTCCCCTCTCGTTGCTATGCATCATCATGATCCTGTGTGTGCGTAGGAAATTTTTGAAATTACTACGTTCCCCAATAGTGGCATCCGAGCCTGGTTTTATGCGTAGATGTTATATGCACGAGTAGAACACAAGTGAGTTGTGGGCGATACAAGTCATACTGCTTACCAGCATGTCACACTTTGGTTCGGCGGTATTGTTGGATGAAGCGGCCCGGACCGACATTACGCGTACGCTTACGCGAGACTGGTTTTACCACCGTGCTTTGCACACAGGTGACTAGCGGGTGTCAGTTTCTCCAACTTTAGTTGAACCGAGTGTGGCTACGCCCGGTCCTTGTGAAGGTTAAAACAATACTAACTTGACGAACTATCGTTGTGGTTTTGATGCGTAGGTAAGAACGGTTCTTGCTCAGCCCGTAGCAGCCACGTAAAACTTGCAACAACAAAGTAGAGGACGTCTAACTTGTTTTTGCAGGGCATGTTGTGATGTGATATGGTCAAGACATGATGCTATATTTTATTGTATGAGATGATCATGTTTTGTAAATGAGTTATCGACAACTGGCAGGAGCCATATGGTTGTCGCTTTATTGTATGCAATGCAATCGCCCTGTAATTGTTTTTACTTTATCACTGAGCGGTAGCGATAGTCGTAGAAACAATAGTTGGCGAGACGACAACGATGCTACGATGGAGATCAAGGTGTCGCGCCGGTGACGATGGTGATCATGACGGTGCTTTGGAGATGGAGATCAAAGGCACAAGATGATGATGGTCATATCATATCACTTATATTGATTGCATGAGATGTTTATCTTTTATGCATCTTATTCTGCTTTGTTTGACGGTAGCATTATAAGATGATCTCTCACTAAATTTCAAGGTATAAGTGTTCTCCCTGAGTATGCACCGTTGCCAAAGTTCGTCGTGCCGAGACACCACGTGATGATTGGGTGTGATAAGCTCAACGTTCATCTACAACGGGTGCAAGCCAGTTTTTGCACACGCAGAATACTCGGGTTAAACTTGACGAGCCTAGCATATGCAGATATGGCCTCGGAACATTGAGACCGAAAGGTAGAGCATGAATCATATAGTAGATATGATCAACATAGTGATGTTCACCATTGAAAACTACTCCATTTCACGTGATGATCGGTTATGGTTTAGTTGATTTGGATCACGTGATCACATAGATGATTAGAGAGATGTCTATCTAAGTGGGAGTTCTTGAGTAATATGATTAATTGAACTTAAATTTATCATGAACTTATTCCTGGTAGTATTTGCAAATTATGTTGTAGATCAATAGCTCGCGTATAGCTCCACTGTTTTATTTTTGATATGTTCCTAGAGAAAACTAAGTTGAAAGATGATAGTAGCAATGATGCGGACTGGTTCCGTGATCTGAGGATTATCCTCATTGCTGCACAGAAGAATTATGTCCTTGATGCACCGCTAGGTGACAGACCTATTGCAGGAGCAGATGCAAATGTTATGAATGTTTAGCAAGCTCGATATGATGACTACTTGATAGTTTAGTGCGCCATCTTTTACGGCTTAGAATCGGGACTTCAAAAATGTTTTGAACGCCACGGAGCATATGAGATGTTCCAAGAGATGAAATTGGTATTTCAGTCTCATGCCCGTGTCGAGAGGTATGAAACCTCTGACAAGTACTTCGCCTACAAGATGGAGGAGAATAGCTCAACAAGTGAGCATGTGCTCAGAATGTCTGAGTACTACAGTTGCTTGAATCAAGTGGGAGTTAATCTTCCTGATAAGATAGTAATTGACAAGAATTCTCTATTCACTATCACCAAGTTACTGGAACTTCGTGATGAACTATAATATGCAAGGGATGACAAAAACGACTCCCAAGCTCTTCATGATGCTGAAATCAACGAAGGTAGAAATCCAGAAAGAGCATCAAGTGTTGATGGTTGACCACTAGTTTCAAGTAAAAGGGCAAGGGAAAGAAGGGGAACTTCAAGAAGAACGGCAAGCAAGTTGCTGCTCCCGGGAAGAATCCCAAGTCTGGACACAAGCCTGAAACTGAGTGCTTCTACTGCAAAGGGACTGGTCACTGGAAGTGGAACTGCCCCAAGTATTTGGCGGATAAGAAGGATGGCAAAGTGAACAAAGGTATATTTGATATACATGTTATTGATGTGTATTTTACTAGTGTTCATAGTAGCCCCTGGGTATATGATTAGGAACTCGAAACAGGTGTTGCAAAATGAACAGAGACTAGTTGAGGACGAGGTGATGATGTGTGTTGGAAGAGATTCCAAGGTTGATAAGATCACCATCGCACACTCCCTCTATTTTCGGGATTAGTGTTGAACCTAAATAAATGTTATTTGGTGTTTGCGTTGAGCATGAATATGATTGGATCATGTTTATTGCAAAATAAATGTTATTTGGTGTTTGCGTTGAGCATGAATATGATTGGATCATGTTTATTGCAAAATAAATGTTATTTGGTGTTTGCGTTGAGCATGAATATGATTGGATCATGTTTATTGCAATACGGTTATTCAATTAAGTCAGATAATAATTGTTGTTCTGTTTACATGAATAAAAACCTTCTATGGTCATACACCCAATGTAAATGGTTTATTGAATCTCGATCGTAGTGATACACATATTCATAATATTGAAGCCAAAAGATGCAAAGTTAGTAATGATAGTGCAACTTATTTGTGGCACTGCCATTTAGGTCATATTGGTGTAAAGCGCATGAAGAAACTCCATACTGATGGACTTTTGGAATCACTTGATTATGAATCATTTGATGCTTGCGAACCATGCCTCATGGGCAAGATGACTAAAACTCCGTTCGCCGGAACAATGGAGCGAGCTACGGACTTATTGGAAATAATACATATCGATGTATGCGGTCCGATGAGTATTGAGGTTCACGGCGGGTATCGTTATTTTCTGACCTTCATAGATGATTTGAGCAGATATGGGTATATCTACTTAATGAAACACAAGTCTGAAACGTTTGAAAAGTCCAAAGAATTTCAGAGTGAAGTAGAAAATCATCGTAACAAGAAAATAAAGTTTCTACGATCTGATCGCGGAGGCAAATATTTGAGTTACGAGTTTGGTCTTCATTTAAAAATGTGGAATAGTTTCGCAACTCACGCCACCTGGAACACCACAGTGTAATGGTGTGTCCGAACGTCGTAACCGTACTTTATTAGATATGGTGCGATCTATGATGTCTCTTACCGATTTACCACTATCGTTTTGGGGTTATGCATTAGAGACAGCTGCATTCACGTTTAATAGGGCACCATCTAAATCCGTTGAGACGACACCGTATGAACTGTGGTTTGGCAAGAAACCTAAGCGTCGTTTCTTAAAGTTTGGGGCTGCGATGCTTATGTGAAAAAGCTTCAGCCTGATAAGCTCGAACCCAAATCGGAGAAGTGCGTCTTCATAGGATACCCAAAAGAAACTGTTGGGTACACCTTCTATCACAGATCCGAAGGCAAGATATTTGTTGCTAAGAATGGATCCTTTCTAGAGAAGGAGTTTCTCTCGAAAGAAGTGAGCGGGAGGAAAGTAGAACTCGATGAGGTAGTGGTACCTTCTCTTGAATTGGAAAGTAGTTCATCACAGAAATCAGTTCCAGTGATGCCTGTACCAATTAGTGAGGAAGCTAATGATGATGATCATAAAGCTTCAGATCAAGTTACTACAGAACCTTGTAGGTCAACCAGAGTACGTTCCGCACCAGAGTGGTACGGTAATCATGTTCTGGAAGTCATGTTACTAGACCATGACGAACCTACGAACTATGAGGAAGCGATGATGAGCCCAGATTCCGATAAATGGCTTGAGGCCATGAAATCTGAGATAGGATCCATGTATGAGAACAAAGTATGGACTTTGATTGACTTGCCCGATGATCGGTGAGTCATTGAGAATAAATGGATCTTCAAGAGGAAGACAGATGCTGATAGTAGTGTTTCTATCTACAAAGCTTGAATTGTCGCAAAAGGTTTTTGACAAGTTCAAGGTGTTGACTACGATGAGATTTTCTCACTCGTATCGATGCTTAAGTCTATCCGAATCATGTTAGCAATTGCCGCATTTTATGAAATCTGGCTAATGGATGTCAAAACTACATTTCTTTAATGGATTTATTAAAGAAGGGTTGTATATGATGCAACCAGAAGGTTTTGTCAATCCTAAAGGTGCTAACAAAGTGTGCAAGCTCCAGCGATCCATCTATGGACTGGTGGAAGCATCTCGGAGTTGGAATATACGCTTTGATAAGGTGATCAAAGCATATGGTTTTATACAGACTTATGGTGAAGCCTGTATTTACAAGAAAGTGAGTGGGAGCTCTGTAGCATTTCTGATATTATATGTGGATGACATATTGCTGATTGGAAATGATATAGAATTTCTGGATAGCATAGAAGGATACTTGAATAAGAATTTTTCAATAAAAGACCTCGGTGAAGCTGCTTAAGTATTGAGCATCAAGATCTATAGGGATAGATCGAGATGCTTAATAAGACTTTCACAAAGCACATACCTTGACAAAGTTTTGAAGGAGTTCAAAAAGTATCAGTCAAAGAAAGAGTTCTTCCCTGTATTCAAGGTATAAAGTTGAGTAAGACTCAAAGCAAGACCACGGCAGAAGATAGAGAGAGAATGAAAGTCATTCCCTATGCCTCAGCCATAGGTTCTATAAAGTATGCCATGCTATGTACCAGACCAGTTGTGTGCCTTGCTATGAGTTTAGCAAGGAGGTACGATAGTGATCTAGGGATAGATCACTGGATAGCGGTCAAAGTTATCCTTAGTTACCTAAGAGGACTAAGGAAATATTTCTCGGTTATGGAGGTGATAAAAGAGTTCGTCGTAAAAGGTTACGTCGATGCAAGCTTTTACACCGATCCAGATGACTCAGAGTCTCAATCTGGATACATATTGAAAGTGGGAGCAATTAGCTAGAGTAGCTCCGTGCAGAGCATTGTAAACATAGAAATTTGCAAAATACATACGGATCTGAATGTGGCAGACCCGTTGACTAAACTTCTCTCACAAGCAAAACTTGATCACACCTTAGTACTCTTTGGGTGTTAAACACATGGCGATGTGAACTAGATTATTGACTCTAGTAAACCCTTTTGAGTGTTGCTCACATAGCGATGTGAACTATGGGTGTTAATAACATGGTGATGTGAACTATTGGTGTTAAATCACATGGCGATGTGAACTAGATTATTGACTCTAGTGCAAGTGGGAGACTGAAGGAAATATGCCCTAGAGGCAATAATAAAGTTATTATTTATTTCCTTATTTCATGATAAATGTTTATTATTCATGCTAGAATTGTATTAACCGGAAACATAATACATGTGGGAATACATAGACAAACAGAGTGTCACTAGTATGCCTCTACTTGACTAGCTCGTTGATCAAAGATGGTTATGTTTTCTAACCATAGACATGAGTTGTCATTTGATTAACGGGATCACATCATTAGGAGAATGATGTGATTGACTTGACCCATTCCGTTAGCTTAGCACTTGATCGTTTAGTATGTTGCTATTGCTTTCTTCATGACTTATACATGTTCCTATGACTATGAGATTATGCAACTCCCGTTTACCGGAGGAACACTTTGTGTGCTGCCAAACGTCACAACGTAACTGGGTGATTATAAAGGTGCTCTACAGGTGTCTCCGAAAGGTACTTGTTGAGTTGGCGTATTTCGAGATTAGGATTTGTACCTCCGATTGTCGGAGAGGTATCTCTAGGCCCACTCGGTAATGCACATCACTATAAGCCTTGCAAGCATTGTAACTAAAGAGTTAGTTGCGGGATGATGTATTACGGAACAAGTAAGAGACTTGCCGGTAATGAGATTGAACTAGGTATTGAGATACCGACGATCGAATCTCGGGCAAGTAACATACCGATGACAAAGGGAACAACGTATGTTGTTATGCGGTTTGACCGATAAAGATCTTCGTAGAATATGTGGGAGCTAATATGAGCATCCAGGTTTCGCTATTGGTTATTGACCGGAGACGTGTCTCGGTGTCGGGGTACGACACCTATGGGATCCCAAGAGACCCCTTTACGATTCGGCGGGGGGAGAGGTATACGCAAAGGGCAGAACCAATGATCGACGCGGGAAGTTTTTACCCAGGTTCGGGCCGCCGATCAGCGTAAAACCCTACTCCTGCTTTGTGTTCTTATTGATGTTCTTGAGCCCAGCCTTCAGGAGCGCTCGCAATGAACAGTACGTTCAAAGAGTAGCTACGCATGTAGAATGGGCCAGAAGTTCTCCTCCTCTGTAGCAGTTGCCTTGGGTCTCCTTTTATTTGCTCAAAGGGGTCTCCACAGTGGCAAAATGTACATACATTGAGGTGTAAAGTAGCTACAGGATATCATACCTAACCCCTGACGGATTAGGACAAGCGCATTTAATGCACCGTGAGGTGTCCGTTTAGGTGTCCTCAGTTTCTTGGGGATGGAAAAAGGGGCCATCCCATCAGCACCGCTTAAGCTCTCCTCCACTGGCGCGTCGCCACGCATCCAGGGAAGGAGCCAGAATGTGAGACTTGTTACTGTGCCGAAGCGGTGGCACAGTGGCGGAATCTCACCAGGCGCCGATCCTTGCCGGGCACCAAACCTTGCCGGGCGCCAAGCCTTGCCGGGCGCCAGGGCTAGCTGGGAACCAAGCCTTGCCGGGCGCCGAGCCTTGCCGGCCGCCAGGGCTTGCTGGGAACCAAGCCTTGCCGGGCGCCGAGCCTTGCCGGGCTCTACAGGCCATCCCGGCAAAGATCTTGCCGGGGAAACTGGCCTTCGAACTCCGGCTTTGCTTATCTGCTGATCCTCAGATCTCTGACTTGATGATTTCCTGGATGGCTTGAATCAACCTCGAACTGTTCCCGGCAAGCCTTGCCGCGAGGATGGCTACAACTGCCCGTGCACAAGTACGGGGTACTAGTGGCCCAATACTTAGCACACCGACAGGAGCCACCGGGCCTAGGCCATACACAAGTGCGAGGCGTTGTTGGGCTAGGCCCAAACAGTGCACATGCACGCGTGGCAGGGGATTAACTGCTCGTAAATATGTCGTTTTACTGTGCCCCCACTACGCGCACGGAGCGCGCGACGTGGGAAGCGTGCCAAAAAGGCTGCAAACTGTCTCGCGCCTATAGAGGCGCATTTACATTGTGGAATAAACAAGGCGGCCCCTCTCCTTCCCCATAAAAAGGAGAAGTCACAGAGGCACAAACCTATTTACCCCCCTCTTCTTCTCAATCTGGCCATCGCCATCGCCTTCCTCTTCTCGAGCTCAGAGGGAAACCTTTTCCTCTTCCGCCTTCTGCTCCCGCGCTCGCTCCGCCCCCAGCTTTCGTCCTCATAGTCGCCATGCCGCCCAAGGCCAGCAAAGGCAAGGGCAAGGAGGCGAAAGCCGAAGTTCCGGAGAGCGAACTGGTGAAGATGCGGAAGAGGCTCGTCATCTTCCCTCCGACGCTCGATGCTGAAGCTTTGAAGGGGCGATACCAATGCATGTGGGCGAAGGGAACGCAAGCTCACCCCGCCACACGCGTAATCCCAGGTGATTGCTCCAAAGGTGGATCAGACAGATACCCCTTCTTCACTGCATATTTCTATTGCGGGCTCTGTCCCCCCTTTTCCGATTTCTTCAACGACATCATGTACACATACGGCTTCCGCCTCCTTGATTTCACGCCGAATGCAGTACTTTGCATGTCTATCTTTGCCCATCTTTGTGAGAATTTCGTTGGCGTGATCCCCAATTCTGCTCTTTTCCGCCATTATTTCTTCCCTCGTATCCAAAAAGGAGAGGCTCTCTCTGGATCTATTGCCTGGATTCCAAGGGCTTGGAACAAAGAAATATACCCAGAGGGAGTTTACCGCGAAAAGTGGGACGAGTGGCGGGCCGAATGGTGCTAGATCCAGGAAGCAGATCCCCATCCTTTTTGTCATCCCCGGCAACAGAAGGTGGTCCGCGGCAAGGATTGGAGCGATCTCGCTGCAGAAGACGAGAGGCTCACAATCGCCACTACCAGGATCCTTCGCTTGAAGGCTGCCGGGCTGACGATGGAGATGATCGGCTTCGACTTTCTCCGCCGCCGCATCGCCCCTCTGCCGAACAGGGGAAGGCCAGTCTGGGAATACAAGAACGCGGCAGATGTCATGAGACTGCGCCCCGGGCTGAACAACAATCTGACCACCATGCAGCTTGGCGCTCTTCGTCAAAAGTTATTCCAGCGCGAAGACAAGCACCGGCTGCCGGCAAGGATTGTCCCCTTGTGCAACAACTCTGCCTTGGGGTCAATCATTGCCTTCCTGCCAATGTTCAATGCCCACGGCCTCGACCCGACCTGGACCGAGCCAAGCGAGGAGGAAGCACAGAAATTCTTTGACAGCTTGACGGAGAGGCCTGTTCGGAAAGAGTCAGATTTCATCCGAGCCACCACCGACCAAGAAGTAGCTTACATTGCTACTAGGGTGGAAGAGGCAAATCTTGCCGCAGAGGCCGGCAGCGTCGGCTTCACAGAGTGGGAAGCTAGCGACGCAGAGGTGGTAGTGGAGGTGAAGCCTGCCGGGGAGGATGAGGTTGCCGGGGAGGAGAGCAGCGCAGCCGCTGAAAGCTCGTCCGGCGAGGACTCGGTCGAAGAAGAAGAGACGCGAGAAGAGCCCCCACCCCCGAAGAAGAAGGCGAAGCGTGTTCTTCGGAAGGCTACGTCTGACATCCCGGAAGCCAGCCCTCTTCGAGCGGCGAAGCCCTCGGCAAGAAAGTGGCCGGCAAGACTGGACCGCGGCAGGGGGCTCGTCAACAGCCTGCACGGCGCGCGAGGCCCACACCAGCGGCCACTGCTGGGGCAGCAGGAGGGTCTCGTACCACCGCACCGGAAGCTGCCCCGGCGCCTGCCACAGCCAAGCGGCCTAGGACTCCTCCTCCGCCTGCCCACTCAGACACCGCAACGGAGGTCGACTTCGACATCTCCGGCTTTAGTCCGGAGCGAGAGGAAGAAGAGTAAGTACTTTGCCACAGCTTTTACCTTCCAATCTTGCATCAATCTTTACTGACTTGCTTGTATTGTTTCTGCAGTGACACAGAAACCTTGCTGGAGAGGATGGCGAAGGGGTCAAGGACTTCTACGGGCGACGAGCCCCCGGCAGGCTCCACTAGCGTGCCAGAAACCGTCATTGTGAGCCTGGAGTCTAGTCCTCAACGCAGCCCCCAGCGCAGCCCCCAGCACAGCCCCCAGCGTAAGTTCATTGTTCTTTTTCCGCTGGCGGGTGCCGAGGTTTTCATTCTTGCCTACTGATATCTTTGGGTTCGCAGGACAAGAACGGCAACAAGGAGAAGACATTCCCATTGTGCCTCCTTCATCGACCGCTCCGCCCACAAGCACGTCCCCGGCAAGAGATCCTGCCGACGAGCCCGTCCTAACTGAGGGGGAGCCGGCAAGCGCGGACTTCGGCGACACGCCCCCGGCAACCGGAGTTGCCGGGAGGGGTGAAGCCACCTCCCGACAGCCCGACGCAGGTACTCGATTGTCTCAGAGTGCTTGTTATTCTTTTTCTCTTATCTCTCTGTCTTCGGTCACTTCAAACTTCAACCTTGATCTTATTCTGTTTTCCTCCTTCGCCCTTCAGAGTTCCCTGTGATGGAACACATGGACGTCGACATTGTGATCGAGGAGACCGCCAGGGATGCTGCCGCCGAAGCAGACATGATCGCTGCCAGCGAGGCCACCAAGGATGACATTGTCGAGGCTGGTGGCGCTCTCGATGGGGAGGCCGCCAAGACAGCACAAGAGGAAACCTCCGAAGAACCTGCTGAAGGGGGCGATAGGGAGGCTGAGGACCGCACTGATAGCATTCCTGCCACAGGAGTGCCAGGTGCTACACCGGCCACAGAGCCCCCTGTCACTGGTGAGGCGGCCACTGAAGACCAGCCATCAACATCTGAAGGCCCCTCATCCAGCAAGTACCTCAAGGTTGGTGAGAGCCTGTTCATCAACTTGCCGGGGACGGCAAGCGCTGGGGCACCAGCCGAAGGAGAAGTTTTCGAAGAAATCATCGCTGCTGCCGGGCTTGAAGTTGTCGACGATCCCAGCACTAGCAGCGGCAAATCTGAAGAGGATCAGCTCCTTCTGGCCATGGGCGAGAACTTCCGCAAACTCCAGGCTCTCCATCGCGCCCGGAAAGACAAAGCGGACTCCAGAATGGCAGTTGTTGAGGCGGCCGAAGCAGATTTCCAAAGGCGCGTCGCACAAATGCAGATCTGGCACACCGAGGCCCTCCAAGAGTTGGTTGTCGGCCGGGAACAAGTGAGCCAGCAGTGGAATGAGATCCTCCTGAAGCAATCAGACATGGAGAAGGCGCATGATGAAGCTGTTCAAAGGATTGCTGCCGAAGATGCCCTCCTGACGGGGCGCCGCGTTGCTCTTGATGCTCATGAGGAAGATCTCACTGCTCGTGAGCAGGCGCTTGCCGCCAAGCTTCACAGCAAGGATGAGGATATTGAAAATCTTGTCGCGCGGCGGACCCAGGAGCTGGAGCGAAAACATAAGGAGGCGCTCGAAGCTCTGACTGCAAGTCACGCCGGCAAGCTCAAGGGGGCCGTCGATGCTGTCGAAGCTGCAGAGGCCGCCAAGAACGAGCTGAACGACAGAGTGAAGAGGCTGGAAACAGATCTCGAAGAGCACGGCAAGGAACTCTCGACGCTCAAGGGGGACAGGGAAAAAACCCTCCACTCCTTGGCGGAGATGCAAGTTGCCCTGTCCGACAAGACCAAGCAGCTCTCCTCTGCGGCTGATAATATTGCGGTTCTGGAGCTGAAGCTAACCACGCTGCAGAAGTCTCTCGAGGCCGGCAAGGCCCGTGAGAAGGCTCTACTCAAGGATCTCCAAGGAGAGAGGAACCTGCTCAAGAGCGCCGCCGCTGCCCAAAACGAGTACGAGAAGGGAGTGGAGATCTGGACTGGCCGTCTCATCGCCACCGCGGAGAAGCTTACCGCAGAACTGTCAACCATGGGCTTGCCGAACTTCAAGTATTCTTCCGAGGAGAGAATATCTCCAAGTGCCAGGTTGACGATGTTCTTTGAAAGCATCATCGACGCGTTGAGGATGCTCCAGTCCAGCCGGGCGACCCAACTTGCGAACGAGACTCGCCGGCTTTGCCGGGCCGTCCTCCGCAAGGTGCTCATCAAGGTGGTGCACAACAACCCTGGCATCGACCTCTCCAACGCGCTCGGCCATCTGCCAAAGGATGCAAATGTTGAGGCGCTTGAAGAGTGCATCGCGCCCATCCTTGAGAAGGTGGACCCCATCAAAAGGATTGAAGGCCAGCGCAGGGATTGAGTGCTTCCCCCTTTTCTTGCCGTCATTATTCCATGTAAAAGACAATCAAGTCTCAAATTAGAATTGCGGCAACTCATGGATGTAATACAATTTGACTATGTTTAGGCTCATGCTTGCTACTTTCCTTGTCTGATTCCTTTATGTATGGAGTTCATCCTACGCTTATTGAAAAACTTGCCGGCGCGCAACCTGCCGCGAGCGCTGGGTGCGGGACTTCAGCAGCCTACTGGAGGCGCAGCGGCCGGCAAGACTCCTTGGCGTTCTCAGTGCAGCCACTTAAATTGTTGAGTGGACTCGAAACAAAATAAGGGCGCGACCGATTACAACAAGGGTTCCTTCGCGTGCAGATTTTCCATACAAGAGTCGGAATCGTCCAAGGAAATAACTTGGTAATAAAAGAAAAACTTGCTCTGAGTTTTTAGGACTTAGCTTCCTGTCTTTGTTCTTCCTCCGGCAAGTGTCGATTCCGAACGTCACCAACTGGTATTCATATCTCCCTTCCCCACCCCCCGGCAAATGTGCACGCGAGGAATCCTTCTGTCTTTTGAGAAAAAGAAAGAAGAGAAAATAAAGGCATGAAACCTTGGCGGTTCGTTAGAACTTACCGGGATCAGGTGTCATACAACATCTTAGATAAACATGCATATATATAAATATGAACATGGGAATCAATATGGGAATGTACAACACTTAAATTTATTCATCTGTGCTCAGGGTCTGCGCCTGGCTTTGTACAAAGGATCACATGCCTTGCCGGTAAGACTTGTACAAAAAGGTGGTTGCCGGGATCCCCCGGCAACCGCGCCTTATGGGTAGAACTTGCGAAGATGTTCGATATTCTAGGAATTACTCACTGGAATGCCATCTTCGGTCTCTAGGCGGACAGCGCCAGGCCTGGTGACCCGTACTACCCGATAAGGGCCTTCCCACTTTGGCGTCAACTTGTTTGAATTCTTGGCGGACTGAATCCGCCGAAGAACAAGGTCGCCTTCCTCAAGGCTTTGGGCATGAACTTTGCGGCTATGGTAGCGGCGCAAAGCTTGCTGGTAGCGTGCAGCTCGCACAGCAGCCTGAAGACGATTCTCCTCAAGGAGCACAGCGTCATCTTGCCGCAGTTGCTCTTGCTCGAGCTCATCATAAGAGAGCACTCGAGGAGATCCGTATATCAGTTCCGTGGGGAGAACTGCTTCCAGTCCGTAGACTAGAGCGAAGGGCGTCTGGCCGGTGGCTCGATTTGGTGTCGTTCTGATTGACCAAAGAACCGCTGGCAACTCATCAATCCAGCGTCTTCCACACTTTTTCAGCCTGTCGAAGGTTCTGGTCCTGAGACCGTGTAGCACTTCAGCATTGGCCCTCTGCGCTTGGCCGTTGCTTCTTGGGTGAGCAACAGAGGCAAAACAAATCTTGCCACCAAGGTCTTGGACGTACTGCATGAAGGTGCGACTTGTGAACTGCGTGCCGTTGTCGGTGATGATCCTGTTGGGCACACCGAAACGGCAAACAATTCCCTTGAAGAACTTGACAGCTGACTGCGCTGTCACCTTCCTCACTGCTTCCACCTCCGGCCACTTTGTGAACTTGTCGATAGCAACGTACAAGTACTCAAAGCCCCCGGTAGCACGGGGGAAAGGGCCCAGTATATCGAGCCCCCAGACCGAAAATGGCCAGGAGAGAGGGATTGTCTGAAGAGCTTGAGCTGGCTGGTGTAATTTCTTCGAATGAAACTGGCACGCTTCACACTTGGTTACTAGTGCAGTTGCATCCTGGAGAGCGGTAGGCCAAAAGAAACCTTGCCGGAATGCTTTCCCGGCAAGCGCTCTTGACCCTATGTGAGAACCACATATGCCCCCATGTATCTCTGCCAACAGCTCTAGTCCATCCTCCCGAGGAATGCACTTCAATTTCACACCGTTTGGTCTCTTTCTGTACAGGACGTCATCGACGAACTTGTACATAACAGACCGACGGGCTACTCTCTCCGCTTCTTCCTGTTCCTCAGGGAGTTCACCTGTCTGAAGGAAATGGACGATGGGCTATGCCCATGCTGGAGCCTGAGGCTCGACAGCTAGGACTAAAGGCATCTCCTCTGCCGGGGGAACATTTGTCTCGACAGCAAGGGCCTGAGGCCCTGCCGGAGCCTGTTGTTCCTCGGCAGGCGTGTCGATCCCGGCAACTTCCTTGCCGGCGGCTCCGGGGAGCTCTACCGGGAAGTACTGGCCAGAGTTCAACTTTCTTCTCTTTTCTTGCCGCATCGATGGCGCCACGGATGGTTGAGTCAATTGGAGCACAAAAGTTCCTAGTTCCACAGGCAACTTGAGGGCGGCACACTTTGACAGGTCATCAGTAATATTGTTCAAGGCACGAGGAACGTGCTCCATCTGCAGACCGTCAAAGCGCTCTTCCAATTTCCTCACTTCATCTACGTAGGTCTGCATCAATGGGCTTTGATAACTCTTGTTAACTTGCTTGACGACTAGTTGTGAATCGCCTTTGATGATGAGCTTTCTGATACCAAGGTCTGCCGCGATCCTGAGACCGGCAAGCAAACCCTCGTATTCTGCAGTGTTGTTGGTTGAACTCTCCCAGGGAAAGTGCATTTGGACTACGTACTTGAGGTGCTCCTCGGTGGGTGCGACAAGCAGCACGCCAGCATCGGCGCCTTGCAGCTAGAAAGCCCCGTCAAAGTACATAACCCATTGCTGATCGATTTCCTTGCCGGGGAGAATTGTTTCTTGAACTTCTTCGTCTGGCGTTGGGGTCCATTCTGCAATGAACTCTGCCAAGGCCCTGCTCTGAATCGTCGAAGTGCTTTCAAACTTAAGGCCAAAGCTAGACAATTCCAATGCCCACTCCACAATCCTGCCGGTTGCCTCCGGATTTTGCAAAATCCGTTGCAACGGAAAGCGAGTGACGACGGTGATCTCATGTGCTTGAAAATAATGGCGCAGCTTTCTCGAGGCCATAAGGAGGCCGAAAAGCAACTTCTGCACACCAGAATATCTTGACCTAGCTCCTTGTAAAAGTGTGCTAACAAAATAAACTGGGCGCTGCACCACCTTCTTCTTCTGCACGGGTTCATCTGTTTGCGCAGATCCTGTCTTGCCGGGATCAACCCTTGCCGGGGAAGATCTTGCCGCATCATTTGGCGGTCCGGCCATTGACGTTGCTTCCCCATCAACTTCTCTCTGCGCCACTAGCGCAGCGCTAACCACTTGATTTGTTGCTGCCAGATACAGCAGCAATGGCTCTTGTGGTTTAGGGGCGACTAGCGTCGGCGGAGAGGAAAGGTATTTCTTCAAATATTGCAGCGCAGCCTCCGCCTCCGGAGTCCATTTCATTGGACCTGCCTTCTTCAAAATTTTGAAGAAGGGCAGGGCGCGCTCAGCAGATTTGGAAATAAACCTGCTTAGAGCAGCAACACAGCCGGCAAGACGACGCACATCCTTGAGGCGTCTCGGCGCTTCAATCTGCTCAATAGTTTTGATCTTGTCGGGGTTCGCTTCGATTCCCCGGCAAGATACAAAGAATCCGAGGAGCTTGCCGGAAGGAACAACGAACACGCACTTCTCAGGATTGAGCTTCAAATTGATCTTGCGCAAGTTTGCAAATGTTTCTTCTAAGTCTTGAATGAGTGTTGCTTTATCTTTGGTTTTGACCACTATATCATCCATATACACCTCCATATTTCTATGGAGTTGTGGCTCAAAACCAATCTGGATTGCTCTGGCAAATGTTGAACCAGCACTTTTCAACCCGAAAGGCATTCGTATGAAACAATACGTACCACATGGGGTGATAAAGGCGGTCTTCTCTTCATCATCTTTTGCCATAAAAATCTGATGATACCCTGAATAGGCATCAAGGAAGGACAGGAGATCACAACCAGCGGTGGCATCCACAATCTGGTCGATGCGCGGCAAGGGAAAATGATCTTTTGGACAAGCTTTATTGATATCTGTATAATCGATACAAAGCCTCCATTTCCCATTCGCTTTCCGCACTACAACCGGATTGGCCAACCAGGTTGGATGAAGCACTCCTTTGACCAGTCCTGCCGCCTCCAGCTTCTTAATTTCTTCGGCAATGAATTCTTGCCGCTCCAAGGCCTGCTTCCTGACTCTTTGCTTGATGGGCCGCGCATGAGGATAGATAGCAAGGTGGTGCTCAATTACCTTCCTGGGAACACCGGGGATGTCAGACGGTTGCCATGCAAACACGTCGACATTCGCCCGCAGGAAAGCAACGAGCGCGCTTTCCTATTTGTCATCTAGGGTGGAACTTATGGTGAAAGTTCCCCCCGTTCCGTCCTCCCTGGCAGGCACCTTCTTGGTTTCCGGCGGAGCAGCCTTGGACTTCTTGTTCTTGCCGGTGGAACTCTCTGGTACGTCCTCGACGGAAGCGCAGCACTCCGAGGAGGTGTGCTTGCCGGAGTTCGCGCCAAGGTTCCTGCCGGTCTTCTTCTTCCCCCCGGGAGTTTCAGCGGCAGGAGCAGATGCCTTGACGGCAGGTGCTGCAACTGCTTCCCGATAAAGTTGATCGGCACAGATGAGCGCATCCTTCTTATCAGAATGGATAGTGATGACGCTCAATGGCCCAGGCATCTTCAAGACGTTGTACGCGTAGTGTGATGCCGCCATAAACTTAGCCAGCGCCGGCCGACCAAGGATCCCATTGTATGACATGGGGATCTTGGCGACATCAAACACCACCTTTTCGGTCCTGAAGTTAAGCTCGCTGCCAAATGTTACAGGCAGCGTGATCTTGCCCTTAGGCTGGGTTCTTCCCGGGTTGACCCCTTGAAACGTACCCGTTTCCTCGAGGTCCTCGTCGGGAATCTGAAGCCTTCTGAGCACATCCGGTGAGATTAAATTTAGGCCGGCCCCGCCGTGAACTAGCATCTTCGTCACCTTGAGGTTGCGAATTGTTGGCGAGACCAACAACGGCAAATACCCGACCGCAGTTGTGCGATCAGGGTGATCCTCGGTGTCGAAGATGATAGGCGTGTTGGACCACTTCAGGGGCCTACACGCATCGGGGGATGGCTCTGCCGCATTAACCTCCCGCACCCACTGTTTGAGTTGGCGGTGGGAGGAATGCAGCGAGGCACCCCCATCAATGCACATGGCCTCCGTAGCCTTCTGGAATTCTTGCTCACTGGATTCATCCTCTTCCTCATCATCATCTCCTTCTTTATCTCGGCCCCGAGCGGGCTGATCCTTTTGCTGCTTGGCCTTGCCGCGGCGACCTCCCCGGCCACCGCGCTTCTTGCCGGACCCCTCAGCACCATCTTGGGCCTTCTCCTTATCTCGCCTCTCGTATTCGGCCTTCTGCTTCTCGACAAGCTGCTCGACTTGCCGGCAGTTCTGGAGATCGTGGCCCTTGGTGCGGTGGATCTTGCAATACTGCTTGCCGGAGTTCTCCGACTTATCGGCAGCCGCCAAGGCCTAACAGGAAGGGCACCCGGCAAGACCCTTGCCGGGGTCACCAACCTTGGCCTTCTTGGCGACGCCGGGGTTGTTGGATTCCTCGACAGCAAGCACGGCCTTGCCTCCGCGCTTCCTGTTCCGCCGCCGGCCTTTCCTTGACGGGGCCGCGGCGTCTTCATCTTCGGACTCGCCTGCCGCGCCTACAGCCTCACCGGGGAGTTTCCTCCCCTCTTCAGCTCGAGCGCACTTATCGGCCAGAGCGTAAAGCTCGGTGATACTCCTGACTTTGTTCATTGCCAGCTCTTCCCGCATTTTGCGGTTACGCACGTTCTGATGGAAAGCGCTAACAACAGCGGCATGATGAACGTTAGGAATATTATACTGCACCCGGCTGAATCTCTGGATAAACTTGCGTAGGTACTCGCCCTCCTTCTGAGGGATGATATGTAAATCGCTCGCTCTCTTGGCCAGGAGCTTGGTGGCCTCCAACGAAGGCGCCAACAAACTGATGGCACAAATCTGACCAGGAAGAAATAGAATTCTCCGGCAGATGCATCAACCACGACCTGACGTTGGGTTTGAGCACCAACGGGAAGTAGTTGGCAAGTATCTTGTCATCTCGGCCCCCTGCAGCCTGCACCGCAATGGTGTAGATGCTCAGGAACTCCGAGGGATGGGTCTTACCATCATACTTCTCCGGGACCTCCGGCTTAAAGGTCCGGGAATTGGGCCCCCGGACTTGCCGCAGCTCACGGGTAAACGCCGGAGTCCCTACCTCATAAGGCAAGTCTCCTACGTCCCCTGGCGCAGGCTCGTCAACAGCCGGCCCCGCGCACTTATCAGACTGATAGCGCGCTTCCCGTCGCCGCTCGATGGTAGTTCGAGCGTCCTCCTTGCCTCGTTCCTGGAGAACTTGACGCTGATCGCGACGCATCCGTGGGTCGGACGACGCCGTGGAAACTTCTTCATGGTGGTCGACTTGCTGAGTTGTCGGCCGCCACTAGTGCCGCGGAGGGGAGTGCACTGTAGTTGCACCACCTCCGGTTTTCTCTACATCGGCTCGCGCCGGATCGATGGGCCTCCGCTGCGAGGGCCCTGCCTCTTGCGGTCCATCTTTGTTGGCGAAGCCGATGAGGCTCTGGATGGTAGCTCGCCACTCCTCCATCTTCTCCGGGGCAGGAGGAAAATCGAGGAGCAGCTGCGCACGTGCCAAGGCTTCCGCTAGCGTAGGTGGCGGCGACAAGTGCGAGGTACGTGAGGTGCTCTGACTCCTAACCAAGTTAGAAGGAGCACCACCACGGTCACGCGACCGTGCGCCACCTCCGCGCATCTTGGGATCTATGCGCAAAAACCTTTTCATGGGGACGCCCTGAACCACCAGCGCCATGACGTCGCTCATCATGCACGACCTGGATAGGTCGTGAGGCTTGGGCCGGCACGGGAGCTCCAGCAGGCGCCCTTCGATCTCTCGAGTTCGTTGTGCCACCTGTAGGCAACACAGCGCCATCCCTAGATCCAGCGGCGTGCAGGTTACCACTGCCACTGCAAACGATACCGCTCGCCTGGCTTGGATCACCAGAACGCCACGGGGGTTCTAGTCCTCTTCCTTCTGCACCCACGCCATCGCCAGCACGCGAAGGCATAGGCAAAACGGACCCGGACGGTTGCGCTATTGCAGCGCCCTTCTTCTTGGGTGGCATGATGATGAAGATGATGAAGAAACTAAGGCGCCGATCACCAGATCAGGTTCACGCAACCTTCAATCCCCCTACCTGGCGCGCCAAAGATGTCGGGGTACGACACCTATGGGATCCCGAGAGACCCCTTTACGATTCGGCTGGGGGAGAGGTATACGCAAAGAGCAGAACCAATGATCGACGCGGGAAGTTTTTACCCAGGTTCGGGCCGCCGATCAGCGTAAAACCCTACTCCTGCTTTGCGTTCTTATTAATGTTCTTGAGCCCAGCCTTCAGGAGCGCTCGCAATGAACAGTACGTTCAAAGAGCAGCTACGCATGCAGAATGGGCCAGAAGTTCTCCTCCTCTGTAGCAGTTGCCTTGGGCCTCCTTTTATATGCTCAAATGGGTCTCCACAGTGGCAAAATGTACATACATTGAGGTGTAAAGTAGCTACAGGGTATCATACCTAACCCCTGACGGATTAGGACAAGCTCATTTAATGCGCCATGAGGTGTCCGTTTAGGTGTCCTCACTTTCTTGGGGATGGAAAAAGGGGCCATCCCATCAGCACCGCTTAAGCTCTCCTCCACTGGCGCGTCGCCACGCATCCAGGGAAGGAGCCAGAATGTCAGACTTGTTACTGTGCCGAAGCGGTGGCACAGTGGCGGAATCTCGCCAGGCACCGATCCTTGCCGGGCACCAAACCTTGCCGGGCGCCAAGCCTTGCCAGGCGCCAGGGCTTGCTGGGAACCAAGCCTTGCCGGGCGCCGAGCCTTGCCGGGCTCTACAGGCCATCCCGGCAAAGATCTTGCTGGGGAAACTGGCCTTCGAACTCCGGCTTTGCTTATCTGCTGATCCTCAGATCTCTGACTTGATGATTTCCTTGATGGCTTGAATCAACCTCGAACTGTTCCCAGCAAGCCTTGCCGCGAGGATGGCTACAACTGCCTGTGCACAAGTACGAGGTACTAGTGGCCCAATAATTAGTACACCGACACTCGGCCATGTCTACATAGTTCTCGAACCCGTAGGGTCCGCACGCTTAAAGTTCGGTGACGATCGGTATTATGAGTTTATGTGATTTGATGACCGAAGTTTGTTCGGAGTCCCGGATGAGATCGGGGACATGAAGAGGAGTCTCGAAATGGTTGAGAGGTAAAGATCGATATATTGGAAGGCTATATTCGGACATCGGAAAGGTTCCGAGTGATTCGGGTATTTTTTGGAGTACCGGAGAGTTACGGGAATTCGTAATGGGCCTTAATGGGCCATACGGGAAAGGAGAGAAAGGCCTCAAGGGTGGCTGCGCCCCTTCCCCATGGACTGGTCCGAATTGGACTAGGGAAAGGGGGCGCCCCCTTCCTTCCTTCTCCTTCTCCCTTCCCCTTTTCCTATTCCATGTGGGAGGTGGAATCCTACTAGGACTAGGGAGTCCTAGTAGGACTCCACACCTTGGGCGCGCCCTGTGAGGGCTGGCCTCCTCCTCCCTCCATCCTTTATATACGTGGCCAGGGGGCACCCCATAGACACAACAATTGATCATTGATCTCTTAGCCGTGTGCGGTGCCCCCCTCCACCATAATCCACCTCGATCATATCGTAGCGGTGCTTAGGCGAAGCCCTGCGCCGGTAGCATCATCATCACCGTCACCACGCCGTCGTGCTGACGAAACTCTCCTGTGAAGCTTTGCTGGATCGGAGCTCACGGGACGTCATCGAGTTGAACGTGTGCTGAACTCGGAGGTGCCGTGCATTCGGTACTTGGATCGGTCAGATCGTGAAGACGTACGACTACATCAACCGCGTCGTGCTAACGCTTCCGCTTTCAGTCTACGAGGGTACGTGGACACACTCTTCCCTCTCGTTGCTATGCATCACCATGATCCTGTGTGTGAGTAGGAAATTTTTGAAATTACTACGTTCCCCAACAGCCACGTGCAGCCTAGATGTCGAAGCCGATTTTTTCCCCTATATTAGGGAAATTTATGATGTATTGTTCATTCAGTTACTCACATATTTGCATCAAATCTTTGTTACATTATCTATTTTTGTACTTTGCTTTCATCTATATATTGATCTATTTTATCAGTTACTCCCATATTTGCATCTTGCTCTGTTATTTCAATATATCTAATTTACGATCTTAATTTTCATTTCAAGCAGTACATCCCTTGCTTTGCAAGAACAGGAGTAGAAGGAAATCTTGGGCTTTACTTTGTTGATGACTCCATGGATGTCATATTGACAACGCAGCATGGATTTACAATGACAGTTAGCGTAAAACTTGATAAAGATGGTCACTCCTATTTTGATGCGGACCTTTGGAGAAAAATGTCTAAGTGATATGAACTGAATGCTGGCAATAAAATTCTAGTGCGTGCACCACAGCCTGGTCTAATTAACATGGTTGTTTTCTTCCCCAACATCATCAGCCAATCAAAGTCTGATCGAGGTTAGTATCCTTTTAACTTTCTCCATGCTGGCATATTACTTAGCAAAATCGGGGTATTTGTTCTGACTAATTGATCACTATTTAAGCAACCAACTGTGATTTCATTTTCTGACTCTGTTCCTAGGCAGCAACAAATTCTATTTACCAATTTATGCGCACTATATATTCTTTTGCCATGTTCTGAATAAACAATACCTTTCCACCTTTCAAGCAGGATATGTTGGATGCATAGTTAATGATCTGTATGTTACTAAGCGTACCAAATTTCACTGGAAGGACTTGAAGCATGTCATAAACTTTGTTGATAATCTGACAGAGATAGCACAATATATGAACGCTGGATTTTGGATGAGATTAATTATACCTATGGTCACATTGAACAAGATCAATTGTGTGCACAAAACGCAGGTACAAAGTCTTATTTTTATGTTGATGCTCATAAACTATATATATCTTCAATGATATGTTACAATTGGTTTTTATTCTACATTTCAACAGAAATTGCCCGCTGTAGCTGTTCCTTGATCGATTTTCCGGCGTGGTCGAATTACACTTGTGCCTGCTAATAACGCCAAAGTGATTGCAAGGTACTGCATTTCCCGTAGAAATGGAACCATTCAAATTAACAAGTTCTTGCTTTTCGTGGCAGTGCATCCATATTGGAAAATTAGAGACACTGTTCTAATCATGCTCCACCAAGGCACAGGAGGGTTCTTCCTTTTCATTGACAAGATGCTGAGTCGCCGTGATCAAGCTGCTTCCAGCGGATAGTTGTGGTTGTTGGCCCTCAGCCTCTTAAAATGTGCTAGCTGTTACTATGTTAAGTATGTAGATATGGACCATATGGTTGTTGGCCCTCAGCCTCTTAAAATGTGATTGTTGTTACTATGTTAAGTATGTACATATGAACCATATGGTTGTCAAAACCGTGTTACGAAGATCCTCCTTTTGTCGAATAGTGTAACCACTATATATATGTTACTCAAATGCTGTTAGCCAAGTTCTTAAATTTTCATGGAAAGTATTAGTATCGTACACAGTTCATTGAGTTTAAGTGTGTGCCCGGTAGAGCGGTAGAGTAGAGGACGCCCATGTTTTGGACGTGGCAATCAGCACCGATGTCTAGAAGGCATTTGCATATTAATTGTCCATATTGCAAATTCAGACACGTGTTAACATAAGGAAACGTATGTGCAACTTACTAATCATCGCACACGAGTACTCGCAGATGCATCATGTGCGATACTCCTAGACACCGCAAGCAACTAGTTTGCAATTTCCAAAGTTTTTTGTACACACAGAATCGCACACGAATTAACTGTAGTAACCGTCTGTGTTGTAATTTCTCGTCGCAAACAGTTCATTCGAGTGGGCTGTTTGCCGCGTATCACACACATCTTGTTTACACGACTCGTTTGTGTTCTTTTGGCTCATCACAAACAGTTCATATATGTGAACTGTATGCCGCATATCACACACATCTTATTAAGTTGAACCGTTTCTGTTGTGTTCCCTAATCAAAAATAGTTCGTCCGAGTGAACCGTATGCCATATATCACACACACCTTGATCTGTCTAACCATTTCTGTTGCACTCCCTAATAGCAAACAGTTCATCTGAGCGAACTGTATGCCGTATATCGCACACACCTTGATATGGCTGCCCATTTCTGTTGTTCTGTCTCATCGCAAACAGTTCGTATGGATCATCCGTGTGCCCTGCATCGCACACGCAACTAAAATCTGAACCGTGTTTGATGTCTCTGCCATCGCAAATGTTTTGCATCCTTTTTGATGGTTTTTTTACATCACCGTTTACGATTAAGGCATCGCACACAGTTTCGTTAAAGGGTCTCTGATCGTAGTGTCGCGTTAGCAGCATCCTGCAGTAGTGCGCACACGGTCGGTAAAACACAAACGTTTGTGATACACACCATAATCCGACATGGTTCACAGAGAGGAAACATGTGCAAGCATGCACACAGTTTCCGTTAGCAAAGCGTGTGCGATGTCAGACAATATCACAAACGGTGCGGGCGAACTAAACATTTGTGATAGTTGCCTTATCGTACATGATTTGCAACCACGATCTGTTTCTGATGTGGTACGCATAGTAAATGTTGCACCACAGAATAGCGTGCGCGATAGTTGTCATGTACGACGATGTTATGATGGTCCGATGTTTCGTAATCCTATCCGACACTCGTACAACGATTTGCTAATCTTCTTAATTAGTTATCGCATACGGTTAGGGAAAAGTGAATGTGTGTGATTGTCTGCTTATCATACACGATCTATAATCATGAACCGTTTGTGATGGGCCGCGCATCGTAAACGTAGCACCACAGAATACCGACTGCGATGGCAATGCAAGCACAAACAATTTGCAAGGATGGAGCCCCTATCCCCGACGGTTTTTGGGTCGTGTGGGAAGGACCCCCCTATCGTAGTCACTCACTTGGCGACGGTTCCAAATGCCATCGCAGAAAGGGGTTAAAAACTGTTTGTACAGCACCTCGCTGTACCAGTGAGACCCACGATGATACGTGGTTTGAAGTAACTACCATCTCGGCCATCACTCCCTCCTTTACTGCAGCTCCCCCCATGACGCGGATTAGGCGCGGGACCTGGGATTGGTGCAGAAGGGCGGTCGTGGTGGCAACGCCTTGGTCAGAGGAGCCAGGACGCCAAATTGGCAAGACTGGGCGGTTGATGGAGTAAAGTGCCCGCCAGTAACGCAGGGCGCGGGATTGGTGAAGCGGGGCGGTTTCCCTAGGATAGTGGAGAGCCAGCCCACGCGCCTCCCCCTATAAAAGGAAGAGGGGGCGTGGAGGCGATGCTCATCCACTTCCTTCCCCTCCATTCTTCTTCCATCTTCTACTATCATGGCGAGGGGAAGGAGCCATGGTCGTGCATTTGCCGTGGTGGTGAGAGCTTCTCCTCGGCACCATGTTTCGGTCGCGGCCGTGGCCACATAGGCTGGCTCCAGCGCACGGGGCGGGGCCGCCGGGCAAGGTCGTGGTCGACGCGGAGCTCGTGGTCAAGGGGGTTGGACCGGAGCGCTAGCAGATCCGCCTCCCACGGCCCCGCTTCCCGCGGAAGGCCGCATGGGGGACACTGCGCTTGAATTCATCATCGAGCTGCGCGACCCACCAAGGAGCAGGCTGCGGCTTCCTCGTCCCTTTGCTAGGGTGATGGAGGTGGACCAGCCGCTCGGGTTGTAGTTGTACGTGAACGGTTGAATCAATGGTACCGTTCGGGTGGACGCGGGGTTCCCCGCCAACGGCATCATGTACCTCACCCGAGGGTGGAAATCCTTCACGCATGCTCGTTACTTGGCGAAGGGGCACTTCCTCCACTTCAAGCTCGTCGAGGCCGACGCGCTCTCCGTGAAGATCTTCGGGCCTTCAGGCGCTCGTCTACGATGCTGCATGGAAAGCTCGAGCGACGTCGAAAGCTCCTCCTCGAGTAACAGTGACAAGGAGGACGCAGATTGTGAATACAACAACGACGGGGCTCCGGTCGTCAAGTCCGAAGATGACGACTCAGACTCCAGCTGAACGCCGGCAGCTCCTTCATCACCAGTTGGGTGCCAGCAGCACCATCATCTGCACCTCGACCCCAGCTTCGTCTTCCCTGCCGGGAGGGGTGGGGGCGTCCTTCTGATCCTGCCGGGCCGCGTCCCTCTGGTCCTGGCGGGGGCGGACAGGGATCTGCCTAGGCGCTTCTTTTGCCCTCCTTGCACTTGATGTAAATCCTGGGAGGAGAGGGCCAAGAAAGGCATTATCGAGCACTTTTCATTTTTTAATAAATGTGTGATACCCGATGTGCTCAAATAAATGTAAATTATTCTACTTGGTTGTCTCTGCCTTCACACGTTTTTCAATTTTATACCCTATGCTGTCTAGGAGCTTGCCGGGGTGCGACCACCAGCAAGGCAACTTGCCGGTCTTGAACGCAGCTGCACAGACTCCATCGTGTAGACTTGGGGCAGAGCTGGAGCGCGGGACAAAATGCGGTAGGATTCCTTCGTTTGCAGGTTTTTCGTACGAATACAGAGACGTGCAAGGAGAAATAATGAAACTATAGTTGATTTTTTTTTCAACTTCTCTTTCTTTGCTGTACTTCTTATCATATGTGAGATGAATGTGAAACGCCATTTATCCGAATATTCCATCTTCGTTCCTCCCCGGGAAACATGCACACGGGGAATCCTTCTGCATTTGTAGAAAACAAAAAGGAGAGGTATGGTAATGCAGAGACCTTGGTGGTACGTTGGTCATTTTATTCGAGCAAAGCGCTATCACACTATATTATGCATTAGTACGTGAGTAAACATGCATGAAAGTACGTGGAGCACTTACCATTATTCAGATATGCACAGGATCTGCGCCTGGCTTTGTACAAAGGGTTACACGACGTTGAGACTATGCTTGTACAAAAGGGGTTGCCAGGACAGGGCCCGACAACGACGCCTTATGGATAGAACTTGCAAAGATGCTCGATATTCCACGAGTTTTGCATACGAATACCATCTTCGGTCTCCAGATGAACTGCGCCAGGTCTGGTGACTTGTACTACCCAATAAGGGCCTTCCCACTTTGGCGTCAACTTGTTTGTTCCCTTGGCGGACTGAACGCACTGAAGGACAAGGTCACCTTCCTCAAGGCTTCAGGCATGAACCTTGTGGCTATGATAGCGGCGCAAGGCTTGCTGGTAGCATGTAGCTCGCACAGCTGCCTGATACACCCATTTTGCATCTTGTTTTCCTACTGTTATTTATGATATTTTTATGCATAATAATGCTTTATGGAGTAATTCTAATGCCTTTTCTCTCAAAATATACAAGGTTCACACAAAGAGGGAGAATACCGGCAGCTGGAATTCTAGACCTGAAAAAGCTACGTCAGGCCACCTATTCTGCACAACTCCAAATGAGCTGAAACTTCACAGAGAATTTTTATGGAATATTTAAGAATTATTGGAGCAAATAACTACCAGAGGGGGGCCCACCAGGTGGACACAACCCACCTAGGCGTGCCCTGGTGGGTTGTGCCCTCCTCGGCCCACCTCCAGTGCCCCTCTAGTGGGATATAAGTCATTTTGACCTAGAAAAATAAGGAGAGGACTTTCGGGACGAAGCGCCACCGTCTCGAGGTGGAACTTGGGCAGGAGCACTTTTGCCCTCCGGCGGAGCGATTCCGCCGGGGGAACTTCCCTCCCGGAGAGGGAAATCATCGTCGTCATCATCAGCAACAACTCTCCCATCTTGGGGAGGGCAATCTCCATCAACATTTTCGACAGCACCATCTACTCTCAAACCCTAGTTCATCTCTTGTGTTCAATCTTTGTACCGGAACCTTAGATTGGTGCTTGTGGGTCACTAGTAGTGTTGGTTACTATATGGTTTATTTGGTGGAAGATTATATGTTCAGATCCATTATGCTATTTAATACCCCTCTTATCTTAAGCATGATTATCATTTGTGAGTAGTTACTTCTGTTCTTGAGGTCACGGGAGAAATCTTGTCGCAAGTAATTATGTGAATTTGATATGTGTTTGATATTTTGATGGTATGTATGTTGTGATTCCCTTAGTGGTGTCATGTGAACGTCGACTACATGACACTTCACCATATTTGGACCTAAGGGAATGCATTGTGGAGTTGTTATTAGATGATGGGTTGCGAGAGTGATAGAAGCTTAAACCCTAGTTTATGCGCTACTTCGTAAGGGACTGATTTGGATCCAAAAGTTTAATACTATGGTTAGATTTTATCTTAATACTTTTATCGTAGTTGCAGATGCTTGTGAGTGGGTTAATCATAAGTAGGAAGTTTGTTCAAGTAAGAACAACACCTAAGCACCGGTCCACCCACATATCAAATTATCAAAGTAGCGAACACGAATCAAACCAACATGATGAAAGTGACTAGATGAAATTCCCGTGTACCCTCAAGATCGCTTCGCTTATCATAAGAGACCATTTTGGCATGTCCTTTGCCACAAAAGGATTGGTCTATCTTGTTGCATATTATTTTTCGTTACTGTTACTTGCTCGTTACAAATTATCTTGCTATCAAATTACTCATTACTTATAATTTCAGTGCTTGCAGAGAATAGCTTGCTGAAAACCACTTGTCATTTCCTTCTGCTCCTCGTTGGGTTTGACACTCTTACTTATCGAAAGGACTACAATTGATGCCCTATACTTGTGGGTCATCCAGGCTCTTTTCTGGCGCCGTTGCCGGGGAGTGAAGCTCTCTTGGTAAGTAGAAATCGGTAAAGAAAAATTATTACTACCTGCTGAAATTTATTGTCACTTGTTACTATGGAGAACAATCCTTTGAGGGGTTTGTTCGGGGTATCTTCACCTTGACCGGAACCACAATTAGTTGCCCCTCAACCTACTGTACCTACTGAAAATATTGGTTATGAAATTCCTTCGGGTATGATAGAACAAGTGCTAGCTAATCCTTCTGCAGGAGATGGAACCGAACATCCTGATATGCACTTGATATATGTGGATGAAATTTCTGGATTATTTAAGCTTGCAGGTTTACCCGGAGATGAAGCTAAGAAGAAGGTTTTCCCTTTATCTTTGAAGGTAAAAGCATTGGCATGGTATAGGCTATGCGATGATATTGGATCTTGGAATTGGAATCGATTGAAATTGGAATTTCACCAAAAAAATTATCCTATGCATCTAGTTCATCGTGATCAGAATTATATATATAATTTTTGGCCTTGTGAAGGAGAAAGTATCGCTCTAGCTTGGGGGAGGCTTAAGTCAATGTTATATTCATGCCCCAATCATGAGCTCTCAAGAAAAATTATCATTCAGAGTTTTTATGCTCGGCTTTCTCGTGATGATCAATCCATGCTCGATACTTCTTGTACTGGTTCCTTTATGAAGAAGACTATTGAATTCAGGTGGGATCTTTTAGAAAGACTTAAACGCAACTCTGAAGATTGGCAACTCGATGAAGGTAAAGAGTCAGGTATTAAGCTTAAGTTTGATTGTGTTAAATCTTTTATGTATACCGATGCTTTTCAAAAGTTTCACTAAATATGGACTTGACTCTGAGATAGTAGCCTCTTTTTGTGAATCATTTGCTACTCATGTTAATCTCCCTAAGGAGAAGAGGTTTAAATATCACCCATGTATTAAAGAGGGAATTAAGGAACCGGTAATAGCTAAAAATGAAACTATCATTTATCATGTTGATCCTGTTGTTCCTACTGCTTATATTGAAAACCCACCTTTCCCTGTTAGGATAAAGGAACATGCTAAGGTTTCAACCGTGGTCAATAAAAGTAATATTAGAGCACCTAAACCTGTTGAACAAATCAAAGTAGAACCTAGCATTGCTATGGTTAAAGGTCTCTTGGTAGAAAACATAGATGGGCATGTTATTTACTTCTGCAATGAAGCTGCTAGAATTGCTAAACCCGATGAGAAGATAAACATCAACCTGTTGTTGGCATGCCTGTTGTCTCAGTCAAAATAGGAGACCACTATTATCATGGTTTATGTGATTTAGTTGCTAGCGTGAGTGCTATTCCTTTTACCTTATATCAAGAAATTATGAATGATATAGCACCCGCTGAAATAGAAGACATAGATGTTACTATTAAACTTGCTAATAGAGACACCATCACACCACTTGGGATTGTTAGAGATGTTGAAGTCTTGTGTGGGAAAATAAAATATCCTACTGATTTTCTAGTTCTGGGTTCCCCGAAAGATGACTTTTGTCCCATTATCTTTGGTAGACCTTTCTTGAACACCGTTAATGCTAAAATAGATTGTGAGAAACAAACCGTCGGTGTTAGTTTTGATGATGAGTCTCATGAGTTTAATTTTTCTAAGTTCAATAGAAAACATCATAAGAAAGAATTGCCTAGTAAGGATGAAATAATTGGTCTTGCTTCTATTGCCGTGCCTCCTACTGATCCACTAGAATAATATTTGCTATACCATGAAAATGATATGCATATGCATGAAAGAAATGAGATAGATAAAATTTTCTTTGAACAACGACCTCTGCTTAAACACAATTTGCCTATTGAAACTCTAGGAGGTCCTCCTCCACCTAAAGGTGATCTTGTGTTTGAATTAAAACAATTGCCAGACACTTTGAAATATGCTTATCTTGATGAGAAAAATATATATCCTGTTATTATTAGTGCTAACCTTTTAGAACATGAAGAAGAAAGATTATTGAAAATTCTGAAGAAGCACCGAGCTGCTATTGGATATACTCTTGATGATCTTAAGGGCATTAGTCCCTCTCTCTGTCAGCACAAGATTAATATGGAACCTGATGCTAAACCCGTTGTTGATCACCAACGACGTTTAAATCCTAAAATGAAAGAAGTGGTAAGAACTGAAATACTGAAGCTTCTGGAAGCACGTATAATCTATCCCATAGCTGATAGTAGATGGGTAAGTCCCGTTCATTGTGTCCCTAAGAAGGGAGGTATTACTATTGTTCCTAATGATAAAAATGAACTTATTCCACAAAGAATTGTCATTGGCTATAGAATGGTAATTGATTTTAGAAAATTAAATAAAGCAACTAGAAAAGATCATTACCCTCTGCCTTTCATTGATCAAATGCTAGAAAGATTATCTAAGCACACACACTTTTGTTTTCTCGATGGATATTCTGGTTTTTCCCAAATACCTGTTTCACAACCTGATCAAGAGAAAACCACCTTTACTTGTCCTTTTGGAACTTATGCTTATAGACGTATGCCTTTTGGTTTATGCAATACACCTGCTACCTTTCAAAAATGTATGACTGCTATATTCTCTGATTTTTGTGAAAAGATTGTTGAGGTTTTCATGGATGATTTTTCCATTTACGAAACTTCTTTTGATGATTGCTTAAGCAACCTTGATCGAGCTTTGCAGAGATGCGAGCAGACTAACCTTGTCTTGAATTGGGAGAAGTGCCACTTTATGGTCAATGAAGGTATTGTCTTGGGACATAAATTTTTTGAACGAGGTATTGAGGTGGATAAAGCAAAAGTTGATGCAATTGATAAAATGCCATGTCCCAGAGATATTAAAGGTATTCGTAGTTTTCTCGGTCATGCTGGTTTCTATAGGAGATTTATTAAAGACTTCTCCAAAATTTCTAGGCCTCTTACAAATCTTTTACAAAAGGATGTTCCATTTGTTTTTGATGATGATTGTGTGGAAGCCTTTGAAACACTTAAGAAAGCCTTAATTTCTGCACCTATTGTTCAACCACCTGATTGGAACTTGCCTTTTGAAATTATGTGTGATGCTAGTGATTATGCTGTTGGTTCTGTTTTAGGACAAAGAGTTGATAAGAAATTAAATGTTATTCATTATGCTAGTAAAACTCTAGACAGTGCCCAAAGAAATTATGCTACTACTGAAAAAGAATTTTTAGTAGTGGTGTTTGCTTGTGAAAATTTTAGATCTTAAATTGTTGATTCTAAAGTGATTGTTCACACTGATCATGCTGCTATTAAATATCTTATTGAAAAGAAAGATGCTAAACCTAGACTCATTAGGTGGGTTCTCTTGATACAAGAATTTGATTAACATATCACTGATAGAAAAGGAGCTGAGAACTCCGTAGCTGATAACTTGTCTAGGTTAGAAAATATTCTTGATGACCCACAACCTATTAATGATAATTTTCCCGATGAGCAACTAGCCACAATAAATGTTTCTCATAACACTCCTTGGTATGCTGACTATGCTAATTATATTGTTGCTAAATATATACCACCTAGCTTCACTTACCAACAAAAGATTTTTTTTATGATTTAAGACATTACTTTTGGGATGACCCACATCTTTATAAAGAAGGAGTAGATGGTATTATTAGATGTTGTATACCTGAGCATGAACAGGGACAAATCCTACGAAAATGTCACTTCGAAGCTTACGGAGGGCATCATGCAGGAGACAGAACTGCTCACAAGGTATTGCAATCTGGTTTTTATTGGCTTACTCTCTTCAAGGATGCCCATAAGTTTGTTTTATCTTGTGATGAATGTCAAAGAATTGGTAATATTGGTAAGCATTAAGAAATGCCTATGAATTATTCTCTTGTTGTTGAACCATTTGATGTTTGGGGTTTCGATTACATGGGACCTTTTCCTTCCTCCAATGGGTATACACATATTTTGGTTGCTGTTGATTATGTCACTAAGTGGGTAGAAGCTATTCCAACTAGTAGTGTTGATCACAACACCTCTATTAAAATGCTTAAGGAAGTTATTTTCCCAAGGTTTGGAGTCCCTAGATATTTAATGACTGATGGTGGTTCACATTTTATTCATGGTGGTTTCCGTAAAATGCTTGCTAAGTATGATGTTAACCATAGAATTGCATCCCCCTATCATCCTCAGTCTAGTGGTCAAGTTGAACTTAGCAATAGAGAAATAAAATTAATTTTACAAAAAATTGTCAATAGGTCCCGAAAGAATTGGTCTAAGAAATTAGACGATGCACTTTAGGCTTACCGAACAGCATATAAAAATCCCATGGGTATGTCTCCTTATAAAATGGTTTATGGAAAAGCTTGTCATTTGCCTCTTGAGTTAGAACATAAAGCATATTGGGCAATTAAAGAACTCAACTATGATTTCAAACTTGCCGGTGAAAAGAGGCTATTTGACATTAGCTCACTAGATGAATGGAGAACCCAAGCTTATGAAAATGCCAAATTATTTAAAGAAAAAGTTAAAAGATGGCATGATAAAAGAATCCAAAACCGTGAGTTCAAAGCTGGAGAATATGTTCTTTTGTACAACTCTCATTTTAGATTCTTTGCAGGAAAACTTCTCTCCAAATGGGAAGGACCTTATGTTATCGAGGAGGTTTATCGATCTGGAGCTATCAAAATAAATATTGCCAAAGGTACTAACCCGAAGGTTGTCAATGGGCAAAGAATAAAACATTATATCTCAGATACTCCCATTAATGTTGAAAGCAATATTATCCAAACTATGACACCAGAATAACACATAAAAGAAACCTTCCGGAACATTCCAGAATCATGAAAAAAGAGGAGGTATGTGATACGGTAAGTAAACAGACTCCGAAAAATACGCAAAAATATTTTCCGTCAGTTTTGGAATATATTAAAAATTAGGAAAATAAGAAACAACAAGGAAGGCAACCCTGGTGGGCACAAGACACCAGCCAGGCGCGCCCAGGTGGGTTGTGCCCACCTCGGGTACCTTCCGGACTCCGTTTTTCTCCCGTTTGCTTGTTTCCCAAGATAAAAAATTCTTTATATACCCCCCAAACCTATTGACCACCGTATCACGGAGAAATCTTCTGTTTTCTTTTCTCGCTGTTTTCCTGACAGACCTGAAAATATGTCGTCTCAAGATTCTGAGGAGGAGTGCCTTGTTTCTTATCAGCCTTTAGATAAAAATATTTTCAAGGACACCTATCCATACATATGGTTCTCCGATGAGGAAGATGAAGATGAACCAGTCCCTCCTTGTTTCCAGCATGAAAGCATGGAGGCGTTATGCAAGAGGATAATAAAGCTTGAGACAAAGAATGATGAGTTGATGATAGATAATTTTACTCTCTGACGTAAGCTGGAGAAAGAGAAGGATAAACCCACTACCTCATCACCACCACCACCACCACTTTCTTCATCACCAAAGGAGACTTGAGTATCGGGTATGGGCACTCCCCTTGGCTTGTGCCAAGCTTGGGGGAGGTGCCCCGGTATCGTATCACCACCACTATCTTTTGCCTTTATTTACTTTAGTTCGATCCTTAGTTATCTTTTGCTTTAGTTGAATAAAAAACTTAGTTCGATCCTTTCTTTTCAAGTGCTTTCTTAGTGATCTATCCTTGTAATCGTGTGCGAGATATATAATAAAGTTTAGTTTGAGTTTTATTTTCTTTACTTTCATGTTCAATAAAAAGAAAAGAAATAAATGAAAAAGGTCATATGCTAATCTTATGGTAAGTAATGACATCACATAAGGAAGAGTATAAGTAGAAAATTTTATTGGAAATTTACAAACATAGCATTGGTCAATGATGCAATTCATGAAAGAATTAATAAGGGAAGAGAAGATTCACATGCAAATACACTATCTTGGACATCTTTTATGATTGTGAGCCCCCATCAAAATATTATATGCCAAAATTGTTGACGTTGGACAAAGAAGACAACTTAATGATTTATTTTTGTTCATATTCACATAGAAGTTATATTGTCATAGATCCTTTAATATGTGGTGCTTGCCCCCCATCTTTGCTAGCCAAAAATTCTGCACTAAGTAGAGATACTACTTGTGCATCCAAAACCCTCAACCCAAATCTTGTTTTGAGAGTCCACTATACCTACCGATGGATTGAGTAAGATCCTTCAAGTAAGTTGTCATCGGTGCAATTAGGCAATAAAAATTGCTTCTAAATGTGTTAGATCATTTAGTGTAAGAGAAAATTGAGCGTTGTACGAACTTGTGATGGCAAAATAATAAAGGCAATAGACTGCATAATAAAGGTTGCTAACATAAGGGGCAATATAACGTGACATTCTTTTGCTCAAAGAGATTGAGCATACAACCAAAAAGCGCATGGCAACCTCTGCTTCCCTCTGCGAAGGGCCTATCTTTTATTTTTATGAATTTACTTTTATGCAAGACTCAAAGTATCCCTCTATTCCTTTTTTATTTTTCTCCTTTTGCAAGCACCATGTGGTGAGGAAAGATCTAGGCACATATATCCAGTTGGATATGGGTGGGCATGAGTTATTATTGTTGACATCACCCTTGAGGTGAATACTTTGGGAGGCGAAACTATAGGCCCCTATCTTTCTATGTGTCTGGTTGAAACTTTTTTCTCATGTGTATGTGGTGAGTGTTAGCAATCATAGAAGACTATATGATGGTTGAGTATGTGGACTTGCCAAAAGGCTCCGATACGTGACCCTTCCTGAAAAGATGATGAATTGTAGTTGCAAAGTTAACTGAGAACATAGTTTGTTGGTTTTCAATAGAGTTTATGCTTTATACTTTGATGTTGTGACGAATTGTTACTTGTTCATGAGAAGTTTATGATAAAAGTTATGGGATAAAAGTTTTATAATAAAGTTTGTTGCTGTTATAATAATATACATGATGCTTCTATGTGAGTGTTTTGTTTTATCGACACCTCTCTCTCTCTAAGCATGTGGACATGTTTTTCAATTTCGGTTTTCGCTTGAGGACAAGCGAGGTCTAAGCTTGGGGGAGTTGATATGTCCATTTTACATCATGTTTTCCTACTATTATTTATGATATTTTTATGCATAATAATGCTTTATGGAGTACTTCTAATACCTTTTCTCTCATAATATGCAAGGTTCACACAAAGAGGGAGAATACCGTCAGCTGGAATTCTGGACCTGAAAAAGCTTCGTTAGGCCACCTATTTTGCACAACTCCAAATGAGCCGAAACTTCATGAAGAATTTTTATGGAATGCTTAAGAATTATTGGAGCAAATAACTACCAAAGGGGGCCCACCAGGTAGACACAACCCACCTAGGCACGCCAGGGCCCCCAGGCGCGCCCTGGTGGGTTGTGCCCTCCTCGGCCTGCCTCCGGTGCCCCTCTTCTGGTATATAAGTCATTTTGACCTAGAAAAAATAAGGAGAGGACTTTCGGGATGAAGCGCCGCCGTCTCGAGGTGGAACTTGGGTAGGAGCACTTTTGCCCTCCGGCGGAGCGATTTCGCCGGGGGAACTTCCCTCCCGGAGGGGAAATCATCATCGTCATCATCACCAACAACTCTCCCATCTTGGGGAGGGCAATCTCCATTAACATCTTCAACATCACCATCTCATCTCAAACCCTAGTTCATCTCTTGTGTTCAATCTTTGTACCGGAACCTTAGATTGGTGCTTGTGGGTGACTAGTAGTGTTGATTACATCTTGTAGTTGATTACTATATGGTTTATTTGGTGGAAGATTATATGTTCAGATCCATTATGCTATTTAATACCCCTCTGATCTTGAGCATGATTATCATTTTTGAGTATTTACTTTTGTTCTTGAGGTCACGGGAGAAATCTTGTTGCAAGTAATTATGTGAATTTGATATGTGTTCGATATTTTGATGGTATGTATGTTGTGATTCCCTTAGTGGTGTCATTTGAACATCGACTACATGACACTTCACCATATTTGGGCCTAAGGGAATGCATTGTGGAGTATTTATTAGATGATGGGTTACGAGAGTGACAGAAGCTTAAACCCTAGTTTATGCGCTACTTCGTAAGGGATTGATTTGGATCCAAAAGTTTAATGCTATGGTAAGATTTTATCTTAATACTTTTCTCGTAGTTGCGGATGCTTGTGAGGGGGTTAATCATAAGTAGGAGGTTTGTTCAAGTAAGAACAACACCTAAGCACCGGTCCACCCACATATCAAATTATCAAAGTAGCAAACACGAATCAAACCAACATGATGAAAGTGACTAGATGAAATTCCCGTGTATCCTCAAGAATGCTTCGCTTATCATAAGAGACTGTTTTGGCCTGACCTTTACCAAAAAAGGATTGGGCTACCTTTCTGCATATTATTTGTCATTACCGTTACTTGCTCGTTACAAATTATCTTGCTATCAAATTACTCGTTACTTATAATTTCAGTGCTTGCAGAGAATACCTTACTGAAAACCACTTGTCATTTCCTTCTGCTGCTCGTTGGGTTCGACACTCTTACTTATCGAAAGGACTATGATTGATCCCCTATACTTGTGGGTCATCACTGCCCGAAGATGATCTTCCTCGAGGAGCACAACATCGTCATGCCGGAGCTACTCTTGCACTACTTCATCATAGGCAAGTTCTCGAGGTGACCTGTATATGAGTTCCGTGGGTAGCACCGCTTCTGCACCATAGACTAGGGAGAAGGGTGTTTGGCCAGTAGCTCGATTTGGTGTCATTCTGAGTGACCAAAGAACCACCGGCAACTCATCAATCCAATGCCTCCTGCACTTGTGCAGCCTGTTGGAAGTTCTTGTTTTGAGCCCACACAACACTTCAGCATTCGTCCTTTCTGCTTGCCCGTTACTCCTTGGGTGAGCAACAGATGCAAAGCAAACCTTGCTTCCAAGGCTCTGGGTGTACTGCATGAAGGTGTAGCTCATAAATTGTGTACCGTTGTCGGTGATGGTTCTATTTGGAACCCCAAAACGGCAAACTAGTCCTTTGAAGAACTTGACGGCTGACTGCGCAGTTACCTTCCTCACTGGCTCTACTTCCGACCACTTTGTGAACTTGTCGATGGCAACATACAAGGACTCAAAGCCCCCGTAGCACGGGGGAAGCGGCCCAAGATATCGAGCCCCCAGACCGAAAAAGGCTAGGAGAGAGGAATAGTTCGGAGGGCTTGTGCCAGTTGATGTATATTCTTCGAATGGAACTGGCATGCTTCACATCTTGTTACTAGCTCAGTTGCATCTCAGAGGGCAGTGGGCCACTAAAAACCTTGCCGGAAAGCCTTCCCAACAAGGGCTCTTGATCGTATATGGGAACCACATATACCTCCATGTATTTCTGCCAACAACTTCAGTCCATCTTCCCGGCAAATGCACTTCAATTCACTCTGTTTGGCCTCTTTCTGCATAGGATGTTGTCCACAAACTGATACATACTCGATTGAAGGGCTACTTTCTCAACTTGCTCCCGTTCCTTGGGAAGTTCTCCTGTTTGGAGAAAATGAACTATCTGTTGTGCCCATGCCAGAGCTTGTGGCTCGACGACAAAGACTAAAGGCATTTCCTCGGCTCCAGGAGCGCTAACCCCGATGGCGAGAATCTGAGACTATGCTCGAGGCCGCTGCTCATCGGCAAGCACATCATCATTTTCGGCAACATTCTAATCGGCGGCTTCAGGAAGCTCTGCCAGAAAATATTTGCCGACGCTTATATTTCTCCTCTTCTTCGCTCTCGTTGACGAGGCAACTGTTGGTTGATTCAAATGGACCACAAAAGTCCCTGGTTCCACAGGTAGCTTCTGGGCAGCACACTTTGACAGCTGACCAGCAATGTTGTTTTCTGCACAGGGAACATGCTCTGTTTGTAAACCGTCAAAGTGCTCTTCCAATTTCCTCACTTCATCCATGTATGCCTCCATCAATGGGCTCTGGTAATCCTTGTTCACTTGCTTCGCAATAAGTTGCGAGTCTCCTCGGACAATCAACTTCCTGATTCCCAATTCACTGCGATTCTGAGGCCAACAAGCAGTCCTTCATACTCTGCAGTGTTATTGGTGGCTTCCTCCCTGGGAAAGTGCATTTGAATTACGTACTAGAGATGCTCTCCAGTGGGTGCGATAGGCAGCACTCCGGCACCTCGCAGTGAGAAAGCACCGTCAAAGTACATGATCCAATCCTTTTCAATTTCCCCATCGGGGAGGGTTGATTCCTGGATCTCATCATCTTGTGTTGGCGTCCATTCTGCGATGAATTCTGTCAATGCTCTGCTCTGAACAGTTGATGTGCTCTCAAATTTGAGTGCAAAACTTGACAGCTCTAGTGCCCACTCTACTATCCTACCAGTTGCCTCTGGATGCACTTCAACGGGAGGACCACGGTAATCTCGTGCGCTTGGAAATAGTGGCGCAGCTTCCTTGAGGCCATGAGTAGGCCAAAAAGCAATTTTTGCACGCCTGAATATCTTGACCTAGCCCCCTGTAAGAGAGAGCTGACAAAGTACACCGGCTGCTGCACCACCTTCTTCTTCGGTGTAATATGCGGGCCTACTACCTTCTCTTGAACCGTTCCTGCCTTCCCGGTATCCGGGCCTGCTGGGGAGGACTCTGCTTTGCCGTGGGATAGCTTTGCCACTGTCGTTTCCTCATCGCTAGCTTCTCTCTGCGCAACCAGTGCAACACTGACCACTTGGTTTATTGTTGCTATATAACAGCAACGGTTCCTGTGGCTTAGGCGCGACTAAAGTTGGCGCAGATGACAAGTATCTTTTTAGATCTTGTAGCGTGGCCTCCGCTTCCAGAGTCCATTTTGCTGGACCTGCCTTTTTCAATATCTTGAAAAATGGCAGGGCACGCTCAGCAGACCTTGAAATGAACCTGCTCAAAGCTGCGACGCAACCGGCAAGACATCGCACATCCTTGACGGTCCTGGGTGCTTGAATCTGCTCGATAGCTTTGGTCTTGTTGGGATTTGCTTCGATTCCATGCTGGGACACAAAGAACCCGAGGAGCTTGCCGGATGGAACTCCAAACACACACTTCTGGGGTTAAGCTTCATGTTTATTTTTCGCAAGTTTGCAAATGTCTCCTCCAAATCTCCAATGAGGGTTGATTTGTCCTTGGTCTTGACCACTATATCATCCATATAGGCTTCTACATTTCTGTGCAACTGTGGCTCAAAACCAATCTGAACTGCTCTTGCAAACATTGAACCAACACTCTTTAGTCCAAAAGGTATACATACAAAGCAATACGTGCCACATGGAGTACTGAATGCGGTCTTTTCCTCATCTTCCTTAGACATGAATATTTGGTGACATCCTGAGTATGCATCAAGAAACGAGAGCAAATCACAGCCGGTAGTGGAGTCTACAATCTCATCAATGTGTGACAAGGGGAATGGATCCTTCGGACATGCCTTATTGAGATCAGTGTAATCAATACAAAGTCTCCATTTCCCATTTGCCTTGTGCACGACAACTGGGTTTGCCAACCAATTTGGATGTAACACTCCTCTAACCAAACCTGCTGCCTCAAGTTTCTTGATCTTTTCAGCTATGAATTGTTGCCGTTCCAAAGCCTGCTTCCTGACCTTCTGCTTGACGGCTGAGCATGAGGACATACAGCAAGGTGGTGCTCAATTACCTCCCTGGGAACACCGGGGATGTCTGATGATTGCCATGCAAACACATCTACATTCACTTGCATTAAGGCAACGAGCGCGCTTTCCTATTTGCTGTCTAGAGCGGCACCAACGGTGAAAGTACCACTAGTGTCGTCCTCCCTTGCTGGCACCTTCTTGGTCGCAGGTGGAGTGGCTTTGGACCTCTTGCCGGCAGAGCTTTTCGGCAAGTCCTCAACAGGTGCACAGCACTCTGAGGAGGCGTGCTTCCTGGAAGTCTTGCTAGATGTCTTGCCGGGTTTCTGGCTTTTCTTTTCCTTGGCGGGGGCTGTGGTCTTAATGGACTCTGCTGCCACCGCCTCTCTGTAGAGCTTGTCTATGCATAAGAGTGCATCTTTCTTGTCGGAGTTGATGGAGATGACACCCATGGGCCCTGGCGTCTTTAGCGTGTTGTAGGCATAGTGCGATGCTGCCATGAACTTCGCCAAGGCTGGGCGACCGAGGAATCCATTGAACGACAAGGGGATCTTAACAACATCAAACACAATCTTCTCTGTCTTGTAATTGAGCCCCCCGCCAAACGTCACCCACAGCGTGATCTTTCCCTTAGGTTGGCTCCTTCCCAGGTTGATTCCTTGGAATGTCCCGATCTTCTTGAGCTCTTCCTCAGGAATTTGCAGCCTCTCGATCACCTCAGGGGAGATCAAGTTCAAGCCAGCCCACCGTCAACCAGTATTTTCGTGACCTTGAGGTTGCGTATTGTTGGTGAGACTAACAACGGCAAACATCCGACCGCAGTTGTGCGATCAGGGTGGTCCTTAGCGTCGAAAATAATAGGCGTGTGGGACCACTTGAGGGGCTTTTGAGCATCCACTGCTAGCTCTGTTGCATTGACTTCACGTGCCCATAGCTTGAGCTGGTGGTGAGAGGAGTGCAAAGATGCACCCCCGTCAATGCACATGGCCTCTGTTGCCTTCTGGAATTCTGGTTCACTAGACTCGTCGTCATCTTCCTCTTCAGTCTCTTAGTCCTCCTTTTTCTCTCTGCCCCTGGCGGGTTTTTCTTTCTTCTGGCTAGTATTGCCACGACGCCCACCTCGGCCGTCATGACCCTTCTTTTTGGACCCACCCGTACCATCCTGGCCCTTCTCCTTGTCCAGCTTCTCGTGCTCAGCTTTCTGTTTCTCAACTAGTTGTTCGACTTGGTGGCATTCCCGGAGGTCGTGACCTTTAGTATGGTGGATCTTGCAGTACGGCCCGTCAGATTTGCCGGTCTTCTCCCCCGCCGTGGCAAGCTGGCAATCAGCGCTTGCAGCTGCTTCCTCATTGGTGCTTTTCGTCTTGGTCTTCTTGGCGGGGCTAGAATCGACGGATCCCTATACGGCCATAACTGACTTTTCTTTGCGCTTTCTGTTGGGCCTTCGACCTTTCTTATTCGGGGCGGCGGCATCGTCGTCATCAGAGTCGGCTTCGATGCCATCATCTTACTCAGGAAGCCTTCTCCCTTCTTCAGCCCACGCACACTTGTCCGCCAATGTGTAAAGCTCGTTGACGGTTTTCAGCAATCAAATATGCATCTTCTCCCACATCTTGCGATTGCACACATTTGTGTGGAATGCGACAATCACAGTCGCATGGTGTATGTCCGGAATGTTGCGGTGCACACGACTGAATCTCTGGATGTATTTGCACAGATCTTCTCCTTCCTTTTGTGGGATCACTTGCAAGTCGCTGGTAATCCCGAAACTTTCTGTCCTCCGGTAAAGGCACCAATGAACTCATTGCAAAGATCTAACCACAAAGAAATGATATTTTTTGGAAAATTTATCAACCAAGATCTCACATTGTGCTTGAGCACCAATGGCAAATAGTTGGCTAAAATCTTCTCATCCCTTCCTCCAGCAGCTTGCATGGCAATCGTGTAAATGCCAAGCAATTCTGCCGGGTTGAGCTTGCTATCATACTTTTCTGGTACTTCAGATTTGAACACACGGACAGGCGGCCAACGGACTTGCCGCAGCTCACGTGTGAAGGTGGGGCACCCAACCTCGTAAGGTAGGTACCCACCAACAACGAGCACCAGGTCATCAACGACTGGACCATTGCGCTTGTCTGATTAACGGAGCGCCTCCCGGTGTTGTTCGATGGTTGTGCGAGCATCTTCTGCTTGTCTGTCCAGCAGCACCTGCAGCTGATCTGGCTGTGTCCGCGGATCTGAGGAAGCCATTGACACATCATCGGGCTGTCCGTTCTGCTTGGTCTGCAGCGTGCGCTGGTGCTGCTACTGGGACTGTTGCCGTGGAGGTGATTGCAGTGTGGGTGCACTGCCTGCCACACGGCCATCAGTTTGAGCTACGGGAGCAGTTGGTGGGCACCGCGAGGGCTCCACTAACTGGGACCTATTTGCATAGGCAAACTCAATTAGGCTCCGGATGGTGGCTCTCCACTCATCCATCTTTCCTGCTACTGGCGGAAAATCCAACAGCATCTGGGCTCGTGCCATCGCCTTCGTCACCGTCAAAGGCATCTAGGAGCGCGAAGAACGAGACATCGCTCGACTCCTAGTAAAGCCAGTAGGAGCGCCATTATGATCGTGTCGCTGAACCGCGGGAGTGATGGTAGGTTGGCGTGGCAGGAGCATCGCCTGGAGATCTTGAACTTGATCGACACGCGACTTGCCGTGCGGGCGCTACTGCGGAGATACAACAACACCACTTGGCGTCACGTCGCACCCATCTTGTGATAGACGTGGCGTGTGTCTCGACGTCGTTCCCCTTGCCACCGTCACCGGCTGTGTAGCGGCGGGAGGGTCGCGGCTCGCTCCTGACTGAACAAGGGTCACTTCGATGGCTGCATCCGCCGGTGCGCTGAGGAGGCGGGAGATGCTCGCCCGCACCATTTGCGCCATTGTTGCTATCTTCACCGGAGTGTCGATGAAGATGTCCAGCTCCGGCGCCTCCACCGCCCGTTCCCACCGCAGTGGGCATGGCGACCGTACCTCCTGTCCGGCCGCGCCCATCATGGCGTCCGCACCGTCTGCGGCGGCGGCACCGCCTGCGCCACCCACAGACAAGCGAGACGGAAGCTCGGACGTGGAGGGTTTCGGCACCATGGAGCCCTTCTTCTTGGGCGCCATGGATGATGAAGAAGAATCTAAAGTCGATGAAGCTGATGCACCGCTTGCTCCCTCGGTTTACGCCAATGCACCCCCTACCTGGCGCGTTAAAGATGTCGGCGTGGAGCCGGCGATCTAAAGGACAATGCTGCCCCTTTCTGGTTCGGCGGGGGGTGCACTCAATGCAAAGAGCAAGAACAACAAGAGGCGCTGCAGTTTTACCCAGGTTTGGGCCGCTGAGAAGCGTAAAACCCTTCTCCTGCTTTGGTGTATTGGATGGGTGTGTGCACAAGTAAGGATGATGACGAACCCCTCCGTGATTGTTTCCCCCTCCGGCAGAGTGCCAGAAATGGTCCCCAGATGGGATCTCTCGAGAACAGAGGCTTGCGGCGGCGGAAAAAGTATTTCAGGGACTCCCTGGTAGATTTTCTGATTTTTGGGAATTTATAGAGGCGGAGTTAGGTCAAACGGAGTCTTGTGGGCCCCACTAGGTACTAGGGCGCGCCCTGGTGCCTAGTGGGCCACTCCTTCATCTTCTTGTTCCTTCCAGAAGCTGCCAGGGTCTCTTATTGCCAGAAAAAATCTCCAAAAAGTTTCGTGGCATTTCGACTTCGTTTGGTACTGATATTCTACAAAGTCAACAACAAGCAAAAAACAACAACTGACACTGGGCACTAATTTAGTAGGTTAGTCCCAAAAAATGATATAAAATTGCTTGTATATGTATATAAAACATCCAAGATTGATACTATAATAGCATGGAACAATAAAAAATTATAGATACATTGGAGACGTATCAAACGCATATGAAGAATTTGTGAATAGAGTGAGTTGAGCTTAGCATAGAGGGGAGCGGGTTCGATCACATCCACATAGATGAAGAAATCCAACTAAAGAATATATATATATATATATATATATATATATATATATATATATATACATATACATATATATATAGGACAACACTATTATGATCATGGTATTAGAATAGTTATTTGGATCACAGCCAGCCCTATAAGGGCCCGACAGCTCCCTCCTGAACTTCCAAACCCGACGGCCCGAACCCCATGGCCCGACTAGGTGACCGACCAGGTGCCGTGATTTGCGTCCACCCCCTTCGGGATCCCAACCCCGCCTTGCCTCCCCTCTCATCCCCTCGAGCACTGGCCGACCATCGCCTCTGCCGTGACTCGCCGCCGACGACCGGATCTAGGTCCTCCCCTCCCATCTACCACCGTCGCCGACCGGATCCAGCTCCGCCCCCTCCGTTGCCACCTCCTGTCCGACTGCAGGTGCGGGTGAGCGAGCGACGGCGAACGCCGGCACGTGGGAACCTGCGACACCTGGAGGCAGCGAAGCCGCCAGACTTTCTGCGAAGAACCACCATGGACTTCTGGAAGCTTCCTCCTCCTTCCATCCTCACCTCCCAATGGCTTAGCAGAGCTGATGATGGCCAAGGCGCAAGGTACGGCGAACGGCGCGGCCAAGGGAGCATCTCAGCGGCGGAGGCCGCATCGGCGGCGCCTTCAAATCTAGCAACGAATGCGGCACCACAGGTAGATGAACTTCCTCCCTCTTCTTGCCTCCTCCTTCAATCTTGCCTTACCTGATCTTCTTGCTTCATGCAGATGAACTTCGCGCCCTCTACAAGACATGGAATGCCATGGGATTCCTCTCCCAACTCTCCGACGAATTGCTCTCAAGGTGGCCTATCTACTGCTGGAAAAAGGTTGGCCGAACTTTTATCCAAGGTATAGTTGAACTTCCTGCTGTCTGTTATTTTCTTTCAGCCATGTGAAGTTATGGTTGTGTGTGAGCCTCAGTCCAGGCTGCAAAAAATAAAAAATCTGCCTGCATTCATATGTAAAAACCATGTGAAGTTCAACTAGTAAGTGGGCTAGAGTTCAGGTTGGTATGTATCTGGTTGTGTGCAAAAAAAAGGAAAATAAAACAAACATGTGATCACATGAAGGTCAGGTTGGTATGCATTAGTAAGTTCAACCATTCCAACTCATGAAGATCAGGTTTTTAACTGTAGACATTATTTCCCCTTTGCAAACCAAAAGTTCAGACTATGGAGAGTGCTCAGTTCAGGTACAGAAAAAATCAAATAGTGTAGAATTCAGAATGTGAGGTTCATTCTGTGAAGAGTGCTCAGTTCAGGTACACAAGTATAGGCAGATGCTCAGCTCAGTTCAGAGTGTGATACCTGTCCTAGGAAAAATATGTACATGAACAACACTTTTATATGAGAAGTTAAGGCTGTGAATAATGCTCAGTTCAGTTACACCAGTATAGGCAGATGTGACTTGTGTGCTAACACATTCTTTTTTTTATGCCAGCAGGATGAAAGACGCAGAAAGAAGGTTAGAACTTCCCAGCAGCAAGTACACAACCCTAAGCCTGTACGCGTTGTGCCGCCCCCTCAATGGGTCACACCTCAAACACACCAACAGCATTCCCAATCCGCTCCACACCAAAATTGGGTGACACCCAAAACACATGCAGACTTCCAAGATGCTGGGTCACAGCCTGATCCGCACCACTTTGCGCCTCCACCTAATTGGATGACGCCGGAAATCCCCCGCAGATTCTTTGTATCCACCAGCAGACTTCCAAGCACACCGATGGAGGAGGGTGTTATCTCAAGTCTTGCGTGTAACTCTGGAGGTTATCCTATGTGTAACTTTGAAGGTTATCCTGGTGTGGCTCGTCAATGTGAAAGGGCAGCAAGTAAACCGGATGCCAGGACAAATCCAACAGGAACGCACACACGGAGGAGAGTGCTCTGCACACTACCGCCGTTGGATGATGTTGCTACTGCTACAACTCAGGATCGTACGGGACATGAGGTAGATGGATTGCTTCACAGAACAAAAGAGCAAACTAAAACCAGGATCGCCATACCTCCACAACCACCACAAGCAAAAAGGACGCAAACAAGAGATAGGCCATCTTCAGCCCTCCTTCCTCCTCGTGATCCACTCCTTCACCCCACTATGATAACTCCGCCGTGCCCATCCCAGAGGGCCAGCAGCAGACTCTGGTGGAGTTGTGATCATACACGCACGTAAGTGAACAAAATTTAAGTATTTATATATGCATCTTGTATGATCTGTAATTTTTCTGCTCCCTCCAGGATAACAAGTTTATAAACTGCATTTTAACATACCGTTTGGATTTTTTTTTCTTTTCTGCAGATGCCAGATCTCCTGGATTATCTAATACCAAGACTAAAGATGCCATTCAAGAATGTAGAGAAAGCCAGAGAATTTTACAACAGATATGCCAGACATGTTGGTTTTGGAATCAGGAAGACGGGAGGGAATGACAATCACAAGTATTTTGTTTGCGCGTTCCAAGGGAAACTCACAACTTCTGTTTCAGAGGCTGACAGGAAGCAAAACAAAACATCGCAGAGGACATGTTGCAATGCAAGAATGAGGGTGAAGGTGCAGGAGGATAACACATGTGTGGTAGTGGACATTGAGTACAATCATAATCACCACCTCATGCAAACTGATGACATGCTGGTATTCTTGCACACACACAAGAATTATGACACCACTATTTTGGAGTACGTAAAGCTCTTGCAGTACCATGATGTCAAACATACAACAATCATGTCCATGCTATCCGAAAATGAAGATGGAGGCTACTTCCTAAGCATGACCGGACGAGACCTACTAAACCAGTAAGTATTGAAAAATGCACATACTGCAATGTACATAGCATCCTAAGTCACCACCCTTGCTAGCAAAAATAACAAATGCATGTTTGCATATAATTTGCAGGAAAGCCATGAATGCAAGGAAAGATGATTTGGATGACGTATTGAAACTTGTATCTTTCTTTAAAGACATGAAGGCAATCAATGATGAGTTTTTCTATGACATACAAGTAGACAACGAGAATGCAATTAAAAACATTTTCTGGTCCAATGCAAGCTGCCGATGAGCATATCAAGACTTTGGCGATTGCGTAACATTCGACACAACTTACAAGACTAACAGATTTCGTATGCCTCTGGGAGTGTTTGTTGGAAGAAACCACCATTTGCAGTCAATGATATTTGCTGTTGTCCTGATCAGAGACGAAGATGCAAAGTCATTCAAGTGGATGTTCGATACATTTGTACGGTGCATGAACAACAAACACCCAATTTGCATTCTAACAGGTAAGTTCAAAAAAACTCTACAAGTTTCATCATCTTTTCAGCTCTGGGTGTATATTGGGTATACTGGTTTTAACTGAAAATAATGTAAACCAAGCAGTTCAACCACTGGTAGCACAGAAGTCCAACAACAGTACAAGAAGCAAAATTAATATGTCACATGTTTAGAAAAATATAGTTCTGGATGTGAAGTTCAAATATAGGAATCATAGAAGTTCAAGAACACTGCTGTAAGAAAAATATATGTAACATGTTCAAAAAAATATAGTTTTGTCTGTGAAGTTCAATCACTGGTACCACAAAAGTTCAACAACACTGCTATAAGAAAAAAAGTTGTGACATTATTAGATAGTCCTACTGCTTCCTGTGATGTTCAAGTACTTGTATCACATAAGTTCACCATCAGTGCAAAAGAAAGCAAATTTCATTTTTTTAATTCATGTAGACCAGTGCCCGTCAATGGCGAAAGTTATACCACAATCATTCCCAAATACCGTCCACAAGCTATGCCGTTGGCACATCCTGAAGAAGTTCAAGGAATACCTCACGTTGCTGTACAATAAGTATAAAACATTCAAAGAGGAGTTCACAGCTATATTAAACTGGCCGCTAATGCCAACAGAGTTTGAAGCTGCCTGGGCTGCACTCGTGCAAAAGTACAACCTGCAGAATGACCGGATGATGATGCAGCTGTGGAGTGATAGGAAACTATGGATATCAGCATATTACAAGAACATTTTCTGTGCTAGAATGACTTCTACACAACGAAGCGAGAGCATGAATCACGTGCTCAAGAGAGGGTTTGTCAAGGGGACCCAGAACCTACACAAGTTTGCTAGGCGGGTAAATGCTTGCATACAAACTCGGATGCAGAAGGAGAACGAGCAAACAATGGCCAGCATGGTATTAAGACAAAAAAACACCCCAATATTGTGACTTCCTTGAACATGTGCACTTGGCATTTAAAATGAAACTCATGACTCTGCTCGACTAATATCTTATTTTTTGACATGTGTAGAGCAATCCTGTGACAAAAACAAATTACGGCTATGAGGAAGACCTGGCTATCAAGTACACGAAAGCCGTGTACAGCAAGATGAGGAATAGGATGAGAAAAGCCACACTATTTTGCGCAAAGCCTACAACAGAGGCCACTAAGTACCTTGTGTACTACCACAACAAGGGTGGCCATGATGATGAAGAAAGATTTGCCTGGTCAAAGCATGAATTCCAGGTTGTAGCTGACCCAGAGAATGAAATATATGAGTGCGAATGCAAGCTTTGGGCACACACAGGCGAGCGGAAAAACAAACTCATTAAATAGCTAAACTAGTAGTATCATATCAATATATGAAACTCATTGCTGGCTCACAAACTATGTATTCTGCATTCATCACAAATGTAGGTCTGTTCTGCCTTCACATAATGAACATACTAGACTACCTGAAGCCTGACAAATTTCTAAACAAGTATATCCTGAAACGATACACAAAGAGTGCAAAATCACAACCAACATTTGATACAAGGGACTACAACACAATTGCATCGGATGGCAGCTCAAGACTATCCAAGCAAGACATCCTGCTGTAGCTAAATTCGACGGTTAACAAGAAAGCGATGAGATGTGAACAACAATATGACAGAGCCTTCTATGTTCTCAAGAGGCTCGTGGAAGAACTTGATGCAATACATTCAGCAAATAAAGCAGATGCTGACGAAAGGATGGCTGAAGAGGATGCTGAAATTGAAGATGAGCTTCATTATTATGAAGCTGAAATGCTCTAGACCGCTACTCAAGCCGACCGATGCAAGAAGGATGTTGACCAATTAATGCAGTAGCAGCAGCAAGAGACGATAAAACTGCCGCTGTACTCTGAAACAAAGGGTAGGAAGAAACTTTCTGCAGCAAAGAAAAGTGACCAGAGAGCTCAAATAAAGGCACCATCTGCAGATAGAGTCGTCGTGCTGGATGAGAATGGAGTGCCACTTGGGCACAGGCAATGTAGTGTGTGCAAAAAGGTTGCAGGACACAACAAACTCACTTGTCCAACACTCTTAGAAAGAAACAATGCCGAGGAGGTCAAGCAACCCAAAGTTCAAAAACAACAGCCCAAAGTTCAAAACAAAACAAGGGACCACACCCAGAGAAAGCTAGCAGCAGGCCTTGTAGCATATGCAAGGAATATGCTACACACAATGCACGAACATGTCCGAAGCGCGCAGAAGCTGAAAAGACAAGCCAAAAGCCAGAAAAGAAAAAGAAAGCAAAACCTAGAGCCAGCATCAAGGAAGTGGTGGAAGATGAAGAGGAGGATGAGGAAGACGAAGATGAAGACATCATTGAAGAAGAGGAAGACGAAGAGGAAGATGAAGAGGAAGACGAAGAGGAAGAGGTACATGTCAAACAAAAACCACTACAAGCAAAGCCTAGGAGGAGCGCAAGGCTGATGAACAATTAGACTAGGTCGATTAAACAAACCAAACTTATGTCATGCCAGTGTACAGAATGTTATTCCACTATTGAACAGTATTTTAGGAGAAGCTTACTCGAACTTCTATTGTAGAAGTTTCAAAGAAATTATACAGTAGAAGTTCAAGTAATCTTACTATAGAAGTTCTGGTATGTTATGAGAGGAGGTGCTGGTGATGTATTCCATAAAAGAGCAAGCAGGAATAAATGAACATACACTATGAAGTTCAAGTAATCTTACTGTAGAAGTTCTGGTATGTTATGAGAGGAGGTGCTGGTGATGTATTCCATAAAAGAGCAAGCATGAATAAATGAACATACACTATGAAGTTCAAGTAATCTTACTACAGAAGTTCTGGTATGTTATGAGACGAGGTGCTGGTGATGTATTCCATAAAAGAGCAAGCAGGAATAAATGAAATATACACTATGAAGTTCATGTAAGCTTACATAAGAAGTTCTGGTATAATAATCGATGTAGGAAAATATGCTTGATAAATAAGTATTGCCGTATAAACTAAGCTAGTAAGCCTAAGACGACGCGTGCAGATATGAAGTTCTGTTTGGATACCTAGAGAAGTTCACGTAGAATGCCGACAAGATAAAGAAACGTAAAGGAGTGCATGAGAATATTTTTACACGAAGTTCTAGTTGAAAACTATTCGCAGTTAAAAAATCACAAAAAGCACATATAGATTCTATGCAAAAGGCTACATCTTGATTGAGTTGAAAAATAATAATACATTATACAACACAAAAATTCTCTCCATCTGAAACCAGCAGCCCAGCCAGATCTCAAGCAGAAGTTCAAGTTCATATGTTGGGGCCAAAATTAAACAACACTGGATTTGTCGGCATAAAACACTGTCCAGAAAAAAACCAGCAGTTCAGCCAGAACCCAGGCAGAAGTTCAAGTACATATGTTGGGGAAAAAACATACAACACTGGAATACTGAAAACGATGCAATACATTGAAATTCATAAGCCAACCATTCTTCATACCAGATACATTTGTCCTCAATAACATAAATAACAGTGCTGCAGCTGTAGATATACAAATTACTAAATCATTCTTACAACCAAATCTTTACGAAATTGTTCCAATCATTATCAAACCAAATCTTTATGAAATCAAATCTACACTAAAAACCAATGTTTCTACACGTAGAATTCACGGGCCCAAGGACTGGATCTCGGCAGGAAGCTCTCCACGCACAATTTCATTCTTCTCGCTGAAGACTAGAGTGTGCATGAACTCGGCCTTCCAGTCATCTACAGCAGCCTGCAAACAAAAAGAATGAAAGATAAAAAACAGTGAAGGATAACTAAAACCACAGCAGGAGCGTGTCGGCAAAAACACAAAAAAAACATGAAAGGATGATGAGACAAGAACAAGGACAAAACATACTTCCACATCACCAAAATCTTCAACAAGCTCATCACCATCATATGTAGAGCAGAGTTTCATGGCGAAGAAACCACAATCACTATTCACTTGCTTTGGGACATCAATAAAAGTCGGCCTCTTTGCAATAGTCACCCAGTTTGGCTGCTTGCTTGCTTTGTACTCAGCCTTGCCGTACATCTCCTCCAGCAACCTAACGAATCTCTTGATCTGCCAGAAATGACAAATACGATAAAATCAAAAACATCTTAACCAAATAGCTAAGTTCAGGTACATAAAAGTGACACTTGCATAAAATCCAACTAAACGATACCAGAAGTTCAACTGTCAAATGATAGTCAGTTCAAGCACACAACTTTGAAGCAGTATTACCAAACAGCGATAAAAATATTTTGTCAACGGAAGGCAGAATAAAATTCATGTCAAAAAGAGAATATGACAGGAGGTTCAGGCTAAGAAACACTCACGATATTTTGGCAGTCTCCGTGGAAACTTGTTTGTGAAAGTCCCCTATTAGAGTAAGGAAGTGAATCAAGGATGTCAATGCTCCCACGATATCTATTCAGCACATACACACTGTAGTGCGCTATTTTGCCAATTGGCTTGAAAAGTATCAAAAAAACCTGCCAAGATTGAAAAAATGGTGAACACAAACTATAAACCATAAGTATTGAACAACTGAGATGAACAAAAACTTCTTGACAAACTCAGCAAAAGGATGTATGTAAATAAAAAAAAATCAAGAGTTATGAAAACCTAACCATCTTTGCGTTAAGAAGGTCTTCTTCCTTACGAACAAACATTGGGAGGAGTGCAGTCGATTTTTTTACATCAAATTTTGGAACTGATGCACCGAAAAAATCATACTCCAGGCAGTACTGCATTCACAAACAGACCATCAAACAAAAGATTAAGAACACGAAAATAATCACGACAAATAAAAACACCTCCCAATGCCACTTCACCAAAACTAGCGCAAAAAAGGGAGATAGGGTTACAAGAACAAAAACCTGTATGAAGTAGGGACTCAGAACAACCCTGTCAGCACAAGAGAAGATATCAGAGGTCTCCGGCTTATCCTTCCACAAGTTTATGAGAAAGTCCATTATGTCTCCTTCCATCTGCTGCCCTTCACCGAATTGAGTATAAAGGACATGTCATGTGAGGTCAATCACATTCCGAGGGACGGTAAACATGGAGTAGCTTGTCCTGCAGATTTAAAAGATGGGAAAAATATTAGAAGCGCAACTCCAAGACAAGGAGAATGAATAGAAGTTCAGATACTATTACATCAGAAGTTCACAAAAAATAGCATGTCTGGTAGCAAAAACATAAGAAAGAATACTCACCCAGAATACTTCTTCAGACCATCTTCACTAAGCACAAACTGTTTCAACCTCCGGGCCTTAGATAGATGAGGGTAACTGTATTTATTTACGGGAGCGACAGCAAAATGCCACTTCATAGGAAATCTTGCTGCTCTCTTCGAGGAAGTTATGTTGCCAGACTCAATTGCCAGATTCCTCCTGGTGATGACAGCATTCTTCACACCTATCCCAACAACAGTAGCAATAGCAGATTTACCCTTCTTCGGGTAAGCAATCTTCTCAAAATAATCATCCGACGAAATCACCTCTGCTTCGACTACACCAACCTTCCTAGAGCAAGGGGTATTTGGAGCAGCACCAATACCAACAGGTTGCTTCCCCAACTTGGAAGGAATAAGGGTTCGAGAGCTATCATCTTCTCTCGGAGTTGTACTCATCGATTCCTCCCAAGGTTGGTATTCCTGTGACCCGAGGAATAAGTAGTGGTAATCGGTCAAGTCCAACGGCTCCGCTGTCAAAAAAAGGAAAAAAAGACCATTAAATATAGCTGAAGTTCAGGTACAACACAATGTATAGTCCAACAAATATAGATGACATGATTACTACTCAAGTTGACCTAAAAAATGTGTTGCATTTAAAATCTAATGAAGTTCAAGCACAACCCCAAGGCACAGTTCAAGATAAACTGATGAAATGGAAAACATTCAACTACAGGTAACAAAAGCATGAAAAGGTATCATCTCTGAAGTTCATGTAGAATAAAAGCTGCTGTCCAAGTAAGCAATGACTGGAAAAAATACTGAAACAAAATACACAAGCAAATAAAAGACAATGAAGTTCATGTAGAATAAAAACTGCAGTCCAAGTTTCAAGACTTACATGAATAGTAGCCAAACAGACAATAGAAGTCTGTTTCAAACAAGTTGGAAGAAGCAATTGAGTACAACCATGTCTTCCTGATATCCAAGATATTATCATGGGAATAGTTTGCAAGAACCCCTTCATGAAACGAATTAACATTCGTAAGCATGAAGAATCCGCAGTCGATACTGTCATCAAACAAAGAGAATAGTGTTAAAACAAAAAGAAAGCCAAAGCATAAAAGACGTTGCAGCTTATGTACAACTACAATTAAACAGAAAGTGATAGAGAGAAAGTGGAACTCATACTTGTTAGTCTGTTGGGGGACATCAATCCAATCCAAAGGGAAATGGTCAATAGAAAGTGGACCGAAGGGTGTCTCCCTGTCATTGCTGGCATTGTTCCAAAGCTTCTGGATGTTATCAGTCATCCGCCGAAACAGGCGTACCACACATTCATCATTTGGTCCATAGTAGGAGTTAAGAAGCTGGAACCTTGAATTCTTCAGGTCAAGAAATATGGAAACCCAATGACCAACACCACCGAAGTGAGCAGGAATTTCAGGTGGGTCAAACGTGGGAAAAACAACCTGGCGCAAGATAAACACACAAATCATTAAAACTGAAATTAATATCAAGAGCACAAGAAAATAAAACAAATATAAACAGAGAGGATCACAGTGGAGACAAATAGAGAGACAAAGAACAAAATATTGCTTACAGAATCATGCGCATCCATGCTATCTGGACCAGTCGCTAAGAAGTACTTCCTCACACGGGAATCAAACTGCCCTCTGAAAATCTTGTCCTAATATAATGCAAATAACAGCAACCTATGAAATACAATGAGACCAACAAGTTTTAACTAATATGGTAAAGAACAACAGAAAAGAAATTACTATAGGGTTGACTTACACAAACCCAATACGGCAGGATGAGTTTTTCTGATTCCTGGTATTTGGCACGTAGACAATATAGTGCAACCTCAGCTACATTAGATCCAAGCATTCTGCGAGGAGAAAAAGACATTGCAACATCTTCAACAGTAGCTTCACACTCATTGTTTTTGAACATAATCTTTGATCTAAAACAAACAAAAGAAAGTAAAGAAGTTCAGCATCAGAAACTCAAGAAGTTCATCACATAGAAAAGCATAGAAGTTCAGCTACATAACAAACAGGCACTACAAAATGTTAGACATTCAGCATCAGAAAAGTAAAGAAGTTCAGCAACAGAAAGTAAAGAAGTTCAGGTATAAAACCACAGGCAGTTCATAAGTTAGATGATTATAAATTCTGACCAGCTGCACTCACCTCCTAGAACAATCATTCTTAAGCCTAGTTACACTGAAATAAAAGTCATCAACCTTCTTTTGGACGACAGCAAGTTCACTATCTGCTCAGCAAAGGAATAGAAATTAAGAGAAACATACAAACACATAGATCACGACAGGAGCAACAAACAACACAAGCACATCTCAGATGGTACACCGAAAGATAAAACCACAGGATTATAAACATCACAACCCATGCATTACAAACCTTCCCCCACATAAAAACAACATCACTTCACTTTATTTACAAACCACACGACAAAGCACAAACCAGAAGTTCAACTTGCACCACACAGACAGTACATAGAGATATCAAAGACTCAAACCAACAACAAAAAGGATGGGGATGTGGAAAGAAGAGAGAAGCATGCTCCTCTCTTTATGGATTCTTGCCTAGAACAGTTGCAGCACTGGAAAGATCATTCTCCTTTCCCAAGCTATCACTTTCAGTCTCTTCGTCATCATCTCCAGTAGACATTGCAGTGTCGTCGGCAAGCACACCAGTAGCAGCTGGAGCAGCTGGAGAATCTGAAACAACAAAAACTATTGGTTGTGCTGCAGTAGGAAGAGCTGGAGAACTAGCATCAACAGCAACTGATGGCTCTGCTGCAGGAAACTTCTCCGGGCCAGCACGAGAGCTGCCAGTCTGAACAGCAGCCTCGATGGGATCTTTCTCTGAAATAATATCTCCAGCTGTCTTGCCCTGCTCAGCATCAGAAACCCCAGCACCGATGGACGACTGAGGTTCAGTTGGATCCAGCCCATCGGAGCAGCCAGTGCCTGATACAGCCTTGTCTGCAACCTTCTCTGAAGGAACACTAGCATCGTCATTCTGCAGCAAGAACAAAAGGTCAATTAAAATGGGCACATAGTAAAAAAATGTACAAGAAGTAAAATAAAAATGAAACAAATGGACAAGAAAAATGATACTTTAGGATCACTGTCATGAACCTCATCAACAAATAAATCATTTGCGGGAGCAGATTCATGCACAGGGACAGTTGCACTTTCAGGTAAAACATCCTCATCAACCCTAACACCATCATCAACAGCCTACAAAAATCACATAGAACACAATGTCTTAGGAGAAGTTCACATTATATAATTAAAGAAGGTCAGCTATGACCACTGACACATGGAGGAAGTCCAAAGACAGTAAACATAGATGGCCAGATATCAAACTACTATCATACAAAGGAAAAAAGGGCCAGTTATGGAAAGCATAGAAGTTCAGATACTGTAGGCCTAGAAGTTCAGGTACTGTAAATAGAGAAGGTCAACTATGAAACACTAATACTGAAAAAAGAAGTTCAGAACACATGAAATCAAGAAGGGTCACCTATGACAAAAAAACAGTAATAACTGAAAGCTAACAATGAACATTAATTCAAAGAACTATCAATTCCAACATAAACAAACCTCTTCAGTATGCTCCTCGTTGCCTCCTTCACGACCCAACAAAACAGAATCTTCCCTCTGAATCGCAATGACAACAACACTAGCCTCATCTTCAAAGGGCTTGCAACAAGCATCCTGCATTTCCTTGAACAGCCCAAAGCTAGTCCGGAGGTGGGAAGTGCTCTGACGAAGCTCAGCAAGAAATATAGCTTCAATTGACAAAACCTCTTTCGAAGACTCAGCATCAAAACCATGGCCAGGAGGAAGAATCCCATCGACGCGACTAAGACGCTCAAGAGTTGTCGGAACACGGGCCATCTCCCCACAAACAGTTTCCAGAGGACCATCAATCCTAGCAAGAGAAACATTGGCAGCTTCAAAAAAAACCTCAGAAGAAACACCACCTGCAGCACTCACACAGCCAGAAGAACCTCCAGGATCTACAGGGGGGCACCAGTATTGACATCCCGGGAGAATTCAAATCTTGGGGCAGAACCACTCCCTAGGCCGGCGGCACGAGGCATAGTAAGAACAGGACGTTCGATACACCTAAAGATCACAACCTCAGCTTGTGTCTTCCACTACATACAAAACAAAAGTCAACGCGTCAAAAAACAATGAAGGAACGTCGAACAAATATTGAAGACAGTATAAGAAGTTCAAGTTAAACTATACAGGAAAGAATGATGCATAGAAACACTCATAGGCAGTTTCCCAAACACCCAATTGGCTGGGTCATCATCACCCTTCTTAACCTAGTCAGCAGCAGCAAGCTCATATAGCTTGGCCTGATCCATGAAATTGATGCGAGGGGTCCTCAAGTTAGAAATAGGCTTCTTGCCAATGATAAGGCAGTCCAGATACATAAGAAGTGGCGCGATGCCACAGCTTGTGACAGCTTTTCCTCTGCTAGTCCCATGCTGATACCTAGTAACAGCCCTTCCAAGATCATCAACAAGCAACTGGCAATAGTCCATATTTGCCATATCTTCATAGACAAGATTCTCAGCCATTGCTGCCTCCCTGGACACTCGTGTAGACGTACCGGGAATAATAACCTTCATGAAAAGAATCAGGTAAAACACCTGGAGAGCCAGGTCATCCTTCTTCTCATCCTTCACAAGTTCCCCGAGGATCTTCCGCAGATCCTTTGTCTTGATATCATCACTCCTCTTGTAGCCAAGTTTGGCCTTCAGCCTCATAACAGCAGCATCAAACCCATCCTCCGAGGGCCTAGGAGGGGTACGATCACCTTGAGGGAATCCAAAAAGATGGTGAATAGCATCACTTGTAATACTCAAAACCTTGTTCGCCTCACCCATGTCTAGAATCATAGTTGAAGGGTCAATCCTGGTGTAGATGTGGCCCATCAAAGGACGAGAAATGTTGGAATCAACCGTCAAATCAAACACACAACCAAAACCAGCCTTGATAACCCTCTCCTTGTGCCTAAGTTGTAGCAATTTTGCGCACAACCTAACCTCTTTCAGTGAGCAGCGAACCGTCTTGTTAAAAAGTTTCGCATCATCTCCTCCTTCATCACCTTCTTCGACTGCTTTGCCTCCTCTCTTCCTCAGCTCAAGCCGCTCCACAAGCTGATACTCCAAAAATGCAATGACAGTAAAAAAAGGTAGAACAATGAGATAAACAAACTAAACCAAAAGTTCACTAATGCTGAATTGGAAAAACTACATAAGCAAAATAGAGCATGCACCAAAAATTGTACATAGCAGAAGTTCAACCATTCAAAACAAGAAGTACAGATGCTTTCTAAATGTTAGCACTGTACATTTCAGAAGTTCAACTATGTCTACATAGGCAGTACAACCATGTATGACCAGAAGTTAAGATGCTTTCTAAATGTTAGAAATTTACAAAGCAGAAGTTCAACTATGTACACCAAGGCATTAAAACCATGTATACCAAGAAGTTCAGCTAATTTCTTCATGTATATATCCAGAAGTTCATCTATGTACACAAAGGCAGTAATACCATATAAACCAAGCAATTCAGCTAATTTCTTCATGTATATAAGTAGAAGGTCAGCTATGTACACCAAGGCAGTACTACATACACAAATATAACAACAAATCTACAAATGTTCTCAAAAACAGTAAACATGAGAGGTTCATACCTGATCAGCAGCAGCAGCATCATCGTCGTCATCCTCGTCATCAGCGTTGAAATCAGCATCACCCTGGTCGTCTGGATTAACACGAGAACGCTTCTTGCAACCATTGTTAACCTTTGCCGGTGCAACCTTGCGCTTAACACCGCATTTCTTGCCCTTACCAGATGCACCGGCACCAAGCGAAGAAGGTGTAGGCGCCGCAGTGGCAAGCACACGAGGACTACGACGTGGCGTACCACCCCGGTCTTGGCCTTCCACTTCAGGAAGTTCACCCACACTTGGTCCTGCAGCCTTTGAAACATGTGGGCTCCTCCGAGGAGTAACTTCACCAACTAAATGCTTCCTCGCCGCGGTCTTCTTGATTTTCTTCTTCACAGGGGCAACCATGCCATCAGTGGCACATGTCACATCTTCTTTAGCAACAGAGCCATGCCCAACTGTGAGCTCAGCAAGATCACTAGATTCAGGAACATGAGAACCTTTCTGAAGGCGGGCCGCCATCTTCTTATCAAAATCTTCTTGCTTCTTCCTCTTGCGTTGATCCTCTAGAAGAAGCTGAAGGGGCACATCCCCAGCTTGCGTGACAAGTTCAGTGCCATCAACAGACTGGGACTTCGTCTCTGACATCTGAAGAGAGCACAAAGGCTCTGGAACGGAATCACAACCTTCAACTGATGGAGCCCCCTGCTCGGCCGCAACAGTGTTATCTCGCACACCCAAGTCAGATAGTACATCGTTGATGGTGTTCATAGCTTCCTCCTCTGTGGGTACATCTGCAAGAACACAAAAACATAACAAAAAGGAAAAGAGTCAGGAACAAATACAAAAACACACGAGAAGAACAAGTTCAAAAACATGGCTCGAGAATTAAAAAAAAAAGAAAAGGAGTTGCACATACTAGGTGAAGCAAGAGCTGCAGAAGCAAGATCCGTGAGGCTTAAATTTTTCTCAAGGCTCAAAGCAACCTCAGCAATTACAGTCAAAGGAATAATAGGTGGTTTAGCCGCATCAGATCTGGGAGCTTCAGTATTAACTTCTGAAGCTCCACCTTGATCACAGGCATTTTTTCCAGAACTATTAAATTCATCACCAACTACAAAAATGGAAGTAAAAAAGGCAGCTGAGTTTTAATCCACAATCTACACCAAAGGAAGTGCTACATATACATGAATGTCCAATGTCCAGAAGTTCAACAATACCTAACAAAGCATTAGACCAATGCACAATCTATAATCTACATACTAAAGATAAAACAATCTACAACAGAGGGAGTACTACATATAGATGAATGTCCAGAAGTTCAACAATACATAACAAAGCAGTAAAACAATGCGCAAACAGAAGTTCAACCAAATTTCATTATAAACAAAATAATTAAAACCAGAAGTTCAACTATGTGACCCAAGGAAGTACTACATAAAAAAGATGAAGCATGAGTAGAAATACTTTTTCACAACAAAACTACTTATCAATACCATAAAAATGTAAACAAAAATACAAAGATATACACTAAAAATATGAAACATTTGGGAAGTCCAAACACACTTGGTGACATAGTTCACTGGCAATTCATAAAAAAAAATCTAAGCAACACTCTACTAACTTAAACTAAGAGTAAAATGCATACACATCACCTATGTTAGAAGTTCACACTTTTAAACATGGGCAGTCCAAACAAGGCAACCAAGTGAAGATATGGGCAGACATATAAAAGAAAACTCCTATTTAAAATACAAGATGCATATACATTTACATACCTGAAGAAGGTTTTGAAGCCATGACAACACTACTCCTTGATGAATGGTAGTCCAAACACTAGATCAACCTACAAAAAACAGGGAAGAAATTACATCTAATTAGCAAGTAGAAAATCATACAACAATACAAAAAGCAACTAAATCAAACCCTAGGATGAAACAAATAAAACACATCAACAATTATGAAGATGAACAGTAGCACTTCTAGGCAAGCACAGCAAAATCAGTATTCATAAACTAACTAGCATGTGACAGACACAATCTAGACTACGAAATCAATAACATTAATGGATGTAAATACATCAGATCTAGCAGCAACCACCACACCCACACCCTTCTTAGATGCTTCTCACTGGTGAAATTACCAAAGGGGAAATGAAATCCACACAAGTCTAAAGGGTGAAATAGCACACACAAGCATCTCACGGATAAAATTAACCACGGGGGAATGGAATCCACCCACCACACGCACAAGAACCCTACCTAATCTCCCATCCAACCATTAGAAGAAAAGGGAGGAGGTGGATGCGAGAGCACACAAAAGAAACAAAGAGAGCTCGACAGATTGGCGAAAACTAAGAGCAAGCATTGGGGGGAGGCAGCATTTGTACCTCTCCAGACGACCCCGATGCATGAATCCTGGGTGGTTCTTCCACCCGCACGACGCCACACGCACCTTGGAACTGCGCAGACAGTTGCCGGCTTCGCTTCAGAGGAGAAGAGAACGGGCTGAGGGAGGGAGAGTGGGGCGTGGGGCAGAAATAGGAGCGGGGCGTGCGCCGGTTACTCCACTCACGAGCGCAGGAGACAGCGGCGGAGAAGTCGGGGGAGGTTGGAGGAAGGGAGCGGAGCGACAGAGAGGGAGAAGAGAGCAAGCGACAGGGGGAGGGGTTTCTGACAGGTGGTCGCGAGCGAGATGGGCAGTAAATGCCTCTCTCTAGTGGGTGTTGGAGCACCGGTGTAATTACAGTTTTACCCCCCAACAACTAAAAAAGTAAATGCATCTGTTCAAAAATGAATGCACCATTTGAATGCATCTGTTTTCAAAAGATAAGATCAAATAAAAAATCTTCTCATATCCCTTAAAACCAAAAATTGATGGCAAACAGAAGGTCAAGTACACTACCAAGGGAAGAAAATACATACCCAAATAAGCACTTACAAAGAAAGAAGAAGTTCAAAAAATAAAGAACAGAAGTTCAAGTACACTCATTAGTGAAGTAAGGCATATGAATAAATAAACATTGAGAAAACAATGAAGAAGTTCAAATACAAAAACATATGAAGTCCATATCTAACTAAAATACACAACTTAGAAACAACATAGAAGCTCAAATTCACCTACACACAAAGTACACATGCAACGGACTCGCCTCCGCATGCGACGACCCGGTACGCCGCGTTGTCGCCTGTTCCCGCTCGTTCCTGGCTCGGCCTCACCGGGGGTCCCCGCGGACTCGCATCCGCTCGCCGCGGGGCCCCCCGGCTTGGCCTCGCGCTACCGTGACAGTGCGCGCTAGGTTGACAGGCGCAATGCGGTTATTCTGTTTCCACCCCCACCGCACGCACCCCAGAGCCACACCACTAAGATAGATAGTGGGGTCACGGATGTGACGGACTCGCCTCCACATGCGACGATGCAGCGCGCCGCGTCGTTGCCTGCTCCAGCTCGTTCCTGGCTCGGCCTCGCAGGGAGAGGGGAGGGGGGTCCCGACCCCCCTCCCCCCCTCCAGCTCGACCTCGCGCTACCGCGACAGTGCGCGCTAGGTAGACAGGCGCAATGCGGTTATTCTGTTTCCACCCCCACCGCACGCACCCTAGAGCCACACCCCGAAGATAGATAGTAGGGTCACGGATGTGATGGACTCGCCTCCGCATGCGACAATGTGGCACGCCGAGTTGTCGCCTGCTCCGGCTCGTTCCTGGCTCGGCCTCGCAGGGGGAGGGGGGGTCCCGACCCCCCTCCCCCCCGGCTCGGCCTCACGCTACCACATTGGTCAATAGGTGCAATGCCAATTTCAATGTCTACAAATATTTAAATCCAAAAATAACAAACAAAATTATAATAAGAAGTTCAAATAGTGAAGATATAGAAGTTCGGGTTTTTGTAAAACCTCAAATTAACTTTTTAAAAACGATTAGCATACAGAAAGTTCAGGATAGTTATTCAGTGAAGTCCAACAACTATTAGAAGTACGAAAACATACTAGAAAAAATAAAAAATATACGCATATACGTCGACCAATTCCATGGTTGCTCATGGGACTAAGTCAAAAAATCAAAACCAATGCAAAGAATGAAAAATGAGAGAGAAAAAGAAAGAAATACAAAGGACTTGCGGCATTGCCTTGCAAAGAAGGAAAAGCAGAAGTTTAGGTATGAACAACGCAGATGTCCAGCTTGTACAATGACCATTAGATGATCTAGAAAATATGAATGAACGAATTCGTCCGAAGCATAAAATCCTCTGCGCCTGATTAGAACACGTCCGCACCCCCTTTGAAATGATCTGGCAACTCCCTTTCTACAACAAAAATGACCAGAGGGCAAATCTAAAAAACGAAAAAACACCCCGTGCAATAGCCGCGGGAGTTGCCAACATCAAATTGCCAGAAATAAAACTGCATGGAGCCTCCCGATTGAAATTGACGATGTAGTAAGCCTTGAATTTCACTAAAGTACGCAAATCAGCCACAAACTTTACAAAAAAAATGAGAAATCGTCAGAAGCGCAGGCTGCATCTCAGGCGGATGAAGAACATGACCGATTTTGAATTCGTTTGAAATAACAAAAAATTGTGCACCAAACTTGTACCAAAACCTAATTCCCATCGTGCCAGAGCTTTGACAACATCCACAGCATGCATTAAACTTATAACAGACACATGTTCATCATGACCCGAGAGCAAATCCGCCAATGAGCGAGATTCCTATTTAAAACGGGCATTTAGTTGCTAAAAACCGTTTGCAGATTACATTTACATCACATAGAACATGACTGACCAGAATAATTCGCGTGAGGAGACACGGTTGTGAAGATAGCCCGAAGGTCGGGTTCCTATAGAGGGAAATTCAGGTTGTGTAACTCAGGAAGTTCAGGTTGTGATCAGAATAATATTCTGATCCCGTGATCAGAATAGTGTTTATGTGTGTGTGTATATTTATATAGTCATCTCAAGCAATGAAGAATGACCTCAAATGAAGAATTTGAAAAGTTTGATGAAATTGCAAATGACGAAAAACTTAAATTTGAAGAATGTAATAAGGAGGTGGTGACATTACCCACCATATAAGAACTGTGATGACTACAGACACCACGTACAATTTTCGTAGGGTTCTGAGAGTCAAGTTCTTCATTAATTTCTTCACACTTAGAGGGTTAGTCTTCATTGATTAAAGGAAAATGTTACTTTGTGTGTTGTGCATCAATGTCATCAAAAATGCATAAGCGTTAGGATGTGTGTCCACTTTAGAGGACATTCGAAGATTCTAGGATGTTTAGCTCACACCGCAACTTGCAGAACCTCTTTTCATCCAAGAGCTTAGTGAAGATATCGGCAAGCTGGTCTTCAGTCTTCACGTGGTCGATGATGATGTCTCCCTTCAGCACATGATCATGAAGAAAGTGGTGACGAATCTGAATATGCTTCGTCTTGGAATGTTGCATTGGGTTGTGGGCGATCTTGATAGCACTCTCATTGTCTCAGAAGAGAGTGACTTTCTCCACGGTGACGCCATAGTCCTTGAGGGTTTGCTTCATCCATAGCAACTGTGAGCAGCAGGCACCAACAGCAATATATTCAGCCTCAACTATGGAAAGTGCAACGCTGGTGTACTTCTTTGAGGACCAACAGACAAGAGATCGTCCGAGGAAATGTCATGTGCCTGACATAGACTTGCGATCCACACAATCTCCAGCGTAATCAGAATCAAAAAATCCAGCTAGAGCAAAAGATAAGCCCTTGGGATACCATAATCCAAGCGTTGGTGTGTGAGCTAAATATCGAAGAATTCGTTTCACAACCTAGTGGTCTGATTCCTTTGGTGTCACTTGAAATTGGGCACACATGCAAACGCTAAGCATAATGTCTGACCTAGATGCACATAGGTAAAGAAGTGAACCAATGATGGAGCGATATCCCTTCCGATCGTAATCTTTACCATTTTCGTCAGTGCCTAGTTGACCATTAGTAGGCATTGGAATTTTTAGGCCTTTGCAGTCTTGCATGCCGTATTTCTTCAGGCAATCTTTGAGGTATTTCTCTTGAGAAATGAAGATGCCATTTGATTGTTGATGAATTTGAAGACCAAGGAAGAATTTCAATTCTCCCATCATAGACATTTGATATTCTTCGCGCATCATATATGCCAATTCGTCACTGAAACGCTTGTTAGTGCAACCAAAGATAATATCATCAACATATATTTGGCATATGAATAGTTCACCATCATAAGACTTTGTGTAAAGAGTAGGGTCAAGTGAACCGGGTTTGAAACCCTTTTTCATCAGGAATTCCTTCGGAGTATCATACCAAGTCTGTGGGGCTTGCTTGAGGTCATAGAGAGCCTTGTTCAATCTAAAGACTTTGTCAGGATGCTTTGGATCCTCAAAACCTGGGGGTTGAGCAACATATACTTCTTCCTTAAGCTTACCATTGAGGAATGCACTTTTCACATCCATTTGATATAAGAGAATATTGTGATGGTTAACATATGCAAGCAATATATGAATAGCTTCAAGCCTAGTGACAGGTGCAAAACTTTCACCGAATCAATACCCTCAACCTTTGTGTAGCCTTGTGCTACAATACGGGCCTTATTCTTACCACTTGGCCATTTTTGTCTTGCTTGTTGCGGTAGATCCACTTAGTGTCGATGATATTATGCTTGCGTGGATCAGGATGATTCACAAGCTCCCACACATTGTTAAGCTCGAATTGTTGCAATTCTTCTTGCATGGTTTGAATCCATTCAGGCTCCAGAAATGCTTCATCAACTTTGGTGGGCTTTGTGATAGAGACAAATGTAAAATACCCACAAAAGTTAGCTAGATGTGAAGCTCTTGAGCGAGTGAGGGGACCGGGTGCATTGATGTTGTCGAGGATCTTCTCAATCTGCACTTCATTCTCCACTCGAGGATGAACTAGATGAGGGCCTTGTTGAGGTTGAGCATTTTCCTCAGGGTCATTTTCTTTAGTATCAACAGTTACTTCAGGATGGGGAATGATCACTTCTTCTTTAGCTATTTCTTCACCGGGCACTATTCCGCCAGTGCCCATCAGCTTGGTGGATTCCTCAGTAGGCATTTCATCTAGCACAGGAGGCAGGTGCTCTCTTTGCGAGCCGTTAGTTTCATCGAACCGCACATCTATAGTTTCAACAACCTTGTTGTGGTAGGCGTTGAAGACTCTGTAGGTGTGCGAGTCCTTTTCGTAACCAAGCATAAAACCCTCATGTACTTTTGGTGCAAATTTGGAATTGTGATGTGGATCCCTAATCCAGCATTTTGCATCGAAGACTTTGAAATAACTTACATTGGGCTTTTTGTCAATGAGGAGCTCATATGAAGTCTTCTTGAGGAATTTGTGAAGATATACTCAATTGATGATGTGACAAGCAGTATCAATTGCTTCAGACCACCATCGATGAGAAGTCTTGTATTCATCAAGCATAGTGCAAACCATGTCAATGAGAGTCCTGTTCTTGTGTTCAGCAATTCCATTCCGCTGAGAAGTATAAGGAGCAGATAGCTCATGAGTGATACCAAGTTCGTCAAGATATTCATCAAGGCCTGTGTTCTTGAACTCAGTGTCGTTGTCGCTTCTGATATGCTTGATCTTGATGCCATAATTCATCATGGCCCGATTTGCGAACCGTCTGAAGACACCCTGCACTTCAGTCTTGAAGGTAATGATATGCACCCAGGTGTAATGAGAATAATCATCAACTATGACGAATCTGTAGAGTGATGCTTCATTGGTTAGTGTGGCGTAATGTGTAGGACCAAAGAGATCCATATGAAGTAATTCAAAGGGACAAGTAGTGGTCATGATTGTCTTCACGGAGTTCTTGGATCTGGTCATCTTTCCAGCCTCACAAGCACCGCAAAGGCGATCTTTGACGAATTTGATGCCCTCGACGCCAATGATGTGCTTCTTCTTGATGAGTGTGCTCAAATTCCGCATGCCAGCATGTCCAAGTCGTTGATGCCATAGCAAGCACTCTGAAGCTTTTGCCAGTAGATACATGGCCGGTTGAGGACCTAGAAAGAAATCTACAATGTACAAATCACCTCTCCTAAAGCCTTTGAAGACTTTGGACTTGTCAGATTCCATTAGCACAATGCATCTATATTTGCCAAAGATGACAATCATACCAAGATCACAAAGCATGGAGACTGACATGAGGTTGTATCCTAGGGACTCGACAAGCATCAGCTTTACCATATGTTGATCCTTTGAGATAGCAACCTTACCTAGACCCAGTACCTTGCTTTTTCCTTTGTCAGCGTAGGTGATATGCTTTAGACAAGATGAAGTAAGGGGAGCATCGGTGAGCAGATTCCTATCTCCGGTCATATGATTCATGCAGCCACTGTCCAAGACCCATTTTGCGGTGTTTGGTGTGTCATCCTGTAGAAGCATTAGTCTCACTTACAAATTCATATACTTTAGTTTGAAAAATATGATTATCAATTTCATTAGTAAGCATATAACAAGCAGCATATGGATGTGTGAAATGAGGAATTCATTTCATCGTGATTAGCTAGCATTATGTTAGGACTTCAGCAAATTCATAAGACATTCATTGTGTCTGAAGACCTGACCCTGCATAAGAGATTAGTTCTTCTTCTTAACCACCCACATATGAATGGGTGGCTGAGAAGCAATGTAACACAAAGCATTGATGGAGAACTAAGGCATTGAAAAATATGCATTTCTCTTCATAGGAGGAGTATAGTACTCACAAGAATATGCAGAGAATTTTTTAGCAGTTTTGTGCACATAGTGATTTGAAAAATAATGCACATATTCATCAGATCATTGTCTGTTTCCATGCATAGAAGTGTTAGTATGAGCATGAGTTGGCCTGCATCCATTTGACGACTTTGGTCCAGGTGAAGAATTTGCCCTGGGGTTGTTCCTTTTCTTCGGTGGTGTCATGATGACATTCACCGGAAGATTTTGAAGAACACTTTTGGGCACCCAGATTTTCTTCACTGGGGGACCATTCCTGCAATTAGTACCAACAAATCTAGCAAATACTTCACCATTCTGATTTTTGAATAGCTTATAATTGGAGTCAAATGACTCATCAGAATAATGTGGAGTATCACAGTTGTAGCCAGATAGAGTGGATGGATCAAATGGAGGTCCTTTTGCAGCAACCCATATGGTTTTGGGATACTGCTCAGGTTTCCAATAAGATCCATCAGCATTCAACTTTCTATCAAAAGCAATACCCTCTTTCCTGGGGTTCCTATTCATAATGTGCTTCTTGAGCACATCACAACGAGTTTGATGCCCTTTGAGGCTTTTGTACATGCATGTGACGTACAATTCCTTCAGACCTACATTTTCGTCAGTAACACTTGTGGTCTCCTCAGATGAGGGAATTGAAACCACAGAGACATTTGAAGATATAGCAGTTGAAGCATTTGAACATTCTGCTGAAGAATTTGCATTATCATGTTCAAGGCATTTAAGCATGGAGCAACAAATTCTTCCTGAGCGGTGCTGATCTGTTGCGCGAGTAATGAATCATTGTCTTTCTGAAGATCGTCATGAGACGCTCTTAGCTTCTCGAGTTCTTGCTTCCTTTGAAGAAATTCATAGGACAACTTCTCGTGTGGGGCTGAGAGGGCCACATGACGACTTTCAAGTTCGTCATATTGTGAATTTAGGCGCCTGAGGTCTTCAGACAAACCTTGACTACGATCCATTTCCTCATCTAATAGATCATCACTTTTGTCTAGCAATTTTTGAATCTTTTCCATAGCATTTTGTTGTTTAGTTGCAATTTTAGCAAGTTTCTTATAGCTAGGTTTTGCTTCACATTCAGAGTCAGCATCACTTGAAGTATTAAAGTAAGCTTCTCGCGAGGTTACCTTGACACCTCTTGCCATGAAGCAATAGGTGGGAGTGAAGTCATCAGCACGGTCTTCAGTGTTGGTGGAGTCACCCTTTTCTCCATGGTCGAAGATGGACTTGCTGTCGAACTCCGTAGCGAGGGCCAAGCTTGCAACCCTAGAGTTAGATTCCTCTTCAGATTTCTCAGCTTCCTCAGAATCCATTTCCTTCCCAATGAAAGCGTGAGCCTTGCCAAAGGAGCTTTTCTTCTTTGATCAGGACTTTGATGACTTCTTCTTTTTGTCATCTGAATCGTCATCCTTGCTAGACGTTTTCTTCTTTGAGCCCTTTTTACAAAGGGGGCAATCAGCGATGTAATGGCCTGCCTTTTTGCATTTGTGACAAGTTCTTTTGTCGTAGTATCGAGCAGAAGCTTCGATGTTCTCTGAATCATACTTTGAAGACTTTCTGAAGCGGTTACTCTTGGACAACTTCTGGAACTTCCTCACAAGCATAGCCAGTTCTCTTCCAATTTCCACAGCATCATCAGTACTGCATTCAGACACTTCTTCTTCTTCAGATGATGAAATTGCCTTGGCTTTAGCCTTTGCCTTCAGAGCACGAGGTCGTCCATAGCTGGGACCATACATATCACTTTTCTTTGCTTGCTGGAATTCATGAGTATTGAGCCTTTCAAGAATATCAGCGGGATCAAGTGACTTGTAATTAGGACACTCTTGAATCATCAGGGCCAAGGTGTCAAAGGAGCTATCAAGAGACGTCAGCAATTTCTTCACCACCTCGTGGTCAGTGATGTAGCAGCACCGAGTGCTTGTAGCTCATGGGAGATATCTGTGAGGCGATCGAATGTTTGCTGAACATTTTCATTTTCAAGCCTCTTGAAGCGGTTGAAGAGATTGCGAAGCACAACAACTCGAGAGTCACATTGAGTGGAAACAACCTCATTGACCTTGGAGAGCCTATCCCAGTTCAGCTTTGATGTTTCCAGTGCACTCACTCTGCCATATTGTCCTTTGTTGAGATGTCCACATATGATGTTCTTCGCTTGAGAGTCAACTTGCTTGAATCTCTTCACATCAGCAGCATTGATGCTAAGAGCAACAGTGGGAACACCGTTCTCAACAACGAACTAGAGATCGTTGTCAATTGCCTCAAGATGCATGTGCATCTTGTTCTTCCAGTAAGGGTAGCCTATGCCATCGAAGATGGGGCATGCAGCAGAAACCTTGATCATACCTGCAGTCGACATAACTAAAACTCCAGGTGGTTAAACCAAAATCACACAGAACAAGGGAGTACCTTGCTCTGATACCAATTGAAAGAACTGGTTATCTCCCAAGGGGCGAATGGGAGATTTTTTTAAATTTCATCAAACTCTAAAGAATTTGACGAAGATTAGAGTGAAGAAATAGAAACCTAAGGGAAACTAAGTCATCACAGAATCAGAGTACATGCAATCAGGATACGTAAGAGTGAAGAACATGCAATCATACAATCATACAAGCTAGAAGAATATGAACCAAGGAAATGAAAGATAGCTTGATGAAATTATTTAACTAAAATTAGTCAGAGGATAGATCAGAAATTCTTCAACAGCGGAACAATGTAAGGGAGGGTGAGGAATTTGAAACCATGTTGGCTCGGTGAGGACAATGCAATTTGGTAGACCAGTTCTAGTTGCTGAATCAACTATACGTCTGGGTGAGGCAGCTGAGTCGCAACTGAGAGGACACACAGTCCTCACCGTATTCCTCTTGAGCTAAGGTCACTTAGTCCTCGCCCAATAACTTGTGGTAAGACTTCAAGGTAGACTTCCAAAACCTTCACAAACTTGTTCACCGGCACACCACAATGACTCTTGGTGTACTCAGAACTTAATGCCTAACCGTCTGGAAGAAAGACATTCTTCAAAGGTAACAGGCGTTGGATCACCTAGATCAATATCTTCAGTGATGCTCAATCACTTTGGCTCTGGGTTTTTCCTCACTTAGAATTCTCTCAAAGTTGTCAGAGGATGGGTTCCTCTCAAATGGCAAGTGTCAAGTTCTCTCGGAGCAGCTAACCAACAAGTGGTTGTGGGGGCAGCTATTTATAGCCAGGGGCAACCCGACATGAATTGTCATAAATGCCCTTCTCTGATTCGACCGTTGTCAGGATAAGGATCCACTCGACAGCTGGCCTGCGATGCAGCAACGATCGGAATTTGAACTCTCAAATTCGTCGGGGCACTCAATTTCCTTACGGTAGGCAGATCGCACTGGCGAACTTCTAACTCCTCAGCCTGACCAAATTAGTCAGCGACCAGATGAAGTTCGTCAGTGTCGCTAGCAAATGTGTCGGCTATTCCGGACATTTCCAAAGGCTTCACTAGAAGCGGCTTTTGTGTGTATAGGTTTGAGTAAGTTTGAGCATCACTTTGAAAATGTGAAATATGTTTCACCTAGACCCCCTTTAACAGTACGGTTTTTTGTATGACTCAAATAAGAAGAAAAGAAACTACGAAAACAAAAGTCTTCAAGCTTCAATGTCTTCACATCAATTTCTTCAAAGGCCGTACCAATTTCATCATCAAATTCTTCACTTGAATAATTCCATTTTTAGGGGTCGTCTTCCATGTGTTCAGGGACTCTTTCTCCTGTGTACACTCACAAACACATTAGTTCCTCAACCTATTTGTCTCCAATACTCCAAAACCACTAAGGGGGCACTTGATGCACTTACAAGAAGAACACCTCCTCGCGCTGGGGAGGAAGAAACCGACACCTTGAGGGTAAGCCATCATCTTTATATCATGTCTTTTTATTCGACAAGTTTTCTTTAGCAAAAGTAAACTCATAAAGCGTCTTTTCTTACGCTGTCCACCAAGGGTGATCCCCAGCGGTTACTCGAGCGGATTGCCATCCGCCAGCGGGACTCTAGAGCCCACTACCCTTCCCCCAGCACATGACGGGGTAGGGGAGGCGACGTCCACCTTGGCCCCTGAAGCCAACAGATGAGGGCCGAAGAGGTTGTCGTCATGGCCGAGGTCGACTCCTCAGCCCAATAAGACCGGGGGGAGAAGCACCCCGAGGTGGTCAAAGAGGGGCTGGGCCAGTCATTGGTCCAACCAATATCTGCTTCAGCTCCATCATCGCAGGTGGGACCACTCGGGCTGGCACATCGGCGCCTAGGTCCGAGGTCGTCTCGCCACCACCGTCGACTGCCCAAGGACGGGCTGGCGCGGGGTGGACCGAGGAGGTGGAGGAGACCCTAAAGGGCTCCTCCCTTAAGGAAGAGCACCATGCCTTGATAGGCGCAGCGCTGCAGGGCTTCTGGTCCATGAAGGCCGGCCTAGATGAGGTTTTCAAGAACCTCGTAACGAGCTTTGAGGTATGCTTCTATCCTTGTACCAAATTATCTTGTTTTTTTGAGCTTTTCGATTTATGTATTAGTCCGAGGACATGCTATCACGGCCTTCTAAATGGCGTAGTGAGTGAGTAGCCCCCGAGCCCAAAGCTGGTTTCAAGAAACCAGCCATGGGGTCGTACATCTTGTTAGGAGCTTGTTATGTGGCCCCCAGGGCGCTGCATAAGGCAGTCGTCCTGGAACATCATTGTATTGACTGTGGGATTTGTAATAAGGATTTTTGCTGGCAGGTTTCAACCTCGGTTTCGAACTCTGTCTCCGAGGATATTGCGGAGTTGAACCAAAAGCTCGAGAGGTCCCAGGAGGACCTCAACCTGGTGAACCAGAGATTCGAGTAGTCTCAAGGTAAGCAATTTATGCGTGATATTTTGCACGAAAAAGTTGTGATATATCTTGCTAGGTGGCGAACTAAGGCCGAACTGTTTTAATGACAACAACGTTAGCTGAGCTTGAGACGCTCAAGGCCAAGCTTAAAAAAGCTCGGCAAGAGGTGAAGCAGCATGAGGTTGCAGTCACAAAGACGGAGAAGGCCCGTGCCTCCGAGAAGGTGGCCAATGAGAAGGACCGAGTGTAGGTCCAAGAGGTCGAGGAGACCCTGAAGGGCATGTTCGAGGCATGCGACAAGCTTCAGGTGGAGGGGTAGCAAATGAAGGAGGAGCTTTGTCAGCATTCTGGGATCGGGGGTACCCAGACTTGCCTACCTATGGCCCAGCGCGTGGCCCCGTCGACGACCCGGTGTGGCCCAGCCACAAGACGCTGTGAGCAAGACCCTCGCGAAGCCCCCGGCCTCGCGAGGCGAACGACACCAAGACCTCCCGAGGGACAGCTCCCTGAGCCTGCCTCCCGAGGAGCAGAGATTTCTATGCAGGTACCTCGCCTCATGAGTCCCGCAGTGACATGAGCCATGACGACCAATGCCAGGCGGGTGCCAGCGGGCGCAGAGGAGGACAGTTTCCTCTTTGGTGCTAAGGAGGCAAGGACCAGCGCGGGTTCCCGAGGGATCCCCCCAAAGGTTTCCATTCCGGTGCAACAGGACCAAGACCATGAGCTCGGCAGGATGGATGTCATCGTCGAGCCCACCAATGCGTCACGACCAGAAGCTTTGCAGGCGAAGACCACCTGTTGTCAGGATAAGATGTACCTCTTTTCCCCTTTCAAATTGGCCGTTGTGGAATCCCTTCCCGCTTAAGCTATGAGGGAAGAGGACCAAGGCCACTATAAATATAGGCTAGTCTCCACCGTAGAAATGGGATCCCGGATATATTCACCCTCATCCACCAAGCCCTCGCGAGGCAGCTCACCCACTATACTAGTTCATCCTCAACCTCCTCGTGAGGCCAATCCACCACAAAGCAGGAGTAGGGTCTTACACCGCAAGGTGGCCCGAACCTGGGTAAACTACCGTGTCCTTCCTTCCCCCGCTCGCACGAACTTGGCGAGGCCAAGCCATGGAGTGATGAGCTTGAGGCTGCAGTTAGGCTAGATCTTCACACACGCCCCAGAGTTCAAACCTTATCGGGTCCACGAAGCCTCGATTCTGACATTTGGCGCGCCAGGTAGGGGCGTGTCGAAGCTCCACTTCATTGACCATGCTCCGCCCTCGCTTTGTTGCTCCCATGGTAGATGCTGTCCCCCAGGCTTGGCCGCCCGAAGCCTATGGAAGCATCGCGGGTTGCCCGGCCTTCACCCCTGGACTGTGCCGGGTGCAGTCGCCGGTGAGGTTCAGGCCGGCACTGCCCCCGTGGTACGACGGTGCTGCGGACCCCGAGGAGTTCCTCTAGCTGTACGCGCAGGCCATCCAAGCAGTGGGTGGCGACGACAAGGCTATGGCGAACTGGCTCCCCCTGGCCCTCACGGAGGCCCCTCGATCATGGCTCCCCGACCTCCCAGACGCCTCAATCCCCTCTTGGGAGGAGCTCCGCGGTCAGTTCATCGCGCGCTTCGCGGCTCAGGCGCCCCACGCGGTCACTTGCATCCTCGGCGAGTCGCAGGCGCCCGCATCTGGTCGCCACTTCAAGCAGATCTTCCGTCAGGCAGGCGCTGCTCGGCCACGGCCTGAGGCCTCGTGGGGCCACGCGAGGGCTGAGGCCAACATCACTTTCGACTTCAGGAATCATCCCAAGACTGGGGCCGCTGCTAGTGCACTCCCCATGCTATGCACACCCACCATCAGCAACGTTGCTGTCACCAAGACCTTCATCGACGGCAGCGCTGGTCTCAGCATACTCTCCGTGGAGGCCTTTGAGATGCTTCAAGTGTTGTACGATCAGCTCCTGCCAACCAGCCCGTTCTCAGGCATGACAAAGGGCTCCGTCACCCGCCTGGGGCAGGTACGCCTCCCCGTCACCTTCGGCAAGTGCGACAACTACCACACCAAGCTCATCGATTTCGACGTGGCCCGCATTGGCCCCCGTACAACGCCATCTTGGGATACCCTGCCCTCGCCATGTTCATGGCAGTAACCCATCTAGGCTTCAACATCGTCAAGATGCCGGGCAGCAGCGGAGTCATCACCATGGCTGGCGTCAGAAAGGATAAGGTGCGGGCCCTCAAGCTAGCCTACGTGGCGGTAGCGGCTTCACGCCTGGACGCTGAGGACACCCCGGAGGCCCCCGAAGCTGCGCCCGTGAAGAAGAAGCAACTATTCTCCCAGGACCGCGCTGAGACAAAGAAGGTGCATGTCGATGGCAATGGCTCGGGCCCCACCTTCACCATTGGCGCCGGCCTCCCTCCGGAGCAGGAGGAGGCGTTGGTCATTTTCCTCTGGGCAAACAAGGATGTGTTTGCATGGGAGGCGTCCGATCTGGTGGGCGTCCTGAGGGAGGTAATTGAGCACCACCTAGCAGTATGCCCCGGCGCACGCCCGGTGAAGTAGAAAACGCGACGCCAAGCACAGGAGAAGCAGACATTCATCGTTCAGGAGGTGCGCAAGCTGCAAGAAGCCGGGGTCAAGCAGGAAGTGCGGTACCCGGACTGGCTGGCCAACCCGGTTGTCGTTCCCAAGAAGGGCGGAAAGGAGTGCATGTGCATCGACTTTACAAGCCTCAACAAAGCTTGCCCTCAGGACCCCTTCCTGCTTCCGCGCATCGACCAGATCCTGGACTCCACCGCGGAATATGATCTGTTGTGCTTCCTGGATGCTTTTTTGGGCTATCACCAGATCAAGATGGCGACCAAGGACGTCGAGAAGACGGCCTTCATTTCCCCGTGTGGCATGTACTGTTACACCTGCATGCCCTTTGAGCTGAGGAGCACCAGTGCCACCTTCCAGCGGCTGATGCACATCGCGTTGGGACCGCAACTGGGGAGGAATACAGAGGCGTGCATTGACGACATCATAGTCAAGTCACACGAGGCAAGGACCCTAGTCGAAGATCTGGAGGAAACGTTCGCCAACCTGCGCAAGGTGAAACTGAGGCTTAACCCGGAGAAGTGCGTTTTCGGGGTCCCGTCTGACAAGCTGCTCGGTTTCCTCGTCTCGCATCGAGGGATCGAGGCCAACCACAAGAAGGTCAAGGCAATTGAAAAGATGCGACCGCCTTAGACCCTCAAGGAAATGCAAAAGCTGGCAGGGTGTGTGACTTCCTTGGGGCGCTTCATCTCCAAGCTTGGCAAGCGCGCCCTCCCCTTCTTCAAGTTGATGAAAAGAACGGGCCCTTTCGAGTGGACCTTGGAAGCAGAGGCGGCCTTCGCGGGCCTCAAGAGATACCTCACGAGCCCCCCCCCCCATCATGGTGGTGCTCCGTCCTCGCAAGCCTTTGGTGCTCTACCTGGCCACCACCCCGCAGTCAGCCAGCGCGACGCTTGTGGCGGTCCGAGAAGAGTGCGCCAGCACGAGTGCGGGGCCTGGCGGGCCGCGTAAGGCCCCGCCGCCACAGGACGGTGCACCAGGGCACCCCGCCCCTCCATCGCCTGATGAGGCGCCCGAACCCCTCGCGTCCCACGCGAGGCAGGATGACATCAGCGCCTCGCGCCTCATCGAGCATCCGGTGTACTTCGTTAGCACCGTGCTGTGGGAAACGTGCGCTACCCTATGCAGCAGAAGCTCCTCCTCGCTCTCCTCATTGCTTCCAGGAAGCTGCACCACTATTTCCAGGGCCACCCCATCAAGGTTGTGTCTGCATACCCACTAGGGAAAATACTGCACAGCCCCAACGCTGCCGGTAGTGTCGCTGAGTGGAACATTGAGCTCCAGGCTTTCCAGCTTGAGTTCAGTATGACTCGGGCTATCAAGGGGGCAGACCTTGCCGACTTCGTGGCAGAATGGACGGATGCTCCAGCCCAGGGGCCAAGAGAGGACCATTCCCTCATGCCCGGCGACGAGGCGCCTAACAGATGGGTCATGCACTTAGAATACGCCTTCATGCGGCAGGGCGCGAGGCTTGAGTCGTCCTCATCTCCCCAACCAAGGACAAGCTCTTCTACGATGTACAACTTTGTTTCCAGCATGGCAAGAAGGTCTCCAACAACATCACGGAGTACAAGGGCCTGATCACCGGGCTCAGGGCCGCGGCCACCCTGGGGGTCAGGCGCCTCACCATCAATGGCGACTCCTAGCTCCTCGTCAACTTCTCCAACAAGGAGTACAAGCCGAAAAAGACGAGCACATGGAGGCATACCTGGAAAGAGGTACGTAAAATCGAAAAGCACTTCTTGGGCTTAGAATTGTAGCATGTTCCGCGTGGCACGAACAGGGAAGCAGATGACATCTTCAAGAGGGCATCCCGCCACGAGCCTCAATGTGACACCCTGATTTTGACAACGTTTTCTTTTCTAAATCTTTTTGGTTTTATTTGAATTTTGGATGATTTTGAATCTTTCCAAGTGGCTTTGGACTTATGAATCCTTGAACCTCTTAACCCAAAACCATCACCAACCTGCCAAAACTCTGTGACATCCCTCCTGGATCAAATTTTAATATTTGATCTTTTCCAAATAATTCATTTTATTCCTTGGGAGGCTATGGCATCACTATGGGTTGTGAAGCAACCTATAGTTTTGATGATCAGAAGAGTTCCAAATTTTTGCCACATCTTCTCATCATCATACAATCTTATAATCCTCAAAGATATTTCACTTCCCAATATTAAATAATGGTCAGAATAACTATTTTCTTTCTGGCCAGAAATATCCATTTGTGAAGCAACCCTTATTTCCCTAACTCATTAACTCCCCAAATAAATTCCCTAAGGGACTAGGGACCCTATCTAGCCACAATAGCTAAAAATATCATCATGGCCAGTACAAATTTTTAGCAGCAAAATTCTGCCAAGTTTCTGCTCATTTTGAACCTCTGTGAAGGAAGTACCATCTAGAGGTTTCCTCTCGAGGTGAAATTTTTTATGACATCTCCTAATCACCAAATGACTCTCCTACACCAAAATTTAGCTTCACCAGGTCAACTATGTGAGTGAACCAAGCAGAGCAAGTTTCTGGACCAGAATGTGGTTTACACAGGAACTATGTTCAAAATGGTCCAAACTCTCTCAAATTTAACCAGCTTGTAGTCCTTCCAACCCAGATCACCATAGACATCTCCATTGGCTCCATGCCCAACCCAATGCTTCTCCTCCCAAGATCTTAGCCAGAAGCTGTTTTGGCTCAGTTCTTCGAACCTCACTCAACCTGCTTCTATCCTGAGACTGGTTGCACCCATTTGAGGTCAGGTCGACGCAATGGACAAGCTTGGGCAGGCTCGCGAGGCCTCCAGACACCATGTCGCATGGTGATCACTAGGTTGACATGACCAAAGACGCGCTCTGCGCGCCCAGGCGCATCGGACGTGATCGTTCCGGCCGTCCCTCGCTGCCCCCTCCTTGTCCTTGTGTCGACAACCTTCTAGCCGCATGCGTGGCCTCTCCTGAACCCTCTAGCCCGCCGGTGAAGGCCGCCGCCGTGTACAGCCAAGCTCCGCCACGGGCAGCACAGTGAGCTTCTGTCGTCGCCGTTGTCCGCTTGCCCTTAATGGTTTCGGACCAGTTTCGTCGCCTCTCATAGCTCACGTCCCCTCCTTACGCGGTCCACAGGCCAGCGCAACGGCCAGCTCACCTTGGCTCCGGTAGCTTCGCCGCAGCGCTATACGGCTCGGGCACTCGCTGCCCGGCTATAAATAGCCCTACCCAGCTCCTCTTCTCCTCACCACCTCACCACCACATCTCACAGCCACCTCCAGAGCGCCTAAGGAGGGCCGGGAGCTCGTCTCCCTCAGCTCTGGCAGAAGCTCTGCCGCTCGATCCCCTTCCACCACCAACCCACTCCAGCCAACCCCAGCTCCACTCGACCCCGCCGCTGAGCTCAGAGCATCCCACTGGTACTCCATGACCACTCCCCGAGCCAAACCGCTGCCGAAATCGTCATCGCCGACGACACCCGTAGCCGCTGTCCGCCGGAGAAGAAGGGAGTGCCGCTGTCCGACCGTCTCCGGCTAATCTGCGGGTACCTACGGGACCGTCTCGCCGCGCCCGACCCATCCCCATAGTCGCCCGAGTCCACCGCCGTCTCTACGCTGGAGTAGCGTCGCCGGTGAGCCGCCTCGCCTCTGTTCCTCCCCCTCCTCTCTGTTTTAAACCGGGCTGACCCCACATGTCAGCGACTCTGCCCGCGCCGAAGCGTTTTTAAGTGGAGGCGCCTTCGGCCTTTACGCCTTCGACGTGGCCCACTGGAGGTTCTTTGTTTTTTATTTTTATTTTTTGATTTAACCAGAAATTTTGACCAGTTATAACTTTTTATCTACAAGTCCAAATCACTTGATTCTTTTTGCATTTGGTTTGTCTTGAACCCCTCTAATTTCTGGTAAAATTTGGTATTTTTCTCACACTCGCAGAATTTCTGGTGACTAAAACAGTGTGATGTGACTTTCCAATTGTTGTTTAAAAATATTTTCAGAGGGAAACTTTGGTAAATTTGGAGACCAGGAGTTTTTGGGCAACCCAACAGAGCAAGGCAAGCCATGACATCCATTTCATGAGCATATCAATAGCATTGCATATTTAAAACAAATATTTCCGTTCATTTTCTATATAACAATTCATGGCAAATTAAGTTAAATACTTGGTGGATAATAACTTGAGTTATTGTGACTATACTTGCTAAGTGTTGGTAGACGGTTGATCTTGAGTCACCTGTCCGGGCTTTTTCGTGCAACCACACTTGCCGGTATGGGACGGTCTTGACTTGGTCTGGCTCCATGCTCTTTCACCGGTATCGCCGTCTAGGGAGGGTTATGCGTGCGTGCTGCCCTGATCAGGTAGACGGTGATAACCCTGTGAGCCCAGTTGAGTTTTGTGCTGGCGTCCCCGTTTGGGATAGTTTAGTTGGGCCATGACGGTGGCAGGTGTCACGGGGTGACACAGGGGCCACCCAAGGCTTGACTCCGGGGGAGAATGATTGCCGGTGATACGATGGGAGGGTCACGGGTCAGGCAAGTTTTGTTGGAGCAACACTGGTCCACCCGAACGGGATCACGAGGTCAGGTGCTCCATGGTGTGGGTAAAGTGCGCAACCTCTGCAGAGTGTAAAATCTATTTGAATAGCCGCGTCCACGGTATTGGACAGCCCGTCCAGACCTCACTAGGTGGTCAACCGTAACAGTGATAGTAATGATGGAAGAACTCGTCTTGAGAATGAGAGTACTCGGTGAATATTCCTAGGGTTGTGGGACAACCCGGAAGAGAGTAAGATAATAACCGGAGACAGTAAGTGAACCATTTAAAAATCCAACATGCTTTGTTATTGTTTGCTGCATTACTTGGTTGTTGTGAGCTTGCGAGTACATTCAAAGTACTCACCTGGCGTATCATGCCAGATGCCGGAGAAGCCGAGGACGAAGGTCCCGATGACTCATGCTACTAGGCTGTGTCCACAGCAGTGTCCCTGTGGGAGGAGTACCGCTATGTTCCGCTTCGCCGTAGAAGTACCGAGTAGTATCGAGGCCCTGCTATGTTGCATAAATAATGTAGATACTGTCGCAGCACCAAGGGTGCTCCTGGCCTCGCTATCGATGTAAAATATGAGCTTGTATTTCAAGTTTATCAATAAAGTTTAGTTCTGTTCTGTATCAAGTTGTTGTGTGTTTCCAGAAGACATGGTCTCTGGGCTGGAAACATTGGTAATCCGGTTCTCTGAGCCGGGGTGCCACAACGCTTGGTATCAGAGCCGTGCTGACTGTAGGACATCCTAGTTAGCCTACGCTAGAAACCGCGATTAGTGTAGGATTTGAGTATGCACATTGCTTGCTGCATTTGATTGTTGCATGGCATGCATCATGATTCATTATTTTACTAACTGCTGGCATTCTGAGTGTAGATGGCACCAGTTCCATACCACTACCATCATGAGCCAGCACCGTTCACTTTTCCTGTACTGCTCCGTAGCATCTGGCTTCGGCTGTATCCCAATGGCGAAGATCCAGTATACCAGGTGTTTCGAGAGCAGCTTGCTAAGTCGGTATATGAGTATCACGCGGAGGCTTTTATGACCGCGAGCTCAGACATTGGTAGCTATTCTCGCTCTTCTAAGGGCAGAACGGCTTCAACTCCGGAGCTGGCGATCCAGTTTGCCGCGATGGAGGCTCTCACTGACTTGCGCTTCCACGAGGTCGAGATGCAGACTCATCCAGGTTTCTTTCACTACCCCACCCTGTCGCCTACGACAGGGCGAGTCCTTTTTGCACCTGTTGACCCGGCGAGTGATCGTGCCATTGGTGTTCTATCTCGTTATCTGAACGCCAGTTATTGCATGATCGTTTCCTTGGCCAAGGTGTTGTCTCGTGTCCAAGGGGCACTCGCAGCACTGTCTATCGCATCATCTCTATCACATCCTATATTTCCACCTGTGCATCCACTGCCAGTTCCACCTCCTCGTACGTTTGATGCTCCCTCCAGTTCCACTATCTCACCAGGCTTTTCATCTGGTAGCCGATGTGAGACCCCGGCAGAGTGGGCCTTGCTCCTAGCCACCCCAGCTACTCCGATGCTGAGATGTCGTGCTCCTACCTCCCCGGAAGGAGAACCCTCTCAGCAGCGTCATCGTGTTTCCTTTAATCCGGAGGATGCGATCCACATCATCAGTTCTGATTCCGACACAGGATCAGATGATGAGGAGTCTACGGTCTAGCAGTGTTCGTGTCACCCGCACCACTAGAGTGGAGGCTTGAGTTTAATGCATGCATCTTTGCATATGTCAACTGCCATATGAGCAGTTTTAGTCATGATATTACCCCTACTAGCTTGCCATGTATGATGTTGGGTTATCTTGTATAATTATGTTGTTTGCTTTAATCGATTTTTTATTTTCGTAACCTCTCTTTTGGTGTCATATTACTGTGTTTTTTCCCTATGGATGTTGCTCATCGATTCGGTATTTTGCAATGGGAACAAATTTAGGATGAAGAGAAGTAGTAGTCAAGGCGGCGATGGAACCCCCGTTCGTCGATCCGCCAGACAAGCAGGACAACCACCGGAAGATTTACCACCACCACCACCTCAGGCACCAACTACTGAATAGATCATGAGGATGTTTGAGGAGAAAAGAAACTAGGATCTCATGGAATTTTTAAAGAGTATGCAGACTATAGTGGGCCAGAATAACAACAATGGGACACATTCCAAGCTATCTGACTTTCAGTGTACTAAGCCACCCAGTTTTGGTCAAGCTGTGGACCCAATGGAGGCTGATGATTGGCTAAGGACCATGGAAAAGAAGCTGGATATAGCTCGTTGTGAAGAGGTAGACAAGGTTCCTTTTGTCACTCATTACCTTGAAGGGCCAGCAGCTATATGGTGGGACAATACTAAGATGGCATGGCCTTCCGGAGAAGATATTTCCTGGGAGAAGTTCAAGGAGGCATTCCGCAAGTTTCATATCCCTACAGGCATAATGAAGGTAAAGCAAAGGGAATTTCTTGCTGTCACACAAGGTAATATGTCCATGGGAGAGTATCTGCACAAGTTCAATAATCTGGCACGGTACTCCGCCCATGACGTATCCACCGAAGAAAGGAAAATAGACCGATTCCTTGGAGGACTGAATCATGCCCTTCGCTGTCAGCTTTGTATGTTGGATTTTCCGGACTTCCAGACTTTGGTAAACAAGGCTTTCATAGCAGAGTGTGAACACAAGTCTGGCTATGATGATCGCAAGCGGAAGTTTGAACCCAAGAAGGACAACCGCGAGCAATTTACGCAGAAGCCACGTATTTGGCAGACGGGTCCATCTGAATACAAGTCCGCATGGAACAATGGCAACAACAACAATAAGACGGTTTGCCAGGACAAGACCTCTGGTAAACAGCCAGTGTTGGAGGACTGCCGCCGCAACAACACTTGTTTCAATTGTGGCCAAGGCGGACACTACTCCAAGCAGTGCCCCGCCCGAAACGGTAAGCCCCCATCTGACTTCAAGCCACAGGTCAACACCATTGGACGCCGCCCCAACCATAACTTCAACTACGGACGCGTCCACCATATCTCCGCCGAAGAAGCATGCGAAGCCCCAGACGTAGTCCTCGATATGTTTTTTGTTAACAACATACCCGCAGTAATTTTATTCGATTCTGGAGCTTCCCATTCGTTTATTTCGTGGAGTTTTTCCACCTTGCACAAATTTTCCCCATCGCTCTTGGATAAAATCATGGTGGTACAATCCCCTGGCTCCCTGCTCAGGACAAATCTGATTTATAAAGGCATGGAAATCTCGATACATGGAGTGAAATTTCCAGCTACACTTGTTGCCATTGAATCTCCTGGATTGGATATAATACTGGGGATGGACTGGTTGACACCACATCAGGTGTGCATTAACTGCGCTACCAGGACAGTGACACTGGTTAACCCGGCAGGACAGACAGTCACATTTCTTGCCAGCAAAATGATGTCAAGAAAGGGAATGGCATACCAAGCTACTGGTACGGATATAAACTTGATTCCGGTAGTTTGTGAATTCCTGGATGTATTTCTTGAAGAACTACCAGGAATGCCACCTGATTGGGAGTTGGAATTTGAAATTGAGGTGATTCCCGGAACCGCTTCGATTTACAAGAAATACTATCGTATGCCAGGCCCGGAGTTGGTAGAATTAAAGAAGCAGTTGGATGAACTATAGCAGAAAGGGTACATTCGTCCAAGTGTCTCGCCATGGGGAGCACCTGTACTATTTGTCAAGAAGAAAGATGGAAGTCTACGAATGTGCGTAGACTATTGCTAGCTGAATGAGGTCACTATCAAGAATAAGTACCCACTACCTCGTATTGACGATTTGTTTGACCAACTGAATGGAGCACAGGTATTCTCCAAGATTGACCTCCGAACGGGATATCATCAGTTAAAAATCAGAAAAGAGGATATCCCCAAAACGGCTTACACTACCCGGTATGATCTGTATGAATTCACAGTCATGGCGTTCGGACTGACGAACGCTCCAGCCTATTTCGTGAGCATGATGAACAAGGTTTTCATGGACTTCCTGGACAAATTTGTAGTGGTGTTCATTGATGACATCCTGATATATTCCAAGGATGAAGAAGAGCACAAACAACACCTCCGTGCTGTCTTGGAGAGATTAAGGACCCATCGTCTGTATGCCAAATTCAGCAAATGCGAATTTTGGCTCAAAGAGGTGGGATTTCTGGGACATGTTCTGTCAAAACAAGGAGTAACCATCGACCCCAGCAAAGTAACTGCAGTTTTGAACTGGAAGACACCAGCCTCAGTTACTGAAGTCCGCAGTTTCCTGGGTTTGGCAGGTTATTACCGTCGCTTCATAGAAGGCTTCTCTAAGATAGCCAAGCCACTGATAGAACTGCTGAAGAAAAATCAACGGTTGGTCTGGACAGCAGAATGCGAGAGCAGCTTCTTGGAGCTAAAGACAAGGCTAACCACGGCCCCTGTCTTAGTTCTCCCAGACATCCACAAGAGCTTTTATATATACTGCGACGCATCCAGGCGTGGAATCGGCTGCGTGTTAATGCAAGAAGGCAAGGTTGTAGCATATGCATCCCGACAGCTACGACCTCATGAAGAGAACTATCCTACGCATGATCTGGAACTAGCAGCAGTGGTTCATGCCTTAAAGATCTGGAGGCATTACCTCATAGGGCAGCGCTGTGAAATATACACGGACCATAAGAGTCTCAAGTATATTTTCACTCAGCCTGACCTAAACCTCAGACAGCGAAGATGGTTAGAATTGGTCAAAGGTTATGATCTGGGGATAAATTATCATCCGGGAAAGGCCAACGTGGTTGCCGATGCTCTCAGTAGAAAACTAGGCACCGTGAACTTACTGACCGCAAGTATTCACCCCAGGTGGCAAGAAGAGTTTGCCAAACTCAATATGGTGTTATGCGGCCCAGTTAATCCGGATACCTTAGAAATTACCCCAACCCTTATGGAAGAAATTAAGAAAGCGCAAGAACCAGATATGGGGATACAAGAAATCAAGAAGTTGACACAGCAAGGGAAGGCTAAGTCTTTTCGTGTGGATGGTCAAGGCACCTTATGGTTTGAGAAGCGGATATGCGTACCCGATCAGGACAACCTAAGACAGCAAATACTCAGGGAAGCTCATGAGTCCACTTAATCCATCCACCCAGGAGGCACAAAGATGTATCAAGACCTAAAAGAGACCTTCTGGTGGCCAGGAATGCGCAGGGATATAGCATACTATGTCGCCTGCTGTGATGTTTGCAATAAAGTCAAGGCAGAACACCAGAAACCCGCTGGGCTACTGCAACCTTTACCAGTTCCCTAGTGGAAGTGGGACGACATATGCATGGACTTCATTGTTGGACTACCCAAATCAACAAGAGGTCATGATGCTCTCTGGGTCATCGTGGATATACTCAAGAAGTAGCTCACTTTATTCCGGTAAAGACCACTTTTAATGCAAACTAGCTCACACAACTCTACATGTCCCGGATAGTCAGCCTTCATGGAGTACCCAAGTCTATCACCTCGGATAGAGGCTCCCTATTCACCTCAGCATTCTGGCTACGATTACACCAAGCCTTGGGAACCGTGCTGAAGCATAGCACAACATATCACCCTCAGACAGATGGACAGACCGAACGAGTAAATCAGATACTAGAGGATATGCTTCGATCATGTGCTCTCACTCATGGACCCAAATGGGAGGATAGCCTACCCTATGCACAATTCTCCTACAACAACAGCTACCAGTCAAGTCTCAAGATGTCCCCGTTTGAAGCATTGTATGGACGGACGTGCCGCACCCCATTAAACTGGTCTCAGACAGGAGACAGCCGTATCTTTGGCACAGACTTGATGCTCGAGGCTGAAAGACAAGTCAAGGATATTCAGGAGCGTCTTCGGGCAGCCAAGTCTCGTCAAAAGAGTTACTATGATCCAAAACACCGAGAAGTAACCTTTGAGCCTGGAGAATATGCTTACCTCCGAGTAACCCCTATGAAGGGAATAAAGAGGTTTCATACCCGGGGAAAACTTGCACCAAGATACATCGGTTCTTTTCTAGTTGTTGCAAGGAAGGGCAAGGTAGCATATCAGTTGGAGCTACCACCGGAGTTGGCTGACATTCACGATGTGTCTCACATATCACAGCTGAGAAAGTGCATTACACCACCTATCAAGCAAGCAGATATGAGTGAGTTAGAACTGGCTAAAGATCTGACTTATGAGGAGAAACCTGTCAGAATCTTGGATGAGATGGAAAGAACTACCCGAAGTAAGGTGATTAGGTTTTACAAGGTATTGTGGGAACACCACACTAAGGAAGAGGCTACTTGGGAAAGGGAAGACTTTCTAAGATCCGCATACCCGTACTTGTTCCCTGAGCAACTAAATCTCGAGGACGAGATTCATCCTAAGGGGGGTAGGTTTGTGACACCCTGATTTTGACAACTTTTTCTTTTCTAAATCTTTTTGGTTTTATTTGAATTTTGGATGATTTTGAATCTTTCCAAGTGGCTTTGGACTTACGAATCCTTGAACCTCTTAACCCAAAACCATCACCAACCTGCCAAAACTCTGTGACATCCCTCCTGGATCAAATTTTAATATTTGATCTTTTCCAAATAATTCATTTTATTCCTTGGGAGGCTATGGCATCACTATGGGTTGTGAAGCAACCTATAGTTTTGATGATCAGAAGAATTCCAAATTTTTGCCACATCTTCTCATCATCATACAATCTTATAATCCTCAAAGATATTTCAGTTCCCAATATTAAATAATGGTCAGAATAACTATTTTCTTTCTGGCCAGAAATATCCATTTGTGAAGCAACCCTTATTTCCCTAACTCATTAACTCCCCAAATAAATTCCCTAAGGGACTAGGGACCCTATCAAGCCACAACATCTAAAAATATCATCATGGCCAGTACAAATTTTTAGCAGCAAAATTCTGCCAAGTTTCTGCTCATTTTGAACCTCTGTGAAGGAAGTACCATCTAGAGGTTTCCTCTCGAGCTGAAATTTTTATGACATCTCCTAATCACCAAATGACTCTCCTACACCAAAATTTAGCTTCACCAGATCAATTATGTGAGTGAACCAAGCAGAGCAAGTTTCTGGACCAGAATGTGGTTTACACAGGAACTATGTTCAAAAATGGTCCAAACTCTCTCAAATTTAACCAGCTTGTAGTCCTTCCAACCCAGATGACCCTAGACATCTCCATTGGCTCCATGGCCAACCCAATGCTTCTCGAGATCCCTCCCAAGATCTTAGCCAGAAGCTGTTTTGGCTCAGTTCTTCGAACCTCACTCAACATGCTTCTATCCTGAGACTGGTTGCACCCATTTGAGGTCAGGTCGACGCAATGGACAAGCTTGGGCAAGCTTGCGAGGCCTCCAGACACCATGTCGCATGGTGATCACCAGATTGACATGACCAAAGACGCGCTCTGCGCGCCCAGGCGCATTGGACGTGATCGTTCCGGCCGTCCCTCGCTGCCCCCTCCTTGTGCTTGGTGCTGACAACCTTCTAGCCGCACGCGTGGCCTCTCCCGAACCCTCTAGCCCGCCGGCGAAGGCTGCCGCCGTGTACAGCCAAGCTCCGCCATGGGCACCACAGTGAGCTTCTGTCGCCGCCGTTGTCCGCTTGCCCTTAATGGTTTCGGACCAGTTCCGTCGCCTCTGCATAGCTCACGTCCCCTCCTTACGCGGTCCGCAGGCCAGCGCGACGGCCAGCTCACCGTGGCTCCGGTAGCTTTGCCGCAGCACTGTACGGCTCGGGCACTCACTGCCCGGCTATAAATAGCCCTACCCAGCTCCTCACCACCTCACCACCGCATCCCACAACCACCTCCAGAGCGCCCAAGTCGGGCCGGGAGGTCATCTCCCTCAGCCCCGGTAGAAGCTCTACCACTCGATCCCCTTCCACCACCAACCCACTCCAGCCAACCCCAGCACCACTCGACCCCGCCGCTAAGCTCAGAGCATCCCACTGGTGCTCCATGACCCCTCCCCGAGCCAAACCGCTGCAGAAATCATAGTCGCCGATGACACCCGTAGCTGCTGTCCGCCGGAGAAGAAGGGAGCGCCGCCGTTCGACCGTCTCCGGCTGATCTGCGGGTACCTACGGGACCGTCTCGCCGCGCCCGACCCATCCCGGCAGTCGCCCGAGTCCACCACCGTCTCTACGCTGGAGTAGCGTCGCCGGTGAGCCGCCTCGCCTCTGTTCCTCCCTCTCCTCTCTATTTTAAACCGGGTTGACCCCACCTGCCAGCGACTCTGCCCGCGCCGAAGCGTTTTTAAGTGGAGGCGCCTTCGGCCTTTACGCCTTCGACGTGGCCCACTGGAGGTTCTCTATTATTTATTTTTATTTTCTGATTTAACCAGAAATTATGACCAGTTATAACTTTTTATCTACAAGTCCAAATCACTTGATTCTTTTTGCATTTGGTTTGTCTTGAACCCCTCTAATTTCTGGTAAAATTTGGTATTTTTCTCACACTCACAGAATTTCTGGTGACTAAAACAGTATTATGTGACATTTCCAATTGTTGTTTAAAAATATTTTCAGAGGGAAACTTTGGTAAATTTGAAGACCAGGAGTTTTTGGGCAACCCAACAGAGCAAGGCAAGCCATGACATCCATTTCATGAGCATATCAATAGCATTGCATATTTAAAACAAATATTTCCGTTCATTTGCTATATAACAATTCATGGCAAATTAAGTTAAATACTTGGTGGATAATAACTTGAGTTATTGTGACTATACTTGCTAAGTGTTGGTAGACGGTTGATCTTGAGTCACCTGTCTGGGCTTTTTCGTGCAACCACACTTGCCGGTATGGGACGGTCTTGACTTGGTCTGGCTCCGTGCTCTTTCACCGGTATCGCCGTCTAGGGAGGGTTATGCGTGCGTGCTGCCCTGATCAGGTAGACGGCGATAACCCTGTGATCCCAGTTGAGTTTTGTGCCGGCGTCCCCATTTGGGACAGTTTAGTTGGGCCACGACGGTGGCAGGTGTCACGGGGTGACACAGGGGCCACCTAGGGCTTGACTCCGGGGGAGAATGATCGCCGGTGATACGATGGGAGGGTCACGAGTTAGGCAAGTTTTGTTGGAGCAACGCTGGTCCACCCGAATGGGATCATGAGGTCAGGTGCTCCATCGTGTGGGTAAAGTGCGCAACCTCTGCAGAGTGTAAAATCTATTCGAATAGCCGCGTCCACGGTATTGGACAGCCCGTCCAGACCTCACTAGGTGGTCAACCGTAACAATGATAGTAATGATGGAAGAACTCGTCTTGAGAATGAGAGTACTCGGTGAATATTCCTAGGGTTGTGGGACAACCCGGAAGAGAGTAAAATAATAACTGTAGACAGTAAGTGAACCATTTAAAAATCCAACATGCTATGTTATTGTTTGCTGCATTACTTGGTTGTTGTGAGCTTGCGAGTACATTCAAAGTACTCACCTAGCGTATCATGCCAGATGCAGGAGAAGCCGAGGACGGAGGTCCCGATGACTGATGCTACTAGGCTGTGTCCACAGCAGTGTCCCTGTGGGGGGAGTACCGCTATGTTTTGCTTCACCGTAGAAGTACCGAGTAGTATCGAGGCCCTGCTATGTTGCATAAATAATGTAGATACTGTCGCAGCACCAAGGGTGCTCTTGGCCTCGCTCTCGATGTAAAATATGAGCTTGTATTTCAAGTTTATCAATAAAGTTCAGTTCTGTTCTGTATCAAGTTGTTGTGTGTTTCCAGAAGACATGGTCTCTGGGCTGGAAACATTGGTAATCCGGTTCTCTGAGCCGGGGTGCCACACTCAAAAGCCGGGCATCTTCAAGGAAAGGCTCTTCAAGACGTCGGATGCGCCTCCTGCCGCAGGCCCAACACTGCTTCGGGAGGAGCCGCTGCTAGTGCCATCCTCGGGCGCCCCAGCATGTGGCCCGACCTCAGGAGCTCACCTGCTCCTGGCATTGGAACCTCAGGCGAGCGACTGGACCGAGGAGTTCAAAGCGTACTTGCTCCATGGCACCCTGCCGGAGGAGGAAGACGCAGAGCGCATGGCTCGTCAGGCCACTGCTTATTGCCTGCAGGATGGCGAGCTGTACCGTAGACGCCCCAATGATGTCTCGCTGCAGTGCATGTCCGAGGAGCAAGGACCTAAGCTGTTGGCCGACATCCATGGTGGAGATTGCGGACACCACTCCTCGCCGTGCACTCTCATGGGAAAGGTGTTCCGCAGTGGGTTCTAGTGGCCTACGACGCTCCATGAAGCCACCGAGCTGGTCCAATTCTGCGAGGCCTGCCAGTTACATGCCAAGTAGATTCATCATCCCATGCAAGTACTCCAGACCATCCCGCTCATGTGGACCTTCGCGGTCTAAGGGCTGGATATACTGGGCCCATTCCCTCGGGCGGCCGGCGGCTACCGCTACCTCTATGTTGCCGTCGACAAGTTCACCAAGTGGGCGGAGGTGGAGTCCATGCGCACCATCCCCGCCGGCTCAACCGTCAAGTTCATCAAGGGCCTCATGAGCCGATTCGGTGTCCCCAACCGCATCATTACCGACAATGGCTCCCAGTTCACAAGCAATCTCTTCAGGACATATTGTGCTAACCTTGGAACGCAGATATGCTATGCTTCGGTGGCGCTCCCACGGAGCAACGGCCAAGCTGAGCATGCCAACGTGAAGGTCCTAAGGGGCCTCAAGACATGGAGCTTCAAGAAGAAGCTGGAGGCCTGCGGCAGGGGTTGGCTCGATGAGCTTCAGTCCGTGTTGTGGTTTGTCCGCACCACCGCAACTAAGCCCACTAGCAAGACCCCGTTCTTCCTCGTCTATGGGGCTGAGGCGCTCCTCCCGCACGAGGTCAAGCATCGTTCCCCGTGAGTCTTGGCATTCGACAAGGCGCATCAGGATGCCTCGTGGGGAACTGATCTTGTGCTCGGAGAGGAGGCCCGCCGCCAAGCTTCTCTCCGCGCCGCGAGGTACCAGCAGGCACTGCAGCGCTACCACTGCCGCAATACCCGCCCCCGGACTCTCGAAGTCGGGGACCTCATCCTGAGGCGGGTCCTCTCCAGGGAGGGCCTCCACAAGCTCTCTCCCATGTGGGAGGGCCCGTTTAGGGTCGCCCGCGTCTCCAGGCCTGGTGCCGCATGCCTGGATACAGAGCATGGGGTCCCCGTCCAGAACGCTTGGAACATCCAGCATCTCTACAAGTTCTACACGTGACACTCTCAATTAATAATGAGTGGGGCTGTACACGCCCCGGAGCTCCCGGTGCGCTGCCCATGACCCCGCAGGAGCTCCCGCCCACGCCCAAGTGGAAGCCCCATGCTCCGCACTAGCGGACGACATGGTCGAACAGCGACTATGCCCACGCCCAAGTGGAGGCCCCATGCTCCGTGCTGGTGGGAAGACTAGCTTAGGCGCCGAACACGGCTGCTTTTTCGTTCTCTCTTATAACTAAATTTGCCACTTCTTGGAATGAAGTTTGAAGTTTTCGCGTCTTTATTCGAAAAGGGTCGGGATTTTCTCCTTACAGTGTTTTCCTTCTTGGATCTCGTTTTTAGAGGAAGTGGCGGCTGCCAGTTGCTCCCTCCCGTGTGTCTCGCGAGCGGAGGCTGGGCACGGTGTGTATGCTTGAGACAGCCCGATGGCATTGAGGGCCCAGGCCACAACAGCCTCGGGACACGCCCGTGCGCACACCTCACCAAGACTCGGGCGTCCAAATCCTCGCGCGACGCTCTCGAGCAAGCCAATAGGCACGTGTTGCCTTCGCCCCTGGCCTCAGGAGCGCTCACCTCCTGGCCTTGTCGGGTATCACGACCTGGCATACTAGCAACAATCGACCCTCGCTCGGGGGCTTTATATGCAGGATGGGCGCAAAAGAAGGGTGGCCTGGGAAAACACAATCACAGTCCAGCACATCATTAAGGAATCCTTCGTCAAGTGCTTTTTACATCTTCACATGGCTTGATGCCTGGCAGAGGCGCCCCGGAGACCCTGAACCCTCGCAAGTCCCTCAGGGGCCTCGCGAGCCGCGAGCCCCTCGAAGCTCCAGAGCCATCCGTTCTGTGAGGAGGGAGCCTCCCCGGCGACCTCCCTTGGCTGCCTCGATGCTCCAGGGGCTCCGGAGCCATCCAGTCCATGAGGAGGGAGCCTCCCTGACAAGCTCCTTCAGCTGCCTTGACGCTCCAGCAGCATCATTGCCGGAACGAGGGTCGTACATAGGATCAAAAGATCTGGAGGAACGCGCCCCTGCGACACAAGCGCCCGCCAAGGGCCACGAGCGCACCAAGCTAAGTTATCCTAATCGCGCCAGATAGGAACCTTTCAATTAATGACAATATAATGCTAGAATATGAGCAGGAAACACTAATATAAAGGCACAAGCACCGCAATTCATTACACGCCCCCGCGGGGCTTTTCACAACTCTTGATGCAGGAAATAAAAGAGAAACAAAACAAAAGAAGTGGCCTCCCGAGGGCACTGCTCCTGAAGCCCGGCTCCGGCGCCGCCCACGCTCAGTCGGAGTCCTCCTCCTCCTTGACAGGGGCGCGGTGGCGTGGCGGCTCGTTGTCCTCCTTGACTTGGGCATGGCAACGTGGCATATCGTCATTGTCATCATTGCTTGAGCTCCCCCAGAGGAGGCGCCGCTGCTGCTGGAGGTGTCATGGCCGTCGCCAAGGGCAACTTCACCACCGAGAACGCCGCGGCCGCGAGGACCATTGTCGTCGGAGATGTGGTCACCGCCGCTGCCGTTACCCTCTAGGCAGCACTCCAGGCGCCTGTCGTCTTTCCCGAAGACCTTGACGAAGAGTGTCGCCGCCTCGTCGTACTTTGTCGGATTCAGGGCTCTGCAGACCCAAGAAGGTTCAAACTTTGGGGCATGTGCGAAGATCTCAACCAATCCAGTCTCTAGCTTGCTGCCCTAAAGCCTAGCCTCATCGGATCCACGCGAGCGGGGAAGAAGATGAACACGGCAGTTTACCCAGGTTCGGGCCACCATGTGGTGTAAAACCCTACTGCTGCTTTGTGGTGGATTGGCCTCACGAGGAGGTTGAGGATGAACTACTATAGTGGTTTGAGCGACCTCGCGAGGCCTCAAGTGGTGAGGATGGAATCGATCCGATCCCCCTTTGCTGGTGGCTAACCTATATTTATAGTGGCCTCGGTCCTCTTCCCTCAAAACTCAGGCGGGAAGGGTTCCCACAGTGGCTAATTCGAAATGGGACAAGTAGTACATCTTATCCTGATGAAAGGTGGTCTTCGCCTGCAAAGCTTCAGGTCATGACGCAGCTGTGGGCTCGGCGGTGACATCCGTCCTGCCGAGCACATGGTCCTGGTCTTGTTGCACCGGAAAGGAAACCTTTGGAGGGCTCCTCCAGAACCCTCGCCTGTCCTTGCTCCCTTAGCACTCAAAGGGAAACTGCCTCCTCTGCGCCTGCTGGCGCCCGCCTGGCCTTGGTCGTCATGGCTCACGTCACCGTAGCCTCATGAGGCTGGGTACCTGCATAGAAAACTCTGCTCCTCGGGAGGCGGCCTGGGGAGACCGCTCCTCTGGAGGTCTTGGTATCATCCGCCTCGCGAGGCCACGGGTCCTTGTGAGGGTCTTGTCTTGGAGGCCTTGCCGCTGGGCCGTACCGGGCCGTCGATGGAGCCATGCTATGGGTCGCGGGTAGGCAGGTCTGGGTACCCCCGATCCCAGAACGCCAACATACTTGAAGTGGAGGGTGCGCCTCTCCTACAAGCCATGGGCGCGGGCGAATGTCTGCCACCCGCGGTTCAAGAACACGTTGCCCACGGAGGTAACCTCAACCTCCACCCACGAGGACCTGTTGCAGCAGCCATCGAGCTGCAGCCACAGGCCAGCGGGTCCTCCGGCCAGCAACTCCTCCGCGAAGAAGCGCGGAAGCTGGATCGAAATGAGGGGTGGACCCTCCATCCATACCACAAACTCGTGGGCCGTGTCATCCGAGCGGGCCCATGGGCGAGGTGGTCAAACGGCCGCCGCATGCCTCCCCCGTTGGCCGTGGCCACCATAGCTTCCGCGGCCACCCCCGTAGGAAGGGTTCTTTCCACGATCGCCGGAGCCAGTCCAGACCACCAGAGGAGGGTGCCCGCGCCCCCGGGAAGACGCTGCTAGCATGGCCGAAGACTTGAGAAGGCGGCTCGGTCCTTCCTGTGGAGCCTTGCCCTTCTCCTCGGTGGTGAACCTCCTCACTAGTGCCAAGGCCGCTGCGGCAGAGGTTGGTGGCGAATGGGCGGGAAGACAAAGATGGGATGGGGCACTGCCCCCTCGCCTTCTTATAGGCAATCGGAGGAGGCTAACCGACGCCCTCTCGCCTTCGTGCAACGATGGCTCCGTGGCGCGCGCCATGCTTTTTGTCAACCTGGGCAGTTGCCGAGGTGATGTGGGGAAGTGGAGGCGTCCGCGTCCCATCGTGCGCCACACGTCAAGCCTGGCCCACAGGTGATTTGGGCCCGCAGCGCTTCGCCCTTCGCTCCTTGCCTTCGCTTCGAAGCCAGGGCGAGCGCGCCTTGGGCCCGGGGACTACTGTCGGTGTTCTGGGATCGGGGGTACCTCGACTTGCCTGCCTACGGCCCAACGCGTGGCCCCATCGACGACCCGGTGTGCCCGAGCTACAAGACTCTGCGAGAAATACCCTCACGAAGCCCCCGGCCTCGCGAGGCGAACGACACCAAGACCTCCTGAGGGGTAGCTCCCTGAGCCTGTCTCCTGATAGAGGCAGAGGTGTCCCGTCTTTCGATGAGATGGTGGCTATCGTTTTTGGTGGAGTAGAATTGGACGATCCGACTACGAACGTGCGAGGACGTCGCGCCTTAGCAATCGCTAAACCAACTCTAAGAGGTTATTGACCACGCCAGAGCACGATCAACCTAACCACGAGGGTCTATTTCCTGCAAGCAAATGAAGAACAAGCAAGAAACTATGATTTGCAATCTGGATATTGCGAATATAAGATGAAAGCTTTATTGATCAAGGTGGGGTTCTGTGACATCTTGGTCAGGTCGTTGAACACAAACGAAGTACGCGAAGTTGCAGCTATGGCGAACTTTTAATCTAAACAAAACCCCCAAAGTCTAAACGGTGCCCTAAGGGCTGTATATATGGAGGAAGAGGGGGGGGATTTCGTGGCCCTTGAAGGAGGGGTCCGAAACCAACCCTATCTCTTGTTTCCCCGTACATACGGACTCTAAAAACAGCCTATACTCAAGTATTTCGAAATTACATGGGCCTGGCCCAATAATAAGGTGATGCAGCACCTATAATAGCCTCTGGACGAAATTTATGAAGTGGCATCTTGTATATTTCGTCCAAGGCTTCCTGCACTCATTATGGTGGCTTCAAAGTCCTGAAATCATCACTTGTAACTCCGTTCTTGTTCCCCTTGCGCATGCCATCATCTCCATGCTTGAACTTGCTCCAAGGTTCCTCTTTCTTGTCCAAGCTAGGCCCATCATTTGTAAGCAAAATAAATGTATCCAATTTAGGCAGCATCATATTCTCATGAACATTAGAATCATTACCAAGAAACGAAAGTACCTGATAATTTAATTGGCGTGCGCGAGCTTTAGTAATTGGTCCAGTATGTATAGCAGCAGGGGCTGTGGGTGTAACAATGGTATTGATGTCCTCATCATCCTCCCCTTTTTGAAATGAATCGTCCTCGACGGAAGCTCATCTTCCTCACCCAAATAAGGCTTCAAATCTGCAATGTTAAAAGTGGGACTAACCCCAAAATCTGCAGGCAGCTCAAGTTTATATGCATTATCATTTATTTTCTCTAACACCTTAAAAGGACCATCAGCACATGGAATTAGCTTTGATTTGCGCAAATCAGGAAATCTATCCTTACGCAAATGTAACCAAACAAGATCTCCAGGTGCAAACACAACATGTTTTCTACCCTTATCTCCAGCAAGTTTATATTTAGCATTCATACGCTCAATGTTCTCCTTAGTTAACTCATGCATTTTTAAGATCAATTCAGGACGTTGTTTAGCATCAAAATTAACCTTCCCCGAAGATGGAAGAGGCAACAAATCAATAGGTGCACGAGGTAGGAAACCATATACAATTTCAAAAGGGCACATCTTAGTAGTAGAATGCAACGAACGATTATAAGCAAATTCAATATGAGGCAAGCATTCTTCCCACATTTTCTTGTTATTCTTCAAAACAGCCCTAAGCATAGTAGACAAAGTTCTATTGACTACTTCAGTTTGTCCATCAGTTTGGGGGTGACAAGTAGTACTAAAAAGCAGTTTAGTCCCCAACTTAGCCCATAAACATCTCCAAAAGTGGCTATGAAATTTGGTATCACGATCTGAAACAATAGTATTTGGCACACCATGCAAGCGAATAATTTCACGAAAGAACAAATCAGCAACATTAGCAGCATCATCGCTTTTATGACATGGTATAAAGTGTGCCATTTTCGAGAACCTATCCACGACAACAAATATGCTATCCCTCCCCTTCTTTGTTCGAGGTAAACCCAAAACAAAGTCCATAGATATATCCTCCCATGGAACACTAGGTACAGGCAAAGGCATATATAAACCATGAGGATTGAGTCGTGACTTAGCTTTTTGACATGTAGTGCAGCGAGCAACAAAGCGCTCAACATCCCGTCTCATCTTTGGCCAAAAGAAATGTGTAGCAAGTACATCCTCCGTCTTCTTTACGCCAAAGTGTCCCATTAATCCTCCTCCATGCGCCTCCTGCAACAACAAAAGATGAATGGAGCTAGCTGTAATGCATAGCTTGTTAGCATGAAACACAAATCCATCGTTAACGACGAACTTATTCCATGTTCTCCCTTCTTTACAATTCTGCAATACATCTTTAAATTAAGGATCATGCACATATTGATCTTTGATGGTCTCCAAACCAAATATTTTAAAGTCAAGTTGTGAAAGCATAGTATAACTACGAGACAATGCATCAGCAATAACATTTTCTTTACCCTTCTTGTGTTTAATGACATAAGGGAAAGTCTCAATGAATTCAGCCCATTTAGCATGTTATGGTTCAGTTTTGCTTGACTTTTAATGTGTTTCAAAGATTCATGATCAGAATGTATAACAAATACTTTGGGCCATAAATAATGTTGCCATGTTTCTAAGGTCCGACAAGAGCATATAATTCTTTATCATAAGTAGAATAGTTCAGACTAGGCCCACTCAATTTTTCAGAAAAGTATGCAACAGGTTTGCCATCTTGTAATAACACACCTGCTAATCCAATTCCACTAGCATCACATTCAAGCTCAAAAGTCTTATTAAAATCAGGAAGTTGGAGTAAAGGAGCATGTGTCAACTTATCTTTCAATACCGTGAAGGCTTCTTCCTGTGCGGTACCCCAAACAAAAGGCACATCCTTCCTTGTAAGCTCATTGAGAGGTGCAGCAATGGTGCTAAAATCTCTCACAAAACGCCTATAGAAACCAGCGAGGCCAAGGAAACTCCTCACTTGTGTGACCGTTTTGGGCTGCGGCCAACTCTCAATAGCTTCAATCTTGGCTTTATCAACTTCAATTCCCTGTGGAGTAACAACATAGCCAAGAAAAGATACTCAGTCGGTGCAAAAGGTGCACTTCCCAAGGTTACCAAACAAACGTGCATCACGTAGAGCAATAAAAACAGCACGTAAATGTTCCAAGTGTTCCTCCAAAGATCTGCTATAAACCAATATATTATCAAAGTAAACTACCACAAATCGTCCAATGAAAGCACGTAAAACTTCGTTCATTAATCTCATGAAAGTACTAGGTGCATTAGTTAACCCAAAAGGCATGACAAACCACTCATATAAACCAAACTTAGTTTTAAATGCTGTTTTCCATTCATCTCCCAATTTCATACGAATTTGATGGTATCCACTACGCAAATCAACTTTGGAGAATATTGTAGAGTCACTCAATTCATCAAGCATATCATCTAGCCTAGGAATAGGATGACGATAGCGAATAGTAATATTATTAATGCCTATACAATCAACACACATACGTGATGTACCATACTTTTTTGGCACTAGTATAATAGGAACAGCATAAGGACTAAGAGATTCACGTATATAACCTTTGTCGAGAAGCTCCTGTACTTGACGCATAATCTCCTTCGTCTCCTCTGGATTGGTATGGTATGGCGCACGGTTTGGCAGTGAAGCACCGGGAATTAAGTCAATCTGATGCTCAATCCCGCGAATAGGTGGTAATCCCGGTGGCACGTCTTGTGGAAAGACATCAGCGAACTCCTGCAAAATGTTAGTGATAGCAGGAGGCAAAGAGGAAGGCACGTCCTCGAATGAAAATAACGCCTCTTTGCACACAAAAGCATAGCAAACAGACTTGCTGAAATCTAGCTCATCAATATCAGATTTGGTGGCAAGTAAACATGCACTTTTCAATTTAATTTCAGAAGCAACACTAGATGGTTTATTATTAGGCTTCATTTGTTGCTCAAATTCTTTTGCCACAATCTGATTGTCACTCTTATTTTTCTCCTGTTTTGCTTTACTAGCTCTATTAATATCATCTTTCAAAATAGAATCAGGAGTCATAGGAAGCAAAGTAATATGTTTATCCTTATGAACAAGAGTATACTGATTGTTTCTACCATGGTGTACAAAATTTTTATCAAATTGCCATGGTCTACCAAGTAATAATGAACATGCTTGCATGGGTACCACATCACAATCAACATAATCAGCATATGTAGAGATACTAAAATGCACACGAACAGTACGTGTTACCTTAACCTTGCCGCTGTTGTTGAAGCATTGGATATAGTAAGGATGTGGATGTGGTCTTGTGGTGAGAGATAGCTTCTCCACCATCTCCATGCTAGCCAAGTTGTTGCAGCTCCCTCCATCTATGATGACGCGAACAGAACGTTCCTTCACAACTCCCTTTGTATGGAACAAATTATGCCTCTGATTTTGCTCAGCTTGTGTGACCTGCACACTCAAAACACGTTGAGCAACTAAACATTCATACCTGTTAGCGTCTTTAGGAGCCATGTATTGCGTCTCATGATCAGAATCATCTCCACCGTGTTCTTCACTTGTAATAAGAGCCAAAGTCTCCTCATCATAGTCACTAGCGGACTCATAACCACCATCCTCAGTAGCAATCATAACATGCGGAGATTGGCATTCTCTCGCATAATGACCTCTACCCTTACAACGACGGCAAATAATATCATGAGTGTGCCCTGTTGATGCCATAGATGAAGAAGAGCTCTGGGCAGGCCCAGAAGGTGTACTCCTGGCAGATGGTGGTGGTGGTGCCTGTTTTCTTGTATCTCAGTTGGAATTGGCGGCTGAAGTCAGTGGTGCTGCAGTAGGACGTGTGGGAGTAGAGGAGGCACGTGGTGTCCATGATGAAGATTGACCTGCAGAAAAATTAGTTCGCGCCAATGCCTGTCGATCCTGCACTTCACGTTCAGCTTTGCAAGCAAGATGGAATAAATGAGTGATATTATTATACTCCTTATACTCTAGAATGGTCTGAATCTCTTTATATAATCCACCCATAAAATGTGCAAGCATAGCTTCATTATCCTCAACAATACCGCATCTAATCATGCCAGTTTGTAATTCCTGATAATATTCTTCTACAGAATTTTTTCCTTGTCTTAAACGCTGCAATTTTTGAAGTAATTCACGTTGATAATATGGTGGAACCCAACGAGTACGCATAGCAGTTTTCAAAGCAGCCCAAGTAGCTGGAATAGGATATAATCTACAATGTTCGGACCACCATACACATGCAAAACTAGTGAAAGCACAAACAGCAGCAGCAACCCATCTCTCCTCGGGATATTGTAAACATGTAAAACGTTGTTCAGTTTCTAACTCCCAAGTAAGATATATATCAGGAACATATCTACCCTCAAATGGTGGAATATTCAATTTCAGTTTAGGAATATGGTCATGATCTCGTACCTGAGGTGGTGCTGCAGCCCTACCATTGCGATAATATGCATGAGGTCGACCTGCTGGTGGTGGTGCTGGTGGTTGCACATAGTTCTGATTTTGATCAACCTCATCCTTGTAATAGTCCTCCACCTCTGCAGTAGCAGCAGGAGCAACAGAAGCATTAACAGTAGGTACAGCGGCACTAGAAGTTTGACCAGGCTCAAGGGGAACGCGCAGTGCTCGTCCCACTTGATTTGGAAGGCGATGTTGGTGTTGTTGTTGCTGTAGAGGTGCGATAGGTGCAGCGGGCAGTGGTTGTGGAAGACGCGCGAGCAATTCATTAAACTTGTTATCGAGCTTTGTTTCGAACGCCTTCTCAATGCCATCTATCTTCTCCATGGCCTCTTCAAATCTGTTTAGCACATCTTCCACCTGTCCACTCATCATTTGCTGAAACTTATCATGTAACTCTTTGTTCGTCATGTTCTCCCAGTCAGTCTCATCGGCTTGTGATCCTGCCATGGTTAGCAGCAAGAGAAACACACAAGAATATGATCCTACAGACTACTAGAAAGTGGTGGTGGTGTGGTGTCACAAATCCGTCAAGCAAATCTCAAATTCTTACCAGTTCTTACCCAGCAGCAGGTGGTGATCGGCAACCTTTGTAGTCAAAACTCACAAAGCTTGGACAGAGTGATTGCCAGGTGGTGTCAAACGCACAATGTAGATGTATGTGGAGCTGGGAAGGCTTATGATATGGTAGCAAAAAGGGTCAGCAATAATCAATTCAGACATGCAATGTTGAATAAACGCTCAACGACGGTACTGTGCTAGTCCTAGGCTAGACTGTGCTAGAGACGCGAGCCTAGAACACTAACAAAATCACGGCGCTGCACGGAAACAAGGGAAAAGCACACTCTGAAAAAAAAATTTGCTCTCTTTTTTTTTCGCTCTTTTTTTTTGTCGAAAATCACTATAATGGCGAGTGTCTCAAAACTCTTCCCCAGTCAAAATAACAGGATAGGCATGAAATTTTTTTTTTGGACTTTTTTTTCGGAAATCAGGGCAGCGACGACCAAAAAGTGCGATAAAAAATCACTATGATGGCGAGTGTCTCAAAACGCTCCCTGGGACCTAAAAATAGGATAGGGAAAAAATATTTTTGACTGCCGAAATTTTGGCCTAAAAACTGCCCGGGGGTCTCCAGACTCTTTTTTTTCGAAACCTACTCAGGCAAGGAAACACGAATCGGAAACTAGATGGATCTCGAAAACAAACCTAATATGAAAAAACTCGGATTGGTAGTGGATGTATGGTGGTGGATATATGGTGGTGGTGGTGGTATATGGTAGCGGTGGTGGTATATGGATACGGATCGGTGGTGGTATATGGATACAGATCGGTGATGGTATATGGATTCAGAGCGGTGGCGGATAAGCGGTGGTGGTAGATGGCAGGGGCGATGATGATGGTGCGGCGGCGGCGTGACAACTTATGACTAGAACTCGAAACTCTAAAAGATTAGACGCTAAGACCAGCAACTCGACACGACGATGCAACCGTAGATTCAACAAAGCAAAAACCGTAAAAAGATTATGCAAAGGCTCAGATTGGTTCGGATATGATGAACTAACCCTAAAATTTTTTTTGGCTTTTTCGTGGACTGAAGGTATGAAGAACATACTCGATCTAAACTATGAAAAATAGTAAAATCTCACCGAGCAACCTGGAAATCTGATACCACTTGATAGAGGTAGAGGTGTCCCGTCTTTCGATGAGATGGTGGCTATCGTTTTTGGTGGAGTAGACTTTGACGATCCGACTACGAACGTGCGAGGACGTCGCACCTTAGCAATCGCTAAACCAACTCCGAGAGGTTATTGACCACGCCGAAGCATGATCAGCCTGACCACGAGGGTCTATTTCCTGCAAGCAAACGAAGAACAAGCAAGAAACTAAGATTTGCAATCTGGATATTGCGAATATAAGATGAAAGCTTTATTGATCAAGGTGGGGTTCTGTGACGTCTTGGCCTGGTCGTTGAACACAAACGAAGTACACGAAGTTGCAGCTATGGCGAACTTTTAATCTAAACAAAACCCCCAAAGTCTAAACGGTGCCCTAAGGGCTGTATATATGGAGGAAGAGGGGGGATTTCGTGGCCCTTGAAGGAGGGGTCCGAAACCAACCCTATCTCTTGTTTCCCCACACATACGGACTCTAAAAATAGCCTATACTCAAGTATTTCGAAATTACATGGGCCTGGCCCAATAATGTGACGCAGCACCTATAATAGCCTCTGGACGAAATTTATGAAGTGGCATCTTGTATATTTCGTCCAAGGCTTCCTACACTCATTATGGTGGCTTCAAAGTCCTGAAATCATCACTTGTAACTCCGTTCTTGTTCCCCTTGTGCATGCCATCATTTCCATGCTTGAACTTGCTCCAAGGTTCCTCTTTCTTGTCCAAGCTAGGCCCTTCATTTGTAAGCAAAACAAATGTATCCAATTTAGGCAGCATCATATTCTCATGAACATTAGAATCATTACCAAGAAACGAAAGTACCTGATAATTTAATTGGAGTGCGCGAGCTCTAGTAATTGGTCCAGTATGTATAGCAGCAGGGGCTGTGGGTGTAACAATGGTATTGATGTCCTCATCACCTCCCGAGGATCTGAGATTTCTATGCAGGTACCCCACCTCACGAGGCCCGCAGTGTCGTGATCCATGACGACCAAGGCCAGGCAGGCGCCAGCGGGCGCAGAGGAGGATAGTTTCCTCTTTGGTGCTAAGGAGGCAAGGACCAGTGCGGGTTCCCGAGGGATGGGCTGCCATGATAGTAGGTAGAGGTGTGTGGGGCACCGGTGTGGCTGGCATGGCAGCAGAAGTAGTGGTGAGTGGTTTGGCTGTCATGACATCAGGCTCAGGTTGTTGTGGGGGACACGAGGGTGTGGGTGTAGCCGCCGGCGGAGTGGGTGGTCGGACGGTGCGTGGCTGTCGCGGGACATGCGGCATGGAGTAGAGCTCGTCGGCGAGGGAGGTGTGGTGGGTGTGTCTATGGTGTTGTTCTCTTGGAAGGGAAATGTGCCCTCGTCAAAAATGACATGCCGCGAGGTGACCACACGCCCAGTAGTGCGATGGAGGCAGCAATAGCCTTTGTGTTCAAGCGAGTAGCCGAGGAAAACACAAGGCGCCGACCGGGGAGCAAGTTTGTGCGTGGTGGTGGTTGTGAGGTTTGGATAGCACAGGCAGCCGAACACCCGAAGGGCTGTGTAATCGAGGTGGACGCTGTACAGAAGGAAGAACGGCGTGTGATCATGGCGAGGGCGACACGGGCACCGGTTGAGGAGGAAGGTGGCCGTCTGAAGCGCTTCGGCCCAGTACGAGTAGGGCATGTGAGCATGGACTAGCAGCGATCTGGTGATGTTGTTGAGTGTGCGCAGGGCTCGTTCTGCGCGCCCATTCTGCGGTGAGGTGTACGGGCACGACATGCGGAGCTGTGTGCCAAGTGAGGAAAACAGGGCGCGGGATGCGGCATTCTCAAATTCCTTGCCATTGTCAGTTTGGATAGTGAGGATGGGAAGGTTGAATTGAGTGCGTGCAAAGTGAGAGAGCGAGCGAATGGCGGGAAGCACATCCGATTTGTGGCGTAACGGGAATGTGCAAGCAAAGTGACTATAGTCATCGAGAAGTAATAGATAATACTGGCAACCAGAGTTGCTTTGGGCTGGAGCAGTCCATACATCACAGTGCACTAATTGAAAGGGGGAAAAAAGATACATGTTCGGATGAACCGAACGGGAGCCTAGTGCTGTTTCCTAGCTGACAAGCTTGACAGACAGTATGGTGGCTTGGGGTGTGGTCGACGCCTGAGAGACGGAGGGTGAGGCTGAGGGCATCTCCACCTGGATGGCCTACGCGTTGGTGCCACACATCACGCGAGGTGGCGGTGAGGGCGTGGTGACCATGTGGTAGCGCAGGTGTGGGCGTCAATGGAAAGAGGTCATCATCGGCGACATTACAGCGGAGGATCACCTTCTTCGTTCTTCGTTCCTTGACAGAAAACTAAGATCATCAAATTCGACATTGAGAGGATTGTCACGGGCGAGAGCTTTAACTGATATGAGATTTCTAATCAGGTGCGGGGAGACGAGGACATTGCGAAGGTAGATGGGAGAGCCGCTGGTGGGAATGGTAGTTTGCCCGGTGTGCGTGACCGCTAGCGTGCTCCCGTCGCCGACAATGATGCGAGATGAATTGTAAGGAACTGAGGAGGAGAGCATACCAGATGAAGACGCCATGTGAGATGTTGCTCCGGTGTCAAGGTACCAGTCGGCCGTTGGTGGCGCCGGCTGCTGCTGCTGCATCGACATGGAGTTCAAGGCGTAGACGAGCGTGTTCTAATCCCAGGAAGGACCAGAAGGGTTGGTGGAGTTGTTCGCCAGGGCGCCGTACAGAGGGTGAGCGGGCACGACCCCTAGTTGCCAGATCACAGGAGGCACGTGCGCTGGGACGCCTGGCCCGGCGGTGTAGTGCGATGCAGTGCCGGCGAACGACGTACTCCCACCGGGTCGAGGGCCAAGGATGCCGGTGCCAGGTGCATGGGGACGCCACGGCATCAGCCAGGTGTGGACCATGCCGGTCCATGGTGCCGCAGCAGGAGTGGGAGGGCGGGTCATGTGGCCGCCCCCGCCGGAGTGTGAGCCCTGACCCCCACCAGAGTTTGAGCCCTGCCCCCCGCCGGAGTTGTTGGCCTTGCCCTTGCCCTTGTAGCAGCCATTCCCGCCGCCGTTGCATCCGTGGCCGCCATTCTGCCAGCCCGAGCCGCTGCTGGTGTTGGTGTTGGGCACACGGGCAGCGTGCAGCGCAGTCTCAGTGTTGGCGTCGGCGGACAGACGACTCTCCTCGAGCAGTAAGAACATGCGGCATCGCAGGAACGCCGGGAAGGGAGTCTACATCGTCGGAATGGGCACAACGTAGCGAATACGCCGGTGCAGACCTCGGAACATGTTGAGCACCTGGTCGTGGTCGGTGAAGGGTGCTCCGAGCTCGGCGAGGCGGTCGGCGCAGTCCTTGAGCCATGCGAAGAAGGAGAGGATGGACGAGCTCCCCTGCTCAATGCGGCAAAACTAGGTGGAGAGGAACACCACCTGGTGCTCGGCGTTCTCGAGGAAGAGGGTGCAGATGGCCTCCCAGAGAACGGCGGCGGTGGCGCCGCGCTGGTGGATGAGCCCGAACACCTCCGGGCTGACTCGGTTGTACAACCAAGAGACAAGATGAGCATCGTCTTGCGCCCAGGCAGGGTCGCGCGGGCGCGGCGGTCCAGTGAGGTGATCCACGATGGTGAGCTTCTAGAAGGTGACTTCGAAGAGGGTGCGCCAATGGGAGAAATTGGGTGGGTTGAGGGTGAGCACGAGAGGGACGTGCTGGTTGATGAAGACGCCGGCGAACGGGGAGTCGGGCGGCTGGTGTGTCGTGGAGGAGGAGGCCATGGGGTCTGGAACGAAGAGAGCCCCGCGGGCAAGTGCAGATGGGGTGAGGAGGGGCTGGTGCATGGTCTGAGAGGAGGGAGGTGTGACGGGCGAGCCGCCAGAGAGAGAGCCCGGACGTGGTGGTGGTGGGGGAGGCGGCGGCGGCGGCGGCGTCGACATGGCGCCGGCAAGCGCAGGTTTGCGGAAGCAGAGTGGAGCGGTTTACAGGTGAGGGAGGAGCCCAACGTCTAATACCATGTAGAGTAGTGGAGGAAGAGGGAGATCGCACCTTGGGTGCTCTCTGGTGTATACTCATGTATATATAGCCGGTTACACCAGGGCGCAGAGCGCCGGGGCGTGGCGACGTGCATGGATCGTGGGATCGTGCATGCATGGCGTGCACACGTACAGGGAGAGAGAGAGGGGTAAGCTAGCTAGCTGTTAACACTCGGTGTGGGAAGTGGTCGGCTTAGTAAGCCGAGGTTTAAAGCATGACACACTTCGGCTAAAAAAGTAAAGCCCTGCGTTTAACATGGGTGATCTCTACCGTCACATCGCTTAACGCGGTCCGCGGATGGCCGGCCAGTTTGCGCCTACCTAGATAGTTAGTTTTCGGCTTTCTCCACCGAGGCGCTCTGCCAATTAACCTAGCAGCACAATTGCAGTTCTTCTCTCGTTACACCCTTAGTCGAATTCATCAGGGACGTAAGGAGTACACATAGGAGCCGGGCAACCCAACTATTGATCAAAATCTTGGTTCGAAACTGATGCATATAAAGCCAAAGTCCGAGACGCCAAACACTTCGGACTTGTAAGGCAGGGGAATGAGGCCCCTTAATGATTGTATCTTGAAAGACGTTCTTGTAGTGCAAAGGCAATGCTTGAATAGGAATGTAGGTAATACCTTTAGAGGGCATAGTTTTTTATTTTTATAACTTTCAAGCTGTTACATGCCGAGCTACTACGAGAGAAACTTAAAAGAATACAATGTAGGAGAGTGCATGGGGAAGGAAAATACAGGCAGATATTGACATCGGGCTTTAAGAGCCTGGGCCTCATCCTGCCGCACGTCTGCGCTTCCAAGCTGTTAACCAGCGTGCTGTCATGAACGGTGGTGATTTGAGTGGGACTGGTGCAATCTTGGCCCTTTATATGCCTCAGGCGCTTGTTGGCCGAGCCCCATGAAGGAGGTCTTGCAGGAGTCTGTTGTGTGGTTTAAGCCACATTGATGAAGTCATGCTTGTAGGCTCTTTGACAGAGACCTGCTAAGATGAGGGCTCGAAGCAACACCGGCCCTCAGTCGAGCTGTTCTGGTGTGTTGATGAATTTTGGCTCCTCAGCAGCCCAGGGAATCTTGAGTGTGAAATTATGTACCCTAGGGACGTAGTGCCCCATCCAGAGAGGGCATGCAAGGAGGATGTATCCCTATTTAGGGTGCGAGGGTACGTGGCCGGGGTTGGTTTGTGCAGCCCGCGTGCGCTTCAAAGAGCTAGTGGTGCGTTTATCACTGCGGGCCGCCTGCTCGGACGCCTGTACCTCGGCTGCGCCCGTGGTCTGCTCCTTCGTCTGGAGTGAGCACTCGGTGTTACCATTGACTATTATAACGCCGTTTGGCCCTAGCATTTTGAGCTTGAGATAAGCATAATGCAGGACTGCATTGAAGTGTGCGAAAGCTGTGCGCCCTAAGAGCGTGTGGTATCCGCTTCAGAAGGGGACGATGTCGAAGATTAATTCCGCGCTTCTGAAGTCCTTGGGGCGAGCCGAAGACTACCTCCAGAGTGATCATTCCGGTGCAGCGGGTTTCAACGCCTGGGATGACACCTTTAAAGGTGGTAGTGCCCGACTTGATCTGGGATGAGTCGATGCCCATCTTCCTAACCGTGTCCTCGTAAATGAGGTTGAGGCTACTTCCGCCGTCCATGAGGACGCGTGTCAGATGGTAACCATCGATAATTGGGTTTAGGACGAGCGCCGCCGATCTGCCATGCCTGATGCTGGTCGGATGATCATGCTTGTCAAATGTTATCGGGTAAGCCGACAAGGGGTTAAACTTCAGGGCGACTGGCTCCAATGCATAGACATCCCGGAGTACACGCTTCCACTCCCTTTTAGGGTTGTGAGTAACATGGATCACATTGACCTTGGTTACCCCATCGGGAAACTTCTTTTGGCCTCCATTATTGGGTCGGCGAGGTTCATCCTCGTCTTCGCTGTGATTTTGGGTGTTACTTTGACCCTCTGTCGTGACCTTGCCCGCTTGCTTAAAGACCCAGCAATTCCTATTGCTCTAGTTTGCCGGTTTGTCCTGGGTGCCGTGGATTTGGAACGACCGGTCCAAGATCCTGTCGAGCTGGCTAGGTTCGTATTTGTTCCCTTTAAAGGGCTTCCTTTTCTGTCCGGATTTAGGTCCGGCGAACCCCATGTTTACCGCAGCGTCTTTCGTATCGCTTCCGCCAGTTTTATACCTGCGCTTATTTTTGTTGCTCTTGGGTTTTCCATTGGCGTCACGTGTTTCTGAGGTACCTGCCTCGCTGTTGTGAGTACTACAGGTGAGCCAACTATCCTCTCCTGCGCAAAAGCGAGTCATCAGCGAGGTGAGGGCCGCCATAGTCCTCGGCTTATCCTGGCCGAGCTGGCGGGCCAACCATTTGTCTTGGATGTTGTTCTTAAATGCGATGATGGCCTCAGCTTCGGAGCAGTCTATGATCTGGTTCTTCTTGGTGAGGAACCTGTTCTAGAATTTCTGGGATGATTCGACTGGCTGCTGGGTGACACGGTTGAGGTCATCAGCATCCGGAGGTTGGACGTACGTGCCCTGGAAGTTTGCTCGAAAGGCATGCTCTAGGGCCTCCTAGCTGCTTATAGAATCAGGCGGCAGGCTGTTAAGCCAATGCCTAGCCGGCCCCTTGAGTTTGAGCGGAAAATATTTAATGGTGTGGAGATCATCTCCATTGGCCATGTGTATGTGGAGAAGGAAGTCCTCGATCCATACTACTGGGTCTATGGTGCCATCGTATGATTCTACGTTGATGAGCTTAAATCCTTCAGGGAATTGATGTTCCATCACCCTGTCTGTGAAGAAGATCATGTGAGCCGGACCTCGGAACCGAGGAGGATCTCATTGGAGGTCGGAAGAGAGCCGTGAGTAGGCCTTGTCTCGGGCGCAACCGTTCCTGTCCATCCATGCATCATAGCCGTCAAGCCCGGCGGGCGCACATCCTATTGATCCGTAGATGGACCGAGAGGTGCCCGGTTTGCCTCAATGCAATGTCTAGCGTCGTTAGGATCTAGGTAATCCACGGGGTCCTTGCCATAACGGCGTGGAGGTGGTAGGTCATTGGGGTTTTCCCGCATTGGCATGTCCTGGCCTCTAGGGGGTCAGTCATGGTCGTCAGCGAGCTCCTCATCAAACTCCGGCAGGAGATGCCTACGTGGGTATGATTTTAGCGCACTACTGCGCTGGTCTTCCATGTCTTGCTCGGCAGAGAGAACTTCGACCCACTTTTCATTCAGTGCATCGGTGTTGGCTTGCAGCAGCTGCTGCTTGCGCTTCATGCTCTGAGCCGTTGCAATGAGGCACCACCGAAAGCGCTCTTGTTCGAAAGGGTCTCCGGGGACGACGAAGTCCTCGGTGCCGAGGCTCTCGTCTTCCTCGCATTCCAGCATATAGTTGCCATCGGCCCCTTCAAAGAGGTTGTCGGGATCTAAGTCCTCGAGATGTCTATCGGGTGTGTCGTTCCGCGCCAGGGAAGCTTGAGTGTCCTCCTCGGGGTTATCGGCTTCTTCGGCTGCCGCGTCGCCGTTGTCAGCGGTTGCGCTATTGCTGCTAGGTTCCCCATTGTTACCTCTTCTGCGTATACGCTGACGTCTTGGAGTGGAATTGGGGGTGTCCACCATGTAGACATCATAGCTAGATGTAGCAGTCCACCTTCTGGTGTTTACCATAGGCGAGGTGTCATCTGTGGGGGGCATCAACATGTTCATCCATGTCCATGGCCTCGCCGTAGTCTAGCACTTCGGTTAAGTCATCGAGCGTGGCGACTAGGTGGGTGGTGGGTGGGATGTAAATTTCCTGATCGTCGGCTTTAAGTTCAATCTGATCATAAACTGAAGCCTTATTGTCCGAGATGGACATGCTCTGGATACAGTCGAGCATCTCATTGAGGTGAGACAGCTCTTCAGGATTCATAACTGGGTTGTAAGCGGGGCTGACTCGAAGTATGCCCAGTGTATAACTTGACGCGTCTTCAGCGCGAAGGGGATCTAGGAGCGATTCCGAATTCAGCTCCGAGGTCAGTTCTAATCCTGACATAATTTCAGAGGTAAGAGCCGGATTTTCATCCGAACTGGAGGTTGGAAGATGGCCGCCCCGAGTAATTACATCGGGGGCCTCTGGTGGCGCCGCGATGGAGATCGGTTCTAGAGTCGAGCCTCCGAAGCTGGGCAACTTCTCAATTCGGCCGGGGGCCCATCCCGACAAGATGAGTTCGCCGCAGGAATCCACGGTTTATTTGAGGCCACCGAAGGTCACGATCCGACCTGGGGCGTAGTTCTCAACAGAGGCCAGATGACTTGTTGAGTCGGCGCAAAAGACCATGCCGCCGAAAACAAAAAGCTGGCTGGGGGCTGTTGGTGCAGTTGATCTGCAGGTGAGCCATCGATCCTTCTAGTGATCGCACAACGGAACTCTCAATGAAAGCACCGGTGTCGTTGTCAAAACCGGCAGACCTCGGGGTAGGGGGTCCCGAGCTATGGATCTTAGGACAGATGGTAACAGGAATGGAGAGACAATGTTTACCCAGGTTTGGGCCCTCTTAATGGAGGTAAAACCCTATGTCCTACTCTTGTTTATATTAATGGAGATTGTATCAAGTACAGAGTTGATCTACCTCAAAATCGTACTTGTGGTCTAACCCTAGGGATAGGTGAATGATGTTGCGTTGGTGTCTCCTCTACGGGCTAAACCCTGTGGCTTATATACACGCCAGAGAGGGTATCTAGGGTTACAAGGTCGGTATCTAGGAGCAAGGCCGCATGAGAGATCTTGGAGTATACATCAAGTCTTCGGTGGAGGTAGTCTTGATCACGCCTCCTGCGTAGGGCCTCTAGAGTCCATCTTTGACCATGAATGAGGGCCCATCGGCCCAACCCAAGGAGAATGGGCCGACTGGGTTAGTATCCCCTTATCCAGGACACCGTCACCATGTCTGTGCAAAGTTGCAACAAAAATTCAATGCAATATTCATATGAAAATATTGTGGCGAATGTCGGCAATATGGGGCAGGGCGCCCCCGCTTTACGTTGGTTGTGCAGGTCGTGTTCAGGCACCGATGACTCTCATCAAGCAACTGGCTCAGGGGCTCCATGGGCGGGCCCCAAGAAGCCGTGTTACCGGCAGCTTTCCCCAAGAATACCACCTCCCCAAGGGGGCATCAGGACCTTCTCCGTAAGTCTTCAGAGTAGGTAGATGCTACTTGTGATAGGGGTTGGGATTTCCCCGAAGAGGAAGGGTGATGTAGTATAGTAGCAGAAGGTATTTCCCTCATTAGAAACCAAGGTTTATTGTAATAGTTGGAGATTCACGCAAACAAAGATAAACGGTACCTGCACACACAAAAAACAAATACTTGCACCCAATGCGGGCAAGAGGGTTGTCAATCCCCTTGTACTCGTTAATTGCAAGGATTAATTTGGTAATGGTAGATAGATAAATTGCAAAACAAAATAAAAGTAAATAAATTGCAAAAAGGTACTTAGGGTTTTAGTAATATGATGTGAACGGACCCGGGGGCCATAGCTTTCAATAGAGGCATCTCTGTCATGAGCATAGTAACGATGGGTACACAAATTACTGTTGGGCAATTGGTAGAAAATCGCATATTTACGATGTTATTCATGGCATGATCAGTACATAGGCATTACGTTCATGACTAGTAGACCAAAAATGATTCTAAATCTACTACTATTACTCCACCCCTCGACCGCTATCCAGCATGCATCTTAAGGTATTAAGTTCATAACAAATAGAGTAATGCTTGGAGTATGATGACATAATGTAGACAAAATAAGACCAACCAATATGATCAAACCCCATCGGTTTACCCTTAGTAGCAACAATACAAATACGTGCCTCGCTACGCCTTCTGTCACGAGGTGAGGACACCACAAGATTGAACCAACTACTATGCATCACTTCCACTGAAGGTCTACTCATGAACTTGGCCAAAAAAAATCATAGATCGAAAAGCATTACATAGCTATAACAACCACACATAATAAAGTTCAGAAAAGACTCAAATACTTTCAATGAATAATCTGATCATAAACCCACAATTCATCAGATCCCAACAAACGAACCGCAAAAAGTATTACATAAAATCGATCTCCAAAAAGAATATTGTAAGTAAGATCAAAGAGAGAGAGAGAGCCATCTAGCTACTGCTATGGACCCGTAGGTCCTGTGATGAACTACTCACACATCATTGGGGAGGCATCAAGGTTGTTGTAGAGGCCCTTCATGATCGATTCCCCCTCCGCCAGAGTATCGGAAAAGGCCTCCATATGGGATAATGGAATAACAGAGACTTGCGGCGGCAGAATAATTGTTTCGGGTCTCGCTCTGGAGTTTTTGGAATATATGTGAATTTACAAGCCAAGAATTAGGTCAATCGGAGCAGTAGGTGGGCCACAAGGGGGTAGGGCACACCTACCCCTCTGGGGCATGCCCCCTGCCTTGTCATCATCTCGTGCAACGTATGGACTCCCCCTGAAGCTTCCTGGGTCTCTTTTAATCCAGAAAAAATCACCAAGAAGTGTCATTGTGTTTGGACTTCGTTTGGTATGGATTTTCTGTAAAACCAAAAACAAGCAGAAAAATAGCAACTGGCACTGGGCGCTGAGTCAATAGGTTAGTTCCCAAAAATGATATATAATGGTGTATAAAGCATACAAGATTGGTAATATAATAGCATGAAACAATAAAAATGTTATAGATGCGTTGGAGACGTATCAGCATCCCCAAGTTTAATTCCTACTCGTCCTTGAGTAGGTAAATGATAAAAACAGAATTTTTGATGTTGAATGCTACGTAACATGTCATAATCATGTAATCTCTTTGGGTATGAATGTTGAGAAACGATGATGAAAAAGATATCAACATAATAATATCCATGAACACTAGAATATAATCATTACTCTTCAAAATATACGATGCTTAACGAATGTCATCCCTACTCATTGAATTATGTAAGCATGGTATGACTCAGTCTTCCTCACATAAGTACAAATCATGAGCACCCCGGTGCCAAATCAACAATTTTATCGCACCTTTTCTCACTTCAACATTTTCAACTTCACTCAATATATGAGCGTGAGACATGGACTTAGCACTACGGGTGAAATAGAGTATGTTGGTAGAGGAAAGACAAAAAATTGAGAAAGTCTCGCATCAACTTGGTGGATCGTTAGGAAATGGAGAGGCCTTACAATCAATATCAATGTGAGGAGTAGGGATTGCCATGCAACAGACGCACTAGAGCTATAAGTGTATGAAAGCTCACTATTGAAACTAAGTGGGTGTGCATCCAACTTGCTTGCTCATGAAGACCTTGGGCATATGAGAAAGCCCATCATCCGAATATACAAGCCAAGTGCTATAATGTAAAAAATTCCCACTAGTATATGAAAGTGACAAATTATGGTGACTCTCTATATGAAGAACATGGTGTTACTTTTAAGCACAAGTGTGGTAAGGATAGTAGCATTGCCCCTTCTCTCTTTTTCTCTCATTTTTTCTTTTCTTTTCTCATTTTTTAGTACAATATCATGAACCTCATCCCCACTTTTTTGAGGACTCATTAGTCTCCATCATTCTTTACCTCACCGGGAAAAAATTCTAATAATGATCATGACACTTCTTTTTACTTACAACTCGATAAACTGAATAATATGACTCTATACGAATGCCTCTGGCAATGTACCAGAATGTGCAATGATCTAGCGTAACATGTATTACAATGATGGGCTTTGCCCCAAATATCATGTCAGCTCTATATGATCATGCAAAGCAATATGACGATGAACACACAAGTCATGTGAATAGTAACCATGGAAGTTGCATGGCAATATATCTCGGAATGGCTGTAGAAATGCCATGATAGGTAGGTATGGTGGCTGTTTTGAGGAAGGATATAATATGGTTTATGTGTGATAGAGCATGTCATATCATGGGGTTTGGATGCACCGGCGAAGTCTTGCACCAATTCCTGAGGTGAAAATGGGCAATGCATGGTACTGAAGAGGCTAGCAAAATATGGATAGGTGGGAGTGTTGTATTAGTCCATGAACTCACATTAGTCCTAAAGAACTCATATACTTATTGTGAAGCCTATTAGCCCTCGAAGCAAGGTACTACTCACATGCCCCTAGGGAGGAGGTCAGGAGGAGTTAACCATCGCGCGCCCCTGATCTGGACAACACAAAGGATTTCAATGAGGAATAAATATGCTCCAACATCCCGGATGAGCTGATTTCTTTTCACTCCTGTTTTAGAGATACAAAACAAAAGTAAAGTGTAGAACGCCATGTTTGAGCTCCAGGCTTTTACGATTCTTCCGATTGACTTATCTTCTCTGCTCCTAGCTCTGAATGCTAGTATATAGAGAAGTGATGGAAAGGGTTGTGCTCTTTCATTTGAGAAACTTCCAACCAAAATAGGAATGTTAGAACAGAATATTTAGATACAGGTCCCTTATGAATACTGTACTGAGTAAGATTATGCCATGACTAACACTTGAATGAGTAGTACATAACAAGCTTTAATATCGATATTTCTACATACCAATGATTATGAACTAATAATCTTTCATATTACGGCATCAATATCATTTAAATCACACATTTCATATTCAGTGATCTACATGAAAGATTTTATTATACCCCTCTCGTATACCTATCATTTTTAGAGTAAACATATAGCTCGTCCAAATTACCACTTCTAATTTAAACTCTCAAAAAGGTATAAGTGAATCATGAGAGTGCAATTGATTTCTTTAAAATATAACTACCGTTATGCTCTAAGGATATAAGTGAAGCACAGGAGCAACTGCCTTAACTCAAAAGATATAAGTGAAGCATAAAGAGCATTCTAAAAAATCATGATGACTATGTGTCTCTCTCAAAAGGTGTGTACAGAAAACAATGATTTTAGAAAGCAAGCAAACAAAATAAAACCATATCACAAGTCGCTCCAAGTAAAACTCATATCATGTGATGAATAAAAATATAGCTCCGAGTGACATACCGATAGATTGGAGACGATTGAGGGGATGCCATTCGGGTCATCTCCAAGCTTGGATGCTTGGGTCTTCCTTGAATATTACCTTGGGGTGCCTTGGTCATCCCCAAGCTTAGTGTATTGTCGCTCCTTATTCCTTCATCCATCATGATCTCACCCAAAACTTGAAAACTTCAGCACACAAAACTCAATAGAACCTCGTGAGATCCATTAGTATAATCGGTAAACCATAAACTTAGGTACTGTTATAAAAAAATCATAATTGCACTTGCATAATACCTACAGTATTCTAACTTCTCCATGACTTATACCCCTTGATATAATCCATAGCATCATCAAAATAAGCACATTATGCAGTAAAAACAGAATATGTCTAAAACAGAATAGTGTGTAACAATCTGAACAAAAACCATACTTCTATAACTCCAAAACTTCTGAAATATTAGGACAACGTAGGAAATTTGTATCTCAATACTGTGTAAAAAATTCACACCAAGATCATGTTCCAGTAGTAAATTCAAATACTGGGCACAAAAGTTTCTGTTTTTGCATATAAGCAATTCAACTACCATCTAAATCATCCCAAAGGCTTTACTTGGCACAAAAATTAATTAAAATATTAAAAAACAATCATTACAGTAGCTATAATAATGTTGGCACACAAAAAACCAAAAAGGAAAACATAATAAAGATAACTATTGGGTTGCCTCCCAACAAGCACTATTGTTTAATGCCCCTAGCTAGGCATAATGCATAGTTTCAAGTATTATCATCCTTGGGAAGTGTTCCCATCCCTTTCTTTAGTGGAAATTGAAACCTTATATTTCCTTCTTTCATATCAATAATTGCACCTATGGTACATAGGAAAGGTCTAACAAGTATTGTAGGACAAAATGGATTACATTAAATATCAAGCACAATGAAATCCAAGGGTACATAATTTTTATTAGCAAGAATGAGAATATCATTTATTCCACCCAATGGTTTCTTAATTGTTGAATCCACAAAATGCAAGTTGAGGGAACATTCATCCATATTGGTGAGACCAAGAACATCGCATAATGATTTTGGTATGGTGAAGGCGCTAGCTCCTAGGTCACATAGAGCATTACATTCCTAATATTTAATCTTCACTTTAATTGTAGGTTCCCATTCAGCTTGTAATTTCCTTCGTATAGACACTTCCTATTCAAGCTTTTCTTCATGATCTTTAATAGTGGCTTCTACAGTGTGTTTAGTAAAAGCTTTGTTTTGTACATAAGCATTAGATGAATTAATCGTAGATTGCAACAAGGAAATGAATTCAATCAAAGAGCAATTATCATAACTGAAGTCCTTGTAATCAAAGTAGTGGGTGCATCGCTATCTAATGTTTTGACATCTTCAAACCCACTTTTGTTGTTTTTAGCATTAAGATCATGGGGATTTGTGGTTTTAGCCCTATCTAGCCCCACCAATTTTTTGTCTAAAATAGAACAGTCTGTAACAATCTAAACTAAAACCAGACTTCTGTAACTCCAAAACTTCTGAAAAATTAGGACAACGTAGGAAATTTGTATCTCAATATTGTGTTAAAAATTCAGACCAAGATCATGTTCTAGTAGTAAATTCAAATACTGGGCACACATGTTTCTATTTTTGCGTATAATCAATTCAACAATCATCTAAATCATCCCAAAGGCTTTACTTGGCACAAACATTAATTAAAAGATTAAAAAACTATCATTACAGTAGCTATAATAATGTTGGCACACAAAAAAACAAAAAAAGGAAAACAAAATAAATATAACTATTGGGTTGCCTCCCAACAAGCACTATTGTTTAATGTCCCTAGCTAGGCATAATGCATAGTTTCAAGTATTATCATCCTTAAAGGTAATTCCGTAGGTGGCTCTTATAATGGATCCATAGGGTAGTTTAATTCTCTTCCTTGGGAAGTGTTCCCATCCCTTTCTTTAATGGAAATTGGAACCTTATTTCCTTCTTTCATATCAATAATTGCACCTATGGTACATAGGAAAGGTCTAACAAGTATTGTAGGACAAGACGGATTACATTAAATATCAAGCACAATGAAATCCAAGGGTACATACTTTCTATTAGCAAGAATGAGAATATCATTTATTCCACCCAATGGTTTCTTAATTGTTGAATCCACTAAATGCAAGTTGAGGGAACATTCATCCATATCAGTGAGACCTAGAACATCGCATAAAGATTTTGGTATGGTGAAGATGCTAGCTCCTAGGTCACATAGAGCATTACATTCATAATATTTAATCTTCACTTTAATTGTAGGTTCCCATTTAGCTTGTAATTTCCTTGGTATAGACACTTCTAATTCAAGCTTTTCTCCATGAGCTTTAATAATGTCCTCTATAGTGTGTTTAGTAAAAGCTTTGTTTTGTACATAAGCATTAGATGAATTAATCATAGATTGCAACAAGGAAATGAATTCAATCAAAGAGCAATTATCATAACTAAAGTCCTTATAATCAAAGTAGTGGGTGCATCGCTATCTAAAGTTTTGACCTCTTCAAACCCACTTTTGTTGTTTTTAGCATGAAGATCATGGGCCTTCTTGGTTTGAGCCCTATCTAGCCCCACCAATTTTTTGCCTAAAACAGAACAGTCTGTAATGATCTGAACTAATACCATACTTCTGTAACTCCAAAACTTCTGAAAAATTAGGACAACGTAGGAAATTTGTATCTCAATACCGTGTAAAAAATTCAGACAAAGATTATGTTCCAGTAAAAAATGTAAATTCAAATATTGGGCACATATTTTTTTTGGCATATAATCAATTCAACTATCATCTATATCATCCCAAAGGCTTTACTTGGCACAAACATTAATTAAAAGATTAAAAAACAACCATTACAGTAGCTATAATAATGTTGGCACACACAAAACAAAAAGGAAAACAAAATAAATATAACTATTGGGTTGCCTCCCAACAAGCACTATAGTTTAATGCCCCTAGCTACGCATAATGCATAGTTTCAAGTATTATCATCCTTCAAGGTAATTCCATAGTTGGCCCTTATAATGGATTCATAGGGTAGTTTTATTCTCTTCCTTGGGAAGTGTTCCCATCCCTTTCTTTAATGGAAATTGGAACCTTATATTTCCTTCTTTCATATCAATAATTGCACCTATGGTGCATAGGAAAGGTCTAATAGGTATTGTAGGACAAGACGGATTACATTAAATATCAAGCACAATGAAATCCAAGGGTACATAATTTCTATTAGCAAGAATGAGAATATCATTATTCCACCCAATGGTTTCTTAATTGCTAAATCCGCTAAATGCAAGTTGAGGGAACATTCATCCATGTCGGTGAGACCTAAAACATCGCATAAAGATTTTGGTATGGTGAAGACGCTAGCTCCTAGGTCACATAGAGCATTACATTCATAATATTTAATCTTCACTTTAATTGTAGGTTCCCATTCAGCTTGTAATTTCCTTGGTATAGACACTTCTAATTCAAGCTTTTCTTCATGAGCTTTAATAATGGCTTCTACAGTGTGTTTAGTAAAAGCTTTGTTTTGTACATAAGCATTAGATGAATTAATCATAGATTGCAACAAGAAAATGAATTCAATCAAAGAGCAATTATCATAACTAAATTCCTTGTAATAAAAGTAGTGGGTGCATCGCTATCTAAAGTTTTTACCTCTTCAAACCCACTTTTGTTGTTATTAGCATTAAGATCATGGGCCTTTTTGGTTTGAGCCCTATATAGCCCCACCAATTTTTTTTGTCTAAAACAGAACAGTCTGTAATGATCTGAACTAAAACCATACTTTTGTAACTCCAAAACTTCTGAAAAATTAGGACAACGTAGGAAATTTGTATCTCAATACTGTGTAAAAAATTCAGACCAAGATCATATTCCAGTAAAAAATGTAATTTCAAATGCTGGGCACAAAAGTTTCTGTTTTTGCATATAATAAATTCAACTATCATCTAATTCATCCCAAAGGCTTTACTTGGCACAAAAATTAATTAAAAGATAGAAAAACAATCATTACAGTAGCTATAATAATGTTAGCACACAAAAAAGAAAGAAAGAAAACAAAATAAAGATAACTATTGGGTTGCCTCCCAACAAGCACTATAGTTTAATGCCCCTAGCTAGGCATAATGCATAGTTTCAAGTATTATCATCCTTCAAGGTAATTCCATAGGTTGCTCTTATAATGGGTTCATAGGGTAGTTTAATTCTCTTCCTTCGGAAGTGTTCCCATCCCTCTCTTTAATGAAAATTTGTACCTTATATTTCCTTCTTTTATATCAATAATTGCACCTATGGTACATAGGAAAGGTCCAAGAAGTATTGTAGGACAAGACGAGTTACATTAAATATCAAGCACAATGAAATCCAAGGGTACATAATTTCTATTAGCAAGAATGAGAATATCATTTATTCCACCCAATGGTTTCTTAATTGTTGAATCCGCTAAATGCAAGTTGAGGGAACATTCATCCATATCGGTGAGACCTAGAACATCGCATAAAGATTTTGGTATGGTGAAGACGCTAGCTCCTAGGTCACGTAGAGCATTACATTCATAATATTTAATCTTCACTTTAATTGTAGGTTCCCATTCAGCTTATAATTTCCTTGGTATAGACACTTCTAATTCAAGCTTTTCTTCATGAGCTTTAATAATGACTTCTACAGTGTGTTTAGTAAAAGCTTTGTTTTGTACATAAGCATTAGATGAATTAATCATAGATTGCAACAAGGAAATGAATTCAATCAAAGATCAATTATCATAACTAAAGTCCTTGAATTCAAAGTACTGGGTGCATCACTATCTAAAGTTTTTACCTCTTCAAACCCACTTTTGTTGTTTTTAGCATTAAGGTCATGGGGCTTTTTTGTTTGAGCCCTATCTAGCCCCACCAATTTTTTGGCATGACCAAAATTTTGGCAAGTTGTTGTTGTTTGGATCATAGCAATTGTATCCTCCAACTTTTGGCAAAATAGACTTCTGTTTGGTTTGTGACAGTGATAGCATGATTTATGATGGTTCTAGAAAATATTTAAATGGATCTATTGTATATATAAGTGATAATTTGTATAGATCAAAAGTTAACACTTAGAAGCAGTCAACTTAAAAATCAGCAAAGCAATGAATAGGGTTGCTACAGTTGGGAGCCGATAATCACATGCAACACCCCTGACATGCTAATCCCATGCAACAATACACGCACCTGCTAATCAGACGGAGTTGTTACAGAAAAAATCAAGTATCATACTGCATGCAGTGCCTAGGACCCACGAAGAAACAACGAAGCAATGACACTAATTTTTCGGTGAACCTTTTCGGTGCCTTCGTTTCGCCTGTGTGTAACATAGAGGGACACTGGGCAAGCGGGGTGAGCCAATGTTTCGACCTCGATCCAAACAGCCGCCAAATAACTTAGGCGTAGCGATTTTGGTATGGTGTCATTGGTAGCTATCCAAACAGCCCCCATCACCCTTCGAACAATTAGGACGCCTTCTAGCTAAAGTTGACTCATCTCCAGTCCCTTTATCATCAAGTTTTATATTAATAAACAAATATATAGTGGAGACTCCTATAGTTTTAACTTCCTCATCTTCATCAGCTAGAAAATGTGACTCTGGTTTAGCAGCCATTCTATTTACTAGCGTAGTTTGTTTGTTGGATACTTTTCCTATCATTTTTTAGTACGAGCAAGTTGAAGTTGGAGGTTGGCTACTTCTCGATTGACATCGTCAAATTGTTCACTAATCGTTGGAAGCATAATAATATGTTCTTTAATCTCTTTAACAAAAAGTTCATTTTGTTCATATTGAGAATGCATAAAGTTCTTTATTAGCTTTTTCAACCACAAATAACCTCTTATCATAAGAACTATCATGAGATGCATTATTATTAGAGGGGTTGCCGGTACGGTCTAGGATTGAAATCCCCCCTATAAGCATTGTTGTTGAAATTATTTCTTACAACAAAATTCACATAAATAGCATCATTATTTTTCTCAATCAAAGTTGATAATGGGATATCATTTGGATAAACTTGAGAATTTTTATTAGCAAGCATATTCATAATAGCATCCATTTTCTCACTCAGAGTAGAAACTTTTTGACATAATTTACCTTCTTACAAGTTGGAGCTCGTTCGGTGTGACATTGGGAGTAGTTTGCTGTCATGTTGTCGAGAAACTTCGTGAATTCTCCTAATGTGGGGGCCCAATGGGCCCCAGCGTGGTGCTAACCCTAAGAAGACAGACAAACTTCTTGACGCCCAAAACTAGTGGACGGCGGCACCCCCATATCGCATCCAGCATGTAAACCCTAGGCCTCTCCCGTCTATATAAAGGGAGCTCTAGGGTTCGTCTTGATCCATCTATCCTCAGATACGAGAACTCTCGGTAGCAACATCATACACCATTGTAACCCCTCGCACAAGGTATCCCTCCATTATGAATAACCGGAAGCAGCAGGGCGTAGGGTATTAATTACTCTCTGGAGGCCCAAACCTGGATAAACTCCTCGTGTGACCTCCGATCCATGACTTCCAGCTACACTTGGACCCCTACCGAACGATCTGACGACATTCTGCTCCATCAGTTGGTGAGAGGGACGGGTGACGCCGGCTGGAGACCGATCATGGATCAGATCTTTCTCTACTTCCGGCGGCCTATCACCGGGGGAGAGCTTAACTTTTGGCTCCTTCACATTCATCATGGACGAGATGGGCTAGGTCGACATCAACTTACCATCCGACCTCGCTGCCTCGGGACCTCCCAAAGGAGCCCATGGCGATCTCACACGACTGAGGTGTGCACCACGCTATCTACCCAGATGCAACCCACGGGCTGCCTCCGCCCACCCATGGAGTGGAGGTTGCACTGGTGACCCAACCAGTCATGATGGCCTATGGGGCCTACCGCCTCAGCAAGGCATCAGAAGACTGCCTCATCACCGACCCAGGCGCCCATGTAGATGCCGATGCAACAGCACAGCTTCAACCTCATACGATGAGGGGGGCCACGCATCGATCTCCCTTACCTATGAGGACGAGAACGCATGCCTCGAACCCTTCAGCGAGGTCATGTAGTCCAACCTGTGGGGAAAGGGAGGGTCGTCCACAGGCTCAAAGACTGACGCCTCTTTCGATCAAGAGACATCCTTTTCCGAGGCCCCATAGGCGATATCTTTCCTCTAGGTCATGATGACGGAACCAACCACAAACGTGCTACGTAGTTCAGAGTCGATGGAGCCCGTGGCCTCAGGACCTCCGGCGACAGGACTGATACCGCCCACGACGTAACCACAGGTGGACCCCATGCTGACACCTTGATGACCCACAAGTATAGGGGATCAATCGTAGTCCTTTCAATAAGTAAGAGTGTCGAACCCAACGAGGAGCAGAAGGAAATGACAAGTGGTTTTCAGCAAGGTACTTTATGCAAGCACTGAAAATAACGATAACAGATAGTTTTGTAGTAGGATAATTGTAGGATAACGATAACCCTTCAGCAAGTAACAAGTAACAACGGTAATGAGGTGCAGAAAGGTGGCCCAATTGTTTTTATAGCAAAGGACAAGACGGAACATTCTCCTATAATAAGCAAAGCGTTCTCGAGGACACATGGGAATTGTTGTCTAGTCACTTTCATCATGTTTAGTTGATTCGCGTTCGCTACTTCGATAATTTGATATGTAGGTGGATCGGTGCTTGGGTGTTGTTCTTACTTGAACAAGCAACCCACTTATGATTACCCCCTCTCGCAAGCATCCACAACAATGAAAGAAGAATTAAGATAAATCTAACCATAACATGAAACATATGGATCCAAATCATCCCCTTACGGAATAATGCATAAACTAGGGTTTAAGCTTCTGTCACTCTAGCAACCCATAATCTACTTATTACTGCACAGTGCCTTCCCTTAGGCCCAAGTATGGTGAAGTGTCATGTAGTCAACATTCACCTGACACCACTAAAGGAAGCAACAACATACATATCATCAAAATATCAAACGAATACCAAATTCACATGATTACTTATAACAAGACTTCTCCTATGTCCTCAAGAACAAAAATAACTACTCACAAATCATATTCATGTTCAAGATCAGAGGGGTATTGAATATGCTTAAGGATCTGAACATTTAATCTTCCACCAAATAAACCAACTAGCATCAACTACAAGATGTAATCAACACTACTAGCAACCAACAGGTACTAATCTGAGGTTTTGGGACAAAGATTGAATACAAGAGATGAACTAGTGTTTGAGAGGAGATGGTGCAGGTGAAGATGTTGATGAAGATTGGTCCTCCCACAATGAGAGGATCGTTGGTGATGTCGATGGCTTCGATTTCCCCCTCCCGGAGGGAAGTTTCCCGGCGGAATCGTTCCACCGGAGAGCAAAAGTGCTCCTGCCCAGGTTCCACCTCGAGATGGCGACGCTTCGTCCCAAAAGTCTTCTCTTGTTTTTTCTAGGTCAAAACCCTTCATAAAGCAGAAGATGGGCACCGAAGGCCAGCTGTGGGCCCCACAAGGCATCAGGGCATGCCCAGGGGGTGGCTGCGCCCTGTTGACTTGTGGGCAACAGGTGGGCCCCCTCTGGTATTTCTTTGCTCCAGTATTTTTTATATAAAATCTCCGTAAAGTTTCAGGTGATTTGGAGCTCTATAGAATAGGTATCTCTGCCATAGCTTTTTCAGGTCCAGAATTCCAGCTGCCGGTAATCTCCCTCTCCATGTAAATCTTGCAAATTAAGAGAGAAGAGGCATTATAATGGCATCATAAAGTGGAATAATGACCAAAAACAATATATATATATATAACAGTGGGAAAACCTGATGCAAAATGGATGTATCAACTCCGCCAAGCTTAGACCTCGCTTGTCCTCAAGTAAAATCCAAAGTCGATAATCATGACCACATGTTTAGAGAGAGAGGTGTCGATAAAAACAAAATACAGACATGCTAGCATCATGATCATTAACATAGCAGCAAATATTTATCATATAGCTTCTCGTAAACAAGTAACAATTTAATCACAATTCTAAAGTACGAAGTATAAACTTTCTTGAAAACAAACAAACTATGTTCTGAGTCTTAGAAACAATCATAATTCATCATATTTCTAGGAAGAGTCTATGTAAGAGCTTTTGTCTTAGCAAGTTCACATATTCAACCATCATTTAGTCTTCCATGATTGCTAACACTTAATCGATATTTTTGGGAACAAAAGTTTCCGTCAGACACATAGAAAGATAGGGGCTTATTGTTTTCGCCTCTCAACTTGTTTACCTCAAGCATAATGTCAACAATAATAATTCATGATCACCTACATCCAGCTGGATATATGTGTCTGGATCTTTGCCGACGACATGATGCTTGCCACTTAAAGGATAAATAAGAAAGGAATAGGGATAAAGTTGTGGGAAAACACGGCCACCTATGGGGCCAACGGCCCCTTGTGGTTCGGCAGGGGGGAAGAGCACATTGCACAAAGAGCGAAGGGTGTAGAGCAGCACGACAGCGATCACACAGGCAGTTTTTACCCAGGTTCGGGCCGCCACGAGGCGTAAAACCCTACTCCTGCTTTGGTGGATTGATGTATGGACGGTGTGGAGACGCAATGCTCTTGCCCGGCAAGGTTGCCTCTGGACGAGAGCAGCTACGCGTGTATGAGTGTACAGACATTCGAATCCTCTCTAAGGTAGCCATGGTCCACCTTTTATAGGTCAAGGGGTCACCACAATGGCAAAACAGTCATTACATACTGATTAGATAGCAAACAGTGCTATCATACCTAACTCTGCAGACAGGACAAAGCGCATTAAATGCACCGCTTAGTGTCACATCGTGGTGTAGCCCGGCAAGCCTTGCCGTGACATGCAGCCACCTCATCGCATGTCTGCATGACACGTCTCCTGGACGGGTGTCATTTAGGGATGATCTCCTTTAGAAATGGTTGCCACGTGCCAGATAACAGCCACATAATCACCTGGGGGCTCGACACCGCACTTGATAAGTGACTTGCGTTGCTGTGAGGTGGAGCGGTGGAGCCTTGGTGGGGTAATCCACCCTCGGTGTCCCCGGCAAGCCTGCCGCAGGAGTCTTGAGACTTGTCCTTGGGGTAACCTCGACCCAGCCAGGCTCGCCTGCCCGGCAAGGGATGTTTTTCCTTAGTGATAACTTGCTCCTTTGGTTGGTCTTGGTCTTCTTGATATGCCCTTTGATTTCTCAAAGAGCTTATCTCTTCTGCTTGGGCTTGTCTTGGATGCTGCAACCTTGCTCTTAAGCCTGTGTACAATCTAGGCAACACACCTAGGGTTTGTTGTAGTGAAAAGAGCCCCCGGGCCTGGCCTGAATGCGCTGCCAAGCGTTGTCGGGGTAGGCCCTATCCAGTACACGGGCGAGAGGGTCGCGGTAGCTTGTCCTTTGAGATTTTCTTTGCTTCTTCATTAATTTGTGCTTGAGTCAGTTTTTGGTTTCCCCGTGCATCGTGTAACGCCAATTGTAGTGGGGCCATCTCTGTAATGGCCCATGAATGACTTTAACGCACGGGGGAATAACTGTCAATTCACTCTTCCCACCACATCCTTATCCCTTGCCACGTATGCTCAATGCATTGAGTGGGTTAGGTAATGGAGGCGCATGGTGCGGGAGAGAGTGCCATGGCAGGGGCCCGGCCTTCGTGGATTGGTGGAGAGGGGCGGTTGTTTCCCCTGGGGCAGGAGCCAGCTCCCTGCCTTGTTTTCCCTATAAAAGGGGACGTGGGCTGGGGTGCAGGCTCACACTAATCCCCCCTTCTGTCTTCTGGTGCTGTGTCTTCGTCATGGTGAGGGGAGGGGAAGAAGGGTGTGGCTGCAACTTTGCTGAGATAGGGTTCCTTTCCTGTCCTCTGACAAGGCTTCCGTCCTGGAGTGGCGGCCCGATGTTTAGCGTGGGTGGAAAAGGGTTTAGGTGGGCGCGCGGGCAGTGTGGCGGCGGCATCGGAGGTAGCGGCTCTAGCGCGCTCGTCACTGGGCCGCCCGCGATCCCAACCTTAGTGAGGGGCCATGTGGGCGACACCACGCCGGAGTCCATAATAGACGCAAAGCGTGGTAGTCAACCGTGGCCTATCCTCTCTTCGTCCGTGATGATGAAGGGAGACCGCAGAAGCGGTTCGCCATTGGTTACAGCAGATCCCCTCTTTTGGGGTACTGCTTGTCTTGCATATGGGTGGGATCCTTGTGCCCGTGCATGCTTCTTCAGGGGACGACATTCTTCTAGCTTCGGGTCGATGGAGACGACCATGCTCTCTATGGAGTCTCCCGGAGCCCTCGGTGCCCGCCCCAGCCACCGCGGCGGGGGCTCGAGCAACGGCGGGCGCGCCCCTTTGAGCGACAGCGATGAGGAGGATGGCGGCAACCCACGACGCGTCAAGAGCGAGGACGACCACTCCGACGTGGCGTGATCGCCGGCAACACCATCATCACCGGCTGGGCCTCAGCAGCGCCACCATCTTCACCTACCCTCTGGTTTCTTCCTCCCAGCCTGCGAACGGCGCCCTCCTGATCCTGGGGAGGCGCCGAATCCCAGCCAGGTCCTCCCTCCGTCTTCTTCGTCTCCCCTGTGGTTCCAAGGGGAAGAGGGACAGAGCAAAGGCATCACAGGGCTCTTATCTTTTTTCAGTCTAAATTGTGTAGGCATTGGCCAAACTTTAGTCTAAATAATGTAAACTTATTTATCCATGTTTGTGTTATGAAAGATTTGTACTTGCTTATCAGCATATTAATGAAAAAGACAAGCCTTGCCGAGTACTTGTGCGTGTATCATGTCCATGCAGAGGTGAGGTGCCTCTATACGTTCAAGTAAAAAAGTTTCCCTCGGCAAACTATCCTACCGGCACCCTTAGTTTGCTGCCGCGGGGCAAGGCCTGCCAGGCATAAAACTATAAAAGGGACCAGCCCCTCGTCGAACCCTCTCCATCAAAGGCCACTGCGACCACCTTGCCCGAAGCAATCGTTCGGGACAAAGGATGGGGGCACCTATGTTTCGAAGGTGACGAGGTTTTCATATGCACAAGTTTTCACCTTACAGAACAGGTATGGATAAGAAGAAACTTATCTGTTTGGCTTGCCGGGGATCGCTGTGTAGGCTTGTCTTCTTTTCTCCTCTTCGGGACCAAGTCCACGGCAAGAACCCTGCAACTTAGTGCAGATGAAAACAGTGCTACATGCAACCTCATCTACATGATCATGATATGCTTATGCATGCATGCAAGTTTCAGGGGGCCCCCAGCGCTTCATTTATTTATCTGTTGCTCAGGGTCTGCGCCTGGCTTTATACAAAGGGTTACATGCAACATCGGCAAGCCTTGTACAAAAGGGTGGCTCCCGGGCAGCGCCCGACAGCCGCGCCTTACGGGTAGAACTTACGGAGATGCTCAATGTTCCGTGAGTTTTGCAATTGAATGCCATCTCCGGTCTCTAGATGGACTGCGTCAGGTCTGGTGACTCGTACTACCCGGTAAGGCCTTCCCACTTTGGCGATAGCTTGTTTGCACCCTTGGCAGACTGAACACACCTAAGGACATGGTCGCCTTCCTCAAAACTCCGGGCATGAACCCTGCGGTTGTGATAGCGACGCAGGGCATGCTGGTAGCATGCAACACACATAGCAGCCCGGAGACGGTTCTCCTCAAGTAGCATAGCGTCGTCACGCTGGTGATGTTCCTGCGCTACTTCATCATAGGCAAGCACTCGAGGTGATCCGAATATGAGTTCCATGGGGATCACTGCTTCTGCCCCATAGACTAGGGAGAAGGGAGTCTGGCCCGTAGCTCGATTTGGTGTCGTACGGAGGGACCAAAGAACCACTGGCAGCTTGTTGATCCATCGCCTGCCGCACTTCTACAGCCTATCAAATGTTCTTGTGTTGAGTCCTCGCAGCACTTCAGTGTTTGCCCTCTCAGCTTGTCCGTTGCTTCTGGGATGGGCAACAGAGGCAAATGAGACCTTGCTTCTGAGGGCATGAACGTATTGCATGAAGGCACGACTCGTGAATTGGGTGCCGTTGCCAGTGATGACTCTGGTGGGTACTCCAAAATGGCACACCAATCCTTTCAAGAACTTTATAGCTAACTGTGCAGTCACCTTCCTCACAGGCTCCACCTCCGCCCACTTTATGAACTTGTCAATGGCGATGAACAAGAACTCAAAGCCCCTGATAGCACGGGGGAAGGGGCCCAGGATGTTGAGCCCCCAGACCGAGAAGGGCCATGACAAAGGGATCGTCTGGAGAGCTTGAGCAGGCTGATGGATACTCTTGGAGTGGTACTGGCAGGCTTCACATTTGGTGACTAGCTCAATTACATCGTGGAGGGCCGTGGGCCAGTAAAAACCTTGCCGAAAGGCTTTTCCATCCAGGGCCCTCGATCCAATGTGGGAGATGCACATACCCTTGTGTATCTCTGCCAACAGTTCCTTTCCTTCTTCCCGCCAAATACACTTCAATTTCACATCGTTGGGCCTTCTTCGGTATAGTGTGTCGTCAATGAACTGATACATACTGGCCCTCCGGGCTACTCTTTCAGCTTCTTCTTGCTCTTCGAAAAGTTCTCCTGTTTGGGGGAAATGGACTATGTGCCGCTCCCAAGTTGGAGCCCGAGGCTCGGCAATGAGGACCAGCGGCACCTCCTCATTCGTGGGAGCGCACTCCTCGGCCACAGAGATTGATAGTTTGGCGGGAGGGTGCAGCTCACCGATCGAAGGGGAGTTGTTCCTGCCAAGCTCTCTGTCGGGGGCTTCGGGAAGCTCTGCCGGGAGAGGCCTGCTGGAGTCCAGTTTCCTCCTCTTTCTGTCCATTGTTGTTGGGGATACGGAGGGTTGAGTCAGATGGAGAACAAAAGTCTCTGGTTCCACAGGGAGTTTTTGCGCAGCGCACTTTGACAAATGATCAGCAATGCTATTTTCCCCATGAGGTATGTGCTATGTTTGCAATCCATCAAAGCGCTCCTCCAACTTTCTCACTTCCTCGACGTATGCCTCCATCAATGGGCTTTGATAATCCTTGTTTACTTGTCTCGCCACCAGCTATGAATCTCCATGGATGATCACCTTCTTGATTCCTAGTTCTGTCGCGATCCTGAGCCCGGCAAGGAGCCCTTCATACTCTGCAATATTGTTGGTAGCCTTCTCCCGGGGGAAATGCATTTGAATGACGTACTTGAGGTGCTCCCTAGTGGGAGCAACGAGAAGCACGCCAGCTCATGCACCTTGGAGGGAGAAGGCACCATCAAAGTACATGATCTATTCTTGGGGTGCTTCCTTGCCGGGAACAACTGTCTCCAGCACTTCTTCGTCAGGGGTAGGTGTCCACTCTGCAATGAACGCTGCTAGTGCTCTGCTCTGAATGGTTGACGTGCTCTCAAACTTCAAACCAAAGCTGGACAATTCCAAAGCCCACTCCACTATCCTGCCAGTGGCCTCGGGGTTCCTCAGTATGCGTTGCAAGGGGAAGCGGGTGACTACCGTGATCTCGCGGGCTTGGAAGTAGTGGTGCAGTTTCCTTGAGGCCATGATGAGGCCAAAATCAACTTTTGCATGCCAGAGTACCTCGACCTAGCCCCCTGCAGCAGGGAGCTGATGAAGTACACTGGCCGCTGCACCACCTTCTTCCTTGCCGCGACCTTGGAACTGTCTCCGTTGCCCCGCTCCTTCTTGTTCTGATCTGCATCTGGCCTTGCCGGGATGAGTTCGTTTCCCTCTTCGGAGGGGACAGTGGTTGCGGCTACTGCTTCATCCACTTCCCGCTGTGCCACCAATGCTATGATAACCACTTGATTGGTTGCTGCTAAATATAGCAGCAACGGCTCTTGTGGTTTAGGATCGACTAAGGTCGGAACAGAGGAAAGATAGGTCTTCAAATCTTGTAGCGCAGCGTCTGCCTCCGGGGTCCACTCCACGGGCCCTGCCTTCTTCAAGATTTTGAAGAACGGCAGGGTGCGCTCGACGGACTTGGAAATGAACCTGCTCAGAGCGGCAACACATTCAGTCAAACGTCTCACGTCTTTAACTGTCTTGGGTGCTTGAATCTGCTCAATCGCCTTGATCTTGTTGGGGTTGGCCTCTATCCCCCGGTGGGACACAAAGAAGCCAAGTAACTTGTGATATGTCTCCAATGTATCTATAATTTTTTATTGTTCCATGCTATTATATTATCTGTTTTGGATGTTTTATATGCATTAATATGTTGTTTTATATTATTTTTGGGACTCACCTATTAACCTAGAGCCCAGTGCTAGTTCCTGTTTTTTCCTTGTTTTTGAGTTTCGCAGAAAAGGAATACCAAATGGAGTCCAAACGGAATGAAACCTTCGCGATGATTTTTCTTGGACCAGAAGACAACCATAAGACTTGGAGATGAAGTCGGAGGAGCCACGAGGCGGCCACAAGGACGGAGGGCGCGCCCAGGGGGGTAGGGCGCGCCCCCCACCCTTGTGGGCCCCCCATGACCCTCCTGACCTAATTCTTTCGCCTATAAATTCCCAAATATCCCCAAACCACCAGAACACTTTTCCACCGCTGCAACCTTCTGTACCCGTGAGAGCCCATCTAGGGACATTTCCCGGCACCCTGCCGGAGGGGGATTCGATCACGAAGGGCTTCTACATCAACTCTATTGCCCTTCCGATGAAGCGTGAGTAGTTTACCACAGACCTACGGGTCCATAGCTAGTAGCTAGATGGCTTCTTCTCTCTCTTTGATTCTTAATACCGTGTTCTCCTCGATGTTCTTGGAGATCTATTCGATGTAATACTTTTTTGCGGTGTGTTTGCCGAGATCCGATGAATTGTGGATTTATGATCAGCTTATCTATGAATATTATTTGAATCTTCTCTGAATTCTTATATGCATGATTTGATATCTTTGTAATTCTCTTCGAACTATCGGTTTGGTTCGGCCAACTAGATTGGTTTTTCTTACAATGGGAGAAGTGCTTAGCTTTGGGTTCAATCTTGCGGTGTCCTTTCCCAGTGATAGTAGGGGCAGCAAGGCACGTATTGTATTGTTGCCATCGAGGATAAAAAGATGGAGTGTTCATCATATTTTGCTTGAGTTAATTCCTCTACATCATGTCATCTTACTTAATGCGTTACTCCGTTCATTATGAACTTAATACTCTAGATGCATGCTGGATAGCGGTCGATGTGTGGAGTCATAGTAGTAGATGTAGAATCATTTCGGTCTACTTGACATGGACGTGATGCCTATATTCATGATCATTGCCTTAGATATCGTCATAACTTTGCGCTTTTCTATCAATTGCTCGGCAGTAATTTGTTCACCCACCGTGTTATTTCCTATCTTGAGAGAAGCCTCTAGTGAAACCTATGGCCCCCGGGTCTATTTTCCATCATATAAGTTTTCGATCTATTATTTTCCATCATATTAGTTTCTGGTCTACTATTTTGCAATCTTTTACTTTTCGATCTATAAACCAAAAATACGAAAAATATTTACTTTATCGTTTATCTATCTCTATTAGATCTCACTTTTGCAAGTAACCGTGAAGGGATTGACAACCCCTTTATCGTGTTGGGTGCAAGTTGTTTGATTGTTTGTGCAGGTATTCGGTGATTTGTGCGTTGTCTCCTACTGGATTGATACCTTGGTTCTCAAACTGAGGGAAATACTTATCTCTACTTTGCAGCATCACCCTTTCCTCTTCATGGGAAAAACCAACGCAAGCTCTAGAAGTAGCAGGAAGAATTTCTGGCGCCGTTGCCGGGGAGATCTACGCCAAGTCAAGACATACCAAGTATCCATCATAAACTCTCATCTCTTGCATTACATTATTCGTCATTTGCCTCTCGTTTTCCACTTCCCCACTTCTAAAATGATTTTTGAAAAGATTTGCCTTTTTCGTTCGCCCTTTTTCTCGTTCGATCTTATGTTTGCTTGTGTTTCCATGTGCCTTCTATTTTGCTTGCATCTTTGCTTGCTAAAAATCTATTGATATGGATCCACTCAAAGTTTTCTACTTGGATCATCTTCGATCCATATGTGCTCGTGCTGAAACCCCAACTAGTTTAGTTGAGGGAAAATCTTTAGATGAGCATGCTCATTTTGTGCGTCACCGTTTGTCTGAAAAAGGGAGACTCTTATGGAATCAAATAAATTGTTTGCTATGTTATGCTTGGAATCTTTGTGAACTTTGTGATTTTACTTGTTGCTCTAAGAACCCTAAAAAACACCTTCTGTACCTATGTGAGTTTAATGATAATAAAATCTTATCTTCTTATGAAAAGGGTGTTTATAGTTACAATGATATCGAACAAATTAAAGAATTTGTTGCTTTTAAGGGTGCTTATGAAGTTGCTTCTTTGATTGAAAAGTATGATATTACTCTCTACAAATCTGAAAATTTTGACATACTTAAATATTGCTATGAAAACTATGCTCATAATGTCTATGTCAAAGAATTTATTGAGAGAATGACCATTGCTTTGAAAGAAAATAATGATATGCATGAATCTATAGATAATTATGATTCTGATGATTTGATTGAAATATCCCTTTATGAACATGATGCTTGCTATTCTTATGACCATGATGCCAATATTTATGGAGATGAATTTGCTATAGTTCCTTATGTTAAACATGAGATTATTGCTATTGCACCCATACTTGATAGTTCCTTGAATCAAGAGCATGATTGCAATGATGTTATTATAAATTCTATTAATGTCAATTGTGTTGATGATATGCAAAACCCTAAGCTTGGGGATGCTAGTTTTGCTATGTCCACTACTTGTTGCAATGATCATGATTGGGGTGATTCTTCTTATGATCTTGAAAATTTATTTAAGCCCCATGATGAATATAAGATCGATAATAATATTTGCAATAATATTGAAAGTGGGTTTGGAAGAGTGTCAACTCTAGATCCCACATATTTGAAGAATGATCAAACTTATGATTTTTTTTTATAAAAGTGGGTTTGGAGAGGTGATGACTTTATTTTATGATAATCGCACTATTTTGCAAGAGTGTCAACTTTGCATGCATGTGGATCATGTAGAGAATATTTTATGTGATAGCTATATTGTTGAATTTGAATATGATCCCACATTTAATTATTATGAGGGAGGAAAATATGGTCATAGAAATTTTTATGTTGCTAAATTACCTCTCTTAATGTTGAGATTGTCTATGTTTTATTCTCCTTCCTTGCATATGCTAGGTTTTTCTTGTCTTGATAATTTGTTTGATTATAAAATGCCTATGCATAGGAAGTATGTTAGACTTAAACTCGTTTTTCACATGCTTTATGATGCTCTCTTTGTGCTTCAATTCTTGTCTTTCATGTGAGCATCATTGAAATCCCAATGCCTAGCTAAAATGGCTTTAAAGAAAAGCGCTTGTTGGGAGACAACCCAATATTTTTCCTTGCTGTTTTGAAATAAATAATTCATCTAGCCTCTGGTTAGATGTGGTTTTGTGTTTTAATTAGTGTTTGTGCCAAGTAAGACCTTTGGGATGGCTTACGGTGATAGTTGATTTGATCTTGCTGAAAAACAGAAACTTTTGCATCCAGTCACAGAATTGTTTAGGTTCACTGGAGAGTGTAAAAACTCTGAATTTTTTACACAAGATTTATATACAAATTTCTATTTTTTCCTAATTTTTTCAAATTTTTGGAGTTATAGACGTATTAGAAAAATTCAGATCTTCACAGACTGTTCTGTTTTTGACAGATTCTGTTTTCTTTGTGTTGTTTGCTTATTTTGATGAATCTATGGGTAGTATCGGGGGGTATGAACCATGGAAAAGTTGGAATACAGTAGATATTACACCAATATAAATAAATAATGAGTTCACAACAGTAACAAAAGTGGTGATTTATTTTCTTATACTAACGGAGCTTATAAGATTTTCTGTTTAGTTTTGTGTTGTGAAGTTTTCAAGTTTTGGGTAAGGATTTGATGGACTATGGAATAAGGAGTGGCAAGAGCCTAAGCTTGGGGATGCCCAAGGCACCCCAAGGTAATATTCAAGGACAACCAAGAGCCTAAGCTTGGGGATGCCCCGGAAGGCATCCCCTCTTTCGTCTTCGTCTATCGGTAACTTTACTTGAGGCTATATTTTTATTCACCACATGATATGTGTTTTGCTTGGAGCGTCTTGTATGATTTGAGTCTTTGCTTTTTAGTTTGCCACAATCATCCTTGCTGTACACACCTTTTGAGAGGGACACGCATGAATCGTGATTTATTGGAATACTCTTTGTGCTTCACTTATATCTTTTGAGCTAGGCAATTTTGCTCTAGTGCTTCACTTATATCTTTTTAGAGCACGGCGGTGGTTTTATTTTATAGAAATTGTTGAAATCTCATGCTTCACTTATATTATTTTGAGAGTCTCTAAACAGCATGGTAATTTGCTTTGGTTATAAATTTAGTCCTAATATGATAGGCATCCAAGAGGGATATAATAAAAACTTTCATATAAAGTGCATTGAATACTATGAGATGTTTGATTCCTTATGATTGTTTTGAGATATAGAGATGGTAATATTAGAGTCATGCTAGTGAGTAATTGTGAATTTGAGAAATACTTGTATTAAAGTTTGTGATTCTCGTAGCATGCACGTATGGTGAGCCGTTATGTGATGAAGTCAGAGCATGATTTATTTATTGATTGTCTTCCTTATGAGTGGCGGTCGGAGACGAGCGATGGTCTTTTCCTACCAATCTATCCCCCTAGGAGCATGCGCGTAGTACTTCGTTTCGATAACTAATAGACTTTTGCAATAAGTATGTGAGTTCTTTATGACTAATGTTGAGTCCATGGATTATACGCATTCTCACCCTTCCACCATTGCTAGCCTCTCTAGTGCCGCGCAACTTTCACCGGTACCTTACACCCACCATATACCTTCCTCAAAATAGCCACTATACCTACCTATTATGGCATTTCCATAGCCATTCCAAGATATATTGCCATGCAACTTTCCACCGTTCCGTTTATTATGACACGTTCCATTATTGTCATATTGCTTTGCATGATCATGTAGTTGACATCGTATTTGTGGCAAAGCCACCGTTCATAATTCTTTCATACAAGTCACTCTTGATTCATTGCACATCCCGGTACACCGCCGGAGGCATTCATATAGAGTCATATTTTGTTCTAAGTATCGAGTTGTAATTCTTGAGTTGTAAGTAAATAAAAGTGTGATGATCTTCATTATTAGAGCATTGTCCCATGTGAGGAAAGGATGATGGAGACTATGATTCCCCCACAAGTCGGGATGAGACTCCGGTCAAAAAAAAAAAGAGGCCAAAAAAAATGAGAAGGCCCAAAAAAATGAGAGAAAAGAGAGAAGGGACAATGTTACTATCCTTTTACCACACTTGTGCTTCAAAGTAGCACCATGATCTTCATGATAGAGAGTCTCCTATGTTGTCACTTTCATATACTAGTGGGAATTTTTCATTATAAAACTTGGTTGTATATTCCAATGATGGGCTTCCTCAAATTGCCCTAGGTCTTCGTGAGCAAGCGAGTTGGATGCACACCCACTTAGTTTTCTTTTGAGCTTTCATAAACTTATAGCTCTAGTGCATCCGTTGCATGGCAATCCCTATTCACTCACATTGATATCTATTGATGGGCATCTCCATAGCTCGTTGATATGCCTAGTTGATGTGAGACTATCTCCTTCTTTTTGTCTTCTCCACAACCACCATATTCTATTCCACCTATAGTGCTATGTCCATGGCTCACGATCATGTATTGCATGAAAGTTGAAAAAGTTTGAGAACATCAAAAGTATGAAACAATTGCTTGGCTTGTCATCGGGGTTGTGCATGATTTGAATATTTTGTGTGATGAAGATGGAGCATAGCCAGACTATATGATTTTGTAGGGATAAACTTTCTTTGGCCATGTTATTTTGAGAAGACATAATTGCCTTGTTAGTATGCTTGAAGTATTATTGTTTTTATGTCAATATTATACTTTTGTTTTGAATCTTATGGATCTGAACATTCATGCCACAATAAAGAAAATTACATGGATAAATATGTTAGGTAGCATTCCACATCAAAAATTCTGTTTTTATCATTTACCTACTCGAGGACGAGCAGGAATTAAGCTTGGGGATGCTTGATACGTCTCCAACGTATCTATAATTTTTGAATGTTCCATGCTATTATATTATCTGTTTTGGATGTTTTATATGCATTAATATGTTATTTTATATTATTTTTGGGACTAACCTAATAACCTAGAGCCCAGTGTCAGTTCCTGTTTTTTCCTTGTTTTTGAGTTTCGCTGAAAAGGAATACCAAACGGAGTCCGAACGGAATGAAAACTTCGCGATGATTTTTCTTTGACCAGAAGACAACCAGGAGACTTGGAGATGAAGTCGGAGGAGCCACGAGGCGGCCACAAGGACAGAAGGCGCGCCCCCCACCCTTGTGGGCCCCCCGTGACCCTCCTGACCTAATTCTTTCGCCTATATATATATATTCCCAAATATCCCCAAACCACCAGAGGCATCCACGAAAACACTTTTCTACCGCCGCAATGTTCTGTACCCGTGAGATCCCATCTAGGGACCTTTTCCGGCACCTTGCCGGAGGGGGATTCGATCACGGAGGGCTTCTACATCAACTCTATTGCCCTTCCGATGAAGCGTGAGTAGTTTACCACAGACCTATGGGTCCATAGCTAGTAGCTAGATGGCTTCTTCTCTCTCTTTGATTCTCAATACCATGTTTTCCTCGATGTTCTTGGAGATCTATTCGATGTAATACTTTTTTGCGGTGTATTTGCCGATATCCGATGAATTGTGGATTTATGATCAGCTTATCTATGAATATTATTTGAATCTTCTCTGAATTCTTATATGCATGATTTGATATCTTTGTAATTCTCTTTGAACTATCAGTTTGGTTTGGCCAACTAGATTGGTTTTTCTTGCAATGAGAGAAGCGCTTAGCTTTGGGTTCAATCTTGCGGTGTCCTTTCCCAGTGACAGTAGGGGCAGCAAGGCACGTATTGTATTGTTGCCATCGAGGATAAAAAGATGGGGTTTCATCATATTGCTTGAGTTAATTCCTCTACATCATGTCATCTTACTTAATGTGTTACTCCGTTCTTTATGAACTTAATACTCTAGATGCATGCTGGATAGCGGTCGATGTGTGGAGTAATAGTAGTAGATGCAGAATCGTTTCAGTCTACTTGACACGGACGTGATGCCTATATTCATGATCATTGACTTAGATATCATCATAACTTTGCGCTTTTCTATCAATTGCTCGGCAGTAATTTTTTCACCCACCGTGTTATTTCCTATCTTGAGCGAAGCCTCTAGTGAAACCTATGGCCCCCGGGTCTATTTTCCATCATATAAGTTTTCGATCTATTATTTTCCATCATATTAGTTTCCGATCTACTATTTTGCAATCTTTTGCTTTCCGATCTATAAACCAAAAATACCAAAAAAAATTACTTTATCATTTATCTATCTCTATCAGATCTCACTTTTGCAAGTAACCGCGAAGGGATTGACAACCCCTTTATCGTGTTGGGTGCAAGTTGTTTGATTGTTTGTGCAGGTATTCAGTGATTTGTGGGTTGTCTCCTACTGGATTGATACCTTGGTTCTCAAACTGAGGGAAATACTTATCTCTACTTTGCTGCATCACCCTTTCCTCTTCAAGTTAAAAACCAACGCAAGCTCAAGAAGTAGCAACTTGCCAGAAGGAACGCCAAACACACACTTCTTTAGATTCAGCTTCAAGTTGATCTTGCGTAAATTTGCAAAGGTCTCTTCCAAATCCTGAATGAGGGTTGACTTATTCTTGGTTTTGACCACTATGTCGTCCTTGCAGGCTTCAATATTTCTGTGCAGCTGAGACTCAAAGCCAATTTGTACTGCTCTTGCAAAAGTGGATCCAGCGCTTTTTAACCCAAAGGGCATCCGTACAAAGCAGTACGTGCCGCAGGGGGTTATGAACGCGGTCTTCTCGTCATCCTCCTTGCACATGAATATCTGGTGGTATCCGGAGTAGGCATCCAGGAAGGAAAGCAGGTCACACCCGGAGGTGGAATCCACAATCTGGTCGAAGTGCGGCAAGGGGAATGGGTCCTTCGGGCATGCTTTATTCAGATCTGTGCAATCTATGCAAAGCCTCCATTTCCCATTCGCCTTGCGCACCACCACTGGATTTGCTAACCACGTTGGATGCAATACTCCTCTTACCAAACCAGCTGCCTCAAGTTTCTTGATCTCTTCGGCAATAAACTGCTGCCGCTCCAAAGCTTGCTTTCGGACCTTCTGCTTGACCGGCCGGGCATGTGGGCAGACATCAAGGTGGTGCTCGATTACCTCCCTGGGAACATCGGGGATGTCAGATGGTTGCCAAGCAAACACATCGACATTCGCCCACAGGAAGGCAACGAGCGCGCTTTCCTATTTATCGTCGAGGGTGGCACTGATAGTAAACGTACCATCAGTGCCAGCCAGCCCTGCCGGGACCTTCTTCACAGCGGGTGCAGCAGCCTTGGATCTCTTGCTATTGGAACTCTCCGGCAAGTCATCAACAGGCGCAGCGCACTCCGAAGAGGTGCACTTCCCGGATTCCTTGCTGGCATCCTTGCTGGCTTTCTTCTTTTTCTTGTTTTCCTTGAGAGGAGCAGTAGCTTCCGCGGCCTCTGCAGTGATTGCTTCTCGGTACATCTTATCCACACATATGATTGCATCTTTCTTGTCTGATGGAATGGAAATGACGCCATTGGCCCTGGCATTTTCAGTGTGTTGTAGGCATAGTGGGATGTCACCATGAATTTGGCCAAGGCTGGGCGACCAAGGATTCCATTGTATGGTAGGGGGAGGTCAACCACATCAAACAGGATCTTCTCCGTCCGGTAGTTTAACTCCCCCCCGAACGTTACCGGCAGTGTGATCTTCCCCTTAGGACGACTCCTGCTGGGGTTAATCCCTTGGAAAGTACCAGTAACCTTGAGCTCTTCATCTGCTATCTGGAGTTTGCCGATGACCTGGGGAGAAATCAGATTCAACCCGGCCCCGCCGTCAACAAACACCTTTCTGACCTTGAGGTTGCGGATCGTTGGTGAGACCAACAATGGCAAATAAACTATCGCGGTGGTGCGGTCAGGGTGATCCTCTTCATCAAAGATGATGGGCGTGCGGGACCACTTGAGCGGCTTCCAAGAATCTGCCGCTGGCTCCACGGCATTGACCTCATGCGCCCACTATTTAAGTTGGCGGTGAGAGGAGTGCAAGGATGCACCTCCGTCAATGCATAGGGCGTAAGTGGCTTTCTGGAACTCCTGCTCGCTGGTTTCCTCTTCATCTCCTTCATCAGTCTCGTCATCTCATCCCTTCTTCTCATGGCCTTTGGCGTGTTTTCCTTGATGCTGAGGGTCCTTGCCGGGACGACCTCTCTTGCCACCTTGGCCTCTCCCGCCAACACCATCCTGATCTCTTTCCTTGTCATGCTTCTCGTACTCAGCCTTCTGCTTCTTGACGAGTTGCTCAACTTGATGAAACTCTTGAAGATCGTGGCCCTTAGTTCGATGGATCATGCAGTATGGCCCGTCAGCCTTCCCAGCCTTCTTGGCAGCCGCGACCTCCCGGCAATCAGTGCACGCGACAAATTCCTTGCCGGGAGCCTCGGTCTTGGCCCTCTTGCCAGTACTAGGTGTGCTCGATCCTTCAACGGCCATCATTGCTTTATCCTTGCACTTCTTGTTGCGCTTCTTGTTCTTCTTCTTCTGGTGGGTGGCGTCGTCGTCGTCCTCTGAGTCAATGTCGACACCATCTTATTCACCGGGGAGTCGCCTCCCCTCCTCTACCCAGGCACACTTATCCACCAGAGCGTACAGCTCATTCACAGTCGTGGGTAACCAGACGTTCATTTTAGAGCGTATCCTGTGGTTGCGCACGTTGGACTGGAATGCAGCTATCACAGCTGCCGGGTGGATGTCTGGAATGTTCCTGTGCACCCGGCTGAACCTCTACATGTACTTCCGCAAACTTTCTCCTTCCTTTTGTGGGAGGAGCTGCAAATCGCTGGGCCGCCCTGGTTCTTGATGGCCACCCGTGAAGGCGCCAACAAACTCATGGCACAAGTCAGCCCAAGTCGAGATGGACTTTTCTGGCAAATGCATCAGCCATGACCTCACGTTTGGCTTGAGTGCCAAAGGGAAGTAGTTGGTGAACACTTTCTCATCTCTTCCTCCGGCAGCTTGAACAGCGATGGTGTAGATGCTCAAGAACTCTGCCGGGTTCAATCTTCCGCCATACTTTTCGGGTATCTCTGGCTTGAACGTGCGGGCAGATGGCCAACGGACTTGCTGCAACTCGCGAGTGAAGGCGGGGCACCCAACCTCGAAAGGCAGGTACCCACCTCCACTGGGCATGGGCTCGTCGACGTCGGGGCCATTGCGCATATCGGACTGGCGGTGGGTTTCGTGGCGCCGCTTGATGGTGACGCGCACGTCCTCCCTCCGCCCGTCTTCCAGGACCCGTCGCGGGTCTGGACGTGCCCGAGGATCAGACGAGGCCATCGATACATCATCGGGTTCTTGGTTGTGTGGCTCTGGCTACGGCCCCTGCGACGGCTGCCGTGGAGGGGATTGCACCATGGGGGTGGCCCCTTCGGTACGGCCAGCGGCTCGGGCCATTGTCGCCGCCCGTGCAGGCCATGGCGGGCCTGCTCACTGTGATCCTCCCGCCTCGGCGAAACTGATCAAGCTCTGAATGGTGGACCTCCACTCATCCATCTGATCGGCCGCCGGCGGAGATCTCAACAGGAGTTGGGCCCGTGCCATGGCCTTTGAAGCGGTGCTTGGCATGGACGACGACGCAGATCGTGACGTCGCCCGACTCCTGACAGTGCCAGCGGTGGCAGCGCCATGCTCTCGTCGCCGTGAGCCAGTTGCCAGGGTGGCATGACGACGAGGTGGATGCGCTTGGGGATTGGCAACCCCATCCGGCGCATCGTCTTGGTTAGCTTGTCCTGGCGGTGGCGCGTGCCCTATAGCCGCACCCACAGCGGGGGCGGCCAGAGCGTCGTGGTTCGCTCCAGAGCGAGCGCCATCACTGCGGCTGCGCCCTTCAGCGGGGCGAAGAGGCGGAGATGGAATAATCTCTCCACCCATACCTTGTGGAGCGTGGCCGCTGGGATGCTGTTGATGTTGTCCTCCTCCGGCGCCTCCTGCTCCCGTTTCAGCCGCAGGGGGAACGGTGGCGGCACCATCCGCGTCGGCCACGTCCCCCGCGGCGTCCATGTTCCCGTGCGCACCCATAGCCCCTACGGCATCGGCGACCGCATGCGATGGGGCCTTCGGGGTGGACGGGTGAGCCGTGGCACCGGGCTTTTTCTTGGGCGCCATGGATGACGAAGCCATTGATGAAGAAAATGATGATGAAAATGACGTGCTGCTTACGCTCTCGGGTTCGCACAAGCGCTTCCCCCTACCTGGCGTGCCAAAGACGTCATGGGAAAACATAGCCACCTATGGGGCCATCGGCCCCTTGTGGTTCGGCAGGGGGGAAGAGCACATTGCATAAAGAGCGAAGGGCGTAGAGCAGCATGGCAGCGATCACACGGGCAGTTTTTACCCAGGTTCGGGCCGCCGTGAGGCGTAAAACCCTACTCCTACTTTGGTGGATTGATGTATGGACGGTGTGGAGACGCAACGCTCTTGCCCTACAAGGTTGCCTCGGGACGAGAGCGGCTACGCGCGTATGAGTGTACAGAGGTCCGAATCCTCTCTAAGGTAACCATGGTCCTCCTTTTATAGGTTAAGGGGTCACCACAATGGTAAAACAGCCATTACATACTGATTAGATAGCAAACAGTGCTATCATACCTAACTCTGCAGACAGGACATAGCGCATTAAATGCATCGCTTAGTGTCACATCATGGTGTAGCCCGTCAAGCCTTGCCGTGACATGCAGCCACCTCCTCGCCTGTCTGCGTGACACGTCTCCTAGACGTGTGTCATTTAGGGATGATCTCCTTCAGAAATGGCTGCCACGTGCCAGATAACAGCCACATAATCACCTGGGGGCTCGACACCGCACTTGATAAGTGACTTGCGTTGCTGTGAGGTGGAGCGGTGGAGCCTTGGCGGGGTAATCCACCCTTGGTGTTCCTGGCAAGCCTGCCGGGGGAGTCTTGAGACTTGTCCTTGGGGTAACCTCGACCCCGCCAGGCTCGCCTGCCCGGCAAGGGAGGTTTTTCCTTAGTGATAACTTGCTCCTTTGGTTGGTATTGGTCTTCTTGATCTGCCCTTTGATTTCTCAAAGAGCTTATCTCTTCTACTTGGCCTTGTCTTGGATGCTGCAACCTTGCTCTTAAGCCTGTGTATAGTATGGGCAACACACCTGGGGTTTGTTGCACCGACAGATAATCACTGTTGACTCATGCATAAAAGTAAATACAGGAAAGTAAAAGATAGGCCCTTCGCGGAGGGATGCAGAGGTTGTCATGCACTTTTTACTTTTGGATGTGCAAGCTCTTAATGTAAAGGAACATCACTTTATATTACCCTTTATAATAGTAACCTTTATTATGCAGTCCATCGCTTTTATTTCTTTGCTGTCACAAGATCGTTCAAACCTTATTTTCCCTTACAATAAAAGGTCATACATATTTAGGAGCAATGTTTATTGCTTTATGCACTGATGACAACTTACTTGAAGGATCTTATTCAATCCATAGGTAGATATGGTGGACTCTCATGGAAAAAAACAGGGTTTAAGGGTTTTGGATGCACAAGTAGTATCTTTACTTAGGCAAATTTCGGCTAGCAGAAGGTTCTAAACAAGCACCACATATTAGAGGATCCATGACAATATAACTTCTATGTGAATATAAGCAAACATAACTCATTACATTGTCTTCCTTGTCCAACATTAACTATTTGACCATGCATAAAATATTTGATGGGGGCTCACAATCATAAAAGATGTCTAAGATAGTATATTTATATGTGAATCTCCTCTCCCCTTAATAATTTTGCATGAATTGCATCCATGACCAATATTATGTTTGTTAATTTCCAATAACTTTTATCTACCATACTCTTTCTATGCGAAGTTATTACTCCCCATGGGATTAGCATATAATCTTTTATTTCTTTTTATTATTTAGATTGAAACAAGAAAGTAAAGAAACAAAACTCAAACTACTCTTTATTATATAACTCTCACACTCGATTACATAGATAGGACACAAGGCAAGCACTCGAAACTAAAGCATACTAAACTTTTATTCTTCTAAATCACGAAGTAACTAAAGATCAAACTAAGATAGATAACAATGGTAGAAGTGATGGTGATACGATACCGGAGCACCTCCCCCAAGCTTGGAACAAGCCAAGGGTGGTGCCCATACCCATGTACTCAAGTGTCTTTCTTTGGTGATGAGGTGGTAGGCTTGTACTCTGTCTTCCAAGGCATAGGCTCTCCATCATAAAAGGATGAACGTGTCTCTGCGGTCCTGAAATTTGCAGCTAAACTCATACCTTTAAACCTATCTTCATACTCAAAATTTTGGTTTTGCAAGTCATATATTTGAGCTTGGAGATGATCAATCCGGTCATTAAGCTTCAAGATGGCGTCCCCAATATCCTTGCTGTCCACTTTGTGCTCACGGAGGAATTCCCTGATCATGGAGTGGTTGGCACTGAGTCCGCACTCCACCATCCCTTGGCACTTGAAGATCTCCTATTCCACCCTTCAAGTCTGGCCTTCTCTCTTCCCTTCCTCTTTGGTCCTTGAACGTCCTGGATGTGAAGCACCCCTCACACATCTCAATGGCTTGAGGGTATTTCATCACCTTCGAAAGGTAGGGATGACGACCTTCTCGAAGAACTTGTCCTTGGATGAACTTGGCGGCGCCATGGCGATCTAGATCTGTCAGAAAAACATCCCAAAACAAGAACAGAGGAGAAACTTTCAATGCGGTGGTTAAAACATATGAGAGTATATATAAAGAATTTGTATCTTGCAAAACAAGTATTCGAGAAGAAAACAGAGTCAGGAAGGCACACGAGGGGCCCACAAGGCAACCCGGCAAGCCTAGGGGGTAGGGCATGCCCTGTTGCCTTGTGACCTCCTCATGGGTCCCATCGGTTGTTTCTTACTTTTATATTTTTTTCTAATATTCCAAAACAGATAGAAATATTTTTTATGGAATTTTTGGAGTCGGTTTACTTACCGTATCACATACCTACTCCTTTTCAGGGTTCTGGAGTATTCTGGAAGGTCTCCTTTATGTGTTCCTCTAGTGTCATAGTTTGAATAATTTTAGTTTCAACATTAATGGGTGTACCTGAGATATAATGTTTAATTCTTTGCCCATTAACCACTCTCGTATTAGTGCCCTCAACATTATTGATCTTGATAGCTCCGGAGCAATAAACTTCTTCGACAATATACAGTCCTTCCCATTTAGAGAGAAGTTTCCCTGCAAAAAATTGAAACAAGAATTGTACAATAGAACTTGATTACCTACTTTAAATTCCCGTTTTTGGATTCTTTTGTCATGCCATCTTTTAACCTTTTCGTTAAACAACTTGGCATTTTCATAAGCTTGTGTCCTCCATTCATCTAAAGAGCTAATATCAAATAACCTTTTTTCACCGGCAAGTTTGAAATCATAATTAAGTTCTTTAATTGCCCAATAAGCCTTATTTTCTAACTCAAGAGGTAAGTGACATGCTTTTCCATAGACCATTTTATATGGAGACATACCCATAGGATTTTTATAAGCAGTTCTATAAGCCCATAATGCATCATCAAGTTTCTTAGACCATTTTTTTCTAGATCTATTGACGGTCTTTTGCAAAATCAATTTTATTTCGCTATTGCTCAATTCAACTTGACCACTAGACCGAGGATGATAAGGTGATGCGATACGATGGTCAACATCATACTTAACTAGGAGTTTACGGAATGCACTATGAATAAAATGTGAACCACCATCAGTCATTAAATATCTAGGGACTCCAAACCTCGGGAAAATAACTTCTTCAAGTAGAAGTGTTATGATCAGGACTACTAGTTGGAATAGCTTCTACCCACTTAGTAATGTAATCAACAACAACTAAAATATGAGTGTATCCATTAGAGGAAGGAAAAGGTCCCATATAATCAAAGCCCCATACATCAAATGGTTCAATAACAAGGGAACAGTTCATAGGCATTTCCTAACATATACCAATATTACCAATTATTTGACATTCATCACAATAAAGGACGAACTTACGTGCATCTTTGAAGAGACTAGGCTAATAAAAACCAGACTATAATACCTTATGTGCAGTTCTGTCTCCAGTGTGGTGCCCTCCTAATGCCTGTGAATGGCATTTTCGTAGGATATGTTCCTGTTCATGCGCAGGTACACAATGTCTAATAATGCCATCTACTCCTTTATATAAATGTGGATCATCCCAAAAGTAATGTGTTAAATCAAAGAAGAACTTTTTCTTTTGTTGGTAGCTGTAACTAGGTGGTATATATTTAGCAACAATGTAATTAGCATAGTCTGCATAATAAGGACTATTACAAGAAGAAGCGTTCACAACTGCTAATTGCTCATCAGAAAAACTATCATCAATAGGCAGTGGGTCATCAAGAACATTTTCCATCCTAGACAAGTAATCTACTACAGGATTCTCAGCTCCTTTTCTATCAATAATATGCAGATCAAACTCTTGTAATAGTAAAACCCACCTAATTAGTCTAGGTTTAGCATCTTTCTTTTCCATAAATATTTAATAGCAGCATGATCAGTGTGAATAGTAACTTTAGAACCAACAATGTAAGGTCTGAATTTATCACATGCAAACACAAGTGCTAAAAATTCCTTCTCAGTAGTAGCATAATTTCTTTGAGCATTGTCTAGGGTCTTACTAGCATAATGAATAACATTCAGTTTCTTATCAACTCTTTGACCTAGAACAACACCAATAGCATAATCACTAGCATCACAAATAATTTCAAAGGGTAGGTTCCAATCAGGTGGTTGAAAAATAGGTGCAGAAATTAAGACTTTCATAAGTATTTCAAAGGCAATCATCATAAAAACAAATGGAACATCCTGTTGAAGGAGATTAGTTAGCGGCTTAGAAATCTTAGAGAAATCTTTAATGAACTTCCTATAAAAACCAGCATGACCAAGGAAGCTTCTTATACCTTTGATATCTTTAGGACATGGCATTTTCTCAATTGCCTCAACTTTAGCTTTATCTATTTTAATGCCACGTTCAGAAATTTTATGCCCAAGTACTATACCTTTGTTTACCATAAGGTGGAACTTCTCCCAATTCAAGACAAGATTATTTTCTTCACATCTTTGCAAAACTTGATCAAGGTTGCTTAAGCAATCATCAAAAGAAGTCGCATAAACGAAAAAATCATCCATGAATACCTCAACAATCTTTTCACAAAAATAAGAAAATATATCAGTCATACATCTTTGAAAGGTAGCAGGTGCATTGCATAAACCAAAAGGCATACGTCTATAAGCATAAGTTCCAAAAGGACAAGTAAAAGTAGTTTTCTCTTGGTCTTTTTTTGACATAGGTATTTGAGAGAAACCAGAATATCCATCCAGAAAACAAAAGTGTGTATGCTTAGATAATCTTTCTAACATTTGATCAATAAAAGGCAAGGGATAATGATCTTTTCTAGTAGCTTTATTTAATTTTCTGAAATCAATTACCATCCTATAACCTGTTACAATTCTTTGTGGGAAAGTTAATTTTTATCATAAGGAACAACGGTTATACCTCCTTTCTTAGGAACACAATGGACAGGACTTACCATCTACTATCAGCTATACGATAAATTATACCTGCCTCCAGAAGCTTTAATATTTCAGTTCTTACCACTTCCTTCATTTTAGGATTCATACGACATTGATGATCAACAACCGTTTTAGCATTTGGCTCCATATTAATTTTGTGCTGACATAAAGTGGGACTAATGCCCTTAAGATCATCAAGAGTATATCCAATTGCAGTGCGGTGTTTCTTTAGAGTTTTAAGTAATCTGTTTTCTTCATGCTCTGAAAGGTTTGCACTGATAATAACATGATATATCTTCTTTTCATCAAGATAAGCATATTTTAATGTATCAGGTAATTTCTTTAATTCAAACATAGGATCACTCTTAGGTGGGAGAGGATCTCCTAAAGTGTCAAAAGGCAAATTGTGTCTTAGGATAGATGTTTGTTTAAATAATATCTCATCTATTTCATTTTCTTTCATTCATATACATATCATTCTTGTCGGTGGTAAAACCGGCAGACCTCGGGGTAGGGGGTCCCGAGCTGTAGATCTCGGATTGGTGGTAACATGGACGAAGGAGACAGTATTTACCCAGGTTCGGGCCCTCTCGAGGAGGTAATACCCTACGTCCTGCTATGGTTGTATTGATGATGATGTATCGATTACAAGCTTGATCTACCTCGAGATCGTAAGGAGAGATCGAACCCTAGGGCTAGGTGAATGTAATTGTGATTGGATCCCTTCTATAGGCTAAACCCTCTGGCTTATATACACACCAGGTAGGGCATCTAGGGTTACATGGTCTATATCCAGGGGTACGCATGGAGGCGGCAGGAGATGTCTTGGAATATACGCCAAGTCTTCGATAGATGTAGTCTTGATCACGTCCAGGTGTGTAGCTTCCGGAGTCCATCCGAAGGATAAGGAGGGCCTACAGGCCCAACCTGAGGACTATGGGCCGACTAGGTTGGCACCCGTTGTGCAGGTCACCGTCAGTAGCCCCTGAACTGGTCTTCGACGCCGAGGACGACGTTCTTGAACTTTGGCTCCGGAGACTTTGGCTCGACAGGCGAGTTCCTATGTATTATCTTTTAGCTCAGCCTCTAAGTCTTCCACGTGATCGATGGATTTACTCAGGGTCCGGTCTCACTACTCGTGGCATCCAATCCCTGACCTTGATCACCGCCCCTTTTGGGGAATTGAGTCGCTTTATGGCGAGACATCGAAGCATCGGCCCCCCTTTTCCTTTATTTATAAGCACACAGTCCAGGATTACAACAAAGCACATCTTGACCCCCTCTTTGACAATCCACGCAAGCCTTCCCTTCTCTCCCAGGTCCAACCCCAAGAGCTCTAAACAATGGCAAGCGGCACGGGTTCCTCAAAGCGACCCCATGGCCCCCTTAAGGGCGACTGGGGGAGCTGCTCCGCCACGCGTCTCCAACTGGAGCGCCAAGCCACCCATTGCTATTTGCCAAATTCAGATCTGGCTTCCACTCGCCCAGGATTAACATGCATGAATGGGCAAGCGCATGCCGAGAGTCACCCGACCCCATGCGGGGACGAATGGGTATGCTTCGTTCCCTTCCTCCTCCCCAGCCTGGGATTCCCCATTCATCCCTTTTTTCAGGGTTTGCTTGAATTCTATGGGCTACAACTCCACCACCTCACCCCCAAATCAATCTTACATATCGCTGGGTTTGTGCCCTTTGCAAAATGCACCTCGGATGCGAGGCACACTTCGGGCAGTGGCGGAGGTACTTATGCGTAATGCCCTACTCCCCAACCAGGAAGCTATACGAAGTGGGCGCAACCAAGGTTTTTTGAATTGACGGGACTAACTACCCATCAGGTACCCCTTGAGAGGATACTGATATATGGTCATCAAATTGGTTTTACATATATGATATTCCACTATACGACCTAACTAGGCCCGGGCTCCCAGCATTCTCCTCGGAGCCCCCGAAGAAGCGCTACAGCTGGAGACCATGGAGTGCCGCTCAGGTGGATGATGTCGATGTAGTCAGCCAAGCAGCTCAAGTGAAGCTGCTATCAAGCCATGACCTTACCATCATAGACGTAATGCCCACGATGCTCAGCCGAAGAGGCCAACCACTTCGGTAATGCCAGCACCTGTTGTGCATGTATAACGGAACTAATGATGCCTTCCGATCGATTCAGGAGAGCTTCAAGGACCAGATGGCCTTTGGGACCGCACTGGCCAACATTTACCAGGGAGTGATGGAAGATTTCGCAAGGAAGTAGTTCCGAGATGGGTGTCGTGGTTTAGACTGCGTCGGTATTTCCCCAAAGAGGAAGGGATGACGCGGCACAGCTACGGTAAGTATTTCCCTCGGTTATGAAACCAAGGTTATCAATCCAGTAGGAGAACCAAGTAACACTATGTAAACGGTACCTGCACACAAAGAACAAATACTTGCAACCTGACGCGTAAGAGGGGTTGTCAATCCCTCCTCGGTAAAAAGATAGATTAAATTGTATGAGATTGGATAAATAGATCTAGCAAGAACACAATAAAATAAGTAAAGAAAAAGTGCAGCCAGGTATTTTTGGGTTTTTGGAATAATAGATCTGAAAACAATATGATAAAAGGTAGACCCGGGGGCCGTAGATTTCACTATTGGCTTCTCACGAGAAAATAGCATACAGTGGGTAAACAAATTACTGTTTGGCAATTGATAGAAGAGCACATAATTATGACGATATCAAGGCAATGATCATGTATATAGGCATCACGCCCAAGATTAGTAGACCGACTCCTCCCTGCATCTACTACTATTACTCCACACATCGACCGCTATCTAGCATGCATCTAGTGTATTAAGTTCATGGAGAAACGGAGTAGTGCAATAAGAACAATGACGTGATGTAGACAAGATCTATTCATGTAGGAATAGACCCCATCTTTTTATCCTTAATAACAATGATACATGCGTGCGTCGCTACCCCTTCTGTCACTGGGTGAGGACACTGCAAGATCGAACCCATCACAAAGCACCTCATCCCATTGCAAGAAAAATCAATCTAGGTGTCCAAAGTATACCAAAGATTCAGAGAAGAAATACGAGGCTATAACAATCATGCATATAAGAGATCAAAGAACTCAAATAATATTCATAGATAGATCTGATCATAAACTCGCACTTCATCGGATCCCAACAAACACACCACAAAAAGTCATTACATCAAATAGATCTCCAAGAACAACGAGGAGAACATTGTATTGAGAATAAAAAAGAGAGAAGAAGCCATCTAGCTACTGTCTACGGACCTGTAGGTCTATGGTGAACTAATCACACATCATCAGAGGAGCACCAATGAGGATGATGAACCCTTCCGTGATCGTGTTCCCCTCCGGCAGAGTGCCGGAATAGGGCTCTAGATTGGTTCTCGTGGTTCTGGAACTTGCGGCAGCTGGAATTATGTTTTGATCACTTCTTTAGGGTTTCTGGAATATCTGAGAATTTATAGAGCTGAGAGGCGGTGGAGGAGACCCCCAATGGGACCCACCACCCACCTGGGCGTGCCAGGGGCCTCTGGCGCTCCCTGGTGGGTTGTGGGCCCCATGGGCCTCCCCTCCGGTGCTTCCTTGGCTCCCAAGTTGTCTTCTGGTCCACAAAAAGATCTCCAAAAAGTTTCGCTCCGTTTGGACTCCATTTGATAAGGATATTCTGCGAAGTAAAAAACAAGCAAAAAACAGCAACTGGCACTGGGCACTATGTTAATAGGGTAGTCCCAAAAACTGATATAAAGTTGCTATAAAACGAAGGTAAAACATCCAAGAATGATAATATAACAGCATGGAACTATCAAAAATTATAGATACGTTGGAGACGTATCAGCATCCCCAAGCTTAATTCCTGCTCGTTCTCGAGTAGGTAAATGATAAAAACATAGTTTTTGATGTGGAATGCTGCCTAAGATGTTCATCACATATTATTTTCTTTTGTAGCGTAGACATTTGGACTTTAAGATGGTTCAAAGCAATTGTCTATAATTGACATGAAGACTTCAATACTCAAGCATATCAACAAGCAACCATGTCTTTCAAAATATCAACACTAAAGAAAGCTATACCTAGCCCATCATGGTCAATCATTGATCCATTCATGAAACACACTCGAATATTAGCTACATCCAATGCACAAGTATGATAATAGTGCTCCCTAGTTGGTGCTTTATAACATAATATGGAGACTCAAATAAAAATAAAAATTTGCATAAAAGTAAATAGATAGGCCCTTCGCAGAGGGAAGCAAAGATTTGTAGAGGTGCCATAGCTCAAAGCTTAAATTGAGAGATAAAATATTTTGAGAGGCATACTTTTCCCGTCAACGAAAACGACCGAGTAGTTCCCAATACTTTCCATGCTAGATACATCATAGGTGGTTCCCAAACATAAAATCAAGTTTATTCCCTTTTCCACCATTCTTTCACAATCAATGGCTAGCCTTATCCACGGGTGCCTTCCATACCAACACTTTCCAAGGAATTTATTATTTGACAACATAAAATAAATTTCTTTTTCATTTCGGGACTGGGCATCCCTATTACCGACACACTCTCGTGAAATGACAAGTGAATAAACACTATCTTGAGAATAACACATCTAGCAGGGAAAATATTGGCCAACCCCTGCCGCTTCATGAGCGGTACGGGCACACAAAAAGGAAATTCATTTTGAAAATTAGAGTTGGCACATACAAATTTACTTAGAACGGCATGGAAATACCGCATATAGGTAGGTATGGTGGACTCATATGGCATAACTGGGTTTAAGGATTTTGGATGCACAAGTAGTATTCCCACTTAGTACAAATGGACGCTAGCAAATAGATTGAGAAGCAGCCAACCAAGAAACAAAAATTCAGATAAACGAGCATTAAGAATAACTAACACCGAATAATGCACCACAAGTAGGATGTAATTTCATTGCATAACTATTGACTTTCTTGCTTGCATAGGGAATCACAAACCTTAACAACCTTAACACCAATATTCTTACTAAAGCATAATTACTCACCAACATGTCTCACATATTACTATCATCATATCTCAAAACTGTTACAAATAATCAAGTTTATTTTATCCAATGATCTTCATGAAAGTTTTTATTATATCCCTCTTGGATATCTATCACTTCGGGACTAGATTAATATATTACCGTTGCTTTTGACAAGCTCAAACAAATTAAGTGAAGAACATGAGCATAGAATATTTCATCTCTCAAATAATATAAGTGAAGCATGAGAGAATATTTCTTAAAAATTCTACTAACTCTCAAAATAATCTAAGTTTAAGCATGAGAGCATATTTCTTCAAAAAATCAAAGCACTACCATGCTCAAAAAGATATAAGTGAAGCAGTAGAGCAATTCCATAGCTCAAAAAATTTAAGTGAAGCACATAGAGCAATTCTAACAAATCATAACATAATTATGGCTTTCTCAAATAGCTGTGTCCATCAAGGATGATTGCTACAAACTACAAAGCAAAACAAACAAAGACTCATATAATACAAGACGCTCCAAGCAAAACTCATGATATGTGACGAATAAAAATATAGCTCCAAGTAAAATTACCGATGGTTGTTAGAAGAAAGAGGGGATGCCTTCCGGGGCATCCCCAAGCTTAGTTGGTTGGTTCTCCTTGAATATTACCTTGGGGTGCCATGGGCATCCCCAAGCTTAGGCTCTTTGCACTCCTTATTCCTTCATCCATCGAGATCTCACCCAAAACTTGAAAACTTCAATCACACAAAACTTAACAAAACCTTTGTGAGATCCGTTAGTATAAGAAAACCAATCTTTGCTTTAAGTACTGTTGAAAACCCACTAATATTTTGTTATTGCATTATACCTACTTTATTCTAACTTTACCATGGCTTATACCCCCCGATACAATCCATAGATTCATCAAAATAAGCACACAATGCAAAGAAAACAGAATCTGTCAAAAACAGAAGAGTCTGTAAAGACACAAATGTTACTCATACTTCTGTAACTCCAAAAATTCTGAAAAATTAGGACAACAGAGGAAATTTGTAAATTAATCTTGTGTAAAAAATTCAGAATTGTTTGTAGCTCCTGTGAATTTTAACAATTCTGTTACTGGACGCAAAAGTTTCTGTTTTTCAACAGGATCAAATCAACTATCACCCAAAGCTATCCCAAAGGCTTTACTTGGCACAAACACTAATTTAAAACATAAAAATCACAATCATAACAGAGGAATAATCATGAAAACACTCAAGAACATAAATAAAAAAATAGAAAAAAATATTTTATTCATTGGGTTGCCTCCCAACAAGCGCTTCCTTTATAGCTATTAAGATAGGCTTGAGATTTCAATGATGCTCACATAAAAGACAAGAATTGAAGCACAAAGAGAGCATCATAATACATGTGACAAACACATTTAAGTCTAACATACTTCCTATGCATAGGAATTTTATAAGCAAACAAATTATCATGACAAGAAATATCCAACATATGCAAGGAAGAAGAAAGAAACAATAGCAATCTCAACATAACAAGAGGTAAATTAGTAACATGAAAATTTCTACAACCATATTTTCCTCTCTCATAATAATTACATGTAGGATCATAATCAAATTCAACAATATAGCTATCATATAAATTTTTCTTTTCATGATCCACATGCATAAAAGTTTTATAATCTTCCAAGATAGTGGGATTAACATCAATTAAAGTCATGACCTCTCCAAACGCAGTTTCATAAAAAAATTCATAAGATTGAACACTCTCCAAATATGTGGGATTATTTTTACCTAAAGTTGATGCTCTTCCAAACCCACTTTCAATATTATAGCAAACAATCAATATCGTTTTCATCATGCGGCTTAAATAAATTTTCAAGATCATAAGAAACATTATCACCCCAATCATGATCATTGCAATAAGTAATACACATAGCAAAATTAGCATCCCCAAGATTGGGGTTTTGAATATTATTAGAACAATTGAAATTAATAGAATTTATAGTAAAATCATTGCAATCATGCTTTTCATTCAAGGAGCTATCATGAATCACATCATAAATTTCTTCATCACAATTTTCAGATTCACGAATCTCAAGCAAAACTTCATAAAGATAATCTAGTGCACTCAACTCACTAGCAATTGGTTCATCATGATTGGATCTTTTAAAAATATTAGCAAGTGGATGAGGATCCATATCAATACATTTTTAGCAAGCGAAGATGCAAGCATATAGAAGGCACGTGGCAACACAAGCAAACAAAAGATCTGACGAGAAAAAGGCAAACGAAAAAGAAGGCAAATAAAAAGGAAAAAAATTGTGAAGTGGGGGACATGAAAACAAGAGGCAAATGGCAAATAATTTAAATTGCAAGGAGATGAGATTTGTGATTAGGAACCTGATAGATGTTGATGATGTCTCCACGGCAACGGCGCCAAAAATTCCTTTGACGTGGCTTGAGACTGCGTCGGTATTTCCCCAAAGAGGAAGGGATGATGCAGCACAGCTACAGTAAGTATTTCCCTCAGTTATGACACCAAGGTTATCAATCCAGTAGGAGAACCAAGCAACACTATGTAAACGGTACCTGCACACAAAGAACAAATACTTGCAACCCGACGCGTAAGAGGGGTTGTCAATCCCTCCTCGGTAAAAAGATAGATTAAATTGTATGAGATTTGATAAATAGATCTAGCAAGAACGCAAAATAAAATAAGTAAAGAAAAAGTGAAGCAAGGTTATTTTGGGTTTTTGGAATAATAGATCTGAAAACAATATGATAAAAGATAGACCCGGGGGCCGTAGATTTCACTAGTGGCTTCTCTCGAGAAAATAGCATACGATGGGTAAACAAATTACTGTTGGGCAATTGATAGAAGAGCAAATAATTATGACAATATCCAAGGCAATGATCATGTATATAGGTATCACGTCCAAGATTAGTAGACCGACTCCTGCCTGCGTCTACTACTATTACTCCACACATCGACCGCTATCCAGGATGCGTCTAGTGTATTAAGTCCATGGAGAAATGGAGTAATGCAATAAGAACGATGACATGATGTAGACAAGATCTATTCATGTAGGAATAGACCCCATCTTTTTATCCTTAATAGCAATGATACATGTGTGCCTCGCTACCCCTTCTGTCACTGGGTGAGGACACCGCAAGATCGAACCCATCACATAGCACCTCTTCCCATTGCAAGAAAAATCAATCTAGTTGGCCTAACTAAACCAAAGATTCGGAGAAGAAATACGAGGCTATAACAATCATGCATATAAGAGATCAAAGAGCTCAAATAATATTCATAGATAGATCTGATCATAAACTCGCACTTCATCGGATCCCAACAAACACACCGCAAAAAGTCATTACATCAAATAGATCTCCAAGAACAACGAGGAGAACATTGTATTGAGAATCAAAAAGAGAGAAGAAGCCATCTAGCTACTACCTACGGACCCATAGGTCTATGGTGAACTACTCAAGCATCATCAGAGGAGCACCAATGAGGATGATGAACCCCTCCGTGATCGTGTTCCCCTCCGGCAGAGTGTCGGATTAGGGCTCTAGATTGGATCTCGTGGTTCTGGAACTTGCGGCGGTTGGAATTGTGTTTTGATCGCTCCCATAGGGTTTCTGGAATATCTGAGAATTTATAAAGCTGAGAGGCGGTGGAGGAGACCCCTATGGCGCGCCAGGGGCCTCTAGTGCGCCCTAGTGTGTTGTGGGCCCCATGGGCCTCCCCTCTGGTGCTTCCTTGGCTCCCAAGTTGTCTTCTGGTCCCAAAAAAATCTCCAAAAAGTTTCATTGCGTTTGGACTCCGTTTGATAGGGATATTCTGTGAAGTAAAAAACAAGCAAAAAGTAGCAACTCGCACTGGGCACTATGTCAATAGGTTTGTCCCAAAAAATGATATAAAGTTGCTATAAAATGAAGGTAAAACATCCAAGAATGATAATATAACAGCATGGAACTATAAAAAAATATAGATACGTTGGAGATGTATCAATGGGCTGTCTTATTACAACCCTACCGATATAGTAAGTCATCTTGGATTTCCTTGTCTATCCAAGTTTTTTCATGGTTAATTCTTCTGACCGACCCTTTACCGAATCCAAATAGAGATGGAGGCACTGGGTTGAGACTCTAAGCAACCACTCGTCTGAACCAGAGACACATCGTCGGTCGAACGACCCCGTCTTCCATGAAGATGTAGAGTTGTCCCGTAAGTACGAAGGGGGAGACGTTCTATCTGGAGAGCCTTGACGGCTCAAAGGTAGCCGTCACTCCCGATGCACCGGGAACACGACCGGCCTCATTGGTAAAACCCCTCAATCTACTCAAAAGAGAGCTTCTCATCCCGAGGCCCCTAGTCCCCTGACTTCTCCCCCAAAGGGACGACGTTCAAAACGTCCACACGAGAACTTGCCCCTCAAAGGAGCCCTCCGCTGGAGACGCACGAAGCTCGGGCGCACATGGCGATCATGGAGGTAGACCAAAGTGCTTCCTCAGCTCACAGGTAATATCCTTATTATTGTGTCCCCAAGAATAGCTCATCATGGATTTTGATTCTTTTAATCCATTTGCAGGCAGCCCGTTCCTCCTTCACCAGTGGGGGATACAAGGGCCGAAGGGACATCGGCTCCAAGCAGTGGCGTGGGACCCCTCCCCACTTCGGGAGCTGCTCCCGAAGCACCATAGCTAGAGGATTCAGGGACCTGCTTGGCTACCCCCGCCGAGGTCAAAAGCGCCATGAACCACCGGCGAGGGAAGACTGATACGTCTCCAACGTATCTATAATTTTTGATTGTCACATGCAATTATATTATCCATCCTGGATGTTTTATATGCATTATTATGCTATTTTATATCATTTTTTGGGACTAACCTATTAACCTAGTGCCCAATGTCTTTTGCTTTTTTTTCTTGTTTTTGTCTTTTACAAAAAATCAATACCAAACGGAGTCCAAACGGAACAAAACTTTTTGAGGATTTTTCTTGGACCAGAAGACACCCAGGAACCTTGGGGAGGAGGTCAGAGGGGCCACTAGTTGGCGACAAGCTCAGAGGGCGCGCCCCCCAGGCTCGTGAGCCCCCTGATGCACCTCTAGCCCTAATCTTTGCTCTATAAATACCCAAATATTCCCCGTATACCAGAGGACACACCAAAAATACTTTTCCGCCGCCGCAAGTTTCTGTCCTCATGAGATCCCATTTGGAGACCTGTTCTGATACTCCATCGGAGGGGGATTCGATCACGAAGGGCCTCTACATCAACCTTGCCACCCTTCCGATGATGTGTGAGTAGTTTACCACAGACCTATACGTCCATAGCTACTAGCTAGATGGCTTCTTCTCTCTCTTTGATCTCCAATACAATGTTCTCCTCGATGTTCTTGGAGATCTATTCGATATAATCTTCTTTTGCGGTGCGTTTGTTGAGATAAGATGAGTTGTGGATTTATGATCAGATTATCTATGAATATTATTTGAGTCTTCTCTCAACTCTTTTATGCATGATTAATATAGCTTTGAATTTCTCTCCGATCTATTGATTTGGTTTAGCCAACTAGATTGATTTTTCTTGCCATATGAGTGCTGCTTTGTAATGTGTTCAATCTTGCAGTGCTTATACCCAGTGATAGAAGGGGACATGATACGTATTTGTATTGTTGCCATTAAGGATAAAAAGGTGGGGTTTATTCATATTGATTGGATCTATCCCTCTACATCATGTCATCTTGCTTAAGGCGTTACTCCGTTCTTGTTAACTTAATACACTAGATGCATGCTGGATAGCGGTCGATGTGTGGAGTAATAGTAGTAGATGAAGGTAGGAGTTGGTCTACTTGTCACAGACGTGATGCCTATATTGATGATCATTGCCTTAGATATCGTCGTAACTTTGCGCTTTTCTATCAATTGCTCAACAATAATTTGTTTACCCACCGTATGCGTTCTTTCAAGAGAGAAGCCTCTAGTGAAAACTATTGCCCCCGGGTCTATTTTATCATATTATTTTCAGATCTACAAAACCAAAAACCCAAAAATACCTTGCTGCAATTTATTCACGTTTACTTTATTTTGCACTTTTATTTATCTTTTATACCTACCTCTATTAGATCTCATCCTTGCAAGTAATCATGAAGGGATTGACAACCCCTTTATCGCGTTGGGTGCAAGTATTTGTTTGTTTGTGTAGGTGCAACCATTGGTGACTTCTGTGTTCCTCCTACTGGATTGATACGTTGGTTCTCAAACTGAGGAAAATAATTATCTCTACTTTGCTGCATCACCCTTTCCTCTTCAAGGGAAAAACCAACGCAAGCTCAAGAAGTAGAAGGAAGAATTTCTGGCGCCATTGTCGGGGAGGATCCACATCAAGCCTACCAAGTACCCATCATAAACTCTCATCTCTTGCATTACATCATTCGCCATTTGCCTCTCGTTTTCCTCTACCCCACTTCTAAAACATTTTCAGAAAAACACAAAAATATTTGCCTTCTTTCCGTTCGTCTTTTTGTTTGCTTTTTGTTTGCTTGTGTGCTAGATTGCTTGCTTTGTCACGATGTCTCAAGAAAATACTAAGTTGTGTTATTTTTCCAACACTAATAATAATAATTTTATTGGTACTCCGATTTCTCCTGCCACTAGTGCGGAATCTTACGAAAAATTAATGCCGCTTTGTTGAATCTTGTTATGAAAGAACAATTTTCTGGTAGTCCTAATGAAGATGCTGCATCCCATCTTAATACTTTCATTGAATTGTGTGATATGCAAAAGAAAAAATATGTGGATAACGATATTTTTAAATTGAAGTTATTTCCGTTCTCACTACAAGATCGTGCTAAAACTTGGTTTTCGTCCTTGCCTGAAAATAGTACTGATTCGTGGAATAAGTGTAAGGATGCTTTTATTTCCAAGTATTTCCTCCCTCTAAGATCATCTCTCTTAGGAACGATATAATGAATTTTAAGCAACTTGATCATGAACATGTTGCACAATCATGGGAGAGGATGAAATTGATGATAAGAAACTGCCCTACTCATGGTTTAAGTTTATGGATGATCATACAAATTTTTTATGCCGGATTGAATTTTGCATCTAGAAATCTTTTAGATTCCGCCGCGGGTGGTACTTTTATGGAAATCACATTATGAGAAGCTACTAAACTCCTAGATAATATTGTGGCAAATTACTCTCAATGGCATACCGAAAGATCTTCTACTAGTAAAAAAGTGCATGCTTTTGAAGAAATTAATACTTTGAGTGGAAAGATGGATGAACTTATGAAATTGATTTGCTAGCAAGAGTGCTCCTATTGATCCTAATGATATGCCTTTGTCTACTTTGATTGAGAATAATAATGAATCTATGGATGTGAATTTTGTTGGTAGGAACAATTTTGGTAATAACGCGTATAGAGGTAATTTTCATCCTAGGCCATTTCCTAGTAATTCCTCTGATAATTATGGTAGTTCCTAGAACAATTCTTATGGAAATTATAATAAGATACCCTCTGATCTTCAGAATAATATTAAAGATTTTATTAACTCCCAAAAGATTTTCAATGCTATGGTAGAGGAAAAATTGCTTAAGATTGATGAGTTGGCTAGAAACGTTGATAGAATTTCTCATGAAATTGATTCTTTTAAGATTAGATCTATGCCACCCAAGCTTGATATTAATGAGTCTCTAAAAGCTATTCAAATTTCTATTAATTAAAGTAGGGAGAGAACCGCTAGGATGTGTGCTAAGAGAGAATGGCTAGAAAATGTATGTTCTTCTAGTTTTCGCGATAATCATGATGAAGATCTTAAAGTAATTGGTGTGACTCCTATTGAATCTGTGTTTTCTAATATAAAACTTGATAAAGAAGGGACTGGAGATGAGTCAACTTTAGCTAGAAGGCGTCCCAATAATTTGGAGGATGAAGATCTTATTGATAAAATTGATAAAAGTGGGTTTGGCGAGGTCAAAACTTTAACTAGTGATGAACCCACTCTTTTGGATTTCAAGGATTTTAATTATGATAATTTTTCTTTAATTGATTGTATTTCCTTGTTGCAATCTATGCTTAATTCACCTCATGCTTATAATCAAAATAAAGCTTTCACTAAACATATCGTTGATGCTATGATGAAATCTTTTGAAGAAAAACTTGAATTGGAAGTTTCAATCCCTAGAAAAGCTTTATAATGAGTGGGAACCTACTATTAAGATTAAGCTTAAAGATTATGAGTGCAATGCTTTGTGTGATTTGGGTGCTAGCATTTCCACTATTCCAAAAGCTTTTTGTGATGTGCTAGGTTTTCATCAACTTGATGATTGTTCTTTCAATTTGCACTCAGCAGAATCCACTATTAAGAAACCTATGGGAAGAATTAATGATGTTCTTATTACTGCAAATAGGAATTATGTGCCCGTAGATTTTATTGTGCTTGATATAGATTGCAATCCTACATGCCCTATTATTCTTGGTAGACCTTTCCTTAGAACGATTGGTGCGATTATTGATATGAAAGAAGGAAACATTAGGTTTCAATTTCCATTAAGGAAGGGCATGGAACAGTTTCCAAGAAAGAAAATTAAGTTGCCATATGAATATATTATGCGGGCTACTTATGGATTGAATACCAAAGATGACAATACCTAGATCTATGCAATGTGCCTAGCTAGGGGCAAAAAACAATAGCGCTTGTTGGGAGGCAACCCAATTTTATTTTATGTTTTATTTTTTTGCTTCAGTTTTTCAATAAATATGCAATTATACTTTTCTTATGATTGTGTTTTAGTATTTTAATTAGTGTTTGTGCAAAGTAAGACCTTTGGGATGATTTGGAAGATCTTTGATTTGATTCTGAGAAAAAACAGAAACTTTTGTGTCCAGTAGCAGAATTGTTAAAATTTTCTTGAATGTGGAAAAATTCTGAATTTTTTACACAAGATTTATATAAAGATTGCCTATGTTTTTCAATTTTTTCAGAAGTGTTGGAGTTACAGAAGTATGATCTTAATTCGGGTCTTTCTAGACTATTTGGTTTTTTACAGATTATGTTTTCATTGTGTTGTTCAATTGTTTTGATGGATCTATGGGTATTATCGGGGGGTATGAGCCATGATGAAGTTAGAATACAGTATATATAATGCCAATATAAAGTTGGAATGAGTTTACAACAGTACCTAAAACTGGAGATTTGTTTTATTATACTAACGGATCTCATGAGTTTTATGTTGAGTTTTGTGTTGTGAAATTTTCAAGTTTTGGGTAAAGTGTCGATGGACTATGGAATAAGGAGTGGCAAGAGCCTAAGCTTGGGGATGCCCAAGGCACTCCAACGTAATATTCAATGACAACCAATCATCTAAGCTTGGGGATGCCCTGGATGGCATCCCCTCTTTTGTCTTCAATCTATCGGTAAATTACTTGAGGCTATATTTTTATTCACCACATGATATGTGTTTTGCTTGGAGTGTCTTGTATTATGTGAGTCTTTGATTTTTAGTTTGACACAATCATCCTTTCTGTACACACCTTTTGAGAGGGACACACATCAATCGTGAATTTATTAGAATACTCTATGTGCTTCACTTATATTTTTTGAGCAAGGTAGTTGCTCTAGTGCTTTACTTATATCTTTTAGAGCACGGCGGTGGTTATATTTTGAAGAAATTAATGAACTCTCATGCTTCACTTATATTTTTTTGGTAGTCTTATAAATAGTATGGCAATTTGCTTAGGTTATGAATTTAGTCCTAATATGATGGGTATTCAAGAGGGATATAATAAAAACTTTCATGAAGATCATTGAATATAGGAGAAGTTTGATTCCTTGCATTTGTTTTGAGATATAAAGATGGTGATATTAGAGTCATGCTAGTGAGTAATTGTGATTTAGTAAGAATACTTGTGTTAAGGTTTGTGATTCCCGAAGCATGCACGTATGGTCTCTCGTTATGCTATGAAATTGGAGCATGATTTATTTTTGATTGTCTTCTTTATGAGTGGCGATCGGGGACGAGCGATGTTCTTTTCCTACCAATCTATCCCCCTAGGAGCATGCATAGTAGTACTTTGCTTTGAGGTCCAATAAACTTTTGCAATAAGTATGTGAGTTCTTTATGACTAATGTTGAGTCCATGGATTATATGCACTCTCGCCCTTTCGTATTTTGCTAGCCTCTTCGGTACCGTGCATTGCCCTTACTCGCCATGAGTTGGGGTGCAATCTTCGGCGATGCATCCAAACCCCGTGATATGATACACTCTTTCACACATAAGCCACCTTATATCTTCCTCAAAACAGCCACCATACCTACCTATTATGGCATTTCGATAGCCATTCTGAGATATATTGCCATGCAACTTCCACCATTCCGTTTCATTATGACACATACCATCATTGTTATATTGCTTTGCATGATATCTTAGTTGACATAGTATTTGTGGCTTGGCCACCGTTCATATTTTTTATATACATGTCACACTAGATCATTGCACATCCAGTACACCGCCGGAGGCATTCATATAGAGTCATATTTTTGTTCTAGTATCGAGTTGTAATTCTTGAGTTGTAAGTAAATAAAAGTGTGATGATCCTCATTATTAGAGCATTGTCCCATGTGAGGTAAGGATGATGGAGACTATGATTCCCCCACAAGTCGGGATGAGACTCCGGACTAAAATAAAAAAGAGGCCAAAAAACCCAAAATAAAAAAGAGGCCAAAGAGCCCGAAATTAAAAAGAGAGAAAACAAAAAAATGAGATAAAAAGAGATAAGGGACAATGTTACGATCCTTTTCCACACTTATGCTTCAAAGTAGCACCATGTTCTTCATAGAGAGTCTCCTATTTTTTCACTCTCATATATTACTAGTCGAAATTTTTCATTATAGAACTTGGCTTGTATATTCCAATGACGGGCTTCCTCAAATGCCCTAGGTCTTCATGAGCAAGCAAGTTGGATGCACACCCACTTAGTTTTCGTTTGAGCTTTCATACAGTTATAGCTCTAGTGCATCCATTGCATGGCAATCCCTACTCCTTGCATTGACATCAATTGATGGGCATCTCCATAGCCCGTTGATTAGCCTCGTCAATGTGAGGCTTTCTCCTTTTTTGTCTTATCAACACAACCTCCACCATCATATTCTATTCCACCGATAGTGTTATATCCATGGCTCACGCTCATGTATTACGTGAGAGTTGAAAAAGCTGAAGCGCATTAAAAAGTATGAAACAATTGCTTGGCTTATCATCGGGGTTGTGCATGATAAATACTTTGTGTTAAGAAGATAGAGCATGAAAAGATTATATGATTTTGTATGGATAACTTTCTTTAGCCATGATATTTCGAGAAGAAGTGATTGCTTTTTAGTATGCTTGAAGTATTATTATTTTTATGTCAATATTAAACTTTTGTTTTGAATCTTATGGATCTGAATATTCATGCCACATTAAGAAAGATTACATGATAAACATGCTAGGTAGCATTCCACATCAGAAATTCTGTTTTTATCATTTACCTACTCGAGGAGGAGCATGAATTAAGCTTAGGGATGCTTGATACGTCTCCAACATATCTATAATTTTTTATTGTTCCATGCTATTATATTATCCATCTTGGATGTTTTATATGGATTATTATGCTATTTTATATCATTTTTCGGGACTAACATATTAACCTACTGCCTAGTGTCAGTTGCTGTTTTTTCCTTGTTTTTGTCTTTTACACAAAAACAATACCAAATGGAACGAAACTTTTTGAGGATTTTTCTTGGACCAGAAGACACCCAGGAACCTTTGGGAGGAGATCAGAGGGGCCACCAGTTGGCGACAAGCTCAGAGGGCGCGCCCTAGGAGGGGCGCCCACCAGGCTTGTGGGCCCCCTGATGCTCCTCTAACCCTAATATTTGCTCTATAAATACTCAAATATTTCCCATATACCAGAGGACACACCAAAAATACGTTTCCACCGCCGCAAGTTTGTGTCCTTGTGAGATCCCATTTGGAGACCTCTTTCAGTACTCTGCCGGAGGGGGATTCGATCACGGAGGGCCTCTACATCAACCTTGCTGCCCTTCCGATGATGTGTGAGTAGTTTACTACAAACCTACGGGTCCATAGCTAGTAGCTATATGGCATCATCTCTCTCTTTGATCTTCAATACAATGTTCTCCTCGATGTTCTTGGAGATCTATTCGATGTAATCTTCTTTTGTGGTGCGTTTGTTGAGATCCGATGAATTCTTGATTTGTGATCAGATTATCTATGAATATTATTTGATTCTTCTTTGAACACTTTTATGCATGATTAAGATAGCTTTGTATTTCTCTCTGATCTATTGATTTGGTTTGGCCAATTAGATTGATTTTTCTTGCCATGAGAGAGGTGCTTTTTAATGGGTTCAATCTTGCGGTGCTTATACCCAGTAACAGAAGGGGACATGACACATATTTGTATTGTTGCCATTAAGGATTAAAAGGTGGGGTTTATTTATATTGATTGGATCTATCCCTCTACATCACGTCATGTTCCTTAAGGCGTTACTCCATTCTTGTTAACTTAATACACTAGATGCATGCTGGATAGCGTTCGATGTGTGGAGTAATAGTAGTAGATGCAGGCATGAGTCAGTCTACTTGTCACGGATGTGATGCCTATATTCATGATCATTGCTTTAGATATCGTCATAACTTTGCACTTTTCTATCAATTGCTCAACAGTAATTTGTTTACCCACCATATATGTTCTTTCAAGAGAGAAGCCTCTAGTGAAAATTATGGCCCCCGGGTCTATCTTTTATCATATTATTTTCAGATCTACAAATCCAAAAATACCTTGCTACGATTTATTTACCTTTACTTTATTTTGCACTTTTATTTATCTTTTATACCTATCTCTATCATATCTCATCCTTGCAAGTAACCGTGAAGGGATTGACAACCTTTATCGCGTTGGGTGCAAGTATTTGTTTGTTTGTGCAGGTGCAACCATTGGTGACTCGTGTGTTCCTCCTACTGTATTGATACCTTGGTTCTCAAACTGAGGGAAATACTTATCTCTACTTTGCTGCATCACCCTTTCCTCTTTAAGGGAAAAACCAACACAAGCTCAAGAAGTAGCTAAGGCCTCCTAAGGAATTCCGCCTTCACTGTTCGGGAATTTAACGCTCTTAGTTCAGTGGACGCATATTGTTGGGGACATAACCCCGTAGTGTAACCCGCCCTGAAGGGGCCAGGTCAAGTCATTGGTGACTCTCAAAGCTAGGACTCGGATAGGCCAGGACGATCAAGACGCGGGACCAGAAGGGCAGCTCATAAGATGGGCCAGTTTAGGGCCCGAGGCCAGAAGGCGGCAGGCGGCCCGGAGGTGTAAGCCGCCATACGATGTCTTGTCATAGAAGGCAAGGCGACTTAGAGTTAGGCTCCGTCAGGATTGTGACCTGACTCAGACTCTTCTAAGCCGGAGGTCTCACCTGTATATAAAGGCGAGTCCCTGTCACAGAATAGGACGAGTTACAATCAATCGATAACTAGGTCAAGCGAATCCGCTCCCTTGTAATCGATACTCAGGCAATAAGCAGAAAAGCAGGAGTAGGCTTTTACCTCCACCTTGAGGGGCCGAACCTGGGTAAACTCGTGTCCTTCGACCCGCTCAACCCCGACAAGCTAACCACCTAGTTGCGATGGCCTCACGACTAAGTCCTCAAACTAGGACATCTGCCGTGACAAAACCACGACAGTTGGCGCCCACCGTGGGGCCAGCGCATGGTGGTTTTGAGTTCTTGAAGGGATCTTTCCCAGGGCTCGAGGGATACGCCATTGGCAGGATGACCAAGAGTCACCGCGGCAAGCTCTACATCAACGACGCTGGCTGGGGCCCCGAGGCTGACTCAATCGAGTACGGGTACCGGGTCCGCTTCGGTGGAATCCATGTCTTCATCGGCAAGATCGGCAGATCTAAGGCTGAGCCGGACATCTACACCGACATCGTCGAGCTGGATCGGCGCATGCAATCTGCCCAGATCCAAGCCGGTCGGAAGCATGTTTTCAAGGGCTTCACACAAGGTGTGGAACTTGCGGAAAATTCCGCGTGTGGAGGAGAGACTCTCATCTACTCAGGTGACGAGTTCTCGACTAGAGAGACAGAATCAATCTACCAGCTTCAAGACGGCGAGCTCGGGGGCTGTTCCAATGGTGACAGTATTCCGGACCCCTGCGAGCCGCCGTGCCGAGCCGCCATCTTCATGGCAGGCATGGCGCCGGCTCTCAACAACACAACAGTCGGAGCAACAGCAACAACCGACCCCTCAGGGTCCGACTCAGTTAGGCCCCCAACTCAAATTTTATCTGATTTGATGGATGCTTTGACGACCTTAATGGGGACTGAGGTCACAGCGGAAAACCAAGCGGAGTGTAACACAGAGATCGCGAAGCTTAGGGAACAGATTACCAAGGCCTAGGAAGATATCAATGCTGAAAACACCCGGATGGCAACAATATAGGCTCAGATTAATGCTGAGTCGGAGCGCTTGAAAGCAGAGGCTTCGCGTTTAAGTCCAGATCAAAATGCCTCCAATGTAGTCCTTCGGAGGAGGCACCGGACCCGTTTGCCCTTGAATTATGAACCCATGAATCTGTTCAACACACTAGGGGAAGGACGGAATACTCCAGCAGCACTGGTTATACCACCAAACGCAGAGGCGCCCAGGAATAGGGCGGCGGCTCAGCCTCATCAACCAGAGCCAGCCCACAAGGGCCAGACCCCGCCTCAGCGTTTCGCAACACCGCCATGTCACTTTTCTAACCCGGTGGATAACATGGTAGCAGCGGCTAGCTGGCTCAATGCGCTCCCTATTACTGGTGAGTCACCCATTGCAGTGGAAGCACGAAACGCCATTGAGCTTCTTCAAACGGCAATTGCACAGCAGGAAAAATACTCATACAGTCGTGATCATGTGCACTCAACTCCCCTCCTGAGCCATAGTTATAGTCGGCATGTTGATTCGCCCGCGGTCTCCAGCGGTGAGCGACGTCGTAACCCGCCCCTCAATCCGAGGACAGATGCTCAAACAATCATGGACGATGCAAGAGCCCGTTGAGGGGTAGTAGCAGCACACCGGGGGCTTATCTACAGCCCCCGGTGATTCCTTCATCCTCGGTAGGTGCAGGGTCAAGTGCTAGACCCCTTGGAGTCCCATGCTTAGTGCCGGCTTTACGAAACTAGCGCTTACCCAAGGACTTTAAAGGCCCTCGCAAGGTGCCAAATTACACGACGGATCTCCCTCCGGAGGCTTGGATTGAAACTTACGAGCTGGCCATGGAGATGCTGGACATTAGTGACGCAGTCTATGCCAAGTATTCACTATGATGTTGGAAGGGCCGGCTCGCACATGGCTGAAAATCCTGCCCCCAACTCCATCAATACCTGGACGGAGCTAAAAGATTGTTTTATCAAGAATTTTCAAGGCACGTGCAAGCAGCCGATGACAATTGTGGATTTATAGCACTCTGTATAACGCGAAGATGAGTCGGCCCATCATTGGGTCCACCGGGTTGCGGCCATCATTCATTCTTCGGATAGCATTGGGGCGGCTCAGGCCGTGTTACTTTTGGATAAGAACTGTCATTTTCAACCTTTGGTGTAGAAGCTTGGGCGGCTTAAACGCAAGTGCATGGATATTGGTAAGCTCATGGATGTACTAACACGATATTCAGACTCTGATGGTACAAAGGATCCGAGCTCTGATGATGATAAATCTGGCAAGGGCAAGAAAAACAGTGGTGGTAAGGGCCAGCAGCAGAACACCCCAGGCCATAATGGTAACCATAATGGCCAAGGCAATGGGGAAAGCGTAAATACCCTGATGGCGGGTCAAACTTTGTGGCCGACACCAATGCCGAATCTAAGAATCAACGGTGTAATGGTAATGGCAAGCCACCCTTCAATGAAGGAAGGTCGCAGAATCTTGTGGAAATGCTCAATGGCCCTTGTCCAAAACACAGTTATCCTAATAAGACATCTGATCATGCCTGGAAGGATTGTTATATCATGCGGGAGTTTAAAACCAGACATTTCAATAACATCATGGCAATGGGAATGGGTCGCCCGGCGGGTCAGGCCCCGGGTCTCAAGGCTCCGGCTTTGGCGGTGGCGGATCAATTGCTGGTTATCAGGGTCAAGGTAACCATGGTGGTCATAACCAACAGTTTGGTCAAGGTCATCAACAACAGAATAACCAATCCGGATATCACAGTAATCCTAAGCAGCTTAACAGTGGCCAGTATCATGTGTTCACTATGAACACGTGCAAATGTTACCGGAAGGTCCATAAGCGAGCAGCTAACACGGTTGAGCCGGCAGTATCCCAGTATTTAAGGTGGTCAGAGAAGACGATCACGTGGAGCCGGGTGGATCACCCGCCCCGAGTTGATGATCCGGGTCATCTGGCCCTGGTAGTAGCCCTTCAAGTGGGTGGTTATAAATTTACAAAAGTACTTATGGATGGTGGCAGCAGCATCAACATATTGTACTATGATACTTTTCGTCGGATGAGTCTGGCCGACAAGGACCTCCAGCCGTCCTTCACAGTGTTTCATGGAGTGGTGCCTGGCAAGTCAGCTTACCCCATGGGAAAGATATCACTGGAAGCGTCCTTCTGTGATGAGTACAATTATAGAGCAGAGACGCTGTGGTTTGAGGTGGTCAAGATCAAAAGTCCATATCATGCCCTGTTTGGATGACCGGCTTATGCTAAATTCATGGCTCGCCCTTGTTATGTCTATTTATAGCTTAAGATGCCAGGGCCGCAAGGGACAATCACCGTTCATGGGAATCGTAAACTCGCCTTGGAGTGCGAGGAAGGAGATGTGGCTTACGCAGAGTCGGCCTGTGCTACGGAGGAACTCAAGTATTATAAAGATAATGTTGACCCGGCTGATATAACCCCTCTGAAGAAGCCCACCACTAAGAAAGATCATTTGCTCAAATTTAAGTCGGCGAAGGACACACATCAAGTTGACTTTGTCCCTGGTGATTCTTCCCAGCAGTTCACCATTGGGACAGGGATGGATCCTAAATAGGAAAGCACGCTCATTGAGTTTATCCGTGAGAATCGGGACATCTTTGCATGGAAACCTTCTGACATGCCGGGTGTACCGAGAGAATTCGCTGAGCACCGTCTTAATGTGGATCCTAAGATGAAGCCTATTCGATAATTCCTCCATCGATTTAACAAGGAGAGGTGTAAGGCTATTGGCGAAGAAGTGGCCCGGCTCCTAGCTGCCGGGTTCATTGTTGAAGTTTTTCACCCTCAGTGGTTGGCTAATCCTGTGATAGTGCTCAAGAAAAATGGCACTTGGCGTTTGTGTGTGGATTACACAGATCTCAACAAGGTTTGTCCAACTGATCCTTTTACGATCCCCTGTATTGACCAGATTGTGGACGCCACGGCAGGTTGTGAGAGTTTGTGCTTCCTGGATGCTTATTATGGTTATCATCAGATCAAGATGGCAGTGGAAGATCAAGAGAAGACAGCCTTCATCACCCCCTTTGGAGCTTTCTGTTATGTGTCTATGCCATTTGGGCTCAAGAGTGCTCAGGCAACTTACCAGCGTTGTGTTCAGAATTGCTTCCATAGGCATATTGGGTGTAACGTTCATGCTTATGTGGATGACATTGTGGTTAAGGCCGGGAAGAAAGAAACCTTGCTTGAGGATCTGAAGGAAACTTTTGACAATCTCCGGGTGTACAAGATGATGCTTAACCCAGCCAAGTGTGTCTTTGGCGTGCCAGCAGGCAAATTGCTAGGTTTTCTGGTCTCAAAACAGGGCATCAAAGCTAACCTGGAGAAGATTGAGGCTATGACCTCTCTTTCCAAGCCGGCCTATATCAATGACGTTCAGCGCCTGGCGGGTCGTATTGCATCCGTGAGCTAGTTTATAAGCCGCCTTGGAGAGAAGGCGATTCCCCTGTATCAGATGACGAAGAAGACTGATCACTTTGTCTGGAGCGATGCTGCTAATGAGGCATTTGAGGCGCTTAAGAAACAGTCGGCTGAGCCGCCCATCTTGGCTACCCCAATAGACAAAGAGCCCTTGCTCCTTTACGTAGCGGCTAACAATAAAGCTGTCAATGTAGCAGTTGTCATGGAGCGTAAGAAGGCAGGCAAAGAGTATCCAGTCCAACGGCCGGCTTATTATGTCAGTGAAGTCCTCACGGAGTCTAAGCAAAGATACCCACATTGGCAGAAGCTGGTGTTTGGAGTGTTCATGGCCAGCCGCAAACTTAAGCATTATTTCCTCGGACACCCAATCACGGTGATCAGTTTTGCTCCACTTGGCGACATAATTCAAAACAGAGAGGCTACATGCCTGGTTGCTAAGTGGGCAATTGAGCTTGGGCCGCATCATTTGAAATATGTGCCCAGAACAGCCATTAAATCTCAAGCTTTGGTGGATTTTATAAATGATTGGAGAGAGCTACAAACACCTGAGGAGAAGCCCGACAATACATATTGGACGATAAACTTTGATGGGTCCAGGCAATTGGAAGGCTCAGGGGCTGGAGTTATTTTAGAATCTCCACGAGGTGACAAATTTTGTTATGTCTTAAGGCTCATGTTCCCTTGTACTAACTATGTAGCTGAGTATGAAGCTTTGCTACATGGACTTCGAATGGCTAAGGAGATGAACCTAAGCTGGGTTAGATGTCTAGGAGAATCATACTTGGTGGCACATCATGTTTCAGGAAAGTGGGATTCTAAAGACCCGCTTATGGCGGCTTATCGTCAGGCAGTGAATAATATTGCTGGTTAGTTTAAAGGTTATCAGGTGGATCACATAGACCGGCGGAAGAACGAGGTGGCTGATGCATTGTCTCGGCTCGGGTCACAGTGTAAGCATGTTCCCCACCAATGTGTTCCTTGATGTACTACACAATCCTTCTGTTAAATTGCCTTCAAAGGAAGATCTTGCTATACCTGACCCAGAGGGACAGTTGGTGGCGGCTCTTCGTGCTATCCCTGACTAGACACTGCCTTACCTGGCTTACCTGACTCGAGGTGAGTTACCTAAAGATGAAAGTCTAGCGTGACAAATCACAAGGCGGTCTAAGTCCATGACCATCGTCAATGGCAAGTTACATAGATGTAGTGTCACTGGCGTGTTCTAACGCTGTGTTTCCCCTGAAGAAGGCCATGAAATCCCACAAGAAATTCATGCAGGTGATTGTGGTCATCATGCCGGGTCATGATCTTTGGTGGCTAAGGCTTCCCGTCATAGATTTTTCAGGTTGACGGCTCATGCTGATGCAGAGGACATTGTTAGCAAGTGTGACGGGTGTAAGAAATTTGCAAGGCAAGCTCATGTGCCGGCTTAGGTATTGCGGATGATCCCAATCATTTGGCCATTTGCGGTCTGGGGGCTTGATATGGTCGGGCCATTTAAGAGGTCTAAAGACAAGAAGATCCACCTTTTGGTAGTAGTTGATAAGTTTACCAAGTGGATTGAAGCAAAGCCAGTTAGCAATTGTGAAGCAGCGACTGCAGTCCAGTTTGTCAAAAAACCGATCTTCCACTTTGGTTATCCTCATAGTATCATCACTGATAATGGGACAAATCTGTCTAAAGGTGCTATGAAGGAGTCTGTCAAAGAGAACACATTCGTCTTGATGTATCCTCAGTGGCTCATCCACTGTCCAATGGTCAGGCAGAGCGTGCTAACCAGGAGATATTACGAAGGATCAAGCGCCGGCTTATGGTTCCTTTGGAACAAATGCCGGGTTGCTGGGTTGAAGAGCTTCCTACAGTTCTTTGGAGTATCAGGACCACCCCCCAATAGATCAACAGGCTACACGCCCTTCTTCATGGTTTATGGCGTAGAGGCGGTTCTCCCAAGTGATATTCATCATGACTCACCCAGGGTGGCGGCTTACGTTGAAGCAGAGAACGAGAATGCACGTCAAAACGCTCTGGATGACTTGGATGAAGAACGTGATCTCACAGCAGTTCGATCGGTGATTTACCAACAAGACCTGCATCGCTATCATCGCCGCAAAGTTTGAAGCCGGACATTCCAGGAGGGCGACTTAGTGCTCCGTATGATTCAAGATCAGACAGGCATGCATAAGCTATCTCCACCTTGGGAATTGCCCTTTGTGGTCAGTAAAAACCTCAACAATGGGTCATATTATCTCATCGACATACGTGAACACAATAAGTGACGTACCTCTGAGGAGGAGACCAACAGGCCTTGGAATATTGCTCATCTTCGGCCTTACTACACTTGAGCCACTGGCTCCACTCATTGTACATACATATCATGTATATAATTTTATGATCAACGTAATAAAGCTGACATCCCCGAAACTCGTGGCCTCTGTCGTTTCATCTCATATATTATGCATGAGTCTTTTATTAATTGATCATAAGGGCACTTGGGGGCTTCCAACTCATCGAGTTTAGCTTACTCACCCTTTTGACCCGGCAAAAATGCCACGTTATTGGTTAAACCTGCCCATATGCTTGATGCTACTCCAAACAAGATGACCCGCCATACTCTTGACAAGTCAATCTTTAAGATCCTGAGCTTGTCAAGGTTAAAACAGCGGCTTAAGTCATGAGAGAGCCAGCTTACTGATAGCAAGGATAAACCAAGGCTATTATGCCAAGTTACTTTGAAGCAAGACTAGAGCTTCAAAAGCCGGTCTTTTTATTGAGCCTGAATGGCCGACTTGCAAATATTGTGATATACATGTTTGTATTGCTTATCTTCTGTCTTTGCAGGAATTATAATGCTCTTGATCATAGTTATGAACAAAACTCTAAATTCCTGGGTAAGAAGCAGCCCGGGTTAGCATTGATCGATATTGAGTCTATTGAGGCCATGAGCCGCCAAGTTATCAACTCACAGATTTTTGTGACAGTGAGTCATTGCGTTTCCTAACCCGCCATTGTTTCTAAACAATCAAATATTGCCCTAGTATGAGTATTGTTGGGTTATTATTACAACCCCATACAGTCTATATGTCAAAACATCAGAAGGGCAACCTTATTCAAAGGGTGGTGCAAAGAAAGGATACATATTAAATTAGATCAAGCATCCAAAGAGGATCGGTCCGATAGTGCTGGAGCAAATAATTACAATGTGCACGAAGGCACGACAAGGTAACCAAACGTTTTTAACTAAGTCTATTACCTGGCTTCAGTTGAGCCCAAAAGTTTCACGCAAAGTTTTTTAGGAGTTATGCTACTCCTTTGAACAGGCTTCTGTGCCGTCCGGGTTATTGCCCTCCGGGTTAACACCTTGCTGCTGCCCTGTAGTAGTGGTCCCTGGGTCATCCTGAGCCGGCTCTTCATCGTTTTCGATCTGAAGATTGTCCGAGGTCTAGTCGACACCAGTTAAAGCCTCAAAGATTGCTTCATCATTGATGATAGAGGAAGGGTCGATATCAGGGGCAAAAATATGCTTACGCCTTTGAGGAGTCTGATCTACCACATCAAAAGAAGGCGCCTTGATTCAAGTGTTGTTGCTGCCGTAAGCCGACTGATATTTCTTCAAATCAAGTTCTTGCGCAAGTTGTCACGCCAATGGCCGCATTTCCCTGATGCACTTAGCGTAATCTACTTCCTTGAATACAGACCTGTCATCTTTATATTCTGGGAACCCGCTAGCCATCTCTTGAGGGTCCAGCTCTATTTGATAAGCCTTTGCCCGGCTTAGCGAAGTTATCGCTCCTGCACGGGCGGCTGACAGTTTCAGCTCTTCGATTTGCTTGGGCATTGTTGATAGCTGATCTAGTACATCTTTGATAAGCTGTGGTGGTTTCTTGCCATTTGACGCAGCTACCAGTGTGCGAAGACTTCCATCATAGAGTTTTACATCAAGGAATAAATGGCTTTCAGCTTCACCAGCATGTCTTGCCCAAGGTTGGAGCTCCTGGCACCTGCCATACATTCAAATCAAGAGTCGCCATGCGAGTTATAGTCAACTTATTCAAGTCGCCAGGCGGGTGTTTTCAATTGGTTTAAAATTTTACTTACCAAAGATGGCATCGATCATTTGAGATATATGGCGCTTGAAGCCAGTCATCTCGTCAACCACCAGTTTTAGCTAATCTTCGGCGTCTTGGGCCCATTTCAGCAAAGCAGCCTTCTCAGTCTCAAAGGTGGATCTCTCAGTATCAAAGTCTATTTTGATCTTTTCTAACTCTTCCAAAGAAGACTTTAAGCTTGACTCAACCTTGGTGCGTTCAGCCTGTTCAGACTCCATAGTTTTCTTTAAGTTGGCTATATTTGACTCGCCCAGGCTTAAAGCTTCCTGCAAAAGTTAAAAAGAAGTTTGTTACTCAAAGAGTCATTATAAGTCTGCTGGATTGGTTGAAACGACATTTGAAGGATCTGTTCTGAATGGCAAATCTATTAAGTCCTACGCACATTGCAAGCAATATTCTTGGCACTTGGGGGCTAATGGATGTCACTTTTTTCTTCAACATATACTGCAGAAGAACCAGCTCATCTCAAGAGAATAAGCCGGCCCTTGGGGGCTACATGATGATTTCTTTTAAGAACCGGCTCATCTCAATAGAATAAGCCGACCCATGGGGGCTAAATTATGATTTCTTTTAAGAACCGGCTTATCATTGGCATGATAACCCGGCCCTTGGGGGCTACGCTTTGAACTCTACAAAATTTTCTCTAAAGTCTTAATCATTCTCATGATTTTCCTATGATCAAGACTTGGGGGCTACGTGAGTATATATGTATAAAGTTGAGAGGGGTCAGGTTTATCCATACCTCATATTTCCGCTTCATCATACTCACTAAGCCCACTTCTAGTTCACGGCTTGTTGAAAGTCGGCTTAGGTAGCCTGCATGCAATTCATCTGCGCTGAATTCTTCATAGTTCAGCAGCTCAAGTTTTGCCTTGCCCTTTTCTAGTAAGGGCGTCTCTTCCTTGGTGGTGTGCTTAGTTAGCACGTTGGAGATTTCTGGCGCTCTATGACCCGCCCCAATAATGGCAATATCATCATCATTCTTCTCAGGAGGAATCTCTTCAGTTGCTTTGACAGGGCTTGAGGCAACGATGGCACTTGGCGGGTTAAGGTTATCTGCCAGGTTAGTTTCAACCTCCATAGCCTCAAAGGCCGTTGCTTCAATCTGCGGAGGCGGGTCACCCTAGTTGTTGTGATGCTCTTCAGGGTTCTCAATGTTGGCTTCAGGGGTCACCAACACCTGGCCCTCCGACTCAGGGATTTCAGGGGTCTTTGAAGAGTCACCCACTTTCCTCTTCTTGTTTTTGGCTTGGACCTGTGATCGGAGTAAAAGATTTAAAACACATGACAACAAAGTTGAGCCGTCAAATAACTAAGTACAGTTTCTCACCTTGGGTTAATAACAAAAGCCGGCATCTGTGTTGAAGATGAGCCGCCTGAAGACGGTGGTGACGCCTGATAGTTGGAATCATAAGGGTTAAGGGGTTGCCTAGTTAGTCCAGTTCGTGGAAGAGAAGAAGTAGGACTGTGTGGCACCTCATTGCGTCGCTTTCGACCAGATGGTTCATGAGATAAGCTGGCCATCAGATCTCCAGAGCCGCCACTCCGAGTTTGGCATCTTGATTCATGCTGAGTTTTCTTCAAAATAAAGTACGGATCTAAATGAGCATCTGGATGAGAAAAGCTTACTTTCCGAATGACCCGCCTCATCTTCTTTGGAGGCGAGGAGTCTGAGCCAGAAGTGATGGAAATTACATCTGCATCATCAGCCCGGCTTGTTGCCACCTCATCCTGAGAACAAGAGGCATCAGCTAATTCAATAAAGAGGCGGACAAGAGAGTCGAGTTCTACCTCTAATTGATTGTCAGCATCTGCTGACTCGCCCACAGCGGCCGGCTTAGTTGCAGCGACGGGTTTGTTCTTCTTCCGAGTTGGCACAATTTTAGTTTTGGTTACCCGAATCTTCTTTTCATTCCAGAAGGCAGAGCCGGGCTGCAAAAGAATAAAAGGGTTAGAAGGAAAAAGGTACAGAGTAAAAGTACGGATTTATAAGCCGGATATAAAGGAATGCTTATAGGTGGGGCCGGGTTGAGCTTGAAGAATGGTAGCAGCCCCGTTTTGTTACAGTTTTCTTGAGGCTCCCTAAGCAGACTCTGTACGGTTTGGTTGACCTCATCAGCGGTAAAATTAGTAGAGCTGTATCACTGAGGATCCTTAGACTCGCCTGAGTATTCACACACTAAGCCGGGACGGCGGCTTAAGGGGAGAATTCTCTATGAAACCCAGCACCAGGCTAGATCAACCCTTGTTAACCCATTGGCTAGCAAGGCTCTTACTTTTGAATAAGCCAGGAGCGCTTTAGTATGTTCTTCTGGAATGACCTTACTTGGCGGGTTAAAATCCATGGGAAGGCGGTCTGCTCTGTAACCCGGAAGAGGGTTCTCATCGGCTGGGGCGGTGTTTTTGCAGTAAAACTAGGTCTTAATCCATCCTTTAGGATGGCTTGGCAGGGTGGCTGAAGGAAAGCTGCCATCTCCATTTCTCTGGATGGAGATCCCACCAAGTGTTAAGTTCGGGCCATCTGTGCATTCGGTTTGACGATTCATGTAGAAAAATTCTTTGAAGAGAGCGACGGTGGGCTCCATTTGTAGATATGCTTCACAGAAAATTTGGAAGTGGCAGAGATTTGATATAGAATTTGGGCCCAAGTCTTGAGGATGAAGGCTGAAATAGTGCAAGACGCCCCGAAAGAATTTTGACCCGGGCGCTGTGAAGCCTCTAAGGATATGGTCAGTGAAAACCATAACTTCACCTTCGCCGGGTTTAGGCACCTCATCCCCTTGGCTGACTCGCTAGCCAATTTCTTCCTGAGTCGCCAAGAGACCTTGGTCTTGATAATCTTTAAGGATGGCCTCGGTGACTAGGGAAGGCACCCAATCGCAAATAGTGGTTTTCGAAATATTGAGCCGCCTGGATATAATGGAATACCGCGGACATGTAAAGAGGCGGGTTTCTTAAAAAGGCAATGACTCGTCATCAACAGTCATATGAATAAGACAGCATAATGGTAAGTCACCTTAAAACATTGAATCGGTTTAGCTACAAATACAGTTGTTGAAACTTGGTGAGTTACAAATATGTGGGTAAGCCGCCCGAGTTGCAAGGGCGAGTTAGCTAAGTTTTGGATTGATAAATTTTTGCTAAGTATGGAACAAACAAGTTTCAGACTAGAACAGCTACATTTATGGATCTATAGGCAGTTCAAAAAAGAAAAACAATTGCTAAACCTAATGGTGGCGAAGAAGGTGCTGGTGAACTACACAGGAGTTCTGGAAGAAGCATGGCCTATTCAGATGCAAGATTGGTATTAAAACTATTTCCGCACTACTTTTATGGCCATCTCAGTTCCAATATGAAATCTACTCAAGATATATGGGGAAGAACAGACAAACACCGACGAACTCTATGAACTCCAAGGACATAAATGTGAATCAAAGGAGGAGAGGTTCTGGTACCTGACTGTAGTGGCCGAGAGCAGAGGTGCGCCGCTGAATTCTGGTGAAGGCGGAGCGGTGCTGAAGTCCCGAGCATGGCGGCTGGTGAAGGTCGACGGACGTGGTGGAGCTCCGGTTGCAGAGGGTTGCGAGAGGAAGAAGAAAAAGCCGGGCAGACAAAGTAAAATGAAAAAGGGGACCCCCCGTGCGTATTTATAGGGGGAGGTAACAGTAAATGGCAGGTGAGAAAATCGAGGAGGTGCAGTAACTTTGGAATAAAAAGACGCCTCGGTTTTCGGGATAAGTGGATTTACACAAGATTCATTATGATGTCATGAGAGATTTTTCGAAATTGCGGACGTGACATCATCTTTTCATATGGCGGGTTATGAAGTTTTCCAAGGCTGGGATTGTGAAGCTCAAAGGGAAGACTCGCCAGACTGAAGGATTGAAGATTAACATGAACAAGTTCAAATCAATCTGGGCCCTAATGTTGGGGACATAACCCCGCGTTGTAACCCGCCCTGAAGGGGCCGGGTCAAGTCATTGGCGACTCTCAAAGCTAGGCCTCAGATAGGCTAGGACGATCAAGACGCGGGGCCAGAAGGGTGGCTCATAAGATGGGCCGGGTTAGGGCCCGAGGCCAGAAGGCAGCAGGTGGCCCGGAGGTGTAAGCCGCCATACGATGTCTTGTCATAGAAGGCAAGGCGACTTAGAGTTAGGCTCGGTCACGGATCGTGACCCGACCCGGACTCCTGTAAGCCGGAGGTCTCGACCTATATATAAAGTCGAGTCCCTGGCACAGAATAGGACGAGTTACAATCAATTGATAACTAGGTCAAGCAAATCTGCTCCCTTGTAATCAATACTTAGGCAATAACCAGAAAATTAGGAGTAGGCTTTTACCTCCACCGTGAGGGGCCGAACCTGGCTAAACTCGTGTCCTTCGAGCCGCTCAACCCCGACAAGCTAACCACCTAGTTGCGATGGCCTCACGACTAAGTCCTCACACTAGGACATCTGCCGTGACAAAACCACGAGACATACTGATAGGTCTCCATCGTATCTATTATTTTTGATTGCTCCATGCCAATATTATACAACTTTCACATACTTTTGGAAACAATTTATATGATTTATTGGACTAACATATTGATCCAGTGCCCAGTGCCAGTTCCTATGTGTTGCATGTTTTTTGTTTCACAGAATATCCATATCAAACAAAGTCCAAACATGATAAAATTTACGGAGAATTATTTTGGAAAATATGTGATTTTTGGGAGGTGGAATCAACGCAAAGAGAGGCCCATGGCCTCCACTACCCACCAGGGCGCGACCTACCCTCCCTCCTAGCGCGCGGTGGTGACTAGTGGGCACCACGTATGTCAGTTGGGGCTCTTCTTCGGCTGCAAGGAAGCTTATATCTAGAAAAAAATCATGTTAAATTTTCAGCAAAATCGGAGTTACGGATCTCCGGATATTTAAGAAACGGCGAAGGGCCAGAAAACAGGAACGCAAAATAGAAGAGAACAGAGAGACAAATCCAATCTCGGAGGGGCTCTCGCCCCTCCACCACCATGGAGGCCATGAACCAGAGGGGGAACTCTCCTCCCATCTAGGAGAGGCCAAGGAAGAAGAATAAGAAGGAGGGGGGCTCTCTCCCCCTCTCTCCCGGTGGCGCCGGAGTGCCGCCGGGACAAGGATCGTGACGGCGATCTACATCAACAATCTTGCTACCATCAACATCAAATTTCTCACCCTCTATGCAGCGGTGTAATTGTGGCACCCTGGCTCGGAGAACCGGATTACCAATGTTTCCAGCCCAGAGACCATGTCTTCTGGAAACACACAACAACTTGATACAGAACATAACTGTACTTTATTGATAAACTCGAAGTACAAGCTCATATTTTACATCGAAAGCAAGGCCAAGAGCACCCTTGGTGCTATGACAGTATCTACATTATTTATGCAACGTAGCGAGGCCTTGATACTACTTGGTACTTCTACGGCGTAGCGGAACATAGCGATACTCCTTCCACAGGGACACTGTTGTGGACACAACCTAGTAGCATGAGTCATTGGGACCTCCGTCCTCGGCTTCTCCTGCATCTGGCATGATACGCCAGGTGAGTACTTTGAATGTACTCGCAAGCTCACAACAACCAAGTAATGTAGCAAACAATAGCATGGCAAATAGCATGTTGGATTATTTTAAAATGATTCACTTACTGCCTTCGGTTATTCACTTACTCACTTTCGGGTTATCCCACAACCCTTGGAATATTCACCGAGTACTCTTATCCTCAAGACGAGCTCTTCCATCAATACTATCACTATTACGGTTGACCACCTAGTGAGGTCTGGACGGGCTGTCCAATACCGTGGACACGGCTATTCGAATAGATTTCACACTTTGCAGAGGTTGCGCACTTTACCCACACTATGGAGCACCGACCTCGTGATCCCATTCGGGTGGACCAGTGTTGCTCCAATGAAACCTGCCTGACCCGTGACTCTCCCATCGTATCACCGGCAATCATTCTCCCCCGGAGTCAAGCCTGGGTGGCCCCTGTGTCACCCCGTGACACCTGCCACCGTCGTGGCCCAACTAAACTGTCCAAAATGGGGACGCCGGCACAAAACTCAACTGGGCTCACAGGGTTATCGCCGTCTACCTGATCAGGGCAGCACGCACGCATAACCCTCCCTAGATGGCGATACCGGTGAAAGAGCACGGAGCCAGACCAAGTCAAGACCGTCCCATACCGGTAAGTGTGGTTGGACGAAAAAGCCCGGACAGGTGACTCAAGATCAACCGTCTACCATCACTTAGCAAGTATAGCCACAAATAACTCAAGTTATTATCCACCAAGTATTTAACTTAATTTGCCATGAATTGTTATATAGCAAATGAATGGAAATAATTGATTCAAATATGCAATGCTATTGATATGCTCATGAAATGGAAGTCATGGCTTGCCTTGCTCTGTTGGGTTGCCCAAAAACTCCTGGTCTTCAAAATCACCAAAGTTTCCTTCTGGAAATATTTTCAAACAATAATTTGAAATGTCACATAACACTGTTTTAGTCACCAGAAATTCTGTGAGTGTGAGAAAAATGTGAAACTTGGTGGAAAAATAAAGAATTCAATTATGAACCCAGTGCAAAAAGAATCAGGTCATTTGGACTTTCCTATAAAAAGTTATTAACAGTCAAAGTTACTGGTCAAACTCTGGTTTTAAAATCAAATTTAATTAAAACAGAAAACCCAGACTGGGCCACGTTGAAGACGTATTTGGCCCGGGCGCCACCACTTACCGCTTCGCCACAGTGGCTGACGGTGGCCCCGGCTCGGTTTAAAACAGAGAGAGGGGAGGGAACAGGGGAGGGGGCGGCTCACCGGCGACCGTTGCCGGCGATCTCGACGGCGAGAGGGCTCAGGAATGGGCGAAACGGATCAGGCGTCGAGCGGTGGCCCTTCACGTACCCGCAGCTTAGCTGGAGGTGGACGGATGGCGTCGCCCCCTTCGTCTCCGGTGGACTGCAGTTATGGTGGTCGACGAACTCGACGATTCCGACGGCAATAGGACGGGAAGAGGGCTCGGGAAGCACTACGGAAGCCTACTGATCACAATGGTGCTCTTGGATGAGGCGGAGGAGGGCTGGAGATGGCTGGCGGGGAAGAGGGGATTGACGGCGGAGCTCTGATCGAGCTCGAGGCCAGAGGCCTCTCTGCCTCGATTGCTGCTGCTGGCTATGGCTATGGGAGAGGAGGAGTTGGGTGAGGAGCTTGGAGAGGCTGGCCATGGCTTTATATAGGCAGGGGCGAGCACGGGCGAGTTCTCCCGAAGCAGCGAGGTTCGGGCCACGTCGCCGGTGCAAGGACGCCGCGTTGGCTGGCTACTTGCGGGGTGAGGTGATGGAGGAGGGCAGAGGCAGTAATGGTAGTTAGTGGTGGCTAGTGGAGAAGACGACGAGCACAGGGTTGCGGCGCCGCCACGGGCGACACAGTGCCCGAGTGCGTGGCGGCCGTCGGGGAGGTTTCCGGCGAGGGGAAGCTACGGAAGAGGGTTAGGTGGACGGCATCGATGATGTCGGCACTCCAGGACACCGCCTGGCAACGCGAGTGCTCGAGAATGGCCTTGACAGACGCCGGCGGGATACAGAGCACGCGAACTGGCATGCCAGTGCCGCGCTCGCCATGACGCCCGGCGCGTGGAGGCCGACCCAGGCCAGCGCAGCGTGTCTGGGGCCTTCTCCTTTGGTCTTTTAGCCCACCTACACTCTTGGTTTGGCTAGATACAAGCTGACTCGAAGGGTAGCATCAACTGAAGTTCCTGACAGAGATATTGAGAGAGATCTGGAGAAACGATGAGTGGTGCTTGGAGCCAAAGGAGACATCTGGGGTGAACTAGGATGGAAGGACTACAAACTGACCAAATTTTAAAGCATTTGGAAAAGTTTTGAATAGGGTTCATGTGCAACCTGCTATACTAGTCCAGAAACTTAATCTGCTTGGTTCACTCATATGGTTGATCTGGTGAGGCTGCATTTTGGTGTGGGAGAATCATTTGGTGATTAGGAGATGTCATAGAAATTTTAGCTCAAGAGGAAACCTCTAGATGGTACTTCCTTCACAGAGATTCAAAATAAGTAGAAACTTGGCAGAATTTTGCTGCTAAAAAGTTGTATTGGCCAAGATGAAATTTTTGGGTATTGTGGCTAGGTAGGTTCTCTAGTACCTCAGAGAATTTATTTGGGGAGTTTCTGAATTAGGAAAATAAGGGTTGCTTCACAACTGAACAATTCTGACCAGAAAGAAAATAATTATTCTGGCCATTATTTAACATTGAGTAGTGGAATATTTTTGAAGATTATGAGGTTAAATGATGATGAGAAGATGTGGCAAAAATTTGGAACTCTTTTGATCATCAAAACTATAGGTTGCTTCACAACCCATAGTGATTCCATAGTCTCCCAAGGAATAAAATGATGTATTTGAAAAAGATCAAATATTGAAATTTGATCCAGGAGGGATATGACAGATCTTTGGCAGGTTGGTGATGGTTTTGGTTCAAGAGGTTCAAGGATTCATAAGTCCAAAGCCACTTGAAAGATTCAAAAACCATCCAAAATTCAAATAAAGCCAAAATATTTTGAAAAGAAAAAGTTGTCAAAATGAGGGTGTCACAGTAACCTCTCTATTCCTACTGCAATTCTCTACTTAAACATGGTGCTCAACACTATATATTATTATCCAATGATATGTGGTTATCCTATGATGTTTGAGTAGATCTGTTTTGTCCTATGGGTTGATTGATGACCACGATTGGTTTTAGTTGTATATTTTATTTTGGTGTTGTCTTATGGTGCCCCCTGTGTCACGCAAACGTGAGGGATCCCGTGATAACCCACAAGTATAGGGGATCATCTGTAGCCTTTTTCGATAAATTAGAGTGTCGAACCCAACGAGGAGCTAAAGGTAGAACAAATATTCCCTCAAGTTCTATCGACCACCGATACAACTCTACGCACACTTAACGTTTGCTTTTCCTAGAACAAGAATAAAACTAGAAGTACTTTGTAGGTGTGGACAGGTTTGCAAGATAATAAAGAACATGAAAATAAAAGTTAGGTGCTATTTAAATAAAGAAACAATTAAGTTTAGTAAAACGAGTGTGGATTGGTGGTGGTAGGATTTGCAGAATTGTCCCTTAGCAATTGACTACGTTGCTAGACCGATAGCAAGTTTTTATGTGGAAGAGGCCACTGCTAGCGTGTCGTACCTTACTTGGAATTCTATGCACTTATGATTGGAACTATTAGCAAGCATCCACAACTACTAATGTTCATTAAGGTAAAAAGGTAAAACCCAACCATAGCATTAAGATATATATTGGTTCCCCTTCAATCCCGTATGCATCAATTTCTATGGTAGCCTGAAGCTGTTGTCACCCTTGCCCTCCAATGCATAGTCCTATCAACATACAACTAACCCTATGGTGTGATCCACACGCGCGCTCATATGATGGGCACCAAAGTACATGAACATAACCACAAGCAATTCAGAGCAATTCACCAATTACTGGTAGGACAATAAAAATCTACTCAGACATCATAGGAGGGCAACATATCATTGGATAATAGTATGAAGCATAAAGCACCATGTTCAAGTACAGGGTACAACGGCTTGCAGGAGAGTGGACCGCTGAATATAGATGGGGGAAGGTGATGAAGATGTTGGTGAAGATGACGGAGTTGTTGGAGTAGATCACCGTCACATGATGATTGTCCCAGCGGTGTTCCTGCGCGACCGGGAGAGAGGGGGAGAGAGCCACCCTCCTTCTTCTTCTTCCTTGGCCTCCTCCCTAGATGGGAGGAGAGTTCCCCCTCTGGTCCATGGTTGCCATGGAGGCGGAGGGGCAGGAGCCCCTCCTAGATTGGATCTATCCCTCTGTTCTCTTCTGTTTTGCGTTCCTATTTTCTAGCCCTTCACCGTTTCTTAAATTCGCGGAGACCCGTAACTCAGATTGCGCTGAAAGTTTTACACATTTTTTTCCATAAATTATCTTTCTTGCGCTTAAAGAAGGGCCCTAACTAACTTACGGGGAGGGCACAAGACACCTGGGTGCGCCCGGCACACACTGATGGGTTGTGGAGGCCGTGGGCCTCCGTTTGAGTTGATTCCACCTCCTAAAAATCATATATATTCCAAAATAATTCTCCATAAATTTTTATCGTGTTTGGACTTTGTTTGATATGGATATTCTGCAAAATGAAAAACATGCAACAAACAGGAACTGGCACTGGGCACTGGATCAATATGTTAGTCCAATAAATCATATAAAATGATGCAAAAAATATGTGAAAGTTGTATAATATTGGCATGAAACAATAAAAAATTATAGATACGATGGAGACGTATCAGCATCCCAAGATTAAGTCCTGCTCGTCCTCGAGTAGGTAACTGATAAAAAAAGATAAATTTTGATGTGGAATGCTACCTAGCATAATCTTGATCATATATCTAATCATGGCATGAATAGTAAGACATGAGTGATTGAAAGCAATAGTCTATAATTTGACATAAAGACATCAATACTCAGGCATCACAAGAAACAATCGTCTCTTTCAAAATATCAACGCTAAAGAAAGCTATCCCTACAAAATCATATAGTCTTGTCATGCTCTGTCTTCTTAACACAAAGTATTTATCATGCACAACCCCGATGACAAGCCGAGCAATTGGTTCATACTTTTTAACGCGCTTCAGCTTTTCAACCCTCACGCAATACATGAATGCAAGCCATGGATATAGCACTACGGGTGGAATAGAGTATGATGATAGGGGTGAATATAGAGAAGACAAAAAAGTAAGAAAGTCTCACATCGACGCGGCTGACCAACGGGCTATGGAGATGCCCATCAATTGATATCAATGCGAGGAGTAGGGATTGCCATGCAATGAATGCACTAAGAGCTATAAGTGTATGAAAGCTCAATATGAAACTAAGTGGGTGTGCATCTAACTCTATAATGAAAAACTCCCACTAGTATATGAAAGTGACAACATAGGAGACTCTCTATATGAAAAACATGTTGCTACTTTGAAGCACAAGTGTGGAATTAGCATGCCCCTTCTCTCTTCTCTCTCATTTTTTGTTTTCTTTTTTTTCTTTTTTCTTGGGCTCTTTTTCGCCTCACTTTTTTCTTTTTTTCCTTTTTTTATATTTGTCTGGAGTCTCATCCCGACTTGTGGGGGAATCATAGTCTTCATCATCCATTCATCACTGGGACATGCTCTAATAATGAATAATGATGATAATCACACTTCTATTTACTTACAACTCAAAAGAAATAAAAATTACAACTCGATACCTAGAACAAAGTATGACTCTATATGAATGCCGCTGGCAGTGTACCAGGATGTGCAATTATCTAGCGTAACAACGATATCAAAAAAGGTCAAGCCATGGAAATATCATGCTAGCTATCTTACGATCATGCAAAGCAATATGACAATGAATTCTCAAGTCATCAAAATGGAAGCGGTGGAAGTTGCATGGCAATATATTTTGGAATGGCTATGGAAGGGCCATAATAGGTAGGTATGGTGGCTGTTTTAAGGAACATATAATAAGGCTTATGTGTGATTGAGCGTATCATATCATGGGGTTTGGATACACCTGCGAAGTTTGTACCACATCTCGAGGTGAGAAAGGGCAATGCACGATACCGAAGAGGCTAGAAAATTGCGGAAAGGTAAGAGTGCGTATAATCCATGGACTCACATTAGTCATAAAGAAATCATATACTTATTGCGAAAGTTTATTACCCTCGAAGCAAAGTACTACTATGCATGCCCCTAGGGGATAGATTGGTAGGAAAAGACTATCGCTCGTCCCCGACCGCCACTCATAAGGAAGACAATCAGTAATAATTCATGCTCCAACTTCATAGCATAATGAGAGACTATACGTGCATGCTTCGGGAATCACAAATCTTAACACCAATATCTTACTAAACACGATCATCCACTGGTACCTCCCACATATTATCATCTCTATATCACAAAACTATTGCAAGGAATCAAACACATCATATTCAGTGATCCATAAGTTTTATGTAGGCATTCATGACTAACCATGCAAATGACCAATTCCTGTTGACTCTCTAAATAGATATAAGTGAAGCATGAGTGTTTAATTCTTTTCTACAAAAGATCATGCTCTAATAAGTATAAGTGAAGCAAAAGAGCATTCTACAAATAACGGTTTTGTATGTGAAGAGAAAAAGGCAATCCAAACTTCAAATGATATAAGTGAAGCACATGAAGCATTCTATAAAGCCATACTCAAAAGATATAAGTGAAGTGCAATGAGCATTCTATAAATCAAACATAGACTATCTCATACCAGCATGGTGCATAAAAGAAAAATTAAAACTACACACAAAAGATGCTCCAAGATTTACACATATCACATGAACGAAACGAAAACAAAAACATACCGATACTTGTTGAAGAAAGATGGGATGCCTTCCGGGGCATCCCCAAGCTTAGACGCTTGAGTCTCCTTGAATATTTACTTGGGGTGCCTTGGGCATCCCCAAGCATGAACTCTTGCATCTCCTCCTTCTCCTCATATCGAGACCTCCTCGATCTTTGAACACTTCATCCACACAAAACTTAACAGAAAACTGGTGAGATCCGTTAGCATAATAAAGCAAATTACTACTTTAAGTACTGTTGCAAACCCATTCATATTTTGTTTTTGCATTATAGATACTGTATTATAACTTCTCCATGGCTCATAGCACCGATAGAATCGATAGTTTCATCAAAACAAGCAAAACAATGCATCAAAAACAAAATCTGTCAAAAACAGGACAGTCTGTAGTAATCTGAACTTAGACCATACTTCTGTAAATCCAAAAATTCTGAAAAATTAGGAAAAAATAAAAAATTTGCATATCAGTACTGTGTATAAATATGAGAAACTTTTTATGTTCCAGTAAAAAATGTAAAATCATGCACTACAGCCAGAGTTTCAGTTTTTGCACCGCACATACCAACAAGCAATCTAGTCATCCTAAAGGCAAATCTTGGCACATTATTTTTATAATACAATGGATTTGTACAAGGGGATAATTATTTTTTTGAGAAACTTCCATGAAAAATTCTACATTGTTTCCATGAACATGAACACAAGTGCTCAAGGTCGACCCTCACTTCTCCAATGCATAACCTTCAAATCGCTTCTCTTTTTGAAAAAGTTTTTAAGTTCCCCTCTATATTTTTTTGCTTTTAAACTTTATAAAAGCACACAACAGAATAAAATGACTAGCTAAAACTTCCGGGTTGTCTCCTTGGCAGCGCTTTCTTTAAAGCCATTAAGCTAGGCATAAAGTGATCAAGTAATGGATCCACCCGGAACCCAAGGTGTATCAAAGCCAATTTTAATTAACAATGATTTGACATTTAGTAGTGAGAACAAAGCAACATATATCATGCAATGACGAAGTGTAACTCTCTTCCTATGCATCAGCATGTCATAAAAGAACAATACATGCACATCAAGTAAAGGCCAATACATAGAATAAGCAGTTTCTTGCAATTTTATCGTGTTGGAAACATAGAGAGGTGGAGATGTAGTTCCTCTCTCATAATAATTGAAAGTAGGAGCAGCTAGCACATGCATATTATATTCATCAAAATCATCATGTGCAACAGTAAAACGCAACCCATCAATATAATCCTTAATAAGCGCAAACTTCTCCAATATAGTGTAGTTTGGAGAATTCAAAAAGATAATAGGACTATCATGTGTGGGTGCAATAGCAACAATTTCATTCTTAACATAAGGAACTATAGCAAGTTCATCTCCATAGGCATAATTCAAATTGGCATCTTGGCCACAAGCATAGCAAACATCAAGTTCATCAAAAAGGAATAGTTCAAATGAATCAATGAGATCATAGTAATTATCATAACATTCATCCTTCGGTAAGAACGAAGGGAAATTAAACAATGTATGAGTTGGAGAGTTGCTCTCATTAGAAGGTGGGCATAGGTAGATAATCCACTCTTCCTCCTTTTGTTCTTCGCTCTCCTCATCATATTTTTCATCCAATGAGCTCACAGTTTCATCAATTTCTTCTTCCATATATTCCTACGAAATATTAATCTCTTCTTGGACAGCGAAGACTTTCTCAATAAACTCACTAATATCGGCATTATATTCATAATTCTCAGAGCAATATTTAAGTATAGCAAAATTTTCAGGTCTATAAACTGCATCATCAAAATATTCATACATTTCAAACATAGATTCAATTTCATAAGCACCCTTAAAAGCAACAAATTCTTCTATTCGTTCCACATTATAGTAATCATATCTACCATTAGCATAATAAGCTAAGGTTTCATTATCATTAAATTTGCATGAAAAGGGAAGGTGTGGAGCCTTCATCCTAGAGCAACAAGTATAATCATATCTTGGCATAAATTCCAAGCATACCAATGCAATATATTAATTTGATCCCATAACAGTTTCCCTTCTTGTGTCAAGCGATAATTCCTAAAGTATTCACGTTGATCCAACGTGTCTCCCATTATCATGTTGAATGGGGTTTTCTCAAGATTATCAAAGTAGTGTTTAATATTTTTCAAATAACGAGCATCGAGGGTTTTAGGAGGTTCCCCATCTCCATGAGTAGAAAATACAACTAATTATTTGGTAGTTCGTGTTCCATATCCATAACTAAAGATAGAGAACAACTTAGAACAGAAAATAAAAACTACTTAGTGATAAAGCAAACTAGCACACACGAGAATATTCACCCCACGCCATTGCTCCCCGGCAACGGCGCCAGAAAAAGGTCTGATAACCCACAAGTATAGGGGATTCTTTGTAGCCTTTCTCGATAAATAAGAGTGTCAAACCTAATGAGGAGCTAAAGGTAGAACAAATATTCCCTAAGGTTCTATCGACCACCGATACAACTCTACGCACACTTAACGTTTGATTTACCTAGAATAAGAATAAAACTAGAAGTACTTTGTAGGTGTGGATAGGTTTGCAAGATAATAAAGAACGTGAAAATAAAAGTTAGGTGCTGTTTAAATAAAGAAACAATTAAGTTTAGTAAAACGAGTGTGGATTGGTGGTGGTAGGATTTGCGGAATTGTCCCTTAGCAATTGACTACGTTGCTAGACCGATAGCAAGTTTTTATGTGGGAGAGGCCACTACTAGCATGTCGTCCCTTACTTGGAATTCTATGCACTTATGATTGGAACTATTAGCAAGCATCTGCAACTACTAACATTCATGAAGGTAAAACCCAACCATAGCATTAAGATATATATTGGCCCCCCTTCAATCCCATATGCATCAATTTCTATGGTAGGCTGAAGCTATTGTCACCCTTGCCCTACAATGCATAGTCCTATCAACATGCAACTAACCCTATGGTGTTATCCACACACGCGCTCATATGATGGGCACCAAAGGACAACAATATAACCAAAAGCAAGTCATAGAAATTCACCAATTACCGGTAGGACAATAAAAATCTACTCAGACATCATAGGATCACTACTAGGGAAAACCTTATACACAGAACCTTACCAGCAGCGCGGTTCAAAACTAGGCGCTACTGCTACTTATCAGTAGCGCGCTTAGAAAGCTGCGCTACTACCATCCTCGTAGCAGTAGCGCATTAGAAAAAAATAGCGCTACTACTACAAATGCCACGACGTTGCCGCCGGAGTATGTTTAGTAGTAGCGCCTGTTTTCTAAGAGCGCTACTGCTATTGATCTTAGCAGTAGCGCTTTTCCCTAAAGAGCGCTACTGCTAAGGCAGCGCGGTTCTTCTTCGCCCGGCCGCCCGCCCCTCACTCTCCCCTCTCCACTCCCTCCTCCATCCCCTCCTTCACCCCGTCGTCCGCCGCTGCCGCATTGCCGCCAGCTGCTGCCGCCGTCGCCCCCTCCCTCCTACATCCCCTCCCTCCTCAAATCCGCCACCGTTGCCCCCTCCCTCCCTAGCTCCCTCCTCCATCCCGCCACCATCGCCCCCCTCCCCCTAACTAGCTCCTCCATCAATACCATACTCCATCCAGGGGAAAGAGGGAGCGAAAACACCAATAAAAAAAAAAACAAAATACAAAAAAATAAAAAAAGAAGCCGCCATCATCCATACCCTTCACCACCACGAAAGTTAAAAAAAAGAAGCCCTCAAACAAAAAACCTGTAACTGGGGCGCGGGGAGAAGAAGAAAGAAGGAAAAAAAGACGAAAGGAAGAAACGAAAGAAAGAAGAAAAAAAGAAGGAGAGAGAAGAAAGGAAGGAGAAAAAGACTAGCACCCGCCCCCCCCCCCTCCTCCCTCCTTCCACCCCTCCTTCCTACCCCTCCTCCCTCCCTCCCTTGTCTATGTTCCTGTAGAATGTAGGTAATTTAAATGTAGATTTTAGAACGTAGACATTGTAGAATGTAGGTTTTTTAATAGAATAATTTTTTTAGATTATTTTAGGTGTTTTGAATAGAATAGGAAATTTTAGGTCTTTTGATTAGAAATTTTATTTATAGTAAGTGCTTAATATAACTAGTTTATTTATAGTAAGTGCTTAATATAACTAGTTTATTTATAGTAAGTGCTTAATAGAACTAGTTTATTTATAGTAAGTACTTAATAGAACTAGTTTATTTAGTAAGTAGTTAATAGAACTAGTTTATTTAGTAAGTGCTTAATAGAACTAGTTTGTTTATGCAGAAATTAAGTATTTGCCCTTGCCTCGTCCCCGCAGTCATCCCCATCGCCGACCCCTTAAGACCTCTAGGTGAGAATAGCCAAATCCCCATGTTGTTGATATAGATGATAATGTGTTGTAAATGTCGATGATGAAAATGCTAGTGCTATTCGCCATGTCATTGATGTCGATGATGATGCATTCTGAATATAGATGATGATGATGCATTCTGAGTGGCCTATGTTTTGCCGGAATGTTGATTCGTTTCCGTCCCAGCAAATTTCAGGCACTCGATATGTCCTGTCTTTAGCAAAGGTCATGCCGAAAATTTTCATGAATTTTAGCATGACTTGTGCTACAATGTAGGGCATATCGAGTGCTTGTGATTTACCAGAACGGAAATTCAATGATATTTCGGCAAAACATAGGGCATTTTTTCTATGTCATTGCTTGATATATGGAACATGTTGACTTTAGGTCTGTTTCGGCTCCTTGTGTGTCTTTCAGTGAGGGAGAGTGTCCACCATATATATATTTGACAGAGGAAGAATGCCGATTGTTGTCGTGGGGGTCGCTTCTCCTTCTTTTCCTTGTGCTAGATATTTGTAATGCACTAGGGAAAGGAGGAGTAGCGACCATCACCGACGGTCGCAATATCAGAGAGGGAGTGCCCACCATATACGTGAGATGAGAGTTTAGGAAGGAAGACTCGACAGACCTAAAGTCAACCCGTTGCATATTGAGTAATAGTGATCTGTGTGTTGAGTTTCCTTGTAGTTTCCTTCGATCGATTTTTGATTAATGTTTCAACTATGAACATAGGAAATGTCTGACGATGAAAAGGATTTCGGTATGTGTGAATACTGCGAAGACGAGCGCGGCCTGTGCGACAGAAATTTCTTAGTTGGTGGTAGGTGCTTCAGCATCAAGCTGGATGAGACCTTCGAAGTGGATACAGTAAGTCACAACGACAAGTATTTTTTCGTAATTAAGCATGACTTCTGCTTCTTTTGCTTCAACATATAATTTTAATTTTTTACTATTCTACTAGCGTATCCCCTGCCATGCAAGAATTTATGTCTTGGATAAGATTGGTTTCAGTCCTATGGAAACTATGGAGGTAAAGAGAGTTCACTTGAGGACCGAGCATGGTTATACTTTTGCCGCAAAATTATACAGTGCAGACACCTACACCTATTTTGAATGCAAAAATTGGAGATCACTATGCAAGGCTTATGCATTTGAGCCTGATATGCTTATCACCTTTGATATTCGTCCGGAAGATGATATTGAAGGTAATATCGACATCTGGGCGATGTGCAGACGCCTCCAGTTCTACCATTATGTGAGTTTCTCAACCATATTTATGTCTTGGATATTGTTTATTCAAAAATAGTTGACAACTAATTTCTATTGACAGCTTATTTCCATTCAAGCAAACATGTCTGGTGCTTGGTAGACATGACCTACTACTATCCCGGGGCTGAACTATACTGCAGGAGATAAGTCATTATGTTTCATGGCTTGAGGATCTTGATACTGTCAAGACAAATTATTTTCCTGGACTTGAAAATCTTAGTACTCAAAACGTGCGACCACTAGCGTGCGTATTGAACTACGGTCACATCTATTTAGGAAAGATGGTAAGATTTTTACTATTTGTCCTCAGTGCATCTTTTACATACATTATTTTTAAGCTAAACTTCATTGCTAAGTATGTTACTACGATGTTATTCAACAGGGACTCCCGATGATAGTTGTGCCTCATTGGATCGAGCCTAAAGGTCGCATGGCAATGGTTAGCTTACGGCCAAGACATCCTACATTGCACATGAGTGCATTCAGGATTTCTAAAAGCGAGCAAATCTTAATAGTCAAAGACTGGAGCAAAATTGTGAAGGATCACAGAGAAGTACTAGGGGGCAGCAATCAGAAGAGTAGCCCACAATTAGGAGACAGGTTCATCTGCATGCTCCAATATGATGAAGCAGGAGTGCTACACATGTTCTATGCTATTTTACCTGAGAGTGAGCAGCAACAGTGATTAGCTAGCTAGAATGAGTTTGAAGATGATGATCTGCTACACTATGACTATGATGATTAAATAGCTAGTGTTGGTGGTAATGACTATGATGATTATTATTAGCTAGTGTTGGTGGTGATTAGATAGCTACACTATGACTATGATGATTAAATAGTGTTGGTGGTAATGACTATGATGATTTTTAGCTAGTGTTGTTGGTGATGATATGATGCAAGAGTTTTTATATTAATATGATGATGATGATGATGAGTTATTATATCATTGTGTGAAAGAACCGCAGATTAGTTTCAAGTGGATGGATCCTAAGTGACCAAGTCATGGATTATCGTGACTTGGTCACTTAGGATCCATCCACTTGAAACTAATCCGCGGTTCTTTCACCTAGTGATTTAATAACTCATTATAATGTAAAAACAATCTCTAAATTGCTACTATATGAAAACTTGTATAAAGGTGTATGAATACGACATAAAATAAAAAAGAAATAGAATACGGAATAATAGTAGTAGCGCGGGCAGTGAGACGCGCTACTAGTAATTACCAGTAGTGCCTTCTGGAGGAAGCGCTACTACTAAGTGCATATAGCAGTAGCGCGGGTTAACCAACACTACTACTAACCTTTAGCTGTAGCGCCGTAGCTGTAGTGGATGGCCAAAAACCCGCGCTACTGCTAGGCTTTTCCCTAGTAGTGGATGGCAACATATCATTGGATAATAGTATGAAGCATAAAGCACCACGTTCAAGTAGAGGGTACAGCAGGTTGCGGGAGAGTGGACCGCTGAATATAGATGGGGGAAGGTGATGAAGATGTTGGTGAAGATGACTGAGTTGTTGGAGTAGATTGCCGTCACACGATGATTGCCCCGGCGGCGTTCTGGCGCGACCGGGAGAGAGGGGGAGAGAGCCCCCTTCCTTCTTCTTCTTCCTTGGCCTCCTCCTAGATGGGAGGAGAGTTCCCCCTCTGGTCCATGGTTGCCATGGAGGCGGAGGGGCAGGAGCCCCTCCTAGATTGGATCTATCCCTCTGTTCTCTTCTGTTTCGCGTTCCTGTTTTCTGGCCCTTCACCGTTCCTTAAATTCGTGGAGATCCGTAACTCCAATTGCGCTGAATTTTACATGATTTTTTCCATAAATTATTTTCCTTGGACCCGAAGAAGGGCCCCAACTGACTTACAGGGAGGGCACAAGATACCTGGGCGCGCCAGGGGGTGCCCGCGCACCCTGATGGGTTGTGGAGGTTGTGGGCCTCCGTTTGTGTTGATTCCACCTCCCAAAAATCACATATATTCTAAAATAATTCTCCGTAAATTTTTATCACGTTTGGACTTCGTTTGATATGGATATTTCGTGAAACAAAAAACATGCAACAAATAGGAACTGGCACTGGGCACTGGATCAATATGTTAGTCCAATAAATCATATAAAATGTTGCCAAAAATATGTGAAAGTTGTATAATATTGGCATGAAACAATAAAAAATTATAGATACGATGGAGACGTATCACCCCGCTGTAGGATGTTGTAATACGTTTATGATTCTCTTATAGTGGGTGGCGGGAGTGACAGAAACTTATACCCGAGTAAGGGGGTTGTTGCGTATGGGAGTAAAGAGGACTTGATACTTAATGCTATGGTTGGGTTTTACCTTAATGATATTTGGTAGTTGCAGATGCTTGCTAGAGTTCCAATCATAAGTGCATATGATCCAATTACGGAAAGTATGTTAGCTCATGCCTCTCCCTCATATAAAATTGCAACAATGCTTACTGGTTTAGTTATCAGTTGCCTAGGGACAAATAACTTTCTTGTGTGACAAAATCTTTCTACTAAACTACTAAATTTACCATCTTGCAATTTATTCATAGTTTTATTCTCGCAAAGTACTTCTAGTTTTATTCTTGTTCTAGGTAAAGCAAATGTTAAGTGTGCGTAGAGTTGTATCAGTGGTCGATAGAACTTGAGGGAATATTTGTTCTACCTTTAGCTCCTCGTTGGGTTCGACACTCTTATTTATCAAAAAGGTTACAAACGATCCCCTATACTTGTCGGTTATCAAGACCTTTTTCTGGCGCTGTTGCCGGGGAGCAATAGCGTGGGGTGAAAAATTTTGTGTGTGCTTGTTTGCTTTATCACTAAGTAGATTTTATTTTGTGCTCTGGATTTCTATCTTTAGTTATGGGTAGAAAATGCAAAATACGAAAAAATTAGTTGTACCTACAAAACCAATGGTTGAAGACCACCCAAAATCTATCATACTATTGAAGCTTTCTACTTGGATCATCTTCGATCCCTATGTGCTCGTGCTGAAAACCTAACTAGCTTAGTTGAGGGAAAAATCATTAAATGAGTATGCATATTATGTGCGACACCGCTTATCTCAAGAGGGGAAACTTTTATGGCATCATATTAATAATTAGTATTGCTATGCTTTGAATTTATGCGAAATACATGATTTTACTTGTTGTTCTGAAGACCCTAAAAATCACCTTTCTTTCCAATGAGAGTTTAGTGATAATGGAATCGTATCTTCTTATGCTAAGGGTGTTTATAATTACTATGATGTTGAACAAATTAAAGAATTTGTTGCTTTTAAGGGTGCTTATGAAATTGCTTCTTTGATTGAAAAGTATGATGTTATGATGACCCACAAGTATAGCGAATCAATCGTAGTCCTTTCAATAAGTAAGAGTGTCAAACCCAACGAGGAGCAGAAGGAAATGACAAGTGGTTTTCAGCAAGGTATTCTCTGCAAGCACTGAAATTGTTGGTAACCAATAGTTTGATAGCAAGATAATTTGTAACGAGCAAGTAATAGTAATGGTAAATAAAGTGCAGCAAGGTAGCCCATTCCTTTTTTGGCAAAGGACAGACCAAAATGGTCTCTTATGATAAGCAAAGCGTTCTTGAGGGTACACGGGAATTTCATCATATCACTTTCATCATGTTGGTTTGATTCGTGTTCGCTACTTTGATAATTTGATATGTGGGTGGACCGGTGCTTAGGTGCTGTTCTTACTTGAACAAACCTCCTACTTATGATTAACCCCCTTGCAAGCATCCACAACTATAAGGAAAGTATTAAGATAAAATCTAACCATAGCATTAAACTTTTGGATCCAAATCGGTCCCTTACAGAATAGCACATAAACTAGGGTTTAAGCTTCTGTCACTCTAGCAACCCATCATCTAATTACTACTCCACAATGCATTCCCTTAGGCCCAAATATGGTGAAGTGCCATGTAGTCGACGTTCACATGACACCACTAAGGGAATCACAACATACATATCATCAAAATATCGAACACATATCAAGTTCACATGATTACTTGCAACATGACTTCTCCCGTGACCTCAAGAACAAAAGTTGTCGGATTAAAGGCTCCGCAGACCCAAGAAAGGTTCGAACTCTGGGGCGTGTGCGAAGAACTCAACCTATCCAACCAACCAACTCGTCGCCCTACAGCCTAGCTCAACGAATCAAGGAAGAAGATGAAGAAGGCAATTTTCCCAGGTTGGGGCCACCTTGCGGTGTAAGACCCTACTCCTTCTTTGGGGTGGATTGGCCTCACGAGGGGCTGAGGATGAACTAGTACAAGGGATGAACAACCTCACGAGGTCTGCTCTGGGGTAAGAGTGAGTTTGCCTTCGGTCAGATCGGATCCCTCCGCTCTATGGTGGTGGCTAGCCTATATATATAGTGGCCTCGGTCCTCTTTCCCCAAAACGTAGGCGGCAAGGGATCCGACAGTGGCCAATTTGAAAGGGGACAAGTAGTACAGCTTATCCTGATGAAAGGTGGTCTTCGCCTGCAAAGCTTCTGGTTGTGACGCCGTGGTGGTCTCGGCGATGACATCCGTCCTGCCGTCCTGGTCTTGTTGCACTGGAATGGAAACCTTTGCCTGATTCCTCGGGAACCCAGGCATGCCCTTGCCTCCTTAGCACCAAAGAGGGAACCTGCTCCTCTACACCCGCTGGTGCCCGCCTGGCCTTGGTCGTCATGGCTTGCGTCACCGCAACCTCGTGAGGTTGGGTTGGGTACCTGCATAGAAATCTCCGCTCCTTAGGAGGCAGCCTGGGGAGGCCGCTCCCTCAGGAGGTCTTGGCGTCGTCCGCCTCGCGAGGCTTGGCCCCTCGCGAGGGTATTGTCTTGATGGCCCCGTAGATGGGTACCCTGGTTCCCAGAATGCTGACAATAGCCCCCGGGCCCAAGGCGCGCTCGGACTTGGCTTCGAGGCGAAGCCAAAGGGCAAGGGTGAAGCGCCGCGGGCCCCAATCGCCTGCGGACCGAGCCGACGTGTGGCGCTTGATGGGACGTGGGCATCTCCACTTCCCCACATTGCCTCGGTACCCGTGCAACTTAACAACTGCCTGGTGCATGCAGATAAGCCATCATTGCTCGGAGCATGAGAGGCCGGCGGTTAGCCTTCCTCCGGCTATAAATGGGAGAGGGGGCGGAGCCCCCAGCTCATCTTCATCTTCTCGCCTCTTGCCTCTCCTTCTTCTTCGTTCCGCTGCCTTGCGAGAGTGTCCATGGCGTTGGTGAGGAGGTTTTCTGCCGCGAAGAAGGGAAAAGCCCCTCAGGTGGAACCTGAACTGCTCCCGCCAAAGAAGAGGCGCAATTGCTCTCATGATGCCACCACGGGGCCCATGACAACGCGGCCTTGGTATGAACGCGCTCCACTGGGCTTCCTGGTCTGTGTGTATGCTTGCGCGCATAGCCCTGTCCGCGGAAGCGGCCGTGACTGCGGCGAGGAAGAGAGTCATGGAGGAGAACAAGCGGTGGCCTCGCGGCCACCCTGCCCGTAGGCCCATGCCGAAGGCACGGCCCGCGAGTTTGTGGTGTGGGCGACAATGCCGCCACGTACGTGGATCCGGCTCCCGCGGTCCCTAGCGAGGGAGATACCGCCGCGGGGGCCCATCGAACTGTGGCTGCAGCACAACGGCTACCGCGGCCAAGCATCAAAGGCGGAGTTTGAGGCCGTTGACTCTGGAGACGTCTTCATGACCCGGGGATGGGGCACGATCGCCCGCGCCTGTAACTCAGAGGGGAAGCACGCCATCCACTTCAAGTAGAACGGGGCTTCGATGCTCTTCTTCAAGGTCTTCAGAGAGGACGGCCGACGTCTGTAATGTTGCCCTAGGGGAGGCAATCGAGGCGGCGAGGCCACCAGTGGTGAACTTGCCCTTGGCCTTGTCTGCGACTCCTCCGACAGCAGTAGCGCTTCATCCAGACCAGGTTCGAGCAACGACGACAACTACGAACCGCCGCGTTGCCACGCCCAGGCCTAGGGGAGGAGTAGCACCATCCCCATGTTGCTGGTGATGCTGCCGAGGCCGTGGTTCTTAGGAGGTTTTTCCTTTTGCTTCATTCCTGCGCGAAAATCATGACGAGCCCCATGGGGGTATGTAAAAATTGTGACGCTTGCACTTTAATGTTATCATTTCCGTTGCGATGTCGTGTTCACGTCTCTTGCCTTGGCATGGTTCCCCCTTTCATTCTCGTGGTAGCTTTGTGCTCTACGCCGGCAGGACCCAGTCCCCAGGCAAGCTTCGACCGTCACTGGTATGCCAGGTCGCGATGCCATGGTCAAGGCCAGGAGGTGAGCGGCCCGAGGTCTGGTAAGAACCCCTGAGGCGCAATGCTCAGGGGGTCCCCTTTGGCGCGCAAGCGGCCCTCGAAGGACTAAAAGGGAAGTTTCCTTGCCCGAGTGAGATCGCGAGGGATAGAACGCTGGTCATGAGGTTCACGCCTGCGCATGTGAGATGACTTATCTTGGCGAGCCTATGGTGGTTCCTTTGCTGCGTGGATGGGCTCCTCGTGCGACGTTAAGTCATGCCCTTCTCCTGATGACATCCCCTCCGCAGGGCTCCTACTGACCCCATCTCCCCCACTTGCGTGGGTGATCTATGTCCTCGGGACCCGGCTCTCGAGCGAGGCTCAGCCGCCGCTGGTATGCCAGGTCGTGATGCCGTGGTCAAGGCTAGGGGGTGAGGGCCCGAGAGCCGGTAGGAGCCCCTGAGTCACAGTGCTCAGGGCCCCCCCTTTAACACGCAAGCGGCTTGCGTGAGAAAAGAGTGGCTGGCTGCAAGGAGGGGTTGCACCCCTTGGCACGTAGCATGGCATTCTTTCCAAGGTACGAGGTATTGGCGAGGCCGCTCGTGGTCCTGCCTCTGGGTGCTCCTGCGAATTAGCCAAAAAACACAACAGGCGGCCGTGATTGCTATCATGTCGGTGATCTTTCCGCGAGAAGACGAAAGCACTAAGGACCCGGTGAGGTGACGTGCATGGGGCCGGCCGCGAGCCAGAGCTCGGTGTCTTAGGTTTGTTGACGCTGCAGGGAGGGACCCGAGCATAGGTGTCGTGCCAGTAGCCCCCGTTGCGGGATGAGCGAGAGGCGGGTTAGCAACGCGCGGAGGCCACGAAGGGCAACTCCATAGATAACGAGACGGCAGGCGTAACATCACAACCATGATAATTTGAGCATGCATAACTGGTCCTTAGTACACGAATCAAAATGATGCAGCTGCAGGGGCAAGCCCTAACAGCTTGAGGATAATGCAGCTCGAGGGGCGCCCTCAACTGAACAAACCAAAAAGTCACCTGGCACCGTCGTTTTAGAAGCGTTGGAGTAGCTGAAGACGCGTGCTGCAGAGATCGCTCCTCACGAGCCGGCTGGCTCCTGAGGCTCAGGAGGCTCTGGAGGCCTGGGAAGCTCGCGAGGGTCCGGCACCTCCTCCATCAGGACCGCCTGGCGCCTGGCCTCATGAGCCGCCAGGACGGCCTGCATGTAGCGCTGGTGTGAGGCAGCCATGTTCAGTAGGCCGAACGGCATGCGAACGTAGCTGCGGGGGCAGCCCCCACTCCGTCCAATGCGGGACGGCCAGAAGAGCTCCTGCGGAGCAACCCTGTTGAGGCCTGTGATGTTGACGCAGATGTGTAGCTCGCCACTCGCGTCAGGGGCGGCAGCTGCACCAGATGATGCGGGGCGATGCTCGCCACGCATGGCTCGCGCCTCCTGAAGTTCCTCGATCGCCTTGGTGATGAACTGCTGAGCGCCTGGCACCTTGCACCTTGCGCCCTGCTCACGGGGGCATGCGTTGAAGCATGCCCCCATGAGGTGCCCGAACGCCCTCAGAGAATGCTGAAATGATGGCCTCGTCCGACACCTTTGGGATCTTGGGGCGAACGTTGGTGAAGCGCTGTATGTACCTGTGCAAGGTTTCGCCTGGCTGCTGCTTGATGCGCCGCAGGTCGCCTGCCGCAGGAGCGTGGTCGCGAGTGCCCTGGAAGTTGGTGATGAAGCGCTCGCGGAGCTCGTCCCAGGAGGAGATCGACCCCACCGGAAGGTTCAGGAGCCAAGAGCGTGCGCTGTCCTTGAGGGCCATGGGGAACCAGTTCGCCATGACCTTCTCATTGCCGTTCACTGCCTCGATGCTCAGCTTGTAGAGCTAGAGGAACTCAACGGGGTCAGGGCTGCCGTCGTAGCGCGGAGGCAGATCCAGCTTGAACTTGCCGGGCCAGATGACGCGACGCAGCTCCAGGGTGAAAGCACGGCAACCTGCCGCACTCATAGGGGCCAGCCGTAGGGGAGGAGCCTGATCTTGATGCCCGCGCGCCGCCGCCTCTAGCGGCACGCGGTCTTGACGTGGTGGTGCTGGAAGCGCACACGCTTCTCCTTGGGGCCACTGCACCACCTGGCAGCTTTCTTCATCGAGCGCCGGCGCCCTGCGCGGCGGGTCGTGCTGGGGAGACCCTCGCCTCGGCTCAGGATCCACGCCGTGCAGAGGAGGAGGTGGAGGCGTGCCGTGAGCCACGTCGCCTGCCAGGGACGGCGGAGGACGAAGTGAAAGGGATGGTGCAGGGGCCTCGCTAGCGGCGTTGACGAGCTTGGCGATGTGGGCGAGCCAATCATCATAAAGGCCGTTGGCCGGACGATGGCGCAGAAGCTCGCGCGCCATGAGCAGCGCAGACTATGCGTTCGCCGGCCCACGACGGCCATGAGAAGACGACGTCGTGGCTGGAGTGGTTGATGGAGTCACGGTGCGGCCGTCGCGCCGCACGGACGGTGGCAGCGACGAGTCCTGCTGTTCACGGGCAGCAGGGTCGGTGGCGGCGTTAGCCACCGGGGAGGCAGAGCGGCGAGGGACACCCTTGCACACGGGTGCCGTCTGGGCGACACGAGCGGCCCGGCGCTCAGCACGAACACGGCAAGCATCGGCCATAGGAACGGCGGAACGGCGGCGGATCGAGCGGTGGGAGAGAAGCTTCGACACGCCCCTACCTGGCGCGCCAAATGTCGGATTCAGGGCTCCACAGACCCAAGAAAGGTTCGAACTCTGGGGCGTGTGCGAAGAACTCAACCTATCCAACCAACCAACCAACTCGTCACCCTACAGCCTAGCTCAACGAATCAAGGAAGAAGATGAACATGGCAGTTTACCCAGGTTGGGGCCACCTTGCAGTGTAAGACCCTACTCCTGCTTTGGGGTGGATTGGCCTCACGAGGGGCTGAGGATGAACTAGTACAAGGGATGAACAACCTCACGAGGTCTACTCTGGGGTGAGAGTGAGTTTTCCTTTGGTCGGATCGGATCCCTCTGCTCTATGGTGGTGGCTAGCCTATATATATAGTGGTCTCGGTCCTCTTCCCCCAAAATGTAGGCGGGAAGGGATCCCACAGTGGCCAATTTGAAAGGGGACAAGTAGTACATCTTATCCTGATGAAAGGTGGTCTTCGTCTACAAAGCTTCTGGTTGTGATGCCATGGTGGGCTGGGCGATGACATCCATCCTGCCATCCTGGCGGTCCTAGTCATGTTGCACAGGAATGGAAACCTTTGCCTGATTCCTCGGGAACCCACGCCTGCGATTGCCTCCTTAGCACCAAAGAGGAAACCTGCTCCTCTGCGCCCGCTGGCGCCCGCCTGGCCTTGGTTGTCATGGCTTGCGTCACCGCAACCTCGTGAGGTTGGGTACCTGCATAGAAATCTCCGCTCCTCAGGAGGCAGCCTAGGGAGGCCACTCCCTCAGGAGGTCTTGGCATCGTCCGCCTCGCGAGGCTTGGCCCCTCGCGAGGGTATTGTCTTGATGGCCTAGTAGATGGGCCGTACCAGGCCGTCGATGGAGCCACGCCGTGGGCCGCAGGCAGGCAAGTCTGGGTACCCTGGTTCCCAGAACGCCAACAAAAGTAACTACTCACAAATAATAATCATGTTCAAGATCAGCGCGGTATTAAATAGCATAATGGATCTGAACATATAATCTTCCACCAAATAAACCTTATAGTAATCATCTACCAGATGTAATCAACACTACTAGTCACCCACAAGCACCAATGTAAGGTTCTGGTACAAAGATTGAACACAAGAGATGAACTAGGGTTTGAGAGGAGATGGTGCTGTTGAAGATGTTGATGGAGATGGCCCTCCCAAAGATGGGAGAGTTGTTGGTGATGACGATGACGATGATTTCCCCCTCTGGGAGGGAAGTTCCCCCAGCGGAATCGCTCCGCCGGAGGGCAAAAGTGCTCCTGCCCAAGTTCCGCCTCGAGATGGCAGTGCTTCATCCCGAAAGTCCCCTCCTTATTTTTTCTAGGTCAAAATGACTTATATACCAGAAGAGGGGCACCGGAGGTGGGCCGAGGAGGGAACAACCAACCAGGGCACGCCTGGGGGGGCCTGGCGCGCCCAGGTGGGTTGTGCCCACCTGGTGGGCCCCCTTTGGTAGTTATTTGCTCCAATAATTCTTAAATAATCCATAAAAAATCTCCATGAAGTTTCAGCTTATTTGGAGTTGTGCAGAATAGGTAGCTCTGACGTGCTTTTTCTGGTCCAGAATTCCAGCTACCGGTATTCTCCCTCTTTGTGTAAACCTTGCAAATTATGAGAGAAAAGGCATTAGAATTACTCCCAAAAGCATTATTATGCATAAAAACATTATAAATAATAGTAGGTAAACATGATGCAAAATGGACGTATCAACTTCCCCAAGCTTAGACCTCGCTTGTCCTCAAGCGAAAAACCGATATCGAAAAACATGTCCACATGCTTAGAGAGAGAGGTGTCGTTAAAAACAAAATACAAACATAGAAGCACCATGTAAATTATTATAATAGCAACATACTTTATCATAGAACTCTTATCACATAACTTTTGTCATAAACTTCTCTTGAACAAGTAATAATTCATCACAACATCGAAGTATAAAGCATAAACTCTATTGAAAACCAACAAACTATGTTCTCAGTCAACTTTGCAACTACAATTCATCATCTTTTCAGAAAGGGTCATGTATCGGAGCCTTTAGGCAAGTCCACATACTCAACCATCATTTAATCTTCTATGATTGCTAGCACTCACAGCATACTCATGAACAAAAAGTTTCAACTGGACACATAGAAAGATAGGGGCTTATAGTTTCGCCTCCCAACTTATTCACCTTAAGGGTGATGTCAACAATAATAACTCATGCCCACCCATATTCAACTAGATATATGTGCCTAGATCTTTCCTCACCACATGATGCTTGCAAAAGAGAAAATAAAAAGGAATAGAGAAGAATACTTTGACTCTTGCATAAAAATAAATACATAAAGGTAAAAGATAGGCCCTTCGCAGAGGGAATCAGAGGTTGTCATGCACTTATTTGTTTGTATGCTCAATCTCTTAGTGCAAAAGAACGTCATGTTATATTGCCCCTTATGATAGCAACCTTTATTATGTAGTCTGTCGCCTTTATTATTTCGCCATCACAAGTTCGTACAACGCTCAATTTTCTCTTACACTAAATGATGTAACACATTTAGAAGCAATTTTTATTGCCTTATTGCACCGATGACAACTTACTTGAAGGATCTTACTCAACCCATACATAGGTATGGTGGACTATCAAAATAAGATTTGGGTTAAGGGTTTTGGATGCACAAGTAGTATCTCTACTTAGTGTGGAATTTTTGGCTAGAAAAGATATTGAGCAAGAACCACATGTTAAAGGATCTATGACAATATATCTTCTATGTGAATATGAACAAGCATAAATCATTACGTTGTCTTCCTTGTCTAACGTCAACTATTTTGACACAAAATATTTAATGGGGGCTCACAATCATAAAAGATGTCCAAGATAGTGTATTTGCATGTGAATCTTCTCTTCCCTTATTAATTCTTTCATGAGTTGTATCATTGACCAATGCTATGTTTGTCAATCTCCAACAAATTTTACCACTTATACTTTTCCTTATGTGGTGTCATTACTTACCATAAGAAGAGCATATGATCTTTTTCATTTATTTTCCTTTCTTTTTATTAAGACATAATAGTAAATAATGCAAAACTCAAACTACTCTTTATTATATATCTTGCACACAATTACATTGATTGATAGATCACTATGCAAACACTCGAAAAGAAAGGATCGAACTAAAACTTTTATTCAACTAAATCAAAAGATAACTAAGGATCGAACTAAGATAAGTAAAGGAAAAAGATAGTGATTGTGTTACGATACCGGGGGACCTCCCCCAAGATTGGCACAAGCCAAGGGGAGTGCGCATACTCGATACTCAAGTCTCCTTTGCTGATGAAGAAGGTGGTGGTGGTGATGAGGCAGCGAGCTTATCCTTTTTCTCTAGCTTGTGTCAGAGGTAAAAGTTATCTATCTTCAACTCATCGTTCTCTATCTCAAGCTTTATTATCCTCTTGCATAATGCCTCCTTGCTTTCTTGCTCTAACCGAGGAGGGACTGGCTCATCTTCATCTTCTTCATCGATGAACCATATATAGGGATAGGTGTCCTTGAAGATATTTTTATCCAAAGGTTGGTAAGAAACAAGGCTCTCCTCCTTCGAATCTTGAGATGACATATTTTCAGATCTGCCAGAAAAACACCAAGAAAGAAGAACAGAAGCTTTCTCCGTGATATGGTGGTCAACAGGTTCGGGGGGTATATAAAGATTTTTTATCTTGGGAAACAAGCAAATGAGAGAAAAACGGAGTCCGGAAGGTACCCGAGGTGGGCGCAGCCCACCTGGGCGCGCCCTGGTGTCTTGTGCCCACGAGGGTTTCCTTCCTGGTTGTTTCTTATTTTCCTAATTTTTGTTATATTCCAAAACTGACAAAAAATATTTTTGCGGATTTTTCGGAGTCCGTTTACTTATTGTATCACGTACCTCCTCTTTTTTCTCGATTCTGGAGCGTTCCGGAAGGTTTCTTTTATGTGTTCCTTCAATGTCATGGTTTCAATAATATTGCTTTCAACATTAATAGGCGTACCTGAGATATAGTGTTTAATTCTTTGGCCATTGACAACCTTCGGGTTAGTGCCTTCGGCATTATTTATTTTGATAGCTCCAGAATGATAAACTTCTTCGATAACATAAGGTCCTTCCCATTTGGAGAGAAGCTGCCCTGCAAAGAATCTGAAATGAGATTTGTACAAAAGGACATATTCACCCACTTTGAACTCACACTTTTGGATTCTTTTATCATGCCATCTTTTAACTTTTTCTTTAAACAACTTGTCATTTTCATAAGCTTGGGTTCTCCATTCATCTAGTGAGCTAATATCAAATAACCTCTTTTCACCGGCAAGTTTGAAGTCATAGTTGAGTTCTTTGATTGCCCAATATGCTTTATGTTCTAACTCAAGAGGCAAATGACAAGCTTTCCCATATACCATTTTATAAGGAGACATACCCGTAGGATTTTTATAAGCTGTTCTATAAGCCCAAAGTGCATCATCTAATTTCTTAGACCAATTATTTCGGGACCTATTAACAGTTTTTTTGTAGAATTAATTTTATTTCTCTATTGCTAAGTTCAACTTGACCACTAGATTGAGGATGATAGGGTGATGCAATTCTATGGTTAACATCATACTTAGCAAGCATTTTATGGAAGGCACCATGAATAAAGTGTGAACCACCATCAGTCATTAGGTATCTAGGGACTCCAAACCTTGGGAAAATAACTTCCTTAAGCATTTTAATAGAGGTGTTGTGATCAGCACTACTAGTTGGAATAGCTTCTACCCACTTAGTAACATAATCAACAGCAACCAAAATATGGGTATACCATTAGAGGAAGGAAAAGGTCCCATATAATCAAAACCCCAAACATCAAATGGTTCAACTGCAAGAGAATAATTCATAGGCATTTCCTGACGCTTACCAATATTACCTATTCTTTGGCATTCATCACAAGATAAAACAAACTTACGGGAATCCTTGAAGAGAGTAGGCCAATAAAAACCAGATTGCAATACCTTGTGAGCAGTTCTATCTCCCGCATGATGTCCTCCATAAGCTTCGGAGTGACATTTCCGTAGGATTTGTTCCTGTTCATGCTCAGCTACACAATGTCTAATAATGCCATCTACTCCTTCCTTATAAAGATGTGGGTCATCCCAAAAGTAATGCCTTAAATCGTAGAAGAATTTTTTCTTTTGTTGGTATGTGAAACTAGGTGGTATATATTTTGCAACAATGTAATTAGCATTGTCAGCATACCAAGGAGTGTTATGAGAAACATTTATTGAAGCTAGTTGCTCATCAGGAAAGCTATCATTAATAGGTTGTGGGTCATCAAGAATATTTTCTAACCTAGACAAGTTATCAACTACGGGGTTCTCAGCTCCTTTTCTATTAGTGACATGTAAATCAAATTCTTGTAACAGGAGAACCCATCTAATGAGTCTAGGTTTAGCATCTTTCTTTTCCATAAGATATTTTATAGCAGCATGATCAGTGTGAACAGTAACTTTAGAGTCTACAATGTAGGATCTGAATTTGTCACAAGCAAACACAACTGCTATTTTTTTTTTCAGTAGTAGCATAGTTTCGTTGAGCACTGTCTAGAGTTTTACTAGCATAATGGATAACATTTAGTTTCTTATCAACTCTTTGTCCCAGAACAGCACCAACAGCATAATCACTAGCATCACACATAATTTCAAAAGGCAGGTTCCAATCAGGCGGTTGAACAATAGGTGCAGAAGTTAAGGCTTTCTTAAGTGTTTCAAAGGCTTCTACACAATCATCATCAAAAACAAACAGAACATCCTTTTGTAAAAGATTTGTAAGAGGCCTAGAAATTTTAGAGAAGTCTTTAATAAACCTCCTATAGAAACCAGCATGACCGAGGAAACTACGAATACCTTTGATATCTTTCGGACATGGCATTTTCTCAATTGCATCAACTTTAGCTTTATCCACCTCAATACCTCGTTCAGAAATTTTATGCCCCAAGACAATACCTTCATTAACCCTAAAGTGTAACTTCTCCCAATTCAAGACAAGAAGTTTGCTCACATCTCTGCAAAACTCGATCAAGGTTGCTTAAGCAATCATCAAAGGAAGTTTCGTAAACGGAAAAGTCATCCATGATGTCGGTGCAACAAACCATGGGTCTGTTGCCCTGACTGTGTAGAGGCACGAGAACAAGATTACAACACCAAGGCCATGTCAAGATACAAGAGACCAAGATCTTCGAAGAACCAGCAGGCAGATTAAGAAGGCCAAGACCAAGACAGAGAAGCGAGACACCACCAGTAGAAAAGCCTCCCTTGCCGGGCAGGCGGACCTGGCAAGGACAAGGGCTCCCCCGGAAGAAAGCATTCAAGACATTCCGGCAGGGCCTGCCGGGACTCACAAGGGCAAAGACACCTCACCAAGCCATCTCACCACAACCCACGTCGTTGATCAATGCGGTGTCAAGCCGCAAAGTGACTAAGTGGCAGCCATTCGCCACATGGCACCCTCTTTCTACAGGAAATACCTACAGATGACACCCGTCCTGCGACGTGTCAAGCAAGCAGGCATGGAGCTGGCAAGACGAGCCCGGCAAGGCTTGCTGGGCGAGCAACGATGTGACGTTGAGCGGTGCATTTAATGCACTCTGTCAGCCTGCTGAATTAGGTATGATAGCACTATTTGCTATCTTATCAGTGCATAATGACTGTTTTGCCACTATGGTGACCCCTTAACCTATAAAAGGAGGCCCATGGCAACCGTAGCAAGGGTTGGAAAGTTGAACACCCCCATGCTCGTACGCGCGTAGTCACTGCCTCCCCAGGGCGAGCCTACCGGGCAGGTGTACTATGCTCCACCACCACTTTTCCACCATCAATCCACCAAAGCAAGAGTAGGGTTTTACGCCTCGCGGCGGCCCGAACCTGGGTAAAATTGCTCGTGTGATCTCTGTCGTGCTGCCCCAAGTTCTTCTGCTCTTTGTGCAACGCGACATCCCCCCTGCTGAACCAGCAAGGGGCCCCTTGGCCCCATAGGTGGCCGTGGTTTCCCGTGACATCTTTGGCGCGCCAGGTAGGGGGATCGCTTGCGCGAACCTGAAAGCATGTGCAGCGCGTCATCTTCATCACCATCTTCGTCTTCGACGGCGCCGTCGGCAATGGCGCCCAAGAAGAAGCCCAGTGCTGCTGCTCACCCATCCACCTCCAAGGCGCCGCCGCCCGCAGCCACCAATGCTGCGGGGGATGCGGAGGCGCACGAGAGTGTGGACGCTGCTAGGGCATGGGCAGGCGGCAACGTCACCACTTCCCCTGCGGTCGAAGCAGGAGCAGGAGACGCCGGAGGAGAGCAACATCAGCAACACCCTGATGGCCACACTCCGCGAGGTACGGGTGAAGGGGCTTCTCCATCCACACTCCTTCCCCTCGCCGACGGGCACAGCCGCAGCAATAGCGCTCGGTCCGGGGCGAATCGCCGCCCTTCGGCCACCCCCACCATAGGGGCGACCGTAGCGCGTGCACCTCCCCCGGGATGAGTCGACCAGGCTGCTGTGCCTAGTGGAGCTGCTGACCCTCAAGCACCATCACCGCGCCACCATGCCATCCAGGTGGCCGCCCCGCAATAGCGGGGATGTGATACGGTCACTGCTAGCCCCGTCAGTAGCTGAGCAACGGCGCGATCTGCGTTATTATCGCCCATACCAAGTACTGCTAAGGAGGCCATGGCGCGGGCTCAACTGCTGCTGAGGTTTCCGCCAACGGCCGAGTAGATGGATGAATGGCGTGCCACCATCCAGAGCCTGCTCGGCTTCGCCAAGGCTGGGGGCTCGCAGCGAGCTGGCCCGCCACGGCCTCCCCAAGCGACGACAATGGCTCATGCTGCTGGTCGTACGGAAGGGGCCACCCCCACGGTACAATCCCTGCCACGGCAGCTAGCGCGGGCGCAGCGGAATCAAGAGCCTGATGGCGTCTCGATGGCCTCTTCTGACCCTCGAGTGCGTCCAGGCCGGCAGCGTGCCCCGGAGGACAGGCGGAGGGGAGACGCGCGCGTTGTCGTTGAGCAACGCCACGACGCCCACCGCCGGGCCAATGGGTGTGACGGTCCCGACGTCAACGAGCCTGCGCTCGATACTGGCGGGTACCTACCTTTCGAGGTTGGGTGCCCTGCCTTTACTCGTGAGCTGTGGCAAGTCCGTTAGCCGTCCGTCAGCATGTTCAAGCCAGAGATACCTGAGAAGTACGATGGGAGGCTGAACCCGGCAGAGTTTCTGAGCATCTACACCATCGTTGTTCAAGCTGCCGGGGGAAGAGATGAGAAGGTATTCGCCAACTACTTCCCTTTGGCTCTCAAGTCCAATGTGAGGTCTTGGCTGATGTACCTGCCAGAGAACTCCATTTCATCATGGGCTGATTTGTGCCATGAGTTCATTGGCGCCTTCACTGGCGGCCATCAAGAACCAGGTCGACCCAGCAATCTGCAGCTTCTTCAGCAGAAAGAAGGAGAGACTCTCCGGAAGTATTTGCAGAGATTTAGTAGAGTCCACAGAAACATCCCAAATATCCATCCGGCAGCTGTGATAGCCGCCTTCCAGTCAAATGTGCGCAACCGGAAGATTCGTTCCAAGATCAATGTACGGTTGCCCAAGACTGTGAAGGAACTTTACACCTTGGTGGATAAGTGTGCTCGGATGGTGGAGGGAAGAAAACTGCTCGGAGAGGAGGATTGCATTAATGTTGATTCAGAGGATGATGACGAGTCCACCAGTCAGAAGAAGAGCAAGAAGCGCAATAAGAAGCGCAAGGATAAGACGGTAATGTCTGTTGAAGGGTCAGGTATCCCTAGTACCGGCAAAAAGGTTAAGGCCGAAACCCCCGGCAAGGAAGCTGCCGCATGCTCTGACTGCCGAAAGGCCGCGGCCACCGAAAAGGTTGGGAAAGGTGATGGACCGTACTGCAAGATCCATCGGACCAAGGGCCACGACCTTCAAGAGTGTTATCAGGTTGAGTAGCTTGTCAAGAGACAGAAAGTAGAATATGAGAAGCGTGACAAGGAAAAGGGATAGAATGTTGCTGGCGGTAAGGGTCATGGCGGTGAAGTAAATCACCCCAGCAGACCTCTTCGGAACAAAGGAAAACCCGCCAGGGATCGAGAGAAGGAAGCCTGTGGTGATGAGAGTGATGAAGGGGATGAAGAGGAAACCAGTGAGCAGGAGTTCCAGAAGGCCACTGACGCCCTGTGCATTGACGGGGGTGCGTCCCTACACTCCTCTCACCGCCAACTCAAGCGGTGGGCGCGTGAGGTTAATGTCGTGGAACTAGCGCCAGGGGCCCGGGAACCACTCAAATGGTCACGCATGCCGATCATTTTTTACGAAGAGGATCATCCTGACCGCACCACCGCGGTAGGATGTTTGCCATTGTTGGTCTCTCCAACAATCCGCAACCTCAAGGTCATGAAGATGTTGGTGGACGGTGGGGCCGGGTTGAATCTGATTTCCCCAAAGGTTATCAGCAAGCTTCAGATAGCAGAGGATGAGTTAAAAGTCACTGGCACATTTCAAGGAGTTAATCCCGGCAGAAGTCATCCTAAGGGAAAGATCACGTTGCCTGTGACGTTTGGGGGAGAGCTGAACTACCGGACTGAAAAGATTGTGTTTGATGTGGTTGACCTCCCCTTGCCGTACAATGGAATCATTGGACGCCTAGCCCTGGCTAAGTTCATGGCGGCATCCCACTATGCCTACAATGTCTTGAAGATGCCAGGGCCAGTTGGAGTCATTTCTGTCCCATCAGATGAGAAAGATGCAATCATTTGTGTGGACAAGTTGTACCAGGATGCAGTCGCGGCAGAGGCAGTGGCAGCGGCAGTTCCCACCCAGGAGAACAGAGGGAAGAAGAAGGATAGTAAGGGCTCCGGCAAGGAATTCGGGAAGCGCACCTCTTCGGAGTGCGCTACGCCTGTTGATGACTTGCCGGAGAGATCCAACAACAAGAGATCCAAGGTTGCTGCTCCACAATTGAAGAAGGTCCCGGCAGGGCTGGCTGGCGTTGGTGGTTCTTTCACCATCAGCGCCACCCTCGATGACAAATAGGAAAGCGCGCTTGTTGCCTTCCTGCGGGCGAATATCGATGTGTTTTCCTGGCAACCATCTGATATCCCCGGTGTTCCCAGGGAGGCAATCGAGCACCACCTTGCTATCCGCCCACATGCCCGACCTGTCAAGCAGAAAGTCCGGAAGCAGGCCTTGGAGAGGCAGCAATTCATTACAGAGGAGATCAAGAAACTTGAGGGAGCTGGTTTGGTCAGAGGAGTGCTGCATCCAACGTGGTTAGCAAATCCAGTGGTTTTCCGGAAGGCCAATGGGAAATGGAGACTTTGCATAGACTTCACAGATCTCAACAAGGCTTGCTCGAAAGACCCATTTCCCTTGCCTCGCATCAACCAGATCGTGGACTACGCTTCAGGCTGCGATTTGCTCTCCTTTTTGGATGCATATTCTGGGTATCATCAAATCTTCATGCCCAAGGAAGACGAAGAGAAGACCTCGTTCATCACTCCGTGTGGTACGTGCTGTTTTATCCGCATGCCTTTCAGATTAAAGAGTGCCGGGTCGACTTTTGCAAGGGCAGTCCAGATTGGTTTTGGGCCACAGCTGCACAGAAACATTAAGGCTTATATGGATGATATTGTGGTCAAAACCTAGGATAGATCAACCCTTATCCAGGATTTGGAGGAGACATTTGCCAATTTGCGCAAGATCAACTTGAAGCTCAACCCGGAGAAGTGTGTATTTGGTGTTCCTTCTGGCAAGCTGCTCGAGTACTTTGTATCCCATCGGGGGATCGAAGCCAACCCCGATAAGATCCATGCCATCGAACAGATCCAAGCACCAAAGACGGTCGAAGATGTAAGGCGTCTGACAGGGTGCATTGCCGCGCTAAGCAGATTCATTTCAAAGTCTGCCGAGCGCACCTTGCCGTTCTTCAAAATCTTGAAGAAGGCATGGCCCATGAAGTGGACTCCAGAAGCAGATGCGGCTTTGCAAGAGTTGAAGGCCTACCTATCTTCTGTGCCCAACTTGGTTGCTCCCAAACCGCAAGAGCCGTTGCTGCTATACTTGGCGGCAACCAATCAAGTGGTTAGTGCAGCCTTGGTGGTGCAGCGGCAAGTGGATGAAACAGAGAGTGAGCAAAGACCGGCAGAGTCAGATAGGGATCAGGACAGAGGTAAGCACGACAGCGAAGACAACCCCAAGGACACGGCAAGGAAGAAAGTGGTGCAGCGCCCAGTGTACTTCGTCAGTTCCCTGCTACAGGGGGCTAGATCGAGGTACTCTGGCGTGCAAAAGTTGATCTTTGGCCTCATCATGGCCTCAAGGAAACTGCGCCACTACTTCCAAGCCCATGAGATCACGGTTGTCACTCGCTTCGTGTTGCAAAGGATACTCCGGAACCCTAAGGTTACTGGCAGAATAGTGGAGTGGGCTTTGGAGTTATCCAGTTTTGGTTTGAAGTTTGAGAGCACATCAACAATCCAAAGGAGGGCATTGGCAGAGTTTATTGCAGAATGGACGCCAACCCCTGACGAGGAATTGCCAGAAACAGTTATCCCCGGCAAGGAGGCTCCCCAAGAATGGATCATGTATTTTGATGGTGCTTTTTCCCTACAAGGTGCAGGGGCTGGTGTGCTTCTCGTTGCTACCTCCGGGGAACACTTGAAGTACGTCGTCCAGATGCATTTTGCCCGGGAAGAGGCAACCAACAATACAACAGAGTATGAAGGGCTCCTTGCCGGGCTCAGGATTGCCGCCGAATTGGGAATCAAGAAGCTGATCATTCAAGGAGACTCACAGCTTGTGGTGAGACAAGTCAACAAGGATTACCAAAGTCCATTGATGGAGGCATACGTTGAGGATGTGAGAAGATTGGAGGAGCGCTTTGACGGGTTGCAAACAGAGCACATACCTCGTGCGGAAAACAGCATAGCTCATCACCTGTCAAAGTGTGCTGCCCAAAAGCTTACTGTGAACCAGGAACTTTTGTTCTCCATCTTACTCAGCCCTCCGTATCCCCAGCAACAATGGCCCGAAAAAGAAGAAAGCTGGACTTCGGTAAGCCTCTCCCGGTAGTGCCATCCGCTCCTGGCAGGGACCCTGGCGGAAACAACTCCTCACAACCTGCCGGACCGCACCCTCCAGCCGGACACATGGTCCCTGCAAACGAGGAATGTGCCCCCGCAGTTGAGGAGGTGCCGCTAGTCCTTGTTGCCGAGCCCCATGCTCCAACTTGGGCAAGGCACATAGTCCACTTTCTCCAAACCGGAGAACTCCCCAATGACCAAGTTGAGGCTGAAAGAGTAGCCCGGAGGGCCAGTATGTACCAGTTTGTTGATGACACTCTGTACAGAAGGAGGCCCAATGGTGTGAAATTGAAGTGCATCTGCCGGGAAGAAGGGAAGGAACTGCTGGCTAAGATACACAAAGGCATGTGCAGCTCCCACATTGGATCAAGGGCGCTGGTTGGGAAAGCATTCCGGCAAGGATTCTATTGGCCTATAGCCCTCCAAGATGCGGTTGAGCTAGTCACCAAATGTGAAGCCTGTCAGTTCCATTCCAAGAAAATCCACCTGCCTGCCCAAGCTCTTCAGACAATCCCTTTATCATGGCCATTTTTGGTCTGGGGACTCGATATCCTCGGCCCTTTCCCCCGAGCGATCGGGGGCTTTGAATTCTTGTTCGTTGCTATCGACAAGTTTACAAAGTGGCCGGAAGTTGCTGCCGTGAGAAAGGTGACTGCTCAATCAGCTGTCAAGTTCTTGAAAGATTTGGTGTGTTGTTTTGGAATCCCGGCAAGGGTCATTACTGACAATGGCACCCAATTCACGAGCCACGCCTCCATGCAATATGTTCATGCCCTCAGAAGCAAGATCTCATTTGCTTCTGTCGCACATCCCAGAAGCAACGGGCAAGCTAAGAGGGCAAACGCTGAAGTGCTACGTGGACTCAAAACAAGAACCTTTGATACGCTGCAGAAGCATGGCAGGCGGTGGATCGATGAGCTGCCGGTAGTTCTATGGTCCCTCAGAATGACACCAAATCGAGCTACCGGACAGACTCCTTTTTCCCTGGTCTATGGGGCGGAAGCAGTTATCCGCATGAACTCATTTACGGGTCACCTCGAGTGCTTGCCTAGGATGAAGTAGCACAAGATCAGCACTGGCGTGACGACGCTGTGCTATTCGAGGAGAACCGTGTCCGGGCTACTACGCGTGCTGCATGCTATCAGCAATCCCTGCGTCGCTATCATAGCCGCAGGGTTCATGCCCGGTGTTTTGAGGAAGGCAACCTTGTCCTTAGGCGCGTTCAGTCTGCCAAGGGTACAAACAAGTTGACGCCGAAGTGGGAAGGCCCTTACCGGGTAGTACGAGTCACCAGACCTGGCAAAGTCCGTCTGGAGACCTGAGATGGCATTCAATTGCAAAACTCATGGAATATTGAGCATCTCCGCAAGTTCTACCCGTAAGGCGTGGTTGTCGGGCCCTGCCCGGCAGCCACACTTTTGTGCAGGCCTTGCCTCAGTTGCATGTAACCCCTTGTACAAAGCCAGGTGATGACCCTGAGCACCAGAGAAATAAACGAAGTACTGGGGGGGCCCCAGACCAAGTTGCATGCATGCATAAGCATTCCAAGAGCATTTGCATAAGCATTTCATGAGCATTTGCATATGCATATAGATAGGATCGCATCCTGCATCATTCTCATCTGCATTAAGCTGCAGGTTCCTGTCAAGAACTCGGTTTCTGCAAGAAGATGGGGAGATGAACCAACGCTGCGATCCCCGGCGAACCAAACAGATAAGTTCTTCCTCTTGTCCATAAGTGTTCTGTAAGCTAAAACTTGTGCATAAGAAAACCCCGCCACTCTTCGAAACTTAGGTGCTCCCGTCCCTGGCTCGAACGTTGCTTCAGCCTGGATGGTCGTAGTGGCCTTTGATGAAAAGAAGTTAGCGGGGGGCTGGTCCCTCTATTTCTTGCCGGTAGGCTCAGTTCCCCGGTAACGAAGAAAGCGTACCGGCAGGATAGCCTGCCGGGGAAAACTCGTTTATTTAAAATAAAGAGGCATTTCACCTCTACATGGACATATACATGCACGAGTTCCCAACAAGGTTCATCTTTTTCATTAATATGCTGGTCATACAAGTACAAACCTTACAGAACACAGACATGGACTTGAAAGATTACATTATTTGAACTAAAATTTAGCAAATGCCTATGAGTTTAAGATTGAAAAAAGATAAATGCTCCGTAAACTCCTCTCCCTGTCCCTCTTATCCCAGGTAATGCGGTGGGAAGAGAAGAGGATAGGCAGCACATCGACACAATGCCACCCCGATCCCTGTCAGGGGCTGCCGAGCATAGCCTGACAAGATCGGGAGTGGCGAGGCTGCGAAGGAGGAAGACGTACGGAGCACCTCAGCGGCTCCCTGGTCACCACTTCCAGAACCAGGCAGAAGGCTCCAGCACAGGCACCGACAGAGAGGGGCGCCGGGGGTTGGCCAGGAGACCACTGAAGGAAGCGGAAGCGCCAGGGGACCAACCCTTTCCTCGGTCACCAAGAAAATGGTGATGACGGTGCCGGGGAAGGGGAAGGGAGGACGGAGGGATCAGGCAGCAAGTCGCCAGTACGAGACGAACACGTCGATACAGTCGTGCTCCTACTGGACAGCCTGCCTCCCGCCTTCTCCGTCTTCCCCAACTTCATCTTCATCAACACCGCTCCGGGGGAGCACCAGGACTCCAGCCCGATGCCTTCCCCGGAGAGACGGCGAGCGACCAAGATGGCCAGGGGGCTCAGGACATGCCCCTCCCTGCCTTGGCAGGTAGGAAGCCGCGCCTCTCGTCGACATCATCCCCGCGGCTCCCGGATGGGGCAGTGCTGGGTTTACCGAAGATTCCCAGCCCTGCCTCCCGGGCACGCCCGAGAGACGCCAAGGACCCGATCGCCAAGACCACGAGCGGCGGTGACCCGAGGCTGGACACCGCACTACCCAACGGGCAAAAGACCGTGGCAAAAGGAGCAAGCATTCCCTCACAATGGGAGAGCTTGGGATCTCCCGCACTACGAGCAGCTCGTCCACGACGCCTTCTCCAAGCATGGACCAGGCTCACTCCCCGAACGCCAACACTCAACAACTCTAGGCGCAAGCTGGAGCTCGGAGCTTGGCCCCGGGCCCTTCTCTTCAACATGACCAACGAAAGGCAGAAATAGGGGAAGAAAGGATTCGGAGATGGATGGCTCGGCTCTCCCTCCGCCCCTCCTTTTATAGGCGAAGCAAGAAAGGGAGCCGCTCCCTCAACAAGCAATCGCCGCCCCTCTCCGCCAATTCAAGAAGACCGGGCCTTCGCCTTGATGCTCTCCCGCGCCACGCGCCTCCATTACCTACCCCGCGCGATGCATGCTGCATACGTGGCTAAGGAATAGGGCGTGGTAGGAAGAGTGAATTGGCAGTTTCTACCCCATGTATTAAAGTCATTCACGGGCCATTGCAAAGATGGCCCCACCACGATTGGCTTTACACGATGCACGGGAAAACCAAAAACTGGCCCAGAATCAAGATTAATGAAGAAGCAAAGAAGACTCCAAGAGATTAGCCTCTTCAGCGCCCCTACCTGTGCACTTATTAGGACCTACCTTGACGACGCCCGGCAGCGCGATCGGGGCAGGCCCCGGGGCTTCTGTCGGTGCAACAAACCCTGGGTCTATTGCCCTGACTGTGCACAGGCATGAGAACAAGATTACAACACCAAGGCCATGTCAAGATACAAGAGACCAAGATCTTCGAAGAACCAACAGGCAGATTAAGAAGGCCAAGACCAAGACAGAGAAGCGAGACACCACCAGGAGAAAAGCCTCCCTTGCTGGGCAGGCGGACCTGGCAAGGACAAGGGCTCCCCCGGAAGAAAGCATTCAAGACGTTCTGGCAGGGCCTGCCGGGACTCACAAGGGCAAAGACACCTCACCAAGCCATCTCACCACGACCCACGTCGTTGATCAATGCGGTGTCAAGCCGCAAAGTGACCAAGTGGCAGCCATTCGCCACATGACGTCCTTGTTCTACAGGAAATACCTACAGATGACACCCGTCCTGCGACGTGTCAAGCAAGCAGGCATGGAGATGGCAAGACGAGCCCGGCAAGGCTTGCCGGGCGAGCAACGATGTGACGTTGAGCGGTGCATTTAATGCACTCTGTCAGCCTGCAGAATTAGGTATGATAGCACTGTTTGCTATCTTATTAGTGCACAATGACTTTTTTGCCACTGTGGTGACCCCTTAACCTATAAAAGGAGGCCCATGGCAACCGTAGCAAGGGCTGGAAAGTTTAACACCCCCACACTCATACGCGCGTAGTCACTGCCTCCCCAGGGCGAGCCTGCCGGGCAAGTGTACTACGCTCCACCACCACTTTTCCACCATCAATCCAACAAAGCAGGAGTAGGGTTTTATGCCTCACGGCGGCCCAAACCTGGGTAAAATTGCCCGTGTGATCTCTGCCGTGCTGCCCCACGTTTTTCTGCTCTACATGCAACGCGACATCCCCCCTGCCGAACCAGCAAGGGGTCCCTGGGCCCCATAGGTGGCCGTGGTTTCCTGCGACACATGAAAACCTCAACAATCTTTTCACAAAAATCAGAGAATATAGCAGTCATACATCTTTGAAAGGTAGCAGGTGCATTGCATAAACCAAAAGGCATACGTCTATAAGCATAAGTTCCAAAATGACAAGTAAAGGTGGTTTTCTCTTGATCAGGTTGTGAAACAAGTATTTGAGAAAAACCAGAATATCCATCAAGGAAACAAAAGTGTGTGTGCTTTGATAATCTTTCTAGCATTTGATCAATAAAAGGCAAAGAGTAATGATCTTTTCTAATTGCTTTATTTAATTTCCTAAAATCAATCACCATTCTATAGCCAGTGACAATTCTTTGTGGAATGAGTTAATTTTTGTCATAGGAACAACGGTAACACATCCCTTCTTAGGGACACAATGAACAGGACTTACCCATCTACTATCAGCTATAGGATAGATTATACCGGCTTCCAGAAGTTTTAATATTTCAGTTCTTACCACTTCTTTCATCTTAGGATTCAAACGTCGTTGATGATCAACAACGGGTTCAGCATCAGGTTCCATATTAATCTTGTGCTGACATAGAGTGGGACTAATGCCCTTAAGATCATCAAGAGTATATCCAATAGCAGCTTGGTGATTCTTCAGAATTTTCAATAATCTTTCTTCTTCATGTTCTAAAAGGTTAGCACTAATAATAATAGGATATATCTTTTTCTCATCAAGATAAGCATATTTCAAAGTGTTTGGCAATTGTTTTAGTTCAAACACAGGATCACCTTTAGGCGGAGGAGGTCCTCCTAGAGTTTCAATAGTCAAATTATGTTTAAGCAGAGGTCGTTGTTCAAAGAAAATTTTATCTATCTCATTTCTTTCATGCATATGCATATCATTTTCATGGTCTAGCAAATATTGTTCTAGTGGATCAGTAGGAGGCACAACAATAGAAGCAAGACCAATTATTTCATCCTTATTAGGTAATTCTTTCTTATGAGGTTGCCTATTAAACTTGGAAAAATTAAATTCATGAGACTCATCACCAAAGCAAACACTGACAGTTTGTTTAAGACAATCTATAGTAGCATTGACAAGGTTCAAGAAAGGTCTACCAAAGATAATGGGACAAAAGTGATCTTCTGGGGAACCAAGAACTAGAAAATCAGTAGGGTATTTTATTTTCCCACACAAGACTTCAAAATCTCAAACAATCCCAAGTGGTGTCATGGTGTCTCAATTGGCAAGTTTAATAGTAACATCTATGTCTTCTATTTCAGCGGGTGCTATGTCATTCATAATTTCTTGGTATAAGGTAAAAGGAATAGCACTAACGTTAGCACCTAAGTCACATAAACCATGATAACAGTGATCTCCTATTTTAACTGAGACAACGGACATGCCAACAATAGGTCTATGTTTATTTTTTTCATCGGGTTTAGCAATTCTAGCAGCTTCATCACAGAAGTAAATAACATGCACATCAATATTTTCTACCAAGAGATCCTTAACCATTGCAACACTAGGTTCTACTTTGATTTGTTCAGCAGGTTTAGGTGCTCTAATATTACTTTTATTGACCATGGTTGAAACCTTAGCATGTCCCTTTATCCTAACAGGGAAAGGTGATTTTTCAATATAAGCAGTAGGAACAACTAGGTCAACGTTGTAAATAATAGTTTCATCCTTAACCACAACCGGTTCTTTAATTTCTTCTTTAATAGGTGGATGATATTTAAACCACTTCTCCATGGGGAGATCAACATGAGTAGCAAATGATTCACAGAAAGAGGCTACTATCTCAGAGTCAAGTCCATATTTAGTGCTAAACTTGTGAAAAGCATCGGTATTCATAAAAGATTTAACACAAACAAACTTAAGCTTAATACCTGACTCTTTACCTTCGTCGAGTTCCCAATCTTCAGAGTTGCGTTTAATTCTTTCTAACAGGTCCCACCTGAATTCAATAGACTTCTTCATAAAAGAACCAGTACAAGAAGTATCGAGCATGGATTGATCATCATGAGAAAGCCGAGCATAAAAATTCTGAATGATAATTTCTCTAGAGAGCTCATGATTGGGGCATGAATATAACATTGACTTAAGCCTCCCCCAAGCTAGAGCGATACTTTCTCCTTCACGAGGCCAAAAGTTATATAGATATATATATATATATATATATATATATATATATATATATATATAATTCTGATCACGATGAACTAGATGCATAGGATAATTTTTTTGGTGAAATTCCAATTTCAATAGATTCCAGTTCCAAGATCCAATATCATCGCATAGCCTATACCATGCCAATGCTTTTCCCTTCAAAGATAAAGGGAAAACCTTCTTCTTAGCTTCATCTCTAGGTAAACCTGCAAGCTTAAATAATCCACAAATTTCATCTACATATATCAAGTGCATATCAGGAAGTTCAGTTCCATCTCCTGCATAAGGATTAGCTAGCAGTTGTTCTATCATACCCGAAGGAATTTCATAACCAATATTTTCAGTAGGTGCTGTAGGTTGAGGGATAACTAATTGTGGTTCCGGTCGAGGTGAAGATACCCCGAAGAAACCCCTCAAAGGATTGTTCTCCATAGTAACAAGTGACAATAAATTTCAGCACATAGTAATAATTTTTCCTTACCAATTTCCACTTACCAAGAGCGCTTCACTCCCTGGCAACAGCGCCAGAAAAGAGCCTTGATGACCCAAAAGTATAGGGGATCAATCGTAGTCCTTTCGATAAGTAAGAGTGTCGAACCCAACAAGGAGCAGAAGGAAATGACAAGTGGTTTTCAACAAGGTATTCTCTGCAGGCACTGAAATTGTCGGTAACCAATAGTTTGATAGCAAGATAATTTGTAACGAGCAAGTAATAGTAACGGTAAATAAAGTGCAGCAAGGTAGCCCAATCCTTTTGTGGCAAAGTATAGGCCAAAACGGTCTCTTATGATAAGCAAAGCGTTCTTGAGGGTACACGGGAATTTCATCATATCACTTTCATCATGTTTGTTTGATTCGTGTTCGCTACTTTGATAATTTGATATGTGGGTGGACTGGTGCTTATGTGCTATTCTTACTTGAACAAACCTCCTACTTATGATTAACCCCCTTGCAAGCATCCGCAACTATGAGGAAAGTATTAAGATAAAATCTAACCATAGCATTATACTTTTGGATCCAAATCGGTCCCTTATGGAATAGCGCATAAACTAGGGTTTAAGCTTCTGTCACTCTAGCAACCCATCATCTAATTACTACTCCACAATGCATTCCTGTAGGCCCAAATATGGTGAAGTGCCATGTAGTCGACGTTCACTTGACACCACTGAGGGAATCACAACATACATATCATCAAAATATCGAACACATATCAAGTTCACATGATTATTTGCAACATGACTTCTCCCGTGACCTCAAGAACAAAAGTAACTAATCACAAATAATAATCATGCTCAAGATCAGAGAGGTATTAATTAGCATAATGGATCTGAACATATAATCTTCCACCAAATAAACCATATAGTAATCAACTACAAGATGTAATCAAAACTACTAGTCACCCACAAGCACCAATCTAAGGTTCTGGTACAAAGATTGAACACAAGAGATGACCTAGGGTTTGAGAGGAGATGGTGTTGTTGAAGATGTTGATGGAGATGACCCTCCCAAAGATGGGAGAGTTGTTGGTGATGACGATGACGATGATTTCCCCCTCTGGGAGGGAAGTTCCCCCGGCGGAATCGCTCCGCCGGAGGGCAAAAGTGCTCCTGCCCAAGTTCCGCCTCGAGACGGTGGTGCTTCGTCTCGAAAGTCCTCTCCTTATTTTTTCTAGGTCAAAATGACTTATATACCAGAAGAGGGGCACCGGAGGTGGGCCGAGGAGGGCACAACCCACCAGGGCGCGCCTGGCGCGCCCAGGTGGGTTGTGCCCACCTGGTGGGCCCCCTCTGGTAGGTATTTGCTCCAATAATTCTTAAATAATCCATAAAAAATCTCCGTGAAGTTTCAACTTATTTGGAGTTGTGTAGAATAGGTAGCTCGGACGTGCTTTTTCTGGTCCAGAATTCCAGCTGCCGGTATTCTCCCTCTTTGTGTAAACCTTGCAAATTATGAGAGAAAAGGCATTAGAATTACTCCCAAAAACATTTATTATGCATAAAAACATTATAAATAATAGTAGGTTAACATGATGCAAAATGGACGTATCATGCTACTCTTTATAAATCTAAATTTTTTGCCATACTTAAACATTGCTATGAAAACTATTCTTCCAATGCTTATGTTAAACCATATATTGACGACTCCTCCGCTGTCCAAGAAGAGACTAATATTTTGCAAGAAACTATGGAGGAAGAAATTGCTGAAGCTGTGAGCTCATTAGATGAAAAAGATGATGAGGACAGCGAAGAACAAAAGGAGGAAGAGCGGATTAGCTACCCGTGCCCACCTTCTAATGGGAGTAACTCTCCAACTCATACAATGTTTAATGTCCCTTCATTCTTACCGAAGGACGAATGCTATGATCCCTTGGATTCGTTTGAAATATCCCTTTTTGATGAAATTGATGATTGTTATGCTTGCGGCCATGATGCCAATATGAATTATGCTTATGGATATGGACTTGCTATAGTTCCTTATGTTAAAAATGAAATTGTTGCTATTTCACCCATGCATGATAGTCCTATTATCTTTTTGAATTCTCCCAACTACACTATATCGGAGAAGTTTGCTCTTATTAAGGATTATATTGATGGGTTGCGTTTTACCATTACACATGATGATTTTGATGAATATAATATGCATGTGCTTGCTGCTCCTACTTGCAATTATTATGAGAGAGGAACTACATCTCAACCTCTCTATGTTTCCAACACGATAAAATTGCAAGAAACTGCTTATGCTATGCATTGGCCTTTACTTGATGTGCATGAATTGTTCTTTTATGACAGGCCAATGCATAGGAAGAGAGTTAGACTTCATCATTGCATGATATATGTTGCTTTGTGCTCACTACTAAATTATAAATTATTGCTAATTAAAATTGGCTTTGATATACATTGGGATCCGAGTGGATCGATTACTTGAGCACTTTATGCCTAGCTTAATGGCTTTAAAGAAAGCGTTGCCAGGGAGACAACCTGGAAGTTTTAGAGAGTCATTTTATTTTGTTGTGTGCTTTTATAAAGTTAAAAAAATAAAAATAAAGAGGGGAACCTAAAACTTTTTCAAAAAGAAAAGTGAAAGTGAGAGAGACTAGCATTGTTAAAGTGGGAGCTAGCCTTGAACTTTGTTCATGCCATGGAAACTTTGTGAACCTTGATTACAGAAACTTTTCAATAAAAATAATTATCCCCTTGTACAAATCCATTGTATTACAAAAGTAATGTGCTAAGATTTGCCTTTGGGATGATTAGATTGCTTGTTTTGTATGTGCGTTGCAAAAACGGAAACTTTGGCTATAGTGCGTGAATTTACATTTTTTACTAGAATGTCAAAAGTTTCTGAAATTTTTACACAGTACTGCTTGTAAAATGTTTATTTTGTCCTAAATTTTCAGAATTTTTGGAGTTACAGAAGTATGGTCAAAGTTCAGATTGCTACAGACTGTCCTATTTTTGACAGATTCTGTTTTTGATGCATTGTTTTGCTTATTTTGATGGAACTATGGAGTGTACTGGTGGTATAAGCCATGGAGAAGTTAGAATACAGTAGGGATAATGCAAAAATAAAATTTGAATGGGTTTGCAACAGTACTTAGAGTAGTGATTTGCTTTATTATACTAACGGATCTCACCAGGGTTTTGTTAAGTTTTGTGTGGATGAAGTGTTCAAGGATCGAGGAGGTCTCGATATGAGGGGAAGGAGGAGAGGCAAGAGTTCAAGATTGGGGATGCCCAAGGAACCCCAAGTAAATATTCAAGGAGACTCAAGCGTCTAAGCTTGGGGATGCCCGAGAAGGCATCCCATCTTTCTTCAACAAGTATCGGTATGTTTCGGTTTTTATTTTGTTCACGTGATATGTGTAAATCTTGGAGCGTTGTGTGCTTTTTATTTTTATTTTAGTAATGCACCATGCTGGTATGAGATAGTCCTTGGTTGATTTATAGAATGCTCATTGCACTTCACTTATATCTTTTGAGTATGGCTTTATAGAATGCTTCATGTGCTTCACTTATATCATTTGAAGTTTGGATTGCCTGTTTCTCTTCATATAGAAAACTGTTATTTGGAGAATGCTCTTTTGCTTCACTTATATTTATTAGAGCGTGTGCAAGTCTTTTGTAGAAAGAATTAAACTCTCATGTTTCACTTATATCTATTTAGAGAGTCAACAGGAATTGGCCATTCACATGGTTAGTCATAAAATCCTACATAAAACTTGTGGATCATTTAATATGATATGTTTGATTCCTTGCAATAGTTTTGTGATATAGAGATGATAATATGTGGGAGTTACTAGTAAATGGTTGTGGTTAGTAAGAATATTGGTGTTATGGTTTGTGATTCCCGAAGCATGCACGTACAGTCTCTCGTTATGCTAAGAAGTTGGAGCATGATTTATTATTGATTGTCTTCCTTATGAGTGCCGGTCGGGGACGAGCGATGGTCTTCTCCTACCAATCTATCCCACTAGGGGCATGCATAGTAGTACTTTGCTTTGAGGGCTAATAAGCTTTTACAATAAGTATGTGAGTTCTTTATGACTAATGTGAGTCCATGGATTATACGCACTCTTACCTTTCCGCAATTTGCTAGCCTCTTCGGTACCTTGCATTGCCCTTTATCACCTCGAGATGTGGTGTAAACTTCGCAGGTGCATAAAAACCCCGTGATATGATACGCTCTATCACACATAAGCCTTATTATATCTTCCTCAAAACAACCACCATACCTACCTATTACGGCATTTCCATAGCTATTCTGAGATATATTGCCATGCAACTTCTACTGTTCCGTTTTTAAGACTTGAGCATTCATTGTCATATTTCTTTGCATGATCGTAAGATAGCTAGCATAATATTTCCATGGCTTCTCCATTTTTTTATATCTTTGCTATGCTAGATCATTGCACATCCCGGTACAACGCCAGAGGCATTCATATAGAGTCATACTTTGTTCTAGGTATCGAGTTGTAAGTAAATAGAAGTGTGATGATCATCATTATTCATTATTAGAGCATGTCCCAGTTAGGAAAGGATGATGGAGACTATGATTCCCCGACAAGTCGGGATGAGACCCCGAACAAAAAAAAAGAAAAAAAGTGAGGCTAAAAAGAGCCCAAGAAAAAAAGAAAAACAATGAGAGCAAAAGAGAGAAGGGCCATGCTAATTCCACACTTGTTCTTCAGAGTAGCACCTTGTTTTTCATATAGAGAGTCTCCTATGTTGTAACTTTCATATACTAGTGGGAATTTTTCATTATACAGTTAGATGCACACCCACTCAGTTTTCAGTTTGAGTTTTCATACACTTACAGCTCTTAGTGCATCCGTTGCATGGCAATCCCTACTCCCATTGATATCAATTGATGGGCATCTCCATAGCCCGTTGATTAGCCACGTCGATGTGAGACTTTCTTACTTTTTTTGTCTTATCTATGTTTACCCCTATCATCATACTCTATTCCACCCATAGTGCTATGTCCATGGCTTGCGCTCATGAATTGCGTGGGGGTTGAAAAAGCTGAAGCGTGTTAAAAAGTATGAACCAATTGCTCGGCTTGTCATCGGGGTTGTACATGATAAATACTTTGTTTTAAGAAGATGGAGCATGACAAGACTATGATTTTGTAGGGATATCATTCTTTAGCATTGATACATTGAAAGACATGATTGTTTGTTGGGATGCCTGGGTATTGATGTCTTTATGTCAAATTATAGACTATTGCTTTGAATCACTCATGTCTTAATATTCATGCCATGATTAGCTATATGATCAAGATTATGCTAGGTAGCATTCCACATCAAAAATTATCTTTTTATCTTTTACCTACTCGAGGACGAGCAGGAATTAAGCTTGGGGATGCAGATACGTCTCCGTCGTATCTATAATTTTTGATTGTTCCATGCCAATATTATACAACTATCACATACTTTTGGCAACAATTTATATGGTTTATTGGACTAACATATTGATCAAGTGCCCAGTGCCAGTTCCTGTTTGTTGGATGTTTTTTGTTTCGCAGGATATCCATATCAAATGAAGTCCAAACAAGATAAAAATTTACAAACAATTATTTTGGAATATATGTGATTTTTGGGAGGTGGAATCAACGCAAACAGAGGCCAACGGCCTCCACTACCCACCAGGGCACGACCTACCCCCCTGGCGCGCGGTGGTGCCTAGTGGGCACCTTGTAAGTCAGTTGGGCTCTTCTTCGGCCGCAAGGAAGCTTACATCCAGAAAAAAAATCGTGTTAAAATTTTAGTGCAATTGGAGTTACGAATCTCCGGATATTTAAGAAACGGTGAAGGGCCAGAAAACAGGAACACGAAACAGAAGAGAACATAGAGATAGATCCAGTCTCGGAGGGGCTCTCGCCTCTCCACTACCATGGAGGCCATGGACTAGAGGGGGAACTCTCCGCCCATCTAGGGGGGAGCCCAAGGAAGAAGAGGGAGAGGGGCTCTCTCCCCCTCTCTCCCGATGGCGCCGGAGTGCCGCCGGGGCAAAGATCATGACGATGATCTACATCAACAATATTGCTACCGTCAACACCAACTTTCTCCCCCTCTATGAAGCGGTGTAACCTCTCTATTCCCACTGCAGTTCTCTACATAAACATGGTGCTCAACACTATATATTATTATCCAATGATATGTGGTTATCCTATGATGTTTGAGTAGATCTGTTTTGTCCTATGGGTTGATTGATGATCATGATTGGTTTGAGTTGTATATTTTATTTTGGTGATGTCCTATGGTGCCCTCCGTGTCGCGCAAACGTGAGGGATCCCCGCTGTAAGGTGTTGCAATACGTTCATGATTCTCTTATAGCTGGTGGCGAGAGTGACAGAACCTTATACCCGAGTAAGGGGGTTGTTGCATATGGGAGTAAAGAGGACTTGATACTTAATGCTATGGTTGGGTTTTACCTTAATGATCTTTGGTAGTTGCGGATGCTTGCTAGAGTTCCAATCATAAGTGCATATGATTCAAGTACCAAAAGTATGTTAGCTCATGCCTCTCCCTCATATAAAATTGCAACAATGATTACCGGTTTAGTTATCAATTGCCTAGGGACAAATAACTTTCTTGTGTGACAAAAGCTTTCTACTAAACTACTAAATTTATTATCTTGCAATTTATTCTTAGTTTTACTCTCGCAAAGTACTTCTAGTTTTATTCTTGTTCTAGGTAAAGCAAATGTTAAATGTGCGTAGAGTTGTATTGGTGGTCGATAGAACTTGAGGGAATATTTGTTCTACCTTTAGCTCCACGTTGGGTTCGACACTCTTATTTATCAAAAAAGGCTACAAACAATCCCCTATACTTGTGGGTTATCACATACCTTGGGGCGACCCGTCCTATGTTTGAGAAGGCAGTGGGTGTTCTACCACAGGGTTTGCAGGTAAGGCTCTACCTAAGGCTATGTTGTTTCGGAGATCTCTTGTGCTTGTTATAATTTTTTTGCTTAAAGGCAAATTAAACTTCCGTATATGGGAGTAGCCACTAAGGCTTGATATGGGCACTTGTGACCGTATCGAGGCTTGCAATGTTAATAAAAATGATGCCCTTGACAGAGCACTCGGGAGAATAATGACCAACTATCCGACGTGCTTTCCCGGACAGAAGGGAAGTTGAACGCTGCTCTGTTTGATGTAGAGCATGTGAAAAATTCATGAGAGAAGCACACGATAAGTGCCTCCATTTCACATGGCATTCTTTTTGTGGAGATCCTTGGGCCATGTGACAACATGTTGTATTGTAGCAGCAGAAGCCCGTGGTCACCTGGAAAGGGATGTTAAACAGGCCCGCGAAGATTTGCACTATGCGGAGTCGCAGCGTCAGGCTGGCCATCATGTGTTAACCTAGAGGAGGGAAGATGCAAATGCACTCAGGGTCGAAAATGCCCGACAGGCTCAGGAGATCGAGAATCTGAAAGCTCAACTAGCCTCCGCCAAGGCCAAAGATCGACAAACAAGTGAAGCAATATTTGGTAACCTTTTTTTTTCATTTTAAGATGGTTTCCTGGTTGTAGGATTGCTAGATGTGATCGGCAGGCTGGTATGCATTTCCTGGTAGTTTCCCTGGCCGGTGAGCCCCTTGAGGCTACTGACCCGTTGCCTGAAGACGCCGTAACTCATCTATTCGTGGTGCATGAAAGTGCACGAAAGGAGATGAAGGGAGTGTTTAAGGCTTTATGGCCCGAGGAGGAACAGGTGCCCAAAAACATGTCGGTCCTTGCCGAGCATCTTAAGAGGGCTTGACGCCAGATATAGGCTTGGAAGATATCGGCATGTCGTGAAGGAGCAAGGGAGGCCTAGGCCATGGTCAAGACGCGGTACACCGGCGTGGATACAACACATCTGGCCGAGGTAGGGCCCATAGGGCCTGATGGGGAAGAAATGCCCCCAAGCCTGGTATATGATAATGTCATGCCTGCCGCTTTCTATTCTCAGAAAGATTGTGCCCTAGATGCCTTAATAGATGAGCTGGACCAAGTGTAGTTAAGTAATTTTGTATGACTCTATGTATCAAAGTACTCCGCATCATTAATGAATCAATCTACCCGTCCAAACTCTATCAACCGGCCATCAGCTTCTACCTCCTCATTCAGTGGCCGAGGATTGTCCCTTACTGCTGGTTGAACTAGTCGGACCAAAAACTTCGGGTGACAAGGCAATCTGGCTATATGGTTCGAAAGACAAGAGTGGGGCAAGAGTTATGTTATATTACTACTTAATGTAAGAAACATCTTTTGAGAAAAATAGTTCTTCCAACAGTTCCTATTCTCGGGTGATTATGGCAAGCACTTGTATCCGAAGATGAGTGGCCTTAGAGGTAAAGCCCCTGGTCGGGGTTTGAAAGACCCCCTCCACTCTACTCCTATGTCATGGCCGACCAATTTGTATGTTTAAAAATGCTAGCTTTCGACTTTATCCGTCTGAGGTACTGCTCCGGGTGACCTAGGAGTAATAATCACAGTAGTGCTCCATTTGCCCCTTAGCCGAATAATCGAGCAACCTAGCTTGGCCAAATCATAAGTCAAATCGGTGCATATTTTTTCTTTAAGGACGATAGGACAGAAGAAATGGAGAAGACACACATTTTCAAAGAACATGCTATATTTTGGCACAGCCCTCAAGGAAAGACATATAAAGATGCCCCCGGGGTGGACGGAAAGCAAAGTAATGCTAAATGCTAGAAAAATGGTATGTACATGGGAAGAAGATGCTTGAATTTTGAACTGTAGGAAACGTCAGAGCAGTGCATCATTCCAGGGGTTCGGCTCTAAATGCCCGGCCGTCAGATCTTAGATTTGATAGACACCTCCAATGAGGACCTGGTGGATGATAAATGGCCCATCCCATTTTGGTGAGAGTTTATGCTCCTGTTTCTCTAGGTGGAGCCTCATGACCAGATATCCTATGTTGAATTCCTTCACGCGGATTTCCTCGCTGTGATAGCGTCTTGCTTGTTGCTGATAAAGTGCAGAACATGCCCGGGCTATGTTGCGTTCCTCTTCCAGGGCGTCTAAGGCATCTTGCCGGTCTAGCTCGGCCTCCCGTTCCTCGTACATGCATACCCGAGGTGCATCATGGATTATGTCGCAAGCGAGTACTGCCTCGGCGCCATGCACCATAAAGAATGGGGTGTACCCAGTAAATCGATTTGGCATGATGCGCAACCCCCATAGGACGAAATCGAGTTCCTCTACCCACTTGCAGTATGGTTCTTTAAGGGAGCATACTAGCCTTGGCTTAATACTACTGAGGATCAGTCCGTTGGCACGTTCTAGCTGCCCATTTGACCGCGGGTGATAGATTGACACATAGTCGAGCTTTATGCCCATCTTTGTGCGCCATGCTTTGACCTCTTTGGCCGTCAAGTTTTTCCCTTGTCTGTTATAATACTTTGGGGGATACCGTAATGGTGTACTACCCTAGAAATGAACTCAATTACCGGGACTACTCCAGCCGAGGTGACTGGTTTTCCTATGATCCACTTTGGTAAACTTCTGATGTGGGGTGGAACCCTAATGGCTAATCTATCATGATTTGGAGGGGCATTCCCGAAGAACACGATGAACACAAGAGAGGGAGACACTCAAATCAATGAGATCCAATCACACATGTGGTAAATCCAGATATACAAAGTGGGAAATACAAGATCCAAAGTCAACAAGGGATGATACACGGTAAGTAGTTCATCCCAATCTATGAGGAAAGAGGTCGTGAATCCTTGGGGGGGATCTTCCCTCAAAAGGGGTCTTGAATTCACTTGGGGAATCTTCTCCTAGGAGGTCTCGGTCTCCATAGGAGTTGGGGGATAAGTGGATGAGTAAAGCTCTATCTCTAATGAGCTATTCCTTTGCTAACCCTAGATGGAGATGGGAGAGGTCTATATATAGTGCTAGTACAAGTTAGGACGAATGGATGGTTACATGGGCCTTCGGCCCGTTCACTGCGCATAGGTAGGTGCTGGATGTCCGGGCAGGGGACCGGATGTCCGGGCCTTCACGTCGGGCCGGATGTCTGGGCTGGCTTCAGTGGCGTTCGGTTGCTATCTGGACAGGAGGGGCCGGATTTCCGGGATGGCGCCGGATGTCCATGCCAGGCCAGATGTCTGGGTCGTGTAGCTGTGGGGCTGCTGTGCTGCTGTTGTTGTTGTGGTCTCCAGGGGCCGGATGTCTGGGTCCTGTAGACTTTCTCCGGTTCTTTTCATCGGTCCTCTTCATCCATGTACTTGGGGACTTTTCCATCATCATGAGCATCTCCAAGAGGGCGTTCTTCATACCTAATTACACATAACATTCTGGCTTTAGGTAGTAGCCATTTCTCATGTGGGTTATACAGAATATCACTAAGGAGAGATGCCACATCGGTCTCGAGAGCTCTTGCATGTGCTCATGTCATCGGTCCACTTGGCACTTGGGGGGACGTAGGTAGGTCCATGGGGATGACCGTAGGATGCTCCGCTTCCCAACGAAAACTGGTAGTTGAATGTCTTTCTCAATTGTTTGCCTTGTATCTTGATGCACCTTCTTGAGATAGCTTGCTCATGCATTCACGTCCATGTTGATGCGCTCTTGTAGAGGTAGCGGCAGAATGTCCAATGGGGACAATGGATTGAATTCGTAGACGACTTCGAAGAGGGACTTGCCGGTAGTTGAATGTCTTGCTCGATTGTAGGCGTACTTAGCGATGAGTAAACATTCCTCCCACTCCTTGATGTTCTTCTTGATCAACACGCGGAGGAGATTTGATAGCGTCTGGTTGGTGACCTCCGTTTGGCCGTCGGTTTGTGGATGGTATGCTGGAGAGAAGAGTAGCTTGATTCCTAGCTTGACGCATAGGGTCTTCCAAAAGTAGCTAAGGAACTTGACATCACGGTCCGACACAATTGTCTTAGGCACTTCATGTAGATGCAAGATTTCCCTACAAAAGAGATTTGCAACATGTGAAGCATCGTCTATCTTGTTACATGGAATAAAGTGTGCCATCTTAGAGAAATAGTCCAAACAAATACCGAATGTTTTTCATTTTGAGTTCTAGGAAAACCAAGCACAAACTCAGTACTAATATCTTCCCATGGGTGATACGGAATAGGAAGTGGCATATAGAGACCATGGGATTGAGCTTTAGACTTAGCTTTGCGACATGTAGAGCACCAGTTGGTGTAGCGTGAGACGTCACTAAACATCTTGGGCCAAAAGTAGTTCTTGGAGAGCGTAGCGGATGTCTTTTCGCGTCCAAAGTGTGCCATAAGTCCTCCGCTGTGAGCTTCTTGCAAAAGCAACAAACGAAGAGAAGACTCGGGGATACAAAGCTTGTTAGCTCTCATTAGATAATCATCCTTTATATAATATCGCTCCAAAGTGTTACGCGTTAGACATTTTGCATAAGGAATGGAAAATGAAACATCATGCGCATACACATCTTTTATGTGCCCAAATCCTATGACATTCAATTCAAGTTGAGTTACAAGCATGCACGTGCGGGAAAGAGCGTCCACCACAGCATTTTCCTTACCTTTGATATACTTGATAACATAAGGAAATGACTCAATGAACTCACTCCATTTGGCATGTCTCTTACTCAATTTCATTTGACCTTTAAGGTATTTAAACATATCATGATCCGTATGGATGACAAATTCACGAGGATGAAGATAATGCTCCCACACATGCAAGACTCTCACTAAAGCATATAACTCTTTGTCATAAATGGGGTAGTTAAGTTGCGCTCCGGGAAGTTTCTCGCTGAAGTATGCGATTGAGCGCTTCTCTTGCATCAACCCACTTCCCATGCCATTACCACTAGCGTCGCAATGCACTTCGAAAGTTTTATCAAAATTGGGCAATTCGAGTAATGGAGCATGTGTAAGCAAATACTTAAGCTCATGAAATGCGGTATCTTGGGATGGTCCCCAAACAAATGATGCATTCTTCTTACTCAATTCATGCAATGGTGATGCAATAGTGCTAAAGTCTTAACGAATCTACGATAGAATCCAGCTAGGCCAAGGAAGCTATGCACTTGTTGCAAGTTGGTTGGTTGTGGCCAAATTTTAATAGCATCAATTTTAGCTTCATCTACATGAACACCCTTAGAAGACACAACAAAACCCAAGAAAACAAGCTTGTCAACACCAAATGGCATTTCTCCATATTAGCATAAAATCGCTCGTTTCTAAGAGTTTGCAAAATAGCCCTAAGAAGGGTGACATGATCTTATAGAGATTCGCCAAACACAAGTATATCATCAAAGTAGACCACAACACATATACCAATGTATTTGCGAAGAACATAATGCATTACACGCATGAAAGTGCTAGGTGCTTCGGATAAGCCCATAGGCATGACTAACCACTCATACAAGCCAAACTTGGTTTTGAAAGTGGTTTTCCATTCATCACCCTCTTGAATGCGAATTTGGTAATAGCCACTTTTAAGATCATTTTTTTAGAAAATGATGGCTCCACCAAGCTCATCTAGAATATCATAAAGGCGTGGAATGGGATGCCTATAGCGAATGGTGATAGCATTTATGGGACGGCAATCGGAACACATGCAAAAAGTACTATCTCTCTTAGGGACAAGAATAATCGGAACAACACAAGGACTTAAGCTCTCACGTACATGCCCATTGTCAATGAGGTGTTGTACTTGCCTTTGTATTTCCTTGGTTTCTTCGGGATTGCCGCGATATGGTGCTTTGTTCGGTTGGGGTGATCCAGGGATGAGGTCGATGCGGTGTTGGATGCCACGAAGTGGAGGTAGTACGGGAGGTAGATCATCGGGAAACACATCCGCGAACTCCTGCAACAGGTTAGACAACACTAGGGGTAGATGGTGAGAGGTGTTAGTTCTTGCCACTTCATCTTTGCATACTAGGACATAGTGAAGAAGACTCAATGGGCTCTCACACACATCTCTCATATCTCTTTTGCTGGCTAAAAGCACCAAGTTTTTCTTGTCTCTCATCGTGAAGGCACTCAATTTTGGCTTGTGGCACTCACTCTCTTTTTGGTGGCTCACTCTGTCACTATTCTCTCCACGATGGGTGGATGCTTGCTTGTCGGCGATCACTTGACTTGATGACATGGGTCGTAGCACGTACTCCTTTCCCTTCATCTTGAAGCTATAGTGATTGGTTCGCCGTTTTGGATGATGCCGCGGTCGAGTTGCCAAGGTCGTCCAAGTAGGAGGTGGCAAATGGACATGGAAACCACATCACACTCCAACGTGTCTTCGTATGCTCCAATCTTGAAGGAGACTTGAACAGTGTGCTCCACTTGAATGGTGCCGGAGTCGCTAAGACATTGGACCTTATAGAGACGAGGATGCTTCATATTCACCAATTGTAGCTTGGTACATAGCTCCTCACTTCCAAATTGTGGCAACTCCCTCTGTTAATGATGACCTTCACGGAACGTCCATTGATGCTCGCTTTGGTGTGGGAGATGTGGCAACGTTGGTCTTCAGCTTGGTGTTGAAGTGTCAAGACCTTGGAGACAACAAGAGCGGGGCTCGAATCATTGTCACAAAAGACTTGGTCATCTTCCTCTTCATTCACTTTCCGGTTAATGTCCACATGCTCAAGTTCTTCCATTTCTTCCTCACTCATGGAGTCATAGGTGTCGTCATCGTTGGCGATCATGGTGCGCCGAGTGGGGCACTCAAATGTCTTGTGTCCTCAGCCTTGGCATGTCAATCATTTGATGGAACTTGTCTTGACGGTATCATCCATTTGAGTAGATGATGATGAAGCTCTCGACTTGAGGTTTCTTGTAGTAGGAGGAGAACTTGAAGATGTTGTAGTTTTCTTCTAACTTGACTTGTCGTCGTTGCTTGGTGTAGATTTCGTCGAGGGAAGGCGTCGTAGTCGTTGAAGCTTGATTGTATGAACCATAGGTCTTCGAAGAGTACTTGGTGTACTTGTAATCATCTTGCACTTGTCGCTCCACCTTGGTATCTTGGTGCACTAGCTCGAGGAGGTTCGTGTACGGTTGGAAATCCACAATCTTCTTGATTGGATGGTTGAGTCCATTCAAGAATTGTGCCATAGTTTGCTCCTCATCTTCCGTGACATTGGCTCAGATCATGGCGATCTCCATCTCCTTGTAATACTCTTCAAGGTACTTGATGCCTTGCTTGACAAGTTGCAATTTCTTGAATATGTCATGGTTATAGTATGTGGGTACAAAGCGCGCTCGCATGACATCCTTCATTTGATTCCATGTTGTGATGGGTAGGTCACCTTTTGCTTCTCGCCGCTCAATGACTTGCTCCCACCAAATGAGGACATAGCTTGGAACTCAAGAGATGCCATGGTGATTTTCTTTTCTTCTTCATAGTTGTGTAAGCGAAAGATCTTGTCTACCTTCAATGCCCATAAAAGGTAGTCTTCGGGATCATTGCTTCCAAAGAACTTAGGCATGGTGAACTTGAGTTTGTCGTGGCGTTGTTCTTCAGTGCGTGCAGGTCTATTGTGATGGCGCTCTTGCCTTGGTTGAGGGTCTTCGACTGCTTGTTCCTCATGCTCCGCTTGATTATCTTTACGTTGAGTGCTTGGTATTCTTGCACGGTTCCTCATTTCTTGGCGCTCCTCGAGGCGTGCGGCTTCTTCTTGTCGCGCTCGTCGGATGGCCTCTTCTTGTTCCCGGTTGCGTGCGAAGATGGCTTGGGTTGCATCATTTAGAGCATGTTGGGCTTCAAGGGCTTGTTCGTCATGGCATTGTAGCTCTTGTCAAAGGGCGCCGCCATCTTGGTTTACTTGGTAAGTATTGGAGCTTGCTCTTGTTCCATGGGATCGTTTGCTTGGCGACGATGTCATTCACATTGCCAAAGGCGGTCTTGTAAACCGTTGCCATGAAATGGGTTTTGTGGAGCTTGACGATCCTCATGAGCTTGACGATGATGCAAACGAGGTCCTGAGTTACTTGAATCTGAAGATGTATCCGAAGAGTGTCGGCTTGACTTGCGCCGTCCGGATGATGATGATGACGATGTTGTCGAGGAACGATTGATCAACAAGGCGTGGATGCCATCCATTTGGGTTGCCAATTTGGTGTCGAGCTCTTCCATGTGATTGGAAAGCTTGTTGTCGAGGTAGTCTCTTGTTTGTTCTTTGTATTGTCTCATGTCGGTGGCGAGTTGATCGATGTGGTTGCTCAATGCTTCGTTCTCTTGGTGCAAAGCTCTATGCATGCTGAATAATTGATTCTTGGTGACCTAGTTGTTGGGCTTCTTATCTTGCTCAATGAAGAGTGGGTTGGTAGAAGTACTTAGCCTATCCATCATCTCAGGAAAATATGTGAGTGGAAGAAAGGAAAGAACTAGACCAAATGTACCTTATCCAATGTTGAAGATGGATAAAAAATCACCCAATGTAGTATTATGGAAGTAACACAATTGGTATCGGATCTTGTCGATTCTCACACCTACACAAGTAAAGCTTTTGGAGGTGCTTGGTGAGGATGGTGGCACAAAATTTATGCAATTGTTAGCAAGATTCAATAATGTTGAAAGAGATTCAAAATTTCACAAGTGAAACAAGTAGATCAATAGCAATATGTGGCACACGGAAACACACACACACGGATAGATAAAATGGGGTCGTGATACCAAGGAACGAGCTCAAAATGTGGAATCCACGGAAAATGCTCTTGTTGCACAACTCCACAGAGACACTAGCACGATTGCTCAATAGGCAAGATACGAGACTTGTGCACAACCTATAAGAGACAAAACATATCGACTTTCTATCCCATGTATGCGATGTATGTATGGCTCCCGGTGATTATCTCACGATGATCCAAGATGACAATTTGGTATGCAATGTGGCGATGTTATGGCTATTTCTTACACGCTCTTTCTTTCCTTGTTGCTTAAAAGCTTTCTCTCTTTCTCCCTTTTCCTTTGGCCACTTGTGCGAAATTTTCGAACCAAGGTAGCAATGATGTATATGCAGGAACAATTGATAACACAAGAGATGATACGATGATATATGCATGTAATGGAAGGTGTGGATCGATTATCACTAAAGTGCACAAGTAACCTTGCCCAGCAATACTCAAATGGCTAGTCTCGATAGGAAAGTGATGCAAAAATGGGCTCCGGGTTAACAATGCAATGGCAAGTGAGAATGTACGAAGATGTCATCCAGGTTACCGTCGGTGGTTTGTCATTTGTAAGCAAGGGCGGATGATGATGAAGTGGTCATTTGTCATAGCCCTAGAATTTTGGGTGGAATTAAATGCATTAGAAGCATTCATGCATCATGTTAAATTCAAATGAAATTGAATTGAGGAAATTTGCAGCCTCAGAAATTTTAACAAAAGGGAAAAGAACCCTGGAAAATTGCATTCAATGCTTACCAAAATGTTCTTATTAATTGTTTGATATTTTTGGTTTGCTGCACATTTTGGTAAACATTGAATGCAATTTTCCAGGGTTCTTTACCCTTTTGTTAAAAAAATTGAGGCTACAATTTTCCTCAATTCAATTTCATTTGAATTTAACATGATGCATGGATGCTTCTAATGCATTTAATTACACCCAAAATTCTAGGGCTGTGACAACTCACCCCCACTAAACAAGAATCTCGTCCCGAGATTCAAGACGTAGGGTAAGAGGAAGAGGGGTCACAAAACTATCACAATCTTCTCGATCCAACTGCCCTTCTCAAATATGTTGATTCATTCCATCATGTTGATCTTGACGTCTTGCTCTAAGAACTTCATCCAACACGACAACGAGAAGAAAGGGAACTCTAAAGAATCGATCTTCTCGAAGATCAAGCAACACATGATCAACTCACGGAGGGAGAAGTAAGAACACCTCTTGAGTTGAGACAGAAAACACACATTAGGAGCAATGGAAAGAAATAGATTGACGAGGGTTTCAATTTGGTAGGCAACAATTCCACACTTAAGTAGATAGTGAATAAATGTCAAAGTAGCGAGGAGATAGATTGCCACAATTCCATAATGGGGCACCTTAGGGGAGGTGGCTCATGGAATTATTCCCTTAAGTGGCAATAATAATTAATTTTGATACAGAGTACATCGAAACTCTCTATACCAGACTAAGGCAATGCACAAACATCATTTAGAGGAGTTCGAAGAAATGGCATACTCAGAATGAAATGGAAACTATGCTTATAGAACAATCGGAAAATGGAAGGCACATTCGAACTGATACGGAGGATATAACCCAGTAACTGACCGTGCTTTTGAGAACTTGAACAATTCCATATTCATCGGTGTCTTACCAGCATCTATGCGAGGACCTAGGTGACACCTCATACCACCACGATGAATATAGATGGAGGATGCCGGTGCAAAGGAAGACAACACTTTCTCAGATTTTACCTTGACTAGGCCAAGGAACAGAATCTGGATGATCGACCGAGAGACATTTAGCACTTCGCTTCTAAAGTTCTCTTTGATGTTTTGGCGTAACCCAGGTATAGATACTGCTCGGTATCTAGAACATCAAGTAAAGGTCGGACTTCGGAAACACAAAGGATCCATAAGGAACAACTTTGGGGATAAGCCATAAGAAATCCTCACGGGAAAGTGGATGATATCTTGACTCAGCAAGATGGCCACTACATTGACTTACCGAGATTACAGGGAAACCAAGATAAAAAATCTTTGAAATGTCCCAACCATCATATCTGCCTAAGATTCAGATCTTGTTGACGTCAAGTTATACTACACTCAGCATGTCTAAAAAAAAGTTTGCAACACAAATCGACGAGATGACTTTGCGAGATTCTCGGGAAATGAACTACAGCAGCAACTCCAAAATATGAGCAAGTTTGCAAGACACACATGAACGCACTGTCCAAGACAAGGGTGACCACATAAAAGTCCTACCGCAAAACACTACCGAGTTCTGGTTGGGAACCATCATCAAGGATATCAAAGTCTCGTGCACTTAAATTAGACTTCTTTTCCTTTAACAAATCAATCAGTGGCTTGGTGTGCTATTAATACATATGGAATGAAGGTAGCTAATCTGTCAAACCACATCATACTTCACACATGCATGACTGACTTGGGATGATTCCAGAGGAAGCAAAACAACTTTCTCGAATTCATGGCGGCAATTTGCATCAAATGCACATGAACTTAGGGGAAGTCACTTCTCACATAAAGACATCTACTTCATGAGCTAACACAAAGATGATGCTTACAAAAGTTTCCAGTGCTAGCTTTAATGTTCAACATGAATCATGAAGAAGGTAAAATGTTGTTGATGGGCTCACAATAAGTCATCGAGATTTCCATATATATGGAATTCCATAATTATATGAACAAGGTGATAGCATTGGTCAGACCAAAAGATATAATAGTGTAATGCTCGAGGAACATCCACGAGTAAAACAACATTACGAAAATCGTCGGTTCTGATTTTGATTTGATGATAGCCCACACTCAAATTTAAAGATTGGATAAGACGATAGATCCAACAATTGATCACGAGGATCAATCAATGAAGATATCATCTTTCTACAACACACACACGCACAAAAGATATCCCTTTAGAATGAACTAAGTTAGGCAAAGCTTTTATCTTCCAACTCTCCAAATTGTTGTTTAGCTTAGCCAACTAGCTCAAGAGTATCCGACACATATTCTTGGAGAAGGGGTGGTTTATAAGAAAACCAACTTGATCATGAGCTCAACATAACGGTCAGGGGACAACCTAGTGATACTTCCGGGAAGACATCCGAAAACTCGGGAACCACAAATATGTTATTGGGCTCGAGAAAAATCTTGCTTTTCAGGGCAAGATGATATGATCAAAAGAGCAAGGGATTAACACAATTCTAACTCATCAATCGAAGAGTGCACCATGGAAAATGGACTAGGTAGCACGATCAATCTTAGAATGGCGATTCAATAACCAACATGCTGAGAATGAGTTTACCGTCCATTAACTACCATGCAACAGGGTTGCTAGGAGTATTGATTTCACACAGCATGGTTCACTTATCGGCATTCCGGCTATAATAACACAGAGACGAAGAAATGAATGATGATGGCGAGAAGTATCACTGCATCAAGAATTCATAAGAGGTTGTGTAATTCACATGACATTCTTGACATAAGACAGTAATACTCCAGGGTAGAACAGATTAGAAGCTGGATTGGCATTCAGATCTACGGAATACAACTGCTTGATCCAATTCAAGAAATGGATGAGGTGCTGGAGTTTGTTTCTCCTTGTCATTCCAGAATACAATGGCTTGACGGAGCACAAGAGTAAAAGGCATCGATGAACACGAATGCACAAGTACTCCTGACTATCAACTGATAGAATAGGGTCGGAATACAACTACAAAGGGAACAACTCAAAGGAGCACATGATTTCCTGAGTTGTGAATGCATAGATTAGCACGTCGAACAAAGTTCAACATATTTCTTCTTGATAACCCATGCAGAAAAGTAGATTGGCAGAGTCACAACTATAGAATGGAGAACTCATCAAGAGCACTCTTATTGTGTTCTTTTGGTTTGAAAGAACTTCTACCGAGGATAGTTCATGGTATTGGAAGAATGATATACCACGGACCTCGAAGACTATCACAAAGGTTTCTGATATCCTAAAGGAACAAACAAACACTATCAATATGAAGTAAGTAGAGTGAATCTTGGGTTCAAGAACCCAGAAATGGAATACCTACTAACTAAATAACATCACGAGATGCTTTCGAGAATGGTGGTCAGAATCATCACACTGAGAACACAACACAAGGTTGGGTTACTAGGTGGTTCTCTAAGATATCCTAGTTGCATAATAATAGCGTCAACATATGTGTCGAGGCAATGGAGTACCTCAGCACTCTGGTTAGTGCGCTTAATCTGACCCAAAGTACATCGGGAACATGGAGGAAAGATTTGCAAATGCATTAGATTGTTTAGAAACCTCGGACAACACAGACAACATAACAGTTGTACGGGAAAAATGGAACAACCTGCAAGACAATTGACAACATAGCACCAAATTCTTATGGAAGCACCGATCCAGGAAGACAACAACTTTTCTATAAGTCTCGAAGATAGTAACATGTCATCCTGATAGATAGATGAGAAGCCTAGTCCCCGTAGAAAAGAGGAGGGCGACTCACAATTAGAATGACACAAGGATAAGGAGTAAAAAAACCTTAGTCCCCTTCCACAATCAATTCCCTTATATAACTAAAGCATTTCTAGACTCGACTTTGACCAGTTTGGCTTGGTAATCCTATAGGCAATCAGGCTCTAGTACCAAAGCTGTCATGACCCCTATCCTAAGTCACACCGACCTAGCATGTAATAACACATCATATCACTTTGTGGCCTCACGCATGGTATTCTCACGGCTGCATCCTTACCTAGGCCAGGACCGTTTGCGCCTTTTGGCTCACGTATATGATTGTGTCAATAGCATCCATATGACAAAGAACCTAGGCTGACATGACTAGTCGTAAAACCAAGGTGGCACAAGCTTACAGGGATAGGCATACATGACCCAGCAATGCACGTGTAATCAGCAGCGAGTGTAACCGGGCTGTACCAAGCTACCAGGATTCCGATAAACACTGCATGACATTTCCCCGTAGGGACACACACAGGAGCAAAGAAGGACACATGCGGTCAATTCATGTGGCCCGGAGCAGTAGCAAGCTACCATGTGTCGTGGTATTCTCACATCAGATGCCAGGGGGTGGCTTATCATGTGTGGAGCCAAGAGGACGTCGTCGGGCCCTGGAAGCGGGAGTGAGCACGAGCTCGATCGCACACGAGACGTACCCAGGTTCGGGGCTCTCCGGAGAGATAACACCCCTAGTCCTGCTCTATGGGGTCTCCGCATGATGACTATGATCAAATGGTGTACAAGATTGCTCCTTGAGCTGTGTTGCTAGAGGAGGAAGAAGGGCAAGGCTAGCTCTCTTCTCCTAGCTATGGTGTATGGTGGAATGAGGGCTGAACCCTTTGCATGGGTGAGCCCTGGGGGGGCTTATAGGCCAACACCCCAGGGGTACAATGGTAATACGTCCGGGTGTAGGACCCGGACGTCAGTGTCTAAGGTCGCCGGGTTCTCCACCGGCTGCTGGGGCACGCCGCTTGGTGGGCCCCACCGGCTACCGAGAATCCGGCCGACAAGTAGGGCCCGCCGCCTGCGGGCCATACTGATTGCCTTTTGCTGTAGCTTCATACTTGATGACAGAGGCCTCATCGGGAGTCGTATGGCTATAGTCCCGCCGTCAGACGGGTTGGTGGCCGCTTGGTCAGCGCACACTGTAGCCATGCTCCATCTAGTCGGTGCAGGTGAGTGCAGACTTCGAGGGAAGGGGAGGGCCGCCTGCTGGAGGCCGGCCCGCCCCCGAAGCCGCCTTCCAGGAATGCACCGTCTTCTGGGAGCTCACGGACTGGTAGGGCCCACCGCCTGCGGGCTGTACTGATTGCCTTTTGCTGTAGCATGGCCCTTGCTGACGAGGGCCATGCCGAGGGTCGCATGGCTACAGTCCTGTGCCTGGCAGGTAGGTGACCGCTTGGTCAGCTCACACTGTAGCCATGCCCCTCCGGGATTTGGGGGAGAGGGTGGCCCTGTAGCCATGCTCTGTCTCGTCAGAGCGGGTGAGTGCAGACTCCAAGGGGAGGAGGGTCCATCTGCTGGGAGCCAGCCTCCCCCAAAGCCGCCTCCTAAGAGTGCTCCGTCTTCTGGGAGCCGGCCGCTTGGGCCCAGCCAGCCCAAGGAGTCGGTCGTGTGTCCGGAAGGCATGAGGGGCTTTGCTAGCCCCGATGTCTTGAAATGCTAAGAGGTATGGATGAGGCTACCCGTGGTCTATCTCGACGACACCATGCCTCAGTGGAAGGACTAGGAGGCATTTCCCCATAAGAAAGGCTGCCAAGAATAAACAACTAGGCGTCGGATCCCACACATACCAAGCATTTCAATAACATACACACAATATGCTCGATATGTGTAAATACAACATGGCATCACAACAAAATTCTACGACTCGAAGTATGTATTGAAAAGGCTCCGAAGAGCCATACATAACATGATATTGCAAACACGGGTCTCATGACCCAAGATACAAAGTCATACAAGCAACAAGCACATACGTAAGCTTATGTTGTCTCTGTACAGACAGTTGGAAAGAAAGAAGGCTAGAAAGCTTGTGTATCTACAAGAACCTCCAAAGGAACCAGACCTCTGTCTAGGATTCCCAAGCTAATCGGTCAATATTGAACTCATTGTAGAAACCACTAGTGAGACTGAAGTTTCCTCTGCAAAAACATAAATTAAGAAAACATGAGTGAGGGAGTCCTGGACTAAGGGGTCCTCGGGTTGCCGGCCAATCTCTTATGGGCAGGACAAGTGGGTCGCTTTGTGACTACTACTGGAAGGTCGGGCTATAAGACGACTCTGTATTCGGACAGGAAACCATCAAAGCCTTGATGTTTCCTCCAAGTCAAGACAGGAGAATCAGCATGTTTATCTCTTTACTGTAACCGCTCATGTGCAACCCTAGTACCCCTGGTGTCTATATAAACCAGAGGTTTAGTCCGTAGATGCTAGAAGAAGAACCATCATCCTATTCACCTAGGGTTTAGTTCATCTGATCTCGTGGTAGATCGACTCTGTAACCATCATATACACTTCAATATAATCAAGCAAGACGTAGGGTTTTACCTCTTCGAGAGGGCCCGAACCTGGGTAAACATCGTCTCCTTCATTTCCTGTTCCCCATTGATCCAAGATCCACAGCTCGGGGCCCCCTACCCGAGATCCGCCAGTTTTGACACCGACATTGGTGCTTTCGTTGAGAGTTCCGCTGTGGGATCACCGAAGGATTGATGGCTCGCTTAGTCATCCAAGATGTCATCCGCACCGGGGACATCTTCGTTTCCGGCCAGATCTTCATGTTCGGCGCCATCGTTTTGCACGCCAACTCGACCGGTCACCTCGACCAGGTCAACAGCTTTGCCCCTGAGCACCAAATTAGGTTTGGTAACCTAGAGTACGTCGCTGATGCTCGGGCAGATCTGATCTTCACCGGGTTTTCAGCCTTGCCTGAGACGCCCGAAAACCCTGAAGCTTTGACTTTGGACTCTCTTTCCGACCCTATCCTTCGGTCGGCCCTTACCTTAGATCCGGCTTCAAGCCTGGATATAACTTTGACGTCCAAAAACCAGGAGTCAACCCTGGCCTAACTCGCCCCTCACACCACCATACCGGAGGTTAACTCCGAAGAAATCTCGGATACTGACAAGCTAGTCTCTCCCTACTAAGTGAGGTGGTGGATCGGATCCAGACGATGAACATCATGGATGACCCATCCTTGACCTATGCTCGGATTGGTCTTGAGGTGGCCATGGGGAATTTTACGTCCCACCCACCACCCACTTAGTAGCCACTATCGAAGATTTAACTGACATGCTGTACTATGCTTCTGAGGAGGCCGACGACATGGATAAAGATGTCGACACCACGACCCATACTGCTACTACCCCTCCCAGCACTGGACGATGGAAGGCCACCTCCACCTATGATGTCTATATGTTGGACACCCCCAATGACAAGGGCGATGGCATCAATGGGAAGAACGGCGACGACACCCCCAGAAAAGATGGCGATAAGCCCGGCGATTTCGGATTCTGGGCTCCGTGGACCCAAGAAAGTTCGAACTCTGGGCCATGAACGAAGGATCCCACTTCACAATGACGCCCAGCTTGCCATACCCAGGGCCTGATCTCACCGACTGCGTGGGATCATAAGGAAGGGATGAACGTAGAGATTTACCCAGGTTCGGGCCACCTTGCGGTGTAAAACCCTACTCCTGCTTTTGGTGGATTGGCCTCACGAGGAGGTAGAGGATGAACTAGTACAGTGTACGAGTGGCCTCGCGAGGGCTCGAATGGTGAGGATGGATTGGTCCGGGATCGGATCCCCTCTATGGTGGTGGCTCACCCATATTCATAGCGGTCTTGGTCCTCTTCCCTCATACCCTAGGCGGGAAGGGATCCCACAGTGGCCAATTTTGAAAGGGGACAAGCGGTACATCTTATCCTGACGAAAGGTGGTCTTCGCCTGCAAAGCTTCTGGCCATGACACAGCGGTGGGCTCGGCGATGACTCTGTCCTACCGAGCCCATGGTCTTTGTCTTGTTGCACCGGAATGGGAAGCTTTGGGGCCTTCCTCGAGAACCTGTACCTGTCCTTGCTCCCTTAGCATCGAAGAGGAAACTGTCCCTTCTGCGCCCGCTTGGCCTTGATCATCATGGCTCACGTCATAGTGGCCTCATGAGGCGGGAGGCTTGCATAGAGTTCTCCGCTTCTCGGGAGGCAGGCTCGGGGAGCTGCTCCTCTTGAGGTCTTGGCGTCGCTCGCCTCGCGAGGCCAGGGCCCTCGTGAGGGTCTTGTCCTGGGGGTCTTGTAGCTTGGGCCGTACCGGGCCATCGATGAGTCCACGTCCTGGGCCGCAGGCAGGCAAGTCCGGGTACCCCCGATCCCAGAACACCGACAGTAGCCCCCGGGCCCAAGGCGTACCTGGCCTAGCTTCGAGGCGAAGGCAAGGAGCGAAGGGCGAAGCGCTGCGGGCCCCAATCGCCTGCGCGCCAGGCTCGACGCGTGGCGTACGACGGGACGCGGGCGCCTTCGCTCCCCATGTCACCTCAACAACTACCCAGGCTGACAAAAGCCTGGCGCTCACTGCAGAACCATCATTGCTCTTCATCCTTGCGCCTTTCCTCCCTTCCCAAGATCCCTTTTCCTTCGCGAGAAACTCCTTCAGGTCCCGGTGCAGCGCCATCCTTCCTCTCGCTCCCCCAAGCTCAAGGATTCCTCGGATGGCGCCCGCTGAGAAGTCGAAGTTTGAGGCCCAGGCCTTGGCCTCCGCTTCTCCCCTGCCGGCACTTATGGCCTCCACCATTGCCATGGAGGGGGACCTCGCCCCGGTGCTCCCCTGACGGCGGGCGACACCAATGAGTGGGGCCAGACCCTAATCTGGTGCGGCTCCGCGGAGCAGAGCACCTTGGCGAAAATGGTCTACCCCTTCTTCCTCCATAGCATCTTCTCTAGGCTCGTTTCGCCCTTCTCGGAATTCTTCACCGCCGTCCTCAAGCACTACCAGATCCAGGCCCTCCATCTTCAGCCAAACTCCATCCTGCTCCTGTCCGTCTTCGCCTTCTACTGCGAGGCTTTTGTGGGCATGAGCCTCTCAGTGGCCCTATTCCGCCACTACTTTAGCGAGCGGTTCCATGACCGGGAGCAGCGGTTCACATGCGTCTCTTTCGTCGCAGTCCAGAGCAGGAATGTGCTCCTGAAGGGTGCGAAGAAGGTGGAAGGCTTCCATCACCGCTGGGTCTTCCTGGACACGAAGGGCCTCAATCCGCTCCTGGAGCTTCCGGAGGAGCTGCCTGAGAAGATCCCAGCATGGGGCTCCGCGAAGCTCACCGATCCACGAGCGAGACCCGTTTTGGAGCGGATAGCCTCGGATATGGAGGCCAAGCAGCTGACAGGGGCGATGATAGTGAAGGAGTTCTTGACACAACGCCTGGCGCCGCTCCACTCGCACTCGAAGCCCATGTGGGAGTACTAGGGCGTGAGTGACGATGTAAGGCTGCACTCCACCAGCCTAACGCGCGGAGAGCTTAAGGCGGCCTTGGTCGCCCTGTTAGGCGGCGTCCCGGCGGTCGTACCTGAGGCATACACCCCGTTGTACCGCTGCGACGACCGGGTGGCCCTGGTTGCCGCCATGCCCCCCTTCAACAACCAAGGGCTTGACCCGCCCGTCGATCTTGATTCTCTCATGGAGCTGTCCTCCGGTAATAGCGGCGGCAAGGAGAACTTCGAGGAGACCGAGGACGATGGCTTGTCAGGGGTGTCTCCTTCTTCACAGCGCGAGCTCCTCTGCAACCTCGAGGATGATGACGACACCGTGGATTCTCCGGTCACGGACTCCTCTTGCTCCGTCAGGGTCCTCAAGCGGTCTGGGCTCGCTCCCCGGACCATGCAAGCATCTGGCCAGGTGGCCTCAGGAAAAGGCGCGGCCGCGCCTCCTCCAGAGGGAGCCCCATGCTCCAGCGGGGCGGTCGAGACGTCGGTCCCGTCCCTGTCTGAATCGCAACCGAAGGACGAGGCGGCCGCTACTGGGGCGGACGCGTCTCCACCGGCCACGACTCCTCGGGGCGGCCTCCTCACCTCTCCAGGCTGCAGCTCCACAATGGGGCCCGTCGAGGAGCATCCTGCTCGCCCCCTGGACGCGGCCAAGGCCACACCAAAGAAGAGCAGGGCGGTTGCTCTGACCTTCGTCAAGAAGGAGAAGAAGAGGAAGTGGGTCGCGCCCGAGGAGTAAGTAAGCTACCTTGCTTTTGGTCAAGCATAGATTGCGACTGTGCATATAGCACTCCCCTCTTGATGACCAGGAGTGGCGACGTGACGAAGAAGAAGAGGGTGAGCACTGAGCCGAAGGAGCCCCCTGTCCGGAGGGCGCCGTCAGCCTCCGGTCGCGGTCGCGGCCGCGGCGGGCGCGGAAGTACGTCGCGCCAGCCCAATGCAATCCTTGGGCGCTCAGGCGGCATCACGCTCGAGCACACGGGTGTACCGCCTACCCTTGGTGCCTCGTCGACGCCGCTTGGGAGACCGACCGCCGAGGACGCGGGGGTTCACGAGGCGACACTCCTTGTCGCGACCGTGGCAACCCTGGCACCGGTGGAGGGGGCGACTCCTTGCCTCCCTCAGGCAGAATCTGCCCCTGAGGGTGCAGCAAGGCAGCTTCAGGAGGAGCCAACCCCATGGGCCAGTGGGCTGTGAAGCCGTCCGCCCTCATCACGCCCGAGAGGAGCCTAGAGCCTCCGGTGCCCCAAGCCGACCATGCCACTACTTCCTCGGCCATAGTGCTAGCCGACGTGCCAGTGCTGCCCCCTCGCCAGGCCCTCGTGCTCGTGAATTGCGGCCCCATGATCAGGCCCGAGCCTTGGACAAGGCCTACATAGCGCTCGGCCAGATCCGGGCTGACCTACAAGATGCTGACAGGTGCCTAGCGAGGGAGCACCTGGGGCTTGTTTCGGGGTGGCTCCAGGCCGACACAGCCACCAGGACGGCCTGGGGCCGGGCTGAAGCCACCATCGCAGAAAGCATGAAGTAGGCCGCCAATGCCAAGGTGGCTCGCGATGAGGCGCTGGCCGAGGCAGCGTCTGCGGTGAAGCATTGTGGCGAGGCAGAGGCCAATCTGAAGGCCCTTCAGGAGGAGCAAGCCGCGTATGCGCAACAGCTTCACCAGCGGGAGGAGGACCTCAAGGCCCGCGAGGCGAAGCTTGCCGATCGTGATTCCGTGTTGTCCAAGGTGACTATAGATCAAACCGCGGAGCACGAGCGTCTAATCAAGTTGAAGGAGGAGCTGGTCGAAGCCTAGACGTCCCACACCCAGTGCGCCTCCGAGGTGACGGCCCAGCAAGATGCCAGGGAGAAGCCCTTGTTACTGCCGAGGAAAAGGCGGCCGCGGAGCGCGATGCCTTCCCCTCCCTCGAGCTCAGGGCTTGCCAAGGACTACAGTCGATCTGCAGGGGAGGCTTCAAGGATCCACTCGTGCCCCCCGAGGGCGGCTACACAGGGCTCTCGTCCAGGCTTGTCGAGGAGCTCGAAGGTGCTGCCGCCAAGGTGGACTCCATCCTAGAAAATGAGTGCCGCTCTCTCTTCTCCGCGGCGATGACGTGCATCTTCAGCCACTGCTACCTCCAAGATCCTGGCTTCTACTTTGACGCGGTGGTTGGCACAGTTTCTCCTGAGTCCCGTGTCGCTGCTGCGGTGGCCGTGGAGGGCCACGTGGACACGCTGCTGAAGAAATTCACTTGCATCCCTGACGCCAAGCCCCCTGCAGTGGAGGCAAGTGGCGGCGACGACGGCGGCAGCGATGTCGACGATGAGCTCGCTGTGACCGAGACAAGCGATGACGATGATGACCACTCCTCCTAGATTTTACCCTGCAACACTTATCTTGCCTCGTAGAGGCGTAGGACTTTGTTTGAATTTGCAGAACATTTGGTGTCTGTAATAACTGTTCGGACTCCGTGATTTCCTTTTCGTGCTTGGATTCCTTCTTGTTTGCCTTTGTGCTCTGCATCGGCAGGGCCTAGCCCCGCGCATACCTCGACCGCCGTTGGGGCGTCTAGAAGCCAGGATGAAACCAAGGGGCGAGGGGCTACGTGACTAGTGAGGCCCCTGAGTTGCGATGCTCAGTGGTCCCCCTTGACATGCGAGCAGCCCTCATGAAGGAAACATGGGCGGCGGCAAGGTTAATCCGGAGCCCTTCGTACCTTTCCTCGCCAGCCTTCGCCTGGGAGGGGCACGAGAAGACTAGGTACCAGGGACCTTGTGAGGTGGCGTGTCCCAGGCCTGGCCTAAGCGTAGCCCCTGTGTCCAGCCCCCTCGCGCGCGCTTCCCAGGGGAATGCTGCGTGACAGGGACGCGTGAAGAGCCGAGAGGCCATCCTGAGGTGGGTGTAGCCCTTAGGGCGCTCTCAGTTGTTTATCCACCAGCGCGGAGCATGGGGCTTCCACTTGGGCGTGGGCATAGTCGCTGCTCGACCGTGTCGTCCGCCAGCACGGAGCATGGGGCTTCCACTTGGGCGTGGGCATAGTCGATGTTCGACCGTGTCATCTGCCAGCGCGGAGCATGGGGCTTCCACTTGGCGTTGGATGGAAGCTCTGTGTTAGAGTCTCCGGGCATAAACAGCACCATTTCGTTTGTACGCGTGACTGGCACGACAGAACTGGAGGTGGTGTATCTGGGCACCCGTGAGCCAGCGTGGGACTCATGAGGCCCTACCTCAAGGCGGGCTGCACCTGAATCTTCTGGCGTGGAGCGCGCTTACAAAACCTGTGTGATGGGGGCGACCTGCGCCAAATGAACCTTTGGAGGCCGTCGCATGAGAAGGCCAAACACCAAGGACCCCAGGAGGTGACGTGAACGGGGCCGGCCCGCCAGACAAAGCTCAGTCGCTTGGGTTTATTGACACTACAGGGACGGACCTGAGCACAGACGCCGTGCCCAGTCTTCTCATGCAACAAACCCGAGGAAGGACACCCGGCGCGTGGCTCCCGCGACGGCGAAGCACCGAACTGCGATTGTATGAACCGGGCCACGCGCCCTGACTCACCCACTCTCAGTTAGCTCACGCGAGGACAAGGCACCAAGGACCCCAGGAGGTGACGTGTACGGGAGCTGGCCCGCCAGACAGAGCTTGGTCGCTTGGATTTATCAATGCTGTAAGGACGGACCCGAGCACAGACGTGGCCCTTAATCATGAGGCGGTCGAGGGCGGGGTTGTGAGGGCGCAGCGACATTCATGGTTACGAAGCACCGGGAACGCAGGTTGGAATACTTAGGAAATTCATCAGAGGTTGAGCCAGTTCCGATACATTCGCAAAACGATACAGCTGCAGGGACGGGCCCTGACAGCTCAAGGATAATGCACCCCGAGGGGCACCCTCAATTGAACAAACCAAAAAGGTCACCTGGCAATGATGTTGCTGAAGTGTCGAGGCAGTTGATGAAGCTTGATCCTCACGAACCTGAGGGCTCCGGAGGCTCGAGAGGCCCGCGAGGCCCGGGGGGCTCGCAAGGGTCCGGGGCCTCCTGAGCCATCACCGCCTATCGTCGGGCCTCATGAGACGCGTGCGTGGCTTGCGCGAGGCGATGGTATGTAGCACCCATGTTCACGAGGCCAAAAGGCATGCAGACGTGGCCGCATGGGTAGCCCCCACTCCGGCCAACACACGATGGCTAGAAGAGGCCCTGAGAGGCGGCCCTGTTGAGACCCGGGATGTCGATGCAGATGCGCAGCCCGTCGCCCATGGCGGGGGTGGCAGCTACACTGGGTGGTGCGGGGCGATGCTCGCCACGCATGGCTTGCGCCTCCTGAAGCTCCTCGATCGCCTTGGTGATGAACTCTCACGTCCCTGGCGCCTCGTGCCTCGCTCCTTGCTTGTGCGGGCACGCATGAAAGCACGCCTCCAAGTGGTGCCCGAGCACCTCCCTCGTCGCACTAGTCAGGTCAGAGGCTCTCCAGATAGAAGCCCCCGAGCCCATCCTAAGGGAAGCGCCGAGCACGCCTTCCTATGCAGGAGGTAGGGGTGCCCCGATAGCAGGCACGAGGCCTGAGGCGCCACCAGAGGGATTCTTGGTCTCCGGACGACCCTTGGGGAGGAGCTGCTTCTTCTTCACGGGGGTGGCCTCGGGAAGCAGGACGCCGTCCTCGTCGTCAGAGTTCTCGGCTGCAGCGGCACGGTAGGCATGCTCAAGAAAACAGACCGCGTCCTTCTCATCACAGGCGACCATGATGACACCGCTGCACCCTGGCATTTTGAGGACGTTGTAGCCATGGTGGGTCGTCGCCATGAACTTGGTGAGGGCAGGGTACCCGAGGATGCCATTGTACGGGAGGCCGATGTGGGAGACGGTGAAGTCTATAAGCTCGGTGTGGTAGTTGTCGCGCTTGCCGAAGGTGACGGGGAGGCTCACCCGAGAAAGGCTTGGTGGGCAGGAGCTGGTCATAAGGCACTTGGAGCGTGTCGAACGTTTCCACAGAAAGGACGTTGAGGTCGGCGCCACCATCAATGAGGGTCTTGGTGATTGCGACGTTGCTGATGGTGGGCGTGCAGAGCATGGGGAGCACGCCGGATGTGGCCGCGCACTTGAGGTGGTCCATGGAGTCAAAAGTGATGGCGTACTGTGACCCCCTGAGGGGGCGCACGGCCTCAAGCTTCGGGAGGGCCGCGTTCACCTCACGAGAGAACTACTTGAAGACGTGGTTCGAGGCGGGTGCCTGGTAGCCGCCGAGGATGCAGGCAATCGCGCGAGGTTCTTGGAAGCCCCCTGCTCCATTGTCCTGATGGTTGTCATCGTTCCTTCTTGGCACTGGCGGCAGCGGAGGGAGGCTAGCGTTGCCCTGAGGATGGGCCTCATGAGGCTGGTCACGCCAGGGGCCCTCATGAGGCTCATCACGCCAGCGATCCTCGCGAGGCTGGTCGCGCCAGTCCTGACGGGGGTTGCGGCTGTCCCAGCGGCCTCCGTCGTGGCCTCCTCCACGCCCGTAGCCTCGGTCGCCATGCTCGGAGCGGCGGCCTAGGCGCTCGTCGCGGATCGCCTTGAGCTCCTAGCAGTCGTTGGTGTTGTGGGTGTGATTGTTGTGGAAGACGAAGTATGGGCAGTTGTCTTTGGCTGGTCATCGCGATGACGACCGCGCTTCTGCTCAGGCTCTGCTGCTAGCATAGTGGGGCCCTTGCGCTTCGCCTCTTTGGCCTTGGTCTTCTTGTCTTCAGGGTCCGCCTCAAGGTTCTTGAGGAAGGAGAAGCGGCCTTCTTTAGCCCTGGCGCACTTGTCAGCCGGGTTGAATAGCTCCAGAGATGATGGCGAGCTCCTCGCTCATCTTGACGTCGGTTATGCCCTCTATAAACGCCGAGATGATGGCCTCGTAGGACGCATTTGGGACCTTAAGGCAGACTTGGCTGAAGCGCTGCATGTACTTTTGGAGGGTCTCGCCTGGCTGTTGCTTCACATGCCGTAGGTCGTTGACGGTGAGGGCGCGGTCGCGGGTCCCTTGGAAGTTGGCGATGAAGCACTCGCGCAGCTCGTCCCAAGAGGAGATGGATCCCTCGGGGAGGTGCATGATCCAGGAACGCGCGCCATCCTCTTGAGGGCCATGGGGAAATAGTTCGCCATGACCTTATCGTCGCCGTTCGCTGCTTTAATGCTCAGTGCGTAGAGCTGGAGGAACTCCGCAGGGTCATGGGTGCCATCATAGCGCACGGGCAGGTCAGGTTTGAACTTGACCGGCCAGACAACGCGGCGCAGCTCGCGAGAGAAGGCATGGCAGCTCGCCGCGATCACGGGCACGACCCATGCAGGAGGGGCACGGTCTTGATGCCCTGGCGGGGCGGCCTCCAGCGTGGCCCAGTCCTGACGTTGGCGCGGTGGTGCGGGGAGCGCGCGTGCATCGTGCTGTGGCTGCTGCACAACCTGGCAGCTGGCCTCATCCCGCGCCGGAGCTAGGGCCGCGTGCGGCGGGTTACGCTGACGCGCATCGTGTCCCTAGTCGATGTCAGCACCGTGCTGGGCGGAGCTGGAGGAGCGCCATGTGCCACCTCGTCCGCACGAGAGGGTGGAGGGCGGAGCGAGTGGGAGGGTGCCGGGGCCTCGCCGACGGCATTGACGAGTTCGGTGATACGGCCCAGCCAGGCGTCATAGCCCTCGTCGGCGGGACGGTAGCGCAGAAGCTCCCGCAACATGAGGAGTGTGGCCTGCGCGTTCACCGGCCCGCGGCGAACATGGGAAGACGACGCTGTGACGGGGGTGAGGGAAGGTGTGGCCGTGCACCCATCGCGCGGCACAGAAGGAGGTAGCGAAGAATCCTGCTGCTCATGAGTAGCTGGGTCAGTAGCAGCGTTGACGACTGGAGAAGCGGAGTGATGAGGGGCGCCGCAGCCCACCGGGGCCGTCTGAGCGAGAACGGAGCACGGTTTATGAAGAGGCGGAGCTTCGACACGCCCCTACCTAGCACGCCAAATGTCGGATTCAGGGCTCCGCAGACCAAAGAAAGTTCAAACTCTGGGGCGTGAGCGAAGGATCCCACTTCACAACGATGCCCAGCTCGCGATACCCAAGGCCTGATCTCACCGAGTGCTCGGGATCGGAAGGAAGGGATGAACACAGAGATTTACCCAGGTTCGGGCCACCTTGCGGTGTAAAACCCTACTCCTGCTTTTGGTGGATTGGCCTCACGAGGAGGTAGAGGATGAACTAGTACAGTGCATGAGCGGCCTTACGAGGGCTCGAATGGTGAGGATGGATTGGTCCGGGATCGGATCCCCTCTACAGTGGTGGCTCACCGATATTCATAGTGGCCTTGGTCCTCTTCCCTCAGCCTAGGCGGGAAGGGATCCAACAGTGGCCAATTTTGAAAGTGGACAAGCGGTACATCTTATCCTGACGAAAGGTGGTCTTCGCCTGCAAAGCTTCTGGCCATGACACAGTGGTCGGCTCGGCGATGACATCCGTCCTGCCGAGCCCGTGGTCTTGGTCTTGTTGCACCAGAATGGGAAGCTTTGGGGCCTTCCTCGGGAACCTGCGCCTGTCCTTGCTCCCTTAGCACCGAAGAGGAAACTGTCCCCTCTGCGCTCGCCTGGCCTTGATCGTCATGGCTCACGTCATCGCGGCCTCACGAGGCGAGAGGCTTGCAAAGAGTTCTCCACTCCTCGGGAGGCAGGCTCGGGGAGCTGACCCTCTGGAGGTCTTGGTGTCGCTCGCCTCGCGAGTCCGGGGCCCTCGCGAGGGTCTTGTCCTGGGGGTCTTGTATCTTGGGCGTACCGGGCCGTCGATGAGTCCGCGTCCTGGGCCGCAGGCAGGCAAGTCTGGGTACCCCCGATCCCAGAACACCGACATGCGAGGAGCCGCCCAAACTCTGATGACAGCACAGACGACCCAAGGGGTGTAGGGGCAGGGAAAGCAACATGGGCACCGGCGAAAACGATACCCCGGACAATATGGAAGACCTCGGTGACCCCGTTGCCTCGAGCAATAGCCCGATGACTCATAGGGGCACGAGGATCAGTATAACCCCGAGGACCTCAATGACTCCAAGGACAGTGACTACCTCCCTATCTCCGAAGAGGAGGTCAACCTTGGAGCCAAAGATTTCATCGTCCCTCAGGACCCACTGGATCAAGAACGGTTCAAGTGGCAACTTATAGCCACTGCAGGAAGCCTGAAGAAGAAGCTGAAATAGCTAAAAGCCAAACAAGACACCCTGAACGATAGATGGACGAAAGTCCTAGCAGCCGAAGAGGGGTATGGCTACGATCGGCAAGATCAGAACAAAAGCTACCCACATCGACATTTGCTGCCACAATTCGACGACGAGGCCCTTGAGCCCGCACCCCTAAGATATACTCAGGCATACCAGCCCGACCGCCCCCCTCAAGGACGGGACAGGACGGCTAGAGAGGCCGAAGACCCACCTGCACTACCTCGTTAGAGAGGTAAGGAGCCGATGCTGCCAGAGGATCCATACGACCTACGACACGACTTGGCCACTAGAGCAGGTCAGACATGATCCATTTATGGATCTAGAGGGTACACTCCCGCTGGACGGGATGGATACCAAGCTTGGCACGACCGAAACGATAGAGCTCGGGAGCAGCACTGGGCCCGGATGGTAGCCGATCTCCAGCGTGACGTGGCACGGGCCAGGGGCGCCACTCACCCAATGTGTTTTACAAATGAGGTGATGCAGCATCAGTTCCCCGAAGGGTTTAAACCCGTAAACATCGAACAATACGACGGGACAACAGACCCGACCATGTGGATTGAAGATTTCCTTCTCCACATTCATATGGCCCGAGGAGATGATCTCCACACCATAAAATACCTGCCATTAAAGATCAAAGGACCAGCAAGGCATTGGTTGAATAGCCTCCCTGAAAACTCCATAGGGAGCTGGGAAGAGCTCGAGGATGCCTTCCAAGCTAACTTTCAAGGCACTTATGTTCGGCCTCCAGATGTCGATGACCTGAGCCACGTGGTCCAACAACCCGGTGAGTCAGCCTGGTAATTTTAGAATTGGTTCTTGACTAAGAAGAACCAAATCATCGACTATCCGGATGCTGAGGCGATAGCCGCATTCAGACATAGCATCCGGGACGAATGGCTAGCTCGTCAGCTTGGCCAGGATAAGCCACAGACATTGTCGACCCTTACTTCACTCATGGACCGCTTTTGCGCGGGTGAAGACAGTTGGTTGGCTCGTAGAAGCAACAACCCCGAAGACTTCGGCACCTCAAAAGCCCGGGACCAAAACAGGAAACCACGACGCAACAAGAACAAGCATAGGCACAACGGTGGTGAAGCCGAGTACACGGCAGTAAATGCCGGATTCAGCAACTCAAAATCGGGAACGCGGAAGAAGCCCTCGAAAGGGAACATGGATGGCCCGACCGCACTCGACAAAATCCTGGATAGGCCCTACCAGATCCACGGCACCCCAGAAAAGCCCGCCAACAACACCAACCGTAACTGTTGGGTGATAAAAAAGGGCGGCAAAGTCACAGCCGAGGAACAAGGCAAGGGCCCCCGTAGTGAGGATGATGACAAGCCCCGCGGGCCGAACAATGGAGGCCAGAAGCAATTCCCTCGTGAGGTAAAAACTATGAACATGATCTATGCCACACACATACCCAAGAAGGAGAGGAAGCACGCACTTCGGGACATCTATGCCATAGAGCCGGTAGCCCTGAAATTCAACCCATGGTCGGCATATCCGATCACCTTCGATAGCAGGGACCACCCAACCAGTATCCGCCATGGAGGATCAGCGGCCCTGGTGCTTGACCCCATTTTCGATGGGTATCACCTTACTAGAGTCCTCATGGACGGAGGCAGTAGCCTCAATATGATCTATTGAGATACAGTAAGGAAAATGGGTATTGATCCATCAAGGATCAAACCCAGCAACACCACCATTAAAGGAGTAATCCCAAGCATCGAAGCTCGCTGCTCAGGGACTGTGACTTTGGAAGTAGTGGCTATCACGCACTTCTTGGCCGTACGGCGTTCGCTCGCTTCAACATCGTCCCCCATTATGCATACCTAAAGCTAAAGATGCCCGAACCCCAAGGGTGTCATCATTGTTAATGGCAACATGGAGCACTCACTCTAGATAGAGGAGCATATAGCAGCTCTGGCAGACGAACTCCAAATCGGCAGTGAGGGGCCGAAGTACGAGCCCGCCGTCATGGCGCGAGAGGCAAGCAAACAAGTCTGAGCCCTATCTCAGCTCCCGGAGCCTCCCTATGCTTAACGTAAATAGGGATACACACCCCACAACATGCCCACCCCAGCCACACAGTATGTGCCTCGTATGCACAACTACACGCTTAAAATGCCATGGGCAGCTGTGGGGACTAACCATCCAAGAGCCAAGTGTTCGGCTTAAACCGAGCTATGGTCACACACATCTTCGGGCAGTAATAGGTACCATCTAGGACCAATCCACCATCAAGCTAATATGTTGCAGCAACTTCTCAAGACCCTCTCTCAAGGGCCCGTCGGCCGATTACTATCCCCTCCAAAGAGTTCTTCCTCTCCTCAATAGCAAAGGCACAGACGTGCAGCAAGGCACAGTAGGGACGTCAAACCACGTATTAAGGCCCTGTGTAAACCTTTCCTCTGTAAAATTTATTTTTAAACGAAGTATCCATAACAGTTGCTTCGACAGTTCAGATTGTACGGTTAGACGTCATGAGTTCATCCAAAATAAAGACCATTCTTTATGTTCCCCTTGCAGTCATTTATGATGCATAACCCTTTCCGCTCTTTGACGCTGAAACAAACTAGTTCGATACATATTTTCTTTAGATGTGATCAGCTAATAGACCGGGGCTCAATTATAGAACTCGCTGTCGGTGTCAAAACCGGCGGATCTCAGGTAGGGGGTCCCGAATTATGCGTCTAAGGTCGATGGTAACAAGAGACAGGGGACACGATGTTTACCCAAGTTCGGGCCCTCTCTATGGAGGTAATACCCTACATCTTGCATGATTGATCTTGATGAATATGAGTATTACAAGAGTTGATCTACCACGAGATCGTGATGGCTAAAACCCTAGAAGTCTAGCCTGATTATGATTATGATCATGATTGCCTCTACGGACTAAACCCTCTGGTTTATATAGACACCGGAGGGGACTAGGGTTGTACAAAGTCGGTTACAGAGAAAGGAATCTTCATATCCGAACGCCAAGCTTGCCATCCACGCCAAGGAGAGTCCCATCCGGACACGGGAGAGAGTCTTCTGTCTTATATCTTCATGGCCCATCAGTCCGGCCGACATTACGTTGCCCGGATGCCCGAGGACCCCTTAATCCAGGACTCCCTCAGTAGCCCCTGAACCAGGCTTCAATGACGATGTGTCCGGCGCGCAGATTGTCTTCGGCATTGCAAGGCGGGTTCCTCCTCTGAATACTCCAAAACAAACTTCGAGCACAGAAAACGTGTCTGGCTCTGCAAAACAAGTACCACACACAACCGCAGAGAGTATAATATTTCACGAGTCCAATCCGCTGACAACTTTTTGTAATGCGACACCATGTTCCTGAACGGTCATTATTTTGAACCGTTTTTTAGCCTCCCGCCCCATGCTTTAAGATGCGGTTTCCAGTGGCACGCCTTGACACAGCAGAGATCGTGTCCCTTTATTACGGGATTGTTCATCAATACGGGCGTGGGTAATCCAACCGTGCCGTCTACACGGCCCTTGGGAATAGGCGAGTTTTAAGGCGAGTGGGGAGGCACTTGATATTCACTGCCTTTATAAGGAGATAAGGATTCACCCCTTTCACCCACGCCTTCTCTTTCTCTGCCTCTCCATTCTCGAGCTCCAGCGCCCAAGTTCTCATCTTTTCCGCCTCAAAGAAGCACTCCGACCATGTCCAGATCCAGAGCGCAAGGCAAGTGGATGGCCTCCTCCGTCAAGGAGAAGGACATCACGAAGCTCCGGGAGGCGGGGTATTTGGCCAAGGAAATCGCCCATCGGCTTCTGGCCAAGGGACAGATCATCCCCACCCCCAAGCCACATGACAGGGTGGTGTTCATCCCCCACTTCATCCGCGGGTTAGGGTTTCCTCTCCACCCTTTCGTCCGCGGACTCATGTTCTACTATGGGCTAGATTTCCATGATCTAGCCCCAAATTCTTTCCTCAACATCTCGGCATTTATTGCCGTGTGCGAGGCTTTCCTCCGCATCCCACCCCACTTCAGACTGTGGCTCAAGATCTTTAATGTGAAGCCGAAGGTGGTGGATGGCCAACACGCAGAGTGCGGAGGCGCCATGGTGCGCAAGATGCCCAATGTCACATGGCCCAAAGGTACCTTTGTGGAGACCGTCAAAGGGTGGCAACAACTCTGGTTCTATATCACAGAGCCCCGCGATGCTACCTGGGCCGCGGCTCCCGAATTCAAGTCCGGAGCCCCAATGCGGCTCACCTCCTGGCTAGAGAAGGGCCTGAATTGGTCGTCGTCGGACGAGCTGACAGCGCTGCAGGCGCGTATCCAGAGCATGGTGGACAAGAACATCAAGCTTGTCAATGTGATCCAGGTGATGCTAGTTCGCCGGATCCTTCCATGCCAAAGCCGGACTTGCCATCTGTGGGAGTTCGATCAGGCCAAGGACCAGACCTTGCAACAGTTCTTCGGAACTACGCACGAAGACATCTGGAAGGTGCTTTTTAAGGCCAGCGAGAAATGGCCGGAGACGACCGAGGACCGCGGGCACGACCTGGCCCATCCCGTCAGTCCGATAAGTTTTTCGTGCTTTCAAGGTGTATCCTTTACTTGCTTACTCAGGGAAAATGCCTAAGCCTCCCTATTTATTTTTTTCAGGTCTGGACGAAGAAGGCAGAGTGGATTAAGTGTCCGGCTCTGCTGCCTGAGGAACCAGCCATCCCGCTTCTGACGAAAATGCTGGTCCCGGTGCCCTACCACGCGCCGAAGAAGAAGGCCAAGAAAAAGGCCAAGGAGACCAGAAGTGGCCTCCGTCGCAAGGGAACTTCGGACGCGACGTCCGAAGATGCCGAGACTCACTCCTCCGCTGCAGAGGACGACAAGGAGGAGGAGGAAAGCAACTCTCCCCCTGAGGGGGGAAGGAAGAAAAGGGCGGCCTCCATAAATCTGGAGGCAGAGGCGTCCAAGAAGGGGAAGGTCTCCCTCGCGGATAACTCCACGTGGGACGTCGACAGCAGCCCAGAGCGGCGCCCCCGAGATAAGCCCCTGGCCGGATCGTGATTACTCAAAGACCCTGACGCATTCATATATCCAACCTCTTTTCTCCATAGTTTTAACATGTTGAATCATGTACTTGCAGTCCGGTTCGTTCCGACCTCGAGCGATCCTCATCCTCGGGGAATTCGCTGGACCTGAAGGTGATGGACAGCGGGTCCCTTCCAGCGGCCTCCTCTCCCAAGGCCATGGATGACACCGAGGTGTTGTCCCAAAGGATCCCAGGCCAGGGAGAGACGCAGGAGGCCATCAGCGTGGCGCCAGAGGGTGAAACCTCGGCCGCCGGACACATGGGGGAGCAAATCCCCATGGAGCCTGGCATTGGGGGCCAGGTCCAATTCGGCCCCCAGCTGAATACAGTCCCGGAGACCTATACGGCTCCGGAATCCGGCAAGCAACCTCCTTCGAAAGAGGGGGGTGTGCCCATTTCGCCGGTGACCTCTGTCCAACCAGAGGCACCGAACACCCTACAAGAAGCGCTGCGAAGTGCTTCCATTGTAGAGGAACACCGTGCCCTCATGGGTACGGTGATTGAGAAGATTCAGTCCGCGAAGAGCGGACTGACCGAAGCCTGCACAAGCCTTCTAATAGGTTTTGAGGTATGAAACGCAATTATGTAAAAAGAATGTCACAGTATAGACAGTAGCCCCTGAGACACTGTCCGGTGGTCGAAAAGAAAAGCTGGACAAAGGATCAAACAATTTTCGCAGGAGACTAACCATACATGTCTATGTGAAAAAGCAGGCGTCGCTGCTGGCTGTGACCTCCCATGCTGCCGAAGTCTCCGGACTGAAGCAGAGTCTGGAGCGGGCCGAGGAGGAACTCGGCCGTGTGAAAAAGCAGCTGGAGGATAAGCAAGGTATGTCATGACCTTCTGTATATCAGAAAGGATAGATGATTTGTATTGACCATAGTGCCATGATATTTGTAGGAGCGACAATTGAGGTGGAGGCCCTTAAAAAGGCGCTGGCCAAGGCCGAGAAGAGAGCGGCGGAGGAACAATCCGTCCGCGAAAGGCACGAGGCCAGGGTCGGTGAGGTCCAACAAGAGCTCCAGGATGCTGTAAAGAAATGTGAGTCCTTGGAGCGCAAGATTACGGATCAAGAGTCCGAGCTTGCTAAGGCCCACCAAAGCACACAAGAGGCCCGGGTTGAAGCCCAGGGTGCCATCCAGAAAATCCAAGAGGCCAGGAAAATCGGGGCGGGTAAGGCCTTTATAATGCAAAGCAAATTTGTGAAGAAAAGGTACCTCTTACTGACCCGGATTTGGAGTTCTCCAGGAGAGTTTGCGGATCTGCCGCGCAGCATTGCAGATGCTGTGGAATTCTTCCGAGCCGAAGAGGGGAGCTCAACGAAGAAGCTGTTCTGGTCGCAATACGTTGCGCCAGAGCATCCGATGCCCCTCAGCGATCAGCTGAAACAGCTGACCGAAGTGCATAGGGCGGCTGAATTGGCCATGAAGGATTTGATAATCCGTCTATGGCCTGCCGAAGCCATACCCCAAAGCTACTTCGGGCTCGTGAAGCGACTGGTTGTTGCCTGCCCTCAGCTTGATGCCATCAAGCGGTCGGTCTGTATCGAAGGTGCGCGGATGGCCTTCGCCCGTGTGAAGATATAGTGGGCGAAGATGAACGCCGTCAAGCTCGCGACCGAGGGACCGCCCGCGGGTAAGGAGCACCGCACGCCCGAGCGATATTTTGACGATGTCCTGGAGGGATCCCGCATTGTAGCGGAGCAATGTGCAAAAGACATTATCTTCGGATGAATATGTTATCCTGTCCTGCATAATGAAACAAAACTAATATGTAATATAATGTTAGTTGTTTATATCAAGATTTTTCTTCCTGTGTGGCCGTTTTATTAAATCTGAGAGTTGGCCAGTCGTCGGCTTCTGCCCCCACGTAGGTAGTACGGGGGTGTTCGGGATAAAATCTAAACACTCTTTATCCAAAGTTTGGTCCTTGAAGGAGGTGTTTAGCGCAACGAACCAGGTAACCGGACTATGTGGCTTTATCACCCTCACTTAGCCATAGGAGTTTTATAATAGAAATTTAGGCGCAGCCCCTAGTATTCGTCAATCCGAACTAGGGTGCTGTAAACACCGGATTGGGTAGAGACCGATTCGTCGCATAATGCGGAAAAAATCGCAAAAGATTTGTAACCTCCGAAGAGTTGACCGGCTCACGCCGCACCAAAGTGTACGGGTGCAATGGATAAGATTATCAAGAAAAAATGAAGTAGTAAGCTAGTGCCACAGAAGTTGGCCCGCGAACTGTTTCCATTACAAATTTATGGATACGTCAAAGCGTATAAGTAGTGCAATAATCAACAGGGCTATTTTACATGCCATGACCAAAGGAGAGCTGCGTGAGGGTCCTGAGAATAGGTAGAGTGATCGTCAAAAAGACTTCCTAGAGATTCCCGTATACCGCAATGCTTCTTGCTGTCTTGGTGTATCTATCCTTTGAAAGGACCGATGATCAGGCCGTCTTGAGGGGCCTGTGGAAAAGAAACCTGAAAAGGATGAAAAAGAAAAAGTGAGAGTACGTGTGTCCAGGGGAGGTCGAGCCGTATTATGGACCACAATATAGTTATGCCTCCGTATATGCCCATGGTATTTTAAGTGTGTAGTAATGGACGCGTGGTACGTATGCCGCCATTTGGCTGAGACAGAGATAGAGGCCGGATTGCTAGTCTAACTCCTGACAAGCCGGACTGTTATGCTGCGGAGTAGTCCGGATCCGCATGACAGTGTCCGGGAGCTTGGCCGCTGAATTAAGATTCTGTTTGGCAAGGCTGCTTTGTACTTCCGCTGCCGCAGTGTGCTCCTCGATACGGAGGGAGCGCTCCGTGTTTCCATTAACTGTTATGACACCGCGTGGGCCCGGCATCTTGAGCTTGAGATAAGCATAGTGTGGCACCGCATTGAATCGAGCAAATGCGGTTCGTCTGAGCAGTGCATGATAGCCGCTGCGGAATGGGACGATATCGAAGATCAACTCTTCACTTCTGAAGTTGTCCGGGGATCCAAAGACAACCTCCAGTGTGATTGAGCCCGTACAGCGGGCCTCCACACCTGGTATGACTCCTTTAAAGGTAGTTTTTGTGGGTTTGATCCTTGAGGGATCCATGCCCATTTTGCGCACTGTATCCTGATAGAGCAGGTTCAGGCTGCTACCGCCGTCCATGAGGACGCGCGTGAGATGGAATCCATCAACAATTGGATCGAGGACCAGTGCGGCTGAACTGCCATGATGAATACTGGTCGGATGGTCCCTGCGATCGAAGGTGATCGGGCAGGAAGACCATGGATTGAACTTTGGGGTGACTGGCCCCATCGCGTAGACGTCCCTGAGCGCTCGTTTGCGCTCTCTTTTGGGGATATGAGTGGCATATATCATGTTCACCATTTTAACCTGGGGAGGGAACTTCTTCTGTCCTCCTGTATTCGGCGGACGGGACTCCTCGTCGTCATCCTCGCTTTGCGACCCCTTCTCCTTGTGTTCGGCATTTAACTTGCCGGCCTGTTTAAAAACCCAACAGTCTCTGTTGGTATGATTGGCTGGTTTATCAGGGGTGCCGTGGATCTGACATGGACGATCGAGTATGCGGTCCAAGCTGGATGAGCCCGGATTATTTCTTTTGTATGGCTTCTTCCGCTGGCCGGACTTGGAGCCACTGAAACCGGCGTTGACCGCCGTGTCATCGGCAGTGCCACCATTGCTTCGGCGCTTGTGCCTGTTGCATCGGGGCTTGCCATTGCTATTCTTAGCTTTAGAGGTACCGGCATCGCTTGCAGTGTTATTGCTACGAGCTAGCCAACTATCCTCGCCCGCACAAAAGCGGGTCATGAGTGCCGTGAGGGCTGCCATGGTCTTCGGCTTTTCTTGGCCGAGGTGACGAGTGAGCCATTCATCATGGATGCTATGCTTGAAGGCCGCTAGGGCTTCGGCATCCAGGCAGTCGACGATCTGGTTCTTTTTAGTTAGGAACCTAGTTTAGAATTTCCTGGCCTATTCTCCAGGCTGTTGAATTATGTGACTTAAGTCATCGGCATTCGGAGGTCGTACATATGTGCCTTGGAAGTTGTCGCGGAAGGCGTCTTCCAAGTCCTCCCAGCTGCCAATAGTGTTTTCAGGCAGACTGTTTAACCAGTGCCGAGCTGGCCCTTTGAGTTTTAATGGGAGGTATTTGATGGCGTGAAGGTCATCGCCGCGGGCCATATGAATATGGAGAAGAAAATCCTCAATCCATACCGCGGGATCTGTTGTTCCATCAAATGATTCAATATTTATGGGTTTAAACCCTTCTGGGAATTCGTGCTCCATTACTTCATCAGTGAAGCAGAGGGGATGTGCGGCGCCTCTATATCGGGCCAAGTCGCGACGTAGCTCGGATGGAGTTCATCGGCAGTTTTCGGCTCGGGCGTGGTTATGTTTGTCACGTCTGGCTTGATAGCCGTCGTTGCGCGCCAGGGCATGCTCCCGCGATCCGTAGATTGATCTGGACTGACCTGCTCTATTGTCCAGGTCCTGCCGCAGGTCATATGTATGACCCGGGCTATTATGTCTCTGCTTTTGCGGCGAGGTAGTATGGGCTGGTGTTCGGCTTGAGTTGCCGCTTTGTCCCGGCCACGTGGTGGTCGATCAGCCGCATTATGTGTTGCTGGCATGGGCTCAAGTGCCTCGTCGTTGAATTGGGGTAGCAGTTTAGGCCTCGGATAACTTTTAATGGGGCGCTCGAGTCCGTATTCCTCGGCTGCCAGGACATCAGTCCATCTGTCGCTGAGTAGATCTTGATCAGCTTGAAGCTGCTGCTGTTTCTTTTTCAGGCTCCTCGCAGTGGCTATTAGCCGGCGCTTAAAGAGCTCCTGCTCCACGGGTTCCTCAGGCACGATAAAGTCTTCGTCGCCGAGGCTCACCTCATCTTCGGAGGGTGGAAGATAGTTGCTATCCTCCGAGTCTTCGTTTATGGCCTGTTCGTTAGGGCTGGCTTGCCCATCTTCCCTATCGTCCTGTTCGAAAGTCGGCTCGACGGGATCTTCTTTGTCTTCGGCCTCATCCGGAGTATTGTTTTCTCTCGTGCCTGTATTGCTGTCTTTTCCACGGCGTGATTTAGAGTGGCGCCGCTGACGTCGGCACTTTGGCCATGTCTCAGGAGGTTTATCCTCAACTGGATCTTTCTTGTTATCACCGTTATTCTCTTTGGGGGTATCCACCATGTACACGTCATACGAGGAGGTGGCTGTCCAGCACCCAATAAATGGTGGGTTTTGGGCCTGCTCCTCTCCGGCATCGTCGTCCATACCGTCGATGTCTTCGGAGTCGTAATCAAGCATGTCGGTTAAGTCTTCGACAGTGGCAATGAAGTGGGCGGTGGGTGGGAAGCGAAATTCTCCATCATCAGCCTCCAGTTCAAACCGGATATAGTTCGGCTGTGAGTCCCCCGCTAAGGAGAGGGTTTTTAATGAGTTTAGCACATCACCCAAAGGTGAGTGCCGGAAGATGTCCGTGGAGCTGAACTCGACGATCGGCGCCCGATCAAGCTCGATGGGCGCGGAGGCACGCGGTTCGGAACCTGTGGCCGGAGACGAATCCGAGGTTCCGGTGACACAGATCCCGTTTGAAGTTGGGTCTATGTGCGGCTCCAACGCCGCTGAGTCTGCGGCTTCCGTGGCGGGGTTGAGCTTCCCGTCCTCGGATGGCGCAATCTTCTCCGGATCTAGGGCCAGAGCGGTTATAGGAGCTATCTCCCTGGTATGGTCCGATGACAGATTTAGGTCATGTTCATCGTGGTGGCAGGGAGCGGCTACCATGTGCTCGAATCCGTCGAAGATCAAGTCTCCACGGATATCAGCAATGTAGCTCAAGCTTCCAAACCTGACCTGATGGCCAGGGGCGTAGCTGTCGATCTGCTCTAGATGACCAAGCGAGTTGGCCCGCAGCATAAAGCCGCCGAATACGAAGATCTGACCGGGGAGAAAGACCTCCCTCAAGGCAGCATCGTTGTGGATGATTGATGGAGCCATCGAGTCTTCTAACAACGACACAGCGAAACTCTCACTGAAAGCACCAATGTCGGTGTCAAAACCGGCGGATCTTGGGTAGGGGGTCCCGAACTGTGCGTCTAAGGTCGATGGTAACAGGAGACAGGGGACACGCTGTTTACCCAGGTTCGGGCCCTCTCTATGGAGGTAATACCCTACATCCTACTTGATTGATCTTGATGAATATGAGTATTACAACAGTTGATCTACCGCGAGATCGTGATGGCTAAAACCCTAGAAGTCTAGCCTGATTATGATTATGATCATGATTGACTCTACGGACTAAACCCTCCGGTTTATATAGACACCGGAGGGGACTAGGGTTGTACAAAGTCGGTTACAGAGAAAGGAATCTTCATATCCGAACGCCAAGCTTGCCATCCACGCCAAGGAGAGTCCCATCCGGACATGGGAGAGAGTCTTCTGTCTTGTATCTTCATGGCCCATCAGTCCAGCCCACATTATGTAGCCCGGTCGCCCGAGGACCCCTTAATCCAGGACTCCCTCACTCGCCCCAAGCATCACCCCGGCACTAGCTTCTATCTCATGTGCTCAGCGTCTTGGATTTGCATTATATGAATCAGTTCTGAATTATGTCTTGGGTCAATAGTTGGGTTGCCCGGCTCCTGTGTTTGCCCTTTATGTTCCGCATGTTCGGCTAGGAGGGTAAAGGGAGAACCACTGCGATTATACTTCCAGCTCGTCTGGTTAAGTACCTCAGTGGAGAAAGCCGAAAACTGACTGTCATAGTGGGCGAGAACTGGTCGGCGATCCAACGACAAGTGTTAAACTACAAATCGATGGAGGTTACGTCGTGTTATACGAAGGGTTTGTCTTCACACAAACCAAGTGATGAAGGTATATACCTCGGCTCATCCAAACATCATAAAACACTGGGGGCTAGTTACTAGCCCCTGGAGTCAATCTCCTATGGCTAAGTGAAAGCACTAAAACTGCATAGTCTGATTGCCTCGTTTCCTTCACACACTACCACCTCCGGGCACCGAGACGTAGGCTAAGGGTCACAGTGTGGAGGTCGAAACACCCTTTGTAGCATCTACAAGGGGGCTATAGCCGACGACTGGTACCTTTTAGATTAAAACGGCCACACAGGAGTCAAAATAAACAAAAACAGACAAAGTATGATACACCATACAAAGCAACCGCATTGTAAAGCACAAAAGTTCAACTGTCATTTGATACATGATAGCACGCTCACACATAAAGGATATCTTTTGAGCACTAAGCCTCTATCGCCCGAGCACCATCCATTACGATGGGAAAATACTGCTCGGGGCACCGATGCTCCTTTCCAAGGGGCGGGGGTCCGCTGGCCATCTCAACCGGCTTGATCTTTGGCCAGCGCACCATGGTCTTCGTAAAGGCCATCCAAGCTTCCTCGATGCATACTGACCGCTCCGTGACGTCAATCTGGGATGCAGCGTCGCACAGCTTTTGCACTAAGCCGAAGTAGCTGCTTGGCAGCGGCTCTGAAGGCCACATCCGGACACAAAGGTCCTTCATGGCTGGCTCCGCCATCCGGTGCAACTCCATCAGCTGCTTCATTTGATTGCTCAGGAGGGGAGGGTGCTCGAGCACCTAGAACTATGCCCAGAACAGCCTATGCTCGGCATCGCCCTCCCGAGATGCAAGATACCTTGCCGCATCTACCATACTCCTCAGGAGGTCTGCAAATGTGCGTGAGGAACTCCACACTAGCGTGAGCAAAGCGAACCTGTGACCGCCAAAGACACTTTGCAGTAAGTATGGCTTACCATATGCAATAAGCTTCACTTGGCAGAGTTCTTCTCGGGCGCCTCGCGTTTCCGTCCTCGCCTCCTGGATCTCCAGCTTCATTGAGGATAGCTCGGTGGCTTGACCCTTATTTTTCTGCTCAAGGTCCCCACATTTAGTGATAGCATCCTTGTGCTCCTGCTGCACCTCGGCCACTCTGGCCTTGTGCCTCTCACTGATGGTCTTTAGCGACGACAGTTCGACGGCCGCTCGCTCCGCCACTGCCTTCTGTTCGGTGGCCTCTTGCTTCGCCTTCTTCAACTCAGCCTTGAGGCCCTCGATCTCAGCGGCAACAACTGTAGTCATAATAAAGCACTCCTTTCTTAGGGTTAACCCCAAATACCTTGCTTGATAAGGCAAACTGAACTACTAAATAATTCTAGTCCGGACTAACCTTGCGCTTTGTCGAAACACTTGTTGAGAAGGTCGAGCTCCTCATCAGAGCTCTTGAGCTTTCGATTTACCTTGTCTAGCTCCACGGAATTGGCAGCCGCCGCCGAGGACAAGGTGTGCATAATAGCACACACACGTGAGGCTCCCGACCTATTGATTTTTGATCCTCTACCGGGCTTTTCCAACGCTGCCAGAGTTGCGGGGGCTATGATTCACTTTTTGCTATCACTGGCATTTTTTGACTATTCGACCCCCGCTTGAGTTTTTTAAACTCACACAGGGCTCGGGGCTGCTATGTATGAGGATTGCATGGCCATGCATAAGAAGTTGTCTATATAAAAAGGATATTACATGTGTCAGATTCGGGGTTCCGTAGACCCTTGAGAGGTTCGAACTCTGGGGTGCGTGCGAAGAACTCTCTCTCCCCAGTCTGCCTGCTCAATGATTCCACAGCCTAGCTCGACGAACCCAAGGAACAAGAGACACAACAGTTTATCCTGGTTCGGGCCACCTTGCAGTGTAATACCCTACTCCAGCTTTGTGGTGGATTGCCTCGGGGGGCTGAGGATGAACTAGTACAGAGGTGGAACGACCTCAGGAGGTGAGGTGTTCTTGAGCTCGATGAGCTGGTGAGGTGGTGAGGGTGGAATGGATCTGGTCCAGCTCCAGTTCTCTCCCTCCTATGGTGGTGGCTAAGTCCTATTTATAGTGGCCTTGGTCCTCTTCCCAAATGTAGGCGGGAAGGGATCCCGCAACGGCCAAATTCGAAGGGAGACAACTAGTACAAGTTATCCTGACAAAAGTAGTCTTCGCCTGCAAAAGCATCTGGTGGTGACACTGCAGTGGGCTCCTCGATAACCTCCGTCATGCCGTCCTAGCGGTCCTGGTCTTGTTGCACTGATATGGAAACCTTTGCTTGATTCGTCGTGACTCCGTGCCTGCGCTTGCCTCCTTTGCACCAAAGAGGAAACTGGATACACTGCGCCCACTAGCGCCCGCCTGCTCCTGGTCGTCATGGCTCATGTCAGGTGAACCTCGCGAGGTGCAGCTTACATTGATATCTCCTCTCCTCGGGAGCCAGCCTAGGGAGGCCGCTCCTCGTGGAGGTCTTGGTGTCGTCTGCCTCGCGAGGCCTGGCCCCTCGCGAGGTTCTTGAGTTGTCGTTGCTGAAGCTGGGCCGTACCAGGCCATCGATGGAGCCACGCCACGGGCCGTAGGTAGGCAAGTCTGGGCACCCCCGGTCCCAGGACGCCGACTGTAGCCCCCGGGCCCAAGGCGCGCTCGAACTTGGCTTCGAGGCGAAGCCAAAGGGCAAGTGCGGAGCGCCATGGGCCCTAACCGCCTACGGCCTTGGTTGCCGCATGGCGATTGATGGGACATGGGCGCCTCCACTTCCCCACGCTGCCTCGGCAACTGCTTCGACTTGATGAGACCCTGCTACATGCAGAGAAAAATCATCATTACGCGCGATCGTGGAGGCTGGCGATCGGCCTTCCCTTGGCTATAAATGAGGAGAGGGGTGAAGCCCCCTTTGCTCGTCTTCGTCTTCTCGCCACCCGCTCCTTCTTCTTCCTTCTTGCCTCGCCGTCTTGCCGTGGTGCTCATGGCGCCAATTAGGAGGTTCTCTGCCACGGAGAAAGGGAAAACCCCTCGCGAGGAGTAGGGACCACTCCCACCGAAGAAGAGGCTCAGCCGTCCTCGCGACGTTGGCGAGAGGCTGGAGGTGACACGACCCTGGCTCGAGCGGCCTCCGCCGGGCTTCCCGCTCCCTCTGTATGCCCGAGCTCAAGACTTGGGAGGAGGTGGCGACGCCCCGTGCCACGCGAGCCACGGTCGTGGTGGCCAGGCTGAGGTCGTACGGGCGACTGGCCCGCGAACCCACGCCGACAGTTCTTCGCGCGAGTTCGTGGTGTGGGCGGCGATGCCACCACGCTCGTGGATCCAGCTCCCGCGGTTCTTCGCCGAGGAGATGCCACCGAGGGGGCCACTTAAGCTGCAGTTGCAGCGCGCCGGGTGCTGCAGTCCGGCCGTGGGGGCGGAGGTCGAGGTCGTCCCCCCAGGCAAGATCTTCATGACCCGGGGATGGGGCGAGGTCGCCCGCTCCTGCCGCGCGGAGGGAGCCCTCGGCATCCACTTCGAGTACGACGGCGACTCCACACTGTTCTTCAAGGTCTTCGACGAGGAGGGCCGCCGCCTGGAGTGCTGCCCTGGAGGAAGCGGCCCTCGTGGCACGGCTGCAGGCGCCGAGCCCGCCTCCGGGCCTGCCGACAGCTCCCCCAGTAGCAGCAACGGCTCCTGGGAGTCTAGCGACTCTCCCGAGCCTAGCGAGTCTCCGGAGTCGAGTGACGACAGCTACGTGCCGCCTAGCTCCCGCCGTGCCCGGAGCGCGGCGGCAGCGTCCGCTCGACGTCGACGATGACCTGGATGGGGTTGGCGTCGGCCTCATGTGGCCCACTGTTGATGACGGCGTTGACGGCGATGGCCGCTGCCAGGGTTTCTCGAGATTTTTCTTCTTTTGTTCCCTACGAGGAGCCAAGGCAAACCCCGTGGGGGTATGTAAGGGAATTGTAATGCTTTTGCTTCAATGTTTGTTATTCCTGGTATGAGGTTATAGCTGCGTGTTCTCGCTTCGGCATTGTCCCCCTTTTCGTTCTCGCGGTAGCTTTGCGCTCTACGCCGGCAGGTCCCAGTCCCCAGGCAGGCTTCAGCCGTCGCTGGTATGCCAGGTCGCGATGCCGTGGTCAAGGCCAGGAGGTGAGTGGCCTGAGGTCCGGTAAGAGCTCCTGAGGCGCGATGCTCAAGAGGTCCCCTTTGGCGTGCAAGCAGCTCCCTAAAAGCCGAAAAGAGAAGTGGCATTGCCGGAGCGAGGTTATGAAAGTTAAAAATTTCCAGGCAGCGGGTTCGCGCTGATTCGCATAGGTAACTTATCTTGATGAACATGAGGTGATTCCTTCGCGCGGTGCCCGATTTGCGCTTTGGCGGTGGTGCTATCAAGTAGGGCTCGTGCCGGCCTCCCCTTTTCTCACTTATCTAAGTGCTCTGCGTCCTCGGGTCCCGACCCTCGAGCGAGGCTTAGCCACTGCTGGTATGCTAGGTCGCGATGCCGTGGTCAAGGCCAGGGGGTGAGGGCTGGAGAGTCAGTAGGAGCTCCTGAGGCGCGATGCTCAGGAGCCCCCCCTTTAACGCGCAAGCGAATCGCGTAAAAAAAAGGGGCGGCCGGCGGGACCGCCTGTAGTTAAGCTCTGGAGATTCCTGCGGGTTAGTCCAAGGAGAGGATATAACTTATAGTCGCGTTTGCTGTCTTGCCGCTGATCTTTCCGCAAGAAGATGAAGGCACTGAGGATCTGGTGAGGTGACGTACGCGGGGCGGGCCACGAGCCAGAGCTCGATCCCTCAGATTTGTCAGCGTTGCAGGGATGGGCTCGAGCACAAGCGCCGTGCCAGCATGTGTAGCCCCCGTTGCGGGATGAGCAGGAGCCAGGTCGGCAACGCGGGAGGCCGCGAAACTCAACGAGCAAGCAGGTGATAATCATAAAGCGACCGATGGCAAGAATGAGGCTAGTTCTAATAGATGCAAAGTGATACATGCCACAGGGACGGACCCACGCGGCTTGGGGATGATGCAGCCCGAAGGGCGCCCCCAATGGAGTGAATCAAGATGCAAAAGGATACATGTCGCAGGGACAGGCCCACGCGATCTGGGGATAATGCTGCCCGAGGGGCACCGCCAACTGAATAAACTGGAAAATGTCACCTGGTATCATCGCTGAAGAGATGTTGGAGTAGCTGAAGATGTGTGCTGAAGAAGTCGCCCCTCACGAGTCGCCTGGGTCCTGAACCTCGGGAGGCTCTGGAGGCTCAGGGGGCTGGCGGAGAACCTTCATCATCTCCACCAGGACCGCCTGGCGCCTGGTCTCCTGAGCCACCAGGACACGCCGCAGGTGGCGCTGGAAGGTGACAGCCGCGTTCGGCAGGCCGTACGGCATGCGAATGTAGTTGTGAGGGGGGCCCTCGCACCGACCAACACGCGATGGCCAGAAGCGCTCCTAAGACGCAGCCCTGTTTAGCCTGAGGTAGTTGATGCAGACGCGTAGCTCACCGTCCTCGCCAGGACAAGGAGCCGAGCCAGGTGGCGGGCGCCGGTCACCACGCATGGCTCTTGCCTCTTGAAGCTCCTCGATTGCCTTGATGACGAACTCCTGAGCACCGGGCAGCTCGTGCCTTGTGCCCTCTTGGTGGAAACGCGCGCTGAAGCACGCCTCCACGTGGTGCCCGAGCGCCTCCCTCGTGACATTGGCTAGTTCAGAGGCCCTCCAGAGGGGAGCCCCCGAGCCTAGCCTGAGAGGGGTGCCGGGCGCGCCTTCCTATGCGAGAGAGGGTGGCGCCCCATCCGAGGGCGCTGGTCCTGAGGTGGTGCTGGTGGAGACACCGTTCTCCTGAGGCCCTTGGCGGAACAGCTGTTTCTTCTTCTTGGGGATAGCCTCAGGAGGGTAGATGGTGCTTTCGTTGTCTGGGTCCTCAACCGCCGCGGCCTGGTAGGCGCGCTCGAGAGAGCACACCGCGTCCTTTTCCTCGCAGGTGATCGTAATGATGTCGCGGCTCCCTGGCATCTTGAGGACATTGTAGCCATGATGAGTCACCGCCATGAACTTGGCTAGGGCTGGGTACCCAAGGATGGCATTGTACGGAAGATGAATGTGGGCGACATCGAAGTCGATGAGCTCGGTGTGGTAGTTGTCGCGCTGGCCGAAAGTGACAGGGAGGCGGATCTGCCCTATTGGGGTGGTGGAGCCGTCGGTCACTCCTGAGAAGGGCTTGGTGGGCTGCAGCTGATCATAGGGCACTTGGTGGTGATCGAACGTTTTGATGGAAAGGACATTGAGCCCCGCACCGCCATCGATGAGGGTCTTGGTGACGAGGATGTTGCTGATGACGGGAGAGCAGAGCATCGGGAGGGCGCCGGCGGTTGTCGCGCACTTGAGCTGGTCTGCCAAGCTGAAGGTGATGATGCACTTGGACCACCTGAGCGGGCGTGTGGCCTCGAGCCTAGCGAGAGCCGCGTTCACCTCACAGGAGAACTGCTTGAATATGCGCTGGGAGGCTGGGGCCTGAGCACCGCCCAGGATGCAAGTGATGGCACGAGGCTCCTGGAAGCCCCCAACCCCCTCATCCTGGTGGTGGTCGTCGTTCCTCCTTGGTGGCAGTGGCAGCGGAGGGAGGCCGGCGTTGCCCTGAGGACAGTCCTCACGAGGCTGATCTCTCCATGCGCCCTCGCAAGGCTGGCCCTAAGCTCATGGCAGTCATTGGTGTTGTGACTGTGTACATTGTGGAAGACGCAGAACGGATGGCTGCCCTTGGATGACTCTGGGTGGTCGCAGCCGTGCTTCATCTCTGGTTCAGCCGCAAGCACGGCCGTCCCCTTGCATTTCACGTCCTTGGCCTTGGCCTTCTTGTCTTCTAGGTCGGCCGCTGGGAGCTCGAGGAGGGAGAGGCGTCCCTCCTCAGCTCTCACGCACTTGGTCGCCATGTTGAGCATCTCCATAGCCGTGCACAGGTCCTCGTGTATGGTGAGCTCCTCCTTCATCTTGACATCGCGGACGCCATCAGAGAATGCTAAGATGATGGCCTCATCCGACACCTTGGGGATCTTGAGACGGACGTTGTTGAAGCGCTGGATGTACTTCTGCAGGGTTTCCCCTGGCTGCTGCTTGATGCGTGCCCTGGAAGTTGGCTACGAAATGCTCGCGCATCTCGTCCCAGGAGGAGATCGATCCTGTGGGCAGGTTCAGGAGCCATGAGCGCGCGCCATCCTTGAGAGCCATGGGGAACCAGTTCACCATGACCTTCTCATCGCCGTTGGCTGCCTCGATGCTCAGCTCGTAGAGTTGCAGGAACTCAGCAGGGTCGGGGGTGCCGTCGTAGCGTGGAGGCAGATCAGGCTTGAACTTCCCTGGCCAGACAACGTTGCGTAGCTCGGGAGTGAAGGATCGGCAGCCCGCGGTGGTTACGGGAGCCCAACGTGGAGGTGGAGCTTGATCTTGGTGGCCGCACGCCACCACCACAGGCGGCGTGCGGTCTTGGTGTGGGGGTGCTGGGAGTGCAGGGGCATCTTCCTGCGGCCGATGGACCTCCTGGCAACTTGCTTCTTCGCGCGTGGGCGCCCGGCATGGCGGGTCACGCCGTAGGGCCGCGCGCCTTGGTGCGAGGGCGACATCTTGACGGGGAGGTGGTGGAGGCGCCCCGTAAGCTACGTCGCTCGCGGCAGGTGGCGGGTGAGGTAGCGAGAGAGAGGGCGCGGGCAAGCCTCCCGTGGTGTTGACGAGCTCGGCGATGCACTCGAGCCAGTCCTCGTAGAAGTCATCGACGGGGCGGTAGCGCAAGAGCTCGCGCGCCATGAGCAACGCAGCTTGCGCGTCCGCCGGCCCGCGACGAGCGTGAGACGACGAACCTGCCGGGGTCAGTGACGGAGTGGCCGTGCGCCCATCACGCCGCACGGAGGGGTGCAGCGACGAAGCCTGCTGCTCGTGTCCCGCCGGGCCGGTGGCGGTGTTAGCAGCAGGCGATGGAGAATGGCAGGGAGGCCCGCCGGTGGGCGCCGTCTGGGCGACGCGAGCGGCAAGGGCGGCCCGACGCTCAGCACGGGCTCGATGGGCGTCAGCCATGGAAGCGGTGGAGTAGCGGCGGGTCGACCGACAGGAGAAAGGCTCCGACGCACCCCTAGCTGGCGCGCCAAATGTCGGATTCGGGGTTCCGTAGACCCTTGAGAGGTTCGAACTCTGGGGTGCGTGCGAAGAACTGTCTCTCCCCAGTCTGCCTGCTCAACGATTCCGCAGCCTAGCTCGAGGAACCCAAGGAACAAGAGACACAACAGTTTATCCTGGTTCGGGCCACCTTGTGGTGTAATACCCTACTCCAGCTTTGTGGTGGATTGCCTCGGGGGGCTGAGGACGAACTAGTACAGAGGTGGAACGACCTCAGGAGGTGAGGTGTTCTTGAGCTCGATGAACTGGTGAGGTGGTGAGGGTGGAATGGATCTGGTCCAGCTCCGGTTCTCTCCCTCCTATGGTGGTGGCTAAGTCCTATTTATAGTGGCCTTGGTCCTCTTCCCAAATGTAGGCGGGAAGGGATCCCACAACGGCCAAATTCGAAGGGAGACAACTAGTACAAGTTATCCTGACAAAAGTAGTCTTCACCTGCAAAAGCCTCTGGTGGTGACGCTACAGTGGGCTCCTCGATGACCTCCGTCCTACCATCCTGGCGGTCCTGGTCTTGTTGCACCGATATGGAAACCTTTGCTTGATTCCTCGGGACTCCGTGCCTGCGCTTGCCTCCTTTGCACCAAAGAGAAAACTGGTACACTGCGCCCGCTGGCACCTGCCTGGTGCTGGTCGTCATGGCTCACGTCAGGTGAACCTCGCGAGGTGTAGCTTACATTGATATCTCCGCTCCTCGGGAGCCAGCCTGGGGAGGCCGCCCCTCGTGGAGGTCTTGGTGTCATCCGCCTTGCGAGGCCTGGCCCCTCGCAAGGGTCTTGAGTTGTCGTTGCTGAAGCTGGGCCGTACCAGGCCGTCGATGGAGCCACGCCATTGGCCGCAGGCAGGCAAGTCTGGGCACCCCCGATCCCAGGACGCCGACAACATGGCTTACCTTAAAGCCCGTCAGGAGGCCGCCAAAAGCTTCTTTCAGTCCACTGTTAACAGAACGAATACTTTGTAAAACCATGCCGATCTGGGTGCGGTGTTCTGCGACAATGGAGGAGCTATTCAAAGCAAGCTCCATCAAGTCCGGCCACCCAGCTGTGACCCGCTCTGTGGCGGGGCTTTGGCTCCCCCTTCAGTGGAGGGTGGAATGGATGACACCGGGGGCCACGGGGGCTCCGAAACCATCTTAGGGGAATGCTCGGATTGACCGAGCACCCCCTCTTTGTTCACCAGAACGGATCCCCCTCCTGGTCTTCAGCGACCGAGGTGTTAACCTCGGCCATGATATCATGACCTCCACCACCGTGTCCGGGCCGGCAGGGGTCTTTCGGGACAACACCTCTCTAGTCTCCTCGATGACCGGAGTAGGCGTTGAGCGTGATGTGGTCCCGCTTTCTGCCAGCTCGGCTGGCGGGGAGTCCCCCTCCAAGGCGCGATCAGTAGGGAGGTCGCGCGGCGGGCTGCAGTATGAAAGACATAAATATGATTAGTAATAAACCTTAAGGCAAACACCCGGAGAGTCTTCGGATTCATACCTTTGGGTAGGGGGCTTGACCCTGGGGTTCCATTGAGGAATCTCTTCGGAAGCCTCAGACTCCTCGCCGGAGTCCGAGATGTCATCAGATAGGACCACCTTGGCTTTGTGTTGCTTCTTTGGGACAGGAGGAGGTTGGTCCTCCTCGGTGGTGTCCGACACCGCCCTCTTTCTTGTTCGAAAGGAGTCGCTCTCCTCCCCTTCCTCTTCCTGCTCCCCCTCATGAGCAAAGGGGGCTTGGGTTTCCCTAAACTTTGTGTCCGGAGGCCCCCTTAGGCAGAGGTCTTCTCGGGCCTCCCTCATCTTGATCTTCTTCTTCTCTTTCTTCTCCGGCACCTTATACGACTGAGGGAGTCCTGGACTAGGGGGTCCTCAGGCTGCCGGCCTAACTCTCCTGGGCCGGAGAGTCATGCTGCACTGTAGTTGCTGGAAGGCCGGACTATTGCACATCATCGTATCCAAACATGAGACCCTTTGTGCCTTGGTGTGTACTCCAAGTCAAGACGAGAAGAATAGGCATGTTTATCCTCTTATTGTAACCAACCATATGTAACCCTAGTACCCCTGGTGTCTATATAAACCAGAGGGTTTAGTCCGTAGAGGCTAGAACAAAAATCATCATCCTACTAGTTTAGAGTTTAGTTCATCTCATCTCATGGTAGATCGACTCTGTAATCCTCATATACACAAGCAATATAATCAAGCAGGACGTAGGGTTTTACCTCTTCGAGAGGGCCCGAACCTGGGTAAACATCGTGTCCCTAGTCCCCTGTTCCCCATTGATCCAAGATCCACAGCTCGGGACCCACTACCCGAGATCCATCGGTTTTAACACCGATATTGGTGCTTTCATTGAGAGTTCCACTGCTGGATCACCGGAAGGATTAATGGCTCGCCTGTTCATCAACCACACCATCTGTGCTGGGGACTTTTCCGTCCTCGGCCAAGATCTCGCATTCGGCAGTGTCATACTGCGCGCCTATCCAACCGGCTGCCTCGGCCAGGTCGGAAACTTTGCCCCCGGCTAGAAGGTCAGGTTCGGGAGCCTAGAGTTCACCACCGGCCCCCGGGGAGACCTCTCCCTGTCGAGAATCTCAGCTCCCTCAGGAAAAATTACCAACCCTGATGCTTTAGCATTAAGGAAGGTAAACTCACCAGGGGCCGATACATCAGGGAGTTTGGCCCTGAAGCCTGACTCCGTTAGCTCAGCCGAGTTCATCCCGGCCGAACCCCACCTGGGCACAGTCTCGAGCGTTCCCATATCGGCCACGCTGCAAGTCGGTCCCGAATATTTGGAGGGCATAGACCCATCAGATCTTTCTTCATTGAACGATTTACTAGATCGGATCCAAGCCATGGGAATCTCCGACGGCCAGCCCTCGGTCTACAACCAGATCGGGTTCAAGCCCGACAACACGGAAATCTACATCCCACCTATCACACACCTTGTCGCCATCGTTGAGGAATTGGTCGAAGGCTCACAACCACCAAACTGAAAATGATCTATGTCCCGGTCGGCGACAACCTCGATCAGGCTCCGGGCCCGAAATCCGACCTTCGCCCTGAAAAGAGCCCGGAACCAGACCTCAATTCAAAGCATGACCTCGAGTCTACGTTGTATTGTGTGGATAATTCGGAATATGCACTCGGCACATTGGATTTTCTGGGGACGCTCAACACCGCTGCCAAATTCCGGATACATCTCTAACTGGAGCACGGAGTTTTACCCCGCCCACCCACCACGTCGAATACTCACCAGATTCTGGAAACCCTGACGTATGGGATCAGATGTACGTCAAGCAGCAGCCCGGAGAAATGGTCCATCATTACTGGGCTAGATTCCTCCTGGTTAAAAACAAGATGATAGACTGATGTGATCAAGAAATAATTGCAACCTTTCGGTTCAACTGCCGGGACGAAGGAATTTTGAATTCCCTCGCTCTTCGCCATGTGCAAAGCTTCATCGAGTTATCAGACCTGGTACGCAAATATTGCGCCATAGAAAGCGCCTGGAAGGCACAACAAATGCATGTGGAATCCACCCATGCCAAGCAATCTCGAAAATTTCAGGCAAAATGCACATACCCACGGCGGTCGCCTGAACACGAGCCCGCTAAAAAGAAGAATAGGTCCCTAGCCGGATCCCAAACAGTCCTGGATGAGCTACTAGACAGACCATGCCCCATACACTCGGCCTTGCTTCATGCAAACCCAGGCCACATGCTTCGAGCTTGTTGGGTGGTCAGGCAGGTGGCCAAGAGCGGCGAAGCTATCCTTGGACTTACTCCCCCCAGTAGATGATCAGCAACACCCCCATATAGTGACAATGATGTTCTGACGATCTACGAGACATTCCCCTCAAACAATCAGAGGAAAAGAGCCCTTCGAGAGCTCGGCTAGGTCCACCAGGTTTCAGCCGCACACTCATGGACGGATACACCAATCACCTTCGATGAAGAAGACGAGCCAAGGGCCCGCCCCGTCCGAGCACCCGCCGCACTAGTCCTTGACCCTATATTGGACGGCTTCAGATTAACCAAAGTGCTAATGGACGGAGGTAGCAGTCTAAACCTCATCTATGAGGACACCCTTGACAAAATGCAGTTCAACAGATCTCGCATCAAACAAAGCTACACTACCTTTTGAGGAATCATCCCCGACAGAGAGGCACGCTGGTCCAGATGAGTCACTCTGGACGTAGTCTTCGGCAATCCCGATAACTACAGGTCCGAAGAATTACTGTTCCACATTGTGCCCTTCCATAGCGGATACCACGCCCTATTAGGGTGCTAGGCGTTCGCAAGGTTTCAGGCAATACCACATTACGGCTACATGAAACTCAAAATGCCAGGGCCCAATGGCGTAATCGCACTCGCAAGTGATCCGGATAAAGCCCTTCGGGCCGATAACAAAACAGCATCACTCGCCCTTGAAGCACTATCCGAGGCTCTTGCAGCCGAGGAATTGACTACACTCCGCACAACGGTCGACATGGACGACATGGTCCTCAGTAAAAGGTCCAAATCTATGTTGTTTAAACCAGCTGACGAAATAGTCAAATTCCAAGTGCATCCAACGGATCCCAATAAAACAGCATCCATTGGAGCCCAGCTGGATCCCGCAGTCGACGAAGCACTACGAACCGTCCTGCGTGAGAATTGGGATATATTTGCTTGGCACCCTTAGGACATGCCAGGAATCCCACGAAGACTCGCGGAACATAGTCTGAACATAATGAAGGGCTTCAAGCCAGTCAAATAGGCACTACGCCGATTTTCCGAACCCAAACGACAAGCCAAGGGGGAGGAATTAGCAAAATTACTGGAAGCTGGATTCATCCATGAAATCAAACACCCCAAGTGGTTGGCAAATCTAGTCATGGTACCCAAGAAGGACAAATCCTGGCGGCTATGCGTTGACTTCAAAGACTTAAATAAAGCCTGCCCTAAGGATCCCTTCCCCTTACCTCGGATAGACCAGATCATTGACGCCATCACCGGACATGACTCCGGATACCATCAAATCAAGATGAGGGAGTCCGACCAAGCTGCAACTGCGTTCATCACCCCCTACGGGCCATTCTGCTTCAACATGATGCCCTTCGGGTTAAAAAACGCAGGAGCCACATACCAACACATGATTCAAACATGCCTCGAAAACCAAATCGGCAAAATAGTCGAAGCATACGTAGACGACGTGGTCATTAAAACCAAGCACATCAGCCAGCTAGTGGACAACCTCCACCAAACCTTTGAAAATTTATGGACTTACGATATACGGCTCAACCCGGACAAATGCATCTTGGGGGTTCCCGCCAGAAAACTACTCAGATTCATTGTTTCCCACAGAGGGATCAAAGCCAATCCTGCTAAAATCCGAGCCCTGTCCCAGCTTGCAATACCCTCAGAGCTTAAACACGTCCAAAAGCTGGCAGGCTGCGTGGCAGCCCTGAGCCGCTTCATCTCCCGCCTTGGTGAAAAGGCACTGCCACTTTATAGATTGCTCAAAAAGACCAAAAAGTTCGAGTGGACCGATGAGGCAACTGCCACACTGGAAGAAATAAAAACTATACTAACAAGCAACCCCATACTAGCCGCATTCGGCATTGGCGAACCGATGTTGTTATACATCTCAGCCACAAAATCAACCGGTGAGCGCTGTACTCATGGCAGAACGAGAAGCGGAGGGCCACAAGTACCGGGTACCGAAGCCAGTCTACTACGAATCTGAAGTACTTACCTCATGCAAGTGTCGGTATCCGCATTACCAGAAGATAGCCTACACGTTTTCATGGCATCCCGAAAACTCCGACACTACTTTCAAGAATGTTCGGTTACAGTGGCATCCGAGGTACCCTTGAATGACATCATCAATAATAGGGATGCCACGGGCCGCATTGCCAAGTGGGCCATAGAGCTCCTTCCTTTTGAAATCATGTACAAACCATGCCGAGCTATCAAATCTCAGGTGTTGGCCGATTTCTTGGCTGAGTGGACAGAAGCCAAGCTCCCCCGGGAATATAGTACATAGTCACATTGGACAATGTACTTTGACGGCTCTAAAATGTTAGCCGGACTGGGGGCTGGGGTGATCCTTACATCCCCCACCGGCGACAACATTTGGTACATCCTGCAGATCATGTACACGGACTCTAACAACGCAGCCGAATACGAGGCCCTGTTGCATGGTCTTCGGATGGCAACGTCAATGGGCGTACATTGGCTGGAAGTGCGGGGAGACTCTAACCTCGTCATCTCCCAAGTCAATGGCGAATTTGATGCCAAAGACTCAAAAATGGCAGAATATAGAAATGCCGTCATTAAAATATCAGCCCGATTTGAAGGGTTAGAATTTCAACATGTCCCTAGAGACAGTAACCAAGCCGCGGATGTCCTCGCTCGCATGGGTGCTAAACATGACCCAGTCCCCAAGAACACCTTCTTGGAATAGCTCTTCAAGCCATCCATGGTGTGGCAAGACGGGGACAATGGCGAGATACCCAATGGTCCCGAGCAGATCATCCCTCCGGAAATTGAGCCAGACGATGGCATCATCGGTGGCTCAGCACTCGAAGAAACAACCTCGGCTCATGAAGTCATGGTTGTAATCGCACTATGGATCGAGCCCTTCCTTGCCTATCTTTTACGGCAAGAGCTCCCCGCTGATAAGACTGAGGCACGATGCATAGTCCGGCGATCTAAAGCCTATAAGGTCCACGAGGGTGAGCTATATAAGAAAAGCACCACTAGAGTCCTCCAAAGATGTATATACAAAGAGGACGAGCAACAACTTCTGACTGAGATACACGCCAGCATGGTGGCCACCACATGGTAGCTCGGGCTTTGGTAAGCAAGGCCTTTCAAGCAGGGTTTTTCTGGCCCACCACTCACACGAACGCACGTACTTTGGTCCAACACTGTGTTGGGTGCCAGCTATTTGCGAATCAAAGCCATATGCCACCACAACTCTCCGGACAATACCGATCACCTAGCCGTTTGAGGTCTGAGGGCTCGACATGGTTGGACCACTTAAAGGGGGATCCAAGAAAAAGAAATACTTACTGGTTATGGTCGACAAATTCACTAAATGGATTGAGGCCAAACCAGTAACCTCGGCCGAATTCGGACCAGTTGTCGACTTCATATTTGGGGTTGTGCACCGTTATGGTGTTCCCCATAGCATAATCACACACAATGGATCAAATTTTACAGCCCAGGAAGTCAAAGAGTGGTGCGCTAAGATGGGCATCAAGCTCGACTATGCATTGGTATATCACCCACAGACCAATGGACAGGTCGAACGAGCCAACGGACTCATCATGAGTGGCATAAAACCCCGTCTGGTTCGTTCCCTAAAGGAGTCTGATTGCCACTGGGTACATGAACTTGATTCCGTACTATGGGGATTGCGCACCACCCCCAACCGGTCAATGGGGTACACCCCCTTTTTTATGGTATACGGCACGGAAGCGGTCCTCCCATGCGATCTCATCCATGACGCGCCTAGAGTGCGCATGTACAAAGAAAAGGAAGCCGAGTTGGATCGGCATGATGAGCTGGACGCCCTGGAATGGGAGCACGACATAGCTCGGGCTCACTCTATATTCTATCAACAACAGGCCCGGCTCTACCGGAGCAGGGAAGTTCGGGCAAAGGAATACAACATGGGCGAACTAGTCCTCCGTCTCGCTGAAAAGCAGAAGCACAAGATCTCACCCAAATGGGAGGGTCCTTTCATAATCAATGAAGTACTAGCAGGAGGAGCATATCGTATTCGTAATCCAGCGGAAGATCGCCTCGAACCAAACCTGTGGAACGCAGCTCAGCTTTGGCGCTTCTATGGCTAGACCGGCGTCGTCATCTTCTCTCCCATTTTCTTCAATTTTTCTTTTAAATTGTCACTGCCCGGACTATGATCGGATAAACTGAACTGCGCTCGGCTCTTGAAGTATACATCTTTACATGTAATACCTAGATTTACCTGGGGGTCCTTTAAAGAAGCCAATCAATATAATTTTTGTGCATGAATTCGTCTCTGCAGTGTTTACATCCTTCCTGTACCTTTAAAGCCATCATATGCACAAATTTGACTTAAGTTTTTGCCAAGCTGGGTTGCCTGGCTCCTGTGTTTACCCCCTATGTTCTCGATTATTCGGCTAGGGGGTAAAGGGAGCACCTCTGTGATTGCTATGACCGGGTCAGCCGTGTACGTACCTCAAACGGGTGAAGCCAAAAGCTAGTGTTCTTAAGAAAACAATGGGTCGGCCACGAGGGAAGTGAAAATAATTAGGTGTTCGCCACCAAATACTGGGGTTTGGTTCCCAAAAAAATGATGACCGCATACTATCGGTATTCCGACACTACGTCTATGATCAACATGACGACCCCGAAGAAAGGAACCCATGCAGGTACTATTTTCTTCGAAAGATGTTTCTTACGTTAAAAAGTAATATAACATAACTCTCCGTGCACGCTTTTGTCTGTTCACACCCAATGGCTGGATTGCCTGGTTCCTGAAGTGATTTCCTATTTTTTAGGTCGCATAGTACGGAACACTCACCGACCATTGGTCAGAGAGGCGGAAGCCAATGGCCGGTTAAGGCAGCGTTTTACAATACGAATCGAGAAAGCTTGATGTACAATACATAGATACATAGGATCAAGCAATCTACTCTTTGTCAATATTATCTATTAAGATGTCCAGGGCACAGTCCTCTTGGGAGTACCGAGCAGCAGGCATCACTTGGTCATAAACCAGGTGAAGTGGTATTTCTTGCCCATCTGGCCCCACTAGCCCAACTCGAGCCATATGATTTGGTTCGAGTTTGGTAAACCGGGTCTTCACCATCGCCCAGGCCTCGCGTGCTCCCTCTCGGCAAGTCGATATCTTCCACAGCTCAAAACGACACCGCACTCCTTTAAAGTGATTGGCTAATTCGGCCATGCCCTCCGGAGGTGTCTCTGTCGGCCATAACGCCTTGACCATACTTTTCATGGCTTTCTGAGCTCTCTCGTGCACAATGGACAGCTCCTTCAAAAGGTTCCCTCCAAATGAGCTGACCTCTTCTTCGGGACGGCCCGTCAGGAGAACTAGCACAAGGCACAACATGTCCTTTAAATTAAAACACTACGAGTATTCACATGCACGCAAGTCGAACTATCACTTACCGAACATACCGCCTTTCAATTTCTGGTTCTCCTCCCAGGCCTGTGCTAGCTGAGATTTTAAACTCTCGATTTCCTTGGCCTATTGCTGGTTTTCCACCGTCAGTTTGTTATTTTCTTCATGACTGCATGTCAGTACCTGGTGGCCAGCCTCCTCCTGCGACTCGGTATACCTCTCAGATTCTTTGGCGACGTCCAGATCCTTCTGTAGTTGCCCTATGGATTCAGCTGCTATAAGGGAAGCCTGTGTCAAACATGGTACCTTAAAAATCGAAGCATTCTAAAGCTTTCTTCCTCACCATGAGCTTCACTGGTGAATTTCTTGACCGCCTCCAGTTCGGCTTTCGCATCAGCCAACTGTCTTTGGCTCAGCTCGAGGTCCTCAGATAATTTCTTATTTTGTTCCCTCATTGCCTACAACATACCAGCAAGACATATAGTTATAGATCCTTAACTCGGCCGTCCCACCCAAATCAAGGCTCGGGGCTACTAGGATAGGAATTGTGATTGGTTTTTTAAAATCAATCTCATACCTGCATATTGGCGGATAGGAGGTTGGCAATCCCCTCAAGCCCTGTTCGGGCTGCTCTGAGGTATGCGTCCACCGAATTAAACACATTGAACTCTTGGTTAGAAAATGCAATGTGACGTAAGGATTCCCTCTGTTGACGGTGATTCATCACACTTTCGACTTCAGAATTAGTAACCGAAACATCTTGTGGATCCTCCAGGGGTGGGTCTGCTGCAGCACCGCCCGAATTGACCCTGGCTCGCACCGAAGACCCAGGATCGGAACTACGCCTTGATGCCTCCTGGACGTCTTCGGATGGTGGTGGTGGTTCTCTTCTCCTGCAGACCTCACCTAATGTCAAAAAGAGCCGCCGGTGGCAACATTAGCAAGGACTTCGGATACACTACCTTTGAGCTGGAGGTGTGGCCGATGCAGTCCCCGCAACGCCTTTACGCTTGGACGCCCCATTATTGGCCGATGGCGACGCGTTTTGCGCCGCTCCCGTTGGTGTCCGGCGCGTAGTGCGGTGACCCTTGGGATTATAAGTCAGCACACTCGGAGTAGCGTGGGGCAAATGCCCCATTCGGGAGGGAGCCTTCTTGCTACTTAGAGAGAAAGAAGGGAGGGCCCCTGTCGGCGTCCTGGAACCGGGGGTGCCCAGACTTGCCTGGCTGCAGCCCGTGGTGTGGCTCTATCAACGGCCTGGTACGGCCCAGCTTCAGCAACAACAACTCAAGACCCTCGCGAGGGGCCAAGCCTTGTGAGGCGGACGACACCAAGACCTCCACGGGGGGCGGCCTCCCCAGGCTGGCTCCCGAGGAGCGGAGATAACAATGCAAGCTACACCTCGCGAGGTTCACCTAACGTGAGCCATGACGACCAGGACCAGGCGGGCGCCAGCGGGCGCAGTGTACCAGTTTCCCCTTTGGTGCAAAGGAGGCAAGCATAGGCGCAGAGTCCCGAGGAATCAAGCAAAGGTTTCCATATCGGTGCAACAAGACCAGGACCGCCAAGACGGCAGGACGGAGGTCATCGCGAAGCCCACTGCAGCGTCACTGCCAGAGGCTTTTGCAGGCGAAGACTACTTTTGTCAGGATAACTTGTACTAGTTGTCTCCCTTCGAATTTGGCCGTTGTGGGATCCCTTCCCGCCTACATTTGGGAAGAGGACCATGGCCACTATAAATAGGACTTAGCCACCACCGTAGAGCGGGATCAGATCGACCAGAGCTGGACCAGATCCATTCCACCATCACCACCTCACCAGCTCATCAAGCTCAAGAACACCTCACCTCCTGAGGTTGTTCCACCTCTGTACTAGTACATCCTCCGCCCTCTGAGGCAATCCAACACAAAGCTGGAGTAGGATATTACACCGCAAGGTGGCCCGAACCAGGGTAAACTGCTGAGTCTCTTGTTCCTAGGGTTCGTGGAGCTAGGCAGTGGAATCGTTAAGCAGGCAGACTGGGGAGGGAAAGTTCTTCGCACGCACCCCAGAGTTCGAACCTCTCAAGGGTCTGCGGAACCCCGAATCCGACATTTGGTGCGCCAGGTAGGGGGGCGTCGGAGCCTTTCTCCCGTCGGTCGACCCGCCACTGCTCCACCGCTTCCATGGCTGACGCCCGTCGAGCTCGTGCTGAGCGTCGGGCCACCCTCGCCGCTCGCGTCGCCCAGACGGTGCCCGCTGGCAGGCCTCCCCGCCGTTCTCCATCGCCTGCTGCTAACGCCTCCACCGGCCCGGCGGGGCACGAGCAGCAAGCTTCATCGCTGCATCCCTTAGTGCGGCATGATGGGCGCACGGCCACTCCGTCACTGACTCTGGCTGGTTCATCGTCTCATGCTCGTCGCGGGCCAACAGACGCGCAAGCTGCGTTGCTCATGGCGCGCGAGCTCTTGCGCTCCCGCCCCGTCGATGACTTCTATGAGGACTGGCTCGAGCGCATCGCCAAGCTCGTGTGCGCCGCAGGAGGCTTGCCTGCGCCGTCTCTCTCGCTGCGTTGCCCTCCACCTGCCGCGGGCGACATAGCCCACGGAGCGCCTCCACTACCTCCCCATCAAGATGTTGCCCTCGCACCAAGGCGCGCGGCCCCACGGCGTGACCCGCCGCGCAGGGCGCCCGCGTGCGAAGAAGCAAGCTGCCAGGAAATCCATCGGCCGCAAGAAGATGCTCCTGCACTCCCAGCGCCCCCACGCCAGGACCGCGCATTGCGTGTGGTGGTGGCGCGTGAGCGCCAAGATCAAGCTCCACCTCCACGCTGGGCTCGCGTAACCACCGCGGGCTGCCAAGCCTTCACTCCCGAGCTACGCAGCGTCGTCTGGCCGGGGAAGTTCAAGCCTGACCTGCCTCCCCGCTACGACGGCACCCCCGACCCTGCTGAGTTCCTGCAACTCTACGAGCTGAGCATCAAGGCGGCCAACGGTGACGAGAATATCATGGCGAACTAGTTCCCCATGGCCCTCAAGGATGGCACGCGCTCATGGCTTCTGAACCTGCCCGCAGGATCAATCTTCTCCTGGGGAGAGATGCACGAGCGTTTCGTCGCCAACTTCCAGTGCACCCGTGACCGCCCGCCTGCCGCGCGCGACCTACGACGTATCAGGCAGCAGCCAGGGGAAACCCTGCAGAAGTACATCCAGCGCTTCAACAACGTCCGTCTCAAGATCCCCAAGGTGTCCGACGAGGCCATCATCTCAGCATTCTCTGATGGCGTCTGCGATGTCAAGATGAAGGAGGAGCTCACCATACACGAAGACCTGTGCACGGCTCTGGAAATGTTCAACATGACGACCAAGTGCGCGAGAGCTGAGGGGGGACGCCTCTCCCTCCTCGAGCTCCCAGCGGCCGACCCAGAAGACAAGAAGGCCAAGGCCAAGGACGTGAAATGCAAGGGGGCGGCCATGCTTGCGGCCGAACCAGAGATGAAGCGCGGTTGCGACCACCCAGAGTCATCCAAGGGCAGCCGTCCATTCTGCGTCTTCCACAACGTACACAGCCACAACACCAACGACTGCCATGAGCTCAGGGCCATCCGCGACGGGCGCCTCGATCGACGCCCCGAGCACAACGATCGAGGCTATGGCCACGGAGGAGGCCGAGGCGGAGGACGCTGAGACGACCACGGGACTCGCGAGGGCGCCTGGAGAGACCAACCTCGTGAGGACCGCTGGCAGGGCCAGCCTCGCCAGGGCGCCTGGAGAGATTAGCCTCGTGAGGACCGTCCTCAGGGCAACACCGGCCTCCCTCTGCTGCCACCGCCACCAAGAAAGAATGACGACCACCACCAGGATGAGGGGGCTGGGGGCTTCCAGGAGCCTCGCGCCGTCGCTTGCATCCTGGGCGGTGCTCAGGCCCCAGACTCCCAGCGCATCTTCAAGCAGTTCGCCCGTGAGGTGAACGCGGCCCTCCCCAGGCTCGAGGCCACACGCCCGCTCAGGTGGTCCAAGTGCATCATCACCTTCTGCTCGGCAGACCAGCTCAAGTGCGCGGCAACCACCGGCGCCCTCCCGATGCTCTGCTCTCCCGTCATCAGCAACGTCCTCGTCACCAAGACCCTCATTGATGGCGGTGCGGGGCTCAATGGCCTTTCCATCGAAATGTTTGATCGCCTCCAAGTGCCCTATGATCAGTTGCAGCCCACCAAGCTCTTCTCAGGAGTAACCGACGGCTCTACCACCCTGATAGGGCAGATCCGCCTCCCTGTCACATTGGGCAACGCGACAACTACCGCACCGAGCTCATCGACTTTGACGTCTCCCACATTCGTCTCCCGTACAATGCCATCCTTGCGTACCCAGCCCTGGCCAAGTTCATGGCGGTGACTCATCATGGCTACAATGTCCTCAAGATGCCAGGGAACCGCGACATCATCACGATCGCCTGCGAAGAAAAGGACGCAGTGTGCTCTCTCGAGCGCGCCTACCAGGGCGCGGCGGTTGAGGACCCAGACAACGAAAACACCATCTACCCTCCTGAGGCTATCCCCAAGAAGAAGAAACAGCTGCTCTGCCGAGAGTCTCAGGAGAACGGTGTCTCCACCAGCACCACCTCAGGACCAGCGCCCTCGAATGGGGCGCCCCCCTCTCTCGCATAGGAAGGCGCGCCCGGCGCCCCTCTCAGGCTGGAATCGGGGGATCTCCTTCGAAGGGCCTCTGAACTAGCCAACATCACGAGGGAGGCGCTCGGGCACCACGTGGAGGCGTGCTTCAGCGCGCGCTTCCGCCAAGAGGGCACAAGGCACGAGGTGCCTGGTGCTCAGGAGTTCGTCATCAAGGCAACCGAGGAGCTTCAGGAGGCAAGAGCCATGCGCAGCGACCGCCGCCCGCCACCTGGCTTGACTCCTTGTCCTGGCGAGGACAGTGAGCTGCGCGTCTGCATCAACTACCTCGGGCTCAACAGGGCTGCGTCTCAGGAGTGCTTCTGGCCATCGCTTGTTGGTCGGTGCGAGGGCCCCCCTCACAGCTATGTTCGCATGCCATACGGCCTGCCGAACGCGGCTGTCACCTTCCATCGCCACCTGCGGCGCATCCTGGCGGCTCAGGAGACCAGGCACCAGGCGGTCCTGGTGGAGATGGCGACGGTTCTCCGCGAGCCCCCTAAGCCTCCAAAGCCTCCCGAGGTTCAGGACCCAGGTGACCCGGGAGGAGCGACTTCTTCAGCACACATCTTCAGCTACTCCAACATCTCTTCGGCAATGGTACCAGGTGACATTTTCTAGTTTATTCCGTCGGGGGCGCCCCTCAGGCAGCATTATCCCCAGATCGCGTGGGCCTGTCCCTACGACATGTATCCTTTTGCATCTTGATTCACTTCATTGGGGGCGCCCCTCGGGCTACATCATCCCCAAGCCACGTGGGTCCGTCCCTGTGGCACGTATCATTTTGCATCTATCAGAACTAGTCTTATTCTTGCCATCGGTCACTTTATGATTATCATCTGCCTGTCCGGTACTTCGTTGCCATGAACGTCGTACGCCCTTGCAAGCCCACCCACGACCGCCTCATGATTATGGGCTGGCATGGCGTCTGTGCTTGGGTCCGTCCCTGCAGCGTCGCTAAACCCAAGAGACTGAGCTCTGGCTCACGGGCCAACTCCCGTGTAAGTCACCTCCCATGGTCCTTGGTGCCTTGTCCTCGCATGAGCTAATCGCGGGCGGATGAGTGAGGGCGCGTGACACGGTGCCTCGTCACCACGGGAGCCGCGCGCCGGCTGTCTTTCTTCAGGACATCCGCATGAGAAGACTGGGCACGGCATCTGTGCTCGGGTCCGTCCCTGCAGCATCGATAACCCCAATGGCTGAGCTTTGTCTGGCGGGCCGGCCACGTTCACGTCACCTCCTGGGGCCGTTGGTGCTTGGCCTTCTCATGTGGTAACCTCAGGAGATTCACTCGGCGCAGGTTGCCTAACCATCTTGCAGGATCATTACAAGTGCTCTCAATCAAGACCAGGCACAACCCGCCTTGAGGTAGGGCCCCGTGAGTCCCGCGCTGGCTCACGGGTGCCCAGACACACCTCGTCTAGCCCTGCCGTGCAAGCCACATGTCAGGGCGGGGCTGTACACACCCCGGGGGCTCTCCTCAGAGGGAGCCCCCTCCCACGTGCCAGTGGAAGCACCATGCTCCGTGCTGGCAGTCAACACGATCGAGGAGCGGTTATGCCCGTGCAAGAGCGGTAGCGCCATGCTCCGCGCTGGTGATAAACAACTGAGGGTGGCCTCATGGCTGCAGTAACCTCAGGGAGCCACCAGGCTCGGTGCTTAGCCTCACCGCGCTGCTTTCCCCTGGGAGAGTAGCGCGAGGTGGCTGGGCACGAGGGCTACGCTCAGGTCACGCCTGGCGTACGCCACCTCATCAGGTCCCTCGGACCTGGTCTTCGCGCAACCCTCCCGAGCGAGAGCCCGACAAGGACAGGTACGAGGTCTGTTCGTACGTCAAGGAGGACCCTTGGGCATCGCGACCCAAGGGCCTAACTGGTCACATAGCCCCTCACCCCTTGATCTCATCCTGGCGATCCGGACGACCCAATGGCGGCTGAGGTACGCGCGGGGCCGGGCCCTGCCGACGCAGAACGCTAAGGCCTAATCTCGCGTCTCCTTCCCGAGGGTTGTTTGTACGTCAAGGGGGACCCTTGGGCATCGCGACCCAAGGGCCTAACTGGTCACGTAGCCCCTCACCCCTTGGTCTCGTCCTGGCGATCCGGACAACCCAATGGCGGCTGAGGTATGCACGGGGCCGGGCCCTGCCGATGCAGAACACTAAAGCAAACGGGAAGGAAATCACAAAATCCTAGCAAATTATTACAAGACATATTGTTTCTCCAAATTACCAAACATGAGTTCTTACGCCTCCCCGAGGCACGGTTCATATTGCAGGAAATGAAATGGAGCGAGCGCTACCATCAAGCTTCTCCTTCAGCCTTGGGCGCCACCATCGCCCGCCTGGGGAGCCCCGTCGTCGACGACATCATCGTCGCCCGTGCTGCCGGCCGTAGTCGCGGGGTCGACGGCAAGGAACTTCTGCAGCAGGGCCTCCACCTGGTCCTTCACGGCTTCAGCAATGGCGGTGTAGCGATCCGGGTCCACAGGCTTAACCATGGCACCGAGGTCGAAGTTGGGGTCGCGAAGACGGAGGTGGTAGAAGACACGTGTCACGGCCGAGGTGGAAAGCGCGCGGGCCTCCCCTTCCACCACGGGCCAAATCCAATGACAACGCCCTCGAGCGCCGTGAGAAGCTTGGGAAGCAGCTCGGTGGGGCCCTCCTTCGAGGTCACCAGCGGCTCCTTCAACTCGCTCCCGTAAAGGTCCTGCAGTGCCTTGCGGGACCTCTGTTCGAGGGAGTGGAAGGCAGCGCGCCCCACGGCGGCTGCCTCCTCAGCCTTGGCAAGGAGCCTCTCCCTGGTCTCCAACTGGGCCTTCTTCGCCTCCACCTCCTCCTTCAATTTCTCTAGGCGACCGCGCTCTGTGGACTATTTCTGGGCCGCCCGCTCCAGCTCAGCATCACGATCAGCAATTGCAGCTTTCTGGGCCTTCAGCTCCTTCTCCTGCACCCTGTGCTGATGGGCCTCAGCGGCCTGCTCGTCGCGGAAAGTCCTCAGCTCGGCCTCCGCCGCTCGGCAGCGCTCCTCGGCGGCCTTGGCGTCCTTCATCGCCGCGTCACGGGTGGCTGCGGCCAAGCCGGCTGCCTTCTCACCTTCCTCCGAGGCCGTCACGGCTTGGTGCCAGGCCATCCTGACGGATGCGTCGGCTCGAAGCCACCCCGAGACCAGCTCCAGGCTCCCTGACGCCAGGCGCCGGTCGGCACCTTGAAGGTTGACGCGAAGTTGGTTCAGCGCGGAAAGAGCCTCCTCCAGAGCACCGGGCGCGGCAGAAGAACCATGGTTCAACGGCATGATGGACGGGGGAGGCGGCGGCGCAGGCACCAGGACCGGCGAAGCAGCAGCGCTGGAAGAGGCTGGGGGCTCCGGAGGCTTCGAGGCCTCGGCAGGCGAGCTGAGGGCGAGCGCCTCCTGAGCAGGCCCGACTGCAGGGAATGCTTCCTCCGAAGGCTGGGTCTCCGAGCCACCAGGGGATGACCCAGCCGTAGGAGTGCGCAGACTGGCCCCGTCCTTTTGCGTCGGAGGTGGTGCGGCCGCGGCAAGCACCTTGGTTGCGGCAACAGCTGCACCCCCCTCCTTCTTCTTCTTCGCCGCCGATGTTGGCCTAACCACAGAAGAGGCAGACATTAAGATACCAAGACAAGAGCAGGAAGCAAAGGCAAGACGGCGCACTTACTGGTGCGCGGGCAACGTAGTCCCTCGTCCTCTTCAGGAGCACGAGGCCCGCAGGCTTTGCGGGCATGGGAGCCATCGTGCCCTCAGGAGCAGGCGGGCGCGCGGCCGGCTTTGCAGCAGCAACGACTGGCGGCGAGGCGGGGGCGCCGCCTCGAGAGATCAGCGCCGACCTGCCCTTCTTCGTGACCCCCGACTTCAGCTTCTTCGGAGGGGTGCCCTTGGATCGCGTGGTGACGCCTACGGACCGTGGCGCCTCCCTGACCAGGTACTCACTGGCGTCATCGTCGTCAGAGAGGTCGTGGAGGAGATCGGTCTAGCGTGGAGGGGAGATCTCCCCTGCGCTTTCCCACGTCGCCTCCGAGTCTGTCCCCTCTACCTCGCCAGGCTCGCCGGAGGACACCGGAACAGGGGAGCTCGGAGGCTGGGAAGGCCCCTGAGGTACGAGCCCGCGCTCGTTGAAGACAGGCATGGCATCAGCAATCTTCTCCCCGTCAGGGCGGCGGTACAACGGAAGATGGGAGTCCAGGGGGCAGCCCTGATCCACTCCGAGCAGGGCGCGGACGATTTTGTCCAGCTCCTCCTTGGACAAGTCGTTCGGGCGCAGCCGGAGACCCTCTTCTGCACCCTTGAGCTTCCACAGGGGGCGCGAGTGTGCCTGGAGCAGAGCCAGGCGCTGCGTCAGGAATTCCTTGATGACCATGGCCCCCGTCAGCTTCTCTGCCTTCGGGTCATCGGTCTTCAGGTCTGCTGCCATCCTCTCCAGCAACAGCTCCGCCCTGGGATCGGTGAGCTTCTCGTGAGCCCATCCTTCTAGGGGCGCCGGCTGCGAGGTCGGCAGTTCCAGCCGAGCGTCAACGTGCTTGGCGTCCAGGAAGATCCACTTGTTCTGGAAGGTATCCATCTTTTTCCCCGTCCGAGAGATCGCATTGCCGCCATTGGTAGCAATGAAGCTGGCGCACCCCAAGCACTGGTTGTCGTTGATCCGAAGGTAGAAGAAGTGGCGGAGGAGCGCAACAGAGGGCATCACCCCCAAGAATGCCTCGCAGTAAAAGGCGAAGACCGACAGGAGGAGGACAGAGTTGGGATGAAGATGGAGGGCATGGAGCCCGTAATGGCGGAGGACGGCGTAGAAGAATTTGGAGAAAGGGGGAACCAACCCGGCGAGGACGTTGTGCCAGAAGAAGGGGTAGACGATGCTCCCCAAAGCTTCAGGCTTGGCGGAGCGGACCAAGAGCTTCATCTCACCCCCCTCGTTGCTACCCCCCGCCGTCAGATGGAGCGCGGAGCCGAGGTGCTTCTCCTCGGTGATGGTGGACACGCTCAAGGCCGGCTCATGCCAAGGGATAGAGCGCGCGGCCGCAGCTGAAGATCCCGCCTGCTCGGAAGCCATTGGTAGTGAGCTCAGGGGAGATTGGCGGATCTGAGAGTTCTTTGGGCAGAAGGAGAAGGGGATCTGGGGCAAGACGAAAGGAAGGCAATAAAGGTTTCACAGCGGGCACCAGCCCTTTTGTGAGTCGAGAGCAGTTGCCGAGGAAGTGTGGGGAAGCAGAGGCGCCCACGTCCCATCAATCGCCACACGGCAACTGAGGCCGCAGGCGGTTAGGGCCCGCGGTGCTCCGCACTTGCCCTTTGGCTTCGCCTCGAAGCCAAGTTCGAGCACGCCTTGGACCCGGGGGCTACTGTTGGCGTCCTGGGACTGGGGGTGCCCAGACTTGCCTACCTGTGGCCCGTGGCGTGGCTCTATCGACGGCCTGGTACGGCCCAGCTTCAGCAACAACAACTCAAGACCCTCGCGAGGGGCCAAGCCTCGCGAGGCGGACGACACCAAGACCTCCACGGGAGGCGGCCTCCCCAGGCTGGCTCCCGAGGAGCGGAGATATCAATGCAAGCTGCACCTCGTGAGGTTCACCTGACGTGAGCCATGACGACCAGGACCAGGCGGGCGCCAGCGGGCGCAGTGTACCAGTTTCCCCTTTGGTGCAAAGGAGGCAAGCACAGGCACGGAGTCCCGAGGAATCAAGCAAAGGTTTCCCCTTTGGTACCATCAAGGCTTTCTTGGTAAAAGACCCTATCCTCAAAATTAATTGACGTCTCTGGATCATCATGAAATCCCGGGTCATCATCATGAGAATGGCTCTACGGTTGAGGAGAGGGGCACCTGATGGACTCAACCTGGTATCTCCAATTCTTTTCGAAAAAATAGTAAACCCAGTGAGAATACGGATGACGTTTCCGGACAGTGAAATGAAGGGTTAAACTTACCCATTCTGGGGGATTGTAACTTGCGTAGCCGTCCCTGTTCCTTACACGGGCAAACTCTTCTTCCTCTCCTTTGAAGAGATCGACTAGTATTGCAGCCATGGCTGCTTGATTATCTGGCCCTTGTCTTTTGTAGCGGGTCACGTTGCTTGTCCTGTTGTAACACCACAAAGGGTGCATTCTCTGTTGAAGAGGTTGCACGCACCGAGCTATGACGGCTACCATCACATCGATCATGGTCAGCTTGCTGTGGGGTTAGCAGCCGGATCTTGGCAGCCAGGAGTAACACCTCGCCACTATCCTTTTGGGAGGGACTCTTGGGCCGCCAGTTGTACCGCTTCTTTAGCTGAGCATTTGAGTATTCGGGCAGCCCCCTCCGAACTAGGTCGGATAGGGGGACGTCTTCGATATAAAACCATTCTGAGGTCCATTCTTCAGAATCCTTCTTCGGGGTCCTAATGGGATACCCTGTTCCGGCTATACGCCATACCTCGGCTCCGCCTACTTCAAATATTGACCTTCCCCGGGTACAAGGGGTGAGGCAGAAATACTTCCTCCACAACTCTAAGAGGGCCTCACATCCCAAGAACATCTGGCAAAGGGCAACGAAGCCAGAGATGTGCAGTATGGACCCAGGGGTGAGGTGGTGGAGTTGGATCCCATAAAATTCCAGCAATCCTCGCAGGAAGGGGTGAATGGGGAAGCCTAGGCCTCGTAGAAGGAAAGGCATGAAACATACGCTCTCTTCCCTGCTTGGACCAGGGAAGTTTTCTGTGAAGGCCTCACCGTTCACGGAGATCAATCCAGCACGGACTAGAACGAGATCTGCCGCAAGGAGATATCCTTGTGTTTGAAGATTGCTCAGATGGAGGCGCGAGACTGAGCAGCTCGCCCAGTCACCCAGGAGAGGGCCACGAGGGCATGAGGATGAACCTGGGGCGCTTGCCATTTGACCTGAGATTTCTTTGGGATGGTCTTGTTTTCTTGCGTGGGGATGGATTAACCACCCGTCATGCTCCTGATCTATTAAATAGATACGCCCTTTGGTCCTGAAGCGGCCTTTCTATAAGGGAACGCTGGACTATTCGCCTTCTAAAAGGCACACGCAAATCGAACGGTGTCTTTAACCCCCGATAAAAGTTAATACTGGGGGTCCCACTATGATTTGATGGATTAAGAGGTCATCGGCAGCCGAACTCCTGAAACAGCCAAACAAGGAAAGGAGTGGAACTCTCCCCACAAGCCGAAGACTCTGGGACGCGCGAGACGACAGGCTATTATAAACTCCGGTGTTGGAGGCTAGTTCGGGGGCTACTGAGGGAGTCCTGGACTAGGGGGTCCTCGGGCTACCGGCCTAACTCTCATGGGCTGGACAGTCGGGCCACACTGCAGTTGCTGGAAGGCCGGACTATTGCACAACATCGTATCCGGACAGGAGACCCTTTGTGCCTTGGTGTGTACTCCAAGTGAAGACGAGAAGAATCGGCATGATTATACTCTTGTTGTAACCGACCATATGTAACCCTAGTACCCCTGGTGTCTATATAAACCTGAGGGTTTAGTCCGTAGAGGCTAGAACAACAATCATCATCCTACTAGTTTAGGGTTTAGTTCATCTGATCTTGTGGTAGATCGACTCTGTAATGCTCATATACACAAGGAATATAATCAAGCAGGACATATGGTTTATCTCTTCTAGAGGGCCCGAACCTGGGTAAACATCGTGTCCCTAGTCCCCTGTTCCCCATTGATCCAAGATCCCCAGCTCCGGACCCCCTACCCGAGATCCACCGGTTTTAACACCAACAAAGGCGCCATGACCAGCATCTCCTGCAGCAGGGCCATCCTGGGGCCTTCAGGCAGCGGGGTTGGGTTGTTGATCCGCACGGCTTTCTCTAGCCAGCTCTGCGAATGCGGGGAAGAAATAGTCAGGTTCCTTGTTAAAAGGCAAACATCCATACATGAAGAATAAAACTTCATTACCTCCTGAGGAGGGTGTGCGGCGTCGAGGCCGATGTCTTATTCCTTGGCTGGCCACTCCTTTTGGGGCTTGAATAGCAGCTTCCACAGCTTGTCGTGGGTGATGCCATAGAAGCAAAGCACGATGGTAGGGTGATACGTCTCTAACGTATCTATAATTTTTTATTGTTCCATGCTATTATATTATCTGTTTTGGATGTTTTATAAGCATTAATATGCCATTTTATATTATTTTTGGGACTAACCTATTAACCTAGAGCCCAGTGCCAGTTCCTATTTTTTCCTTGTTTTTGAGTTTCACAGAAAAGGAATACCAAACGGAGTCCAAACGGAATAAAACCTTCGCGGTGATTTTTCTTGGACCAGAAGACAACCAGGAGACTTGGAGATGAAGTTGGAGGAGCCACGAGGCGGCCACAAGGATGGAGGGCGCGCCCCCACCCTTTCCTACTTTGCTGCATCACCCTTTCCTCTTCAAGGGAAAAACTAACGCAAGCTCAAGAAGTAGCAGGAAGAATTTCTGGCGCCGTTGCCGGGGAGATCTATGCCAAGTCAAGACATACCAAGTACCCATCATAAACTCTCATCTCTTGCATTAAATTATTCGCCATTCGCCTCTCGTTTTCCTCTCCCCCACTTCTAAAATGAGTTTCGAAAAGATTTGCCTTTTCTTCGCCCTTCTACCGTTCGTCTTTTTGTTTGCCTTTCTATTTGCCTTCTTACTTGGTTTGTTTGCTTGTTCACTTGGTAAAATTGTGTGTTTATTGAAAAACAGAAACAAAGGTTTATGGATCCTCATCCACTTGCTATTCTTTTTAAGAAATCCAATTATGATGAACCTATTGCTAGTGAGTTGAGTGCACTAGATTATCTTTATGAGGTTTTGCTTGAAATTCGTGAATCTGAAAATTGTGATGAAGTGTTGAAAGAAGAAAATTATAAAGTGATTCATGATAGCTCCTTGAATGAAAAGCATGATTGCAATGATGTTATTATAAATTCTATTAATGTCAATTGTGTTGATGATATGCAAAACCCTAAGCTTGGGGATGCTAGTTTTGCTATGTCCACTACTTGTTGCAATGATCGTGATTGCGGTGATTCTTCTTATGATCTTGAAAATTTATTTAAGCCCTATGATGAATATAAGATCGATAATAATGTTTGCAATAATATTGAAAGTGTGTTTGGAAGAGTGTCAACTCTAGATCCCACATATTTGGAGAATGATCAATCTTATGAAATTTTTGATAAAAGTGGGTTTGGAGAGGTCATGACTTTATTTTATGATAATCCCACTATTTTGGAAGAGTGTCAACTTTGCATGCATGTGGATCATGTAGAGAATATTTTATGTGATAGCTATATTGTTGAATTTGAATATGATCCCACATGTAATTATTATGAGAGAGGAAAATATGGTCATAGAAATTTTTATGTTGCTAAATTACCTGTCTTCATGTTGAGATTGTCTATGTTTTATTCTCCTTCCTTGCATATGCTAGGTTTTTCTTGTCTTGATAATTTGTTTGCTTATAAAATGCCTATGCGTAGGAAGTATGTTAGACTTAAACTCGTTTTTCACATGCTTTATGAGGCTCTCTTTGTGCTTCAATTCTTGTCTTTCATGTGAGCATCATCAAAATCTCAATGCCTAGCTAAAAAGGCTTTAAACAAAAGCGCTTGTTGGGAGACAACCCACTTTTTTTCCTTGCTTTTTTGCAATAAATAATTCATCTATCCTCTGGTTAGATGTGGTTTTGTGTTTTAATTAGTGTTTGTGCCAAGCAAGACCGCTGGGATGGCTTACGGTGATAGTTGATTTGATCTTGCTGAAAAATAGAAACTTTTGCGTCCAGTCTCAGAATTTTACTAATTCACTGGAGGGTTGAAACACCCTGAATTTTTTACAAGATATTGATATACAAATTTCCTATGTTTTCCTAATGTTTCATAATTTTTGGAGTTACAGAAGTATTATAACAATTCGGCTCTTCCCAGACTGTTCTGTTTTTGACAGATTCTATTTTCTTTGTGTTGTTTGCTTATTTTGATGAATCTATGGGTAGTATCGGGGGGTATTAACCATGGAAAAGTTGGAATACAGTAGATATTACACCAATATAAATAAATAATGAGTTCACAAAAGTACCAAAGTGGTGATTTATTTTCTTATACTAACGGAGCTTATGAGATTTTCTGTTGAGTTTTGTGATGTGAAGTTTTCAAGTTTTGGGTAAGGATTTGATGGACTATGGAATAAGGAGTGGCAAGAGCCTAAGCTTGGGAATGCCCAAGGCACCCCAAGGTAATATTCAAGGACAACCAAGAGCCTAAGCTTGGGGATGTCCCGGAAGGCATCCCCTCTTTCGTCTTCGTCTATCGGTAACTTTACTTGAGGCTATATTTTTATTCACCACATGATATGTGTTTTGCTTGGAGCGTCTTTTATGATTTGAGTCTTTGCTTTTTAGTTTGCCACAATTATCCTTGTTGTACACACCTTTTGAGAGGGACACGCATGAATCGTGATTTATTAGAATACTCTTTGTGCTTCACTTATATCTTTGAGCTAGGCAATTTTGCTCTAGTGCTTCACTTATATCTTTTTAGAGCACGGCGGTGGTTTTATTTTATAGAAATTAATGAACTCTCATGCTTCACTTATATTATTTTGAGAGTCTCTAAACAGCATGGTAATTTGCTTTGGTTATAAATTTAGTCCTAATATGATAGGCATCCATGAGGGATATAATAAAAACTTTCATATAAGGTGCATTGAATACTATGAGAAGTTTCATTCCTTATGATTGTTTTGAGATATGAAGATGGTGATATTAGAGTCATGCTAGTGAGTAGTTGTGAATTTGAGAAATACTTGTGGTAAGGTTTGTGAGTGCCGTAGCATGCACGTATGGTGAACCGTTATGTGATGATGTCGGAGCATGATTTATTTATTGATTGTCTTCCTTATGAGTGGCGGTTGGGGACGAGCGATGGTCTTTTCCTACCAATCTATCCCCCTAGGAGCATGCGCGTAGTACTTTGTTTTGATGACTAATAGATTTTTGCAATAAATATGTGAGTTCTTTATGACTAATGTTGAGTCCATGGATTATACGCACTCTCACCCTTCCACCATTGCTAGCCTCTCTAGTACCGCGCAACTTTCGGCGGTACCATACACCCACCATATCCTTCCTCAAAACTGCCACCATACCTACCTATTCTAGCATTTCCATAGCCATTCTGAGATATATTGCCATGCAAGTTTCCACCATTCCGTTTATGACACGCATCATCATTGTCATATTGCTTTGCATGATCATGTAGTTGACATCGTATTTGTGGCAAAGCCACCATTCATAATTCTTTCATACATGTCACTCTTGATTCATTGCACATCCCGGTACACCGCCGGAGGCATTCATATAGAGTCATATTTGTTCTAGTATGAAACAATTTCTTGGCTTGTCATCGGGGTTGTGCATGATTTGAATATTTTGTGTGATGAAGATGGAGCATAGCCAGACTATATGATTTTGTAGGGATAAGCTTTCTTTGGCCATGTTATTTTGAGAAGACATAATTGCCTTGTTAGTATGCTTGAAATATTATTGTTTTTATGTCAATATTAAACTTTTGTTTTGAATCTTATGGATCTGAACATTCATGCCACAATAAAGAAAATTACATTGATAAATATGTTAGGTAACATTCCACATCAAAAATTCTCTTTTTATCATTTACCTACTCGAGGACGAGCAGGAATTAAGCTTGGGGATGCTTGATACGTCTCCAACGTATCTATAATTTTTTATAGTTCCATGCTATTATATTATCTGTTTTGGATGTTTTATATGCATTAATATGCCATTTTATATTATTTTTGGGACTAACCTATTAACCTAGAGCCAAGTGCGAGTTCCTGTTTTTTCCTTATTTTTGAGTTTCACAGAAAAGGAATACCAAACGGAGTCCAAACGCAATAAAACCTTCACGATGATTTTTCTTGGACCAGAAGACAACCAGGAGACTTGGAGATGAAGTCGGAGGAGCCACGAGGTGGCCACAAGGACGGAGGGCGCGCCCAGGGGGTAGGGTGCGCCCCCTACCATTGTGGGCCCCTCGTGCACCTCCTGACCTAATTATTTCGCCTATATATTCCCAAATATCCCCAAACCACCAGAGGCATCCACGAAAATACTGTTCCACCGCCGCAACCTTCTGTACCCATGAGATCCCATCTAGGGACCTTTTCCGACACCCTGCCGGAGGGGGATTCGATCACGGAGGGCTTCTACATCAACCCTATTGCCCTTCCGATGAAGCGTGAGTAGTTTGCCACAGACCTACGGGTCCATAGCTAGTAACTAGATGGCTTCTTCTCTCTCTTTGATTCTCAATACCATGTTCTCCTCGATGTTCTTGGAGATCTATTCGATGTAATACTTTTTTGCGGTGTGTTTGCCGACATCCGATGAATTGTGGATTTATGATCAGCTTATCTATAAATATTATTTAAATCTTCTCTGAATTCTTTTATGCATGATTTGATATCTTTGTAATTCTCTTCGAACTATCGGTTTGGTTTGGCCAACTAGAATGGTTTTTCTTCCAATGGGAGAAGTGCTTAGCTTTGGGTTCAATCTTGCGGTGTCCTTTCCCAGTAACAGTAGGGGCAGCAAGGCACATATTGTATTGTTGCCATCGAGGATAAAAAGATGGGGTTTTCATCATATTGCTTGAGTTAATTCCTCTACATCATGTCATCTTACTTAATGCATTACTCCGTGAAAGTGCGTTATATCGACTAGAGGGGGGGTGAATAGGCGATTTTTACAAATTCGTCACTGAGGAATTTCAAGTTGAGGAAATTCCTAAGCGACGAACTACTTAGCAGCGGAATGAGTACTCAGATGCAAGCATAACAGAGCAGTAGCACAGTCATCATGATGAAATGAAAACAAGCACAGAGTACGAGTAGCGTAAACACAGGATAAGCAGGCTGAAGACAAACTGACTGAAGAATTTGAACTGAGGAAATTGAGAAAGTCTTCAGACAAAGTCTTCAAACAGTAATGATCAAATACATAGCAAGTATGCGAGGAAATGAAAGGGTTGAGGAAATAGAACCAGTAGCTCAGTGAAGACACTGATTTGGTAGACCAGTTCCAACTGCTGTGACAGTTGTACGTCTGGTTGGAGCGGCTAGGTATTTAAACCTGAGGACACACAGTCCCGGACACCCAGTCCTGAACACACAGTCCAGGACACCTAGTCCTCACCGTATTCTCCTTGAGCTAAGGTCACACAGACCTCGCCCAACCACTCGTGGTAAGTCTTCAGGTGACTTCCAAACCTTCACATACTCGGTCACTCGGCAATCCACAATTTCCTCTTGGATGCTCTAGACCATGACGCCTAACCGTCTGGAGGATGCACAGTCCTCAAAGGTAACAAGCGTCGGTTCCACACAGGAACAATCTCTTCAGTGATGCTCAATCACTTTGGGTTTGTAGGTGTTTGGGTTTTTGGGTTTTTCCTCACTTGATGATTTTCGCTCAAAGTCCTCGGAGGATGGGATGCTCTAATTGACAAGTGTCAATCTATTTCTTGGAGCAGCCAACCAGCTAGTGGTTGAAGGGGGCGGCTATTTATAGCCTAGGGAGCAGCCCGACATGATAAGACATAAATGCCCTTCAATGATATGACCGTTAGGTGGGTAGATATTTTGGGACAGCTGGCACGTAGCACAGCAACGGTCGGAAATTTGAGTATCAAATTCCTCAGGGCTATCATGTACCTCACTTGTAGGCAATCCGCACTGGCGAATTCCTAACTCCTCAGTCAGAACAAATTCCTCAGAGAACAGAAGAACTTCGTCTCTGTCACTGAAGAACTTGACTAAACTGTATGAGATTTCCAATGGCTTCACTCGAAAGGATTGGGTAGGTGTAGGATTTTGAGTTGAGCATCACTTGGAAATTTTTCCTTAGTTTTACCTCGACCCCCTTTAACAGTACGGTGTTTCCTATGACTCAAGAAGAAGAAAATGAAGCTACGAAAACAAAAGTCTTCACGCTTCATAATCCTCGCATGAATATCAAGTCTTCAGGGTCACACCAATTTCTTCACTTTCAAAGTCTTCAAGAAAACCAAAGTCTTCAGTTGAAGACATTCATTTTTAGGGGTCGACATTCATCGTAATTAACAAACTCCTCATAGACTTATAGACCTGTGTACACTCACAAACACATTAGACCCTTAACCTATAAGTCTTCAATACACCAAAATCACTAAGGGGCACTAGATGCACTTACAATCTCCCCCTTTTTGGTGATTGATGACAATATAGGTTAAGTTTTCAACGGGGATAAACATATGAAGTGTAAAAACTAATATTGAGGAATTTGATTGCAAGATATAGAGGAACTCCCCCTGAAGATGTGCATATTTGAAGAATTTGCTTTGAAATAGCAAATGCACATTGTTGAGTAATATCATGGAGATCTCCTCCTATATCTTGAAATTCATACACGCATTTATCATATGATATGAAGAATTTGAAATGCATGATGAAATATAGTGTCTGACGTAATTCAGCATGCGTGCATTAAGGTACTTGAAGAAATAAGCATGCAGAAAGCAGTTCAAAAGTATCAGACCACCATAGGACTTAAGTTTACAACTCATCAGAGCAAACACCTCAGAAAAGCAAGAGTTGAAACTTAACAGAAATATAGCCCATATATAAGACCCGCTTGAAGACTAAACTCAAATTTCTCCCCCTTTGTCATCGAATGACCAAAAGGGACGAAAAATGAGGACTAACGCCCCTGAAGAATATCATCATCATGTCGATGGAGGAGCGCCAGCATTGTTGGGGTCGTCTGTTGAGGTAGGGCCTGCCGCAGTGTCGTTCAAGTCTTCAGCTTCATCCGTCTCGCGCGATGAAGAATATGAACTGGCAACAAGCTGAGGAACTTTGACTTTCTTGAATTTCTTCGAAGGTGGCTGGGACCAGTCAAAGTCCTGTTGGAAGCCCATCTCCTTGAGTTCTTTAGCACTATGAAGATTAGACAGAATCGCCCAAGTGCGGTCAAAGACTTCATGCAAGTAGTAGTGATTCTTCTTCATAGTATTTTGAGTGACTGTCATGTTCTGAAGAATTGCACCAAACTGACGCTTGACCCACTTGTGATTTCGATCAACTTTCTGATGAAGACTAAGGAGAAGTTCACGATCAGTCATCACACGCGGAGCTGTGGCTTGAGGATGATGTTCTGAAGCTTTGGCGGCAGAATCTTGAGTTGCAGAGTCATCATTGGTGGAATAGGAAGTAGCTTTGCGAAACTTTCCATCCAATGGACGAGTACCTTCATCAATAACAGCAGCTTTGCCCTTCTCGTCGGCTGAGGAAATAGTCCGTTTGAGGACTTCAATAGGGGGCAAATAGCTGAGATGATTTTGAAAGTCAGCAATGTAATGAATTGAAGACCTTGATCTGATGAATCTCATGATCCAGGGAGCATAAGGTTTCAACTCAAAAGGTGACAGTGCAGCATTGGCCAAAGTCCTCATGAAGAAATCGTGGTAGTTGATAGGAATACCGTGAATGATATTGAACAGCAGATTCTTCATAATGCCAACAACTTCTTCATCATCAGAGTTGTGGCCCTTGATTGGACTGAGGGTTTTGGTCAATATGCGATAGACTGTCCTTGGCACATAGAGCAATTCCTTGACGAGGAATTTGGTCCTTGGAGCTTGGCCTGGCTTCAAAGGCTTCATCAGCACTTGCATCAGATGATCAAACAGTTCAGGTTCAACATAGAGAAGCCTAGCACCTTTAGTGGGAGGACTGACTGGGATGGCATGAAGCAATTCAGAGGCCGGTGCTTTGAAATGAGTATTATCGGTCATCCAGTCCAATACCCATGAATTGACATCATCAACATTTCCAGTAATGTGCAGCGTGGCGAAGAATTGAAGAATGAGTTCTTCATTCCAATCGCAGATGTCGGTGCAGAAATGGAGTAACCCAGCATCATGAAGAACACTGAGGACTGGTGTGAAGCAGGGCAGCGATTCCATATCTACATGAGAAATTTGCTCATGTTCAAAGATCTTATCCTTATCAACCAACAATGAGGAGTAGAAGTTCATCTGGCTTGCAGTCCAGAAACGCTTGCGACGAAGATGAGCAGAGTCATAGGGATTGTAGTCAGTGAAGAATATGTGCTCGTTGAAGAAATCCTCAGCATTAAACTTCTGCTTCTTGGAGTGAGGGTTCTGTGGCTTGGGCTGAAGATTAACAGTTGAAGAATTTACAGCCTCTTGAGGTATAGCCACTGGAGCCACAGGCTGAGGAATTTCAGCAGCAGCCTTGGCCTTCATTTCTTCAGACATATGTACATCAGCGCTAGTGACTGGAACTTCTTCAGGTATAGAGTGAAGTAAAGCTTGACATTCATCAGAGCCCGTATGAATTTCTTCAGTTTGCACAGGAGACTGAGGAACATGATGTAGAGGGGTTGTCAGAGGTGAATTGGGGTGATGACTTTCCCAAAAGTCATCATTCAGAATAGGTGTTGTAGACCCAATATCCACATCCTCATCTTCTTCAGTTCCTTCGACGCCTGCCTCTTCAGCTATGAACTGAGGCATGGGCGATGATACCAGTGGGGTTGAAGGGAAAGTATCCACTTCAATTTCTTCATCCATCTGCTCTGTCGAAGCAGCAGAAGGAATTTCTTCATCAGATTTACTTGGAATTTCATATTCCTCACCAAAGGGAATGATCTCCTTTGATGGCATGCTTGATATGGGAATAGCATCAATTGGGTTTTCAGATGAACTCGTCAAAGTCTTCAATTTCTTGGGAGCTGAAGACTCTGAAGATGCAGATGCATTCCTTTTCTTCACAGCTGCTCGCTCCGCAGCCTTGGTTTTCTTCGCTTCTGATGCAGAAGGAAGGTTGATGCTTGTCATCGGTGCAGGAGGAGCAGAGGAAATTGGTTGAATTTCTTCAGGCACAACTGATGCAGTTGCCCTGGCTTGTTCAGATTCCTCAGGCACAGTAGCAGATGCTTCAACTGGCCTGGATTGCTCTTCAAGCGCAATATTGGAGGTTGCCCTGGCCTTTTCTTCAGAGACTCGAATTTCTTCATCAGCTCTGGCACTTTCATTTTCTTCAGCAGACTGAACAGATGTTCCAGTCTGAGGAAATTTGGGTTGCGATGAAGCTGCAACACTTGGAGTAAATCCTTTTGCCATTCTGAAAAATCTGACTTTGGCACCTAGCCAATCTGCATGGAATGCATGAAATTCATCACTGAGTGCTTTGATCTCAGCCTGCATAGTCACAAGTTCTTCAGGAGACATTTTCACAACATTGTTCTTCAGAAAACGCTCCTTCTTGTACTGAGCCTTCTTCACCTGCCTGGCCTTTTCAAATTTCCATTTTTCTTCATTTATGAAGGCCGTCAACATGTGACTTTGACCAGGAGTGAGGTTTAATTCAGGCAAAGGTGTGTTAGGGTTCTTGTGCCATAGATCAATAAAATCAAGGATCTTCCTTGGATCCAGCATGAGGGGCACAGCACTGCCTTTGGCTCTAGCGGCCCTTTGTTGTCGATCTCTGATGAGCTCTGCTAATTCTTCATCATCAGCTTCGTCTTCGCTTGACGGAACCTGAAAGGCGACTTGCTTCTTGTGAGGACTTGGCCTTGTGCCTCGTCCAGCAGTGGCCTTTTTCTTCAGCAAGGTCAGAGTTGTTGAAGACTGAGGTGGAGCTGAAGAACTTGCAGAGACTCTTGAAGCAATTTAGATTCCAGTAGTCCTTTGGCATGTGGCAAGATGCACAGGTGCTGAGGACTTGGCAGGAGCAGCTAAGGATTTTGCAACCGAGGGAGTTGGAGCTGCTTTTGAGGAATTTGCTTGAGGAACAGGCCGTGAGGGCTTTGAAGAGCTTGGCCGTGAGGTCATTGCAGCTGAGGAACTTGTCTTAACAGCTGATTTCTTCAGCATAGCCTTCTTAGGCTTGATAGCAGAGGCCTCAGCGGCGGCAGCAACAGAATCTTCATTGAATTTCTTTACTTCCTCTTTAGCCACTTTGGCCAGCTTGGCTTGACGCTTAGCCCACTCCTGAGGAAATTCCTCACCTCTTCTGATGCTAGTGGGATCAGCTTCTTGGCCAGGAGCCAATGGAGGTCTTGGACATGGAGGGTTAACAGCAAATTTCTTCATGTACTTGGGAGTGACATAGCGATATTCCCTCCATTCTCTTGCCCATCTCCTCTCAATCTTCTGAATGCGCACTTTGGGCTGATTTTTGTTCTCCTTGCCATGAGTTGCTTCATCAGGAGTACAATATTCATCATAGATGTCATCAGGGATCTCAAAAGCAGTATTTGTTTCTGGCCTCTTTCCTCCCTTCTGAGGTCTTTTACCATCAGCAATTTTCTTCACTTGAGGGTTTTGAACAATCGAATTTTCTGATGAGGTGTGCAATTTTTCTTCAAGGAACGCTGCAAATGAGTTAAGTTGATGAGAACCTAGAGATTCAGCAGCGGACATGTGTACCTGTGAACAGAATATAGGTGCGAAGAGTTTTGGAGAGGTCATATGCGTTCTCAGAAGATTTTCAAAAGTATCAAGTTTGAGGAAGATGACCAGGGGTGTCTTGAGGAATTTCACTAAGCATTTTTGACTTAGGTTCCAGAGTTGTGTAGATTGAAAATCCACACAATTGAGGAATCTTGAAGAAAAACGTTACTTAGAGAAACTGATCAAGGACAGAAGCAAGTTGGTGTTTAAGAACATGAAAGTCGAAGAATAAACACCTTTTGAAGATTTTGTGGAAATCATCAGAATCAACAAGGGCAGTAAAAATAAATTTTATTTACCCTTGACGAAGAACACGACGAACTGAGAGTGGCAGTGGAGATCGTGTTAGATCGAGGGTGAATAGATAAATCTTATCGAGGGATAAGGAACGGTTTGAACGGCAAAAGCCGAAAATTCAGATAAGAATATTTTAATGTTTCGTTCGCAAATTCTTCAGCTGTCAAGGACACAGTGAAGACTTTGAACGGGTTTCAAATAGAATGCACATGAAGAATTTGTGAACGGACTGGATTGAGTTTAGCATTGAGGGGGAACGGGTCCGATCACATTCACTTAGAAGAAACACAACTTGAAGAATTAGCAATAAGTGAATGCTGTAGAGGACAGAAAACTCAAATATATATATATAGTCAATGAAGAACATAGACGGAAAGAGTGAAGATTTTGCAAAGTTGAAGAATTTTGAAAATTTGAAGAATTTGCACAATGATGAAAAACTCAAATTTTGAAGATTTTCAACTTTTTGTGGTGGCGTGACCCACCGTGTAAGAATGATGATTTCAGACACCGCGTACAATTGTCGTAGGGCTCTGAGAATCAAATTCTTCATTAATTTCTTCACACTTAGAGGGTTAGTCTTCATTGATTGAAGAAAAATGTTTCTTCGTGTGTTGCACATCTAAGTCATCAATTTGCATAAGTGTTAGGATGTGTGTCCTTTTCAAAGGACATTCGAAGATTCTAAGATATTTAGCTCACACCGCAACTTGCTAAATCTCTTCTCATCCAAGGGCTTTGTGAAGATATCCGCTAGCTGTTCTTCAGACTTCACGGGATCAATAGAGATGTCACCCTTCAACACATGATCTCGAAGAAAATGATGACGAATCTCGATGTGCTTTATCTTCGAGTGCTGAACTGGGTTATGAGCAATTTTGATGGCACTCTCGTTGTCGCAGTAGAGTGGCACATTCTTCACATTGATGCCGTAGTCCTTGAGGGTTTGCTTCATCCATAGCAATTGAGCACAGCAAGAACCAGCAGCAATATACTCAGCTTCAGCAGTAGAGAGTGATATGCAGTTCTGCTTGTTCGAGGACCAACATACTAAGGATCGTCCGAGGAAATGGCATGTGCCTGAAGTTGACTTGCGGTCCACACGATCACCGGCATAGTCAGAGTCAGAATATCCAATGAGATCAAAAACCGAGCCCTTGGGATACCATAATCCAAGTGTTGGAGTGTGAGCTAGATATCGAAGAATATGTTTCACAGCCTTATAGTGTGATTCCTTCGGTGTAGCTTGAAAACGGGCACACATGCAAACACTAAGCATAATATCCGGCCTAGATGCACATAGGTACAATAAAGAACCAATCATGGAGCGGTATACCTTTTGATCGAAGCCTATTCCATTTTCATCAGTGCATAGATGGCCATTTGTGAGCATAGGGATTTTGACGCCTCTGCATTCTTACATACCGAATTTTCTCAGAACGTCCTTGAGGTATTTCTCTTGAGAAATGAAAATGCCATTATGTTGTTGACGAATTTGAAGACCTAAGAAGAATTTCAATTCTCCCATCATGGACATTTGATATTCCTCACTCATCATGTAAGCAAATTCGTCACTGTAATGTTGGTTAGTACAGCCAAAGATAATATCATCAACATATATTTGGCACACGAATAATTCATCATCATAGGTTTTGGTGAAAAGAGTTGGGTCGAGTGAACCGGGTTTGAAGCCTTTCTTCATGAGGAATTCCTTCAGAGTATCATACCACGCCCGAGGGGCCTGTTTGAGGCCATAGAGGGCCTTATTGAGTCTGAAGACTTTGTCAGGATGTTTAGGATCTTCAAAACCTGGGGGTTGAGCAACATATACTTCTTCCTCAAGCTTACCATTGAGGAATGCACTTTTCACATCCATTTGATATAAGATGATATTATGATGGTTAGCATAAGCAAGCAATATGCGAATAGCCTCAAGTCTAGCAACAGGTGCAAAAGTCTCATCGAAATCAATTCCTTCAACCTGTGTGTAGCCTTGAGCTACAAGACGAGCCTTGTTCCTCACCACTAGGCCATTTTCATCTTGCTTGTTGCGGTAGATCCATTTGGTACCGATGATATTGTGCTTGCATGGGTCCGGTCGCTTGACAAGCTTCCACACATTGTTCAGCTTGAATTGATGTAATTCCTCTTGCATTGCTTGAATCCATTCAGGCTCCAGAAATGCCTCATCAACTTTGGTGGGCTCTGTGATAGAGACGAAAGCAAAATGCCCACAAAAGTTAGATAAATGTGAAGCTTTTGAGCGAGTCAGAGGACCTGGTGCGTTGATGTCGTTGATGATTCTCTCAATCTGTACTTCATTTGCAACGCGGGGATGAGCAGGTTGACGACTTTGATTTGGCTCAGCATTTTCTTCAGAGCCATTTTCTTCAGATGCGCCAGCATGCTGTTCTTCATGTTCTGGAATGATTTCTTCAGCAGATTCTTTGGTAGGAATGACATCCTCAGTAGCTTTGAACTTGATGGTTTCCTCAGGCGTCTTTTCATCTAGCACAGGAGGTAGGTGCTCTCTTTGCGAGCCGTTAGTTTCATCGAACCGCACATCTACAGTTTCAACAACCTTGTTGTGATAGGCATTGAAGACCCTGTAGGTGTGCGAGTCCTTTCCGTAACCAAGCATAAAACCTTCATGTGCTTTCGGTGCAAATTTAGAATTGTGATGTGGATCTCTAATCCAGCATTTAGAACCGAAGACTTTGAAATAACTCACATTGGGTTTCTTGTCAGTGAGGAGTTCATATGAGGTCTTCTTGAAGAATTTGTGAAGATATACCCTGTTGATGATGTGGCATGCATTATCAATTGCCTCAGGCCAGAAGTGACGAGGTGTCTTGTATTCATCAAGCATGGTGCGAGCCATCTCAATAAGAGTCCTGTTCTTGCGCTCCACAACGCCATTCTGCTGAGGAGTGTATGGGGCAGATAGCTCATGAGTAATACCAAGTTCATCGAGATAGTCATCAAGACCAGTATTCTTGAACTCAGTCCCATTGTCACTACGTATATGCTTGATCTTCACGCCGAAATTCGTCGAAGCCCTTGAGGAAAATCGTCTGAAGACTTCCTGCACTTCAGTCTTGTAAGTAATGACATGCACCCATGTGTAACGAGAATAGTCATCAACAATGACAAAGCCATATAGAGATGCTGCATTTGTTAGTGTGGCATAATGAGTAGGGCCAAAGAGATCCATATGAAGCAATTCAAAAGGACGAGAAGTAGTCATGATAGTCTTCGAGGGGTGCTTGGCTCTGGTCATCTTTCCAGCCTCACAAGCCCCACAAAGATGATCTTTGAGGAATTTGACACCCTCGATGCCAATGACGTGCTTTTTCTTCACGAGCGTGTGTAAGTTCCTCATGCCAGCATGACCCAGTTGTCGATGCCATAGCTAGCCTTCTGAAGCTTTAGCAAGTAGACAAGTGGCAGGCTGTGGTCCTGCAGAGAAATCAACAATATACAAGTCTCCTCTCCTAAAGCCTTCGAAGACTTTGGAATTGTCAGATTCCATGAGCACTAAGCAACGATATTTGCCAAAGACAACAACCATATCAAGATCACAAAGCATTGAGACAGACATGAGGTTGAATCCGAGGGACTCGACAAGCATGACTTTATCCATGTGTCGATCCTTTGAGATTGCAACCCTACCTAGACCCAATACCTTGCTTTTGCCTTTGTCAGCGTAGGTGATATGCTTCAAGTGTGATGGAGATAAAGGAGTGTTCATCAGTAAGCTCTTGTCACCGGTCATGTGATTTGTACATCCACTATCGAGGACCCACTCAGTAGCTTTGGGTAAATCATCCTGCAGATGAATTAGTGCATCTTACGAACTCATATACTTCAGAGGGAAGAATATGACATCAAATTCATCAGACATATTTCATCAATTAAAGCAACATATGTATATATAGCAATGTGAGGACGTGAGAAATGAATAAATCATTTCTTCATGATTAGCTTGCGTCCTTTCAAGCATTTCAGGTCTCCAGCAAATTCTTCAGACGATTTAGTTCGTCTGGAGACCTGAACCTGCATAAGAGATTAGTTCCTTTTCTTCACCACCCACATCTGGAGGGGTGGCAAAGAGTTCATCATTCTGTGAGCTCCATAAGAGAAATGTGGCATAGACGCCAGACCACTTCGTTTCACATCAGAGGGGTTAGGGTAAGCATATGAATAAGCAGAGAAATTCTTCGAGGACTTATGAACATAATGATTTGAAGAATAATGCATATATTCATAGCCCTTAGGCTTTCCCTGCGAAACAGAAGTGTTAGCATGATGATGTTCATGTGAGGACTTTGATCCATGTGAGGAATTTGATTCATATGAAGAATTTGATCTGGGGTTCTTATTCTTCACAGGTGGTGTCATGAGGACATTCACCTGAAGACTTTCAAGGCACTTTTTGGGAACCCAGATTTTCTTCATAGGGGGACCATTCCTGCAGTTAGATCCAACATATCTAGCAAATACCTCACCATTCTGATTTTTGAACAGTTTATAGTTGGAGTCAAATGACTCATCAGATGAATATGAGGATTCACAAGTAAAGCCAGATAAAGTGGATGGATCTACAGGAGGTCCCTTCGCAGCAACCCATGAGGTTTTGGGATACTGCTCCGGTTTCCAGTAGGTTCCATCAGCATTGAGTTTCCTCTCAAAGGCAATACCCTCTTTCCTAGGGTTCCTGTTCAAGATCTGCTTTTTGAGCACATCACAAAGAGTCTGATGCCCTTTGAGGCTTTTGTACATGCCTGCCACATACAATTCCTTCAACCCTGCATTTTCGTCAGTGATACTAGTGGTATCCTCAGATGAGGAATTTGTGACCACAGAGATAGTTGAAGAATTTGCAGCAATGGAAGCATTTCAACATTCAGGTGAAGAATTAGCAGTTTCACGTTCAATGCATTTCAAGCATGGTGGAATAAATTCTTCCTGAGCGGAACTGATCTGTTGAGCAAGCAAAGAATCATTTTCCTTCTGAAGATCTTCATGACTCACCCTTAGCTTCTCAAGATCTTGCTTTCTTTGAAGAAATTCATAAGAAAGCTTCTCATGATCGGCTAGGAGAGTTTCATGACGACCTTGAAGGTTGTCAAACTTAGACTGTAGTTGCTGAAGATTATCAGTCAGTGTTTGAGTTCGATCCATTTCCTCACCTAACAGATCATCGCTTTTGTCTAGCATATTTTGAACCTTTTCCAAAGCCTTTTGTTGTTTAACAGCAATATTAGCAAGTTTGGAATAGCTGGGTTTGAGGTTATCATCAGATTCATCCTCACTTGATTCAGAGGAGGGATATTTGAGTACCTTGGCACCTTTTGCCATGAAGCAATAGGTGGGAGTATAGTCATCGTTGCCGTCATCAGCAGTGTTGGGGAAGCCATTTTCCTCAGTGTTGAAGATGGACTTGCTAACGTAAGCAGTAGCGAGGGCTAGGCTCGCCACACCAGAGTCTGACTCCTCAGATGCCTCCTCTTCCTCATGTTCCTCAGATTCAGCTTCAGAGTCCATTTCCTTGCCAATGAATGCCCGAGCTTTCTTGGAGCTGCTCTTCTTGTGAGATGAAGACTTTGAAGATCTTGACGATGAGGACTTTGAAGATTTCTTCTTCCTCTTAGAGTCATCTGAACTATCATCCTTGTATTTCTTCTTCTTTGATTCCTTCTCCCACTGAGGACAATCAGTAATGTAGTGACCAGGTTTCTTGCATTTATGGCAAGTTCTCTTCTTGTAATCACGGGATGAGGAATCTGATTTCATGTCATCACCTCTTGAGGATTTTCCAAATCGGCCACGTCTAGAGAACTTCTAGAATTTCCTCACAAGCATTGCTAGCTCCTGACTCAGTTCTTCAGGATCACCAAGGCTGCTACCAGAATCTTCATCTTCAGATTCAGAGACTGCCTTGGCTTTCAGTGCACGAGATCTACCATAGCTTGGTCCGTAGAGATCTCTCTTCTCAGCTAGTTGGAATTCATGAGTATTTAGCCTCTCGAGGATATCAGCAGGATCAAGTGACTTGTAGTCACCACGTTCTTGAATCATCAGTGCCAGTGTATCGAATGAAGAATCGAGTGACCTCAGCAATTTCTTCACCACCTCATGGTCGGTGATGTCAGTGGCACCCAGTGCTTGAAGCTCGTTTGAAATGTCAGAGAGGCGATCAAAGGTTTGCTGAACATTTTCGTTGTCGAGTCTTTTGAAGCGGTTGAAGAGATTGCGAAGAACGTCAACTCGAGAGTCACGTTGAGTTGAGACTCCTTCGTTGACCTTGGACAGCCTATCCCAGATAAGCTTAGCTGTCTCCAAAGCACTCACTCTGCCATACTGCCCTTTGCTCAGATGGCCACATATGATATTCTTCGCTTGAGAGTCGAGTTGCTTGAATCTCTTCACATCAGCAGCGTTTACAGAAGGAGTGACAGAGGGAACACCCTTTTCCACAACATACCAGAGGTCGTTGTCAATTGCCTCAAGATGCATGCGCATCTTGTTCTTCCAGTAGGGGTAGTCCGTCCCATCGAAGGTAGGACACCCAGCTGAGACTTTGATCATGCCTGCAGTCGACATAACTAAAACTCCAGGTGGTTAAACCAAAATCACACAGAACAAGGGAGTACCTCGCTCTGATAATATTTGAAAGTGTGTTATATCGACTAGAGGGGGGGTGAATAGGCGATTTTTACAAATTCGTCACTGAGGAATTTCAAGTTGAGGAAATTCCTAAGCGACGAACTACTTAGCAGCGGAATGAGTACTCAGATGCAAGCATAACAGAGCAGTAGCACAGTCATCATGATGAAATGAAAACAAGCACAGAGTACGAGTAGCGTAAACACAGGATAAGCAGGCTGAAGACAAACTGACTGAAGAATTTGAACTGAGGAAATTGAGAAAGTCTTCAGACAAAGTCTTCAAACAGTAATGATCAAATACATAGCAAGTATGCGAGGAAATGAAAGGGTTGAGGAAATAGAACCAGTAGCTCGGTGAAGACACTGATTTGGTAGACCAGTTCCAACTGCTGTGATAGTTGTACGTCTGGTTGGAGCGGCTAGGTATTTAAACCTGAGGACACACAGTCCCGGACACCCAGTCCTGAACACACAGTCCAGGACACCTAGTCCTCACCGTATTCTCCTTGAGCTAAGGTCACACAGACCTCGCCCAACCACTCGTGGTAAGTCTTCAGGTGACTTCCAAACCTTCACATACTCGGTCACTCGGCAATCCACAATTTCCTCTTGGATGCTCTAGACCATGATGCCTAACCGTCTGGAGGATGCACAGTCCTCAAAGGTAACAAGCGTCGGTTCCACACAGGAACAATCTCTTCAGTGATGCTCAATCACTTTGGGTTTGTAGGTGTTTGGGTTTTTGGGTTTTTCCTCACTTGATGATTTTCGCTCAAAGTCCTCGGAGGATGGGATGCTCTAAATGACAAGTGTCAATCTATTTCTTGGAGCAGCCAACCAGCTAGTGGTTGAAGGGGGCAGCTATTTATAGCCTACGGAGCAACCCGACATGATAAGACATAAATGCCCTTCAATGATATGACCGTTAGGTGGGTAGATATTTTGGGACAGCTAGCACGTAGCACAGCAACGGTCGGAAATTTGAGTATCAAATTCCTCAGGGCTATCATGTACCTCACTTGTAGGCAATCCGCACTGGCGAATTCCTAACTCCTCAGTCAGAACAAATTCCTCAGAGAACAGAAGAACTTCGTCTCTGTCACTGAAGAACTTGACTAAACTGTATGAGATTTCCAATGGCTTCACTCGAAAGGATTGGGTAGGTGTAGGATTTTGAGTTGAGCATCACTTGGAAATTTTTCCTTAGTTTTACCTCGACCCCCTTTAACAGTACGGTGTTTCCTATGACTCAAGAAGAAGAAAATGAAACTACGAAAACAAAAGTCTTCACGCTTCATAATCCTCGCATGAATATCAAGTCTTCAGGGTCACACTAATTTCTTCACTTTCAAAGTCTTCAAGAAAACCAAAGTCTTCAGTTGAAGACATTCATTTTTAGGGGTCGACATTCATCGTAATTAACAAACTCCTCATAGACTTATATACCTGTGTACACTCACAAACACATTAGACCCTTAACCTATAAGTCTTCAATACACCAAAATCACCTATAAGTCTTCAATACACCAAAATCACTAAGGGGCACTAGATGCACTTACACTCCGTTCTTTATGAACTTAATAATCTAGATGCATGCTAGATAGCAGTTGATGTGTGGAGTAATATAAGTAGATGCATAATCGTTTCGGTCTAATTGACATGGACGTGATGCCTATATTCATGATCATTGCCTTAGATATCGTCATAACTTTGCACTTTTCTATCAATTGCTCGGCAGTAAGTTGTTCACCCACCGTATTATTTTCTATCTTGAGAGAAGCCTCTAGTGAAACCTATGGCCCACGGGTCAATTTTCCATCATATAAGTTTCCGATCTTCTATTTTCCATCATATAAGTTTCCGATCTACTATTTTGCAATCTTTTACTTTCCGATCTATAAACAAAAATACCAAAAATATTTACTTTATCGTTTATCTATCTCTATCAGATCTCACTTGTGCAAAATAACCGTGAAGGGATTGACAACCCCTTTATCGCGTTGGGTGCAAGTTGTTTGATTGTTTGTGCAGGTATTCGGTGATTTGTGCGTTGTCTCCTACTGGATTGAAACCTTGGTTCTCAAACTGAGGGAAATACTTATCTCTACTTTGTTGCATCACCCTTTCCTCTTCAAGGGAAAAACCAACGCAAGCTCAAGAAGTAGCACAGGGTCTTCGGGCTTGTAGGACCATATTGGGGCGGCCCGGTGTTGGCAAGGTAGGAGGCGGCGGCGAAGCATCACCTGGACCATGTTGGTCAGCTCGGCCTTCGCATTTATCATCTTGGAGACGCGTTTCTGCAGCGACTCCGCCTCTGTAGGTGACCCCCAGTCGAGGCCCTTCTTGGTCCATGAAGTTAGCCTCATGGGAGGTCCAGGTCTAAATTTGGGGGCTGCTGCCAGGCCGCGCTATGTGGTTCGGTGATATAGAACCACACTTTTTGCCAGATCTTGACGGTATCTATAAAGGTACCCTCCGGCCACTCGACCCGGGGAAACTTGCTGATCATCGCCCCCCCCCCCCCCACACACAGTCCGCCTGCTGGCCGTCGACTATCTTTGGCTTAACATTGAAGACCTTTAGCCACAAGCCGAAGTGTGGCTGGACCCATAGAAAGGCCTCACAGATAACAATGAAGGCCAAAATATGCAGGAAGGAGTTTGGGGCGAGATCGTGAAAGTCCAATCCGTAGAAGAACATCAACCCCCTGACAAAGGGGTGGAGCGGGAAGCCCAGCCCCCGGATGAAGTCGGGGACGAGCACCACCCTCTAGCCTGGCTGGGGCGTGGGGACGACCTGGCCCTCCTCCGAATCCCGGTGTGTGACGTTGGCCAGGAGGTAGCTGGCGCGCTTCAGCTCCTCGATGTCGTCGTTGGTGACGCTGGAGGCCTCCACTTGCCTTTCGAACCAGATCCAGCCATGGCTGGATTGAGGAAGTGGCTAGGAGGGGATTCTTGAGGGAGGATGGGTCAGGGCGCTGGAGCTCAGCAGATTGGGAAAGCAATGGCGAGAGAGGAAGGGGAAAGCGTGCGGAGAAAACGGTGGTTGTTTTCCTTTTATAAGCTGCCGTAATACCAAGAGTTCCTTTACTATGCCGGAGACCTCACCGCTTCCCGATATAATCGTGACATTATGCGCGAGTGGGAGAACCAAAATCATTGATCATATCACTTAAAAAACGGGACACGATCTCCATATTGATGGGATGTGCCTATGGAGGAACTGCCTCGAACCATGAATCGAGTTTTCACAACGGTTCGATGTTTGTGGCCGACGGTGACCTTTCACCAAAAGTTGTCAGGTGAGGGCACTAATCACTTGAGTGGTTAGCCTTCAAGGCTAAGCAATATTTACAATGCAGAATCAAGACATAATCCGGATAAAACATGGCCGAACTTGGATAAGCGACCCTTGAAGGTTTGGTTGGAGAGGACTGCTTACCTGGCGTGAACACCGGGGAGGGGAGGAACTGGTCTACAAAGCCGATGATTCCCGCACGTGCCTCAGCTCCGAAGACTAGTTCGGGGGCTACTGAGGAAGTCCTGGACTAAGGGGTCCTTGGGTTGTCGGCCTATCTATTATGGGCCGAACAAGTGGGCCACTCTGTGATTACTATCAGAAGGCCGGGCTATAAGGCGACTCCGTATCCGAACAGGAAACCTTCGAAGCCTTGGTCTGTCCTCCAAGTCAAGATAGGAGAATCGACATGTTTATCTCTTTACTTTAACCGACCATGTGTAACCTTAGTACCCCTGGTGTCTGTATAAACCAGAGGGTTTAGTCCATAGAGGCTAGAAGAAGAACCATCATCCTATTCACCTAGGGTTTAGTTCATCTGATCTCGTGGTAGATCGACTCTATAACCATCATATACACTTCAATATAATCAAGCAGGACATACGGTTTTACCTCTTTGAGAGGGCCCGAGCCTGGGTAAAGATATTCTCCTTCATTTCCTGCTCCCCATTGATCCATGATCCACAGCTCTAGACCCCCTACCCGAGATCCACCGGTTTTGACACCGACAGTGAGTACAAATGTACTCAACAAGACTTACATCAGAACTAGCCACATATGCATTAGTATCAACAAAGGGGTTGTGGAGTTTAAGTGCAGCAAGCCAGCTTTGACTCAGTGTCTATCATGTACTACGACTACGAGTAACTTGTTTGATGTGAGAAAGCGCACATGAGTCCACATATTCACCATATCAATACACCACTATGGATCCACTCTCGTCTCCCTACGAGAAGGCCGTCCATAGCACTCACGCTTATCTTGCGCATTTTAGAGTATCCAGTTCAAGTTATCTATGAACCATATAAGCTTTCCAAGTAGTCCACATCCGAGGACGCGGTTATCCGAATAGATCATTAACCCTGCAGGGGTGTACTTCTTCACACATGCTCTCAGCACTTATCATCATGTACACGTCATGTATCTCAGCAACCTTCAAGTGGAAACCTGACGAGGGTGTTGGCCACGACCTGACTAACGACACAAGACTCTAGTCCAGGTTCCTCGCCTATTTGAGTTCCATCCGCAAGGAAGTCCGGCCGAGGTTTCCACTATGACCCCAAACAATGTGTGCAGGGTTACCAAGCCCACCAAACAGGTGCCTCGGTACACCGTGCCATGGTGTATCTACCGCATCATATCCCCCCTAGGGCCAGCGCTACGCATGGCCTCCAACACATATCCTACAAACACCAGAAACTAGTTGCAACTCCTGGACAGAGATCAAGGCGATTAATAGGTCAAGAGAGTCAATTAAGGATCCCAATGTGTGGTACTAACTGTCTTGGATCAGAAACACGTAACTCAGTTCCTGAGGACGGTTTCAATGAGACAACCCACCATGTACTCCTACATGCCTCTCATCGCTACCTTTACCAAATTGTGTTCACACACTTAGCTCTCAACAGTAGGACATTTTCACCACCATCCCAGTCCATCCTAGATGAATCAAACCTGATACAACTCTAAGCGCAGCAGGCATAACAAGCAAGCATGAATGAGTAGGCACATCATGGCTCAGACAACTCCAACTCATGCTAGTGGGTTTTTACTAATTACTGTGGCAAAGACAGGTCATGCGGAGGAATGGGTTCAACTACCACAACATGTAACAGTTGAATCATTGTTGTCCTAATGCAGTAAAAGAGAGCAAGAGCGAGAGAGTGGGATTGTACCAGAGTGATCAATGGTGTTTGGCTTACCTGGCACTTCTGAAGATGATTCTGCACATCATCAGTGTCAATAGTCATTACGTCGGAAAAGCCGGCTACCGAGGAGGAACTAACACCGGCAACACAGAAGGAACACAATCAATGCAATGCAACAATATGATGCATGATAATGACATGGCAACATGCTGTTGATTGAGCTAATGCAATTTGCTAAAGGATTAAATGAAGTTGATTTGAACCAAGGGTTCAAATTTAAACTCCATATAAGGTATTTCAAATGCCATTCATTTGATTCGTCCAATTCAGCAACTCTGAGTTGTTCCAACATGCATGAAAATGGCATAAACATATTCTTTGGATTTTTCTAATAGTTTTTCATATATAAAAATATTTTCATTGGAGTTACGATTTATTTTATATGATTTTTAGAAGTTTTAAACAATATCTAGAATTTTCTGGATTATTTTTTATCCAGAAAATGTTAACTGTGTCAGCATGGTGACAACACGATGTCAGCAGGTCAACAGCGCCAGCCCAGGTCAAACCTGATGGCTGGGACCCACACGTCAGTGTAACAATGCTAATTAAGTTTAAGTTTAAACTAAAACTATGGTTAACAGGCGCTGGCCCCACCTATCAATGACCCAGGGGGGTCACTAGCAATAATTAAATGGCGTTTTCGCTAGAGTTAGGCCGCCGGTGAGGTGCCACGGCGGCGGGGTGCTTCGGAAAACCCCTGTGGTGCCCCGTTTGAGGCGGGGTTTGCTCCTAGCTGCTCATGGGAACGAGCCGCGTTGACCAGTGGTGGTGGCCGGAGCTGCGATGGTAAGGATCGACGGCGGCAACCAAAACGGCGGGGGCGAGGCTCGAGTGCTGGTGAAATTAACGACACGACACACGAGAGGGTCAGCGGTTAGCACCAACGGGTTCTACAAGCGGTCACGGAGCCAACGGGCATATGCACGGGACCATTTGGTCACCGGAGCCTCGTCGGCGATGAGCCCGTGTGGTGGCACATTCTCGGCCTTGACGGAATCGGTGGCTATGGCGGGAGTTAGAGCGTGCAGTTAGGGGGAAAAGCTTAGGTGCTCACGACGATCACATAGAGGTGGTCAGCGAGCTCGGGAAGGCGGCGAGGTGAGCGCATAATCGCCGACGATCTCGGTGGATGGAGGTTGAAGAAGGGGTCGATGGCGTTGTTGCAATGAAGCCCAGCTTGTGTGGCTCGTCGAGGAGGGAGAAGAGGCCTTGGCGGTTCTCGTAGACATGACGGCTAGGCGAAGGAGGTTCAGTGGCCACGGTGAACGGCAACGGTCGCGTTCGGTGCGTTCGAATGGCAAGAGAGAGAGAGAGCAGCAGAGGGGATGAACTCGAGGGAGAGGCCGAGGGGGTTCCAGGGGTTGCATGGCGACGTCCAGGGGGTCGGGGAGGCAGGCAGGCAGGAGGTGGCCGCCGTGTGCCCCCGTCCTTCTGTCGAAGGAGGAAGACGACAGGAGGGGTAAGTGGGCTGGGCTAGGCTTCTCTCCTGATGGGCCGGTATATAGGTAAGATTTCTCCTTTCTTTTTATTTTATGTTTGTTTTCTCCTTTTTTATTTGCCACTGATTAAAAATTCAAAATGAATTCAAACCAGTGCCAAAATACGCTGAATGATTTTATGTGACTTTTCTGGACATTTCCAAAAGCACATAAAGTATTTCAAAGTTATTTGAAAATATATTCTATATGTTATGAATATAATTCCAAATTCAAATACAATAATGATTTAAATTCAGTGCCAAAAATATTCCTAAAAAATGTTCATTATTTTTGTATCAAACAATTAATAAGAACATTTTGGTAAACATTGAATATAATTTTCCAGGGTTCTTTGCCCTTTTGTTAAAATTTCTGAGGCTACAAATTTCCTCAATTCAATTTCATTTGAATTTAACATGGTGCATGAATGCTTCTAATTCATTTAATTACACCCAAAATTCAAGGGCTGTGACAACTCACCCCCACTAAACAAGAATCTTGTCCTGAGATTCAAGACATAGTGTGAGAGGAAGAGGGGTCACAAAACTATCACAATCTTCTCGATCCAACTGCCCTTCTCGAATATGTTGATTCATTGCATCACGTTGATCTTGACATCTTGCTCTGAGAACTTCATCCAACACGACAACGACAAGAAAGGGAACTCTAAAGAATCGATCTTCTCGAAGATCGAGCAACACACGATCCTCTCACGAAGTGAGATGTAAGAACACCTCTTGAGTTGAGACGTAGAGCACACATCATGAGCAATGGAAATAAACAGATTGACGAGGGTTTCAATTTGGTAGGCAACAATTCCACGCTTAAGTAGATGGTGAATAAATGTCAAAGTAGCGAGGAGATAGATTGCCACAATTCCATAATGGGGCACCTTAGGGGAGGTGGCTCGTGGAATTATTCCCTTAAGTGGAAAAAAGAATTACTTTTGATACAAAATTCATTGAAACTATCTATAACAGACTAAGGCAATGCAAAATCGATTGTTTAGAGGAGTTCGAAGAAATGGCATACTCAGAATGAAATGGAAACTATGGTTATAGAACAATCGGCAAATGGAAGGCACATTCCAACTGATACCAAGGATATAACCCAGTAACTGAGCACGCTTTCGAGAACTTGAGCAATTCCATATTCATTGTAGTTTTACCAGCATCTATGCCAGGATCCTGGTGACACCTCATACCAGCACGATGAATATAGATCGAGGATGCAGATGCAAAGGAAGACAACACTTTCTCAGATTTTACCTTGACTAGGCCAAGGAGCAGAATCTGGATGATTGACCGCGAGACATTTAGCACTCCACTTCTAATGTTCTCCTTGATGTGTGATACGTCTCCAACGTATCTATAATTTTTTATTGTTCCATGCTATTATATTATCTATTTTGGATGTTTTATATGCATTAATATGCTATTTTACATTATTTTTTGGACTAACCTATTAACCTAGAGCCCAGTACCAGTTCCTGTTTTTTTCCTTGTTTTTGAGTTTCACAGAAAAGGAATACCAAACGGAGTTCAAACGGAATAAAACCTTCGCGATGATTTTTCTTGGACCAGAAGACAACCAGGAGACTTGGAGATGAAGTCGGAGGAGCCACGAGGCGGCCACAAGGATGGAGGGCGCGCCCAGGGGGGTAGGGCGCCCCCACCCTTGTGGGCCCCTCGTGCACCTCCTGACCTAATTCTTTCGCCTTTATATTCCCAAATATCCCCAAACCACCAGAGGCATCAACAAAAAAACTTTTCCACCGACGCAACCTTCTGTACCCGTGAGATCCCATCTAGGAACCTTTTTTGGCACCCTGCCGAAGGGGGATTCGATCACGGAGGGCTTCTACATCAACCCTATTACCCTTCTGATGAATCATGAGTAGTTTACCACAGACCTACGGGTCCATAGCTAGTATCTAGATGGCTTCTTCTCTCTCTTTGATTCTCAATACCATGTTCTCCTCGATGTTCTTGGAGATCTATTCGATGTAAAACTTTTTTGCGGTGTGTTTGCCGAGATCCGATGAATTGTGGATTTATGATCAGCTTATCTATGAATATTATTTGAATCTTCTCTGAATTCTTTTATGCATGATTTGATATCTTTGTAATTCTCTTCGAACTATCGGTTTGGTTTGGCCAACTAGATTGGTTTTTCTTGTAATGAGAGAAGTGCTTAGCTTTGGGTTCAATCTTGCGATGTCCTTTCCCAGTGACAGTAGGGGCATCAAGGCATGTATTGTATTGTTGCCATCGAGGATAAAAAGATGGGGTTTTCATCATATTGCTTGAGTTAATTCCTCTACATCGTGTCATCTTACTTAATGAATTACTCCATTCTTTATGAACTTAATATTCTAGATGCATGCTGGATAGCGGTCGATGTGTGGAGTAATAGTAGTAGATGCAGAATTGTTTTGGTCTATTTGACACGGACATGATGCCTATATTCATGATCATTGCCTTAGATATCGTCATAACTTTGCGCTTTTCTATCAATTGCTCGGCAGTAATTTGTTCACCCACCGTATTATTTTCTATCTTGAGAGAAGCCTCTAGTGAAACCTATGGCCCCCAGGTCTATTTTCCATCATATAAGTATCTATTTTCCATCATACAAGTTTCCGATCTACTATTTTGCAATCTTTTACTTTCCGATCTTTAAACCAAAAATACCAAAAATATTTACTTTATCATTTATCTATCTCTATCAGATCTCACTTTTGCAAATAACCGTGGAGGGATTGACAACCCCTTTATCGCATTGGGTGCAAGTTGTTTGATTGTGTGTGCTGGTATTCAATAATTTGTGCGTTGTCTCCTACTGGATTGATACCTTGGTTCTCAAACTGAGGGAAATACTTATCTCTACTTTGCTGCATCACCCTTTCCTCTTCAAGGGAAAAACCAACGCAATCTCAAGAAGTAGCAGGAAGAATTTATGGCGCCGTTGCTGGGGAGATCTACGCCAAGTCAAGACATACCAAGTATCCATCATAAACTCTCATCTCTTGCATTACATTATTCGCCATTCGCCTCTCGTTTTCCTCTCCCCCACTTCTAAAACGATTTTTGAAAAGATTTGCCTTTTTATTCGCCCTCTTTTTCGTTTGCCTTTTTCTCGTTTGATCTTTTGTTTGCTTGTGTGATCATGTGCCTTCTTTTTGCTCGCATCTTCGCTTGCTAAAAGTTTATGGATCCTCATCCACTTGCTAATCTTTTTAAGAGAACCAATTATGATGAACCTATTGCTAGTGAGTTGAGTGCACTAGATTATCTTTATGAGGTTTTGCTTGAAATTCGTGAATCTGAAAATTGTGATGAAGAAATTTATGAAGTGATTCACGATATCTCCTTTAATAAAAAGCATGATTGCAATAGTTTTACTACAAATTCTATTGATGTCATGTGCTAATAATATGCAAAACCCTAAGCTTGGGGATGCTAGTTTTGCTAGATCCACTACTTGTTGCAATGATCATGATTGGGGTGATTCTTCTTATGATCTTGAAAATTTATTTAAGCCCCATGATGAATATGAGATCGATAATAATGTTTGCAATAATATTGAAAGTGGGTTTGGAAGAGTGTCAACTTTAGATCCCACATATTTGGAGAATATTCAATCTTCTGAATTTTTTGATAAAAGTGGGTTTGGAGAGGTCATGACTTTAGTTAATGTTAATCCCACTATTTTGGAAGAGTGTCAACTTCGCATGCATGTTGATCGTGTTGAGAATATGTTATGTGATAGCTATATTGTTGAATTTTCTTATGATCCTACATCTAATTATTATGAGAGAGGAAAATATGGTTGTAGAAATTTTCATGTTACTAAATTACCTCTCTTCATGTTGAGATTGCTATCGTCTCTTTCTTCTTCCTTGCATATGCTAGTTTTTGCTTGCCTTGATAATTTGTTTGCTTATAAAATGCCTATGCATAGGAAGTATGTTAAACTTAGATGTGTTTGTCACGTGTTTTATGATGCTCTCTTTGTGCTTCAATTCTTCTCTTTTATGTGAGCATCATTGAAATTATCAATGCCTAGCTAAAAGGCTTTAAAGAAAAGCGCTTGTTGGGAGGCAACCCAATTTCATTTTTGTTTTTGCTTTTTTGGTTCTGTTTTGCAATAAATAATTCATCTAGCCTCTGGTTAGATGTGGTTTTGTGTTTTAATTAGTGTTTGTGCCAAGTAAGACCGTTGGGATGGCTTACGGTGATAGTTGATTTGATCTTGCCGAAAAACAGAAACTTTTGCGTCCAGTCTCAGAATTTAATAATTCAGTGGAGCGTTAAAAAACCCTGAATTTTTTACACGAGATTTATATAAAAATTTCCTATGTTGTACTAATTGTTCAGAATTTTTGGAGTTATAGAAGTATTGGAACAATTCGGATCTTCGCAGATTGTTCTGTTTTTGACAGATTCTGTTTTCTTTGTGTTGTTTGCTTATTTTGATGAATCTATGGGTAGTATCGGGGGGTATGAACCATTGAAAAGTTGGAATACAGTAGATATTACACCAATATAAATAAATAATGAGTTCACAACAGTACCAAAAGTGGTGATTTATTTTCTTATACTAACGGAGCTTATGAGATTTTCTGTTGAGTTTTGTGTTGTGAAGTTTTCAAGTTTTGGGTAAGGATTTGATGGACTATGGAATAAGGAGTGGCAAGAGCCTAAGCTTGGGAATGCCCAAGGCACCCCAAGGTAATATTCAAGGACAACCAAGAGCCTAAGCTTGGGGATGCCCCGGAAGGCATCCTCTCTTTCGTCTTCGTCTATCGGTAACAATACTTGAAGCTATATTTTTATTCACCACATGATATGTGTTTTGCTTGAAGCGTCTTGTATGATTTGAGTCTTTGATTTTTAGTTTGCCACAATCATCCTTGCTGTACACACCTTTTGAGAGGGACACGCATGAATCGTGATTTATTAGAATACTTTTTGTGCTTCACTTATATCTTTTGAGCTAGGAAATTTTGCTCTAGTGCTTCAATTATATCTTTTTAGAGCACGGCAGTGGTTTTATTTTATAGAAATTAATGAACTCTCGTGCTTCACTTATATTATTTTGAGAGTCTCTAAACAGCATGGTAATTTGTTTTGGTCATAAATTTAGTCCTAATATGATAGACATCCAAGAGGGATATAATAAAAACTTTCATATAGAGTGCATTGAATACTATGAGAAGTTTGACTCCTTATGATTGTTTTGAGATATGAAGATGGTGATATTAGAGTCATGCTAGTGAGTAGTTGTGAATTTGAGAAATACTTGTGTTAAGGTTTGTGAGTCCCGTAGCATGCACGTATGGTGAACCATTATGTGATGAAGTCGGAGCATGATTTATTTATTGATTGTCTTCCTTATGAGTGGCGGTTGGGGATGAGCGATGGTCTTTTCCTACCAATATATCCCCCTAGGAGCATGCGCGTAGTACTTTGTTTTGATAACTAATAGATTTCTGCAATAAGTATGTGAGTTCTTTATGACTGATGTTGAGTCCATGGATTATACGCACTCTCACCTTTCCACCATTGCTAGCTTCTCTAGTACCACGCAACTTTCGCCGGTACCATACACCCACCATATACCTTCATCAAAACAGCCACCATACCTACATATTATGGCATTTCTATAGCCATTCCGAGATATATTGCCATGCAACTTTCCACCGTTCCGTTTATGACACGCATCATCATTGTCATATTGCTTTGCATGATCATGTAGTTGACATCGTATTTGTGGCAAAGCCACCATTCATAATTCTTTCATACATGTCACTCTTGATTCATTGCACATCCCGGTACACCGCCGTAGGCATTCATATAGAGTCATATTTTGTTCTAGTATCGAGTTGTAATTCTTGAGTTGTAAGTAAATAAAAGTGTGATGATCTTCATTATTAGAGCATTGTCCCACGTGAGGAAAGGATGATGGAGACTATGATTCCCCCACAAGTCGGGATGAGACTCCGGACGAAAAAAAAAGAGAAAGAAAAGGCCAAAATAAAAAAAGAGAAGGCCCAAAAAAATGAGAGAAAAAGAGAGAAGGGGCAATGTTACTATCCTTTTACCACACTTGTGCTTCAAAGTAGCACCATGATCTTCATGATAGAGAGTCTCCTATGTTATCACTTTCATATACTAGTGGAAAATTTTCATTATAGAAGTTGGCTTGTATATTCCTATGATGGGCTTCCTCAAATTGCCCAAGGTCTTTGTGAGCAAGCGAGTTGGATGCACACCCACTTAGTTTTCTTTTGAGCTTTCATAAACTTATAGCTCTAGTGCATCCATTGCATGGCAATCCTTACTCACTCACATTGTTATCTATTCATGGGCATCTGCATAGCCCATTGATACGCCTAGTTGATGTGAGACTATCTCCCTCTTTTTATCTTCTCCACAACCACCATATTCTATTCCACCTATAGTGCTATGTCCATGGCTCACGCTCATGTATTGCGTGAAAGTTGAAAAAGTTTGAGAACGTCAAAAGTATGAAACAATTGCTTGGCTTGTCATCGGGGTTGTGCATGATTTGAATATTTTGTGTGATGAAGATGGAGCATAGCCAGACTATATGATTTTGTAGGGATAAGCTTTCTTTGGTCATGATATTTTGAGAAGACATAATTGCCTTGTTAGTATGCTTGAAATATTATTGTTTTTATGTCAATATTAAACTTTTTTTAATCTTATGGATCTGAACATTCATGCCACAATAAAGAAAATTACATTGATAAATATGTTAGGTAGCATTCCACATAAAAAATTCTGTTTTTATCATTTACCTACTCGAGGACGAGCAGGAATTAAGCTTGGGGATGCTTGATACGTCTCCAACGTATCTATATTTTTTGATTGTTCCATGCTATTATATTATCTGTTTTGGATATTTTATATGCATTAATATGCTATTTTATATTATTTTTGGGACTAACCTATTAACCTAGAGCCAATTGCCAGTTCCTATTTTTTTCCTTGTTTTTGAGTTTCGCAGAAAAGGAATACAAAACGGAGTCCAAACGGAATAAAACCTTCGCGATGATTTTTCTTGGACCAGAAGACAATCGGGAGACTTGGAGATGAAGTCGGAGGAGCCACAAGGCGGCCACAAGGACGGAGGGCGCGCCCAGGGGCGGTAGGGCGCGCCGCCCACCCTTGTGAGCCCCTCGTGCACCTCCGACCTAATTCTTTTGCCTATATATTTCCAAATATCCCCAAACCACCATAGGCATCCACGAAAATACTTTCCCACCGCCGCAACCTTCTGTACCCGTGAGATCCCATCTAGGGACCTTTTCTGGCACCCTGCCGGAGGGAGATTCGATCACGGAGGGCTTCTACATCAACTCTATTGCCCTTCCGATGAAGCGTGAGTAGTTTACCACAGACCTATGGGTCCATAGCTAGTAGCTAGATGGCTTCTTCTCTCTCTTTGATTCTCAATTCCATGTTCTCCTCGATGTTCTTGGAGATCTATTCGATGTAATACTTTTTTGCGGTGTGTTTGCTGAGATCCGATGAATTGTGGATTTATGATCGGCTTATCTATGAATATTATTTGAATCTTCTCTGAATTCTTTTATGCATGATTTGATATCTTTGTAATTCTCTTCGAACTATCGGTTTGGTTTGGCCAACTAGATTGATTTTTCTTGCAATGGGAGAAGTGCTTAGCTTTGGGTTCAATCTTGCGGTGTCCTTTCCCAGTGACAGTAGGGGCAGCAAGGCATGTATTGTATTGTTGCCATCGAGGATAAAAAGATAGGGTTTTCATCATATTGCTTGAGTTAATTCCTCTACATCATGTCATCTTACTTAATGCATTACTCCGTTCTTTATGAACTTAATACTCTAGATGCATGCTGGATAGCGGTCAATGTGTGGAGTAATCGTAGTAGATGCAGAATCGTTTTGGTCTACTTGACACGGACGTGATGCCTATATTCATGATCAGTGCCTTAGATATTGTCATAACTTTGCGCTTTTCTATCAATTGCTCGGCAGTAATTGGTTCACCCACCGTATTATTTTCTATCTTGAGAGAAGCCTCTAGTGAAACCTATGGCCCCGGGTCTATTTTCCATCATATAAGTATCTATTTTCCATCATACAAGTTTCCGATCTACTATTTTGCAATCTTTTACTTTCCGATCTATAAACCAAAAATACCAAAAATATTTACTTTATCATTTATCTATCTCTATCAGATCTCACTTTTGCAAATAACCGTGAAGGGATTGACAACCCCTTTATTGCGTTGGGTGCAAGTTGTTTGATTGTTTGTGCAGGTATTCGGTGATTTGTGTGTTGTCTCCTACTAGATTGATACCTTGGTTGTCAAACTGAGGAAAATACTTATCTCTACTTTGCTGCATCACCCTTTCCTCTTCAAGGGAAAAACCAACGCAAGCTCAAGAAGTAGCAATGTGCTGGCGTAACCTCGGTATAAATACTGCTTGGTATCTAGAACATCAAGTAAAGGTCGGACTTCGAAAACACAAAGGATCCATAAGGAACAACTTCAGGGATAAGCCATAAGAAATCCTCACGGGAAAGTGGATGATATCTTGACCCAACAAGATGGCCACTACATTGACTTACCGGGAAATCAAGGAAAGCAAGATCAAAAATCTTTGATATGTCCCAACCATCATATCTAGATGAGATTCAGATCTAGTTGGCGTCGGGATAATCTAGACTCAACATGTCTGAAAAAGAAAGTTTGCAACACAAATCGATGAGATGACATTGCGAGATTCTCGGGAAATGAACTACGGCAACAATTCCAAAATATGAGCAAGTTTGCAAGACACACGTGAACACACTATCCAAGACAAGAGTAACCACATAAAAGTCTTACCACAAAACACTACCGAGTTCTGGTTAGGAACCATCATCGAGGATATCAGTCTCGTGCACTTAAATTATACTTATTTTCCTTGGACAAATCAATCAGTGGCTTGGTGTGCTAGGAATACATATGGAATGAAGGTAGCTAATCTGTCAAACCACAAAATACTTCACACATGCATGACTGACTTGGGATGATTCCAGAGGAACCAAAACAACTTTCTCGAATTCATGGCGGCAACTTGCATCAAATGCACATGAACTTAGGGGAAGTCACTTCTCACATAAAGACATATATTCATGAGCTAACACAAAGATTATGCTTATAAAAGTTTCCAATAATGCTAGCTTTAATGTTCAACATGAATCATGGAGAAGGTAAAATGTTGTTGATGGGCTCACAACAAGACATCAAGATTTCCATACAGATGGAATTCCATAATTATATGAACAAGGTGATAGCATTGCTCAGACCAAAAGATATAATGGTGTAATGCTCGAGGAACATCCACGAGTAAAACAACATTACAAAAATTGTTGGTTCTGATTTTGATTTGAAAATAGCCCACACTCAAATCAAAGATTGGATAAGACGATAGATCCAAAAATTGATCGCGAGGATCAATCGATGAAGATATCATCTTTATACAACACACACACGCACAAAAGATATCCCTTTAGAATGAACTAAGTTAGGCAAAGCTTTTATCTTCCAACTCTCCAAGTTGTTGTCCAGCTTAGCAAACTAGCTCAGGGGTATCCAATACAGATTCTTGTAGAAGGGGTGGTTTATAAGAAAACCAACTTGATCATGAGCTCAACATAACGGTCAGGGGAAAACCTGGTGATACTTCTGGGAAGATATCCAGAAAATCGTGAACCACCAATATGTTATTGGGCTCGAGAACAATCTTGCTTTTCAGGGCAAAATGATATGATCAAAAGAGCAAGGGATTAACACATCATTGTCGATGACGATTTCATGGCGAAGATGAGCGGGAGTGATGTCGGCGTCGAACCATTCCTAAGTAGCCAAAACACATTAGGAAACCGCAACTCAAATTCGCAAAACAAACATGTCAAAATCAGAGGTTGTAGCAGATAAGCGATGGTGGTAGCGGAGAGCAGAGGTGGTATGTGGAAGCATTGGTGGAACTTCGGTCAAAATTGGCAAAGTCGGGGAAAATGGTGGTTGTGGAGACATTTGCTGGTGCCAGGGGCTGGATGTCCGGGGACACGGGCCAGATGTCCGGGTCCTCTTATCCATGGTAGAACTCGATGAACTAAGTGGGAAAAAGAAAAATTGGGGAAAAATTCGTGGAATTTCATGGATGGAAATTGAGGAAAAGTGGAGGGAAGCTAGATCCACTAGTAACACAACAAATACATGGATCAAATCCAACAAAACATCATCACCCCAACAAATCACAAAAAAAATTGGTCGGGCTATTTTTGTGGGGATTTTCGAAATTGGGACAAAACACAACAAAATTAGGCAAGATAGTGGGGGTAGGGACTCCAAATTCATGATCAACCATGGCTCTTGATACCAAGATGATGTAGGGTGGAACCCTAATGGTCGATCTTTCACGATGTGGAGGGGAATTCTCGAAGAACACGATGAACACAAGAGAGGGGAACACGCAAATCAACGAGATCCAATCACACATGTGCTAAATCCACATACACAAAGGGGGAAATACAAGATCCAAAGTGAACAAGGGAGGATACACGGTAACTAGTTCATCCCAATTTTTGAGGAAAGAGGTCTTGAATCCTTGGGGGGATCTTCCCTCGAAAGGGGTCTTGAATCCACTTGGGGGATCTTCTCCTAGGAGGTCTCAGTATCAATTGGAGTAGGTGGATAAGTGGATGACCAAAGCTCTATCTCTAATGAGCTATTCCTTTGCTAATCCTAGAGGAGAGGGGAGAGGTCTATATATAGAGCTAGTACATGTTGGGACGAATGGATGTGTACATGGGCCTTCGGCCCGTTCTCTGCGCATAGGCAGGTGCTTGATGTCCGGGCCTTCACATCCGATCGGATGTCCGGGCTGGGGCCCGGATGTCCGGGCTAGCTTCGGCGGCATTCGGTTGCTCTCTGGATAGGAGGGACCGAATTTCTGGACTGGCGCCGGATGTTCGGGGTCGTCGGGCCGGATGTCCGAGGCCAGGTCAGATGTCCGGGTCCTGTAGCTTCGGGGCTGCTGCTGTTGCTGTGGTCTCCAGGGGCCAGATGTCCGGGGCCAGGGCTGGATGTCCGAGTCTTGTAGACTTTCTCCGGTTCTTTTCGTCGGTCCTCTTCATCCATTTACTTGGGGACTTGTCCATCATCATGAGCATCTCCGAGAGGGCGTTCTTCATACCTAATCACACATAGCATTCCGACTTTAGGTAGCAGCCATTTCTCACGTGGGTCATATGGAATATCTCTAAGGAGAGATGTCACCTCGGTCTCAAGAGCTCTTGCATGTGCTCATGTCATCGGCCCACTTGGCACTAGGAGAGACGTAAGTAGGACCATGGGGATGGCAGTAGGATGATCCGCATCAACTTGTCTACCATGCCAAGTAGATACTTATTTTTTCGTGACCCTCCCTTAAGTGGTCCAACCATATCAAGCCCCGAGACCGCGAAAGGTGTAACATCCCAAAATTCTAAATTTTGGAATGTTATATTAAATAAATATTTATGGTTGTTTGTTTGATTTTGTGTGATTGATTGTGTGAAATTGGGTGGAATTTGGGACTTTTTGAAATTTCAATGAGAGGGAATAAAAGGACTTTCCCAAAAATTTCCTTCTTGCATCGCGTTTCAATGAATTCAAATTCATTTCATCACAAAGCCCTAGAGTGAAGATGATATGACTTCTTCCATTTAAAGAGATGAAAAGGGATTTGAAAATGATTTGAATTTCATTTGAAATATTTTCAAACCAGAGACTTTATGCAACTCAATGATTTTCAAGATAGAGGATAATATGACTTCTTCAAATTATGTGAAATATGAGTTGGAAGTTAAAAGGATCAAAGTGAAATTCATTTGGAAGTATTTTGAAACCCACTTTCAATTTGGAGTTATTTGAATTTTCAAATTTCAAAACCTCTAGAAACATTCAAAATGAGAGAAGTAATATGACACTTCAAAAATTCAGAGGCATTTGAAATATATTTGAATGAGGAAAAAACAGAAAAAGATTTGGAAGTGGTTTGAAATTCAAATTCAAAACCATTTAGGAGTTATTTGACTTTTATTCAAAATACTTTTCTCCTAAAAATAAATGAATGGAAATAAGGGTAAAATGATTCCCTTCAATGGAAAATTAGGAGAAAATAAATTTGAAATCATTTTGGTATTTAAAAAAATGTTTTTATTGGGTTTTATTACAACAACAACACTCTTTGACTTTTGTGAAATTTATTTGCCTCTGAAATTATGTTCATGTTTTAGGAAATCATTTTCTGAAATTTTAGATATATTATATGCCTATATAATATTTTTTTATTTTATTTTGTTTCTTTCTTTTTCTTTATGTCTGTATTTACAAAAAACAGTGTCCAGCCTAGGCGCTCACTACCGGTCCACCTCACACTTTTGGCCCACAGCCCACCTTGCTTGTGAAAGAGCTACGCACCTGGTCGCCCGTCCCCCTCGACTGTCGCCTCTCACTGGCGTAATTCCTCGCCGGAGTAAGCCACGGCCGCCGCGACCTTGAGCTCGCCCCGCTCCGTCCACTCGCCCCGAGCCCTCACCGCCACCACCATTCGCCTCGCCTCGCTCCGTTACGCCAACTCATGCACCCAGCCGAGCCCAAAACCCACCGGAGTCGCCGCCCGCACGACCATCGTACATCTCCTCCTCCCCGCGCTTGCCGCTGACCACTCTTGTCATCCCCAAGCTCGATGCCGCCCACCCCTGGACTCGACTCCGTCCGCTGAGTCGCTTAGTGCCGTCGCCGTCGTCGGAGGATCACCGGAGCCGCCACACCGTCGACGCCCGAAGCTGTCGACCTCGCCGAAGCTCGCCTCTCCATGGTGAGCCATCCTCCTCCATCCGATCAAGAACGTAGGGCCTAGATTAGATCTAGTAAAGAGTTAGGTTTTATTTATTAGATCAGATTTTAGTCTGGTTCATCTCGGTTTATTTTAAACCGAACAATGCGGTTTTCTGTTAAATAGCCGTTGCCCATCGTTTCCTTTAAGTTGCGGCCATTCGCTCTCTACCTTAGCACCCACACATGCCTTAGCCAATCAGAGCACGCCACGTGTCACCTTAGCCGACGCGTAGGACTTTTCTTTTTTCTGTTTTATTTAGTTTTACAAAAATAGTTCTGTTTTTAGAATTGCTATATCTTTTAGGTTTTTAATCCAAATTGAGTGATTCTTTTAGCATTGGATTAATAATTTATTATATTTTCTGTAGATGCCAAGTTTGGCCACGTTTGAAAAGTTTTAATTTGAATTTGCATGAATTTGCTTCAAACACTGTTTTGTGAATAACATGAGTTTAAAAATAGGTTTTGAGTTAATTCTTTTTGCTCCTGCTCACTTATGGTTTTGTCTAGCAGTAGGTTTTATTTGGGAAATTTTAGAAAATATTAACTTAGTGTTTTAGGCAAAACAGTACTGTTTTGACTTAGTTTTGTTTTATCTTTAAACTTTTACTTTTAATTGTTTTTAAATTATTTCTTTTTGTCACTTTTGACAATAGAAGAAAATTTGTTTTTATTTGAAAAAATTAGTTTCTTTATTTTTGTATAAAAACTTGTATAGGTCATAGTTAGAGTTTTATAAAAGCTTGTTATTTGTTTCTTTTTGCTACTAAAAGTTTATGAAAAATAATTTCTGTTAAATTAGTTGTTTTACATTTTCTTTTCTATTAATTTATTAGTTTAGTGTTTTAATTGATGTTAAGCTTTTACTTAGGGCAAAACTATATTAGATGTTTGTAGTAGAGTCTTAGACTTTCTTTAGTAGTTTTTCTTTGTAGTTTTATTTGAAGTTTCTTTGAATTTCATTTGAGTTTTATTATTGAGGTTTCTTTGTTGTCTTAATTGTTATTTTTAGTGCTAGAATTGTTTGCTTATATGAATGTTGTGTATGTTTAATATAGATTTTCAATGGAGTGACGAATAGTTCTACTAAATCTTTATTCTGAGAGCGTTATAATCTTCACCAAGTAATACCAGGCAAGTTCACTTTGACCATGTTGTTTTATATCTATGATTTTTACTTGCATTTAGTGCCACCTCTTCATCAATCCCTCCAGTAGTGATATTGGATTCTTGTAGTTGAGTAGAATGCATGAGGTAGGAACCCACCACCCTGTTATCAAGCCCGGGACATTGTTTAGTTTTAGCACTATGCTAAAGTAGACGGGGTTGGTATGAGTGTTCGGAAGTGGTGTGATATGGAAGACTCCATGTCAATGATGACAACTTCATGGTGACATCTTCAAGGCCTGCATCTTCAAGACCAAGACTTCAATACTCGAGACAAGATTTCAATACACACTACTTGGTGGAAATTGGACCGTGCGGCACCCTGGAGCACCCAGTGGATGCGTTGTGAGCTGGACTTGGTCAGTACTCATGTGGAAAGTTCCACCCAAACTCAAACAAACAGATGAAATACTTCATGCCCGGAATCTTACTTGTGCATCCACAAGTCACTATGGGATTTGGCTTGGTTGACCTTAGTTGTGACTTTGGCTGGGACAGTGCCAGCAGATGTAGAACTATGGTAGGATTGGATGGGCACTAGACAGTGGTCAGAGGAACTTTTTGGAAGACCATGTTTCGTTCGTCTTGTTCTCAACATCATGAAGTGCGAGAACGTAAAAGAGGGATCGAATCTTGTGGGTAAAGTGCACAACACTCTGCAGAGTTAAAACAAAATTGATTAGCCGTGTCCCCGTTTACGGACAATTTGAGCCTCTGTACTTGGATCTATCTCGGAACTCTCAACACCGGAATGATAATTAATTGTGGGCAACTTATGATTGTTTTGGGTTATGAGACATGGGTTGGCGGAACCATGTCATGGTAGATAACTCTATAGTGAAGGTTCTCAGACTATTCCTTGTTGTAGGGAAAATAAAATCAGCTTTTATGCAAATAAAAACTCAAGACACAGAGCCCAAAGCCATATTGCATATAGAATAGTTTTATCATCTGTTTCTCTTATTTGTGATTTTGCCGGTACACTTAATGTACTGACCTACACGGCTGCAACGTCTCATGTTGCAGATATCTCTTCGACGAGTAAGAGTTACGATACAGGGTTATGGTCTACACTCAACCTGCCGATGGCGTTGATGGGACTCCACACCCGTTTGATTGTTTCCGTTGAGATTTATGAGGTATATATCAGTTTTATGTTATTATTACATGTGATTGCACTTTGATATATACATTGATGTACTGTGTGTGCCAGCATACTGATCCAGGGATGGCACAAATACACAAAGGCTTAACCGTTTGAGGTCGGGTCGCTATAGATATGGTATGACAGCACATGTTGACTGTAGGACGTGACCCTAGAAACTAGAAAGCCCTAGGACAGGATATCTGTAAAACATTATTTTCAAAAAAGATCCTTTACTTCCCATCTTTTTCTGATTTTATCAAATGGTCCCTCTTACCTCAAATAGTTAGAATATGCCCTTTACCCTTTTGACCAAACTGAGTATCAACTGAAGCCACTCCGAGAAGGACAAAATATTGGACAAAAGATGACCAATTCAGAGTAAAGAGGATTACACTATACATTTCAGAGGAAAGAAGCTACAACTGTTGAAGACTCTATTGGAGATGCAATATGGATTAATAGTAAATCAAGGGATGAATTAAAGTTGTGAAAGTGTTGAAGTGGGACCATACCCCATAGGCCCAGGAGTTAATAAGGATCAAGCACTACCTTAAAGGAAGAAATCTGGTAGAAACTGTGGTTTCATCAGCATAAGTTTTTTAGGAGGATACGCAAAACCCGAGACTTGTGAAGAAATGATAAATGCTATGTTTGGCTTCGAGAACCCATGGATCTAACCGAACCTAGTTCGAGGGCAAGAGAAATTCTGTAGTGCTTGTGAGAATGCCCGAGTGTTAGAATTGTGAGATTCGCTAAACCTTATACATGATAATGATTTGGGAGTGGAATGGATTGATCACCATACCGACTTACTCTTATCATTCGCTCTTACTATTTGGGATGCTAAATCTAGAAAGAGCTAACCATAGTAGAGAGACGACGATGTCAAAACCTTGTTTAAAACCCTAGAATGGTAGGACGATTGATCCATGTACATGCAACCGCTGCCAAACGTACGTAATATGGTGAGACTCAACCCCGACCCATTTTCTGCAGGAGAAACCATGAATTGTTGACCACCATGACATATCGATAGTTGTTTAGAATTGGCGACAGACCTGTCAGATACGAAGATGCAGTCTAGGAAGAACCTTACCATGAGGAAAGGATGCAAGATTTTGAAGGAAAGGTTATGCCCCTACCGGAAGAGCCCTAGAATATGAATTATCTTGAAGATCCGAGAAGAATGACATTTCCCACCAAAGGATAGAGTACATAAGTTTTGTTGGAACCGTAACCATGCTTCTAAGTGTGGTAGCACCCCAGACCCTTGTGACGATCAATGGAATTTTCAAGAAGATCCCCCAAACCTGGCCTTCTTTCTAGCCTCTACGAATCTCGAGGACGAGATCCATTTTAAGTGTGGTAGTTTGTAACATCCCAAAATTTTAAATTTTGGAATGTTATATTAAATTAATATTTATGGTTGTTTGTTTGATTTTGTGTGATTGATTGTGTGAAATTGAGTGGAATTTGAAACTTTTTGCAAGTTGAATGAGAGGGAATAAAAGGACTTTCCCAAAACTTTCCTTCTTGCATCTGGTTTCAATGAATTCAAATTCATTTCATCACAAAACCATAGATTGAAGATGATATCACTTCTTCCATTTAACACTACAAAAAACACTTCCGTGATGATACGTGTTTGTCATAGTAGGTCACGTTTTCTGTCATGCATGTACATCCATGACGATTTTATGACAGAATCAAGAGAGTCATCCTATGCTGTCGTAGAAGTGTTCCATGAGAATACTAAAATTATCATCATGGAAGTGTCCACTTCCATGACGATAATCGACGTGTCATGGAAGTGGTTTCGTCAAGGGTAACCGACACATGGCATCCACCGTAACGGGTCGTCGTTAAGCTATCGGTTCCAGTTTTGGATCCGACAACCTGATAACATCCCGGAAAAATGGCGATTTTCCACGTGTAAAATTCTCATTGGCCGAAGGAACCACGTGTCAGCTCCTCACCGCGACAGATGCCAGCCGTCCAATGCACAGGAGGCACCTACGATACATCGACATGTGGCAAGGCCCAACAGTGGCTCATTTAGGTTAAAAGGCCGGGCCTGTCAAAATAAGCGGCCCGGCCCATTACTAGCATGTTTGTGTCTGGCCCATTCACAACCACGACCCATACAAGTTACGCAAAATCGGCCCATCAAAGGCCCATTATAGATTTGACACCATCCCGGGCCATCGTCAGTTCCAGCCGGTTAACAGCCCGCTATGTCTTTGGGCTCAATTGTGGCCCGAGATTCTTTCAGCATGTTAGCAACCCATTAAAGAGATGGGCCAATATCCCCACAGGTACGTCTTTCAGCCTTTTGTCGGCCCATTCGGTACTTGGGCCAATTTCTAGCCCGTTTTATCTTTAGGCCTGTTAACGGCCCGCACAACAGTTGGGCCTTTGACGGTCCCACCTGACTTTCGTTCCATTAGCGGCCCACATTCTCCACGACACAATTCCAGCCCGACCCGACATTCGGCCTATTAGAAGTCTATGTTGTACATTGGGCCTCTTTTGGCCCAAAACGCTTTAGGCCTCTTTATGCCTCGACAAGGAAATGGGCCGAGACAAAACTAACGCTTATTTGAGCCTGTTAGAGGCCCGCGGACCGTCTTCATTACTGCGGCCTTATCGAGCTTTTGGCCTGTTAAAGGCCTGGTAAGAGCCCTTTTTACGATGCGCCCACATTCGAGGATGAAATCCACTATTTCTGACGGGCCTAGTTGATTGGGCCATCTAGGCCATTATGAGCCCGCGTAGATTAGGATGCTTTAATTAATTAGTTGACAAGCCCAATTAAGGCCCGCTTCGACTACCCACTTTGTTGTTTCGGATGGCATCCAGGTAATGTTTGGGCATGTTGGCCCCCGTTTCAACGATAGCATATACAAAGAATTTTCCTACTCTACACTATACACTCCCAAAAACCTACACTATACAATAAAGGGATTAAAGCATAGAAATGAAGAATAATCCTACACTATACAATAAAGAAATTATAGCATATTACATCCACTGGGCATCATAGTTTGCCACCTGTGATTATAAAGAGTACACAAACATCAAATTACAAACACTAGGCAAATAAAGCTCATACATCATGGACACGCATCAAGAGAACTTACCATTTGAACTATAATCTCTTCAAAAAAAAGGATTGGCCGGATTCACATAGCACAAATTTCAGTCTGCAAAATCTCCAACTCCTTTGTGGTTACGTCAGTGTCTAGTTTCATGTTTTTGACTCGTGCATCTGATATCTGCACCTCTAGTCTCAACGTGTTGATTACATGTTTAGATTCATATGCACGTTGTCTTGCCACCTCTAGTTGATGCTCTAGAACATCAGCACATTCCAATTCCAATCCATAATAATTTGGTAATGGCCATGTAACACCCCATGTCATTAGCCACAGTAATCACTTTTGATAATGGTATGTCAGCATGTTTAACAGTGCATAATCATCATTAGCATCACATTGCAGTTCAACTCCTAAGTAAAAAATTCAAATTTAAATGAAAGTGGAAAATAAAAGTTGTGCAACATAGAAACTAAAATGTTCATTAAACAACAAATATTGCAGAGGCTATTCTAAAATTGTAACCAACAATTAATAAATTTATTAGGTGGCACTAACATTATGAAAACAGCAGGGTTTAATACATTTTATTTATTATAAAATTTGTGTGAACTCCAATTGTCTCCAAACCAATTTTTGGTAGTAGTAGAGGATGCCTAGTAATTATTGGAGCAAATGCCATGTTCTACAAAAATCGTATTGTGGCCTAACTAATTACAAAACAGAAGATAGGAATAAATAAAAAGAAAAAGTAAAAAGAAAACAAGACAAAAAAATAAAAAGAGAGAAACCCCCCCTGGCCCAACTGGGCCACGGCCTGCCAGGTCGGCCCACCTAACTGGCCTATTTAGGCCTGCACCCAGCGAACCCTAACCCTTTCCCCCACTCCCCCTCGTCTCTCCCCCTTACCCGCGGCTCCCCGCCGCCGCCGCCTTCGTCCCCGTCGCCGCTGTCGCCGCCCGTCTCCTCCCCGAATCGCTACATCGAGCCTCGCCGCCCTGGTCATCTACGACGTGGGTGAGCCCCGCCCGTCTTCCCCCTCCTCTGTCATCGCCGTCCGCCGCGACGTGCTCGCCTCCGCCGCTCCCCTGTCGCCGCCGTCCGCCGCGGCTCGCACGAGCCCACGCGCCCGCTCGCGCGTCCGCTCGTACACGCGCCCCCCTATGCCCGCTCGCCCGCGCTCGCCCCTCCCGAGCCGCTCGCGCCACCGCGCCCGTGCCGCGCTCGCCCCCTGCCGCGCGCCTCACCTGCGCCCTCCGCCTACGCCACCCGCTTCGCCTCGCCGTCGCCCCGCGCACGGCCTCGCCTCCCTGCTGCCACGCCCGCAAGCCCGGCCTTGCCTCGCTGCCGCTGCCCCTCGCCACCGCTCGCCGCCGCGCTCGGGACCTGGCCTCGCCTCTGCTACGCGCGCGCGCGCATTCGGCATGCGGGACATGTCCGGCGCCCGAAAGGGCGCGACCCGGACGTGTCCGCCTGGCCCAATGACATGTGGGGCCCAGCCCCTGAACGTTTTAAAAATAAATAAAAATAAAACGAAATTAATAAAATTAATAATTAATTAATTAATTAATTAGTAAATTAACTCTGATTAGGTTAATCTAATTAGTTAATTAGTTTAATTAAACAGGAATTAATTAGTTAATCACTAATTAACTGGTCAGAGTATGACAGGTGGGACCCACATGTCAGGATGACTGCTGACGTCATGATGACATCAGCATACACTGTTTCGGATAATGTTTAATTTAAATAAATAATTAAATTCGAGAAATTAATAAAAACTTTAGAAAATCATATTAAATAATCCGTAACTCCGATGAAAATAATTTATATATGAAACTTGCTCAGAATTTCGATACGAACCTGAATACGCCCTCCGTATTCCTGTCAGATGCCCCTAGCTATATGAACGTTGAACTTTTAGACCGATTTCGATAAATGAATAGTGCCCAATGTTGATTAAATAAATCCGGATAAATTCCTAAATTAACTAAATCATTTAGATAGGCAGTAGAACACCCCGGCATATCATTTAGTCATGTCATGCATTTTGTTTGCGTTATTGCCGTGAAATTTATTGTTTCTCTCCCCCTCCTTCTCTCTCGATAGATGCCGAGACCGACGACGTTGCAGCCGGGTACGACTACGCTACAGATGAGCAGCCCGTTGACGACCCCTCTATCTGGCACCGAGCAAACCAGGCAAGACCCCCCCCCCCCCCCCCTGAGCATCTAGATATCGCCCATTCCATTTCTCCTGCTTGCATTAGATTTTGCTACTGCTAATGTATGCTCCTATTCTGGTGCATAGCCTGCTGTTGTAACCTGTTCATTGTTACCTTAATTACCTGCCTATGATAAACTATTTAGTATAGGCTGGTAGTGAACCATCAGTGACCCCCACCACCTTATCCTTGTTGCCCCTGCTTGATCATCGATGACTCGATCAACGTGATCGTCGACCAGAGACCGACACATCACTCCACACCCTCTTTAGTTGTATGACTCTGCATAGTAACTGTCGAGTGCCGAGGGTGATACCTCGTAACGCACTCCTGATGAATACTCTGCAGTGTAGCTGTTCGGTTGTGGTCATCGAGGGTGATTCCTCCTTCTCCACTTCCGATACGACTCTGTCGTGCAACCCCTCAGTATGAACCTCAAGGATGATGCCTCATACGTTCACCCTGATGATTTCGTTGAGTGGAATCCGCCAAGGGTGATTCCTCGGGTTTCCCCCTTGATGATGTGACCACATGGTTACTTTGACCTTTGTTACAAGTGGGTCCACCCTGGTGGGTACCCGCTGGGGATCTATGATGTCGAGTGTGCCGGAAGGGCACTCGAGTGTGATATTGTGGCGGAGCATCAGAGACTCTGATTGCCTTCGCGAGATACTAAATGAGCCTATTGGATTTGGGTGTGTGATCTGAGTGGGTCGACGTGCCCTATACGCACTACCACCACGCGGGATAATGGTTATGGGGCCCTCTGCGATGTACGTTTCTCCCGAAAGCTCATCAGACGTCATGATTCACCATGCGGGCTGATCGCCGGGACTGGGCTGGATACTTCACTGACGAGTTCAGTGTCGCGCCTGCACCCCGGCTAGCCACGCAACACGCAGGGTGCCCAGGGCGATGGCCCAAGACCTCTGGGTGCATAGGTTAGTCCGGCGTGCTAACCTCTCTGCTGAGCCTAGGTAGGGCGCTGCTTCGTGTTGATCTTCCGAGGCCGGGCATTACCCAGCAAGTGTGTCCGGCCAGAGTTGATCGAGCGTGTTGGGTAACAGTAGTGCACCCCTGCAGGGATGAATGATCTATCGATAGCCGGTCCTATGGTAAAGGACGCTCAGTTTGTGTATCCCGATCTACTACTTGAACTGGATACTTGTTACTTAATTGAAGCTTTGGGATCGCTTTCTCGCTGGGAGTCGAGGAAGGATCTCTAGGCTTGCTTCAACATGTTTGCTAAATAAAATGCTATTCTACTCTCTTCTACTGTTGCAAGATGATGGCTTCGTGAAGATGTTTGAAGATGCTAGTCTTCGATAGGACTAGGCCTTCTCTCTATTCTGGCATTTCTACAGCCCAGTCCACTTATACAGCCTTTCTCCATTGATAATGTTGCATATGTAGTATAGATCCTTGCTTGCTGAGTACTTCGGATGAGTACTCACGGTTGCTTTACTTTCTCTTTTCCCCATACCCCACCTTGTTGATACATCAGACGATGGAGTCCAGGAGCCAGATGCCACCTCAGGAGCTTACTACCAGGAGGGTCCAGAGGGCACGTATTACTGGATCGAGCCAGCCGACCAGGAGTAGGATCGGAGGCTCCCAGGCAGGAGGCCAACGCCTTTTGATATAGTGTCGTTGTTTGTGCTAGCCTTCTTAAGGCAAAACTTGTCTAACTATGTCTGTACTCAGATAATATTTGTATGACTGACTTATGTATTCGGATCTTCGGATCCCCGGTTTATTAATATTGTGGATCCCCGTTTATTTGTGTTAGAGTTGTGTTGTGATATCGTCCCGTGAGTCCCTGTGCTTGATCGTGCATGTTTGCGTGTATGATTAGTGCTCGATTGAGCCGGGTGCGCCACAAGTTGGTATCAGAGCCGACTGCCTCTAGGAAGCCCCCTTCCAAATTCCTTGGCCGAAGTTGAGTCTAGAAACCAAAAAAACTATTTTACTAACTTGGCTGTGTGGCTTACGGGCCCACGTCGCCAACTGCGTGGTATTAGGATCTTTTATTCCTCGTCTATACTCTGGGACTCTAATTTCTCTACTATTCGGGTTAAATAAATTTTACTAACGCCGACCCTTAGGATCTCGTAAATTCTGTCCACCCAGAGAGCTGGATATCTATGCGATTTCCTTGTCATTGATCTGATTAGTCTGATAATCATTTTCCTTTCCATTGTTTTGTTTAACCTTTCTCTCCGAGTTGTGTTAAACTTCTTGTTGACGTTTGACCAACCTGAATTTCCTCTGTTTTAGATGGATCGTTTGTTTCCACCACGTCCTACGACGCAGCTTGTGCTTCGCACTTGGGCTCGTGATGCCCCTGGGTTTTCAGCTATCATGATCGCTCTCATGACCAGACTTGGCTACCGTTGGTACCCTGAGTACATGGTTTACAAGGATTACCGCGAGTTCAATCAGGAGCAGTACCATGCTGATGTTCGTATCTATGATCGGCAAGATGGCTCAGACACTGAGCTACACCTTTTCCATGGTATCGGCGTGACGATTGAGATGGCAGTACATGATGCCGCCTACTCTGCTGTCGCACATCTCCGAGGAGAGTTCAGCGATATCTCGGATGAATCTGAGTTCCGATACATTTCTTATGCCCCTGCTGGAGATGCTACTGGATACTACACAACTATCTATGCCCCGTACGAGCCTCAACGCTACGACCCGCGCGTTCTGATTCAGTGCACTCAGGCTCTGGATCGCACTGTTCGGGCTCTTGCCGTCGAGTTGGTTGCCACTAGAGCACCGTCTCTCTTTGTCAAGAAGAAAGAAGGTACGAATAGGTTGGTTCAAGATTACCGTCCTATCAACCAGGCAACCATTCAGAATAAGTATCCGCTTCCCCGGATCAATGAGCTTTATGATCAACTTGCTGGATCATCGGTGTTCTCTAAACTCGACTTGAGGTTGGGTTATCACCAGATCCGTGTCCGTGAAGAGGATATTCCCAAGACTGCCTTTGTTACTCGTTATGGCTCTTATGAGTACACCATCATGTCATTTGTCTTAACAAATGCTCCAGCTACGTTCTCCCGTCTGATGAATAATATATTCATGGATTACCTCGACAAATTCGTCGTGGTTTATCTAGATGATATTCTGGTCTATTCTAAGAATAAAGAAGAGCATGCTGAACACCTCCGTCTGGTACTAGAAAGGCTCCGAGAACACCAGTTGTATGCCAAGTATTCCAAATGTGAATTTTGGCTTTCTGAAGTAACTTACCTTGGTCATGTGATTTCAAAGGATGGAATTGCTGTTAACCCCGAACGAGTTCAGGCTATTCTTGACTGGACTCCCCCGAAGAATGTCAAGCAAGTCAGAAGTTTTCTCGGACTTGCTAGTTATTGCCGTCGATTCGTTGAGAACTTTTCCAAGATTGCAAAACCATTGACAAATCTGCTTCACAAAGGTGTTAAATTTGAGTGGACAGAAAAATGTCAAGAATGCTTTCAGACACTAAAAGATAAATTGACATCTGCCCCAGTATTAGCACCCCCAGATTCCCAAAAGGATTTCGTGATATACTGTGATGCCTCCCGTCAAGGATTAGGCTGTGTCCTAATGCAAGAGCGTAAAGTGATTGCTTATGCCTCTCGACAATTGCGTCCTCATGAAGAAAATTACCTAGTGCATGACCTTGAACATTCTGCGGTTATTTATGCCCTGAAGCTATGGCGACATTACCTTCTCGGTAATCATTGCGAGATATACACGGATCATCAAAGTTTGAAGTATTTATATACTCAACCAGATCTGAACCTTCGTCAACAAAGATGGCTCGAAACAATTGCCGATTATGATATGAATATCTCATAGACCCCTGGCAAGGCTAATGTAATGGCCGATGCTTTGAGTCGTAAGGCTTATTGCAGCAACCATATGGTTCAGGAAACGCAACCTCTTCTCCATGAAGAGCTTCGCAAGTTGAACCTCCATATTGTTCCACAGGGTTATCTCAATACCCTGGTTGTGGAACCAGATTTAGAACACATCATTAAGACTATGCAACGGTATGACTCTGAAGTTGAAAGGATTAAGCGATACCTTGAGAAAGGAAAGCCATCGGAATTCCATCTTGATGATGATGGGATCCTATTCTTCCAACACCGTCTCTTCGTACCCAAGTTCAAGGATGAGAGAGAACACGTTATGAAAGAAGCTCATGACACTCCTCTGTCAATTCATCCTGGTAGCACAAAGATGTACCGTGACATTTGTTAGAGATAATGATGGCCTAATATGAAGCGAGACATTGCTCGTTATGTTTCTGAGTGTGACGTTTGCCGCCGCATTAAAGCAGAACATCAAAGGCCCACTGGAACTCTGCAACCCCTTGAAATTCCTGAATGGAAATGGGACAAGGTCCAAATGGATTTCATTACTGGTTTTCCCAGGTCTCAGAAGGGTCATGATGCTATTTTTGTCATCATTGACCGATTCTCAAAGGTTGCTCACTTTCTGCCAGTTAAGGAGACAATCACTGCTAATCAGTTAGCAGACTTGTATGTTTCCTGAATTGTGTCACTCCATGGTGTTCCGTTGGAGATCAGTTCTGATCGTGGCAGCCTCTTCACCTCCAGATTCTGGAATAGTTTCCAAGAAGCTATGGGAACTCATCTGTCTTTCAGCACCGCTTTTCACCCTCAGTCTCAGGGTCAAGTTGAACGAGTTAATCAAGTGCTCGAAGATATGCTTCGAGCTTGCATCATCTCCTTCGGTAAGAAATGGGAGGAATCTCTCCCGTATGCCGAATTCTCTTACAACAATAGCTATCAAGCTAGTTTGAAGATGGCACCATTTGAAGTTCTATACGGTCGTAAGTGTCGAAACCCTCTGAATTGGTCAGAAACTGGGGAACGCTCACTCGTCGGACCGGACATTATTCAGCAAGCTGAAGAACAAGTCCGCATTGTCCGTGAACATCTGAAAACTGCTCAGTCTCGTCAGAAGAGCAACTATGACCAAAAGCACCAGGATATACTCTATCAACCTGGCGAGCAAGCTTACCTCCGCGTCACTCCATTGAAAGGCACTCATCGGTTTGGAATCAAAGGCAAGTTAGCTCCTCGCTACATTGGCCCGTTCCGTATTCTTGCCCGTCGAGGAGAGGTGGCATATCAGTTGCAATTGCCGCCAAATCTTTCACGAGTACATGATGTCTTTCATGTATCCCAACTCCGTCGCTGCTTCAAGGATCCTATTCGAGCTGTGGATCACGAAGTGCTTGAATTACGGGAAGATCTGTCTTATCCAGAACATCCCATCCGTATTCTTGATCAAGCTGAGCGTCGAACTCGTCAGAAGTCAATCAAATTCCTCAAGGTTCAGTGGTCGAATCATTCTGAAGATGAAGCCACTTGGGAACGCGAGGATCGTCTTCGCGAAGAATACCCCTCTTTCTTTCAGTCTTCCTCTTAATTCTCGGGACGAGAATTCTTGATAGATGAGGAGAATTGTAACACCCCATGTCATTAGCCACAGTAATCACTTTTGATAATGGTATGTCAGCATGTTTAACAGTGCATAATCATCATTAGCATCATATTGCATTTCAACTCCTAAGTAAAAATTCAAATTTAAATGAAAGTGGAAAATAAAAGTTGTGCAACATAGAAACTAAAATGTTCATTAAACAACAAATATTGCAGAGGCTATTCTAAAATTGTAACTAACAATTAATAAATTTATTAGGTGGCACTAACATTACCAAAACAGCAGGGTTTAATTCATTTTATTTATTATAAAATTTGTGTGAACTCCAATTGTCTCCAAACCAATTTTTGGTAGTAGTAGAGGATGCCTAGTAATTAGTGGAGCAAATGCCATGTTCTACAAAAATCGTATTGTGGCCTAACTAATTACAAAACAGAAGATAGGAATAAATAAAAAGGAAAAGTAAAAAGAAAACAAGACAAAAAAATAAAAAGAGAGAAACCCCCCTGGCCCAACTGGGCCACGGCCTGCCAGGTCGGCCCACCTAACTGGCCTATTTAGGCCTGCACCCAGCGAACCCTAACCCTTTCCCCCACTCCCCCTCGTCTCTCCACGTCACCAGCGGCTCCCTGCCACCGCCGCCTTCATCCCCGTCGCCGCTGTCGCCGCCCGTCTCCTCCCCGAATCGCTACATCGAGCCTCGCCGCCCTGGTCATCTACGACGTGGGTGAGCCCCGCCCGTCTTCCCCCTCCTCTGTCGTTGCCGTCCGCCGCGACGTGCTCGCCTCCGCCGCTCCCCTGTTGCCGCCGTCCGCCGCGGCTCGCACGAGCCCACGCGCCCGCTCGCGTGTCCGCTCGTACACGCGCCCCCCTATGCCCGCTCGCCCGCGCTCGCCCCTCCCGAGCCTCTCGCGCCACCGCGCCCGTGCCGCGCTTGCCCCCTGCCGCGTGCCTCGCCTGCGCCCTCCGCCTACGCCGCCCGCTTCGCCTCGCCGTCGCCCCGCGCACGGCCTCGCCTCCCTGCTGCCACGCCCGCAAGCCCGGCCTTGCCTCGCTGCCGCTGCCCCGCACCACCGCCCGCCGCCGCGCTCGGGCCCTGGCCTTGCCTCTGCTACGCGCGCGCGCATTCGACACGCCGGACATGTTCGGCGCCCGAAAGGGCGCGACCCGGACGTGTCCGCCTGGCCCAATGACATGTGGGGCGCAGCCCCTGAACGTTTAAAAAAAATAAAAATAAAATAAAAATAAAACGAAATTAATAAAATTAATTAGTAAATTAATTAAGTTAATTAACTCTGATTAGGTTAATCTAATTAGTTAATTAGTTTAATTAAACAGTAATTAATAAGTTAATCACTAATTAACTGGTCAGAGTATGACAGGTGGGACCCACATGTCAGGATGACTGCTGACGTCATGCTGACGTCAACATACACTGTTTCGGATAATGTTAATTTAAATAAATAATTAAATTCCAGAAATTAATAAAAACTTGCTCATATTAAATAATCCGTAACTCCGATGAAAATAATATATATATATGAAACTTGCTCAGAATTTTGATACGAACCCAAATACGCCCTCCGTATTCCTGTCAGATGCCCCTAGCTATATGAACATTGAACTTTTAGACCGATTTCGATAAATGAATAGTGCCCAACATTCATTAAATAAATCCGGATAAATTCCTAAATTAACTAAATCATTTAGATAGGTAGTAGAACACCCCGGCATATCATTTAGTCATGTCATGCATGTTGTTTGCATTATTGCCGTGAAATTTATTGTTTCCCTCCCCCTTCTTCTCTCTCGATAGACGCCGAGACCGACGACTTTGCAGCCGGGTACGACTACGCTACAGACGAGCAGCCCGTTGACGACCCCTCTATCTTGCCAGAGCAACCAGGCAAGCCCCCCCCCTTGAGCATCCAGATATCGCCCATTCCATTTCTCCTGCTTGCATTACATTTTGCTACTGCTAATGTATGCTCCTATTCTGGTGCATAGCCTGCTGTTGTAACCTGTTCATTGTTACCTTACCTGCCTATGATAAACTGTTTAGTATAGGCTGGTAGTGAACCATCAGTGACCCCCACCGCCTTATCCTTGTTGCCTCTGCTTGATCATCGATGACTCGATCAACGTGATCGTCGACCAGAGACCGACACATCACTCCACACCCCCTTTAGTTGTACGACTCTGCATAGTAACTGTCGAGTGCCGAGGGTGATACCTCGTAACGCACTCCTGATGAATACTCTACAGTGTAGCTGTTCGGTTGTGGTCATCGAGGGTGATTCCTCCTTCTCCACTTCCGATACGACTCTGTCGTGCAACCCCTTAGTATGAACCTCGAGGGTGATGCCTCATACGTTCACCCTGATGATTTCGTTGAGTGGAATCCGCCGAGGGTGATTCCTCGGGTTTCCCCCTTGATTTTGTGACCACACGGTTACTTTGACCTTTGTTACAAGCGGGTCCACCCTGGTGGGTACCCGCTGGGGATCTATGATGTCGAGTGTGCCGAAAGGGCACTCGAGTGTGATATTGTGGCGGAGCATCAGAGACACTGATTGCCTCCGCGAGATACTAAATGAGCCTATTGGATTTGGGTGTGTGATCTGAGTGGGTCGACGTGCCCTATACGCACTATAACCACATGGGATAATGGTTATGGGGCCCTCTGCGATGTACGTTTCTCCCGAAAGCTCATCAGACATCACGATTCACCGTGCGGGCTGATCGCCGGGACTGGGCTGGATACTTCACTGACGAGTTCAGTGTCGCGCATGCACCCCAGCCAGCCACGCAACGCGCAGGATGCCCGGGGCGATTGCCCAAGACCTCTGGGTGCATAGGTTAGTCCGGCGTGCTAACCTCTCTGCTGAGCCTAGGTAGGGCGCTGCTTCGTGTTGATCTTCCGAGGCCGGGCATTACCCAGCAAGTGTGTCCGGCCAGAGTTGATCGAGCGTGTTGGGTAACAGTAGTGCACCCCTGCAGGGATGAATGATCTATCGATAGCCGGTCCTACGGTAAAGGACGCTCAGTTTGTGTATCCCGATCTACTACTTGAACTGGATACTTGTTACTTAATTGAAGCTTCGGGATCGCTTTCTCGCTGGGAGTCGAGGAAGGATCTCTAGGCTTGCTTCAACATGTTTGCTAAATAAAATGCTATTCTACTCTCTTCTACTGCTGCAAGATGATGGCTTCATGAAGATGTTTGAAGATGCTAGTCTTCGATAGGACTAGGCCTTCTCTCTATTCTGGCATTTCTGCAGCCCAGTCCACTTATACAGCCTTTCTCCATTGATAATGTTGCATATGTAGTATAGATCCTTGCTTGCTGAGTACTTTGGATGAGTACTCACGGTTGCTTTACTTTCTCTTTTCCCCATACCCCACCTTGTTGATACATCAGACGATGGAGTCCAGGAGCCAGATGCCACCTCAGGACCTTACTACCAGGAGGGTCCAGAGGGCACGTATTACTGGATCGAGCCAGCCGGCCAGGAGTAGGATCGGAGGCTCCCAGGCAGGAGGCCAACGCCTTTCGATCTAGTGTCGTTGTTTGTGCTAGCCTTCTTAAGGCAAAACTTGTCTAACTATGTGTGTACTCAGATAATATTTGTATGACTGACTTATGTATTGGGATCTTTGGATCCCCGGTCTGTAATATTGTGGATCCCTGTTTATTTGTGTTAGAGTTGTGTTATGATATCTTCCCGTGAGTCCCTGTGCTTAATCGTGCATGTTTGCGTGTATGATTAGTGCACGATTGTGCCGGGGGCGCCACAGGCCATGCCGGATTGTTCTGAGATTGTTGTGTTGATGTCACTTCATCCTGAAATCTTTCTTTAAGTACACATGACTAGGGCAAAAATATAGTTACAACAGTGAAGTGAGCAAGACAGACTATCTTGTACATGGTAAAACAGGACTAACAACATGAAGCATAAGCAGGTGATATTTTAAAAATTATAAAAATGGTAGTCTGTGCAACTCCCGTACAGAGATCTCCTCGTAGCTCACCAACGGAGCATGATGTTGGGGCCAAATCCAAAACACAGACAAGTCACAAATTTATATATATCTTGTGTATAAGTAAGCAAGCAGTTAGCCATTCTGTAGCTCGTTTTAACTAGCTGGAACATTGTGTATCATGTTCCAAAAGAGTCTTAGGGAGCATAATGAAATGTAGAGGGATTCACACAAACCTACTACAACAAGCAAAACTATGCAATCATTAGCCTCGTATAAACTAGATTGTAAGCCTCATGCAGTAATAGTTGGTTACTAGACTTCAAAAGCTTCAGGCACACTTCGCCAGAGTAATGAAATGGTAAGGCATTTAATTATGTCAACTAATAGTTATAACCCTACATCAGGCATCATTGTTTGGGCATCTCATTAACTAAGGACCAATAAAGCAATTGAAAAGAGCAATTTAACTATGCCTGAAGCAAACAAGCAATTGAACTATTGAGTTGGCAGCATGCATACATGCACGCCTCAATAACAGCCTTGGGCTAGCTACATTTGAATCAACTGATGTTATCATCTATATAATGGAACAAGTAATATAACATTGTTTGCCCCTATGAAGTATCTCGACTAGTATGTAATCAAGATCCTATTAATGATAGGGAGGCTAATGATGTGAACATGCGTTTGGTTATGACATTTATGACATCGAGAACTCTACTATAACAGTAAGGAGTTTCTCACTGTTCACTAATATAAGATGTTTTAGATATTTACATGTAGACTACATCTGTACTGAAATGAGTGAACAGACACATTATAATGTGTCTATATACATCTGATTTACAAAAAAGTTAGAAGATCTTATAGTAGTGTGGAGGGAGTATTAATCAGTGGCCCAATGACTGGGTTACAAGTGAAGAACCCTACGCAAGCACAATGTTAGACAAATAGGATGTCCTGGTAACTGTAATACAATGACTTACCATAACTGGTTGTATAGGCTCAGTGCTGCTCCTCCTCCTCCTCTTGCAAGGCACCTTCTTAACATCTTGTACTTGGAAATCCTGAATCTTTGCTTCATTGCACCCCCTCTACAAGGTGACACAAACTAGTTACTGGTCTCCTTACATGGAAGATAAATATGCATACTTTACAGTCTCTGAACAACACCAAAGCACGAGTTTATAACAAAATGACACCACATAATGAAACATGCCACATCTCTTGCACACACTCAAATGAGCATTTACTATGTGTGCGCTATATAAAAACTAGGCGTACCTTCGAACTGGACCTCCAAGTAATCTTAGAGAGCCTAGTTTAGTGTACAGGCAAACCTTTATGTCACCTATGAGTTATATAAACCCCCACTGCAGTAGCCCTTAGTGTTTAAATCGTTGAGAAGCTCTGTTAGGTCAAGAACAACAAGTAATCAAAGCAAACAGTTCTAGTATGGCTGGCTGATACAAACAAGCAATTGAACACATGTGTGAGCAAATCTTGCAGAACCCTGAATTACATATCAAGAAAACAAGCATAGAAGGAGGCTGAATTACATATCAAGAAAACAAGCATAGAAGGAGGCTTAAAGACCATCACTTGACTGACCAAATTTAGGAGGCATTTAAACATCATGTGCAACGTATGAACTAACATAAACATTGCATAATTTCAGATTCTATAATGAAATGCACATGTATTAGGTTATGCCATGTATGATGCCTAAATCTACACTATAGCACGCAGGAGTGATTCATCGTTGCACGCAGAATTGAATTGCAGGTTAAGGGCCAGTTCTATTCCACCTTTTGAGAGCTTATTGTCAAAATTAGCCATAAAAGATGTAAAGAACTCGTTTTTGAGTTATGGGCATGGGCTTAACTTAATTCCACCACCAATTCCTTCACAATAAGAAAAAGCTTGGGGGGTGCTTCCCCTATAAGCTCACTTAAAATTGAAGGGAAGGGGAATAGTGAAATGACTCACGCCACCGTCACACCTGACCCCCCAAGTAAAAACAAACACGCAAGCGTTCATTGCCCTGCCCGCTCGCATCTCCTCTTCCCTTTCTCTCTACCTCGATCCCCTGCCTGTAGTGCTAGGGTTCATGAAGTGAGCTGCCACCATAGGTCCCATCTGGCCTGCTCCTCGGCGGTGCTCTTTCTAGCTAGGCTACCTGGCCGGCGGGTAGGGCCCCATCTCCCCGGCTGCTCCTCCTACCGGCGCCGCCCCTCACTCTGATCGTCTCTAGCAGCTGCTCCACTATGGTCTGTCCAACGCTCTACTCCGGCGGTCGCCGCACAACTACGGCCGACGCCCCACTCCGGCAGAAGGCACCTTGTTTCGCCTCCCCTCCTCTTAGGCCATGGCCTTGAGGTGTTGTTGCGGGATGAGCTCATCCAACAAGGTGAGGATCTCCTATGATTTTTTGCTAAATTTTCTTTCTACTCTGTTGTATGATGAATTGCTATGAGCTGCTGCTGCTATATGATGAGTTGGTATGAGCTGCTGCTGCTATATGCTGAATTGCTATGAGCTGCTGCGGCTGCTATATGATGGATTGCTATGATCTGCTGCTACGGCGGTGGCTGCTGCTGCTATATGATGAATTGCTACGAGCTGCTTCTGCTGCTATATGATGAATTGCTATGATCTGCTGCTGCTATATGATGAATTGTGATGACCTGCAGCTGTTGCTGTATGATGAATTGCTATAAGCTGCTGATGCTATGTGATGCTTTCAGGTGGTGCTGCTATATGATAATAACCAACCACTTGGACCATGGAATTTTGATAAATCATGGTTCTTCATTTAAATTTAGGCAATGGGCTCTGTTTGGAAGACATTGACCAAAATAGATTGTGCCAAGTAGATGGCATCTTTGTATTTGCATTTTGAATAAACAACGATGGTCTATTTTCCTATCATATTAATTACTGCAATGGGTTGAATTCGTGATGTTTGCAAGTCAAATTAATTTCTATATGGGCAACAAAATGACAAAATATTGTGAAATCTAGCCTTTTCACTAATCATACCATAGATAAGCTGAAAAAGTAGGCAATGAAAAGAACTGGTTGGCTTATTATCTGGAGCTTATATTCAAAGGAGCTTATTTTCTTAGGATAACTACAAATAACTGTCCCTAAGAACCATGGGCAACAACACTGACATACAAATAACATGTCACGATTATTGCAATGGAGTGACCTACCATACCACGCTGTATAGGCTCACCGCTGCCCCGCCTTTTTTTGTGATGTTCCATGAATATGCCACATACATCTTGTACTTTTTCATTGCGGCACCCCATCTACAAGTTGACATGGCTAATTAGAGATATCTCTACATGACAATACATTGCATATCCCTTGCACATATTTAAACCACCATTTAACGATTGTGTGCGTCAGCATAAACTATCCATGACTTTGTGTACTAGACTTGCAGACACTCTAAGGGAGCCTAATTTAGTGCACTGGAATTCCTTCATGCCACCTATGATTTTGTGTAATGTATGATGTCTACATCTCTAATTTAGTATCTAGTGGTGGAAATCATTGGCTACCAAAAGGGATTACTGGTCGGAAATCCTAGCAAAGCACATTAGCAGGCACACAACAATACAAGAGAGAGACGCACTTACAAGATCATAGCAATGCCTCAGTAAAGGATCTTGGTTGGCCAAGGTGTTAGATCCAGAAGAAACATCGTCCTTGTAGCTCTTGCCAGCTCCATAACATGTAACAGCGACCTGTTAGTATATTTGAAGTACATCTGGCAGGTGATGCTGGGCGGGTTTAAAGGTGACAGTACCTCAGCCACGGTGGGTTATTGGCATCGTGCCAGACGGTGGGAATCAGGTTAGAAACATCAAGGGTGATGATGTTGCGCTGGTTGTCGCGGTCCGGTAAGGAGATCTAGGACCGTGGAGGAGGGTGTTTGTGAAGCGGCTTCGGTAGGGTGGACGAAGCGGATATGAGGCCGTGGACAAGGGCGTCGGTGAATCTGCTCCGGTGGTTGTGTTGAGGATGGTGTCGATGATGTGGATCTGCGGCCGTGGACGAGGGCGTCAGAAGCTGCTCTGGTAGGTTTGGCGAGGGTGTCGACGAAGCGGATCTGAGGCCGTGGACTTGGTCGTTGGCAAAGCGGCTCCTGTAGGGTTGAGAATGGTATCGGCGAAGCTGCTCCGATAGGGTTGAGGATGGTGTCGGTGAAGCGGCTCCGGTAAGGTTGAGGACGGTGTCGACGAAGAGGATCAGAGGCCGTCGATGGGGGCGTCGGTAGGGCGGCTCCGGGGGTGTGGACGAAGTGGCTCCGGTGTACGAAGGAGCCGTGACAGATGCACTGTGGTTGACAAGAGGACCGGCGAAGCAGATCCGGTGCCGTGGACAAGGCCGACACTGAATGGGCTGTGGTACAATGGTGGATGAGCAGTGTACTGTTTCTATGGGAGGCGCGGGGGGTAGATGCAGCCGCGGAAGCAGACCCGGTGAGGTGGACGACGCCGGCAGTGAATGGGCTCTGGTATGCCAGTGGATGAGCAGTCTAGGCTTTCGAGAGGGAAGTGGTAGAATGGTTGATGAAGTACGGACGGCGTGATGTAAGATGCTCTGGTGCTGTGGAGTAGTCGTTTTTGCGGGAGGGGAGAGGAAATGGGGGTGCCGTGTGGTGGGGGGAGCCGGAAGTTACCAGAGCAACCCCAACCTATTATATTAATGAGGGACATATTGTTCTCCGTGCACCAAGGACAAAAGGGGAATTTCGCATGCTACAGACTTGGTCGTGGAAATTTTAGAAGGAGGCAGGAGATTTTGCCACCTGCGGGATCGTTCATATCCAGTTTCAACTAATTTTTGTCAGTGCTAGCGGGAAGGTCATGCGAGACTATGTACACGGGGCAGACGTCAGCAGTTAATAACTGGTATGAAATCCACCCCAAAAAAAAGACAATAACTCGGGATGATGCACCGATATCTTTTTACGATCACATGGGCGCGCCCGATCGTACAGGTGTAGAGGCGCGTTCACAAAAAACGGATCGAACGCTCAGCCTATGTATTTCTCGTGTAAATATATAATTTAGTGCCGTTGGTTATTTAATTTAAACACAATGCATTGATGTGTTAATTTAATTATATTGCACAGTAACAAATGGATAATATAGATGCGCAAATGAATGGATATTGTAGTCCCCTACTTAAAAGTGTTACCTCATATGATTAAATGGCCTCCATTTTATAAATTGCAGTACCAGCTGAATTCATGTATGAATATTACATAAATTACTTCATAATAGAACCTTAAATCATCCAAAACTAATGAATTTGAATGTAACACTAACAATGGTGTATGTACATGATAACTACAGTGGTTGTTTGAAGAAATATCACTATAACTTTGGCATGCACAATTGAAAAAAGGCTTTTTGAAAGAAAAAAAACTTGTGCGATATGTGAGTGTCCAATATTTATAGTGTGGTAACAATATTGTATGTTCGACCACTGTACGAAGTAGATATTGATTATGTTCAAGCGATGCACGTCCTCGACCGTTAGATAGTGATACATGAATGAATTGTGCAATCTCTCTCACACACATACAAATCTCCTTTCTCTGTGGGCATCTCAGTCACACACACGCACTTCATCTATTTCTATACCTCCGTATAGGTTAGAATTCATTTTTCTATCTCATCCTACAAGTCTCTCACACAAAAACACATACACACACTCTCTGTCGAACAAGCCCACCCCTTTAATTCCGCCCACCAACTGCCACTCATATCTCGAATAATCACTATGTCTCGCACACATATCCGTAAGGTTAACACGAGTCTCGGAACAATATGAATCCGTACAATGGGATTCTAGCAGAGCACCTTTTGTTTTGAGACTTCGAGAAGGGTTTGCGCGCGCGCACACAAACACACACATTGTTTCTCTCTTCATTTATTTTCGGCACATGCATGCGCACCCGCTTGTTTATCTCCCTGATGCTTTAAGTATGCCTTGCACACATGCTATCTACCTATCCCTTAGTATAGTTATGTGACACACAAACTCCATCTCTGTTTCTCTCTATCTACCTCTCTAAGTGTCACCGGCACCCTCCCCCCTTCCCGACATTGAAGGAGCAGGGTGACACCTCGATCTTAATATTAATATATCTACTGGCTTCTCTCTCAAACACATGCACACACACTCGCTAGTTGTGGATCTGTGCCTAGCACACACACACACACTCTCTCTCTCTCTCTCTCTCTCGATACGTCTTTCTCCCCCCAGCAAAGACAGGAGCAGGGGGACACCTCGATCTTGATCTTGATCTTAATCTATCTATTGGTTTCTCTCTCAAACACACACACACACACTCGCTAGTTGCGCCTCCATGCCTCGCTCACACACCCTCGATACGACTTTCTCTCCGTAGCCCCCTCGATATGTAGATTTCTCGGTGGTCCTTGATGGTGGGGGCGGATTCGCATGCGCACAGTGTTGTGGGAAAACACGAACACCTATGGGGCCATCAGCCCCTTGTGGTTCAGCAGGGGGGAAGGACGCATTGCACAAAGAGCGGAGGGCGCAGAGCAGCGCGGCAGCGATCACGCGGGCAGTTTTTACCCAGGTTCAGGCCACCGTGAGGCGTAAAACCCTACTCCTGCTTTGGTGGATTGATGAGAGGACCGTGGTGGAGGCGCAGCGCTCTAGCCTGGCAATGTTGCCTCAGGGCAAGAGCAGCTACGCGCGTATGAGTGTACAAGGGTCTGAATACTTTCTAAGGTTGCCACGGCCCTCCTTTTATTGATCAAGGGGTCACCACAATGGCAAATCAGTCATTGCGTACTGATTAGATAGCAAACAGTGCTATCATACCTAACTCTGCAGACAGGACAAAGCGCATTAAATGCACCACTTAGTGTCACATCGTAGCATAGCCCGGCAAGCCTTGCCGTGCCGTTTGGCCACCTTCTCGCCTGCCTGCATGACACGTCCCTGGACGGGTGTCATCTGGAGGTGATTTCCTCTGGAAGTGGCTGCCATGTGCCAAATAACAGCCACTTAGTCACTTGGGGGCTCGACACCGCACCGATCGGTGACTTGCTTTGTTGTGAGGTGGAGTGGTGCAGCCTTGGCGGGGTAATCCACCCTCGGCGTCCCCGGCAAGCCTGCCGGGGTAATCTTGAGAGTTGTCCTTGGGGTAACCTCGACCTCGCCAGGCTCGCCTGCCCGACAAGGGAGGTTTTCCTTAGTGATATCTTGCTCCTTTGGTTGGTCTTGGTCTTCTTGATCTACCCCTTGATTTCTCAAAGAGCTGATCTCTTCTGCTTGGTCTGGTCTTGTATGTCGCAACCTTGCTCTTAAGGCTGTGTACAGTTTGGGCAACACACCTGGGGTTTGTTGCACCGACAGGAGCCTCCGGGCCTAGCCTGAACGCGTTGCCGAGCGTTGTCGGGGTAGGCCCTGTCTAGTACACAGGCGGGGAGGCTACGGTAGCTCACCCTTTGAGATCTTCTTTGCTTCTTCATTAATCTGAGCTTGAATCAGTTTCTGGTTTCCCCACGCATCGTGCAAGACATTATGGGGGATATTATGAGCCACGATCCATGGGCTACCCATGTCCCACGTTCACGAGGTGGTAACTACCATTCCACTATCTTTCCCACTCGCAGCGCTTCCGCCACATGTACCGCATGCGTTGCACGGGGTTGGTGGCGGACGCGGAGGGTGTGGAAATGCGTGCCATGGCAGAAACCCAGACGCCATGGATTGGTGCTGAGGGTCGGCCTTGATTCCATGAGCCATTGGTGGCGCGGGGCAGCCGGACTGGAGGAGCGGGGCGGCTATGATAGAGGCGAGGGTGTCCCGATCTTTCGATGAGATGATAGCTATCGTTTTTGGTGGAGTAGACTTTGACGATCCGACTACGAACGTGCGAGGACGTCGCGCCTTAGCAATCGCTAAACCAACTCCAAGAGGTTATTGACCACGCCGGAGCACAATCAACCTGACCACGAGGGTCTATCTCCTGCAAGCAAACGAAGAACAAGCAAGAAACTAAGATTTGCAATCTGGATATTGCGAATATAAGATGAAAGCTTTATTGATCAAGGTGGGGTTCTGTGACGTCTTGGTCTGGTCGTTGAACACAAACAAAGTACGCGAAGTTGCAGCTATGGCGAACTTTTAATCTAAACAAAACCCAAAGTCTAAACGGTGCCCTAAGGGCTGTATATATGGAGGAAGAGGAGGGGATTTCGTGGCCCTTGAAGGAGGGGTCCGAAACCAACCCTATCTCTTGTTTCCCCACACATACGGACTCTAAAAACAGCCTATACTCAAGTATTTCGAAATTACATGGGCCTGGCCCAATAATAAGGTGACGCAGCACCTATAATAGCCTCTGTACGAAATTTATGAAGTGACATCTTGTATATTTCGTCCAAGGCTTCCTGCACTCATTATGGTGGCTTCAAAGTCCTGAAATCATCACTTGTAACTCCGTTCTTGTTCCCCTTGTGCATGCCATCATCTCCATGCTTGAACTTGCTCCAAGGTTCCTCTTTCTTGTCCAAGCTAGGGCCTCCATTTGTAAGCAAAACAAATGTATCCAATTTAGGCAGCATCATATTCTCATGAACTTTAGAATCATTACCAAGAAACGAAAGTACCTGATAATTTAATTGGCGTGCGCGAGCTCTAGTAATTGGTCCAGTATGTATAGAAGCAGGAGCTGTGGGTGTAACAATGGTATTGATGTCCTCATCATCCTCCCCTTCTTGAAATGAAGTCGTCCTCGACGGCAGCTCATCTTCCTCACCCAAATAAGGCTTCAGATCTGCAATGTTAAAAGTGGGACTAACCCCAAAATCTGCAGGCAGCTCAAGTTTATATGCATTATCATTTATTTTCTCTAACACCTTAAAAGGACCATCAGCACGTGGCATTAGCTTTGATTTGCGCAAATCAGGAAATCTATCCTTACGCAAATGTAACCAAACAAGATCTCCAGGTGCAAACACAACATGTTCTACCCTTATCTCCAGCAAGTTTATATTTAGCATTCATACGCTCAATGTTCTCCTTAGTTAACTCATGCATTTTTAAGATCAATTCAGCTCGTTGTTTAGCATCAAAATTAACCTTCTCCGAAGATGGAAGAGGCAACAAATCAATTGGTGCACGAGGAAGGAAACCATACACAATTTCAAAAGGACACATCTTAGTAGTAGAATGCAATGAACGATTATAAGCAAATTCAATATGAGGCAAGCATTCTTCCCACATTTTCTTGTTATTCTTCAAAACAGCCCTAAGCATAGTAGACAATGTTCTATTGACTACTTCAGTTTGTCCATCAGTTTGGGGGTGACATGTAGTACTAAAAAGCAGTTTAGTCCCCAACTTAGCCCATAAACATCTCCAAAAGTGGCTAAGAAATTTAGTATCACGATCTGAAACAATAGTATTTGGCACACCATGCAAGCGTATAATTTCACGAAAGAACAAATCAGCAACATTAACAGCATCATCGCTCTTATGACATGGTATAAAGTGTGCCATTTTCGAGAACCTATCCACGACAACAAATATGCTATCCCTCCCCTTCTTTGTTCGAGGTAAACCTAAAACAAAGTCCATAGATATATCCTCCCAAGGAACACTAGGTACAGGCAAAGGCATATATAAACCATGAGGATTGAGTCGTGACTTAGCTTTTTGACATGTAGTGCAGCGAGCAACAAAACGCTCAACATCCCGTCTCATCTTTGGCCAAAAGAAATGTGTAGCAAGTATATCCTCCGTCTTCTTCACGCCAAAGTGTCCCATTAATCCTCCTCCATGCGCCTCCTGCAACAACAAAAGACGAACGGAGCTAGCTGGAATGCATAGCTTGTTAGCACGAAACACAAATCCATCGTTAACGACGAACTTGTTCCATGTTCTCCCTTCCTTACAATTCTGCAATACATCTTTAAATTCAGCATCATGCACATATTGATCTTTGATGGTCTCCAAACCAAATATTTTAAAGTCAAGTTGATAGAGGCGAGGGTGTCCCGATCTTTCGATGAGATGATAGCTATCGTTTTTGGTGGAGTAGACTTTGACGATCCGACTACGAACGTGCGAGGACGTCGCGCCTTAGCAATCGCTAAACCAACTCCGAGAGGTTATTGACCACGCCGGAGCACAATCAACCTGACCACGAGGGTCTATCTCCTGCAAGCAAACGAAGAACAAGCAAGAAACTAAGATTTGCAATCTGGATATTGCGAATATAAGATGAAAGCTTTATTGATCAAGGTGGGGTTCTGTGACGTCTTGGTCTGGTCGTTGAACACAAACGAAGTACGCGAAGTTGCAGCTATGGCGAACTTTTAATCTAAACAAAACCCCAAAGTCTAAACGGTGCCCTAAGGGCTGTATATATGGAGGAAGAGGGGGGGATTTCGTGGCCCTTGAAGGAGGGGTCCGAAACCAACCCTATCTCTTGTTTCCCCACACATACGGACTCTAAAAACAGCCTATACTCAAGTATTTCGAAATTACATGGGCCTGGCCCAATAATAAGGTGACGCAACACCTATAATAGCCTCTGGACGAAATTTATGAAGTGACATCTTGTATATTTCGTCCAAGGCTTCCTGCACTCATTATGGTGGCTTCAAAGTCCTGAAATCATCACTTGTAACTCCGTTCTTGTTCCCCTTGTGCATGCCATCATCTCCATGCTTGAACTTGCTCCAAGGTTCCTCTTTCTTGTCCAAGCTAGGCCCTTCATTTGTAAGCAAAACAAATGTATCCAATTTAGGCAGCATCATATTCTCATGAACTTTAGAATCATTACCAAGAAACGAAAGTACCTGATATTTTAATTGGCGTGCGCGAGCTCTAGTAATTGGTCCACTATGTATAGAAGCAGGGGTTGTGGGTGTAACAATGGTATTGATGTCCTCATCATCCTCCCCTTCTTGAAATGAAGTCGTCCTCGACGGAAGCTCATCTTCCTCACCCAAATAAGGCTTCAGATCTGCAATATTAAAAGTGGGACTAACCCCAAAATCTGCAGGCAGCTCAAGTTTATATGCATTATCATTTATTTTCTCTAACACCTTAAAAGGACCATCAGCACGTGGCATTAGCTTTGATTTGCGCAAATCAGGAAATCTATCCTTACGCAAATGTAACCAAACAAGATCTCCAGGTGCAAACACAACATGTTTTCTACCCTTATCTCCAGCAAGTTTATATTTAGCATTCATACGCTCAATGTTCTCCTTAGTTAACTCATGCATTTTTAAGATCAATTCAGCACGTTGTTTAGCATCAAAATTAACCTTCTCCGAAGATGGAAGAGGCAACAAATCAATTGGTGCACGAGGAAGGAAACCATACACAATTTCAAAAGGACACATCTTAGTAGTAGAATGCAATGAACGATTATAAGCAAATTCAATATGAGGCAAGCATTCTTCCCACATTTTCTTGTTATTCTTCAAAACAGTCCTAAGCATAGTAGACAATGTTCTATTGACTACTTCAGTTTGTCCATCAGTTTGGGGGTGACATGTAGTACTAAAAAGCAGTTTAGTCCCCAACTTAGCCCATAAACATCTCCAAAAGTGGCTAAGAAATTTCGTATCACGATCTGAAACAATAGTATTTGGCACACCATGCAAGCGTATAATTTCACGAAAGAACAAATCAGCAACATTAACAGCATCATCGCTTTTATGACATGGTATAAAGTGTGCCATTTTCGAGAACCTATCCACGACAACAAATATGCTATCCCTCCCCTTCTTTGTTCGAGGTAAACCTAAAATAAAGTCCATAGATATATCCTCCCAAGGAACACTAGGTACAGGCAAAGGCATATATAAACCATGAGGATTGAGTCGTGACTTAGCTTTTTGACATGTAGTGCAGCGAGCAACAAAACGCTCAACATCCCGTCTCATCTTTGGCCAAAAGAAATGTGTAGCAAGTATATCCTCCGTCTTCTTCACGCCAAAGTGTCCCATTAATCCTCCTCCATGCGCCTCCTGCAACAACAAAAGACGAACAGAGCTAGCTGGAATGAATAGCTTGTTAGCACGAAACACAAATCCATCGTTAACGACAAACTTGTTCCATGTTCTCCCTTCCTTACAATTCTGTAATACATCTTTAAATTCAGCATCATGCACATATTGATCTTTGATGGTCTCCAAACCAAATATTTTAAAGTCAAGTAGTGAAAGCATAGTATAACGACGAGACAATGCATCAGCAATAACATTTTCTTTACCCTTCTTGTGTTTAATGACATAAGGGAAAGTCTCAATAAATTCAACCCATTTAGCATGTCTACGGTTCAGTTTTGCTTGACTTTTAATGTGTTTCAAAGATCCATGATCAGAATGTATAACAAATTCTTTGGGCCATAAATAATGTTGCCATGTTTCTAAGGTCCGAACAAGAGCATATAATTCTTTATCATAAGTAGAATAGTTCAGACTAGGCCCACTCAATTTTTCAGAAAAGTATGCAACAGGTTTGCCATCTTGTAATAAAACACCTCCTAATCTGATAGAGGCGAGGGTGTCCCGATTTTTCGATGAGATGATAGCTATCGTTTTTGGTGGAGTAGACTTTGACGATCCAACTACGAACGTGCGAGGACGCGCCTTAGCAATCGCTAAACCAACTCCGAGAGGTTATTGACCACGCCGGAGCACAATCAACCTGACCACGAGGGTCTATCTCCTGCAAGCAAATGAAGAACAAGCAAGAAACTAAGATTTGCAATCTGGATATTGCGAATATAAGATGAAAGCTTTATTGATCAAGGTGGGGTTCTGTGACGTCTTGGTCTGGTCGTTGAACACAAACGAAGTACGCGAAGTTGCAGCTATGGCGAACTTTTAATCTAAACAAAACCCAAAGTCTAAACGGTGCCCTAAGGGCTGTATATATGAAGGAAGAGGAGGGGATTTCGTGGCCCTTGAAGGAGGGGTCCGAAACCAACCCTATCTCTTGTTTCCCCACACATACGGACTCTAAAAACAGCCTATACTCAAGTATTTCGAAATTACATGGGCCTGGCCCAATAATAAGGTGACGCAGCACCTATAATAGCCTCTGGACGAAATTTATGAAGTGACATCTTGTATATTTCGTCCAAGGCATCCTGCACTCATTATGGTGGCTTCAAAGTCCTGAAATCATCACTTGTAACTCCGTTCTTGTTCCCCTTGTGCATGCCATCATCTCCATGCTTGAACTTGCTCCAAGGTTCCTCTTTCTTGTCCAAGCTAGGCCCTTCATTTGTAAGCAAAACAAATGTATCCAATTTAGGCAGCATCATATTCTCATGAACTTTAGAATCATTACCAAGAAACGAAAGTACCTGATATTTTAATTGGCGTGCGCGAGCTCTAGTAATTGGTCCAGTATGTATAGAAGCAGGGGTTGTGGTTGTAACAATGGTATTGATGTCCTCATCATCCTCCCCTTCTTGAAATGAAGTCGTCCTCGACGGAAGCTCATCTTCCTCACCCAAATAAGGCTTCAGATCTGCAATGTTAAAAGTGGGACTAACCCCAAAATCTGCAGGCAGCTCAAGTTTATATGCATTATCATTTATTTTCTCTAACACCTTAAAAGGACCATCAGCACGTGGCATTAGCTTTGATTTGCGCAAATCAGGAAATCTATCCTTACGCAAATGTAACCAAACAAGATCTCCAGGTGCAAACACAACATGTTTTCTACCCTTATCTCCAGCAAGTTTATATTTAGCATTCATACGCTCAATGTTCTCCGTAGTTAACTCATGCATTTTTAAGATCAATTCAGCACGTTGTTTAGCATCAAAATTAACCTTCTCCGAAGATGGAAGAGGCAACAAATCAATTGGTGCACGAGGAAGGAAACCATACACAATTTCAAAAGGACACGTCTTAGTAGTAGAATGCAATGAACGATTATAAGCAAATTCAATATGAGGCAAGCATTCTTCCCACATTTTCTTGTTATTCTTCAAAACAGCCCTAAGCATAGTAGACAATGTTCTATTGACTACTTCAGTTTGTCCATCAGTTTGGGGGTGACATGTAGTACTAAAAAGCAGTTTAGTCCCCAACTTAGCCCATAAACATCTCCAAAAGTGGCTAAGAAATTTAGTATCACGATCTGAAACAATAGTATTTGGCACACCATGCAAGCGTATAATTTCACGAAAGAACAAATCAGCAATATTAACAGCATCATCGCTTTTATGACATGGTATAAAGTGTGCCATTTTCGAGAACCTATCCACGACAACAAATATGCTATCCCTCCCCTTCTTTGTTCGAGGTAAACCTAAAACAAAGTCCATAGATATATCCTCCCAAGGAACACTAGGTACAGGCAAAGGCATATATAAACCATGAGGATTGAGTCGTGACTTAGCTTTTTGACATGTAGTGCAGCGAGCAACAAAACGCTCAACATCCCGTCTCATCTTTGGCCAAAAGAAATGCGTAGCAAGTATATCCTCCGTCTTCTTCACGCCAAAGTGTCCCATTAATCCTCCTCCATGCGCCTCCTGCAACAACAAAAGACGAACGGAGCTAGCTGGAATGCATAGCTTGTTAGCACGAAACACAAATCCATCGTTAACGACGAACTTGTTCCATGTTCTCCCTTCCTTACAATTCTGCAATACATCTTTAAATTCAGCATCATGCACATATTGATCTTTGATGGTCTCCAAACCAAATATTTTAAAGTCAAGTTGTGAAAGCATAGTATAACGACGAGACAATGCATCAGCAATAACATTTTCTTTACCCTTCTTGTGTTTAATGACATAAGGGAAAGTCTCAATAAATTCAATCCATTTAGCATGTCTATGGTTCAGTTTTGCTTGACTTTTAATGTGTTTCAAAGATTCATGATCAGAATGTATAACAAATTCTTTGGGCCATAAATAATGTTGCCATGTTTCTAAGGTCCGAACAAGAGCATATAATTCTTTATCATAAGTAGAATAGTTCAGACTAGGCCCACTCAATTTTTCAGAAAAGTATGCAACAGGTTTGCCATCTTGTAATAAAACACCTCCTAATCCAATTCCACTAGCATCACATTCAAGCTCAAAAGTCTTATTAAAATCAGGAAGTTGGAGTAAAGGAGCATGTGTCAACTTATCTTTCAATACCGTGAAGGCTTCTTCCTGTGAGGTACCCCAAACAAAAGGCACATCCTTCTTTGTAAGCTCATTGAGAGGTGCAGCAATGGTGCTGAAATCTCTCACAAAACGCCTATAGAAACCAGCGAGTCCAAGAAAACTCCTCACTTGAGTGACCGTTTTGGGCCGTGGCCAACTCTCAATAGCTTCAATCTTGGTTTTATCAACTTCAATTCCCTGTGGAGTAACAACATAGCCAAGAAAAGATACTCGGTCGGTGCAAAAGGTGCACTTCCCAAGGTTACCAAACAAACGTGCATCACGTAAAGCAATAAAAACAGCACGTAAATGTTCCAAATGTTCCTCCAAAGATCTGCTATAAATCAGTATATCATCAAAATAGACTACCACAAATCGTCCAATGAAAGCACGTAAAACTTCGTTCATTAATCTCATGAAAGTACTAGGTGCATTAGTTAACCCAAAAGGCATGACTAACCACTCATATAATCCAAACTTTGTTTTAAATGCTGTTTTCCATTCATCCCCCAATTTCATACGAATTTGATGGTATCCACTACGCAAATCAACTTTGGAGAATATTGTAGAGCCACTCAATTCATCAAGCATATCATCTAGTCTAGGAATAGGATGACGATAACGAATAGAAATATTATTAATGTCTCTACAATCAACACACATACGCGATGTACCATCCTTTTTCGGCACTAGAATAATAGGAACAACACAAGGACTAAGGGATTCGCGTATATAACCTTTGTCGAGCAACTCCTGTACTTGACGCATAATCTCCTTCGTCTCCTCTGGATTGGTACGGTATGGCGCACGGTTTGGCAATGAAGCACCGGGAATTAAGTCAATCTGATGCTCAATCCCGCGAATAGGTGGTAATCCCGGTGGCACGTCTTGTGGAAAGACGTCAGCGAACTCCTGCAAAATGTTAGTGACCGCAGGAGGCAAAGAGGAAGGCACGTCCTCGAATGAAAATAACGTCTCTTTGCACACAAAAGCATAGCAAACAGAATTGCTGAAATCTAGATCATCAATATCAGATTTGGTGGCAAGTAAGCATGCACTTTTCAATTTAATTTCAGAAGCAACACTAGATGGTTTATTATTAGGCTTCATTTGTTGCTCAAATTCTTTTGCCACAATCTGATTTTCACTCTTATTTTTCTCCTGTTTTGCTTTACTAGCTCTATTAATATCATCTTTCAAAATAGAATCAGGAGTCATAGGAAGCAAAGTAATATGTTTATCCTTATGAACAAGAGTATAGTGATTGTTTCTACCATGGTGTACAGAATTTTTATCAAATTGCCATGGTCTACCAAGTAATAATGAACATGCTTGCATGGGTACCACATCACAATCAACATAATCAGCAAATGTAGAGATACTAAAATGCACACGAACAGTACGTGTTACCTTAACCTTGCCACTGTTGTTGAACCATTGGATATAGTAAGGATGTGGATGTGGTCTTGTGGTGAGAGACAGCTTCTCCACCATCTCCATGCTAGCCAAGTTGTTGCAGCTCCCTCCATCTATGATGACGCGAACAGAACGTTCCTTCACAACTCCCTTTGTATGGAACAAATTATGCCTCTGATTTTGCTCAGCTTGTGTGACCTGCACACTCAAAACACGTTGAGCAACTAAACATTCATACTTGTCAGCGTCTTCAGGAGCCATGTATTGCGTCTCATGATCAAAATCATCTCCACCGTGTTCTTCACTTGTAATAAGAGCCAAAGTCTCCTCATCATAATCACTAGCGGACTCATACCCACCATCCTCAGTAGCAATCATAACACGCGGAGATTGGCATTCTCTCGCATAATGACCTCTTCCCTTACAACGACGACAAATAATATCATGTGTGTGCCCTGTTGATGCCATAGATGAAGAAGAGCTCTGGGCAGGCCCAGAAGGTGTACTCTTGGCAGATGGTGGTGGTGGTGCCTGTTTTCTTGTATCTCGATTGGAATTGGCGGCTGAAGTCAGTGGTGCCGCAGTAGGACGTGTGGGAGTAGAGGAGGCACGCGGTGTCCATGATGAAGATCGACCTGCAGAAAAATTAGTTCGCGCCAATGCCTGTCGATCCTGCACTTCACGTTCAGCTTTACAAGCAAGATGGAATAAACGAGTGATATTATTATACTCCTTATACTCTAGAATGGTCTGAATCTCTCTATTTAATCCACCCATGAAACATGCAAGCATAGCTTCATTCTCCTCAACAATACCACATCTAATCATGCCAGTTTGTAATTCCTGATAATATTCTTCTACAGAATTTTTTTCTTGTCTTAAGCGCTGCAATTTTTGAAGTAATTCACGTTGATAATATGGTGGAACCCAACGAGTACACATAGCAGTTTTCAAAGCAGCCCACGTAGCTGGAATAGGATATAATCTACAATGTTCAGACCACCATACACATGCAAAACTAGTGAAAGCACAAACAGCAGCAGCAACACGTCGTTCCTCGGGATATTGTAAACATGTAAAACGTTGTTCAGTTTCTAACTCCCAAGTAAGATATATATCAGGAACATATCTACCCTCGAATGGTGGAATATTCAATTTTAATTTAGGAAGATGGTCATGATCTCGTACCTGAAGTGGTGGTGCAGACCTACCATTGCGATTATTTGCATGTGGACGACCTGGTGCTGGTGGTTGCACGTAGTTATGATTTTGATCAACCTCATCCTCATAATCGCCCGCGTAATCATCCTCCTCCTCGGCACCAGCAGCAGCAGGAGCAGGAGCCAAAGAAGCATCAACAGTAGGTACAGCAGCACCAGAAGTTTGGCCATCCTCAAGAGGAACACGCTTCGCTCGTCCGAACTGATTTGGAAGGGAGCGTTGTTGTTGTCGTTGCAGAGGTGCGACAGGTGCAGCCGGTGGTGGTTGGGGAAGACGCGTGAGCAATTCATTAAACTTGTTATCCAGCTTTGTCTCGAACGACTTCTCCATGCCATCTATCTTCTCCATGGCCTCTTCAAATCTGTTTAGCACATCTCCCACCTGGCCACTCATCATTTGCTGAAATTTATCATGCAACTCCTTGTTCGTCATGTTCTCCCAGTCAATCTCGTCGGCTTGTGATCCTGCCATGGTTAGCAGCAATAGAAACACACAAGAATATGATCCTACAGACTACTAGAAAGTGGTGGTGGTGTGGTGTGGTGTCACAAATCCGTCAAGCAAATCTCAAATTCTTACCAGTTCTTACCGAGCAGCAGGTGGTGATCGGCAACCTTTGTAGTCAAAACTCTCAGAGCTTGGACAGAGCGATTGCCAGGTGGTGTCAAACGCACGATGTAGATGTATGTGGAGCTGGGAAGGCTTATGATATGGTAGCAAAAAGGGTCAGCAATAATCAATTCAGAGATGCAATGTTGAATAAACTCTCAACGACGGTACTGTGCTGGTCCTAGGCTAGACCGTGCTAGAGACGCGAGCCTAGAACACTAACAAAAATCACGGCGCTTGATAGAGGCGAGGGTGTCCCGATCTTTCGATGAGATGATAGCTATCGTTTTTGGTGGAGTAGACTTTGACGATCCGACTATGAACGTGCGAGGACGTCGCGCCTTAGCAATCGCTAAACCAACTCCGAGAGGTTATTGACCACGCCGGAGCACAATCAACCTGACCACGAGGGTCTATCTCCTGCAAGCAAACGAAGAACAAGCAAGAAACTAAGATTTGCAATCTGGATATTGCGAATATAAGATGAAAGCTTTATTGATCAAGGTGGGGTTCTGTGACGTCTTGGTCTGGTCGTTGAACACAAACGAAGTACGCGAAGTTGCAGCTATGGCGAACTTTTAATCTAAACAAAACCCAAAGTCTAAACGGTGCCCTACGGGCTGTATATATGGAGGAAGAGGAGGGGATTTCGTGGCCCTTGAAGGAGGGGTCCGAAACCAACCCTATCTCTTGTTTCCCCACACATACGGACTCTAAAAACAGCCTATACTCAAGTATTTCGAAATTACATGGGCCTGGCCCAATAATAAGGTGACGCAGCACCTATAATAGCCTCTGGACGAAATTTATGAAGTGACATCTTGTATATTTCGTCCAAGGCCTCCTGCACTCATTATGGTGGCTTCAAAGTCCTGAAATCATCACTTGTAACTCCGTTCTTGTTCCCCTTGTGCATGCCATCATCTCCATGCTTGAACTTGCTCCAAGGTTCCTCTTTCTTGTCCAAGCTAGGCCCTTCATTTGTAAGCAAAACAAATGTATCCAATTTAGGCAGCATCATATTCTCATGAACTTTAGAATCATTACCAAGAAACGAAAGTACCTGATATTTTAATTGGCGTGCGCGAGCTCTAGTAATCGGTCCAGTATGTATAGAAGCAGGGGCTGTGGGTGTAACAATGGTATTGATGTCCTCATCATCTTTTTTTCTTTTCTTTTTTTGCACTTTTTTTTTTTGCTCCGCAACAAATTTTTTTCGAAAAAGTCTACAAATGGTCTAAAAACTGCCTAGCCAGAATTTTCCAGACTTAGTTTTTTTTTTTTGAAACTGGAACTATTTTTCTTCTACGGGTAGCACGAAAATTGGGGAATCCGACTTGTTCACGACTCGCAGTATCGCGTGATCTGGAACTCTAAAATAAAGGAATAAATACTGGACTCGGACTAGGACTGGTGGCAGAGATGAATATGGTGGAACTCGGACTGGTGATGGTATATGACGGTAGTATATGTGGACTCGGATTGGTGGTGGTATATGGACTCGGATCGGTGGTGGTATATGGACTCAGAGAAATAGCAGATAAGCTGTGGTGGTATATGGTAGGGGCGATGATGATGGTGCGGCGGCGGCGTGACAACTTGTGAACAGAACTCGAAACTCTAAAGAACTAGACGCTAAGACCAGCAACTTGACACGACGATGCAACCGCAAATTCAACAAAGCAAAAACCCTAAAAAGATTATGCAAAGGCTCAGATTGGTTCGGATATGATGAACTAACCCTAATTTTTTTTTGTGGCTTTTTTTTTGGACAATACGTAAGAAAATAAATCTAATCTAGGGAAAACTGGAAATTCTCACCGAGCAACCTGAAAACTGATACCACTCGATAGAGGCGAGGGTGTCCCGATCTTTCGATGAGATGGTAACTATCGATTTGGTGGAGCCGACTTTGACGATCCGACTACAAACGTGCACGACGTTGCGCCTTAGCAATCGCTAAACCAATCTCCTGAGGTTACTGACGATGCTGGAAGCACGATCAACCTGACCACGAAGGTCTATTCCTGCACGCAATCGAAGAACAAGCAAGAATATGATAATGCAATCTGAATATTGCGAATATAGATGAAGTATTGATAATGGTGGGGATCCGAAAGCGGTCTTGGTCTGGTCGTTGGACACAAACGAAGTACACGAAGTTGCAATGGCTAACTTTTAACTAAACAAATCCCAAAGTCTAAACGGTGCCCTAAGGGCTGTATATATGGAGGAAGAGGAGGGGATTTCGTGGCCCTTGAAGGAGGGGTCTGAAACCAACCCTATCTCTTGTTTCCCCACACATACGGACTCTAAAAACAGCCTATACTCAAGTATTTCGAAATTACATGGGCCTGGCCCAATAATAAGGTGACGCAGCACCTATAATAGCCTCTGGACGAAATTTATGAAGTGACATCTTGTATATTTCGTCCAAGGCTTCCTGCACTCATGATGGTGGCTTCAAAGTCCTGAAATCATCACTTGTAACTCCGTTCTTGTTCCCCTTGTGCATGCCATCATCTCCATGCTTGAACTTGCTCCAAGGTTCCTCTTTCTTGTCCAAGCTAGGCCCTTCATTTGTAAGCAAAACAAATGTATCCAATTTAGGCAGCATCATATTCTCATGAACTTTAGAATCATTACCAAGAAACGAAAGTACCTGATATTTTAATTGGCGTGCGCGAGCTCTAGTAATTGGTCCAGAATGTATAGAAGCAGGGGTTGTGGGTGTAACAATGGTATTGATGTCCTCATCACCGAGGGTCTATCTCCTGCAAGCAAACGAAGAACAAGCAAGAAACTAAGATTTGCAATCTGGATATTGCGAATATAAGATGAAAGCTTTATTGATCGAGGTGGGGTTTTGTGACGTCTTGGTCTGGTTGTTGAACACAAACGAAGTACGCGAAGTTGCAGCTATGGCGAACTTTTAATCTAAACAAAACCCAAAGTCTAAACGGTGCCCTAAGGGCTGTATATATGGAGGAAGAGGAGGGGATTTCGTGGCCCTTGAAGGAGGGGTCCGAAACCAACCCTATCTCTTGTTTCCCCACACATACGGACTCTAAAAACAGCCTATACTCAAGTATTTCGAAATTACATGGGCCTGGCCCAATAATAAGGTGACGCAGCACCTATAATAGCCTCTGGACGAAATTTATGAAGTGACAGCTTGTATATTTCGTCCAAGGCTTCCTGCACTCATTATGGTGGCTTCAAAGTCCTGAAATCATCACTTGTAACTCCGTTCTTGTTCCCCTTGTGCATGCCATCATCTCCATGCTTGAACTTGCTCCAAGGTTCCTCTTTCTTGTCCAAGCTAGGCCCTTCATTTGTAAGCAAAACAAATGTATCCAATTTAGGCAGCATCATATTCTCATGAACTTTAGAATCATTACCAAGAAACGAAAGTACCTGATATTTTAATTGGCGTGCGCGAGCTCTAGTAATTGGTCCAGTATGTATAGAAGCAGGGGCTGTGGGTGTAACAATGGTATTGATGTCCTCATCATCCTCCCCTTCTTGAAATGAAGTCGTCCTCGACGGAAGCTCATCTTCCTCACCCAAATAAGGCTTCAGATCCGCAATGTTAAAAGTGGGACTAACCCCAAAATCTGCAGGCAGCTCAAGTTTATATGCATTATCATTTATTTTCTCTAACACCTTAAAAGGACCATCAGCACGTGGCATTAGCTTTGATTTGCGCAAATCAGGAAATCTATCCTTACGCAAATGTAACCAAACAAGATCTCCAGGTGCAAACACAACATGTTTTCTACCCTTATCTCCAGCAAGTTTATATTTAGCATTCATACGCTCAATGTTCTCCTTAGTTAACTCATGCATTTTTAAGATCAATTCAGCACGTTGTTTAGCATCAAAATTAACCTTCTCCGAAGATGGAAGAGGGAACAAATCAATTGGTGCACGAGGAAGGAAACCATACACAATTTCAAAAGGACACATCTTAGTAGTAGAATGCAATGAACGATTATAAGCAAATTCAATATGAGGCAAGCATTCTTCCGACATTTTCTTGTTATTCTTCAAAACAGCCCTAAGCATAGTAGACAATGTTCTATTGACTACTTCAGTTTGTCCATCAGTTTGGGGGTGACATGTAGTACTAAAAAGCAGTTTAGTCCCCAACTTAGCCCATAAACATCTCCAAAAGTGGCTAAGAAATTTAGTATCACGATCTGAAACAATAGTATTTGGCACACCATGCAAGCGTATAATTTCACGAAAGAACAAATCAGCAACATTAACAGCATCATCGCTTTTATGACATGGTATAAAGTGTGCCATTTTCGAGAACCTATCCACGACAACGAATATGCTATCCCTCCCCTTCTTTGTTCGAGGTAAACCTAAAACAAAGTCCATAGATATATCCTCCCAAGGAACACTAGGTACAGGCAAAGGCATATATAAACCATGAGGATTGAGTCGTGACTTAGCTTTTTGACATGTAGTGCAGCGAGCAACAAAACGCTCAACATCCCGTCTCATCTTTGGCCAAAAGAAATGTGTAGCAAGTATATCCTCCGTCTTCTTCACGGCAAAGTGTCCCATTAATCCTCCTCCATGCGCCTCCTGCAACAACAAAAGACGAACGGAGCTAGCTGGAATGCATAGCTTGTTAGCACGAAACACAAATCCATCGTTAACGACGAACTTGTTCCATGTTCTCCCTTCCTTACAATTCTGCAATACATCTTTAAATTCAGCATCATGCACATATTGATCTTTGATGGTCTCCAAACCAAATATTTTAAAGTCAAGTTGTGAAAGCATAGTATAACGACGAGACAATGCATCAGCAATAACATTTTCTTTACCCTTCTTGTGTTTAATGACATAAGGGAAAGTCTCAATAAATTCAACCCATTTAGCATGTCTACGGTTCAGTTTTGCTTGACTTTTAATGTGTTTCAAAGATTCATGATCAGAATGTATAACAAATTCTTTGGGCCATAAATAATGTTGCCATGTTTCTAAGGTCCGAACAAAGCATATAATTCTTTATCATAAGTAGAATAGTTCAGACTAGGCCCACTCAATTTTTCAGAAAAGTATGCAACAGGTTTGCCATCTTGTAATAAAACACCTCCTAATCCAATTCCACTAGCATCACATTCAAGCTCAAAAGTCTTATTAAAATCAGGAAGTTGGAGTAAAGGAGCATGTGTCAACTTATCTTTCAATACCGTGAAGGCTTCTTCCTGTGAGGTACCCCAAACAAAAGGCACATCCTTCTTTGTAAGCTCATTGAGAGGTGCAGCAATGGTGCTGAAATCTCTCACAAAACGCCTATAGAAACCAGCGAGGCCAAGGAAACTCCTCACTTGTGTGACCGTTTTGGGCTGCGGCCAACTCTCAATAGCTTCAATCTTGGCTTTATCAACTTCAATTCCCTGTGGAGTAACAACATAGCCAAGAAAAGATACTCGGTCGGTGCAAAAGGTGCACTTCCCAAGGTTACCAAACAAACGTGATAGAGGCGAGGGTGTCCCGATCTTTCGATAAGATGATAGCTATCGTTTTTGGTGGAGTAGACTTTGACGATCCGACTACGAACGTGCGAGGACGTCGCGCCTTAGCAATCGCTAAACCAACTCCGAGAGGTTATTGACCACGCCGGAGCACAATCAACCTGACCACGAGGGTCTATCTCCTGCAAGCAAACGAAGAACAAGCAAGAAACTAAGATTTGCAATCTGGATATTGCGAATATAAGATGAAAGCTTTATTGATCAAGGTGGGGTTCTGTGACGTCTTGGTCTGGTCGTTGAACACAAACGAAGTACGCGAAGTTGCAGCTATGGCGAACTTTTAATCTAAACAAAACCCAAAGTCTAAACGGTGCCCTAAGGGCTGGATATATGGAGGAAGAGGAGGGGATTTCGTGGCCCTTGAAGGAGGGGTCCGAAACCAACCCTATCTCTTGTTTCCCCACACATACGGACTCTAAAAACAGCCTATACTCAAGTATTTCGAAATTACATGGGCCTGGCCCAATAATAAGGTGACGCAGCACCTATAATAGCCTCTGGACGAAATTTATGAAGTGACATCTTGTATATTTCGTCCAAGGCTTCCTGCACTCATTATGGTGGCTTCAAAGTCCTGAAATCATCACTTGTAACTCCGTTCTTGTTCCCCTTGTGCATGCCATCATCTCCATGCTTGAACTTGCTCCAAGGTTCCTCTTTCTTGTCCAAGCTAGGCCCTTCATTTGTAAGCAAAACAAATGTATCCAATTTAGGCAGCACCATATTCTCATGAACTTTAGAATCATTACCAAGAAACGAAAGTACCTGATATTTTAATTGGCGTGCGTGAGCTCTAGTAATTGGTCCAGTATGTATAGAAGCAGGGGCTGTGGTTGTAACAATGGTATTGATGTCCTCATCAGGCTACCTCCAGGGTAAGGAGCCAGCCCCCTGCCCCCTTCGCCTATAAAAATGAATGCGAGACATGGTGCTTCTCCGCACATCTCACTCCTTTCTTTTCCTTAGTAGTTCTTGCCCACCATGGTGGGAGGTCGGGGGCGTGGCGGTGTTCCGATAGCGGCGACGAGAGCTTCTACTCGACAGCGCCTCCCCCCTCCCGTCGAAGGCGTGGTGGCGGAGCCCGCCACGAGGGGAGGCGGGAGGGGGTGAGGTCACGGCCGTCATGGTGCTCGGGGTCGAGGAGGACGGGCGGGCGCATTGGTCGCCCCTCCGCCGGCCGCTCAACCTCCAATAGAGGGTCATGTTGGAGACCGGCCGTTGGAGTTCATCATCAGACTGCACAGGTCCCCGCACGGTCGCCTCCGTCTCCCCACTCCATTTGCGAGGGTGATGGAGCTTGAACAGCCGTGCGCATTGAAGCTGCACATGAGGGGTTGCTGTAATGGTAGCATGCGGGTGGATGTGGATTTCCCCGCCCCTCATGTCATGCTCTTCCGATGTGGCTGGAAGACTTTTGCTCATGCCCATAGCTTGTCGAAGGGACACGTCCTCCATTTTAAATTAATGGGGGCCGATCTGCTCTCCGTCAAGGTCTTCAGGTGCTCGGGTGCTCGCTTAGGGTGCTGCGCGGAGAGCTCGACCGATGACGAAAGCTCCTCCTCAAGCGATAGCGACGAGGAGGACAGTGACGACGATGACAACAACGCCAACAGGGAGGACGACGGCTCCGACTCTGGCTGAACACCAGCCGCACCATCACCGTCAGACGACGCCACCATCTGCACCTGCATCTCCTCTCCGGCAAGGCAATTTGCCGGGGAGTTGGATGTGGAGGTGTGGATGGTGCCTCCGGCTCCTCTAGCAGCCTTCCAGCTGGACCCTGGCAGGCTTCCTTATGGGCTCCAGCTTCGTTCGCCCTGCCGCGTCCTGCTGGCCCTGGTGGCGGTGACCAGGGGGCCGTCTCCGCTGCTCTCTTCACCATCACCTTCGCCCGCGCCCTTTCGATCTTGTCAGGCTCCTCGCCAAAGGGGCCTGACAGGGTCAGGGTGGGCTTCTACCCAGGCGCTCCTTTCACTCTCTTCACCTCCCACTGTAGTGCCTAGGAGGAGAGGGACAAGAAAGGGATTACGGGGCGCTTATCTTTTTTCAGTCTAACATATGTAGGCATTGGCCAAACTTTAGTCTAAATTATGTAGTCTTCCTTATCCATGTTTGTGTTCTGTAAGATCTGTACTTGCTTATTAGCATATTAATGAAAAAGACAAGCCTTGCCGGGTACTTGTGCATGTATCATATCCATGCAGAGGTGAAATACCTCTATACATTTAAGTAAACAAGTTCTCCCCGGCAAGCTATCCTGCCGGTGCCCTCAGTTTGTTGCCGTGGGGCTAGGCCTGCCGGGCACAAAACCACAAGAAGGGACCAGCCCCCTGCCGAACCTTTTCTGTCAAAGGCCACTGCGACCACCCTGACCGAAGTAGGGTTCGAATCAAAGGGTAGGAGAACCTATGTTTCGAAGGTGGCGAGGTTTTCATATGCACAAGTTTTCAAATTACAGAATAGGTATGGATAAGAAGGAACTTATCTGTTTAGTTTGTCGGGGATTGTCACATAGGCTCATCTTCATTTCTTCTCTTCGGGATCGAGTCCTCGGCAAAACCCCTGCAACTTAGTGCAGATGAAAACAGAGCTACATGCGATCTTATCTACATGATCATGCTATGCTCAGGATATGCTTATGCATGCATGCAATCTTCTTTGGGGCCCCCAGCGCTTCGTTTATTTATCTGTTGCTCAGGGTCTGTGCCTGGCTTTGTAAAAAGGGTTACATGCAACATCGGCAAGGCTTGTACAAAACGGTGGCTGCCGGGCAGGGCCCAACAGCCGCATCTTAAAGGTAGAACTTGCGGAGATGCTCAATGTTCCATGAGTTTTGCAACGGAATGCCATCTCCGGTCTCCAGACGGACTGCGCCAGGTCTGGTGACTCGTACTACCCGGTAAGGGCCTTCCCACTTCGGTGTCAACTTATTGGTACCCTTGGCGGACTGAACACGCCTAAGGACAAGGTCGCCTTCCTCAAGGTTCCGGGCACGAACCCTGCGGCTGTGATAGTGATGCAAGGCTTGCTGGTAGCATGCAACACGCGTAGCAGCCCGGAGAGTTCTCCTCAAGTAGCATAGCATCGTCACGCCGGTGCTGTTCTTGCGCTACTTCATCGTAGGCAAGCACTCGAGGTGATCCGTATATGAGTTCCATGGGGATCACTTCTTCTGCCCCATAGACTAGGGAGAAGGGTGTCTGGCCGGTAGCTCGATTTGGTGTCGTACGGAGGGACCAAAGAACCACCGGCAGCTCATCGATCCATCGCCTGCCACACTTCTGCAGTCCATCAAATGTTCTTGTCTTGAGACCTCGCAGCACTTCAGTGTTCGCCGTCTTAGCTTGCCCATTGCTTCTGGGATGGGCAACAGAGGCAAATGAGATCTTGCTTCCGAGCGCACGAACGTATTGCATGAAGGCGCGGCTTGTGAATTGGGTGCCATTGTCGGTGCTGATTCTGGCGGGTACTCCGAAGCGGCACACCAATCCTTTCAAGAACTTGATGGCTGACTGTGCGGTCACCTTCCTCACGGGCTCTACTTCCGGCCACTTTGTAAACTTGTCGATTGCGACGAACAAGAATTCAATGCCCCCGGTAGCACGGGGGAAGGGCCCCAAGATGTCAAGCCCCCAAACCGAAAATGGCCATGACAAAGGGATTGTTTGGAGAGCTTGAGCAGGCTGATGGATATTCTTGGAGTGGAACTGGCAGGCTTCACACTTGGTGACTACCTCAATTGCATCCTGGAGGGCTGTGGGCCAGTAGAAACCTTGCCGGAAAGCTTTTCCAACCAAGGCCCATGATCCAATGGGGGAACCACACATACCCTTGTGTATCTCTGCCAGCAGTTCCTTTCCTTCTTCCCGGTAAATGCACTTCAATTTCTCACTGTTGGGCCTTCTTCTGTATAGCATGTCATCAACGAACTGATCCATACTGGCCCTCCGAGCTACTCTTTCAGCTTCTTCTTGTTCTTCAAGAAGTTCTCATGTTTGGAGGAAACGGACTATGTGTTGTGCCCAAGTTGGAGCCAGGGCTCGACAACGAGGATCAGTGGCACCTCCTCGTTCACGGGAGCGCATGCCTCAATTGCAAAGATTGGTAGTTTGGCAGGAGGGTTCAGCTCACCGATCAAAGGGGAGTTGTTCCCGCCAAGCTCTCTGTCGGGGGCTTTGGGAAGCTCTGCCGAGAGAGGCTTGCCGGAGTCCAGTTTCCTCCTCTTTTTGGCCATTGTTGCCAGGGATACGGAGGGTTGTGTCAGATGGAGAACAAAAGTCCCTGGTTCCACAGGGAGTTTTTGCGCAGTGCACTTTGACAGATGATCAGCAATGCTATTTTCCGCACGTGGCACGTGCTCTGTTTGCAATCTGTCAAAGTGCTTCTCCAACTTTCTCACTTCCTCGACGTATGCCTCCATCAATGGGCTTTGATAATCCTTGTTGACTTGCCTCACCACAAGTTGCGAATCTCCACGGATGATCAGCTTCTTAATTCCTAGTTCTGTCATGATCCTGAGCCCGGCAAGGAGCCCTTCATACTATGCAGTGTTGTTGGTAGCCTCCTCCCAGGGGAAATGCATCTGAATGACGTACTTGAGGTGCTCCCCAGTGGGAGCAACAAGAAGCACGCCAGCTCCTGCACATTGAAGGGAGATGGCACCGTCAAAGTACATGATCCACTCTTGGGACGCTTCCTTGCCGGGGATAACTGTCTCCAGCACCTCTTCGTCAGGGGTAGGCGTCCACTCCGCAATTAACTCTGCTCTGAATAGTTGACGTGCTCTTAAACTTCAGACCAAAGCTGGACAACACCAAATCCCACTCCACTATTCTGTCAGTGGCCTCAGGGTTCCTCAGTATGCGTTGCAAAGGGAAACGGGTGACAACCGTGATCTCATGGGCTTGGAAGTAGTGGCGCAGTTTCCTTGAGGCCATGATAAGGCCAAAAATCAACTTTTGCACGCCAGAGTACCTCGACCTAGCCCCCTGCAATAGGGAGCTGATGAAGTACACTGGGCGCTGCACCACCTTCTTCCTTGCCGTGATCTTGGAACTGTCTCCGTTGCCCTGCTCTTCCTTGTCTTGAACTTCATCTGACCTTGCCGGGTTGGGTTCGCTTTCCTCTACAAAGGGGACGGTGGTTGCGGCTGCTGCTTCATCTACTTCCCGCTGCGCCACCAGTGCTGCACTAACCACTTGATTGGTTGCCGCTAAGTATAGCAGCAATGGCTCTTGTGGTTTGGGAGCGACTAAGGTGGGCATAGAGGAAAGATAGGGCTTCAAATCTTGCAACGCAATGTCTACCTCTGGGGTCCACTCTACAGGCCCTACCTTCTTCAAGATTTTGAAGAAGGGCAAGGTGCGCTTGGCGGACTTGGAAACAAACCTGCTTAGCGTGGCAATACATCCAGTCAAATGCCTCACGTATTTAACCATCTTGGGTGCTTGAATCTGCTTGATAGCCTTGATCTTGTCGGGGTTGGCCTCTATCCCCCAGTGGGACACAAAGAAGCCAAGTAGCTTGCCGGAAGGAACGCCAAACACACACAGGTCTCTTCCAAGTCCTGAATGAGAGTCAATCTGTCCTTGGTTTTGACCACTATATCATCCATGTAGGCTTCAATATTCCTGTGCAGCTGGGACTCAGAGCCAATCTATACTGCTCTTGCAAAAGTGGATCGAGCGCTCTTCAACCCAAAGGGCATCCGCACAAAATAGTATGTGCCGCAGGGGGTTATGAATGCAATCTTCTCCTCATCTTCTTCGCACATGAAGATCTGGTGGTATCCGGAGTAGGCATCCAGGAAGGAAAGCAGATCGCACCCAGAGGTGGAATCCACAATTTGGTCGATGCGTGGCAAGGGGAATGGGTCCTTCGGGCATGCTTTATTTAGATCCGTGAAGTCTATGCAAAGCCTCCATTTCCCATTCGCCTTGCGCACCACCACTGGGTTTGCTAACCATGTTGGATGCAACACTCCTGTGACCAGACCGGCTGCCTCAAGTTTCTTGATTTCCTCGGCAATAAACTCCTGCTGCTCCTAAGCTTGCTTCCGGACATTCTGCTTGACAGGCCGGGCATGTGAGCAGATGGCAAGGTGGTGCTCGATTACCTCCCTTGGAACACCGGGGATGTCAGATAGTTGCCAGGCAAACACATCGACATTCGCCCGCAGGAAGGTAACGAGCGCACTTTCCTATTTGTCGTCGAGGGTGGCACTAATAGTAAACGTACCATCAGCGCCAGCCAGCCCTGCCAGGACCTTCTTCACAGTAGGTGCAGCAGCCTTGGATCTCTTGCTACTGGAACTCTCCGGCAAGTCATCGACAGGCGCAGCGCACTCCGAAGAGGCGCGCTTCCAAGATTCCTTGCTGGCATCCTCGCTAACTTTTTTTTCTTGCTTTCCTTGGCGGGAGCAGTTGCTTTCGCGGCCTCTGTAGCGACTACTTCCTGGTACATCTTGTCCACGCATATGATTGCGTCTTTCTTGTCTGATGGAATGGAAATGACGCCCATTGGCCCTGGCATCTTCAAAGTGTTGTAGGCATAGTGGGATGCCGCCATGAATCTTGCCAGAGCTGGGCGACCAAGGATTCCATTGTACAACAGGAGGAGGTCGACCATGTCAAACACGATCTTCTCAGTCCGGTAGCTTAACTCCCCCCCGAATGTTATTGGCAGTGTGATCTTCCCCTTAGGACGACTCCTGCCAGGGTTGATCCCTTGGAACGTACCAGTAACCTTGAGCTCTGCATCTGCTATGTGGAGTTTGCTGATGACCTTCGGAGAAATCAGATTCAACCCGGCCCCGCCATCAACCAACATCTTTGTGACCTTGAGGTTGCGGATCGTTGGTGAAACCAACTATAGGATCGAAAGTATGTCTAGAGGGGGGTGATTAGACTACTTGACCAAATAAAAATCTAGCCTTTTCCCAATTTTAAGTCTTGGCAGATTTTAGCAATTTAGCACAAGTCAAGCAATCAACCTACACATGCAATTCTAAGAGTATAGCAGTGGAATGTAAATCATTGCATATGAAGGTAAAGGGGAGGAGTTTGGAGGGAGCAAACGCAATGTAGACACGGAGATTTTTGGCGTGGTTCCGATAGGTGGTGTTATCGTACATCCACGTTGATGGAGACTTCAACCCACGAAGGGTAACGGTTGCCCGAGTCCACGGAGGGCTCCACCCACGAAGGGTCCATGAAGAAGCAACCTTGTCTATCCCACCATGGCCATCGCCCACGAAGGACTTGCCTCACTTCGGTAGATCTTTACGAAGTAGGCGATCTCCTTGCCCTTACAAACTCCTTGGTTCAACTCCACAATCTTGACGGAGGCTCCCAAGTAACACCTAACCAATCTAGGAGACACCATTCTCCAAAAGGTAATAGATGGTGTGTTGATGATGAACTCCTTGCTCTTGTGCTTCAAATGATAGTCTCCCCAACACTCAACTCTCTCTCATAGATTTGGATATGGTGGAAAGATGATTTGAGTGGAAAGCAACTTGGGGAAGGCTAGAGATCAAGATTCTAGTGGTTGGATTAGAATGTCTTGGTCTCAACACATGAGTAGGTGGTTCTCTCTCAGAAAATGAGTAGTGGAAGTGTAGGCACATTCTGATGGCTCTCTCACAAATGGAGAAGGGGGTGGAGGGGTATTTATAGCCTCCATACAAAATCTAACCGTTACACACAATTTACCAAACTCGGTGGGACCGAATAGTGAAACTCGGTCAGACCGATTCAGTTCAAAATGTGAACGTTAGGATTTTCGGTGGGACCGACATGATCAACTCGGTGGGACCGATGTGCTAGGGTTAGGGCATAACTTGATCTTGGTGAGACCGATCACATGAAGTCGGTGGGACCGATTTCAGTAATAGGCAAACAGAGTGTTGGTCAGGAAAACTCGGTGGCACCGATCACTCATTTCGGTTAGACTGAAATGTTATGAAAAGGAAACAGAGAGTTTGCATTGCGAACTCGGTGGGACCGATCGCTCATCTCGGTTAGACCGAAACATTACGAAGGGAAACAGAGAGTTTGCAATCCCATCTCGGTGAGACCGAGATCCCTATCGGTGAGACCGAATTGATTAGGGTTTCTGGCTATGGCTATGCCAAGTGAACTCGGTGGCGCCGGATAGATCAAATCGTTGGGGCCGAGTTTGACTTTAGGTTTAGGACATATGTGGAAATGAGAAAGTGGTTGAGGGCTTTTGGAGCATATCACTAAGCATTTTGAGCAAGCAAGCCATTAAGCAACACCTCATCCCCTTTTAATAGTATTGGCTTTTCCTATGGACTCAATGTGATCTTGGATCACTAAAAAGAAAATGTAGAGTCTTGAGCTTTTGCCAATATATGTCCTTAGCATTTTGAGGGGTCCACATCTCTAGTCCATGCCATGCCAATCATTGAACTTTCTGAAATGATCATCTTGAAAGAGTATTAGTTCAATGAGCTATATGTTGTTAAGAATTACCAAAACCACCCAGGGATTAGTTGCACTTTCAATCTCCCCCTTTTTGGTAATTGATGACAACATATAGATCAAAGCTTCGACAAAAGATAATAAGAATGAAATACATCGTCGCTTTGAGAAGTATGTGATAAGCAAGAGCTCCCCCTAAATTTGTGCATTATTTAAAATTTGCTTTTGAATGCAAATGCACAATCGATTAGGATCATAGGTTACTCTTCCATGTCACATACATCTTGGTGGAGCACTCAAAATGATAGAATATGAAATATACACTCATCACCAAGACAAAGTGAATGATCATACATGAGAGATAGAGAATATCATCATCCAAGCACAAGCATAAAAGTATGATATGATCAAGCACATGACCATACAAGTATCTCACATGCACAACCATAGAGTATCATCCAAGCAGGCAAACAAATAAGTAGCAAAAGAGGCAAAAAGAAGCAAAGCTCTCTCTCTCGAAGCCTATGATCTATACACTTTCTCCCCCTTTGGCAACAAGTTACCAAAAAGCTTGAAAATGCATAGTGCTATGCGGCTCTCTAAGCTTGATCTTCGGGAGGTGGCGTGGAGAGGAGTCCTGCAACAAATGCATGTGAAGAGGTTGTAGGAGCTGGTGGAGTTGCAACTGGAGGGGCAACTGAAGTTGTGGCTGCAGGAGCTAAAGTTGTAGCTCTAGTATCTGTCACTGGCACTGCTGCAGACCTCTGTCTTCTGGGCACCCTTTGATAAGCATCAGTGGTGGTCTTGTCACTCCTATCCTCAAGCTCTTCTTGGATCTTCTCCACAGAAGTCTGAATCTCTGTCACCTTGACATCCAAGTCATGAAGTTTTGTCTCAAAAATTCTCTCAAGACTCTCTTGATTCTGAGTCAGGGTGGCCAATCCTCTCTCAATCCTCAAAGTAGCTTGAATGAGATAGCTAAGTTGATCTTGTTTAGACTTGAGAAAAACTTGGGATGCCTCTTCAACACTTGGCATCTTGGCTGCCTTCTCTGCTTTTGCTTTTTCTCTCTTCTCTTGAGCCTCTACTGAAGTAGGATCTGTAGCATCCATGACAACTGTGTTGTCCTCAAAATCAGGCCTCAAGGGAAGGTGCTCTTTGTCCAATAGATATATGCCTTTGCCCATCTTGGAGTTGATGAGCATCTGAATGTCTGGAGCATACCCACATGATCTCTTTTGGTCTGCTGCAGTTCTCTTGATGGTTTCAACTATCAAGCTCATCACCTTGAATTTTTGTGGCACATCAAACAAGTGAAGCAAGTTGATGGAGTGGCCTCTGATCATCCTGTGATCTCCTGATTTGGGCAATAGGGTGTGCCTCAAAATGGTGTTTATGGTGGCCAGTCCAGACAACAGATAGTACACTGAGCCTAGCCTGTGAGTGTCCAAGGCCTTGTCAGGTATCTCCTTGTACATGTTGGCCATGGAGTTGTGATCTTTCTTGCACTTTGCATAGACATCAGTGTCATCCACTTGCTCTTCAGGGGCATTGATAAGCTTGGCCCATTCTGCAACAGTTGACTGGTACCTTGTACCCTCAGACATCCAAACAATTCTTCCATCTGGGTAGAAGTGAGCTGTTGAATAAAACTGCATGATAAGCTCATCATTCCACTTGGTCAATTTCTGACCCACAAAGGTGTCAACTCCATTGAGTCTGAAGCTCTCATGTACTCCAGGGAAGTGGTCTTCATTTTCATCAATGTATTCCCAATCAACCCATCTCATGTCACTAACTATGGGCTTCTTATCCAATAGAATTGTCTCATAAAAGTCCTGTTGTTCCTTGGTGTGAAATCTGTAGTCCATAGCAGTTCTTCTCCTTGCAGCATAGGGGTCTGATTGTCTCCACAATCTGAGACCTACATCCTTTCTTTCCTTCATGTTTTCAGCCACTGTATGATTATCATCATGATCAGGGATCTTTGGCTTCAACTTTCTGAGCACTTGGGCTTCCTCTTCTTCTTCCATTTCAGGCACTGGGCCTTGTTCTTTTCTGCAGCAGGTATGTTTCTGGTGCTTCTCTTTGGTGCAGTCTTAGAGGCTTGAGCAGTAGCTTTGGGGGCATTCTAGGGCTTTGATGGAGCAGCCCCAGACTTGATGGCATCCCCCATCAACTTCTGAGCTTTGGGTGCTGGTGCAGCATCCTCTTCTTCATCTTCTTCTTCATCCTCAGCTGGTTCTCTCATCATAGAGGGTTTGCCAATCACTTTGGCCATGGTCTTCTTGAACCTTTCCTTTCTCTTCTTGCCCTCACCAGCAGCCTCTTCAACAGTTGATTTGGAGGCTTCAAGAGTTGAGGCTCTGGCCTTAGACATGGGCACTCTCTTGGCAGGAGCTTTCTTGTGCAGACCAGGCCTGGTTGAAGCTATGGTGCCAAATTCTTTCTTGACAACTTTCTTCTTTGAGCTGACCTCCTCCTCAACAGCAACATAATCTTCATCCTCAGAATCTGAGTTTCTCTTTCTCCTTGTCCTGGTAGCTGCTTTGGGCAAGTTGCTTGGGGTGCTTCTGCTACCCTCATCATAGCTGCCAGAGGGACTAGTGCCCTCACTCATGCTAACTTGCTCCTCGGACTTGTTCTGGCTGTCACTTTGATCTGACATAGCTGACACTGCAAACTGAAAGCTAACCCTGTGAATAGATATAGTTGAGATAGAGTGGATGAGCATCACAAAGTGCAGAGATTTTGCAAAACAATTGAGTCAAAAACTTAGTTTTAGTTTTCTATAGAAAGCATTTCGGATCTACCGATTTGTTAAACTCGGTGACACCGAAGCAACATAAGAGTCTAAACTAGTGGAATTGGTCAGACCGAGACACAGTTCGGTGACTCCGAGATTGCTAGGGTTTCACTGAGAGTTGAACTCGGTCGCACCGATTCATAAGTTTCGGTCAGACTGAAAATTACAGGTGCAATGGCCTAGGCCAAATCGGTGAGACCGATTACTACAACTCGGTTGGTCCGAGATGAGTTCGGCGGAAACCTTACCCTAAATTTTCGAATCAAAACTAATCTAAAGGAAGTTTTTGCTAGATAGAGTAATCTCATATGTGGTAAGAATCATGGCATTGACCTAAGTGCAGGAATCGGAGGGAAAGATTGCACATAGGGGTCGAGTTCATACCCTAACTCGGCAGTGAACTCGCTACGGCGGCAATGGCGGCGAAGATTCCCGTTGACGGTGGCGGAGACTAGTGGCAGGAGGTCACTGGCGATGAGGAGATGATCTGGAGACTCGAGTCGGCAGAGCAGGATACGCGCGGACGAAGGGTTTTTGGAGAAATTTCCAAAATTTGACCCGTGGGTATATATATCCTGACACTATCGGTGTGACCGAGTGGAACGACTCGGTGGCACCAAGATGCAGAATCGCAAGCGGATACTGCAACTCGATGTGACCGAATTGCTCAAATCGGTTGCACCGAGATTGAAAACCTAGATCAACTCAATGAACTCGGTATGACCGAATGGAATGAATCGGTCAGACCAAAATATAGTGAGAGGTTTTGGAAGTTTAAGTCTATGATGACTCGGTGGCTCCGAGTGCTCCTCACCCAGAGGGTTCGAATCTGACTTGATCAAACTTTGTGATGTAGCAAGAATAGAGTTTGAGATGAGAAAAGCATAGATAGCTAGAGGAAGTTCTTAGGCATTCTTGTCCATCCATTTGGCAAAAGGAAAAGAGCCAAACAATCAAAGCAACAAATGGATGTCCTCGAATAATAAAGAATATGCAATCAACATGCTCACACAATAAGATAGCAAATGAAATATGTGGCAAAGCATGCACAAACACTCTAGCATCTATCAAGCATTTGGCGATGACTAGGTCATCTATATATGAGTATATTGACTTAGGAGTCAAATGAGAACATTTGATCATAGGTCATACTCATCGTTTAAGCACAAGTGGGGTTACCACTTTTACATAAAGCATTGTTGTGTTCACACCATTAGAGTTGCTTTAGCTCAATTCCTAGAGTAAAGCTCCCCCTAGATGTGATGTCCCCCCTAAGAGGGATGAACTAACCTTGGGTTTTGTCGATGATGACTTCATGTAGATGTTAAAGATGTGGATGCTCAATGTTGATGTAGATCATTTGGAGCAATCCATTGGAGTGAGTTGCACTTTCAATACCTACATGGGTTAGTCCCACAAGGAACAAGCAAGGATATCCATAGACATAGAGTGAAGTACACACAAGATGATGTCCATGAAAGCATTAGGTTACCTTGTCCCTTGACTTACCAACAAAAGGGTTTGTGACTCCTTGAACTAGTGCAAGATGTGGAAGTTGATTGCACTTATCCTTGCCAATGTGAATGTGAGTGAAGTATGTTGGCGGAGTCACCCTCAAGAACTCTCTAGTTCTTCTTCTTCGGGATCCACATCATCTTGATGGGAATCCTTGGGGTTGTAGATGAACTTGATGAAGTAGAACTTGATGTAGTCTTGGGAACCCACTTGACCAAGGCCTTTGGAGCTTCTTCAAATGTCGGCGTATGACACCTACGGGATCCGAAGGACCCCTTCACGATTCGGCAGGGAGAGAGGTATGCACAAAGAGTAAAACCAATGATCAACGTGAGGGGATTTTTACCTAGGTTCGGGCTGCTGATCAGCGTAAAACCCTACTCCTGCTTTAGTTTATTATCAGTGTTTTTGTCCCAGTTCTTGGAGCGCTTGCAATGAACAGTGTGTTCGTGCAGCAGCTACACATGCAGAATGGGTCGAGAGTGCTCTCTCCAGAGTCCCTGCCCTGCAGCAGTTGCCTTGTGCCTCCTTTAATATGCTTAAAGGGGTCACCACAGTGGCAAACTGTTGATATGCGAGGTGTAAAGTAGCTACAGGGTTATCATACCAAACCACTGACGGTTTAGGACAAATGCATTTAATGCACCGTGAGGTGTCCGTTTAGGTGTCCTTACTTTCTTGGGGATGGAAAAAGGGGCCATCCCATCAGCACCGCTTAAGCCTGCCTCCACTAGCGCCTCGCCACGCATCCAGAGAGGGGACCAGAATGCCAGGCTGGTCGCCGCGCTGGAGCGGTGGCACAGTGGTGGAACCTTGCCGGGTGCAAATCTTGCCGGGCTCCGCAGGCTACCCCGGCAAGATCTTGCCGGGAGCCGAGCCTCTGGTCTCCAGTTCTCTTATCTTCTGATCCTTGGCTTGAATGTCTCTTTGATAACCGTAGATTAATCTTCAGCTGTTCCCCCGACAAGCCTTGCCGCAGGTATGGCTACAGCTGCCCGTGCACAAGTATGGGGTACTAAAGGCCCAATATTTAGTACACCGACACGAGCCCCCGGGCCTAGGCCACACACGAGTGCGAGGCGTTGTTGGGCTAGGCCCAAATAGTGCGCGGGCACGCGGAGCAGGGGTTAACTGCTTGTAATTATTCCGCTTACTGCGCTTCCCCACTACACGCGTTGAATGCGCGACGTGCGAAGCGTGCGCTGAACGACCGCGGCCGCAGCGCACTCGTATAGGCGTATTCACATTGGGCAGTAAAAGAGGCAGCCTCGCTCCTTCCCCATAAAAAGGAATCCGCAGAGGCGCTGCCCATTTACCCCCTCTTCTTTCCAATTTGGAATCCGCCATTACCTTCTTTCTCCCGAGCCCAGAGCAGAACTTCTCCTCATCCGCTCACCGCCTCCGCACCCGCTCTATCCTCGGCTTCCGCCTTCGCAACCGCCATGCCACCCAAGGCTAGCAAGGGCAAAGGCAAGGGCAAGGAGATGAAAGCTGATGTCCCGGAGAGCGAGCTGGCGAAGATGCAGAAGAAGTACGTCGTCTTCGCTCCGACGCTCGACGCAAAAGCCTTGAAGAACCGGTACCAGTGCATGTGGGCAAGGAAGAAGAAGGCTCACCCCGCGACTCACGTGGCTCCAGGTTCTTCTTCCAAAGGCGGACCAGATAGATACCCCTCCTTCGCCGCTTATTTTTATTGCGGGCTCTGTCCTCCATTCTTCGATTTCTTTATTGACATCATGTACACATACGGCTTCCACCTCCTCGATTTCACACCGAATGCCGTAACATGCATGTCCATCTATGCTCATCTTTGTGAAAACTTTGCCGGAGTAGTTCCCAACACTGCACTCTTTCGCCATTACTTTATTCCTCGCATCCAAAAAGGGGAAGCCCTTTCCGGTTCTATCGCCTGGATTCCATGGGCATGGAACAAGGAGATATATCCAGATGGGGTTTACCGCGAGAAGTGGGAAGAATGGCGGTCCGAGTGGTGCTGGATCAAGGAGGCAGATCCTCATCCATTCTGTTCGCCCCGACAGCAGAAGGTGGTCCGTGCCGAGGACTGGAGTAATCTCGATGCTCAAGATGACAAGCTCACGATCGCCACCACCAGGATCCTCCGTTTGAAAGCTGCCGGGCTCACAATAGAGATGATTTGCTCTGACTTCCTTCGCCGCCGCATCGCCCCTCTGCAGAATAAGGGGAGACCAGCTTGGGAGTTCCGGAACACGGCAGACATCATGAGGCTGTGCCCCGGACTGAACAATAACTTGACAATCATGCAGCTTGGCGCTCTCCGCCATAGGCTATTTCAGCGTGAGGACAAGCATAAGTTGCTAGCGAGAATTATCCCTTTGTGCAACAACTCCGCCCTGGGGTCAACCATCGCCACAATGCCAATGTTCAACGCCCATGGCCTTGACGCGACTTGGGTTGAGCCATCTGCGGAGCAGGCACAAAAGTTCTTCGACGACTTGTCGGAGAGGGCCATCCGGGAAGAAACAAACCTCGTCCGTGCCACCACTGATGAAGAAGTGGCGTATATTGCCACTAGGGTGGAAGAGGCGAATCTTGCCGCGGAGGCCGGCATCGTCAGCTTCACGGAATGGGAAACCAGCGATGCAGAAGTCATCTTGGAAGAGAATCCTGCCAGGGAGGATGAGGTTGCCGGGGAACAGAGCAGCGCAGTCGCCGAGAGCTCATCTAACGAGGACGCAGCCGAAGGACAGCCGCAGGAGGAGCCCCCAGCTCCAAAGAAGGCAAAGCGTGTCCTTCGGAAAGCCACCTCTGGTGTCCCAGCAAACCAACCTTCTTCGAGCAGCGAGGCTCCCGGCAAGAAAGCGGCCGGCAAGGCTGCACCACGACAAGGAGTTCGACAGCAACCCGTGCGGCGCACGAGACACACACCTGCGACAACCACTGGGGCGGCAGGGGCGTCTCACACAACAGCACCGGAAGCTAAGGCGGCAGAGTCATGCCAACCCCCTGCACCTGCTGCAGCCAAGCTCACCCAGGACCCCTCCTCTGCCTCCCCATACAGACACTTCAACGGAGGTCAACTTCGACATCTCCGGTTTCAGCCCAGAACGAGAAGAGGAAGAGTAAGTACCCTGTCACAGCCTTTATCTCCCAAATTCCGAATCCGATCGATCTCATTGTCTTGCTTTGTCTTGTCTCTACAGTGATGCAGAAACTTTGCGGAAAGGATGGCGAAGAGGGCGAAGACTTCCACGGGCGACGAGCCCCCGAGAAGCTCTGCAGGCGTGCCAGAAACTATCATCATCAGCTCGGAGCTTAGCCCTCGACGCAGCCCCCAGCGTGAGTCCACTACTCGTTTTCCGCTGGCGGGTGCTGAGGTTTCTACCTTTGCCACTGATATCTTTGGGCTTGTAGGAGAAGAACAGCAACAGGGAGAGTCATTGGAGGACGCCCCCGTCGTGCCGCCTCCGTCAACCATGCCGCCCGCAAGCGCATCTCCGGCAAGAGCTCCTACCGACGATCCTACCTTGGTGGAGGAGGAGCCGGCAAACATGGGCACCGGCAACCTTTTCCTGGCAACCAATGTTGCCGGGAGGGGTGAAGATACCCCTCAACAGCTCGACGCAGGTGATTGCTTGCCTCAGAGCACTTGTTATTCTTTCCTTTATCTTTCTCTCTCTTTGTCTTCTTGAACTTCAATCTTGATCTTATTTTGTTTCCCTCCTTCGTCCTTCAGAATTCCCTGTGATGGAACACATGGACATCGACGTTGTCATCGAGGAGACCGCCAGAGATGTTGCCACCGAAGCTAACAAGATCACTGCTAGAGAGGCTGCCAAGGACGCCACTGTCGAGGCCGGCAGAACCGCTGCTGACGAGGCCGCCAAGGCTGCACAGGAGGAGGCCGCCAAGGAATCTGCTGAGAGGTCCGACAAGGAGGCTAGTGACCGCACTGACAGCATTCCTGCCGCAGGAGTGCCAGGCGCTACATCAGCCACAGAGCCCCCAGCCACCGATGAGATGATTATCGAGGACCAACCATCAACATCTGAGGCTCCCTCATCGAGCAAATATCTCATGGTTGGCGACAACCTGTTCGTCAACTTGCCGGGGACGGCAAGCGTTGGGGCACCAACCGAAGGGGAAGCTTTTGACGAAGAAATCATCACCGCTGCCGGGCTCGAGATCGTCAATGAACCAAGCGCCAGCGGCAGCAAATCTGAGGAAGATCAGCTCCTCCAGGCCATGGGCAATAACTTCCGCAAACTCCAAGCGCTCCACCGTGCTCGAAAGGAGAAGGCAGACTCCAGAGCTGCAGTTGTTGAAGCAGCCGAGGTGGATTTCTAGAAATGCGTTGAGCAAGTGCAGATCTGGTACGCCGAGGCCCTTGAGGAGGTGACTGCTAGCCGGGAACAAGTGAGCCAAAGCTGGACGGAGCTCCTCCTGAGGCAATCTGACATAGAGAAGGCGCAAGAGGAAGCTGCGCAAAGGGTTGCTGCTGAGGATGCTCTCTTGACGGAGCGCCGCATTGGGCTTGACGCTCATGAAGAAGATCTTGCTGCGCACGAGCAGGCACTTGCTGCCAAACTCCGCGGCAAGGACGAACAAATTGAAAAGCTTGTCGTGCAGCGAACCCAGGAGCTGGAGCAGAGGCACAAGGAGGCGCTTGAAGCTTTAATTGTAGATCACGCCAGCAAGCTCAAGGGAACTATCGATGCCGCCGAGGCCGCAGAGGCCGCCAAGAACGAGCTGAGCAACAAAGTGAAGAAGCTGGAGGCAGGTCTTGAGGAACACAGCAAGGAGCTCTCGATGCTCAAAGGTGACAGGGAGAAAACTCTCCACAGCCTGGCGGAGATGCAAATTGCTATATCCGACAAGACCAAGCAGCTCTCTTCAGCCAACGATGCCATTGCCGATCTAAGGCTGAAGCTGACCACGCTGGAAAAGTCTCTTGAGGACAGCAGGGCCCATGAGAAGGCCCTGAGCAAAAATCTCCAGGATGAGAGGAACTTGCTTAAGAGCGCTGCCGCCACCCAAATTGACTATGAGAAGGGTGTGAAAATTTGGACTGATCGCCTTGTCGACACCGCGGAGAAGCTCACAGCACAACTGTCAACCATGGGCCGGGATGGCCTGCAAAACTTCAGGTATTCCTCTGAAGAAAGGATATCCCCAAGCGCCAGGCTGACCATGTTCTTCGAAAGCATCATTGATGCTCTGAAGCTGCTCCAGTCCAACCGAGCGACCCAACTGGCCAATGAGTCCCGCAAACTTTGCCGGGTCGTGCTCCGCAAGGTACTCATCAAGGTGGTGCATAAGAACCCTGGCGTTGACCTCACCAACGTGCTCGACCGCTTGCCGGAGGATGCAGATCTCAAGGCGCTTGAGGAGCTTGTCGCGCCCATCCTTGAGAAGGTAGACTCAATCAAGAAGGTTGAAGGCCAGCGCAGGGACTAGCCGTCCCACTTTTCCTTGCCGCCACCATCCCATGCCAAGGACAATTTAGTCTTAAGTTAGAACTGCGGCAACTATTGATGTAATATAACTTGCTATGATTGAGTACATGCATGCTATTTCTCCTGTCCGATTTCCTTCCGTTTGGTATACACCCTACGCTTACTGGAAACTTGCCGGCGCGCAACCTGCCACGAGCGCTGGGTGCGGGACTTCAGCAGCCTGCTAGAGGTGCAGCAGCCAGCAAGACACCTTGGCGTTCTTGGTGCAGCCACTTAGACTATTGAGCGGACTCGAAACAAAATAAGGGCGTAGTCAATTACGACAAGGGTTCCTTCGCGTGCAGGTTTTTCATACAAGGGCCAAAATCGTCTAAAGAAAATAGCCTGATAATAACAATTGAAAAACTTGCTCAAAGTTTCGCAACTTAGCTTTCTGTCGATGTACTCCTTCCGGCAAGACATCAATTCTGATCATCGCCCATTGGTATCCATACCTTCCTTCACCCCCTCGGCAAACTTGCGCACGAGGGAACCTTCTATCTCTTGAGAAAAAGAAAGAAGAGAAAACAGAGATATGGAACCTTGGTGGTTCATTAATGCTTACCGGGAGCAAGTGTTATACAATATCTCAGACAAGCATGCATATATATATATATAAACATGGAGATCAACAAGAAATGTACAACACTTAAGCTTATTCAACTACGCACAGGGTCTGTGCCTGGCTTTGTACAAAGGATTACATGCCTTGCCGGCAAGACTTGTACAAAAGGTGGTTCCCGGGAGCCCCCGACAACTGCGCCTCATGGGTAGAACTTGCGAAGATGTTCGATATTCCAAGAATTGCTTACTGGAACGCCATCCTCGGTCTCCAGGTGGACAGCGCCGGGCCTGGTGACTCGCACTACCCGATAAGGGCCTTCCCACTTTGGCGTCAACTTGTTTCAATTCTTGGCGGACTGAATTCGCCGAAGAACAAGGTCACCTTCCTCAAGACTTCGGGCATGAACTTTGCGGCTATGGTAGCGGCGCAAAGCTTGCTGGTAGCATGCAGCCCGTACAGCACCCTGAAGACGATCCTCCTCAAGGAGCACAGCGTCATCTTGCCGCAGTTGCTCTTGCTCAAACTCATCATAAGCGAGCACTCGAGGTGACCCGTATATGAGTTCTGTGAGGAGAACTGCTTCCGCTCCATAAACTAGAGTGAAGGGCGTCTGGCCAGTGGCTCGATTTGGTGTCGTTCTGATAGACCAAAGAACCACCGGCAACTCATCAATCTAGCACCTTCCGCACTTTTTCAGCTTGTCAAAAGTCCTGGTCCTTAGACCGCGCAGCACTTCAGCATTAGCCCTCTCCGCTTGGCCGTTTCTTCTTGGGTGAGCAACAGAGGCAAAATAGATTTTGCCGCCAAGGTCCTGGACGTATTGCATGAAGGTGCAGCTTGTGAATTGTGTGCCATTGTCGGTGATGATCCTGTTGGGCACACCAAAACGGCAAACTATTCCTTTAAAGAACTTGATGGCTGATTGTGCTGTCACCTTCCTCACCGCTTCCACCTCCGGCCACTTTGTGAACTTGTCGATTGCAATGTACAAGTACTGAAAGCCCCCAGTAGCACGGGGAAAAGGGCCCAGTATGTCGAGCCCCCAGACCGAAAATGGCTAGGAGAGAGGGATTGTCTGAAGGGCTTGAGCTGGCTGATGCGATTTCTTTGAATGAAACTGGCACACTTCACATTTGGTTACTAGTGCAGTTGCATCTTGGAGAGCAGTGGGCCAAAAGAAACCTTGTCGGAATGCCTTTCCGACAAGCGCTCTTGATCCTATGTGAGAGCCACATATGCCTCCATGTATCTCTGCCAACAGCTCCAGTCCATCCTCCCGAGGAATACACTTCAATTTCACACCGTTAGGTCTCTTCCTGTACAGAACGCCATCGACGAACTGGTACATACTAGACTGGCGGGCTACTTTTTCCGCTTCTTCCTGCTCCTCAGGGAGTTCTCCTGTCTGAAGGAAATGGACAATGGACTGTGCCCACGCTGGAGCCTGGGGCTCGACAACTAGGACTAAAGGCATCTCTTTTGCCGGGGGAACGTTTGTCTCGACGGCAAGGGCCTGAGCCTCTGCCGGAGCCTGTCGTTCCCCGGCAGGCTTGTCACTGATCCCGGCAACTTCTTTGCCGGTGGCTCTCGGGAGCTCTGCCGGAAAGTACTGACCAGAATTCAACTTCCTTCTCTTTTCTTGCCTCATTGATGGCGCTACAGATGGCTGAGTTAAATGGAGCACAAAAGTTCCAGGTTCCATAGGTAACTTGAGGGTAGCGCGCTTTGACAGGTCATCAGCAATAATGTTTTTGGCACGAGGAATGTGCTTTATTTGCAGACTATCAAAACTTTGGGCTTGCCGCTGATAACTTTGGGCTTGCAGGAGAAGAACGGCAAGAAGGAGAGTTATTGGAAGACGCTCCCGTCATGCCACCTCCATCGACCACACCGCCCACAAGCGCATCCCCGGCAAGAGATCCCACCGACGAGCCTATCTTGATTGAGGAGGAGCCGGCAAGCATGGGCACCGGCAACCTTTCCCCGGCAACCAAGGTTGCCGGGAGGGGCGAGGCCACCTCTCAACAGCTCGACGCAGGTAACTGATTGCCTCAGAGCGCTTGCTATCCTTTCCTTTATATCTCTTTCTTTTGTCTTCTTGAACTTCAATCTTGATCTTATTTCGTTTTCCTCTTTCGTCCTTTAGAATTCCCTGTGATGGAACACATGGACGTCGATGCTGTCATCGAGGAGACCGCCAGGGATGTTGCCGCCGAAGCCGACAAGATCGCTGCTAGCGAGGCCGCCAAGGATGCCACCGTCGAGGCCGGCGGTACCTCTACCGATGAGGCCGCCAAGGCTGTACAGGAGTAACCCGCCAAGGAATCTGCTGAAAGGGCCGGCGAGGAGGCTGGTGACCGTACTGACAGCATTCCTGCCGCAGGAGCGCCAGGCGCTATGCCGGCCACGGAGCCCCCAGCTGCCGGTGAGGCGGTTGCTGAGGATCAACCGTCAACATCCGAAGTCCCTTCTTCGAGCAAATATCTCAAAGTTGGCGAGAACCTGTTCGTCAACTTGCCGGGGACGGCAAGCATTGGGGCACCGACCGAAGGGGAAACTTTTGATGAAGAAATCATCACTGCTGCTGGGCTCGAGATCGTCAACGAACCAAGGGCCAGCAGCAGTAAATCTGAGGAAGATAAGCTCCTTCAGGCCATGGGCGATAATTTCCGCAAGCTCCAAGCGCTCCACCATGCTCAAAAGGAGAAGGTAGACTCCAGAGCCGCAGTTGTTGAAGCAGCTGAAACAGATTTTCAAAAGCGCTTTGAGCAAACGCAAATCTGGTACACTGAGGCCTTTAAAGAGTTGACTGCCAACCGGGAACAAGTGAGCCAAAGCTGGACGGAGCTCCTCTTGAAACAATCTGACATAGAGAAGGCGCAAGAGGAAGTTGCGCAAAGAATTGCCACTGAAGATGCCCTCCTGACGGAGCGTCGCATTGCACTTGATGCTCACGAGGAAGATCTTACCGCACATGAGCAGGCACTCGCCGCTAAGCTTCGCAGCAAAGATGAAGAAATCGGGAAGCTTGTCACGCAGTGGACCCAGGAGCTAGAGCAGAGGCACAAGGAGGCGCTCGAAGCTCTAACTGTAGATCACGCCGGCAAGCTCAAGGAGGCCGTCGATGCTGCCGAGGATGCAGAGGCCGCCAAGAATGAGCTGAGCGACAAAGTGTAGAAGCTGGAGGTGGATCTTAAAGAACACCGCAAGGAGCTCTCGACGCTCAAAGGCGACAGGGAGAAAACTCTCCACAGCCTGGCGAAGATGCAAGTTGCCATATCCGACAAGACCAAGCAGCTCTCTTCAGCCAATGATATCATTGACGATCTGAGGCTGAAGCTAACCACGCTGGAAAAGTCTCTTGAGGAGGGAGGACCCGCGAGAAGGCTCTGAGCAAAGATCTCCAAGATGAGAGGAACTTGCTTAAAAGTGATGCCGCCGCCCAAATCGACTATGAGAAGGGGGTGAAAATCTGGACTGAATGCCTTGTCGACACTGCGGAGAAGCTCACAGCACAACTGTCAACCATGGACCTGCCAAACTTCAAGTATTCTTCCGAAGAAAGGGTATCTCCAAGCGCCAGGTTGACCATGTTCTTTGAAAGAATCATCGATGCTCTGAAGCTGCTCCAGTCCAACTGAGCGACCCAACTAGCCAATGAATCCCGCAAGCTTTGCCGGGCCGTCCTCCGCAAGGTGCTCATCAAGGTGGTGCACAAGAACCCTAGCGTCGACCTCACCAATGTGCTCGATCCCTTGCCGAAGGATGCAGATATCAAGGCACTTGAGGAGCTTGTCGCACCCATCCTTGAGAAAGTAGATTCAATCAAGAGGGTCGAAGGCCAGCGCAGGGACTAGCTGCCTCATTTTCCCTTGTCGCCGCCATTCCATGCCAAAGACAATTAAGTCTTGAGTTAGAACTGTGGCAACTTATTGATGTAATATAACTTGCTTATGTTTGGGTACATGCATGCTATTTCCCTTGTCTGATTCCTTTATGTATGGAGTACACCCTACGCTTACTGAAAACTTGCCGATGCGCAACCTGCCGCGAGCGCTGGGTGCGGGACTTCAGCAGCCTGCTGGAGGTGCAGCGGCCGGCAAGACACCTTGGCGTTCTCAGTGCCGCCACTTAAATTGTTGAGCGGACTCGAAACAAAATAAGGGCGCAACCGATTACGACAAGGGTTCCTTCGCGTGCAGGTTTTCCATACAAAGACCGAAATCGTCTAAGGAAAATAACTTCATAATAAAAGAAACTTGCTCAAAGTTTTGTAACTTAGCTTTCTGTCACCGTACTTCCTCCGGTAAGATGTTAATTCTGAACGTCGCCCACTGGTATCCATATCTTCCTTTCCCCCCCGGCAAACGTGCACGCGAGGAACCCTTCTATCTTTTGAGAAAAAGAAAGAAGAGAAAATAAAAATATGGAACCTTGGCAGTTCATTAATACTTACCGAGAACAAGTGTCATACAACATCTCAGACAAGCATGCATATATATATAAACATGGAAATCGATAAGAAAATGTACAACACTTAATCTTATTCATCTGCGCATAGGGTCTGCGCCTGGCTTTGTACAAAGGATTACATGCCCTATCGGCAAGACTTGTACAAAAGGGGTTGCCGGGGGCCCCCGGCAACCGTGCCTCACGGGTAAAACTTGTGAAGATGTTCGATATTCCAGGAGTTGCTCACTGGAACGCCATCCTCGGTCTCCAGGCGGACAGCGCCGGGCCTGGTGACTCGTACTACCCGATAAGGGCCTTCCCACATTGGTGTCAACTTGTTTGAATTCTTGGCAGACTAAATCCGTCGAAGAACAAGGTCGCCTTCCTTAAGACTTCGGGCATGAACTTTGCGGCTATGGTAGCGGCGCAAAGCTTGCTGGTAGCAAGCGGCTCGCACAGCAGCCTGAAGACGATCCTCCTCAAGGAGCACAGCGTCATCTTGACGCAGTTGCTCTTGCTCAAGCTCATCATAAGCGAGCACTCAAGGTGACATGTATATGAGTTCTGTAGGGAGAACTGCTTCCACTCCGTAGACCAGAGTGAAGGGCGTCTGGCTAGTGGCTCGATTCGGTGTCGTTCTGATTGACCAAAGAACTGCCGGCAACTCATCAATCCAGCGCTTTCCGCACTTTTTCAGCTTATCAAAAGTTCTAGTCCTGAGACCGCGCAGCACTTCAGCATTAGCCCTCTCCGCTTGGCCTTGCTTCTCGGATGAGCAACAGAGGCAAAACAAATTTTGCCGCCAAGGTCTTGGACGTACTGCATGAAGGTGCGACTTGTGAATTGTGTGCCGTTGTCGGTGATAATCCTGTTGGGCACACCGAAACGGCAAACTATTCCCTTAAAGAACTTGACGGCTGATTGTGCTGCCACCTTTCTCACCGCTTCCACCTCCGGCCACTTTGTGAACTTGTCGATCGCAACGTACAAGTACTCAAAGCCCCTGGCAGCACGGGGAAAGGGGCCCAGTATGTCAAGCCCCAAGACCGAAAATGGCCAGGAGAGAGGGATCGTCTGAAGAGCTTGAGCTAGCTGATGTGATTTCTTCGAATGAAACTGGCACGCTTCACACTTGGTTACTAGTGCAGTTGCATCCAGGAGAGCAGTGGGCCAAAAGAAACCTTGTCAGAATACTTTTCCGACAAGTGCTCTTGATCCTATGTGAGAGCCACATATGCCTCCATGTATCTCTGCCAACAGCTCTAGTCCATCCTCCCGAGGAATACACTTCAATTTCACACTGTTAGGTCTCTTTCTGTACAGAACGTCATCGACGAACTGGTACATAGTAGACTGACGGGCTACTTTTTCTACTTCTTCCTGCTCTTCGGGGAGTTCTCCTATCTGAAGGAAATGGACAATGTGCTGTGCCCATGCTGGAGCTTGGGGCTCAACAGCTAGGACTAAAGGCATCTCTTCCGCCGGGGGAACATTTGTCTCGACGGCGAAAGCCTAAGGTTCCGCCGGAGCCTGTCATTCCCCGGCAGGCTTGTCGCTGATCCCGGCAAGTTCCCTGCCGGCGGCTCCAGGGAGCTCTGCCAGAAAGTACTGTCCAGAATTCAACTTTCTTCTTTTTTCTTGTCTTATTGACGGTGCCACAGATGGTTGAGTCAAATGGAGCACAAAAGTTCCTAGTTCCACAGGCAACTTGAGGGCAGCGCGCTTTGACAGGTCATGAGCAATACTGTTCTGGGCACGAGGAATGTGCTTCGTTTGCAGGCCATCAAAGCACTCTTCCATTTTTCTCACTTCATCCACATAAGCTTGCATCAATGGACTCTGGTAATTTTTGTTAACTTGTGTGACAACAAGCTGCGAATCGCCTCTGATAATGAGCTTCTTGATACCAAGGTCTGCTGCGATCCTGAGACCGGCAAGCAGCCCCTCGTACTCCGCAGTGTTGTTTGTCGAACTCTCCCGGGGGAAATGCATTTGGATTACATACTTGAGGTGCTCTCCGGTGGGTGCGACAAGCAGCACGCCAGCACTGGCGACTTGCAGCGAGAAAGCCTCGTCAAAGTACATAACCCATTCTCGATCAGTTTCCCTATCGGGGAGAGTCATTTCTTGAATCTCTTCGTCTGGCGTTGGGGTCCATTCCGCAATGAACTCCGCCAAGGCTCTGCTCTGAATTGTTGAAGTACTTTCAAACTTGAGACCAAAGCTTGACAATTCCAACGCCCACTCCATGATAGTGTTGCCTCCTCATCAGCTTCTCTCGGCGCCACTAATGTACCACTAACCACTTGATTTGTCGCTGCCAGGTACAACAACAACGGCTCATGTGGTCTAGGCGCGACTAGCGTCGGCAGAGAAGAGAGGTATCTCTTCAAATCTTGCAGCGCAGCCTCCGCTTCCGGAGTCCATTTCATTGGACCTGCCTTCTTCAAAATTTTGAAAAAGGGCAAGGCGCGCTCAGTAGATTTGGAGATAAACCTGCTTAAGGCAGCAACGCAGCAGGGGCGGCCAGAGGGTGGCGGTTCACCCCAGAGCGAGCGCTGTCGCTGTGGCTGCGTCATTCGGTGGGGCGGAGAGGCGGAGACGGAATAATCTCTCCACTCACACCTTGTGGAGCGTGGCCGCTGGGATGTTGTTGGTGATGCCCTTCTCCGGTGCCTCCTGCTCCCATTTCGGTCACAGGGGGAGTGGTGATGGCGCCGCCTGCGCTGGCCACATCCCCTACAATGTCCATGTTCCCGTGCGTCCCCGTAGTCCCGATGACATCAGCGGCTGCGTGCGAAGGGGCCTTTGAGGTGGACGGGTGAGCAGCAACACCGGGCTTTTTCTTGGGCGCCATGGATGATGAAGCCGTCGATGAAGAAAATGACGATGAAGATGACGCGCTGCTTACACTCTCATGTTCGTGCAAGCGCTTCCCCCTACCTGTCGCACCAAAGATGTCGTGGGAAAACACGACCACCTATGGGGCCATCAGCCCCTTGTGGTTCGGCAGGGGGGAAGGACGCACTGCATAAAGAGTGGAGGGCGCGGAGCAGTGCGGCAGCGATCACACGGGTAGTTTTTACCCAGGTTCGGGCCACCGCGAGGCGTAAAACCCTACTCCTACTTTGGTGGATTGATGAGAGGACCGTGGTGGAGGCGCAGCGCTCTAGCCTGGCAAGGGTCCGAATCCTTTCTAAGGTTGCCACGGCCGTCCTTTTATAGATCAAGGGGTCACCACAATGGCAAATCAGTCATTGCATACTGATTAGATAACAAACAGTGCTATCATACCTAACTCTGCAGACAAGACAAAGCACATTAAATGCACCGCTTAGTGTGACATCATAGTGTAGCCCGACAAGCCTTGCTGTGCCGTTCGGCCACCTTCTCGCCTGCCTGCATGACACGTCCCTGGACGGATGTCATCTGGAGGTGATTTCCTCTGGAAGTGGCTGCCACGTGCCAAATAACAGCCACTTAGTCACTTGGGGGCTCGACACTGCACCAATCGGTGACTTGCGTTGCCGTGAGGTGGAGCGGTGGAGCCTTGGCGGGGTAATCCGCCCTCGGCGTCCCCGGCAAGCCTACCGGGGCAATCTTGAGAGTTGTCCTTGGGGTAACCTCGACCTCGCCAGGCTCGCCTGCCCGGTAAGGGAGGGTTTTCCTTAGTGATATCTTGCTCCTTTGGTTGGTCTTGGTCTTCTTGATCTGCCCCTTGATTTCTCAAAGAGCTGATCTCTTCTGCTTGGTCTGGTCTTGTATGTCGCAACCTTGCTCTTAAGCCTGTGTATAGTTTGGGCAACACACCTGGGATTTGTTGCACCGACACACAGGTGTAGTTACGATGACGCTGAATTGCAACCTCGACGACACTTTTCTGTTCGACAACATGTGTGCGTTCTTGTGTGTGTAGCCAGCACGCCCAGTGTGCCTTGTTTTTACACGCCTGATGTGATGGCTTTCACCCGGTTTTCTGTTAGTTAACCAGGCAACCTTTTTCTTTGTTACTACTAATGAATTCTAGATCACTCGGGGCAGACATAAAATATATCAGTTTAAACCAATTATCATAGTAACTATATAAAAAGGCCGACATCTCTTGATTCCTCGATAAATAACATCTGGTGGACTGGTTAGCGCCCGATGCTCACAACATGATGACCCGAGTTCGAATTTTGTCGGAGTCTTCAATTTTTACATTTTTTATATGTACTTCTTTTTCTACTCTACTGATAGTGGAACCCACAGAGTACTTAGAATACAAGATTAAGGATTGATTTGTTTCATTTTGAACTTTTTTTACGAATCTGCACCCACCATGCAAGTCATCTACTGTACATGCAATTAACTTCATATTTTTGAGAATGATACATGCAATTAACTCAAATGGATTTGATGTGACTATTATTTCTAGCATAAGAGCATCGCCAATGGCAACAGGCAAATTTCCTCCCACTTCCGTCCGCGTACAAGAATGCCGGACAATGACATCGGACGCCAACGGCATACATTTTGACAACAACTGGAACCAACCAGACGAAATTCATGCAAACACGGTCGGATTTCATATATACATGCCGGATTTTCATATAAACACTATGGATTTCATTACATTTATATCAACTAAGCGGTGCTTGTCCGGCTCTGGAGGTATAATTAATACCTAATCTAAATGGCCGCCCACGGAACCCATGTCCGGCAGACACTTGTGGGGTCGACGAAGGTCCTCGAAAGACAAGAACTGAGCAAGACACGGCCTGTGTACGTAGGCCTCATCTCGGCAGTGGCCTTCATGGGACCCAAACGGCGGCGGCCTCCTGTGTTCTACTTCTCCTCGATGATGGCGGTGGACACGGAGGCGCTGGCCACCGACTCGTTGCTCTCCGCACACCCGGCTTCTATCTCTGCCTGCATGGTGCTGCCGCAGGCACTGGAGGTGCGGCCACCGCAGACACTAGAGGCACAGTATGACGAGGCTTTGTCAACGGCAGCGAGGATGCCCGTGCCACCGTGCTCCCTGCCATGCCCACTCCTCATCGAGCTGAACTGGAGCGGCGAGTTGTTGAACCACGCGCCGGCTTGTTGCGGCAACTAGCTCCGTTGGGCTAGGCGAGGTAGTTGGAGCAGCGAGCTACCTCGCTAATATCCGGAGGGCTCGATGGGACACTCAGCCGTCTATTATGCTGAAGAACTACTCCTCAGAAGCCATTGGAAGAGTGGAGAAAATGGTGAAGGAGGAGATGGGGGAGCGGCGGAGGGGTGCGATTCTTGCAGGGCGTTTGGCCTCGTTTAAATAGAGGATGGACGGGAGGAGCTTTGCTGGCGTCTATCCTCATTTAAAAAGAGGGCGGACGTGAGGAGCTCGGCCGGCGTTGCGTTTAATTCCGACCCGCTTAGGAACGGATGTGTGGCCGGAGTAGGTTTCTCAGTTTCCATGTGGGTTTAATGGAGGCGTTTGATAGCGGCGCGGAGGTGTGTTCAGCCTGGCGTGCCGCGGGCGGCGCACCACTCTCTACTACTATACTAGTACTACTAGTAGTAGTAATACTAGTACATACTACTAGTAGTACATACTATTTGATTTGACTGCTAGCAAACCAGGACGGCAAAAAAATGAGAAATGGATGGTAAACTAGTAAACCAGGATAGTTCCCGATACGGCTTTAATGCAGATGAGGGAGAGGGTAGTGGTTCCCGAAATGTTGAACGGCCAATGATGCATCCTCCTTGAATTAGCATGCCAAGGGAAGTAATGGGAGGAGGACAGGTAAATTAGGCAGCACGATGTGAATACAACATAGTTTGCACTCATATAAAGGTGCCCCTCCATTCCAATGCATCTACCACATCGTATGCACCTACACACCTACACTAAGCGCAATAGTGCTCAATCCAGACACAAGGCGGCAATGCGCGCGAGCGGCCAGCGGCTATACCAGATGGTCCACGACGCCGGCCTGCGGCATAGCACCAAGGATCTTCTCCAGAGGGTGTTGGCGACCACTTGGTTCATGGCCATCGTCGACACCAGCTACGAATCTTAGTTGGACAAGATGATCGTTGCCACCATCAACAAGTTCATCGTTGTCAAGAAGCTCGCGGACAACATTGCCATACTCCTCCAGCCCACGAGCCCAGGCTCCTCATTGCCTGCCACCCTAATCGGCCTCCATGGCGAGAACCTCTTTTAAGCACTGGTGGCCCTGCGACTGCCCACTGATGCAACGAAGAATGTCGACCTAGAGGTTGCGCTCGCCGCGAGGCACCTTGCCTTGCAAGAATTCATCAACCTACACATCCCGTGTATGAGGAAGTCATGTACATAGGCATCTACAAGGCTGGTGAGGACGCTACGACATTGGCCTTCATCAACCGGCTGGAAGCCTTGGACGCCTTTGTTGAGAAGCACCTTGACCTCGCCACAAAGCCGCCGCTCCTAAGCTACCGGTCGGTGGCCCGGGGCACTGAGTCAAGGAGGAGGAGGTTGTATGTTGATGGATGCATCTTTCTTCTTGCCTCCAGTAACCACCACTGCGTTCACGTCATCGTGGCCTTAATTCTTATTGTACTATTGAATTCTTGTTCCAGTCAATAAAGACATGTTCGATCCCTTTGCTCACATTTGGCATCAATTATATGCTTCCCTGTAACTAGTACTCCCTCCATCAACACATGAAGGGGACCAACAAACCAGGACAGACGTTGTGCTTACCTTTTGTATCAACTTCGTAATTTACGTGCTTGACCCGACCTACGAACTACTCGTAAATTCAAAAACTGAGACCGAACTTATAAATTCAAAACAACTCGTGCAGCACACCTATCATATTCGCAAGTTCAAAACGAGAAACTAGAACACGTACATGAAGAATGTCCCTTTCGCGTCGCATACCACACTGTCATTCCGGGCCCCCGGTCAATGCGCATTGGCTAGTCTTTATATCACTACAACATGTGGGACCGCATGTGACCAAACCGATGATGCGCCAACCAAGCTACTACCCTGCTTATCGGGCAGAAAAGTCCTGACCTTGCATTTCCAATCGTTATTTCGATCTACCGATTGCACCAAGTAGGAGAACCAAATGTTATAATTTATACATGTTTAAAAGGAAGAGGCCTGCCGCGTTCGCATCGCACCCCCGCACGCCCGGGAATCGGGAGTACTCCACGGTTCGTCTGGCACGCCACATAGCTAGGGAAGGCGTGTTGCCTAGCATTCTCACTTTCATGTGGGGCCGTAATTGAGCAAACCGACCATCGGCAAACCACACCCCGCCCACCGCGTTGGAAAATACAAACGAGGAGGGGAAGATCTAGCTGTAGCACATAAGCCAAGAAATTTGGTGTCAGATGGGACTTGTTAATAGAGTAGGAGCACTCTGTACTACTCCTACTATGAAGTTTGTACTACTACTACCACTATACAACTAGGTACATGCATGGCACAACATCGTAGGAACAAAAAAGGGAAGATCTTGTTTTGGGTGATTTATCTTTTTTCCAGTCAACGTAGTATGAATAATATGATCTGGGGGGCACCCATGAAGCCATGTGGCACATCAGAGGTCTTATTGAGAGCTTCTTGTGTGGATAGATCACACTGTCGTGTTGCTCATTCGAGAAGAACGTGTGTGGGTACAATTAGGTTATAGTAGATCCGAATCGCAGCCACCTGGACCACTGGATCAACATCAATCAATGGTTTATATCATGTATGTGCAAATACACGCATTGACTGCATAAAAATAATGAATATAGAATATATAATACATAATACCGCATATTGGGTTTCTCTAAAGTCAAACTTTGTATACTTCCAACAAGTTTGTAGGAAAATGTATTAACATATACACCACCAAATATATATCATTTGATTCATCGTTGGTTTTATTTCCACATCATGTAAATTTGTTAGTGTAAATGTTCATATTGTTTTCACCAAATTTGGTCAAGCTTTATAAAATTTGGCTGCAGTCAAAGCTATGTGCGGAGTAAATTACAAAGGGAGGGAGTGGAATAGATATAGATATAACTATACAAATAAAAAAATATAGTAATATAGTCTATAGATATAGACAAGGCTACTATCTTTTTTCTAGGTTAGAACTCGCGTTTTTGTGTACACATTGTTTTGCTTTGCTATAATTTGCATTTGTGGGGTTTGTAGGACTACCGTCTTGTTCAGATCCTATACCAGCAACATCACCATTATCCTTAATTAATTCATATTAGCAATTAAGATTGCATTATCTTAGTTCTAGCCGGTTCTTCGGTTACTTGGAGGAACTCCATCTCGTTATTCAGGTTGATTTTGTGCACACGACAAGATCATCGACCATCGAAGATTGGTTTAGTAAAGATTGCCGATTTTATCACCAGGTATGATATAGCTGGATCGTCAACGTCAAAATCCACCAAATCGATACTTATCCCCACTCTCATTGAAAGATTGGGTCACCATCATAAGACTACCACCTAGACATTTCCTTCCCTATAACATACACATGAGCACCCATCTCATTATCCAGGTCCACGCCTCCCTCTCTCTCTCAAAACCCACACCTCTCCACATGATGCGTGTCTCTTGGTCTCTCCTGCATCCCATGAAAAAAAGGCACACCGCCATTCTCTTCTTCTTGCTACCCCCATCTATTTAGTTAGGTCTCCCTACAACAAACAAGCATTCATCTCTCTCTCTCTCTCTCTACTATCTCTTTCTACCACACATAACCTTACACCCCCTAGCCAGCCGTGCTGTTGAAGTCTATCTAGCTCTCTCACAGGCAAACAAACGTTGTCCGCGTGTCCCTTCATCACACACACACTATCACTCTCCGAGATCCCCAACCTTGTAACCTTTTTGATCTCGACGTTACGCACCTCTCTCTCTCTCTCTCTAACACACACACTCACACACACACAGCCTTTCTCTCCCTTTTGGACACTCCTCTCTCTCTGCGACACACACAGTCTTTCGAACACGCATATGCCCCTCTCTCATTAGGTATCGCTGCTCCCGCCCCCTCTTTGTCACACAAATATTCGCTCTATATCTATCTCTTGAAATAATACATGCATAGTCCAAATTGAAACCAACTACAAAAATGAGCTCCAATTATAAAAATCAAATCCACTCCCAAACAGTATATGAAAATAGGGTGAAATCGTGCACACAAATATTCGTTGCGTGCATGAATGTCAATGATATGGATGTACTACTCATACATCCACACAGACCCATTTCACACAAATTACATTAAACCCTTCTCAAAATATGGTGCGCATGTGATGTTTGTTGTAATGCTCCTACCAGCCATCCTCCGACACGTTCCAACATATTGTGCTACTTGAGATTCTATTTTTCTCCTCGGACTATGTGAAACCACGAAAAGGTCAACCGCCGCCCCTACTAGTACTGTAGCTCAAAGCTCCCATACGGACACAACACCCGACAGAGCACGCAGCTATTGCTGAAGTGGACGGCACCGCGGTCTTGGAAGAGGACGAAGTCTCCGACATCGCCGAGGTGGAGCATGCCCTCGACGGACACGAGTAGCACGCGCTGACTCGCCACGCGAATGACAGAGTGATCTAGCGGCTCGCCCTCGTTGGCCACGAGGGGTAGCTGTGCTCCAGTAGCTCGCCCTGGTTGGTCACGAGGAGGTGCATCGCGTTCTCGCCGCTCACAATGTATACGAGCGCGTTCTCCAGCAGCATGCCCATGAGCATCGCATCCTCGCCGCTCTCGACGTGTACGAGAGCACACTCGCGAACATCGCATCATCGCTGCTCTCGACATGGACAAGCGCGTTCTATAGCAGTACGCCCGTGATCATCGCATCCTCGCCGCTCAGGCACACGAGCGTGTGCTCCAACAGCACGGCCGCGAGCATGGAATCCTCGTGGCTCACGAGGTGGTTGAGCGCATGCTCGAGACAGTACCCCCAGGAGTCGGGACGCGAGCACCGCGCCCCCAGCTACGAGGAGTACTACATGGTGCCCATCACGGTTTAGGAAAATCCCGTGACTCTGCCGCTCCCTGGAGGAGCGCGAGCTCTAGTGGGCACTCGAGGAGTTCTGCACCGATATGCAGGTGGAGGTGGACGTGCAAGATTATCCTTCGAGCTCTCCTCCTCCTACGAAGATGCCTCCACCACCCCCGTCGTACGTCCTCTGCCTCGGCTCCGGCGGACCTTTGGAGTTTAGTTGTATGGAACATTAATATTTGGATTAATCATACCTCTACCAAAATGTGATGGATCAAGACTAATGCAAAAAACAACCTATGACTAACAGGCATGAATAGATGATGTGGCGACATGCATGGAGAGTAACGAAAGTATATTGCAATTTATGGATTGCATGCATGACTACCTTATGTGGCATGGTTGCATGGCTAGGAAAGGCTAGAGAAAAATAAATAGATAATGTGTTTAGAGTGCACTCCACCAAATGGGAGCATGTAAATATCTTTAGAGTGCACTCCACTTTTTTTTCAGACGCTTAGGTGCACCGGATGCTGTGCCACGCTACAATATGTTAGAAAAAAATCTGCTCCAATTTTTTAAAAACCTGTTATTATCTTGAAACCAGCCACACCCGTCCCACATCTCATCAAAACAGCCCGAGGAATATATTTTGAGTGAAGCATAATTTATTTTTACTGATATATGCATATCAAAACTAGATTATTTATATTTAAAGTTTGTAAAAAAGTATTATTCTACTACTACTTTGGATCCAATGCAACGCACGGGCCGACGCATTGGTAGTAGTAAGAAACAAATCTCGAGTTTGGCACGAGTTCATGCAGCGGTAGCACCACAAGGCCTGGCGCAGGATTTACATTTCCCTCTCGGGGCCCATGGGACTCAGCTTTAGTGCCTTATTACACCTGCCTTTGAGTCTAGGACATGTGGACCCTACTGGTGTCTGGCCCACATGTCATGATCACAAAGGTAGAGGGTCGGTGGGACCAAGAGGGGTGAGGCGCAGGTCGGGGGACGTGGTGTCTGGGTTTGAACGGCGTCATGGGAATCACATGCGGTTGTGGTAGAAACTTGAAGGTCGCCCTAGTTCGGGTGGCACACATGTAATACGCACAAAGGCAGAGGGTCGGTGGGGCCGAGAGGGGTGAGGTGCATGATGTCTACTACACAACTTGTTCTTGTAGACTCGTGTTGGGCCTCCAAGCGCAGAGTTTTGTAGGACAGTAGCAAATTTCCCTCAAGTGGATGACCTAAGGTTTATCAATCCATGGGAGGCGTAGGATGAAGATGGTCTCTCTCAAACAACCCTACAACCAAATAATAAAAAGTCTCTTGTGTCCCCAACACACCAAATACAATGATAATTTGTATAGGTGCACTAGTTCGGCGAAGAGATGGTGATACAAGCGTAGTAATGATAGTAGATATTGATTTTTGTAATATTTGGCAATTTATAGGGTGAAGAGGCAGTGCGGGTGGTCACCGAGGGGCGCATAACCCCCCTGGGCATGCCTGGGCTCCTGGGCGCACCCAGGTGTGTTGTGCCCACCTCGGGACTCCCCTCCGGTACTTTTTAAGCCCATCCTGGGTCTTCTGGTCCAAAAAAATTCTCCAAAATTTTTCGCTGCGTTTGGACTCCGTTTGATATTGATTTCCTGCGAAGTAAAAAACAAGCAAAAAACAGCAAGTGGCACTGGGCACTATGTCAATAGGTTAGTCCCGAAAAATGATATAAAGTTGCTATAAAATGATTGTAAAACATCCAAGAATGATAATATAACAGCATGAATACTTCATAAATTATAGATACGTTGGAGACGTATCAGCATCCCCAAGCTTAATTCCTACTCGTCCTCGAGTAGGTAAATGATAAAAGAAATAATTTATGAAGTGTGAATGCTAGCAAAGTGCATAAGTTTGATCAACGATAATTTCAATCACTTTTCCTAGCATCATAACAACAATTCTTTCTCATAAAACTTCTCATGTTAATGTAGCAACCAATTCACATGTTAAGGTTCAAACAATGAATTCTCTTGAAACTCAACAACCTATATTCTTAGTCACCAAACAATTGCAATTCAACTTATTCAACAGACTCTAACTAAGAGCTCCACATACTCAATTATCATATAGTCTTCTATGATTGCTAGTACTCAAAGCATATTCTTAGAACAAATGGCATCCATCGAACACAGAGAAAGATAGGGGCTTAATATTTTGCCTCCCAACTCATTTATCATAGAGATAATTGTCAACAATAATAAATCATTATCAAATATATTTGACTGGTCATATGTGCCTAGATATTTCCCCACCACATGATGCTTGCCAACTAAAGAATAATTGAGGTTGAAATGAGAATGCATTCTATTGACTCTTGCATAAAAGTAAATATTGAAAAGTAAAAGATAGGCCCTTCGCAGAGGGAAGCAGAGGTTGTCATGCGCTTATTTTTTGGATTCCCAAGCTCTTAATGCAAAGGAACTTCATGTTATATTGCCCCTTATGATAGCAACCTTTACTATGCAGTCCATCGCTTTTATTACTTTGCCATCACAAGTTCGTACAACGCTCAATTTTCCCTTACAATAAAAGATCAAACATATTTAGGAGCAATTTTTATTGCTTTATGCACCAATGACAACTTACTTGAAGGATCTTATTCAATCCATAGGTAGGTATGGTGGACACTCATGGCAAGAAACTGGGTTTATGGGTTTTTGGATGCACAAGTAGTATCTCTACTTAGTACGAATTTTTGGCTAGCAAAAGATCCTAGGCAAACACCACATGTTGGAGGATCCATAACAATATAACTTCTATGCAAATATACACAACCATAACTCATTACGTTGTCTTCCTTGTCCAACTTCAACTTATTTGCTCAAGTTTGAAAATAATTAATGGGTATTCACAATCATAGAAGATGTCCAAGATAATATATTTATATGTGAAAGTTCTCTTCCTTATACTAATCATTCATGAATTGCTTGTATGACCAATATTGTGATTGTCAAGCTTCAAAAAATTTCACTTTCTAAACCCAATGTGAAGCTACTACTAGTCATGATATGAACATATAATTTCAACTTCATGATAATCAATTCATTCAACAATTTACTCATAGGATATAAGTGAAGCACAAGAGTAAATGACAAACTATTCCAAAAAGATATAAGTGAAGATCATGCGAGTAGTTAAGTAAATGGGTAGCTATTTGAGAACTCTCTCTTATTTAAAAACTTTATATCTAAGTATTTTATTAAAACAGCAAGCAAAACAAAATAAAATGACATTCTAAGAAAAGCACACATCATGTGAAGAAGCAAAAAACTTAGGCTCAACCGATACTAACCGATAGTTGTTGATGAAGAAAGGTGGGATGCCTACCGGGGCATCCCCAAGCTTAGATGCTTGAGACTTGTTGAAATATTATCTTGGGATGCCTTGGGCATCCCCAAGCTTGAGCTCTTGTGTCTCCTTAATTCCTTTTATATCACGGTTTCCCTAAATCTTAAAAACTTCATCCACACAAAACTCAACAAGAACTCGTGAGATAAGTTAGTATAAATCAATGCAAAAACCTTATAATTCTCTACTGTAGCAAATCAGTAGAATTATTATTCAACATTGCATACTAAATGCCTCTGCATATTTAATAATCCTATCCTCAAATAGAATCATTAAACAAGCAAACATATGCAAACAATGCAAACATAACAGCAACTGCCAAAACAGGACAGTCTGTAATGGATGAAGAAGTATCCATACTTATTTAACTCAAAAAATTCTGAAAATTTACCACACTGTAGAAAATTTATCATAGCTTATTTTGAAAAAAAATTCAACATTTTATCACATTCTGACTTTTTTCGGGAATTTTTCCAACAGCGACAAACTTTCTGTTTTGAAACAGCAACTCATATACTTGCAAAATAAGCATGGTAAAGGCTATCCTTGCCACTTTTATTGAAATAAAAGATACAAAACATTATTCTAAATAACAGCAAGCAAATCAAAACAAAATAAAATTATGCTCCAAGCAAAACTCATATCATGTGAAGAATAAAAATATAACCTTAAGTAAGGTTACCGATAATGTTGGAGACGAAAGAGGGGATGCCTTCCGGGGCATCCCCAAGCTTAGTTGCTTGGATCTTTCTTGAATATCACCTTGGGGGTGCCTTGGGAATCCCCAATCTTAGGGTCTTGTCACTCCTTATTCTCCTCATATCAATATCTCACCAAAAACTTGAAAACTTCAATCACACAAAACTTAATGGAACTTCGTGAGATGGGTTAGTATGATAAAGACAAATCATTCACTTTGGTACTGTTATTCAAAATTGTTCTCACACAATGCCTACTGTAACCTACAATTTCTACAACTTATATTGACCAATATAAACCATAGAAACTATAAAACTAATGAACTACTCATTGAAAACAGAATCTGTAAAAAACAGAACAGTATGTAAAGATCTGAATTTTGGTCATACTTCTGTAACTCCAAAAATTCTGAAAATTTAGAACAACGTAGAAATTTGTATATTAATCACCTGTAAAAAATTCAGAGTTTTTGGACGCTCTAGTGAATTTAAACAATTCTGTTACTGGAAGCAAAAGTTTCTGTTTTTGCACAGAATCAAGTCAACTATCATCCATACTATCCCAAAGGCTTTACTTGGCACTTTATTGAAACAAAAGCTATAAAACATGACTACTACAGTAGCTTAATCATGTTAACACATAAAAACAGTAGGTAAAAGTGTTGAGTTGTCTCCCAACAAGCGCTTTCCTTTAATGCCTTTTTGGCTAGGCATGATGATTTCAATGATGCTCACATAAATGATAAGAATTGAAACACAAAGAGAGCATCATGAAGCATATGACTAGAACAGTTAAGTCTAACCCACTTCGTATGCATAGGGATTTTGTGAGAAAACAACTTATGGGAACAAGAATCAACTAGCATAGGAAGGCAAAACAAGTGCAACTTCAAAACTTTCAACATAAAGAGAGGAAACTTGATATTATTGCAATACCTACAAGCATATGTTCCTCTCTCATAATAATTTTCAGTAGCCTCATGAATGAATTCAACAATATAACTATCACATAAAGCATTCTTTTCACGATCCACAATCATAGAAATTTTATTACTCTCCACATAAGCAAATTTATTCTCATGAATAGTAGTGGGAGCAAACTCAACAAAATAACTATCATGGGATTGAAAATTAAAATCATGATGACAAGTTTCATGGTGATCATTATTCTTTATAGCATACATGTCATCACCATAATCATCATAGATAGCAACTTTGTTGTCATAGTCAATTGTAACCTCTTCCAAAATAGTGGATTCATCATTAAATGAAGTCATGACCTCTCCAAATCCACTTTCATCAATATAATCATCATAAATAGGAGGCATGCAATCATCGTAATAAATTTTCTCATCAAAACTTGGGGTAGTAAAAATATCATCTTCATCAAACATAGCATCACCAAGCTTATGGCTTTGCATATCGTTAGCATCATGGATATTCAAAGAGTTCATACCAACAACATTGCAATCATGCTCATCATTCAAAGATTTTCTGTCAAACATTTTATAGAGTTCTTCTTCTATCAACTGAGCACAATTTTCCTTTCCATCATTTTCACGAAAGACATTATAAAGATGAATAATATGGTGCAACCTCAATTCCATTTTTTTGTAGTTTTCTTTTTATAAACCAAACTAGTGATAAAACAAGAAACTAAAAGATTCAATTGCAAGATCTAAAGATATACCTTCAAGCACTCACCTCCCTGGCAACGGCGCCAGAAAAGAGCTTGATGTCTACTACACAACTTGTTCTTGTAGACTCGTGTTGGGCCTCCAAGCGCAGAGTTTTGGAGGACAATAGCAAATTTCCCTCAAGTGGATGACCTAAGGTTTATCAATCCGTGGGAGGCGTAGGATGAAGACGGTCTCTCTCAAACAACCCTGCAATCAAATAATAAAAAGTCTCTTGTGTCCCCAACACACCAAATACAATGGTAATTTGTATAGGTGCACTAGTTCAGCGAAGAGATGGTGATATAAGAGTAGTAATGATAGTAGATATTGATTTTTGTAATAGGAACAATAAAAAACAGCAAGGTAGCAATTGATAAAACAGAGCACAAATGGTACTGCAATGCTTGAAAATTAGGCCTAGGGTCTGTACTTTCGCTAGTGCAATCTCTCAACAATGCTAATATAATTAGATCATATAACCATCCCTCAATGTGCGATGAAGAATCACTCCAAAGTTCCTATCTAGCGGAGAACATAAGAAGAAATTGTTTATAGGGTATGAAACCACCTCAAAGCTATTCTTTCTGATCAATCTATCCTAGAGTTCGTACTAAAATAACACCAAGCTATTCTTTCCGATCGATCTAACCAAGAGTTCGTACTAAAATAACACCATATGATACACATCAACCAACTCTAATGTCACCTAGATACTCCAATGTCACCACGAGTATTCGTGAGTTGATTACACGATATGCATCAAACAATTTTAGATTCATAATACTCAATCCAACACAAAGAACCTCAAAGAGTGCCCCGAGATTTCTAACGGAGAAACAAGGACAAAAACGTCCATCAACCCCTATGCATAGATTACCCCAATGTCACCTCGAGAATCCGCGATTTGAGTGCCAAGACATAGATCAAGTGCTCTCAAATCCATAAAAGTATTCAATCCGATAAAACAAAATCTCAAAAGGAAAACTCAATTCATCACAACAAGTTAGAGAGGGGAAACACAATATGATCCGACTATATTAACAAAGCCCGCGATACATCAAGATCATGCCATCTCAAGAACACGAGAGAGAGAGAGATTAAACACATAGCTACTGGTACAAACCCTCAGCCCCGAGGGTGGACTACTCCCTCGTCATCATGGTGGCCGCCGGGATGATGAAGATGGCCACCGGTGATGATTTCCCCCTCCGACAGGGTGCCAGAATGGGGTCTAGATTGGTTTTTCGTGGCTACAGAGGCTTGCGGCGGCGGAACTTCTGATCTAGGGTTACCCCGAGGGTTTTTGGAATATTTGGCAATTTATAGGGCGAAGAGGCGGTGCAGGAGGTCACCGAGGGGGGCACAACCCCCCTGGGCACGCCTGGGCTCCTGGGCGTGCCCAGGTGGGGCCTCCCCTCTGGTACTTTTTTTAGCCCATCCTGGGTCTTCTGGTCCAAAAAAATTCTCCAAAAATTTTTGTTGTGTTTGGGCTCCGTTTGATATTGATTTCCTGCGAAGTAAAAACAAGCAAAAAACAGCAACTGGCACTGGGCACTATGTCAATAGGTGATACGTCTCCAACGTATCTATAATTTTTGATTGTTCCATGCTATTATATTATCTGTTTTGGATGTTTTATATGCATTAATAAGCTATTTTATATTATTTTTGGGACTAACCTATTAACCTAGAGCCCAGTGCCAGTTCCTGTTTTTCCCTGTTTTTGAGTTTCGCAGAAAAGGAATACCAAACGGAGTCCAAACGGAATAAAACTTTTGCGATGATCTTTCTTGGACCAAAAGGAAACCAGAGGACTTGGAGTGCAAGTCAGGGAAGCCACGAGGCGGCCACAAGGACAGAGGGTGCGCCCAGGGGGGTAGGGCGCGCCCCCCATCCTTGTGGGCCCCTCGTGCACTTCCTGACCTAATTCTTTCGCCTATATAGACTCTTATATGCCAAAACCACGAAAGGCATCCATGAAAAGACTTTTCCATCGCCGCAACCTTCTGTACCTGTGAGATCCCATCTAGGGGCCTTTTCCGGCGTCCTGCCGGAGGGGGATTCGATCACGGAGGGCTTCTACATCAACACCATTGCCCTTCCGATGAAGCGTGAGTAGTTTACCTCAGACCTACAGGTCCATAGCTAGTAGCTAGATGGCTTCTTCTCTCTCTTTGATTCTCAATACCATGTTCTCCTCGATGTTCTTGGAGATCTATTCGATGTGATACTTTTTTTTGCGGTGTGTTTGCCAAGATCTGATGAATTGTGGATTTATGACCAGCTTATCTATGAATATTATTTGAATCTTCTCTGAATTCTTTTATGCATGATTTGATATCTTCGCAATTCTCTTCAAACTATCGATTTGGTTTGGCCAACTAGATTGGTTTTTCTTGCAATGGGAGAAGTGCTTAGCTTTGGGTTCAATCTTGTGGTGTCCTTTCCTAGTGACAGTAGGGGCAGCAAGGCACGTATTGTATTGTTGCCATCGAGGATAAAAAGATGGGGTTTTCATCATATTGCTTGAGTTAATTCCTCTACATCATGTCATCTTTCTTAATGTGTTACTCTGTTCTTCATGAACTTAATACTCTAGATGCAGGCAGGAGTCGGTCGATGTGTGGAGTAATAGTAGTAGATGCAGAATCGTTTCGGTCTACTTGACATGGACTGATGCCTATATTCATGATCATTGCCTTAGATATCATCATAACTTTGCGCTTTTCAATCAATTGCTCGGCAGTAATTTGTTCACCCACCGTATTATTTTCTATCTTGAGAGAAGCCTCTAGTGAAACCTATGGCCCCCGGGTCTATTTTCCATCATATTACTTTCCGATTTACTATTTTGCAATCTTTAATTTTCAGATCTATAAACCAAAAAACCCAAAAATATTTACTTTATCTTTTGTTTAGTTTTACCTATCTCTATCAGATCTCACTTTTGCAAATAACCGTGAAGGGATTGACAACCCCTTTATCGCGTTAAGGAAGGAAACATTAGATTTTAATTTCCGTTAAGGAAGGTCATGGAACACTTTCCAAGAAAGAAAATTATATTGCCTTATGAATCTATTATGAGAGCCACTTATGGATTGCATACCAAAGATGACAATACTTAGATCTATTCTTGTTTTTATGCCTAGCTAAGGGCGTTAAACAATAGCGCTTGTTGGGAGGCAACCCAATTTTATTTTTGTTTTTGCTTTTTAGGTTCTGTTTTGCAATAAATAATTCATCTAGCCTCTGGTTAGATGTGGTTTTATGTTTTAATTAGTGTTTGTGCAAAGTAAGACCTATGGGATAGCTTACGGTGATAGTTGATTTGATCTTGCTGAAAACAGAAAATTTTGCGCCCAGGAAAATAATTTCTATAATTCACAGAAGAGTGATTTTGAGTTGATTTTATTTGCAGAAGATTAATAAACAAATTTCTTAGGTCATCCTAATTTTTCAGAATTTTTATGATTACAGAAGTATTCGAGATTTCCAGATTGCTACAGACTGTTCTGTTTTTGACAGATTCTGTTTTCTATGTGTTGTTTGCTTATTTTGATGAATCTATGGGTAATATCGGGGGGTATGAACCATGGAAAAGTTGGAATACAGTAGATATTACACCAATATAAATAAATAATGAGTTCACAATAGTATCAAGAGTGGTGATTTATTTTCTTATACTAACGGAGCTTATGAGATTTTCTGTTGAGTTTTGTGTTGTGAAGTTTTCAAGTTTTGGGTAAGGATTTGATGGACTATGGAATAAAGAGTGGCAAGAGCCTAAGCTTGGGGATGTACAAGGCACCCCAAGGTAATATTCAAGGACAACCAAGAGCCTAAGCTTGGGGATGCCCCGGAAGTCATCCCCTCTTTCGTCTTCATCTATCGGTAACTTTACTTGATGCTATATTTTTATTCACCACATGATATGTGTTTTGCTTGGAGCGTCTTGTATGATTTGAGTCTTTGCTTTTTAGTTTTCCACAATCATCCTTGCTGTACACACCTTTTGAGAGAGACACACATGAATCGTGATTTATTAGAATACTCTTTGTGCTTCACTTATATCTTTTGAGCTAGGCAATTTTGCTCTAGTGCTTCACTTATATCTTTTTAGGGCACGGCGGTGGCTTTATTTTATAGAAATTGATGAACTCTCATGCTTCACTTATATTATTTTGAGAGTCTTTAAAACAGCATGGTAATTTGCTTTGGTTATAAATTTAGTCCTAATATGATAGGCATCCAAGAGGAATATAATAAAAACTTTCATATAAAGTGCATTGAATACTATGAGAAGTTTGATTCCTTCTGATTGTTTTGAGATATGAAGATGGTGATATTAGAGTCATGCTAGTGAGTAGTTGTGAATTTGAGAAATACTTGTGTTAAGGTTTGTGAGTCCCGTAGCATGCACGTATGGTGAACCGTTATGTAACGAAGTCGGAGCATGAGATATTTTTTGATTGTCATCCTTTCTGTGGAGGTCGGGATCGCACGATGGTTAACTCCTACCAACCCTTCCCCTAGGAGCATGCGTCTAGTACTTTGTTTCAATGACTAATAGATTTTTGAAATAAGTATGTGAGTTCTTTATGACTAATGTTGAGTCCATGGATTATACGCACTCTCACCCTTCCACCTTTGTTAGCCTCTCTAGTGCCGCGCAATTTTCGCCGGTACCATAAACCCACCATATACCTTCCTCAAAACAGCCACCATACCTACCTATTATGGCATTTCCATAGCCATTCCGAGATATATTGCCATGCAACTTTCCACCGTTCCGTTTATTATGACACGCATCATCATTGTCATATTGCTTTGCATGATCATGTAGTTGACATCGTATTTGTGGCAAAGCCACCGTTCATAATTCTTTCATACATGTCACTCTTGATTCATTGCACATCCCGGTACACCGCCGGAGGCATTCTTATAGAGTCATATTTTGTTCTAGTATCGAGTTGTAATTTTTGAGTTGTAAGTAAATAGAAGTATGATGATTTTCATTATTAGAGCATTGTCCCATGTGAGGAAAAAAAGAAAAAAGAAAAAAAGAAAGAAAGAAAGAAAGAAAAGAAAAAGAAGAAAGAAAAGAAAAAAAAGAAGAAAGAAAAAGAAAGAAAGAAAAAAATGAGAGAAAAAGAGAGAAGGGGCAATGTTACTATCCTTTTTCCATACTTGTGCTTCAAAGTAGCACCATGATCTTCATGATAGAGAGTCTCCTATGTTGTCACTTCCACATACTAGTGGGAATTTTTCATTATAGAACTTGGCTTGTATATTCCAACGATGGGCTTCCTCAAATTGCCCTAGGTCTTCATGAGCAAGCAAGTTGGATGCACACCCACTTAGTTTTCTTTTGAGGTTTCATAAACTTATAGCTCTAGTGCATCCGTTGCATGGCAATCCCTACTCACTCACATTGATATCTATTGATGGGCATCTCCATAGCCCGTTGATACGCCTAGTTGATGTGAGACTATCTCCCTCTTTTTGTCTTCTCCACAACCACCTTCGATTCCACCTATAGTGCTATGTCCATGGCTCACGCTCATGTATTGCGTGAAAATTGAAAAAGTTTGAGAATACTAAAGTATGAAACAATTGCTTGGCTAAAACCGGGGTTGTGCATGATTTGAGTATTTTGTGTGATGAAGATGGAGCACAGCCAGACTATATGATTTTGTAGGGATAAGCTTTCTTTGGCCATGTTTTTTGAGAAGACATAATTATCTTGTTAGTATGCTTGAAGTATTATTGTTTTTATGTCAATATTAAACTTTTGTTTTGAATCATACGGATCTGAACATTCATGCCACAATAAAGAAATTACATGGATAAATATTTTAGGTAGCATTCCACATCAAAAATTCTGTTTTTACCATTTACCTACTCGAGGACGAGCAGGAATTAAGCTTGGGGATGCTTGATACGTCTCCAACATATCTATAATTTTTTATTGTTCCATGCTATTATATTATCGGTTTTGGATGTTTTATATGCATTAATATGCTATTTTATATTATTTTTGGGACTAACCTATTAACCTAGAGCCCAGTGCCAGTTCCTGTTTTTTCTCAGTTTTTGAGTTTCGCAAAAAAGGAATACCAAACGGAGTCCAAACGGAATAAAACTTTCGCGATGATCTTTCTTGGACCAAAAGGAAACCAGAGGACTTGGAGTGCAAGTCAGGAAAGCCACGAGGCGGCCAAAAGGACGGAGGGCGCGCCCAGGGGGGTAGGGCGTGCCCCCCACCCTTGTGGGCCCCTCGTGCACTTCCTGACCTAATTCTTTCGCCTATATATACTCTTATATGCCCAAACCACCAGAGGCATCCACGAAAAGACTTTTCCACCACCTCAACCTTCTGTAGCCTCGAGATCCCATCTAGGGGCCTTTTCCGGCGTCCTGCAGGAGGGGGATTCGATCACGGAGGGCTTCTACATCAACAACATTGCCCTTCCGATGAAGCATGAGTAGTTTACCTCAGACCTACAGGTCCATAGCTAGTAGCTAGATGGCTTCTTCTCTCTCTTTGATTCTCAATACCACGTTCTCCTCGATGTTCTTGGAGATCTATTCGATGTAATACTTTTTTTGCGGTGTGTTTGCTGAGATCCGATGAATTGTGGATTTATTATCAGCTTATCTATGAATATTATTTGAATCTTCTCTGAATTCTTTTATGCATGATTGGTTTTTCTTCAAACTATCGATTTGGTTTGGCCAACTAGATTGGTTTTTCTTGCAATGGGAGAAGTGCTTAGCTTTGGGTTCAATCTTGTGGTGTCCTTTCCTAGTGACAGTAGGGGCAGCAAGGCACGTATTGTATTGTTGCCATCGAGGATAAAAAGATGGGGTTTTCATCATATTGCTTGAGTTAATTCCTCTACATCATGTCATCTTTCTTAATGTGTTACTCTGTTCTTCATGAACTTAATACTCTAGATGCAGGCAGGAGTCGGTCGATGTGTGGAGTAATAGTAGTAGATGCAGAATCATTTCGGTCTACTTGACACGGACTGATGCTTATATTCATGATCATTGCCTTAGATATCGTCATAACTTTGCGCTTTTCTATCAATTGCTTGGCAGTAATTTGTTCACCCACCGTATTATTTTCTATCTTGAGAGAAGCCTCTAGTGAAACCTATGGCCCCCGGGTCTATTTTCCATCATATTACTTTCCGACCTACTATTTGGCAATCTTTTATTTTCAGATCTATAAACCAAAAAACCCAAAAATATTTACTTTATCTTTTGTTTAGTTTTACCTATCTCTATCAGATCTCACTTTTGCAAATAACCATGAAGGGATTGACAACCCCTTTATCGCGTTGGGTGCAAGTTTGGTGTTTGTTTGTGCAGGTATTCGGTGACTTGCGTGTTGTCTCCTACTGGATTGATACCTTGGTTCTCAAAACTGAGGGAAATACTTACCCTACTTTGCTGCATCACCCTTTCCTCTTCAAGGGAAAAACCAACGCAAGCTCAAGAAGTAGCAATAGGTTAGTCCCAAAAAATGATATAAAGTTGCTATAAAATGATTGTAAAACATCCAAGAATGATAATATAACAACGTGAATACTTCATAAATTATAGATACGTTGGAGATGTATCAGCGCACGTCGGGGGACGTGGTGTCGTGGGTTGGAAGGGTGTTGTGGGAATCGCGTGTGGCAGTGGTAGAAACATGATGGTCACCATAGTTCAGCTTCTGTGGACAAGTTGTCAAGTCTACTCACACATGCATTGCATACCGATCACTGCAAGGAGTAGTAGAGAAAACTAGGCGGATAAATAGTTCATTATATTCAAGCGAACCTACGCTACTACACTTGTTCCAAAGACATGCACGCCAGCGAAATAGTTCATCTATCAATATATACAGAGAGGATTTTGTTTACAAATAAGAGAGGAAATAGTCATCCATCTATAATGCCCTGCTGCTGCAGCTTCTTCTTCTTCTTCTTCTTCTCATTTTCTGTGGGAGACGACTTTGCTACAAGCTCTTTCGACCTTGCAGCTATCTCGAAACTCACACGGGCATCGAGGGCAGCATATTTTATCCGCTCGTAGGTAAAGGGATAATTCTCCCATCCAGACAACCTTAATGCCAGTGTCTCATCACCCTTCTCAAGGTTTGTTCCGAGCACAGAATTTGCTACGTCGAATAGGGATGGTGTTGGTTTATCACAATCGTCTACATGAATTTTGGTTTGTAGGTCAACAATGTTTTTCAAATGAAGGTTGTACGGTGCCAGCTTTTGTTTGTCCCCTTCGATGGCTGCCCCACAGGAGTATATTTGTCCTCCCGAGACATGAAATCGTGGAGCTCACCTAGTATGGAGGCGTGTGTATGATGTGATAAACCAAAACTTCATCTTCGAGGCACAGCCAAAGGATGGCGACACGTTGGATCTTCACAGTGGCATGCTCCGTGTACTCTGCATCGAGACCGATGATATTTATCTCCACCTTTACGAGGGAGTTGGATACATTGCTGATCCACTCTGGAACAACCCTTGGGTGGTTGGTGACGGTGGCAGCTATGCTCAATGAGCCTTCGCTGAAGACATGTTTGACGCTACAACTATGCACAGGGATCTCTTTCGCCATTTGGAACCGCTAGAGTATTAGGATTTGGTGGCTAGTCTAACTGAAAGAAGATGATTATTTAAAGGGACTTTCTAATTACTCCAGGAGAATGAAGGAGAGGTGAAGAAGCCGAGGAAAATCGGTTCGTGATGGATAAGTAAATGGGAGAAGTGGCATGCAGGCATTTGATTAGATGGCTAGGTAGACCAACCTGCAAAATGAAAAGGCTATGCAGGTAGCATACAGAGGAGTCAGACGTGTTCGTGTAGGTGCCCATCCTTCTGTCGCTACATGTGCCACTGGCTAGTTGAGGTCACTCTTTCAAATCACCGTGGCAAAACATTTTATGATTCCTTTTTATTTCTGCACCCCTCCTGACAGGTGGGACCTACGCAAAACCCACTTGGGTGGACGAACAAATATACAAACATATCCATCTCTTTGCACAAAAAATATGTCGTAGCTGGTTCGGATGGATGTTGGCGTGTGCATGTGAGACACAAACTTTTCTGGTTAAGGAATATGCGGTTATACTAAAAAAAGCCCTTCTTCGCGCTTCCGCATGCATGAGAATTTGGTTCTGCTCGCAATATGGATGCTACCTGGAGGATGAAGTGAACCCAGAGCCATGCTAGCACGACCTCTTTCCGCTATACAGTACTAGTACTCCGTATGTTACTACTAGTAGTAGTACAACTATAGTACACTTGTTGGTCAACATATTATTCATCCGGTCCTCACAATGAAGTGACAAGACCCTGTGCCCGAGGTGACACTAGTCCAGGTGGCGTGTTCGGGTTACCAAAGTCAGGCTCAACTTGTGCACTGTGCAGTCACTATCACTGTCGTTGTATAGCATGCCTCGCCTCCCTCTCCCCTAGCGCTACTCCATCTCCATCTCCATATCGCCGGAGATCCTATGGTCACTCTTCATCATCTCACTGTGCCCCCGCGTACCCTCGCCTCGCTCGCCTCCCCCGATACCACTATTCCCTTGCTAGCCGCTCCAGCACCGAGAGCCTTCTCCCCCGAAAATCAAGCCCCAAAAAAACCCCACCTTCCAAACTCCACCATGGCCGAACCCAAACCGCGTAGCATCCATATGAGCCACGACTGGAGCGATCTCCCTAGTGACATTCTCGACCTCTGTTGTTCTCATATGCATATGTTGAGCGCCATGCAGCTGGCTGCATGCTCAAGGGACATGCACGCGGCCATCGTTGAAGCGAGGCCTGAGCTTTTCAAGACACCTTGCTTGCTGCTACCTACTCTTGCGAGATGCGCTCACCATGATACGGAGGCGTACATCATGCCCCTCGACTTCAATCCGACCTCCATCAGCCAAAACTTCTTTGCAAGTATGTACTAGGTCACCGTACATCATGCCCCTCGACTTCAATCCAATCACCATCCCCTGAAACTTCTTGGCAGGTATTGATGAGGACATGACTACCTTGGATATGACCAAAAATATTGCATACATGTATATTTGTGAGGTGATTTCTAATGCAAACTATGCAATAATTTATTTGTGTCATCCACGACAAAAATACTTCACAAACTTTTGTGCCATGTCTAATTGCAGGTGTATGGGACATTTGTACAATTCACATATGAAGATAAGGGAAAAAATGAAGTTTAGGTGCTGTTCAAAAAGTCCTCTCACGTCACTTTTGGGCCAAGAGAAGATAGAGTCCAAGTCTCTCACGTTCTGGATTCAGATTCGGACTGCACAGATATACCTGACTCAAAACGCCAAGAACTATTTCATACGAACTCCGAATTGGGTGATTCTTTTTTTGTTGGAAAGTAGATTTCATGCTCTTTCTAACCCAATTGGTTTCACCTTCAAATTCATCCGGAGCGTTGAGTTGTTGTCGAAACAATCTGATGCTGTAGCAGAATCCGAGTCAAACTACAAGTCCAAAGGTGTTGCATCACCTCCACTTGGGCCCATTGGCCTTGTACGACCTAGGGTTAGTTTTAGGCTGCCTTGGGATGTCCTCCCACCTCCTTGGCCACCACCCCTTGCTCCTATATAAGTAGATCCATCTAGTAGCTTTTTGCTTGGGATTTGTTTAGTTAAAAGTTAGCCATTGCAACTTCGTGTACTTCGTTTGTGTCCAACGACCAGACCAAGACCGCTTTCGGATCCCCACCTTTATCAATACTTCATCTATATTCGCAATATTCAGATTGCATTATCATATTCTTGCTTGTTCCTCGATTGCATGCAGGAATAGACCTTCGTGGTCAGGCTGATCGTGCTTTCAGCATCGTCAGTAACCTCGGGAGATTGGTTTAGCGATTGCTAAGGCGCAACGTCGTGCACGTTTGTAGTCGGATCGTCAAAGTCGACTCCACCAAATCGATAGCTATCATCTCATCGAAAGATCGGGACACCCCCGCCTCTATCAAGTATGTACTGGGTCGGCATGAGCTCCCACTGGATGGCTTCCGTCAGAGAAGACTGGAACAAGTTGGTTCTTGTGAACTTCCACAACTCCCATGAGATTATCCTTCCTACGTTCGATTATGTAGGGTTTTACCGTCGCGGTCCTAGTCATCTAAATTACCACGCGAGTTGGACGGATCTTGTTTTGCAGAAGATTGTAATCTGCCAAGTACCCACACGATATGCGGATTATGCATACTTCAAGCTAATTGCCTTGTTGACCACAGACTCGCCTATCTTTCCGCCGGTGCCTTCTTTAGGTGGAGAAAACTCACCTCGCAGTGGATCGTCAAAGCTGATACACACTTTTGTGATGCTATTGAACACAATGGCATCATCTACCCGATCGACAAAGCAGATGGCACGACGTATTGCTGGGATGGCGCGTGTAAGTTGTTTTCGTCTGATTTTAATGATAATGCCATAACACTGTTTGAAATTTTGTGACGATTGGCATATTCCTGTTTGAGCAGAATTTGAGTAGTACTATGGCAATGTATTAGAGACACCATAAATCAGCTATATTTGTAATGAGTTAAATCATGTGATTGTGACCATGTCATTATATCCAATTTGTACCCTTGAATAATCAAACGGTTAGGAAGATATGGATATTCTCCTAACTTTATAGTAATCTATATACTACTAAATATGACTGTGTATCAATAGCCATGTTAGTTTCCTCATTTTCATGATGTAGAAACATGCATCACACTGTTGGTTTCATCTAACCATACATTAGGGAAGTAAATGTGCATATGGAGAACTCTATATTTGGAAGTAGCGAAATCCTGTAATGCTTACCATGTGTACATACCTATATTCGCCCTTCAGCAATCAATGGCTAGATTAATATCCTCACAAGAATTTTGCCCACAGAACATGAGTATATAACAATGCATGGTGTGTTAGTTTCCTTGAAGAATTTATTTGTGAGGACAGAACATGATTACATAACATGCATGGCATGGTAGTTTCCTGTGAAGAATCGATTGCGAGATAACATGAGTATAACCATGCATGGCACTTCTATATTTTTTTAACCCAGTATACATTTCCTTGTATTTTCCTCTCAGTTCCAACAGGGACAGATCAATGATGTTTCTTCCATTATCCTACTCATACTCTGAACAAGGCCAATCTTACATTAACAATGCATGTCCTTTTTGATACGATGCATTGTCCCTCCAGTTACTACCCTTTGTAATCACACCACCTTTGCTAGAAATAGGGAAGCACAACTGATTCCTCGCTCGATCAGATGATGGCAAAAGACTGATGATCATTCGCACACATGAGCCAACAAAGTTATATTGCAAAAACCCCTCCGTGTACAAGCACCGTGAAATACGTGAGTATCCGGAGAGTAGTTGTTACATCTATGAGCAGGATACCAGCTTGTTGGGGCCTTCAGGATTTTTGAGTTGGAGGCAGGTAAACAGCCTTGGTTCACACTCTCTGTTTCTCGGACTCAATTATCCGATAAACCAGGAGATCACCATTGGCAAGGACCTTGATGGCAGAGAGGCTGTGTTTGCTAGGGAAAACTGTGTCTACACGGTGAGCCCTAGGACTTCGGGAATACATGCCCCTCATTGTCAACGATACAGCCTGCAGCCAAAAGAAGGTGAGAATGACAAAGGCATCTGGATTAACTTTGATCCTTGTATGTCTCAACTCCGACGGGCAGTGATGTGGTTCAAGCCTTCAAGTTGATATGTAATTGGGCTGTTGTGTCGAAAGGGTGGAGTCTTGGTGTCTCTGAATCACTGGTGGCTGAAGTGGGGCTGCAAATTATAATGGTGTTGGACCATCCCTCTTAGAATGACTTGTTGTCTTTGCTGCTTGTTCTGGATGGGTAATTCTCTCTTTTGTTATGGAGACTCCTTGTCATTTGGTCATCCTCGTCTATGTCACTCTTACTATGTAATAGTTGCCTCTCTTTAGAATGTCATTCTCGTCTGGATCACGAGAGTCTGAGCGCTGCAGATGGGTGCATTTTGGTGGTGTAGCAAGACTTCTAATGAACTATCATGTCTTGCTGTTTATGTCAGTAGTAGTCACTAGTCAGTGTTTGAATGCTGTATATATCATTGTTTCAAACTATTTATTGTCTCGAACTGCTGGTGGGCTAAATGAGGGCATAACCATTCTCAAGTGTTTAGTGTATATATCCTTTTTTCAAGTTATAATTCGAGCTCAGTGTCTTTTCGATGATGTACACTTGTTTGGGCCAATGTGAGGTGTCGTTGAATATGGGCCGAGTAGTAACGCAATGCCAAACAGGCCAATTATGAACTCTCAGACCGGGCGCTCAAAAAAAGAAAGAAAAAGGACTCTTAGGCCGACATGTGGGTGCCACCGGTGTTTTCGTGTGCTTGCGCGCCGAGAGCGTATTGGCGCGTGTTCGAAATTCATGCTACCTTTTCATCCCCAATCTCCCGCCCCTCCCCCACCTCTGGAATCTCGATTCCTATTCTAGTTCCCCCAAATCCCCCTGCTATACTCCCTGTACTCAAGCGCACTATCATGTCGCAGGTCAACACGGATCTCCGAGCCGGAGATCCCGAGGCCCGTCCTGCCTTTAGGCGCTGCATGCTGTCGCTCAACAGTGGCATGGCGGCGCTTGACGACTAGTTTGCTGGCAAAGTGCTGAAGGTAACCATCAATGGCGACCGGCCTCTCCTCTCATTGAACGACCTTGTCAAAGCTCTTGGTATTGCACACGGCATCCAAATAAGTGATTTTCTCGTCGAAGTCTGTCCGCCACCGGCTGATTTCTTTGTCAGGTTCCGGACAACTTTCGACTGTAGTCGTGTGTTCGAATCTTCCCGACGTTTGTTCTACGATGGCGCGTTGGTGAGCTTTGATTGATGGCACCCAGGATGGGGCTCGGTGCCCTCTGAGCTTGAGTTTTTAACAAAGCTTACCTTCCACGACATGCCTCGACGTGCTTGGAATAGCGAGTCCATGAATGAGCTTATCAACGACCTAGGAGGTGAGCTCGTAAGTATGTTTGTTCCTCCAGATAGCTGGGATCTGATGGTTTTGGCATGGATGAAGAAGCCGTCAACCAAATTGATGGTGATTGGTGTTGAGATATCGGTGCATGAACCGGGGTTGTACTATTCGCCGCGGACCACGTTACGGATGTACTTGTATACAGTGTTCGTGCATGTCGAACAAGTGGTCAATCCATCAATCGAAGTCCTGCCGCCGCCGCTGGTGCCAGGGTCTGTCGACGACGTCCATTACATGAGTCAACCTTAGACTTACCCGATGTTGCTCGGAACGATGGATGGCATAGGGCCTAGTCCATTGCGCGGAGGAGGGCACTTCTTCTTTGGGAGAAGAAGCAGGGCTGGCTGCCTGGATATGCTCTAATTTGAGGTAACAACTGAATCTTCTCAGATACTAGTTAAATCTGAGCTATCTGTGTGAAGCACTGATGTGCCAGTACATTTTACTGTGACTTGTTCTATTTTTGTACCTGAAGTTTTTTTAGAAAGGGGTGTACGTCAACTTAACGTGCTAGCAGAACTTATTGTGTTGTCTGTCTGTTTTCTTTGCACACCATTCAAGATATTTCCCTGTCATTGATAAAGACGATGAATGGTTATGTACGAGTTTGTTGGTTTCAACATAGCCCTACCCGTAGCGATCCACTGCTTCCACCCTGATTGTGCCTCCTGCGTGAAATTTTTGTACGCAAGTTCAATGTGCTATGATGTTGTATATGATTGTGTCAACTATATAAGTTTTTACTGAGCATCAGCACTACATATGGCTGAAATATGTATTCACGAGCATCGACCGATGGGTCTCTCACTCTCTCTCTCACACACACAAGTGGGACCCGTTGAGTTATTTCTTCGCTCGTGACAACTTTTAATTAGGTTCCACTGTACTCTGACTTTTTTCTTAAGTTATAATTTGAGCTCACTGACTTCAAAAAGTTGTACACAAGCCTTGTTTGGGCCTTTTTAGGCGTCATTGAATGTGGGCTGAGTAGCTATGTAAAGTTGTACTGTACTACACATGCCTTTTTCGCTGAACATCAGCAATGCAACTGGGCCGACAGTTGTACACAAGATCCTAAAATAAGCGCAACCTAGCTTATGTTTCTTTTAATAAAATGCACAACTCAGTTCATTTTTTATATAATAAGATTGCCAAGCCCAACTTAAGTTTTTTTAATAATATTCATATCCCAATATTAATTTTTTATATGAAATGCTCAGTCCAGACCATCATTGTTTTTTCACCCATCCCAGAAAATGGGTCCATTTCTACTCAATATTAATAATAAATGGGTTGCATGTACGCAATATTATTTTTTCACTCAGCCTAGTAAATATGTGTATTCGAATAAATAATCAAATGCGCTGTAAATTATCATAAATAGTAAATTGGCTATTATTATTTTTATCCAGCCCAGGAAATAGATTATTTTTTGAGTCAAAGCCCAGGAAATAGATGTATTGGCAAACAAAATGAAGTGGCTGTAAAACCTAAATAAATGGGTTGCATTCCGCCACTGCATTCGGAACTGACTTTGTTGGCCCACTAGGATGAAGCCTGCACATGGTGTTATCCATTTAGTGAACAAAACGATTTATGGTCTACAACAAAAAGTCAACAAATTATTCTGACATCTGTAGCCGTTGGATTTCCAATGGCGATCCTGCTTCTTCAATCTCTGATCTAGTTGCTCTTGCTCCAGCCGCCAAAACCATCAATGGCTAGTGCGCCTCCATTTGCCTCCTGTGGCCGGCTGTGCTGCCGCGTAGGCCTCGCCGCCCCACCCTACTCCCAATGGTGGCCAAGTCATACATGTACTCACCCACACCTTTTGTTATTCTCCAGCGATGGCAGCCTCACCCCGCAGCCAAACCAGTCCCTCGTACTCCCCTCCACCAGGGACTCTGGTGCCCCTTCTTCCATGACTCCAGATCATTCCCATCTTAGGCCTCGCCGTCATCCACTGCCGTGGTTCGCTCAACGATGCATGGTCAACAACGAGAGACAACATGGAGTACGTGGAGAGGCTAACAGCTGGGAACCACCAGCTACATCTTCGCACGCAAGCTAGTACCTCCTTATTATGGGGGAATAAACGATTCCTCCCCCTGACAGGTTGGACCCACCAGCTACAATCTTCACACGCAAGGAAGTTCCTTCTTATTACGCGAAAAAAAAGTTTCCTCCCCATGACAGTTGGGACTCACGAGCTACATCTTCGCACGGAAGGAAGTGCCTCCTTATTACGCGCAAGAAAAATGATTCCTCCCCCTGCTAGCTCGAACCCACCTAATTTGGAGGCTGACTTGTGGGCCTACTAAGTTAACACGTACGCAGGGCTTTGTTAACCTAGTCAACAAATGATTTTAGCAGCAGTGACCGTTGGATTAACATCCAATGGCTGCATTGCTTCTTCAATCTCTGATCTTCTTGCTCCAGCCGCCGAAACAAGCGCCAGCGGGACCGCCTACTCGTGCCTCTCATGGCCGGCTGTGCTGCCACCGCTGGCCATGCTGTCGGTGTCAGAACCGGCGGATCTCGGGTATGGGTCCCCGAGCTATGGATCTTAGAACAATGGGGAACAAGGGACTAGGGACACGATGTTTACCCAGGTTCGGGCCCTCTCTAAGAGGTAAAACCCTACGTCCTGCTTGATTATATTGCTTGTGGGTATGAGGATTCTAGAGTCGATCTACCACGAGATCAGATGAACTAAACCCTAACTAGTAGGATGATGGTTGTTGTTCTATCCTCTACGGCCTAAACCCTCTGGTTTATATAGACACCAGGGGTGCTAGGGTTACACATGGTTGGTTACAAGGAAGGGAATAAATGTGTTGATTCTTCTTATCTTGACTTGGAGGACACACCAAGGCACCAGAAAGCATCCTGCCCGGATACAGGGTCTCCACTTATGTTCGGCCACCAAGCATTGGCAATATGGCCCAATAGTCCGGCCCCAAGAGTTAGGCCGGCAGGCCGAAGACCCCCTAATCCAGGACTCCCTCACATGCCATCCCTTTACTCACCCACACCTCCTATTATTCTCCGGCAATGGCAGCCTTACACCGCAGCCGAAGCAATCAACCCTCGTACTCCCCTCCGCATGGGCATGCATCCACTGCTGCGTCTTCCCTGACCCTGTGTCATTCCCTTCCTAGGCCTCGCCATCGTCCACCACCTTGGTGCTCTCGGCGCAGCGTGGTCTATGTGGTCAATGAATGACAGCCATCGGAAGATGACTCTACGCGGTGACGCTGACAGCTAGACCCACCAGCTACATCTTTGGACGCAAGGAAGTGCCTCCATATTAGGCAAGAAAAAATGATCCCTCCCCTGACAGCTGGGACCCACCAGCTATATCTTCACATGCAAGGAAGTGCCTCCTTATCCTCCCTGATATCTGGGACCCACCTGATCAAAGCATATGTATCATTGTCTGTCTGGTCGCGAACATGTACGTACATACTGGCCGATCGGTCTCTCTGCAACGATGAACCATGGCCGAGCAAGCAGCGGCACGTGTCATAGTAAAGCCCCCGATGTAGCAGTTCACGCAGTCTTGTCTAAACCGTGTACACGTACGTACAACCACAGGGCAAAAAATACGACCACGTACTTACATACGGGCGGGATCTCGAATGCGTACTCGCACATAAGTATGGCCAGGGCTCATGTACATGGAGAGGCAACGGACAGCGGCAATGGCGTCCTGTTCATCGGCAGCCAACCGGCTGGGTCGGAATGGAAAAACAACATCGTCTTCATCGGGAGGCAACGGAATACGTCCTGTTCATCGGGAGCCAACCGGCTTGGACAGAATAGCCAAAACGGGGCCTGGTGTACCGCAGAACAGAGGAAACAGCCTTCTGTTCGACCGCCTATGGTCGAAATGGGATCCTGTTCACCAGGAGGGGTCTGGCGTACCGCAAAACGGAGGAAACAGACTTTTGTTCGAGTGCCTATGATCGAAACGGGGTCCTGTTGAGCGGGAGGGTTGTGGCGTACCGCAAAACGGTGGAAACGGACTTTTGTTGGAGAGCCTACGGTCGAAACGGGGTCCTGTTCATCGGGAGGGGTGTGGCGTACCGTAAAATGGGACTCCATGGGCTACTGTTCGTCAATCGTCTACTGCCTCGCTCGAGCCTCCACGGGCTACTGTTCATCCACCGTCGACATCATCCAGCGTCCATCGGCTACTATTCATCCAGCCTCTACGGGGTACTGTTCATCCACCCCCAACCGGCTGGGGTGTGGCGGCCTCCTGGCGATCCTGTTCATCCACCAGCAACGACCTACTATCACGGGGTCCTGTTCATCCAACCCCCACCAGGAACTGTTCATCCACAGCCAACCAACCAGCTCGACTAGCACTTCTCGACTCATTCTACATACCGCGTGCATGGTAGCAATGGTCACTGTTCATCGAGAGGCAACCCAACACCGGCTGGCTAGCTATGTCTCGCACGAGGGCTCGATCAGCTTCAGTAAGCAGCAGCAGCTATCGATCGCTCGGCTTCAGTTAGCAGCAACAGTGAAGGAATCGCTCGGGTTCAGTCAGCAGCGAATAAATCGCTTGAGTTCAGTTAACAGCCAAGGGATCGATCGCTCGGGTTCAGTAACGTAGCTAGTGCGATCGGTCGGATTCATTTAGCCAACGCCTCGCACACACGCGTGTATTAGAGAGAAACGCGCAAACCACAGTGCATCGCTCGGCCCCGACCACCCACCGTAACCGGGAACTCCCCGATATTTTCCTCGCCCTCGCTTCTACCATGATTTTTTCCGTCATGGACGGCCGAAAGAATGTCATGCAGGTGCGTCCCTGGACCGCCCAGGACGAAAAGCCCATTTTCTGTCATGATTTTTTTGTCATAGAAGTAGGAGCCCACCACATCTATGATGATTCGTGTTTTTTTCACAATTATCGCCATAGAAGTGTCATAAGCATCACACATTTTTTTCATTCGGGCCATAATGTCACAGATGTGTCTTTTTTTGTAGTGTAAAGAGATGAAAAGGGATTTGAAAATGATTTGAATTTCATTTGAAATATTTCCAATCCAGAGACATTATGTAACTCAATGATTTTCATGACAGCGGATAAAATGACTTCTTCAAATTATGTGAAATATGAGTTGGAAGTTTAAAAGAATCAAATTGAAAGTCATTTGGAAGTATTTTGAAACCCACTTTCAATTTGGAGTTATTTGAATTTTCAAATTTCAAAACCTCTGGAAACATTCAAAATGAAGAAGTAATATGACACTTCAAAAATTCAGAGGCATTTAAAATATATTTGAATGAGGAAAAAAACAGAAAAAGATTTGAAAGTGGTTTGAAATTCAAATTCAAAACCATTTACGAGTTATTTGGCTTTTATTCAAATTATTTTTCCCCTAAAAATAAATAAATGGAAATAAGGGTACAATGATTCCCTTCAATGCAAAATTAGGAGAATATAAATTTGAAATCATTTTGGTATTTTAAAAAATGATTTTTATTGGGTTTTATTGCAACATCACTGTTTGACTTTTGTGATTTTTTGTGGATTTTGTTTGCCTATGAAATTATGTTCATGTTTTAGGAAATCTTTTTCTGAAATTTTTGATATATTATATGCCTATATAATATTTTTATTTTTTCTGTTTCTTTCTTTTTCTTTATGTTTGTATTTAAAAAAGAAACAGCGTCCAGCCCAAGCGCTCACTACCGGTCCACCTCACACTTTTGGCCCACAGCCCACCTCGCGCGCGAAAGAGCTACGCACCAGCCTCGCCCGAAAAAGGTTCGAGCCGATCGCCCGTCCTCCTTGACTATCGCCTCTCGCCGGCGCAATTCCTCGCCGGAGCAAGCCACGGCCACCGCGACCTCAAGCTCGCCCCGCTCCGTCCACTCGCCCCGAGCCCTCAACGCCACCACCATTCGCCTCGCCTCGCTCCGTTACACCAACTCGTGCACCCACCCGAGTCTAAAACCCGCCGGAGCCGCCACGTCTCCTCCGCGCAGTACTCGCCGCCAACCGCTCCCGTCGTCCCCAAGCTCGATGCCACCCACCCCTAGACTCGACTCCGTCCGCTGAGTCGCCCGGTGCCGTCGCCGTCGCCGGAGGATCATCGGAGCCGCCACACCGTCGACGCCCGAAGCTGCCGACCTCGTTGGAGCTTGCCTCGCCGCGGTGAGCCATCCTCCTCCATCTGATCAAGAACGTAGGTCCTAGATTAGATCTAGTAAAGGGTTAGGTTTTATTTATTAAATCGGATTTTAGTCCGGTTCAACTCGGTTTATTTTAAACCGAACAGTGCGGTTTTCTTTTAAATAGCTGTCACCCACCCTTTCCTTTAAGTCGTGGCCGTTCGCTCTCTGCCTTAGCGCACACACATGCCTTAGCCAATCAGAGTGTGCTGCGTGTCACCTTAGCCAACGCGTAGGACTTTTTTTTTTCCTGTTTTATTTAGTTTTACAGAAATAGTTCTGTTTTTAGAATTGCTATATCTTTTAGGTTTTTAATCGAAATTGAGTGATTCTTTTTGCATTGGATTAATAATTTATTATAGTTTCTATAGGTACCAAGTTTGGCCACGTTTGAAAATTTAATTTGAATTTGGATGAATTTGCTTCAAACACCTTTTTTTGAATAACTTGAGTTTAAAAATAGGTTTTGAGTTAATTCTTTTTGCTCCTGGTCACCTATGGTTTTGTCTAGTAGTAGCTTTGATTAGATAAATTTTAGGAAATTTTAAATTAGGGTTTTAGGCAAAACAGTATTGTTTTGACCTAGTTTTGTTTTATCTTTAAACTTTTACTTTTAATTGTTTTTAAATTATTTCGTTTTGTCACTTTTGACAAATTTAGTTTTGTTTCTGTTAATCAACAGAAGAATTTTTTTTTGTATAAAAACTTGTATTGGCCATAGTTAGAGTTTTATAAAAGCTAGTTATTTTTTTCTTTTTGCTACTAAAAGTTTATGAAAATTACTTTCTGTTAAATTAGTTGTTTTACATTTTCTTTTCTATTAATTTATTAGCTTACTGTTTTAATTGTTGTTGTCGGAACCCGAGCTCCGCGGACCCAAATAAGGTTCGAACTCTCGGGCGTGTGTGAAGGATCTTAGCTAGCAACGTCTTGCTGCTCGCGGCCTGGCTCCGTCGAGCTCGAGCGAGCAGGGAGAAGAAGTGGACACGGTGATTTACCCAGGTTCGAGCCACCTTGCGGTGTCAAACCCTACTCCTGCTTTGTGGTGGATTGCCTCGCGAGGAGGATGAGGATGAACTAGTACAAGTGTGAGCTGCCTCGGGCGAGCTCAATGGCGGAAGGATTTGATCCCTCTCCACGGTGGAGACTAGCCTATATTTATAGTGGCCTTGGTCCTCTTCCCTCATAGCTTAGGCGAGAAGGGATACCACAATGGCCAATTTGAAGGGGGACAGGAGTACACCCTATCCTGACTAGGTCTTCATGTGCAAAGCTTCTAGTCGTGACGCAGCAGTGGGCTCAGTGATGACCTCCGTCCTGCCGAGCCCGTGGTCTTGGTCTTGTTGCACTGGAATGGAAACCTTTGGGAGATTCCTCAGGAACCCGTGTTCGTCCTTGCCTCCTTAGAACCAAAGAGAAAACTGTCCTGAACTGCGCCCGCTGGTGCCCTGCTGGCCTTGGTCATCACGCTCACGTCACCGCGCGCCTCAAGAGGTGGGGTCCTTGCCTAGAGATAACCGCTCCTTGGGAGGCAGCCTTGGGGGTCGCTCCTCGGGAGGACTTGATGTCGTTCTCCTCGTGAGGCGGGGGGCCCTCCCGAGGGTCCTGCTCGTGAAGCCTTGAAGTTGGACCGTACTGGGCCCTGGGCGGAGCCACGCGCTGGGCCGCAGGCAGACGGGTCTGGGTACCCCCGGTCCCAGGACGCCGACAGTAGCCTCCGGGCCCACGGCACGCTCGGCCTGGCTTCGAGGCCAAGGCAAAGACGGGAGGGCGAAGCTACACGTGCCCTAACCGCCTGCGGGCCAGGCTTGATGCATGGCCCATGATGGGACGCGGACATCCCCACTTCCCAATGTTCCCTCGGCAACTGCCCAGGCTAACAAAAGCATGGCGCGCACCACAGGGCCATCATTGCTCTAAGGTGGAAGAACGCGGTTGGCCTTCCGTGATCACCTATAAGAGGGCGGAGAGGCAGAGCCCCCAACCCATCTTTGTCTCCTCGTCCATTCACCTCCAACCCTCGTCGCAGCAGCCATGGCGCCCGTAAGAAGGTTCACCGCCGCCGAGAAGGGCAACGCGCCACGGGAAGAGCCGGAGTTGCCGCCGCCCACGCGGGGGCACGGCCGCGCCCGCAAATCTGCCGCAACGCCTGCGGCGGCTCCTCAGGGGCGCGGGCGCACTCCACTGGCAGCCTGCACTGGCTCCGGCAGCCGTGGGAAGAGAACCCCATTCGCGGAAGTGGCCGCGGAAGTCATGGCGGTCGCGGCTGAGGGAAGCATGTGGTGGCCGCCTGGCCACCTCGACCGCGGGCTCACTCAGTCGACATGGCCCGCGAGTTCGTAGTGTGGATGGAGAGTTTGCCCCGCACTTGGATCCAGCTCGCGCGCTCCCTTGCGGAGGAGCTACCAGTGGGCGAACCCGTCGGGCGGTGGCTGCAGCCTGACGGCTGCTGCACCAGGTCCTCGTGGGCGGAGGTCGAGATCACCCCCTCGGTTACGCGTACCTGACTGGAGGGTGGCAGTTGTTTGCCTGCGCTCGCGACCTGAAGGGGAGGCACACCCTCCACTTCAATTACGATGGGGCGATGACGCTCTTCGTCAAGATCTTCGGGGAGAACGGTGGACGCCTGGGGTGCTTCCCGGAGAGCGACAGCAGCGGCGGCGACCACCTCTCCGACGACGATGGCCATCACGGTGGCGACGTCCTCGGCAGCGAACTTGCCCTTGGCGATGGCCGTGGCGCGTCCAGTAGCGACGACACCTCCTCCGGGGAGCGAGAGCGACGACGACTACGACGAGCCACCGCGCAGCCATGTCAAGGTGGAGGACGACTCCGAATAGGCGCCGGCACTGCCGGGGCCTCACGAGCGGCGGCCTCCGGGAGGAAGACTCTTTTGTTTCCTTTAATTTCCTGCATCAAACCATTAAGAGCCTCCTGGGGGCGCGTAAGGAACTGCGGCGCTTGCACCCTTATCCTAATGCTTTTATTTATGTTTCAAATCATGTTGGTGTCTCTTGTTTAAGCTCGAGCCCCTTTTTGTTTGTGATAGCTTAGTGCTCTGCATCGCTGGGACCAAGTCCCTAGGTAAGCTTCTACCGTCGCTGGTATGCCAGGTAGCAATGCCGTGTGCAAGGACAGGAGGTGAGCGACCCGAGGTCCGGTAAGAGCTCCTGAGGCGTGATGCTCAAGAGGTCCCCTTTGACGCGCAAGCGGCTTTCGAAAGAAAAAAGGGGTCCTTGCTCAGATGAGATAGCGAAGGTAATGCGGGTTGTTCTTAAGAGACTCGTGCTCAATGTGAAGAGAATGACTTAGCTTGTGGGGTAGCGCGAGGCGTTCGCGACACACGGGTAGTCTATGCAGCGCGAGGGTGCACTTCCTCGGTGCTCTGGTTCCCTGTACACCACTTTCCTGCAACGGGTCAACACAAGTCCCACTAGGGGTGCGTGAAAAGATTGGTGTCCTTTAAATTTCGAGCGATGCCTGCGCTGCTGGACTGCGCCCCTCTTCCCATACTCCCTCGCGAGGTTTTCCCCCTCACTTCCTTGCTTTCCAAGGTGCTCTACGTCCTTAGGACCCGGCCCTCGCGCGGAGCTCAGCCGTCACTGGTATGTCAGGTCGCGATGTCTGGGACAAGGCCAGGGGGTGAGGGCCCAAGAGCTCGTATGTGCTCCTGAGGCGCGATGCTCAAGAGCCCCCCTTTTAACCTGCAAGCAGCTTGCACGAAAAAGGGGTGGTTCGCCTCATGGGGGTTGCAAGGAAAGGGGCTTTGGCCATCAACACGCGGGGATGAAGCGATTTTACTTAGCCTTTTGCGGATCAAACCGTTGCCTGATCGAGGCGGTGAACCGAGGTGTCAGGGTGTCGTTAAGGGGTCGCTCGGGCGCCTGTCTCCTGAAGTTCCTGCGCATTTGACAGATCATGAAATACAGAGCGCGGCTCCCGCTTGCTAATCTGCTCATGATCGTTCCGTGAGAAGATGAAGGCACTAAGGACTTGGTGAGGTGACGTGCACGGGGCCGGCTCGCGGGCCAGAGCTCAGTCGCTTAGGTTTATCAGCGCTGCAAGGACGGACCCAAGCACAGGCGCCGTGCCGGTAGCCCCCTCTCATGGGACGTTCAGGAGGAGAGCTAGCAACGCGTGCAGCCCGCGGGGTGGCGACTCCAGAGGTGATGTGACATCAAGCACGGGGTTAACAGCCACAGTAACTCATTAAACCATAACTAGTTCGAGGTACATAAACGGAACGATGCGACTGCAGGGGCGGACCCTTACAACCTGAGGAAAATGCTGCCCATGGGGCACCCTCAATTGAACAAACCAAAATGTGACCTAGCAATGATGCTGCAGAGGCATCGAAGTAGTCGATGAAGCGCGTCGCGGAAGCCCGCTCCTCATGAGCCAGACGGCTCCGGAGGCTCGAGAGGCTCGCGAGGCCCAGGGGGCTCGCGAGGGTCTAGGGCCTCCTGAGATGCCAAAGCCGAGCGTCAGTCCTCGTGAGACGCCATTGCGCACTGCGCCAGGCGCTGGTACGAGGCGCCAATGTTCAGTAGGCCGAACGACATGCAGTCATAGTTGCAGGGGAAGCCCCCACTCCGGCCGACGCGGGATGGCCAAAGGATGTCCTGGGAGGCGGCCTGGTTGAGGCCCAGGATGTTGACGTAGACACGCAACCCGTCACCCGTGTTAGGGGCAGCGGCTGCACTTGTAGGTCGCGCAGGGCGGCGCTCGCCGCGCATGGCTTGCGCTTCCTGAAGTTCCTCGATCGCCCTGGTGATGAACTCTCGTGCTCCAGGCGCCTCGTGCCTTGTTCCTTGCTTGTGGGGGCGCGCGTCTAGGCACGCCTCCAAGTGGTGCCCGAGCACCTCCCTCGTCGCACTGGTTAGGTCAGAGGCTCTCCAGGCGGAAGCCCCCAAGCCTGTCCTGAGGGAGGCACCAAGCGCGCCTTCCTATGTGGAAGGAAGAGGCACCCCGAGAGCAGGTGTGGAGCCTGAGGCGTCGCCGGCGGATTTTTTGGCCTCCGGACGGCTCTTGGGGAGGAGCTACTTCTTCTTCGCAGGGGCGGCCTTAGGGGGCGCGATGTCACCTTCGCCATCTGAGTTCTCGGTCGCTGCTACCCGGTAGGCATGCTCATGGGAGCAGACCGCATCTTACTCATCACACACGATGGTGATGACGCCGCTGCACCCTGGCATCTTGAGGACGTTGTAGCCATGATGAGTAGCCGCCATGAACTTGGCGAGGACTGGGTATCCCAGGATGGCGTTGTACGGGAGACCGATGTGGGCCATGTCGAAGTCGATGAGCTTAGTGTGGTAGTTGTCGTGCTTGCCGAAGGTGATGGGGAGGCGCACCTGCCCCAGGGGTGGTGGTGGAGCTGTCGTTTACTCCGAAGAACGGCTTGGTGGGCTTGAGTTGGTCGTAAGGCACTTGAAGCGTTTCAAAGGTCTCGACAGAGAGCAAATTGAGGCCAGCGCCACCATCGATGAGGGTCTTGGTGACGGAGACGTTGTTGATGGTGGGCATGCACAGCATGGGGAGCGCGCCTGCAGTAGCCGAACACCTGAGGTGGTCCTTGGAGTCGAAGGTGATGGCGTAATGTGACCGCTTGAGGGGACACGCAGCTTCAATCCTCGGGAGGGCAGCATTCACCTCGCGAGAGAACTGCTTTAATATGCGGGTCGAGGCGGGTGCATGAGCTCCGCCAAGGATGCTGGCAATCGCGCGAGGCTCCTGGTAGTCCCCGGCCCCTTCATCTTGCTGCTTGTCGCCGTTTCTCCTAGGCGGCGGTGGAAGAGGCGGAAGGCGAGCGTTGCCCTGAGGACGGGCCTCAAGAGGCTGATCGCGCCAGGCACCGACTCGAGGCTGGTCACGCCAGCCGCCCTCACGAGGCTGATCGCGCCAGGCCTCACGAGGGTTGCGATTGCCCTAGCGGCCTCCGCTATGGCCCCCTCCATGGTCGAAGCCACGGTCGTTGCTGTCGGGGCAGCGACCCAGGCGCTTGTGCCATAGCACCCTAAGCTCTTGACAGTCGTCGGTGTTGTAGGTATGCATATTCTGGAAGACGCAGAATGGGCGAGCGTCCTTGGGGGGCTCATCGCGATCACGACCGCGCTTCATCTCGGGCTCTTCTGCCAGCACGGTGGGGCCCTTGCACTTTGCTTCCTTGGCCTTCTTATTGTCAGGGTCGACGTCGGGGTGCTTGAGGAGGGAGAGGCGACCTTCTTCGGCCTTGGCGCATTTGTCAGCCAGGTTGAAGAGCTCCAATGCTGAACATAGGTCATCATTGATGGCGAGCTCCTCGCTCATCCTGACGTCTGTGACGCCCTCTATGAATACGGAGATGATGGCCTCATCCGAAGCCTTCGGGATCTTGAGGCGAACTTGGGTGAAGCGCTGCATGTACTTGCGGAGCGTCTCACCCGGCTGCTGCTTCACGCGCCGCAGGTTGTTGACGGTGAGGGCATGGTCACGGGTCCCTTGGAAGTTGGCGATGAACCGCTCGCGGAGCTCATCTGACGAGGAGATTGACCCCTTCGGGAGGTGCATGAGACAGGAGCGTGCGCCGTCTTTAAGGGCCATGGGAAACCAGTTCGCCATGACCTTATCGTCGCCTTTGCCGCCTCGATGCTTAGCGAGTAGAGCTGGAGGAACTCCGTAGGGTCGGAGATGCCGTCGTAGCACGAGGGCAGATCTGGCTTGAACTTGACCGGCCAGACAACGCGGCGCAGCTCATGAGTGAAGGCACAGTAGCCCGCCGCGCTCACGGGCGTGGCTCGTGCGAGGGGGGCACTGTCCTGACGCCCATGCGCGACAGCCTCCAGAGCAGCCCGGTGTTGGTGTTGGCGCGGCGGCGCTGGGAGTGCACGCGCGTCGTACTGCGGCTGCTGCACGACCTGGCAGCTGGCCTCGTCCCGGGCCGGCGCCGGCGCTCCACGCGGTGGGTCACGCGGACGCGCGTCGCACCTTGGCTCGACGTCAGTGCTGCGAAGAGGTGGAGGTGGAGGCGCGCCATGAGCCACGTCGCCCGCAGGAGACGACGGGGGACGGAGTGAGTGGGAAGGCGTCGGGGCCTCTCCGGCAGCATTGACGAGCTCAGTGATGCGGCCCAGCCAGGCGTCGTAGCCTTCGTTGGCAGGACGAATCCAAATAAGGTTCAAACTCTAGGGCGTGTGCGAAGGATCTTGCCTAGCTACGGCTTGCTGCTCGCCGCCTCACGGCCTGGCTCCATCGAGCTCGAGCGAGCGGGGAGAAGAAGTGGACATGGTGATTTACCAAGGTTCGGGCCACCTTGCGGTGTAAAACCCTACTCCTGCTTTGTGGTGTATTGCCTCGCGAGGAGGATGAGGATGAACTAGTACAAGTGTGAGCTGCCTCGGGGGAGCTCAATGGCGGAAGGATTCGATCCCTCTCTACGGTGGAGACTAGCCTATATTTATAGTGGCCTTGGTCCACTTCCCTCATAGCTTAGGCAGGAAGGGATACCACAATGGCCAATTTGAAGGGGGACAGGAGTACACCCTATCCTGACTAAAGGTGGTCTTCCTGACTAAAGGTGGTCTTCACCTGCAAAGCTTCTGGTTGTGACGCAACGGTGGGCTCGGTGATGAACTCCGTCCTGCCGAGCCCGTGATCCTTGTCTTGTTGCCCTGGAATGGAAACCTTTGGGGGATTCCTCGGGAACCCACGTTCGTCCTCGCCTGCTTAGCACAAAAGAGGAAACTGTCCTGAACTGCGCCCGCTGGCGCCCTGCTGGCCTTGGTCGTCATGGCTCACGTCACCGCGTGCCTCGCAAGGTGGGGTGCTTGCCTAGAGATATCCGCTCCTCGGGAGGCAGCCTTGGGGGGGCGCTCCTCGGGAGGACTTGATGTCGTTCGCCTCGTGAGGCAGGGGGCCCTCGCGATGGTCCTGCTCGTGAGCCTTGAAGTTGGGCCATACTAGACCCTGGGCGGAGCCACACGCTGGGCCACTGGCAAACGGGTCTGGGTACCCCCGGTCCTAGGACGCCGACAGCTGTTAAGTTTTTACTTAGGGAAAAACTATATTAGATGTTTGTAGTAGAGTCTTAGACTTTCCTTAGTAGTTTTTCTTTTTAGTTTTATTTGAGATTTCTTTGAATTTCATTTGAGTTTTATTATTGAGGTTTCTTTGTTGTTCTAATTGTTATTTTGAGTGTTAGAATTGTTTGCTAGGATGTTTGTTTATATGAATGTTGTGTCTGTTTAATATAGATTTTCAACGGAGTGACGAATAGTTCTACCAAGTCTTTATTCTGAGAGCATTGTAATCTAGCACAGTGGTCATAGGAACTCTTCGGAAGACCATGTTTCGGTCGTCTTGTTCTCAAACATCATGAAGTGCGAGAACGTAAAAAGAGGGATTGAATCTTGTGGGTAAATTGCATAACACTCTGCAGAGTTAAAACCTAACCGACTAGCCATGTCCCCGGTTACAAACAATTTGAGCCTCTGGATTTGGATCTATCTCGGAACTCTCAACACTTGACTGATAATTAATTGTGGGTAACTTATGATTGTTCTGGGTTATGAGACATTGGTTGGCGGAACCATGTCATGGTAGATAACTCCATAGTGAAGGTTCCTGGACGATTCTTTGTTGTAGGGAAAATAAAATCAGCTTTTATGCAAAACAAAACTCAGACACAGAGCCACAAAGCCATATTGCATATAGAATAGTTTTATCATCTGTTTATCTTATTTGTGATCTTGCCGGTACATTCAATGTACTGACCTACATGGCTGCAACGTCTCATGTTGCAGATATCTCTTTGACGAGTAAGAGTTATGATACAGGTTTACGGTCTACACTCAACCGGCCGATGGCGTTGATGAGACTCCACACCCGTTTGATTGTTTCTGCTGAGATTTATGAGGTATATACCAGTTTTATGTTATTATTACGTGTGATTGCACTTTGATATATACATTGATGTACTGTGTGTGCCAGCATACTAATCCAGGGATGGCACAGAAACACAGAGGCTTGACTGTTTGAGGTCGGGTCGCTACAAAAGGCCAAGTGATTGGAATAGTACGGAGCGCTGTTGAGGGCATGTGGCTTTGTTTGGCGAACACCTGACAGTCCGGGCAACAATGTACTAGCATTGTAGCATCAGCCCCTGCTGTCGGCCAGTTGAAAGATCGAGAAGAGGGGTCTAGAGGGGGGTGATTAGACCCTTAACAATCAAAGGTGACAGTTTTTAGGATTCTTCGAATTAAGGCTGAGTTTAGCACATGTTAAAGGGCACCCAATACATTTCATACAAGCATGGCAAGAGTATAGGCAGCGGAAAGAGTAAAGCATGCAATTGCAAGAATGTAAAGAGGATGGGAAATGGAGTGTGCAAACGCAATGGAGACGCGGAGATTTTTGGTGTGGTTCCGATAGGTGGTGCTATCATACATCCATGTTGATGGAGACTTCAACCTACGAAGGGTAACAGTTGCGCGAGTCCACGGAGGGCTCCATCCATGAAGGGTCCATGAAGAAGCAACTTTGTCTATCCCACCCTGGCCATCACCCACGAAGGACTTGCCTCACTCGGGTAGATCTTCATGAAGTAGGCGATCTCCTTTCCCTTACAAACTTCTTGGTTCAACTCCACATCATGTTAGAGTCTCCCAAGCGACACCTAACCAATCTAGGAGACACCACTCTCCAAAAGGTAATAGACGGTGTGATGATGATGAACTCCTTGCTCTTGTGTTTTAAATGATAGTCTCTCCAACACTCAACTCTCTCTCTCAGATTTAGCTATGGTGGAAAAAGGATTTGAGTGGAAAGCAACTTGGGGAAGGCTAGAAATCAAGGTTCAAATGGTAGAAATGGAATCTCTTGATCTCAACACATGAGTAGGTGGTTCTCTCTCAAAAAAAATGAGTAGTGGAGGTGTAGGCACATTCTGATGGCTCTCTTACTAAGTAAGACGGGGTGGAGGGGTATATATAGCCTCCACATAAAATCCAACCATTACACACTTTTGACCCAACTCGCTGGCACTGATCAGAAATCTCGATGGCACCGACCTGTGAAAAAGATATGAACGTTAGGAATCTCGGTGGGACCGACAGAAACATCTCGGAGGGACCAATGTGCAATGGAAAAGGCAGGCCTCATTTCGATGGCACCGATTGCATCAACTCGGTAGGACCAAAGTGAAGCAATAAGGCAATAGAAAGGTTGGCAAGACATCTCGGTGTGACCAACTGCAAAACTCGGTGAGACCAAAATAATTGCAACAAGTTACAGAGAGTTGGGCAAGCATCCCGGTGGGACCGAGAACCATATCAGTTGTTCCAATTTGTTAGGGTTTGGCTATGGCAGTGTCCAGATGAACTCGGTGGCTCCGGAAAGGGAAGTTTCAGTGGGGCCGAGATGGAATATAGGGTTTTGGACGGATTTGGATAGAGAAAGTGGATGAGGGTTTTGGAGCAATATCACTAAGCACTTGAGAAAATAGATCATTATCAAAACCTCATCCCCTTTTAATAGTATTGGCTTTCCTATGGACTCAATGTGATCTTGGATCACTTAACCAAAAATGTAGAGTCTTGAGCTTTTGCCAATCCATGTCCTTACCATTTTGAAGGGAGTCCACATCCTCGTGTCCTTGCCAGGCTACTGTTGAACTTATCTGAAATATACTAGATAAAACTATTAGTCCAACAAAAGATATGTTGATATTAATTACCAAAACCACCAAGGGAGCACTTGTGCTTTCAATCTCCCCTTTTTTGGTAATTGATGACAACATACATCAAAGCTTCAAGAAAAGATATGATGACTATTATATTAAAGCTTTGGAGAAACATGTAACTTGCATAAGCTCCCCCTACATATGTGCAGTCATGTATATGATATAATTTGACAACATGTGAATGCACAACATGACAGAATGAGTAATGAGTTACATGTATCTTGGCTATATGCATGAGAGCAAAAAGAATGATGGAAGATGTACCTTAATGTTTATGACTCCCACTCGCAAACAATATGTGCAAGAAGCAAAAGATCATCACGCACATGAGTAAGATGCATATACTTACCTTGTGGTCCTTGAGCTAGTTCTTGAAGAAATAAGCTTGAGAAAACAAGGTTAGGTAACACAAGAAAACTTCAATTAAGAAAGAGACCTCAAGACCCACCAGAATACGAAGACTGGGATGACATGTAATTGATGAGTATCACAGAGTGAGTACTCCGTTAAGTATAGACATGTCCCCAAAGAATTAAAGATTTGGAATAAATTTCCAAGGATTTTTCTCCCTAAACATAAACTTCCTCTCCCCTGGATCTAGCATTGGATAATGGGAGTAGGTAGAGTGAGATAAAATCAGAGCAAAATAAACTCAGAGCAGAAATAGGCTCAAAGTAACATAATTAACATGTCTCTCCCTTCTTAGGGACATGGGAATTCTCTCCTCTTGTTATAGTGCATCTCTGTGTGAATGATAAGCTTGAGCTTTAATATGCATCTCTCTCTCCCCCTTTGACATCAATTTCCAAGAAGGGTAGGTTTCAAGGATATGAGTCAGGTGAGTGTGGTCCTGGAGAGGCAGAGCTAGGCAGAATGCAACCTTAGATGCAGATAGAGGGAAAGAATCATTGAGTGGAGCTGAAAAGTATAAACAGGAAATTTGGCAAAATGATCTCTCAGCAGTGAAATCGGTAGCGCCGAATTGTGTCGATCGGTGATCCCGAGATGATGAAGTCACTGATAGAGCATATCAGTGGAACTGAAATTACTCTATTTCGATGGAACCGATGAACTCTGTACACAGTTAATTTGTACTTTGGTCTGACCGAGAAGCTTCTAATTGGAGTGACCGAGTTCAACGCAGAAAGAAAATTTTGTTAACTCAGCTCACTTTCAAGAGAGTTCTCACAAAGATTTTCAAGGAATTTGAATAGTATTTGTAATGAATTTGATTTAGGGAAGGTGAAAAACAAAATATAGAAAATAGGAAAGAATCTAGATGAAGTTTTTTTCGATAAAAGAGAAACATTCTAGCAAAAGAAATGCAGCTAAGGAAAGAAAACACTAGAGAACTTCATCTAAAGGGGGTCGGTGACAAAGTCACATATGTTAGAGTACATTGAGTTAGGAGTCAAGTGAGATCACTTTATCATGGGTCATAGTCATCGTCAAGCTCAAAATGGGGTTGCCATTTTTCATTTAAGCATCTTAATGTATTCACATCTTGTTGAGTTTCATTGGCTCATGTCTTGGAGCAAAGCTTCTCTAAGATGGAAATACATACCTTGGGTTTGTTGTTGAACTTGATCATGTAGTTGAACTTGTGGTGGATGCCAATATGAATTGAGTTGAGAGCATCTCCTGTCTATTTGAAGCTCTTCTTCCTACATGGGTTAGACTTGCAAGGAATAACACTTATGTATCTGAATTGATAAGAGTGAAATTCATCATATGGAATTGTCAAAGGATATATTGGATGTGTTCATGCTTTCTTGATCTCAACAACCAAAGCATAGATACTTGGTGACGACAAGATTGCTCAAGATATGATTGATTTGCAATATTATGGATTGAGGCTCATCCAAGTACCTACAAGGGTTAGATACCATACAAGGGTGCAAATGTATCCAAGATAAATGATTATCATTATAAGAGAAATGTCAAGGATTACTCATATAAGCTCATGCCTTGCATGAATCCAAAGGGGTCTCTAGTTCAAATTTGAGGCATCAATGATGTTCAAGTCACTCCTCAATCGACAAAATATCTTTTCATCGAGAGGTTTGGTGAAGATATCCACCAATTGTTTGTCGGTATGAACATGCTTAAGATTAATGTCACCTTTAGCAACATGATCACAAATGACATGGTGATGAACTTCAATATGCTTAGTTCCATGGGATTGTGTGCAATCTAAATAGCACTCTCATTGTCACAAAGCAATGGAACATGTCTCAAATGTATCCCATAATCTTTGAGAGTTTGGGTCATCCAAAGTAATTGAGCACAACATGATCCCGCGGCAATGTATTCCCCTTCGGTGGTGGATAATGATACCGAATTTTGTTTCTTGGAGGACCAAGAGACAAGGGATCTACCAAGAAATTGACATGTACCCGAAGTGGATTTTCGATCAACCTTTTCACGGTCATAGCCCGAGTCAGAATAGCCAACAAGATCAAAAGATTACCTCCTAAGGTACCAAATGCGAAAATTTGGTGTATGAATCAAATATCTCACTATCCTTTTCACGGCCTTAAGATGACATTCTTTTGGAGCAGCTTGATACCGTGCACACATTCACACACTTAGCATAATGCCGGGACGGGAGGCACAAATATATAATAGGGAACCAATCATGGATCAGTAAATCTTTTGGTCAATCAGGTTGCCATACATAGTCAAGATGTCCACTAGTAGGCATGGGTGTTTTCATACCTTTGCTTTCTTGCATGTTGAACTTCTTGAATAGATCCTTGGTATACTTTGTTTGTGAGACAAAGGTACCTTCCTTAGTTTGCTTGATTTGCAATATAAGGAAAAAATTGAGTTCACTCATCATAGACATCTCAAACTTCTCAAACATCAACCTTCCAAACTTCTCACTGAAATGGGGGTTAGTAGAACCAAATATGATATCATCACACTACTGCAGGATGCTGCTAACGCGACACTACAATCAGAGACCCTTCGACGAAACTATGTGCGATGCATTAATCGCAAACGGTGATGTTCAAAAAAGTTGCAAAACGTTTGCGATGGCGGATACATCAAACACGGTTCATATTCTAATTCCGTGTACAATGCGTTACATACGATTAATCCATAAGAACTGTTTGCGATGAGACAGAACAACATAAATGGGTAGCTATATCATTGTGTGTGTGATACACGGCATATAGTTCGCTCAGATGAACTATTTGCTATTAGGGAATGCAATAGAAACGGTCAGCCAAATTAGGGTGTGTGCGATATACGGCATACGGTTCACTCGGACGAACTATTTTTGATTAGGAACACAACAGAAATGGTTCAGTTTAACAAGATGTGTGTGATACGCGGCATATAGTTCACATAGATGAACTGTTTGCTATGAGCCAAAAGAACACAAACGATTCGTGTAGACAAGATGTGTGTGATACGCGGCAAACAGCCCACTCAGATGAATTGTTTGCGATGAGAAAATATAACACAGATGGTTACTAGAGTTAATTCGTGCGCGATTCTGTGTGTAGTAAAAACTTTGAAAAATGCATACTAGTTGCCTGCGATGGCTAGGAGTATCGCACATGATGCGTGTGCGAGTACTCGTGTGCGATGATTAGTAAGTTACACATAAGTTTCCTTATGTTATCATGTGTGTGGTAACACGTGACACCGCATATGGTTGTCGGATTGTGTGCTCCACTTAGTCTTCCCGCGCTCCGGTGAAAGCTTCCCGCGCTCCAGCGAAGGCTTCCCGTGCTCCACAGGGGTCAATTGTAAAATCCCCAATCCCCTAGTCAGCTTCTAGCTATCAATAACCACAGCAATGGCCGCCGGCAGTGACTCGCTACTGATCCACATGCTAGCTAGTTACCCACACATACCGGCATACTCCCAACGGCCGACGACAGGACGGAATTGCGTGACGGGAATAGGCGCCGAAGATCATAGTTTAGGTTAATTAATTATACCTCTAGAGCCGGATGATTCCGCTCTGGAGGTATAATTAATTAACATAATCTAAGATCAAATAACTAAAGCTTCCCCAACGTGATCATGCGCCGGCCCCAACCGCTAGTAGAGCGTGCGTGGAGGGAGGTGACCCGAGCAAGCCTTGGCGCCTAAACGGCGAGCAGAGAGCGTAGAGGGACGTGACCCGAGGACGCCTAAACGGCGAGTAGAGCGCAGAGGGACACCAGAGCGGAGCGCATCACGGCCGCCTCAATGGCGAGCAAAACACGCGGACGGACGCGAGCAGAGCACGCCGCGGCCACCTCAACGATGAGCAGAGCGCACCGCGACCACCTCAACGGTGAGCAACCACACCTACATATTGCAATTCTGGTCAACCTTCTGGCACCCCGTGGGAGGCGCGATGGTGCATCCATCGGACACGATGGTGTTATATGGACCGTGTGTGATAGTGGGCAGATATGTACACATACATCCGAGAATGTGATTCCACGTACGCCATCAGGGAACCATTTCGGGCTTCCGATGAGTGTGCGATGCGTGGCATACGGTTGATCCATAAGAACTGTTTGCGATGAGCAAGAACAACAGAAACAGGTGACCATATGAAGTTGTGTTTCGGGCTTCGAGCCCAGAACCATCAATAAATTTTGCCCTTGTTTCTCGACACATTCCAGATTACAACACAATAAGTAATTGCAAATCTATTTACACCGATCAAACCTAAATGTGTTCACACTTAGCACCGGGCTATAAAAACTACCCACTCAAAAATTACTTCACAGTTCCTCTCCTCATCACCCACAAAACAGGTCTTTCCTGTCAAGTCGTTCCGCCATGACCGGTAGGAGGAGTTTTGGGTGGACAGAGGTCCCGCCGCTATGCGGCAGCCGCAGCAGAGATGTCCCGGCACGCCGCGGAGCCCTCGAACGAGCTCTCACCGACACGAGAGGGCTCTCACAAGCGCACTCGCCGCATAGGCGATCACGACGAGCTGGCGTTGCTGAAGTGCTTGGCCAGCAACGACGACATTCTTGTTGGCCTCATTAAGCAGCAGGAGCTGGTCGACGGCTTGATGAAGCTGCTCGATATCAGCGATGCCTCCTTTGAGAAGGCGACCGGCCTCGTTGAGCAACTCATGGGTGACAATGCGGAGCTCCTCAAGGCACTCACCGAGAAGGAGGAGGAGGCCACCGGCTGCAAGATGTTGTATGAGCAGAGCAGTGCCTCGGGGATGACGCTGAAAGCGGTCGTCGAGGAACTGATGGGTGACTTGAGTAAGCTCCGGATCGAGCGCGAGCAGGAGGTGGAGGAATCCGTGGCTGCTGTCAAGCAAAGTCATGAGGAATTGAAGAACGAGCCGGAGGATGTCATCGCCCGGCGATCCATCGAGGAGTGGAGACAGTAGTGACCCAGATCGTTGTCTACGATTTCCTTCTTCTCTTGCCCCTGTGTCTTCCGTTCTTTGTCGCATGTGGCATTTTAAATTATTCAGAATATGTAAGACAATTATTATCCACGCCATTGTAAATTTGTCGTCGTATTATCCGTTGCCATTTTATTTGTCGTCGTACTATCCGTTGCCCTATGTGGCATTTTAAATTGTCTGGAATACGAGTTGAAAACATGAACAAAGCAAATGCTAATGTTGAGCGCGGCCATGGGATCACAAGCAAACACCCTCCGTCCAGGTGCTTTAATTAACCGCGTGTTAAAGAGCGGCTCGGCCGCCATTAATGGAGAAGTTGTGAGCGAGGTGGGCGGCTGGTGGATGGAGGTCAAAGAGCTCACTTCCCGGTGAGCATGGGCAGCCTTGCTACTCGCACGTGTCCCGTCAAGCCTGTGAGGTGGACAGGATGCACGCGTCCCGTCGAGCCTACATGGCGGACTGCTCGCATGCGTCCCATCGAGCCTGCACGGCGGACTTCTCACGCTCGTCCCGTCTAATCAAACAGCTGCACGCACGCCACCGAGTATGGTTAAATTTTGGCACAAAATACCAAGATGACCAATGAACGAGGACGGAGGTAGTACTATCCCATAAGAAAAGAGGGATGCGTGGCCGCACTTAAATGGTTACGGGAACACACGTTTCATATAATACAACCGTTTGTGATATTAACGTGTCAGGTATTTGTTTTAAAAGGAATTCGTTGGCTATTAATGTGTGCGCCTTGTCTCAAACTGGACGATTTTTTACCACGGCATATATGTGCCATGTCATGAAACCATGCCAAGTTTCATGTTTTTTGCGTGAGTTTTCGATTTACTGGGATTTAAAAACCAGGATTCTCAATGTTTCGGGACGACGAGACATTTGTAATTCATTCCCATTCCTTCAATGAGACCTAAACATGCACCCAATGACATATGTACGATTTTCCACCCATTTTGCTTCACTGGATCATGTGCTTGTAGTTCAAATTTGAATTATGGACTACATTAAATGCCTAGAAAACTCAATTAATATATAAAATGGCCAAACGAACCCTGAACAGTTTCAAATTTTAGCATGACACTCCTGTTATTCTATGTTTTTTTTACTGGCGACTGTAGGGAAAACCCCCCACAGCATTCAACATTTATTCATGGAGCAAATATACAAAGTACATGGATTACAAGAGGTAATCAAAAAGGAAAAAAGGTAGCAAAACAAAGAAACTAGCCTACAGAACCTCATGGAGGTAGAAATGAAATCCATCTTAACAACTCCTCCTTATACCTATGCTTGATTCTGTGTTGCATGAGTGTGATATCATGGATGAAAGCACTCCTCCATCTATTAAAACTTTGTCTCTCATGTCTAAACACTCTTGCATTCCTGATTATCCAAATGTTCCAGCAAGCAACAAAAACCACCTCAGTAAAGAAAGGTTTTGCAAAGTCTTGCATAGCTTGCATCACAATAGAAGACATGTCATCCCCAGGGGGCCATGAGATTTGGAGATAATTCCATATTCTCACACTGAAATTACATTCAAAGAATAAGTGATTCCTGGTCTCACGTGTCAGCAAAGGACAAAACACACAATTAACCCCATCATCCAAGTGCCAGTGCCTTCTTTCAACCATATCTTTAGTGTTAAGCCTATCCATAATTAACATCTAGGCAAACACTTTTATTTTCATTGTGCAGGAAGATTTCCATATCCACAAAAGGAGAGGATTAAAAGACATGTTGGAATGCATGAAAGAATAGAACAACTTGGGCTTGAAATCATGGCACGTCTCCTGCCAGTACCAAATGTCATTTGCATCCACTTCCCTTCTGCAATTTGCCACCAGGTTCTGCACTGTCAGATACTCCTGGTATGCCAGTGCAGACAAAGGTAAGTAGAACATCTGGGTGATATCCTGAAATTGGAAAGCTTCAGAGACTGTAAGCCAGGGATCTTTCACATAGGAAAAGAGCCTTGGAAATCTAGTTTGCAAGGGGGCCACTGAGTCACCAATCTTCCATTTATCAGACCAGAACAAAGCTGAGTTCCCAGAATTGATTTGTACCCAAGTTGTGCTCCTAAAATGATCAAGCAGTTTACAAATATCTTTCCACCAAAAAGAACCACAGCTAACAGTCCCCTGAGGTATAGAAGAATGGTAATATGTATCCCAAATAAGAGAGACCCATGGCAGATCCATCCTATTTAAGAAATTATCCAAATTCTTAAGCAAAAGAGCCATGTTCTATACTCCCAAGTTTAAGATGCCCAATCCACCTTTATTTTTGGGCCTACAGATTAGGTCCCAAGCTGCTAAGGATGGTGAGGGCTCATCCCTATGCTTTCGCCATAAGCACTGCCTTTGTATTCTCTCCAATTGTTTTAAAATTCCAGCAGGAACCAGCAAGCTGCCTAGGTAGAAGATGGGCATGGAGGACAAAGCAGAATTCAAAAACTGAAGCCTTTCCCCCTGATTTAGAAAAGAAGAACTAGCTGACATTCTTCTCTCCATACAGTCAACAAGGGGCATAAAATCCACCATTTTGGGCCTGGTAGTACCAACAGGTAGACCAAGATATGTCAAGGGCATTTTGCCAACCTGACATCCAAAAGCAGCAGCCAAACCAATGGTGGTGTCCTCATCAACATTTATGGGCACCATTGAAGATTTATGATAGTTAACCACTAAACCAGTTGAAGTGGAAAACACCTGAAGCATGTCCTTGAGAGCCAGAAGCTGAGCTTTATCTGCTGGTAAGATGATAAGAGTATCATCAGCATATTGCACTATGGGATAATCTTGGTCATGACATGGTATAGGCAACTCTAAAATTCCCCTTCTGAACATATCATTTACTACTGATTGCAAGAGGTCAGCAGCAATAACAAAGAGTAAGGGTGAAACACAATCTCCTTGTCTAACACCCTTTTTACAGAGAAATTGCCTTCCAGGGACTCCATTTAAAAGGACTGAAGATGTTCCAGTGGAGAGCAACTGCTTAACCCAAGAAATCCATTTCTGATTAAATCCCTTGTACTTCAGGATCTGCAAGATAGCTTCATGTTCAATGGAGTCAAAGGCCTTTTCAAAATCCAATTTAAGAATAACAATAGGTCTCTTTGACTGATGGCATTGATGCAAATATTCAAGGGACCAGCCAATACAATCCTGGATGGTCCTACTTTTAATGAAACCATATTGATTCTTATGAATACACTTCATAATTATCTTTTGAAATCTATTGGCAACCATCTTGGACAGAAACTTGAGGCCCATCCCAGTCAAGGAAATTGGCCTATAATCCCCAACCCCTTCAGGAGCCAACTTCTTTGGGATGAGTGTGATATAGGAACCATTGATATTTTCCAAATTTGTAGTGCCATTATGAAAAGCTTCTGCCAAATCATAGAAATCTTGACAAATAATGTGCGAGCATTTTTTGAAGAATAACCCATTAAATCCATCTGGACCAGGGGCTTTATCAATGGGCATATGTTTGATAGTTTCATCCATTTCCTCTTTTGTAAATGGCTCTGTGAGGAAATCTAACCCATTAATTGGTTGAAGCAAAGCACTCAAGTCAAAGCCCATTACTATTCCAGCAGAAACTCCCATTCTATTCTTGAAATAGTTCCATATGATGCCCTCCATCTGAGAATGTTGTGAAACCACAGACCCATCTATATCTTTCAAGGAAGCAATGGAATTCCTTCTATGTCTCTTAGTGGCCATAGCATGGAAGAATTTGGTGTTCTCCCCACCAAGTTTAATATACCTGATTGTACACCTCTTCTTCCAATATACAAACTGAAGGTGTAAGAGTTTTTCCACATGTAATTTGACCACCTTCCTGAAGTTAAATTCAGGCCTATACAATGGCCTGATCTCTTCTAAGCCATCAAGACACAAAATTACCTCATTACACTTTGAGATCAACACTTTCAGTTTGGAGATATTCATCTGCCATTTCTTAAGAGCTCCTCTCAAGCACTTAAACTTATCTGCAATCTGGGCAGTGATATGAGATTTGTGAGAAGGTTTCTGCCATGATTGCTTAACACAATCCATAAACCCCTCAAGCTCAACCCAATAATTTTCAAACCTAAAGATTTTAGATTTAGGAATAGAGGTCTTGATTGTCACCACACAAGGTACATGATCAGAAGCAGTACTGGCCAGAGGCAAAACCTCAGTCATAGGATAGGAGGAGATCCAGTCAGCAGATGTAAAAAACCAATCCAGCTGCTCTAATAAGGGATTGTCCTACATATTAGACCATGTATAAGATCTCCCCTTAAGAGGAAGCTCCAGCAGACCTAGGTGAGCAATGATTTCATTGAAAATGAAAATATCATTCAAGTCACCCCTAGGCAGATTTCTATTTTCAAGAGATCTCATGAAATTAAAATCTCCAACCACAAGTCAGTTTTCACCCATTGGTATTTGCAAATTATATAACCAGCTGACAAAGTTATCCCTAGCTTCCCCTTGGCATGGACCATAAACAGAGATTAAAGACCAGTGCTCATTATTCTGCTTGGAAATGAACTGAATTACAACTGCAAATTGCTGAATCTCAATCATAGTGCCCCAAAAAATAGATGAATTCCACACAATCAGAATGCCTCCAGAAACACCCACAGAGTGAGAGAAAGCAAAACTATAAAATCTTTTAGGGCAGAAAGATCTAATTGACCTGAAATCAAAAGAAGCACATTTGGTCTCTTGAAAACAAGCAATGGCACACTGACTCTCATCCAGCTTCTGCCTAATAGCCCTTTGTCTAGCATCAGAATTTAGGCCCCTAACATTCCAACATAACACACTCCAGTTCTTACATGCATTACTCATTAAAACAAATATGAGCAGAGAAAATAGTCTGATGACACTTAATGCCACCAAGAACAGCAAGATCACATGTCCAGCATGGTACATTTAAATTATCATAGGGAACATCAAAAGATAAATGCCCTGTCCACTGAAGAACAAAAGAAGACTCCTGCCACCCCCATCTAGCCAGCTGATAACTAAACATTTGCACCATTGTTTGTGGGAGTAGAAGGATCAGCCATAAGCTTCTCCACAGTGATCAGATCATCAGCAATGCCAAGCTCATGGCCAATCTGTTGTAGCTTGCTAATAGGAGTGGGAGGTGGAAGATCATCAACTGGCTCCTCCTGCATGTTCTCAGAAACTGTAGCAGAAAAAGGCCTGGCCTTTGGCTTCCTCCTCTTGGACTGCATTGGTAACTCCTGGAAAGTTGGCTTAAAACCATCTCTCTGCAAAGATCCACGAGTACACCTTCTGACTGAAGTTTCAACAACAGGGGTTGGAGCTAAAGTCTTCCTTGGTCTTGTAACCTTTCTCTGTTCATTTGCAGAAATGACATGAGGTACCACAGGAGAGGAAAATTGCTCTGTCAGCTCAGCTGACTGTTGTGTCTCACAAACAGAAGCAGATTCACTGTGCAAAGCAGGGAAAAGAGCCCTCGCCACAGGCCTATGCTCCACTTCAGTACTGTCATAAGTCAGTCTTGGCACATCAAAGGCCAAGTCCCAGCTTCTTTTGTATAGCAAAGCAGACTGAAAAGGCAACACCTGCATGGGCTTAGAGATTTCATATATGATGTCAGAGTGTAGGATGGCCTCAAAATTCCTTCTGAATATCATCTCTGGGGGCAGCTCAGGCCCACAAAAAACTTTACTAGCAGAATCATTTGGGACGATCATCAGGGGAGCCTCTTCCACAGCATTATTGTCATCCACCAAGGGAACATTATCAAGAATTGGTGTAGAAGGCTGGTAAACCACTAGAGCCCAGTCATCAGGATTGTAAATTGGAACATTAGCAGGCTCCACAACTACTAGTTGCTCTTGTCCAACCTCAGGCATAGCTTGCTGCTCCACATCAAACACAAGCACAAAATTTGGCTGAATGTGTTGATCCACAGACACAAAAAGATCTTCAGAGAGGTCAAGCACCATAGAATCTTGCTCTACCTCCACATCATCCTGGACCACTTCATCTTCTCCCCAAACAGCATTGCCCCAGTTGTTGTCACCCATGTCAGGCTGTTCTGGAGGTGGTGGTGGAACATCATTCCAACCCAAAGCAGGATATGGAGGCAAAAAGAACTGTGGGAGTTCAGGAAAAGGCACACCAGGCAGGGGGTGTGGGTTTCCATTAATTGGCATCCAATCTTCATCTTGTGGCATTTGTTCAGCAAAGTTTGCACCAAGAATATAGATAGGAGCAGTCCATGACACTCTTGCTCCCCCCCAAGCAGCATAGTCACTGAAGACAACATCACGAGGAACCAGAGCGTCCTCAGGAAAAGATGCAAAAACAAGTGATTTGACCAGGTATGGGTCCTCACTGTTCCAATGATGAAATTTGCCAAAAGTGTTCACCGCAGCTCTAATATTGTCAGTGTTTCGAAGATCTAAAGGAATGCCCAGCAGCATAATCAGACCCTGACAAAAACCCTGAGCACCACGAAACCCCTCCCCCTCATCATGCTTCATAAAACGGACGAACCGATCATTTCCAAGGTGCTGGGGAGGAAGTTGGAGGAGGGAGAAGCGCACCGCAGGATCCCTAACTCGAAACAGGCCCACAGCATTGATCCAAGGCTGTACAGAACGAACCTGATAGCCATGAGCTTCCAGCCAATCAGCAACATCCTCGCGAGCAGCTCCAATCTCATTCGCAGCAGGCACTGGCATGACCTCAGCAAGCATGTAATCTTCATGGCGACGCACAATGGGGACGTGCGGAGTGACATAGGTGCGTGGCCATCTTGCATCTCCTCCATCGATGATGTGATGTCCAGCAGGGACATATTATAGAGGATCAAGAGGGAAGTTGGCCATGACAGGCGGTGATGAAGCTGGCTCGGGAGGTGGCGGCGGAGTCGCCGGAGGAGAGCCAGGAGGACTCCTGGGACCTAGATGGTTGGAATTGGGCGATGTGGACGGTGCAATCAAAACATGGGAGTCCAAGTTTGGTAGATATCCTGTCAGAGAGATATTCCCGGCCCCTGTAGCTTGAACCTCGGAAACTGGAACGACAGCGGGTTTCGGTTTCCAAACCAAACCCAAACGCTGAGCAAAATGGGTGCAATCCCGCCTTCTATGACCAACCCAAGAACACCCCAAGCACTTTAAAGTTGACGTGCACGCTGAAGAAAAATGCCCTTTCTTAAAACATGTCTGACACGTTACAATTTCATCAACCATATCATTAACCATTTGATCGAAAGAGGCTGCTGCTTCAGATGAGCTCGGCACTATTACTGCATTAGATGGGACGTTCATAGTTGGGCCCAAGAGAGGTTGATTTGAAGACCCAGAATTCCCGCCCGAACAAGCCGGCGCACTATTCGAGGCAATACCCCCCAAGGCGGTACGTTGTTGGATCACCGACGGGCTCACCGTGCCAAAGACAATCGGCGGCGAGGTTACCGTCCAATTAAGATCAACAGGCTGAGGCGGGTGAATGACCACGCGTTCCCTGTCAGAGACCTCGTAACCAGCGCTCTCAGTGGCAGCAGTGCACTCAGTGGAAGCGTGAAATCTATACCCTTTGCACGCATCATAATTTTGAAACGTAACAAAAGATAATTTCTTCTAAACAGTGGCTCCAGACTTAATGGCTGACTTAGCAGGAGGTTTATGCATTGCAAGGAGACCCAAGGCTGCCCTACGCTTGGAAGGGCTGACCAAAATCCATTCAGCATCACACTCTTTCTTCCAAATTTTAAACTCACGATACCAATTCGGTCCCCCATTACCCCACAAATGAAAGTAACATTTGAATTGAGGGCAGGAGTAAGATCTAGTATCAACAATGTAGAAACCAACATCCTTGCATGAAACATTAAAGCTAAATACCTTATCGGCAATGTATGAAACCCAGAGATCAATGGGCGAACCTCCCAACGCAGATTCAAGAGCTGCGGCCACAGATTCCTCAGTGAGCCTGAAATCATGCCTGTTGAATGAGACGACCAAGGTGAAGGCACCTCTGTCTTCCATAGGATGAACGGTGAGGCCAGAAGCCCTGTAGATCTCATCTGCAAAAACCCTACCCTTGGAGAAATCCAAATCAAGGGTAGATCCAGGAGGGGATGCCATCACAGAAGACATGAGTAGAGAGATCTTGAGACACCAAACAGGATGAGTGGATCAAATCTCCAAGTTACTGGTGGGAAGTGGAGATCGTCGGCAGCCTAGGGTTTAGGGGTGGGTGGGTGGGTGGGAGCGCCATCGCGCAGAGTCCTTATTCCTGTTATTCTATGTTGCTTGTAGAAAACAAAATACAAGGCGAGAAGAAGCAGCGATTATCATTTCGCCCACAAGAGGGGCATGTTTCCCTACTGGAACCACGAGGGTTGCGAGAAGCTTTGGTTTGTAAGAGGCGTGTAATATAGATTGGCCCAAATTGGACAATTTTTTTACCACGACATATATGTGCCACGTCGTGACACCACGCGAAGTTTCATGATTTTCTGGTGAGTTTTGGATTTATGGAGATTTAAAAACCGAGATTTGCAATGTTTGAGGCCGAGCCAGGATGCTAAGACGGTTGAATTCATTCCCATTCCTTCCATGGGATCTAAACATGCACCCCAAGGACACATGTACGATTTTTCTAGCCATTTGGGTGCACTGGAGCATGTATTTGTAGTTCGGATTTGAATTATGGACATTAAATGCCTAGAAAACTCAGTTAATGAATAAAAAAGGTCAAACGAACCCTGAATAATTTCAAAGTTCAGCGCGAATCTGTCGTTGTTCCATGTTGCGTGTAGAAGAAAATACAAGGCTAGAAGAGGGAGCGATTATCATTTCGCCCACAAGGGGACACGTTTCCCTATCGAAACCACGAGTGTTCTTGCGAGAGGCTTCGGTTTGTAAGAGGTTTGTAATAAAGCTTGGCCCAAATTGGACAATGTTTTTGCCACGACATATATGTGACATGACGTGACACCATGCCAACTTTCATGATTTTCTGGTGAGTTTTGTATTTACGGGGATTTAAAAACCGAGATTCCAAATGTTTGAGGACGAGCCAGGACATCGATACGGTTGTAATTCATTCCCATTCCTTGCATGGGACCTAAACATGCACCCAAGGACACATGTATGATTTTTTTAGCCATTTTGGTGAACTGGAGCATGTACCTGTAGTTCAGATTTGAATTATGGATATTAAATGCCTAGGAAACTCAATTAATGTATAAAAAGGCCAAACAAACCCCGAATTTTTTTAAATTTCAGCACAGATATCCTGTCGTTCCATGTTGCCTGTAGAAAAAAATACAACGAAAAAAGAGGCTGTGATTATCAGAACCATGAGGCTTCTTGGAGAAGCTCCAGTTTGTAAGAGGCTTGTATTAAAACTTGCCCCAAAATGGACAAATTTTTCCGTGACATATATGTGCCATGTCGTGACACCATGCCAAGTTTCATGATTTTCGAGTGAGTTTTGGATTTACGGGGATTTAAAAACCGAGATTCTCAATGTCCGAGGCCGAGCCAGACGCCGAGACAGTTGTAATTCATTCTCATTCTTTGCATGGGACCTAAACATGCATCCAAGGACACATGTATGATTTTTGTAGCCATTTTGGTGCACTAATATGAATTATACACGTTAAATTAATGCTTATAAAACTTAATTATAATGTATAAAAAGGCCAAACGAACCCTGAATATTTAAAGCAGTTCTGGTCAACCGTCTGTCACCCGTGGGTAAGCACTATGCGCATGCATCATGCTAGCTCACGCTTCCTTCTCTACTAAGTTTTCCATATTAATGTTGTTATATATCCAAACACGCTACCGTTTCCCGCCACTCCTCCCATCTGTTTCCCGCCTCTTCTCCCATCGGTTTCCCACTGCCAGTGTCAGTGCTCATAGAAGGCTAGGCGGCGACACACCGGCCATGTAAATATTGCACACAGTTTCTAAAAGCACAAACGTGTGTGATAGTAGGGAGTAGGTCCCATAGGGTGACCAGCGTGAAACACCTTAAAGGCTAGGAGGCAATTCTTATCAGCAAGGGGCGGCTTCCCATCCGCTAACCTTGTCGAATAGAACGCAGAAGTTAAGCGTGCTCGGGCTGGAGTAGTCTAAGGATGGATGACCTAATGGGAAGTTGCATATCTCAAGCTTCATTTAAACGCCATGATACGGTCATTATAGACACTTATCATCTAAATATCTCTATCATGACCTGTGATGACGATTATATAAACCTTGGGATCCTTGTTTTGCTAATTTGTAGAATATGTTTTTTATTGGTAATTTTACTGATGTAGTTGGTACCCCATCGAACTTGTGCTTTCGGACTTTGAACAAATCATACACTAGACCCATACATTTTTTCGGGCCGCATGCAGGGTATAGGGGGCCGGGTGTTCTGATCGAGCATGTCTCCCTTGTGCAGTTTATAGATGCCGCACATATCTGTGGGCTCCCCGAGGTCATATATATATATATATATATATATATATATATTCATCCTTGATCGATAATGAGGGGGGCCCACACAATATATCCGTTTGACCCAACATACGGGAAGGGTTTGACCATGATAGTTTCCTATTGCTATGTGTGCCATGTTAGACCAAATAAAGTTTGAGCGCATGCGTTGGACTACACCCCCCCCCCCCCCCCCCCCGCCTCGAAGTTGGGGAACCGACATCGTACATATTGAACCTGGCTTGGGGTCGGGTATGGTGCTCGGTTTGTAATGTAGTCGGTGCCCCATCGAAGTTGTGTATTGGGGATTTGAACACATCACACACCACCCATACATATTTTCGGGCCGCATGCAGTGTATAGGGGGTCTTCTGATCGACCACGTCTCCCATGTGCGGTGTTTTGCGACAACACGCATATCTGTTGTATCCCCGGGTGTATATATATCATCCCATTGACCGATAACGAGGGGTATGTGTTGGCCATGAAAGGATTCCTCCTAGTTCGTGTTAGGGCCGGTCACCTCACATGTCGTTGAACCAAAGTTCGAGCTCATGCGTTGTCAGGATTCCCTCCCACACGCTCGGATTGGTGGGTTCGACCGACACCATACCCTGCGTATCTCGTCCTTAATTACCAGGCTTTCATGGTTGTTGTCTGTATTGAGAGGCAGGCGCCACATCTAAATTGTACATTATTCAATATTGAAAACACATCACCCCTTCCAACGTACATCATTTTGGGCCCCATTGTCAGGACCTCGATCCTAAGTCACACCGATCTAGCATGTAACACATCATATCACTTTGCGGCCTCATGCACGGTATTCCCACGGCTGCAGCCTTACCTTGGCCAGGACCGTTTGGGCCTTTTGGCTCACGTATATGATTGTGTCGCTAGCATCCATATGACAGAGAACCCGGGCCAACATGACTAGTCATAAACCCAAGGTGGCACAAACTTACAGGGACAGGCATACATGACCCAGCAATGCACGTGTCGGTCAATAGCGAGTGTAACCGGGCTGTAGCAAGCTATCAGGACTCCGGTAAACACTGCGTGACATTTCCCCGTAGGGACAGACATAGGAGCAAAGAAGTACACATGCCGGTCAATCCATGTGCTCTGGATGGAAGCACTAGGAGGCATTTCCCCATAAGGAAGGCTACCAAGGATAAACAACTAGGTGTCGGATCCCACACATCCAAAGCATTTCAATAACATACACACAATATGCTCCATATGTGTAGATACAACATGGCATCACAACATAACTCTACGACTCAAAGTAATTATTTGAAAGGCACCAAAGAGCCATACATAGCATGATATTACAAACAGGGGTCACATGACCCAACATACAGAGTCACACAAGCAACAAGCACATGCAGAAGCTAAACCTGTCTGAGTATAGACAGCTGAAACGAAAGAAGGCTAGGAAGCTTGTCTATCTAAAAGACCCTCCATAGGAACCAGACCTCTGTCTGGGATTCCCAAGCTAATTGTCGAAGCCCACGAAGAACTACTAGTGAGACTGAAGTCTCTCTGCAAAACATAAATTAAGCAAACATGAGTACAAATGTACTCAGCAAGACTTACATCCGAACTAGATACATATGCATCCGTATCAACAAGTGGGTTATGGAGTGTAACTGCAGTAAGCCAGCTTTGACTCAGTGGCTATCCTATACTACGACCATTAGTCTTTCTTTGAGGTGGCGCACACGAGTCCACATATTCACCATATCAATACACCACTATGGATCCATTCCCGTCTCCCTACGAGAAGGCCATCCATAGCACTCACGCTTATCTTGCGCATTTTAGAGTATCCACTTCTAGTTATCTATGAACCATATAAGTTTTCCAAGTAGTCCATATCCGTGGACGCGGCTATTCAAATAAATCATGTTAACCCTGTAGGGGTATACTTCTTCACACACGCTCTCACCACTTATCGCCGTTTACACAACATGTACTCGGCAACCTTCAAGCGGAAGCCCAGCGAGGGTGTCAGCCACGACCTGACTAACCACACAAGTCTCTAGTCCAGGTTTATCGCCTATTTGAGTTCCATCCGCAAGAAAGTCCGGCTGAGGTGTCCACTACGGCCCCAAACGATATGTACAGGGTTCCCAAGTCCACCATCCGGTTGACACTTGGTACACCGGGCCATGGTGCCTAGTCTATCCCAAGCCCACCTGTACCGGGTGCCACTTGGTAGACTACTAACACAACCTACAAACACCAGAAACTAATTGCAACTCCTGGACAGAGATCAAGGCGATTAATAAGTCGAGAGGGGCACTTAAGCATTCCAATGCGTGGTAGTAACTATCTTGGATCACAAACACGGAACTCAGTTCCTGAGGACGGTCCCAATGAGATAACCCACCATGTACTCCTACATGGCCTCTCATCGCTACCTTTACCAAATAGTGTTCACACACTTAGCTATCAACAGTAGGACATGTTCAACACCATACCAATCCATCCTGGATAAATCAGACCTGACACAACTCTAAGCATAGCATGTAACAAGCAAGCATGAATGAGCAGGCGCATCATGGCTCAAACAACTCCTACTCATACTAGTGGGTTTCAACTATTTACTGTGGCAAAGGCAGGTCATGAAGAGGAATGGGTTTAACTACCGCAACATGTAACAGTTGAATCGTTGTTGTCCTAATGCACTAAAAGAGAGCAGGAGCGAGAGAGTGGGATTGTATCGGATTGATCAAGGGGGGTTTGCTTGCCTGGCACTTCTGAAGATAATACTGTTCTTTATCGGTGTCAACGATCACAACATCGGAATCGTCTGCTACCGAGAGGGGACAAACACCGACAAACAAGAAAGAACACAATCAATGCAATGCAACATTATGATGCATGATCATGACATAGCAATAGGCTGTGATTTGGGCTAGTGCAGATAGTAACAATTTAAATGAAGTTGACGTGAACACAAGGGTTCAAATTCAAACTCCATATAAGGCATTTCAAATGCCATTCATTTGATTGTCCAATTCAGCAACTATAAGTTGTTCCAACATGCATGAAAATGCCATAAACAGATACTTTGGATTTTCTGATAATTTTTCATATATAAATTATTTCAATCTGAGCTATGGTTGAATTTCTATGAATTTTAGAAGTTTTAAACAATTTCTGGAATTTCTTGGTTATTTAAATTAAACTAAATCCACAAAATGTATTATTGCGTCAGCACTACGTCACTGTGATGTCAGCAGTCAACGGAGCCGGTCCAGGTCAAACCTTACCTGTGGGGCCCGCATGTAAGTGTAACAGGACAGGAGCGGAGGCTGACCAGTGGGGACAGGTCAACGCTGACTGGGCTGGTCAAACCTGACAGTCAGGGCCCACTGGATTAAATCTAATCTTAACCAAAAATAAACCTGTGGTTAATTAACGTGGTGGGGTTAACTATTAGTGTCATTGGGTGTTAACTAACTACGTCATTAACCCTAAACTAATTTGGCCACGTCATAATCACCGACGTTTAGCCACCGGTGACCGAAACCGCAGCGGAGGTCTTCAGAAATCGTCGTCCGGCGATGGTTCGACGTGCGGCTAGGCTTGTTCGACTCTTGGGAGTGCGTCGCATCTAGTGGTGCCACTGGTTGGAGCTACGATGGCTGGGAACTACGTCGGTGTCGAGGTTTGGCGTCGGCAGAGCCACGGGCTATGTCGGAAACGGCGCTACAGCTCACGGAGGAGCTCTCCGAGGAGCTCATCGGGCTACTGGTGAGGCAAGGAGAACAATGACGCGCGCGGGAGTGGCTGGTTCGGGCTCTTGCCACGGCGGCGCCATGGCCAGCGGCGCGGAGCTCTCGGCTCCGGTGGCTAGGCTGGCTAGAGGAAGGGGTTAACCATGGGGAGAGGGGGAAATGCTCAGGAGCTCACAGCGGTGCCGTAGGGATGGCCAGCGTGCTCGGGGAAGCTCGGACGGCGGCAAATCAACGTTGGAGATCCGCGGCGGCCGACGATGAAGAATAGGTCAGGGACGACGCGTCGGGGCTCTTCCGATCATGTGAGGCGATGGAGAGGACAAGGGCGGCACGGTGGAGCTCGGGGGCGTGTCGGAGAGGCGAGGGTGTAGCGGTGGACGCGGCGGTTCATGCCGGCAGGCTCACGGCGCTTCGGCCATGGCAAGAAGAAGGTGAGGGAGAGGCAACGGAGAGAGCAAAGAGGCAGGGGAGTGGGCGAGGGGGTACTGGCCATCTCCCAGGTGCGAGAGGACGGTGTAGGGAGGTCAGGCAGGCAGGGAGGAGGTGAAGGCCTCCGGCGCGCTGGCGTCGACACGCCTCTGCCTACTGGCAAAGGTTGAAGATGACCTCTTCACCCCTCATGGGGGCTGGGCCAACTGTGCCAGGCCAGATGGGCTGGGCCAGGTAAGCTTCTCTCTCTCGCTGCCTTTTATTTCTGTTTTCTAATTTTATTCCTCTGTTTTGAATTAGTAAAAATACTAATTCATCTCCAAAATTCCTGAAATAAATTGTGGGCACATTTTGAATTATTAATAATAGCCCTCAATTGTTTTAAGAATTAACAAAGCATTTAAAATATTTATAGTCATTAAATGCTCCAAGTCAAATACAATATGATTTAACTCAAAAATCTAGAATGGCTTAGAAAAATGTGCACCATTTTTGGCAGAGGTTTTCACCCATTTCAAAAATGATGAAATTTTGTGAAGTCATTTTGGGTTCATTGAAAATATTTTTAGTTGATCCTAGTTTTTTTTCAGAGGGGTGCTAGGGTTTGATCAATCCCCATTTCAAGTTTCAAAAATTTAGACATGATGCATGGATGCTTATGCAACTATCTCCAACCAAAATCTAGGGTCGTGACACCCATGCAGACGGTGCTGGTTTTGTGGTCCCTCTCGTGCGAACTTTTATGATGGTTCAATCTATTGGCCCAAGCGGTTTATATATATACTCTATCCATTTTTTATCAACAACAACAGTTATCGTTTGACCAAGCGATAGATTCACGGGTCCGACATATGGTAGGTCATAGTGACATGCATGTATGACCAAAGTATCATTACGTGCACCCGCCCCGCTGACACGAAGTGGGAGGTGGGTCAAGCACCCTAGCTAGGTAGCTATGACATTATGACATTATAGATATATCCAAGGGTGCTTTCGGGTTTGCGAGGTAGGTGACACCAGAGTTGTGCATTGTGTATTTAAAGTTTTAAACATCACACCTTATATTCCTACATATATTTGGCCACTTCCAGGTGGTTCTTGACTTCTGGCCCCTCTCATCGACCTTCGACGACGCGCCCAACCATGAGCCCGTGCGGTCGAAGTTGTGCATTGGAATTTTGAACATCACAGACCACCCTTTTCACTCATATATATTTGAGCCACATGTTGGTGTGGCTGTCTTCTGACCCTCTCTGACATTTTTTTTGCTGCAAAGACTCGGATGACGCTCAACGGACACGGGTGTACTGGCTTAACCATGTGTGATGCAAGTGCGCTGTGAAATCACCACAACTGCACAAGCGCGATCAAGGGTGTAGGTAGTGATTAACTGTGTGCGATGCTAGTGGGCTGTGAAATCACCACAACTGCACAAGCGCGAGCTGGGGTGGAGGTAGTGGTTTAACCGTGTGTGATGCAAGTGCGCTGTGAATCACCACGACTGCGCAAGCGCGAGCAAAGGTGGAGGTACTGGCTTAACCGTGTGCGATGCTAGTGCACTGTAAAATCACCACCTGCGCAATCTAAAGGCGGATAGTTTATTTAGATTGAATTCCACGTAAAATCTAAAAACAAACTACCCGCCTTGAGCGTTGCAAAAATTGGCGGTTCCGCCGCTTTTCCTTATTATCATACACACATATTCTTATTGGACCGTGTGCGATCTTGGGTACTCCCGCCCCGCATCAATTCCTTTACACAAATTTTAGTAGCCGCGGTAGTAATTCAACCGTCACCCCCACTCCTCCAGCATCGACCTTATAGTAAAATTGCAGTAGCCGAGGCATTTGAACCGTTGCCCTTCCTCATCCTCCACCATCTCCACCCACCATTACTAAAAATTTCAGTAGCCATGGCGTATCCTCAAACACCACCCCCCTCCACAGTCCCCCCACCCACCCCTCCTCCCCCCCTCAAACCCTAGCTCGCGGTCGCCGCCGGCACCGCCACCGCCAACCCCTGCCGGTCTGCCCATTCCTTCTAGCTTAGATAATAAAGTTCAGGTTACCCAGCAATTCCCATACCGTCTCCCCACTCCCCTGAGTTTTTAGATGAGGCCTGCGGTGTCCCTCCCTGCCAGATCCACATCCCCTACTCCAGAATGTCGCAGCCTAAGCCCGACCACGTATCCCGGGGAGCACGACGAGTGTTCGGCCAAGAACAGGTTTATCATGGCCTCTCTGGCGGACGTTGGAGAGGTGGCCGCCGTTCGCCATGACCTTTCGATCCTGGAGCAACACCTCGCAATGAAAGCCGGCGAAGATGTTGACTAAGTTGCCACACTGAAGGCTTCACATCAGAGTGGGCTAGCGTATTACTGTATCTCGGGAAAGCTGGCTACGACATCAAGCTCGTCGACAGCGACGGCTTCACGCGGGCCATGTCACAGGTTAAGTGGTCCATCCCCAACCCCTCTGGTTCAACCGCCATCGATCTATTTGACGGCCCTGCCGCTAATCTCCTCCACCATGCGATCAAGGATTTGCGATCCTTGTATGCCATCGATCCCATTTTGTCATTTCTGAAGGACATGTTCTACGGCGGAGGCTTGGGATCCTCAATTGCCAAGTCAGATGTCATCGACCACGACCACGAGGAGGACACCCACAAAGGTTCTTCCAAGGTGAAACAACCCATCTGTGACATGAGAGAGTGCACCATGGGTATGTGCTCTTCCAACTGGAAGGATCCCATCCATGACATATGAGGCAACATCCTATCAGCAAATTTTACCTTTTCTAGCTTGCCAACCCGTACCCTTTGTTGTAGTAGCTTTTGCCATGTGGTGTTTTAACTGTGCCGTGTTTAATTATTTCAGTTATGCAAAAATGTAATGTTCAATAGGGCTATGTGATGTTTAATTATGAATTGTGCACTTCAGTTTCACGAATGGCTATATTTGGTTGTTTATAGTGAGTAGATGCCTTGTTTATCTGTATTTGGTTGTTAGATTGGTTGCAGTGAGCATTTGTCCAGTTATCAAGAAGATGCCTTGTTTATCTGTATTTGGTTGTTAGGTTGGTTGCAGTGAGCATTTGTCCAACTATCAAGCAGATGCCTTGTTTATCTGTATTTGGTTGTTAGGTTGGTTGCAGTGAGTATTTGTCCAGTTATCAAGTAGATGCCTTGTTTATCTGTTTTTGGTTGTTAGGTTGGTTGCAGTGAGCATTTGTCTAGTTTTCAAGCAGATGCCTTGTTTATCTGTATTTGGTTGTTAGGTTGGTTGCAGTGAGCATTTGTCCAGTTTTCAAGCAGATGCCTTGTTTATCTGTATTTGCTTGTTAGGTTGGTTTCAGTGAGCATTTGTCCAGTTTTCTAGCATATGCCCTGTTTATCTATATTTGCTTGTTAGGATGGTTACAGTGAGACTCTGTCCAGTTTTCAATGGCTATATTTGGTTGTTATACTGATCATTATATCTTGTTTATTTCAGTCATTCACAATGTGATGTTCATTTTGTGCAAGTCAGAACTGTGCCGCTCAATTTCATCAATACCAGTTTGAACAGCTATATTTGGTTCCAGTTATGCCTAGTGTAGTTAACACATGCCCTTTATTTCAGTTTTACACATTTATCCAGTGTGATGTTCAAGCATGACCTACGTTCTATTCATTTTCAACAATCCTAGTTTGAATTGCAATATTTGATGGCTGTTAAGCCTGTTGTAGGTAACATTCCCTTCCATTTTATATCTGCTTTAATAGCATGCTGAAACCAACACATTCAAGCTATCATTTGGAGATGATTTTGTTTACCTTTGCTATATTTGTTTGACGTTAAGGTTGTTGTGCTTATCATGCCTTTCCACTACTTATGCAGGACAACAACGGGAGTGGCCAGCATTTTCCGCTGAGGTTAGTTTCATCCCTCGGCTTGTACTCCCCCCGTCGTTCCATAATGTAGTGCATATAGATCCAGGCATGGACACTTGTTAGCTTCTAATATTGACTTGTTGATTGTAGGTACATATGCCCTTGGCAAAGATCCACACATCGACCCTTTTTGTGTATGGGGCAATGAATATTCATGAACAAGCATCAAGTGAGGAAACTGATAAGGATTATTAGCAAAAATATACGAACGGTGGCAAGAAAATTATTTGTTAACGCTCTATCCAACACAACAGTGAGCTGTAGGATGGTAACTACAAACTCTGCAGCCTTCTCTTTTTACTGCCCATAATGAGTTGGTAGACAGCAATGTCTGAATCTTTTTCGTTCGCAGTGGTTCTCGAAGCAGTTTACTCAAGATTACCTCACAAAGTACATTATTGGTGGTTCCATAATGTAGTGCATATAGATCCAGGTCTGGACACTTGGTAGCTTCTAATATTGACTTGTTGCTTGTAGGTACATATGCCCTTGGCAGAGATCCACACATCGACCCTTTTTGTGTATGGGGCAATGAATATTCATGAACAAGCATCAAGTGAGGAAACTGATAAAAATTATTAGCAAAAATATACGAACGGTGATAAGCAAATTATTTGTTAACGCTCTATCCAACACAATAGTGAGCTGTAGGATGGTAACTACAAACTCTGCAGCCTTCTCTTTTTACTACCCATAATGAGTTGTTAGACAACAATGTCTGAATCTTTTTCGTTCGCAGAGGTTCTTGAAGTAGATTACTCAAGATTACCTCGCAAAGTACATTATTGGTGGTTCCATAATGTAGTGCATATAGATCCAGGCCTGGACACTTGTTAGCTTCTAATATTGACTTGTTGCTTGTAGGTACATATGCCCTTGGCAAAGATCCACACATCGACCCTTTTTGTGTATGGGGCAATGAATATTCATGAACAAGCATCAATTGAGGAAATTGATAAGGATTATTAGCAAAAATATACGAATGGGAGCAAGAAAATTATTTGTCAACGCTCTATCCAACAAAACAGTGAGCTGTAGGATGGTAACTACAAACTCTATAGCCTTCTCTTTTTACTGCCCGTAATGAGTTGTTAGACAACAATGTCTGAATCTTTTTCGTTCGCAGTGGTTCTCGAAGCAGTTTACTCAAGATTACCTCTCAAAGTACATTATTGGTGGTTCCATAATGTAGTGCATATAGATCCAGGCCTGGACACTTGTTAGCTTCAAATATTGACTTGTTGCTTGTAGGTACATATGTCCTTGGCAAAGATCAACACATCGACCCTTTTTGTGTATGGGGCAATGAATATTCATGAACAAGCATCAAGTGAGGAAACTGATAAGGATTATTAGCAAAAATATATGAACCGTGGCAAGCAAATTATTAGTTAATGCTCTATCCAACACAATAGTGAGCTGTAGGATGGTAACTACAAACTCTGCAGCCTTCTCTTTTTACTGCCCATAATGAGTTGTTAGACAACAATGTCTGAATCTTTTTTGTTCGCAGTGGTTCTTGAAGCAGTTTACTCAAGATTACCTCGCAAAGTACATTATTGGTGGTTCCATAATGTAGTGCATATAGATCCAGGCCTGGACACTTGTTAGCTTCTAATATTGACTTGTTGCTTGTAGGTACATATGCCCTTGGCAAAGATCCACACATCGACCCTTTTTGTGTATGGGGCAATGAATATTCATGAACAAGCATCAATTGAGGAAACTGATAAGGATTATTAGCAAAAATATACGAATGGGGGCAAGAAAATTATTTGTCAACGCTCTATCCAACAAAACTGTGAGCTGTAGGATGGTAACTACAAACTCTATAGCCTTCTCTTTTTAGTGCCCGTAATGAGTTGTTAGACAACAATGTCTGAATCTTTTTCGTTCGCAGTGGTTCTCGAAGCAGTTTACTCAAGATTACCTCGCAAAGTACATTATTGGTGGTTCCATAATGTAGTGCATATAGATCCAGGCCTGGACACTTGTTAGCTTCTAATATTGACTTGTTGCTTGTAGGTACATATGTCCTTGGCAAAGATCCACACATCGACCCTTTTTGTGTATGGGGCAATGAATATTCATGAACAAGCATCAAGTGAGGAAACTGATAAGGATTATTAGCAAAAATATATGAACCGTGGCAAGCAAATTATTTGTTAATGCTCTATCCAACACAACAGTGAGCTGTAGGATGGTAACTACAAACTCTGCAGCCTTCTCTTTTTACTGCCCATAATGAGTTGTTAGACAACAATGTCTGAATCTTTTTTGTTCGCAGTGGTTCTTGAAGGAGTTTACTCAAGATTACCTCGCAAAGTACATTATTGGTGGTTCCATAATGTAGTGCATATAGATCCAGGCATGGACACTTGTTAGCTTCTAATATTGACTTGTTGCTTGTAGGTACATATGCCCTTGGCAAAGATCCACACATCGACCCTTTTTGTGTATGGGGCAATGAATATTCATGAACAAGCATCAAGTGAGGAAAATGATAAGGATTATTAGCAAAAATATACGAACCGTGGCAAGCAAATTATTTGTTAACGCTCTATCCAACACAACAGTGAGCTGTAGGATGGTAACTACAAACTCCGCAACCTTCTCTTTTTACTGCCCATAATGAGTTGTTAGACAACAATGTCTGAATCTTTTTTGTTCGCAGTGGTTCTCAAAGCAGTTTACTCAAGATTACCTCGCAAAGTACATTATTGGTGGTTCCATAATGTAGTGCATATAGATCCAGGCCTGGACACTTGTTAGCTTCTAATATTGACTTGTTGCTTGTAGGTACATATGCCCTTGGCAAAGATCCACACATCGACCCTTTTTGTGTATGGGGCAATGAATATTCATGAACAAGCATCATGTGAGGAAACTGATAAAGATTGTTAGCAAAAATATACGGATGGTGGCAAGCAAATTATTTGTTAACGCTCTATCCAACACAACAATGAGCTGTAGGATGGTAACTACAAACTCCGCATCCTTCTCTTTTTACTGCCCATAATGAGTTGTTAGACAACAATGTCTGAATCTTTTTCGTTCGCAGTGGTTCTCGAAGCAGTTTACTCAAGATTACCTCGCAAAGTACATTATTGGTGGACACGCAATGAAGGTTAAAGTATTTCATCCAGACTACAATGAGCATCGACAAGTCCTAATGAAGACAGTGAAGGACGGACGGGCAACCATCACAAGGGGTTGGCCAAGAGTTGGGCGCGCATTGCGCATGGAGGAGGGCACAATATGGGCATTCCGCTTCACCTTCTCTAGTAGCCAGAATGTCTTTCGCGTCTCTCTTTACACTCTTTAGTACAATTGTGGGTCATCGTTCTTTACTTGGTGCTTCTGTAGTTCTTCAGTATATGTACCTGTGCATCGACTTATGCATTCGTGATTGAACCTATATTTGTAATAAACATGGTTCGATATGAAATAAGTGATTGCCTACTTTCAAATTCAAAATCTGTGATTTTTAATCTAGGGATTACACTGTTTTGCGAAAGCGAAATGTCTGCGATAGACGTGGGGATCAGACACATTTCTCGGATCCACTACGTGTGCGATCAATCTCTACTGCACACATGATCAGCCAAGAAAAAACATGTGCGATTAACAACAGCATCGCACATAGTTCCTTCTTATTAATTGTTTGCGAAAGTCACCTTATCACACACGCTTGGCAATTATGGACTATTTATGATGTTGTCCGCATCGCAAACGTTTGGTCATAGAAGAACGCATGCGATAGGTCTTCGTCCGACGCGGGTACGACGGATGAATCGTGTGGATGTATTCAAGCTTCACATACAGTTTTATAGGGACAAATGTATGCGCTCTTACATCGAATTGCATACAGTTGAGGAAAAGTAAATGTGTGTGATTGTCTGCTTATCGTACACTTTATATAATCGTGAACTGTTTGTGATGGGTCACGCATCGTAAACGTGGCACCACAGAATACCGACTATGATGGCAATGTGAGCACAAACAAGTTGCAAGGATGAAGCGTTTGGGATATTCGAGATATCAGAAGCAGTTTTATAGGGACAACTGTATGCATCAAGGCTCCCTATCCCCGACAATTTCTGGGTCGTATGGGAAGGCCCCCCTATCGCACACACTCACTTGGCGACGGTTCAAAATGCCGTCGCAGAAAGGGGTTAAAAACCGTTTGTATAGCACCTCGCTGTACCAGTGTCAACATAAATTTGGCACACAAATAATTCTTCATTAACCCTTTTAGTGAAGAGAGTTTAATCAATTTTCCCAATTTCAAATTCTTTCTCAATAAGAAACTTAGTCAAGCATTTATACCACGCTCTAGGGGCTTGTTTAAGACCATAAAGAGCCTGAAGTTTGTAAACATGATTAGGTTTTTTGGGATTAACAAAGATGGGAGGTTGTTTAACATAAACTTCCTCCTCAATTTCACTATTTATAAAAGCACTTTTAATATCCATTTGGTATAGAGTGATATCATGGTGATTGGCATAAGCAAGTAAAATGCGAATGAACTCAAGTCTAGCAACGAGGGCATATGTCTCACCATAGTCCATACCTTCGACTTGTGTATAGCCTTGAGCAACGAGTCGAGCCTTGTTGCGTACCACTCGTCCATCCTCATCTTGCTTGTTTCAAAACACCCATTTTGTTCCAATGATGTTTTGATCATCCTTGGTCTTCTCAACCAATGGCCACACTTGGTTTGCCTCAAAGTTGTGTAGCTCTTCGTGCATAGCATTTATCTAATCCGGTTCCTCAAGGGCTTCTTCTACCTTCATAGGTTCCAAGCTAGAGATGAATGAGTAATGTTCACAAAAATTAGCCAAATGAGTTTTAGAGCGAGTGATTCTCTCGGTGTTGATATCGTCGAAGATTTGTTCAACGGGATGATTCTTTGAGACTCTTGCTCTAACTCGTGAGAGTTTTTTCTTGGGTTGTGGTGAAACATCCTCATCATCATCTTCTTCTTATACATTGTTGGTGGCGTCGTTGTTCGCTTGCGGTGTTGGAGAAGGAGGTCGAGGTGGATCATCTTGTTGTACTTCCTCATTTCCTTCATCTTGACGTGTTCCACTTGTGGATGCCTCCATGTCAACTTGTGGTTCACCTTGATGTGAAGTAGAGGCTTCCACTTGAATAGATGAAGTGCTCTCATTCACCTCCACTGGATGGATCTTGCCAATAGAAAAATCTTGGATTGCTTCCGAGGGATCTTTGTCTCCTACATCTGGCAATTGCTCTACTTGCAAGCCGTTAGATTCATCAAACTTCACATCTACCATCTCTTCAACCTATCGGGTGAAATTGTTGTAGACACGGTAAGTGTGAGAGTTTGAGCCATAACCGAGTAGAAAACCTTCATGAGATTTAGGAACAAATTTTGAATGATGATGCTTATCAAGAATGTAACACTTTGAACCAAATACTCGAAAGTATCCAACTTGGGGTTTGTTACTGGTGAGTAGCTCGTATGCCATTTTACCAAAAAGCTTGTGAAGATATAGTCGATTTGTAGCATGACAAGCTATCTCAACCGCTTCCGCCCAAAAGTGTCTTGGTGTCTTGTATTCATCTAGCATTGTTCTCGCCATCTCAATAAGTGTCCGGTTCTTCCTCTCAAAAACTCCATTTTGTTGAGGTGTGTACATAGCCTAGAACTCATGTGAGATGCCTTCTTCGTCGAGAAAGGTACCCACATTGGTGTTCTTGAACTCCGTTCCATTATCGCTCTGAACCTTCTTGATCTTCACTTCAAATTGATTTCGGGCCTTCCTAGCAAAGTTCTTGAAGATCTTTTGAACCTGCGACTTGTCATCAAGAAAGAACACCCATGTAAATCTGGAAAAATCATCAACAATGACCAAACCGAAAGAGTTACCACCAAGGCTCTTGTAGGCATTGGGACCAAAGAGATCCATATGAAGTAGTTCAAGTGGTCTTCTCGTGGTCCTGATGTTCTTCAATGGATGACTTCCTCTAACTTGTTTTCCTGCTTGGCAAGCACTACAAAGTCTATCCTTGTCAAATATAACATCTTTAACACAAATGATATGATCACCTTTAATGAGTTTATTAAGATTTCGCATGCCAACATGTCCAAGTATTCTATGCCATTAGCAACCTTTAGAAGATTTTGCAATTAAACAAGTACGAGGTTGGGCTCTTTTAGTAAAATCAACAATGTATAGGTCACCTTGTCGGATTCAGGGCTCCGCAGACCCAAGAAAGGTTCGAACTCTGGGGCGTGTGCGAAGAACTCAACCTATCCAACCAACCAACTCGTCGCCCTACAGCCTAGCTCAACGAATCAAGGAAGAAGATGAACACGGCAGTTTACCCAGGTTCGGGCCACCTTGCAGTGTAAGACCCTACTCCTGCTTTGGGGTGGATTGGCCTCACGAGGGGCTGAGGATGAACTAGTACAAAGGATGAACAACCTCACGAGGTCTGCTCTGGGGTGAGAGTGAGTCTGCCTTCGGTCAGATCAGATCTCTCTGCTCTATGGTGGTGGCTAGCCTATATATATAGTGGCCTCGGTCCTCTTCCCCCAAAACGTAGGCGGGAAGGGATCCCACAGTGGCCAATTTGAAAGGGGACAAGTAGTACATCTTATCCTGATGAAAGGTGGTCTTAGTCTGCAAAGCTTCAAGTTGTGATGCCGTGGTGGGCTCGGCGATGACATCCGTCTTGCCGTTCTGGCGGTCCTAGTCTTGTTGCACTGGAATGGAAACCTTTGCCTGATTCCTCGGGAACCCACGCCTGCGCTTGCCTCCTTAGCACCAAAGAGGAAACCTGCTCCTCTGTGCCCGCTAGCGCCCGCCTGGCCTTGGTCGTCATGGCTTGCGTCACCGCAACCTCATGAGGTTGGGCACCTTCATAGAAATCTCCGCTCCTCAGGAGGCAGCCTGGGGAGGCCGCTCCCTCAGGTGGTCTTGGCGTCGTCCACCTCGCGAGGGTCTTGTCTTGATGGTGTCGTAGTTGGGCCGTACCAGGCCGCCGATGGAGCCACGTCGTGGGCCGCAGGTAGGCAAGTCTGGGTACCCTGGTTCCCAGAACACCGACAGTAGGCCCCGGGCCCAAGGCGCGCTCGGACTTGGCTTCGAGGCGAAGCCAAAGGGCGAGGGCAAAGCGTCGCTGGCCCCAATCACCTACGGACCGAGCCGACGCGTGGCGCTTGATGGGACGTGGGCGCCTCCACTTCCCCACACCACCTCGGTACCCGTGTGACTTGACAACTGCCTCTCCTTCTTCTTCGTTCCGCCGTCTTGCCAGAGCGTCCATGGCACCGGTGAGGAGGTTTTCTGCCATGGAGAAGGGAAAATCCCCTCAGGTGGAACTTGAACTGCTCCCACCAAAGAAGAGGCGCGATTGCTCTCGCGATGCCACCATGGGGCCCATGACAATGCGGCCTTGGTATGAACGCGCTCCACCGGGCTTCCCGGTCCGCGCGTGTGCTCGCGCGCATAGCCCTATTCGGGGAAGCGGCCGCGGACGCAGCGAGGAACATAGTCATGGAGGAGAACAAGCGGTGGCCGCAAGGCCACCCCGCCCGCAGGTCCATGCCGAAGGCACGGCCCACGAGTTTGTGGTGTGGGCGGCAATGCCGCCACACATGTGTATCCGGCTACCGCGGTCCCTAGCGAGGGAGATACCGCCGCGGGGGCCTGTCGAACTGTGGCTGCAGCACGACGGCTATTGCAGCCAAGCATCAGAGGTGGAGGTCGAGGCTGTCAACTCTGATGACGTCTTCATGACCCGGGGATGGGGCGCGATCGCCCGCGCCTGTAACTCGGAGGGGAGGCACGCCATCCACTTCCAGTACGATGGGGCTTCAACGCTCTTCTTCAAGGTCTTCGGAGAGGACGGCCGATGTCCGGAATGTTGCCCCAGGGGAGGCGATCGAGGCGGCGAGGCTACCGGTGGCAAACTTGCCCTTGGCCTTGTCCGCGACTCCTCCGACAGCAGTAGCGCTCCATCTGGACCAGGTTTGAGTGACGACGACAGCTACGAGCCGCCGCGTCACCGCGCCCGGGCCTAGGGGAGGAGTAGCACCATCCCAACGTTGCTGGTGATGCTGCTGAGGCCGTGGTTCTTAGGAGGTTTTTCCTTTGGCTTCATTCCTGCGCGAAAATCATGACGGGCACCATGGGGGTATGTAAAAATTGTGATGCTTGCACTTTAATGTTATCATTTCTGTTTCGATGTCGTGTTCGCGCCTCTTGCCTTGGCATGGTTCCCCCTTTCATTCTCCCGGTAGCTTTATGCTCTACACCGGTAGGACCCAGTCCCCAGGCAATCTTCGACTGTCGCTGGTATGCCAGGTCGCGATACCGTGGTCAAGGCCAGGAGGTGTGTGGCCCGAGGTCCGGTAAGAGCCCCTGAGGCGCGATGCTCAGGGGTTCCCCTTTGGCGCGCAAGCGGCCCTCGAAGGACTGAAAAGGAAGTTTCCTTGCCCGAGCGAGATCACAAGGGATAGAACGCTGGTCATGAGGTTCAGGCCTGCCCGTGCGAGGTGACTTTTCTTGGCGAGCCTGCGGTGGTTCCTTTGCTACATGGATGAGATCCTCGTGCGACGTTAAGCCATGCCCTTCTCCTGATGACGCCCCCTCCGCAGGGCTCCTACCGACTCCATCTCCCCCGCTTGCCTGGGTGCTCTACGTCCTCGGGACCCGGCTCTCGAGCGAGGCTCGGCCGCCACTGGTATGACAGGTCGCGATGCCGTGGTTAAGGCCAGGGGTGAGGGCCCGAGAGCTGGTAGGAGCCCCTGAGTCGCGGTGCTCAGCCCCCCCCCCTTTAACGTGCAAGCGGCTTGCGCGACAAAAGAGTGGCTGGCTACAAGGAGGGGTTGCGCCCCTTGGCACATAGCATGGCATTCTTCCAAGGTACGAGGTGTTGGCAAGGCCGCTTGTGGTCCTGCCTCCGGGGGCTCCTACGAATTAGCCAAAAAACACAACAGGCGGCCGAGCTTGCTATCCAGTCGGTCATCTTTCCGCGAGAAGACGAAGGCACAAAGGACCCGGTGAGGTGACATGTGTGGGGCCGGCCGCGAGCCAGAGCTCGGTCTCTTAGGTTTGTCGACACTGCAGGGACAAACCCGAGTACAGGCGCTGTGCCAGTAGCCCTCGTTGCGGGATGAGCGAGAGCCAGGTTAGGAACGCGCGGAGGCCATGAAGGGCAACTCCATAGATAACAAGACGGCGGGCGTAACATCACAACCATGATAATTTGAGCATGCATAACAGGTCCTTAGTACACGAATCAAAATGATGCAGCTGCAGGGGTAGACCCTAACAGCTTGAGGATAATGCAGCCCGAGGGGCGCCCTCAACTGAACAAACCAAAAAGTCACCTGGCACCGTCGTTGTAGAAGTGTTGGAGTAGCTAAAGACGCGTGCTGCAGAGATCGCTCCTCACAAGCTGGCTAGCTCCTGAGGCTCGGGAGGCTCTGGAGGCCCAGGAAGCTCGCGAGGGTCCGGCACCTCCTCCGTCAGGACCGCCTGGTGCCTGGCCTCGTGAGCCGCCAGGACACCCTGCATATAGTGCTGGTGCGAGGCAGCCATGATCAGCAAGCCGAACGGCATGCGGACGTAGCTGCAGGGGTAGCCCCCACTCCGTCCAACGCGGGACGGCCAGAAGAGCTCCTGAGAAGCAACCCTGTTGAGGCCTGGGATGTTGACGCAGACACGCAGCTCGACACCCGCGTCAGGGGTGGCAGCTGCACCAGATGATGCGGGGCGACGCTCGCCACGCATGGCTGGCGCCTCTTGAAGTTCCTCGATCGCCTTGGTGATGAACTCCTGAGCACCTGGCGCCTCGCGCCTTGCGCCCTGCTCACGGGGGCACGCGTTGAAGCACGCCCCCATGTCGTGCCAGAACGCCTCCCTCATGACGCTGGTCAGGTCAGAGGCCCTCCAGACGAGAGCCCCCGAGCCCATCCTGAGAGGGGCGCCGAGCGCGCCTTCCTATGCGAGAGGGAAGGGCGCCCCAGCAGTGGGCGCGGGGCCTGTGGCACGATTGTCGGGCACACCAGCCTCCTGACGGCCCTTGGGGAGGAGCTACTTCTTCTTCTTGGGGATGGCCTCAGGAGGCCGAATGGCACCCTCGTTGTCTAAGTCCTCGACTGTCGCAGCCTGGTAGGCGCGATTAAGGGAGCACACCGCAGCCTTCTTGTCGCAGGCGACCATGATGATACCGCCACTCCGTGGCATCTTGAGGACATTGTAGCCATGGTGCGTCGCTGCCATGAACTTGGCGAGGGCCGGATACTCGAGGATGGCATTGTATGGGAGGCGAATGTGGGCGACGTCGAAGTCGATGGGCTCGGTGTGGTAGTTGTCTCGCTGGCCGAAGGCGACAGGGAGGCGGATCTACCCTATGGGGACGGTGGATCCATCGGTCACCCCTGAGAAAGGCTTGGTGGGGAGGAGCTAGTCGTACGGCACCTGGAGCGTCTCGAATTTCTCGACGGAGAGGACATTGAGCCCCGCGCCACCATCGATGAGTGTCTTGGTGATGAGGACGTTGCTGATTATCGGTGAGCAGAGCATCGGGAGCGTGCCAGCGGTGGCAGAGCACTTAAGCTGGTCCATGGAGTCGAAGGTGATGGCGTAATTGGACCACCTGAGGGGACGCGAGGCCTCAAGCTTGGGGAGGGCCGCGTTCACTTCACGAGCGAACTGCTTGAAGATGCGATGAGAGGCGCGGGCCCGAGCGCCACCCAGGATGTAGGCAATGGCACGAGGCTCTTGGAAGCACCCAGCCCCATCGTCTTGGCAGTGGTCGTCATTCCTCCTTGGCGGCGGCGGCAGTAGAGGAAGGCCGGCGTTGCCCTGAGGACGGTCCTCGCAGGGTTGGTCATGCCAGGGGCTGTCGCGGGGCTGGCCCTGCCAGCGGTCCTCATGAGGCTAATCGCGCCAGTCCTAGCAGGGGTCGCGGTTCTCCCAGCGGCCTCCACCACGGCCTCCTCCGCGGCCGTAGCCACGGTCGTTGCGCTCGGGATGGCGGTCGATGCACCCGTCGCGGATTGCCCTGAGCTCCTGGCAGTCGTTGGTGTTGTGGCTGTGGACGTGGTGGAAGACGTAGAATGGACGGCTGCCCTTGGAGGATTCAGCGTGGTCACAGCCGCGCTTCATCTCAGGTTCAGCCGCGAGCACAGCTGGGCCCTTGCACTTCACGTCCTTAGCCTTAGCCTTCTTGTCTTTAGGATCGACCTCCGGAAGCTCCAGCAGGGAGATGTGACCTTCCTCTGCCCTCACGCACCTGGCGGCCATGTTGAACATCTCCAGAGTCGAGCACAAGTCCTCGTGTATGGCGAGCTCCTCCTTCATCTTGACATCCCGAACACCCTCAGAGAACGCCGAAATGATGGCTCGTCCGACACCTTCGGGATCTTAAGGCGAACGTTGGTGAAGCGCTGTATGTACTTGTGCAAGGTTTCGGTTGGCTGCTGCTTGATGCGCCACAGGTCGCCTGCCTCAGGAGCGCGGTCACGAGTGCCCTGGAAGTTGGCGATGAAGCGCTCGCGGAGCTCGTCCCAGGAGGAGATCGACCCCATCGGAAGGTTCAGGAGCCAAGAGCGCCCACCGTCCTTGAGGGCCATGGGGAACCAGTTCGCCATGACCTTCTCATTGCTGTTCGCTGCCTCGATGCTTAGCTCGTAGAGCTGGAGGAACTCAGCGGGGTCAGGGCTGCCATCGTAGCACGGAGGCAGATCCGGCTTGAACTTGCCGGGCCAGACGTCGCGGCGCAGCTCCGGGGTGAAAGCACGGCAACCTACCACACTCACAGGGGCCAGCCGCAGGGGAGGAGCCTGATCTTGACGCCCGAGCACCGCCGCCTTTGGCGGCACGCGGTCTTGACGTGGCGGTGCTGGAAGCGCACGCGCTTCTCCTTGGGGCCGCTGCACCACCTGGCAGCTTTCTTCATCGCCCGCCAGCGTCCTACGCGGCAGGTCGCGCTGGGGAGCCTCACGCCTTGGCTCAGGATCCACGCCGTGTAGAGGAGGAGGCGGAGGCACACCGTGAGCCACGTCGCCTGCCAGGGATGGTGGAGGACGAAGAGAATGGGACGGTGCCGGGGCCTCGCCAGCGGCGTTGACGAGCTCGGCGATGCGGGCGAGCCAATCATTGTAGAGCTCATTGGCCGGACGATCACGCAGAAGCTCGCGCGCCATGAGCATCGCAGACTGCGTGTTCGTCGGCCCACGACGATCGTGAGAAGACGACGCAGTGGCTGGAGTGGGTGATGGAGTCACGGTGCGGCCGTCGCGCCGCACGGATGGTGGCAGCGACGAGTCCTGCTATTCGTGGGCAGCAGGGTCGGTGGCGGCGTTAGCCACCGGGGAGGCAGAGCGGCGGGGCACGCCGTTGCCCACGGGTGCCGTCTGGGCGACACGAGTGGTCGGTGCTTGGCACGAACATGGCAAGCATCGGACATAGGAACGGCGGAACGGTGGCGGATCGAGCGGTGGGAGAGAAGCTTCAAGACGCCCCTACCTGGCGGGCCAAATGTTGGATTCAGGGCTCCGCAGACCCAAGAAAGGTTCAAACTCTGGGGCGTGTGCCAAGAACTCAACCTATCCAATCAACCAACTCGTCGCCCTACAACCTAGCTCAACGAATCAAGGAAGAAGATGAACACGGCAGTTTACCCAGGTTTGGGCCACCTTGCGGTGTAAGACCCTACTCCTGCTTTGGGGTGAATTGGCATCACGAGGGGCTGAGGATGAACTAGTACAAGGGATGAACAACCTCACAAGGTTTGCTCTAGGGTGAGAGTGAGTCTGCCTTCGGTCGGATCGGATCTCTCTACTCTATGGTGGTGGCTAGCCTATATATATAGTGGCCTCGGTCCTCTTCCCCCAAAACATAGGCGGGAAGGGATCCCACAGTGGCCAATTTGAAAGGGGACAAGTAGTACATCTTATCCTGACGAAAGGTGGTCTTCGTGTGCAAAGCTTCTTGTTGTGACGTCATGGTGGGCATGGCGATGACATCCGTCCTGCCGTTCTGGTGGTCCTAGTCTTGTTACACTGGAATGGAAACCTTTGCCTGATTCCTCGGGAACCCACGCCTACGCTTGCCTCCTTAGCACCAAAGAGGAAACCTGCTCCTCTGCGCCCACTGGCGCCCGCCTGGCCTTGGTTGTCATGGCTTGCATCACCGCAACCTCATGAGGTTGGGCACCTGCATAAAAATCTCCGCTCCTCAGGAGGCAGCCTAGGGAGGCCGCTCCCTCAGGGGGTCTTTGCGTCGTCCGCCTCACGAGGCTTGGCCCCTCACGAGGGTCTTGTCTTGATGGTGTCGTAGTTGGGCCGTAACAGGCCGCCGACGGAGCCACGCCGTGGGCCGCAGGCAGGCAAGTCTGGGTACCCTGGTTCCCAGAACGCGACACACCTCTACGAATACCGATAAAAACCATATTGTGATTATCTCGACGAAACACTTGGCAATCTACTTCGGTAAATAGAACATTAAAACCAAAATCGGCTAGTCTAGATACGGAAAGAAGATTGTATCCAAGAGATTCAATGAGCATAACATTTTGAATAGAGCTATCATTGGATATGGCCACCTCACCAAGGCCAAGTACCTTACCCTTGGACTTATCTCCAAAAGTCACATACTTGCGTGGACCATCATTTTTGGCAAGCTCACGGAACATGTCTTTATCTCCGGTCATCTGACCAGTACATCCACTATCAAGAATCCACTCTTTTCCTCCGGCTATGTAGTCTCGAAGATTTGCCATGAGACTAAGATTTCTCATAGTCTTCTCATATTTGATGTCGAATTCTTTGTCCTCATCATAATATCCATGTTCATTATCACCATCATCATCATGCATATGATCATCACCTAGGTCAAGTGATTCGTTAGATTTATGACCATGACAATGTGCAAGTTTATGAATTCTAATTCTTTCCATGACAATGTTGCTAAAGGTTCCAACGTCACCCTTAGCATGCATAAGATCACAGAGCTCAAATAGACATTCATCAAACTTAGGATCACTAGGCTTCATCATATGAAAAGCAATGGACTTTTGGAGAATTTCACTAGTGCAAAAAATCCTAGCTATGGCATGCCAAAAACAGCCTTGGTGGCTGATACGTCTCCGTCGTATCTATAATTTTTGATTGTTTCATGCCAATATTCCACAACTTTTACATACTTTTGGCAACTTTTTATATTATTTTCGGGACTAACATATTGATCCAGTGCCCAGTGTCAGTTCCTATTTGTTGCATGTTTTTTGTTTCATCGAATATCCATACCAAACAAAGTCCAAACATGATAAAAATTTATGGAGATTTATTTTGGAATATTTGTGATTTTTGGCAAAAAGAATCAACGCGAGACGATGCCCGAGTGGCCCGCAAGCTAAAGGGGCGCGCCCCCTACCCTGGGCGTGGCCAGGAGGCTTGTGAGGCCCCTGTATGGAAGTTGGTGCCCTTTTTCCGCCGCAAGAAAGATAATATCTGAATAAAAATAGTGTTAAAATTTCAGCCCAATCGGAGTTACGGATCACCGAGAATTTAAGAAACGGTGAAAGGCCAGAAAACAGGAACGTGAAACAGAAGAGAACAGAGAGATAGATCCAATCTCGGACGGGCTCCTGCCCCTCCGTCGCCATGGAGGCCATGGACCAGAGGGGAAAACCACCTCCCATCTAGGGGGGAGGTCAACGAAGAAGAATAAAGAGGGGCCTATCTCCCCCTCTCTCCCGTGGCACCGGGACGCCTCCGGGGCCATCATCGTGATGGCGATCTACACCAACAACTTCGCCGCCATCATCACCAACTCTCTCCCCCTCTATGCAGCGGTGTAACCTCTCTTTTAACCACTATAATCTCTACTTAAACATGATGCTCAACGCTATATATTATTTCCCAATGATGTATGGCTATCCTATGATGTTTGAGTAGATCCGTTTTGTCCTATGGGTTGATTGATGATCGTGATTGGTTTGAGTTGTATGTTTTATTATTGGTGCTGTCCTATGGTGCTCTCCTTGTCGCACAAGCATGAGGGATCCCTGCTGTAGGGTTTGCAATATGTTCATGATCCGCTTATGGTGGGTGGCGTGAGTGACATAAGCACAGACCCGAGTAAGTAGGTTGTTTGCGTATAGGAGTAAAGAGGACTTGATACTTTAATGCTATGGTTGGGTTTTACCTTAATGATCTTTAGTAGTTGCAGATGCTTGCTAGAGTTCCAATCATAAGTGCATATGATCCAAGTAGAGAAAGTATGTTAGCTTATGCCTCTCCCTCATATAAAATTGCAATAATGATTACCGGTCTAGTTATCGATTGCCTAGGGACAAATAACTTTCTTGTGACAAAAAGCTCTCTACTGAAACTAACTTAATTGTTTCTTTTTCTAAACAGCCCCTAGCTTTTATTTACATGTTCTTTATTATCTTGCAAACCTATCCCTTTGCTCCTACAAAGGACTTCTAGTTTCTTGTTCCAGGTAAAGCGAACATTAAGTGCGCGTAGAGTTGTATCGGTGGTTGATAAAACTTGAATGGAATACAAATCCTACCTTTAGCTCCTCGTTGGGTTTGACACTCTTACTTATCGAGAAAGGCTACAATTGATCCCCTATACTTGTGGGTTATCAAGGCTTTTTCTAGAGCCGTTGCCGGGGAGCAATAGCATGGAGTGATTATTCTCGTGTGTGCTTGTTTGCTTTATCACTTAGTTTTTATTTTCTGTTCTAAGTTGTTTTATATCTTTAGTTATGGATATGGAACATGAAATACCAAAAAAATTAGGTGTACTTGCTACTCATGGAGATGGGAAACCTCCTAAAATCCTTGATGCTCATTATGTGAAAAATATTAAACACTACTTTAATAATCCTGAGAAAACCCTGTTCAACTTGATAATGGGAGACACATTGGATCAACATGAATACTTTAGGGATTATCGCTTGACTCAAAAAGGGAAACTCTTATTGGATCAAATTGAAATGTTGCATTGGTATGCTTGGAATTTATGCTTGAGATATGGTTATACTTGTTGCTCTAGGATGAAGGCTCCACACCTTCCCTTTTCATGTAAATTTAATAATAATGAAACCTTGGCTTCTTATGCTAATGGTATATATGATTACTATGATGTGGAACGAATATAAGAATCCGTTGCTTTTAAGGGTGCTTATGAAATTGAATCTTTGTTTGAAAAGTGTGAAAATTATGATGATGCTGTTTACAGACCTGAAAATTATGCTATACTTAAATATTGCTATGAGAATTATGAATATAATGCCGATATTAATGAGTTTATTGAGAAAGTCTTCACTGTCCAAGAAAAGATTAATATTTTGCAGGAAACTTTGGAAGAAGAAATGGATGACACTGTGAGCTCATTAGATGAAAAAGATGATGAGGAGAGCGAAGAACAAAAGGAGGAAGAGCGGATTAGCTACCCGTGCCCACCTTCTAATGAGAGTAACTCTTCAACTCATACATTGTTTAATTTCCCTTCGTGCTTACCGAAGGATGAATGTTGTGATAATTACTATGATCCCTTGAATTTGTTTGAAATAACCTTTTTGATGAAATTGATGCTTGCTATGCTTGTGGCCAGGATACCAATATGAATTATGCTTATGGAGATGAACTTGCTATAGTTCCTTATGTTAAGAATGAAATTATTACTATTGCACGCACACATGATAGTCCTATTATCTTTTTGAATTCTCCCAACTACACTATATCGGAGAAGTTTGCTCTTATTAAGGATTACATTGATGGGTTGCGTTCTACCATTACACATGATGATTTTGATGAATATAATATGCATGTGCTTGCTGCTCCTACTTGCAATTATTATGAGAGAGGAACTACATCTTCGCCTCTCTACGTTTCCAATACTAAAAAATTGCAAGAAACTGTTTATGCTATGTATTGGCCTTTACTTGATGTGCATGAATTGTTCTTTTATGACATGCCGATGCACAGGAAGAGAGTTAGACTCCGTTGTTGCATGATATATGTTACTTTGTGCTCACTGCTAAATTACAAATCATTGTTAATTAAAATTGGCTTTGATATACCTTGGGATCCGGGTGGATCAATTAGTTGAGCACTATATGCCTAGCTTAATGGCTTTAAAGAAAGCGCTACCAGGGAGACAACCCAGAAGTTTTAGAGAGTCATTTTATTCTGTTGTGTATTTTTAAAAAGTTTAAAAAAATATATAGAGGGGAACCTAAAACTTTTAAAAAGAAAAGTGAAAGTAAGAAAGACGAGCACCATTGAAGTGGGGGAGCTCCTTGAACTTTGTTCATGCCCATGGAAACTTTGAAAATCCTGAATTACAAAAACCTTTCAACAAAAATAATTATCCCCTTGTACAAATCCATTGTATTATAAAAATAATGTGCCAAGATTTGCCTTTAGGATGATTAGATTGCTTGTTTGGTTTGTGCAGCACAAAAACAGAAACTTTGGCTGTACTGTGTGAATTTACATTTTTTACTGGAACGTCAAAAGTTTCTGAAATTTTTACACGGTACTGCTATGCAATTTTTTTTTATTTTATCCTAATATTTTAGAATTTTTGAAGTTACAGAAGTATGGTCAATGTTCAGTTTGCTACAGACTGTTCTATTTTTGATGCATTGTTTTGCGTGTTTTGATGAATCTATGGATTGTATCGGTGATATAAGCCATGGGGAAGTTAGAGTACATTAGTTATAATGCAAAAATAAAATATAAATGTGTTTTCAACAGTACTTAAAGTAGTGATTTGCTTTATTATACTAACGGATCTCACAAGGGTTTTGTTAAGTTTTGTGTGATTGAAGTTTTCAAGTTTTGGGTGAGGTCACGATGGATGAAGGAATAAGGAGTGGCAAGAGCCTAAGCTTGAGAATGCCTGAGGCACCCAAGGTAATATTCAAGGACTCCCAAGCAACTAAGCTTGGGGATGCCCGGAAGGCATCCCCTCTTTCTTCTAACGACGATCGGTAATTTTACTTAGAGCTATATTTTTATCTGTCACATGATATGTGATAATCCCCAAGTGCAAGGAATCATTGTAGCAATTTCCAAAGGTGGAAGTGATAAGTATGGAGTGTCAAACCCACAAGGAGCTAAAGGTAAGATCAATATTCTATCAAGTCCTATCTGCCACTGATACGACTCTATGTACACCGAACGTTTGCTTCCATCTAGAAACAAGAAATAAAACTACATTGTGGGTATGAAGAGGATAGCTTTGCATGATATCGGAGAACTAAAATTTTAAAATAGATGTTGTTAACATGAAGTTAGAATATATTATAATATATTACAAATAGTGAGTGTGGAATAATGATGGATCGGTGTGCGGAATTGTCCTTGGCAATTGTTAACAAGATCAGTAATCATTATTTCAATTTTATATGAGGGAGAGGCATAAGCTAACATACTTTCTCTACTTGGATCATATGCACTTACGATTGGAACCCTAGCAAGCATCCGCAACTACTAAAGATCATTAAGGTAAAACCCAACCATAGCATTAAAGTATCAAGTCCCGTTTATCCCATACGCAATAACCTCCTTACTCGGGTTTAAGCTTCTGTCACTCTAGCAACCCACTATAAGCAAATCATGAACGTATTGCAACACCCTACAACAGGAATCCTTCACATGTGCGTGGCACGGAAGGCACCATAGGACAGCACCAAAATAAAACATACAACTCAAACCAATCTAGATCATCAATCAACCCAAAAGACAAAACAAATCTACTCAAAACATCATAGGATGGCAAAACATCATTGGATCATAATATGTGGCATAAAGCACCATGTTCAAGTAGGGGATTACAGCGGGGTGCGGGAGAGTGGACCGCTTAAAAGAGATGAGGAAGGTGATGAAGATGGTGATGTTGATGAAGACGATCACCGCCACGATGGTTCCCCCGGCGGCACTCCGGCGCCACCGAGAGATAGGGGGAGAGAGAGTCTCCCCCTTGTGCTTCCTCCTCCATGGCCTGCCCCCTAGATGAGGAGAGGTTCTCCCTCTGATCCTTGGCCTCCATGGTGATGATGGCCCCTTCCGGCTTCCTCCTCCATGGCCTCCGGTGATGATGGCCCCCTCCGGCAGGGTGCCGGAGAGGGCCTAGATTGATTTTTCGTGGCTACAGAGGCTTACGGCAGCGGAACTTCCAATCTAGGGTTCTTTTCGGAGGTTTCTATATTTATAAGAATTTTTGGCGTCGGAAACAAGTCAAGGTGGTGCCCGAGTGGCCCGCAAGCCCTCAAGGCATGCCCAGGGGGTAGGGCGCGCCACCTGGCTTGTGGACTCCTCGGGACTCTTCTGGTCCAGCTCTGGTGCTTCGGGGGTCTCTTTTAGTCCATAAAAAATCACTGTAAATTTTCAGCCCATTCCGAGAACTTTTATTTCTGCACAAAAAAAGGACACCATGGTAGTTCTGCTGAAAACAGCGTCAGTCCGGGTTAGTTCAAATCAAATCATACCAAAACGATATAAAATTGTTGTAAACATGGCATGAATACTTCATAAATTATAGATACGTTGGAGACATATCAGCATCCCCAAGCTTAATTCCTGCTCGTCCTCGAGTAGGTAAATGATAAAAGAAATAACTTATGAAGTGTGAATGCTAGCAAGTGCACAAGTTTGATCAATGATAATTCCAATCACTTTTTCTAGCATCATTATATATCATAAACAGTAGCTCATCTCATAAAACTTCTCATGATCTAGTAACAAGCTATTCACATGTTAAAGTATAGACCATAAAGTTTCTTGAAAACTAACAAACTGTGCTTTCGATCACCAAACAATTGCAATTCATCTTATTTTTAGGAAGGGTCTATGTAAGAGCTTTGATTTAGCAAATTCCACATACTCAACTATCATATAGTCTTCCATGATTGCTAACACTCAAAGCATATTTTTAGAACAAATAGCATCCGTCGAACACAGAGAAAGATAGGGGCTTAATGTTTTGCCTCCCAACTTATTTATCATATAGATAATTGTCAACAATAATGATTCATGATCAAATATATTTGAATGGACATATATGCTTGTATCTTTCCCCACCACATGGTGCTTGCCAACTCAAGAATAATTGAGGTTGAAATAAGAAGGAATACTATTGACTCTTGTATGAAAGTAAATACATGAAAGTAAAAGATAGGCCCTTCGCAGAGGGAAGCAGAGGTTGTCATGCGCTTTTTAATTTTGGATGTGCAACCCTTAATGCAAAGGAACATCATGTTGTATTGACCTTTGTGATAGCAACCTTTATTATGCAGTCCGTCGCTTTTATTTCTTTACCATCACAAATTCGTACAATGCTTATTTTCCCTTAAAATAAAAGATCATACATATTTAGGAGCAATTTTTATTGCTTTTTGCACCGATGACAACTAACTTGAAGGATCTTATTCAATCCATAGGTAGATATGGTGGAAACTCATGGCAAGAAACGAGGTTTAAGGGTTTTGGATGCACAAGTAGTATCTCTACTTAGTACAAAATTTTGGTTAGCAAAAGGTCCTAAGCAAGCACCACATGTTGGAGGATCCATAACAATATAACTTCTATACAAATATACCCAAACATAACTCTTTACGATGTCTTCCTTGTCCAACTTCAACTAATTTGCTCAAGTTTGAAAATAATTAATAGGGCTCACAATCATAGAAGATGTCCAAGATAGTATATTTATATGTGAAATCTCTCTTCCTTCAATATTCTTTCATGAATTGTTCAAGTGACCAATGTTGTGATTGCTAACTTTCAATAAATTTTACCACCTATACTTCTTATATGTGAAGTCATTACTCCTCATGGGATAAGCATATGAAACATATATAACTTCATATTTATGATATTCAATTCATTCAACCATTTACTCATAGGATATAAGTGAAGCACGAGAGTAAATGACAAACTACTCCAAAAATATATAAGTGAAGAACAATGAGTAGTCAAGTAGTTAAATATCCATGTGAGGACTCTCTCTCATCAAAGATTTTAGATCCAATGATTTTATTCAAATAGCTAGTAAAATGAAAATACGCTCCAAGCAAAACACATATCATGTGACGAATAAAAATATAGCTCCGAGTAAGGTATATCGATAGTTTTGAAGACGAAAGAGGGGATGCCTTCCGGGGCATCCCCGAGCTTAGTTGCTTGTATATTCCTTGAATTTTATCTTGGGGTGCCTTGGGCATCCCCAAGCTTAGGTTCTTGCCACTCTTCATTCTTCTCATATCGACATCTCACCAAAAACATGAAAACTCCAATCACACAAAACTCAACAGAAAACTCGTGAGCTCTGTTAGTATAATAAAACAAATCATTCACTTTGGTACTGTCAAGACAAGATTCATAATTGTTTCCACATAATGCCTACTGTACTCTATAATTTCCACAATTTATATTAAGCAATAAAAGCCATAGAAACTAGAAAACAAGCAAACTATGCATCGAAAACAAAATCTGTCAAAAACAGGACAGTCTGTAAAGATCTGAATTATGCTCATACTTCTGTTACTCCAAACTTTGTGACATATTAGGGAAACGTATAAAATTTGTATATCAATCCTCTGTAAAACATTCAGAGTTTTTCCGCGTTCCAGTGCATTTTAACAATTCTGTTACTAGACGCAAAAGTTTCTGTTTTTGCATAGAATCAAATCAACTATCAACCACACTATCCCAAAGGCTTTACTTGGCACTTTATTGAAACAAAATCTATAAAACATGATTAATACAGTATCTTAATCATGTGAACACACAAAAACAGTAGGGATAAATATTAGGTTGTCTCTAAACAAAAACTTTTCATTAAAACTCTTTAGCTAAGCAGTGATATTTTAATGATACTCTTCCAAGCCCAATCTTGATGATAGTTTTATTCATACTCTAAAATATATAAGTGAAGTTCATAGATAATTCTACAATTAATATAGATTGACTAATATCCAGGCTCAAAATATATAAGTGAAGCACACGAAGCATTCTATAAAGCCATACTCAAAAGATTTAAGTGAAGCACATGAAGCATTCTATAAATCAATGAAGGACCATCTCATACTATCATTGTGCATAAAGGAAAATAAAAGAAAAATAAACACAAAATACGCATATCATGTGAACAAAACAAAAACCGAGATATACCGATAATTGTTGAAGAAAAAAGCTGGGATGCCAACCGGGGCATCCCCAAGCTTAGATGCTTGAGTATTCCTGAAATATTTACTTGGGGTGCCTTGGGTATCCCCAATCTTGAACTCTTGCCTCTCCTTATTCTTCTAATATCGATAACTCCTCGATCTTCGAAGACTTCATCCACACAAAACTTAACAAAAAACCTTGTGAGATCCGTTAGTATAATAAAGCAAATCACTACCTTTAGGTACTGTTGTAAACTCATTCCAATTTAATATTAGCATTATATCTACTCTATTTCAACTTCACCATGGTTCATACCCCCCCGATACTACCCATAGATTCATCAAAATAAGTGAACAACACATAGAAAACAAAATCTGTTAAAAACAGGACAGTCTGTAGCAATCTGGAAACTTCATATACTTCTGTAACTCCAAAAATTCTAAAACATTAGGAAAAAATGAAAAATTTGCATATCAGTACTGTGTAAAAAATTCAGAAACTTTTGAAGTTCCAGTAAAAATTGTAAATTCACGCACTACAGCCAAAGTTTCTGTTTTTGCACCGCACATAGCAAACAAACAATCTAATCATCCTAAAGCCAAATCTTGGCACATTATTTTTATAAAACAATGGATATATACACGGGGATAATTATTTTTGAGAAACTTCCATGAAAAATTCTACATTTTTTCCATGAGCATGAACACAAGTGTTCAAGGTCGACCCTCACTTCTCCAATGCATAACCTTGCAATCACTTCTCTTTTTGAAAAAGTTTTTTAGGCATAAGAGGCAAGTAATTTTTTTTGTATTTTGCATTCTTTAAAAAACAAATTGTTTGTTTCACCCACAACTAAATAAAACAAAAACAAAAGGGAAAACAAAATCTACTTAGTGAAGAAAGCAAACAAGCGCACACGAGAATATCAACCCCACGCTATTGCTCCCCGGCAACGGAGCCAGAAAAGAGATTGATAATCCCCATGTGCAAGGAATCATCGTAGCAATTTCCAAAGGTGGAAGTGATAAGTATGGATTGTCAAACCCATAAGGAGTTAAAGGTAAGATCAATATTCTCTCAAGTCCTATCTGCCACTGATACAACTCTACATACACCGAACATTTGCTTCCATCTAGAAACGAGAAATAAAACTACGTTGTGGGTATGAAGAGGATAGCTTTGCATGATATCGGAGAACTAAAATATAAAAATAGATGTTTTTAACATAAAGTTAGAATATATTATAATATATTACAAATAGCGAGTGTGGAATAATGATGGATCGGTGTGCGGAATTGTCCTAGGCAATTGTTAACAAGATCGGCAATCATTATTGCAATTTTATATGAGGGAGAGGCATAAGCTAACATACTTTCTCTACTTGGATCATATGCACTTATGATTGGAACTCTAGCAAGCATCCGCAACTACTAAAGATCATTAAGGTAAAACCCAACCATAGCATTAAAGTATCAAGTCCCCTTTATCCCATACGCAACAACCCCCTTACTCGGGTTTAAGCTTCTGTCACTCTAGCAACCCACTATAAGTGAATCATGAACGTATTGCAACACCCTACAGCGGGAATCCTTCACATGTGCGTGGCACATAAGGCACCATAGGACAACACCAAAATAAAACATACAACTCAAACCAATCTAGATCATCAATCAACCCAAAAGACAAAAGAAATCTACTCAAAACATCATAGGATGGCAACACACCATTGGTTCATAATATGTGGCATAAAGCACCATGTTCTAGTAGGGGATTACAGCGGGGTGCGGGAGAGTGGACCGCTTAAAAGAGATGAGGAAGGTGATGAAGATGGTGATGTTGATGAAGGCGATCACCGCGACGATGGTTCCCCCGGCGGCACTCTGGCACCACCGATAGAGAGGGGGAGAGAGTCTCCCCCTTGTGCTTCCTCCTCCATGGCCTGCCCCCTAGATGGGGAGAGGTTCTCTCTCTGGTCCTTGGCCTCCATGGTGATGATGGACCCTTCCGGCTTCCTCCTCCATGGCCCCCTCCGGTAGGGTGCCGGAGAGGGCCTAGATTGATTTTTCGTGGCTACAGAGGCTTACGGCGGCAGACTTCCGATCTAGGGTTCTTTTTGGAAGTTTCTATATTTATAAGAATTTTTGGCGTCGGAAACAAGTCAAGGAGGTGCCCGAGGGGCCCACAAGCCCTCAAGGCGCGCCCAGGGGGTTGGGCACGCCCCCTGGCTTGTGGACTCCTCGGGACTCTTCTGGTCCATCTCTGGTGCTTCGGGGGTCTCTTTTGGTCCATAGAAAATCACCGTAAATTTACAGCCCATTCCGAGAACTTTTATTTCTGCACAAAAAAAGGACACCACGGTAGTTCTGCTGAAAACAGCGTCAGTCGGGTTAGTTCAAATCAAATCATAACAAAACCATATAAAATTGTTGTAAACATGGCATGAATACTTCATAAATTATATATACATTGGAGACATAAAATATGCGAAAATTCTTGGAGCGTCTTTTGTGTTTATTTTTCCTTTTTATTTTATGCACCGTGCTGGTATGAGATAGTCCTTGGTTGATTTATGGAATGCTTCATGCACTTCACTTATATCTTTTGAGTATGGCTTTATAGAATGCTTCATGTGCTTAACTTATATCATTTGAAGTTTGGATTGCCTATTTCTCTACACATAGAAAACCATCATTCATAGAATGCTCTTTTGCTTCACTTATATTTGTTAGAGCATGGGCAAATATTTTGTAGAAAGAATTAAACTCTCATGCTTCACTTATATCTATTTAGAGAGTTAACAGGAATTGGTCATTCACATGGTTAGTCATAAAATCCTACATAAAACTTGTAGATCACTGAATATGATATGTTTGATTCCTTGCAATAGTTTTGCAATATAGAGATGGCAATATGTGGGAGGTACTAGTGAATGATTGTGGTTTAGTACGAATATTGGTGTTAAGGTTTGTGATTCCCGAAGCATGCACGTATGGTCTCTCGTTATGCGATGATATTGGAGCATGATTTATTATTGATTGTCTTCCTTATGAGTGGCGGTCGGGGACGAGCGATGGTCTTTTCCTACCAATCTATCCCCCTAGGGGCTTGCGTAGTAGTACTTTGCTTCGAGGGCTAATAAACTTTCACAATAAGTATGTGAGTTCTTTATAACTAATGTGAGTCCATGGATTATACGCACTCTCACCTTTCCGCAATTTGCTAGCCTCTTCGGTACCGTGCATTGCCCTTTCTCACCTCGAGAGTTGGTGCAAACTTCGCAGGTGCATCCAAACCCTGTGATATGATACGCTCTATCACACATAAGCCTCATTATATCTTCCTCAAAATAGCCACCATACCTACCTATTATGGCATTTCCATAGCCATTCCGAGATATATTGCCATGCAACTTCCATCATCATCATATACATGACTTGAGCATTCATTGTCATATTGCTTCGCATGATCGTAAGATAGCTAGCATGATATTTTCATGGCTTGTCCGTTTTTTGATATCTTTGCTATGCTAGATCATTGCACATCCTGGTACACTGCTAGAGGCATTCACATAGAGTAACTAGTGGACCCGTTGTGCCAAATGGCGCAGAGGCACGCTAAATCCATGTGCGTGATGAAAAGAAATCCATGGTTTAATCCTTTTTAATACTGGAAATATGGTGGATTGATGTCTACAATGGGATGAAGCTTGTTGTTTACAAACATATGTACATTGAATTTTACAGTAGCGTTCTAACCCCTTTGTATAAAAAGACAAACGGGGGCTTGTTGTTTACAAACAGATGACCCATTTCGCCAAATCACGCAGAGTCCCATTTAGAACCATGTGTGCTTTGAAAATATTTGTATTTGGTAGTAACTTTATGTTTTAACATGCACGTATGGTAAGAATTCTAACCCTTTTATATAAAAAATGAAGTGAGACTTGTGTTTGAAAATATATGCACTTATAAGAGTACCAACTGAAACCCTATGTTTTTATATCAGGTCTAAATTTCTACGGCTGTCCTTAGAGTTAATTAGACCATTCAGGCATCATTTTCAACTATTTATGCATATGAATATTTCATAAACAAAAAAAGGTCACCCCCATAGACAATGTACAGAGATCCGCAGAAAATATCATGTTTATATCTTCCTATGCTAGTACACTATGTGTGAAGCATAATAAAGTTCAGTATTGTAAGATTGCTTACAACAAGGAACTTTGAGTGTTCATAGAAAGCAAAAAATTTGGAGAGTCAGCTTCCATAAAAGTGGACAAAACGGCCACTTGATTAGCCTATAAGTGCAGGCCACCTCAAATTCCAAATAAAGTTTTCTCCTCCGCTAGTGCTTACATCATACAGCTTGCCTGGACAATCATATGCCTTTCTAATTTATTTCTCTTAAACTGAATATGAAGTATACTGCAAAAGTATGTATGAATTGCTACAATTAACCAATCTTATTTCACATGAAATTGTAATCAAGAATATTGATTGTAGATGATCTGATATTATATTTGACTAATCAAATCAATAAGTAGAACACAGGAATGGAAAGGCATACACATTCTAGAGGAAAGATCTGCAGCTCAGCGCTCAGCATCACCTACGGTCTGACAGAGCTGATACAATTTTCTACTGGCGCAACTAGCAAGCTTATACACAGGGTGATCGCACTACAGTCAGCGCTTAAGTTTCAACAATACTGTAACAGGAGGTATTATATTATACATGTTTGGTCAAGACAGGACTCAATATGGTTATGAGACAAATCAAAGCAAGGATTTACACATGGAAATGAAGTGCTAAACAGATGTAAGAGCCAATGTAGTTCCAAAACATTTTCCTCTTGATATAGTACCTACACCATTAGCCAGAGTGGAATCTGGTTGATCTTGAATGTAGAGAAAGCTCAAGCGGATTTACTAAAATAGGAAACTTATTCAATGTCCATGTTTCTGCATCTTGGGCAGGTCCTGGATACTTTCAGAAGAGCTAGAAGATGCAGAAACATGAGAGTCAGATGATGAAGTTCTATCTCAAGGACCATACAGAATAGGCAGAATTAATATGTGGTCCCCTAGCAAAGTTTGACGAAACACATTATTTTTTATCAGAGAAAATGCAGCTTTTAGAACATCCACCTGAGACACAGTAGATGAAAAATGACTATCACAATAGCACTCTAGTTAAAGAGAAGAACCAAGTAGTACTTTTCCTGCGACCGAAGAATCTAACCAAGGAATTTAAGAAAGATTCATTTTGAGAATTCAAGCAATGATCTATGAATCTCCATGGAGACCTTCCACATCATGTACTATAGTTTCACCCAGCACCATATCCATACATTTTATACATTTGTTTGAACGACTCCATACTCCATAGCATCAATGAGTAGTTTCCAAAGGCAAAAAAATAATAGATAAAATATACCACCAGACTTGGTGAGTACACCTTTAGCTCAACTATGAGTTATAGTCACAAGAAACTGATAATGTTGATTTCTTATGTAGGTACCAAGCGAGTTTGCATAAAAGATTATTTGGAAATGAAGTGAGTGTGTATAAAACAATAAGCAAATGGTCTACTGGACTAATTGTTTCTCTAGCTATCTTTTCTTTATTACCAAGCAACAACTATTAGTTGGGTAAATAACAAGCAGGTGCCTGTAACTGAAGTTGGAAGGACGCTATGATGGATATAGTTCTGAACGTATTTTGATATGAGATTATTTCCATGGCAAGATAGCTGCATGGGATTGACAAATAATTCTGAAGCACAATTTGTATGACACTTCTAGGGGTTTTGTGGTGTTGTATTTCTTTTTTTTTCTGGCTTATTAGATAAAAATACATGGTCATATACTTGATTTAATTGAGATTTGATTATTTAAAGGAAATTATGCAATGCTTGCTATTTCCCTACAGCAGACCCACTCCCTCGAGCCTTTGGGGTCAGGCAGTGCGCTGATTCCGCGTCTCCCCTCCAATAAGTGAAACCATTGGTTGCTCCCTACTTCCTTGGCATAGTAGATTCACTTGATAAATGAGTTTTCAGAAAAATGAGAAAAGCTTGACCAGGTATCATCACATCATAACAAGTTGCTTATGGTTTAAAAAAGTTTGGTCATGATTTTTTTTGTATATTGACTTCTCTTCTTCTGGGAGGATGCCAACTGATATACTTCTTTGTGATATTCAGCAGTGAAGCACAGCAGGCCGCAATTATCTCTCGTGGTAGTTTCCATTTTTTATAGAGGAGAAACAAGACAGAGGAGAGCCAAGAAGAGGAGGGGCCAAGGGAGGACCTCAAAATTTAGGAAAAAGATCCTAGATCAATCTGACCTCCTTGGTGAGGAGTGGAAGATGGAGGAGGCTCTCGAATCTCAATTGGTGTCCGCGTATGACACCTATGGGATTGCGTGGATCCCTTTTACGGTTCGGCAAGGAGAGTGGTATGCACAAAGAGCAGATCGAACGATCAACGCAAGGGGATTTTTACCTAGGTTCGGGCCGCTGAGAAGCGTAATACCCTACTCCTGCTTTAGTTTATTGTGAATGATTAAGCCCAAGCTCCAGGAGCACTTGCAATGAACAGTACGTTCGAGCAGCGGTCACGCATGCAGAATGGGCCAGAGGATCCTCCTCCCTGTAGCTATGCCTTGGGCCTCCTTTTATATGTCCAAGGGGTCACCAACAGTGGCATTCAGTACATACATTGAGGTGTAAAGTAGCTACAGTGTTTACACACTTATCACAAATGATTTAGGACAAATGCATTAAATGCCCCATTTAGGTGTCCGTTTAGGTGTCCTTACTTTCTTGGGGACGGAAAAAGGGGCCGTCCCATCAGCACCGCTTAAGCCCGTTCACCACTAGAACCATGCCACGCATCCAGGAGGACAAAACCCAAATGACAGGCTGGTCACTGCGCTGGAGCGGCGGCAGGGTGGCGGAACCTTGTCGAGTGCAGAACTTGCCGGGTCTTCGCGGGCCATCCCGGCAGGGATCTTGCCGGGAGCCAAACCCTTGGTGTTCTGTCTTCTGATCATTGGCCTGAATACTTCCTTGATGATCTTGCATTTGCTTCCAGCTGTCCTCCAGCAGACCTCGCCGCTGGTATGGCTACAACTGTCCGTGCACAAGTATGGGGTACTAAAGGACCCAAGCTTTAGTACACCGACAGGAGCCCCCGGGCCTAGGCCATACACGGATGTGAGGCGTTGTTGGGCTAGGTCCAAACAGTACACGGGCACGCGTGGCAGGAGTTAGCTGTTATTAACTTGTTTACCGCGCTTCCCCATGGTGCGTAATAAATGTGTGACGTGGGAACATGTGGAACGACTGCAGTAACAGTGCGCTCGTGAAAGAGCATTTACATTGATTAGAAAGGAGGCAGCCCCGCGCCTTCCCCATAAAAAGGAATTCGCAGAGGCGCCGCTCATTTACCTCCCATTCTTTCCAATCTGGAAACCGCCGCCGTCTTCTTCCTCAAACTCAAAGCAAAACCTCTCTCATCCATCCGCCGCCTCCACGCCCTCATCGTCCTTGGTCTCTGCTTCCATAGCCACCATGCCGCCCAAAGCGAGCAAGGGTAAAGAGGTGAAAGCCGTCGAGGAGAGCGAGCTGGTGAAGATGCGGAAGGAACACGTCATCTTCACCCCGACGCTCGATGCGAGCGCTCTGAAGGACCGGTACCTGTGCATGTGGGGGAGGGAGACGAAAGCTCACCCCGCCACTCGCGTGAATCCTGCTTCCTCGAAAGGTGGCCCAGATAAATTTCATTTCTTTGTCGCATACTTCTATTGCGGGCTTTGCCCCCCATTTTCTGATTTCTTCAACGACATCATGTACACATACGGCTTCCGTCTCTTGGATTTCACGCTGAATGCCGTGACATGTATGTCAGTCTTTGCCCATCTCTGTGAAAACTTTGCCGGAATAATCCCCAGCACAACCCTCTTCCGCCACTATTTCATTCACCAGATCGAGAAAGGAGAAGCCCTTTCCGGTTCTATCAGCTGGATTCCAAGGGCCTGAAATAAGGAGATATACCTAGAAGGGCTCTACCGTAGCAAGTGGGAAGAATGGCGGGGCGAATGGTGCTGGATCAAGGAGGAGGATTTCCAGCCTTTCTGTCTGCCCCGACAAACGAGAGTGGTCTGCGGCAATAACGGGAGTTCCCTCGATCCTCAAGATGAGAAGCTCACAATTGCAATTACCAGAATCCACCGTCTCAAGGCTGCCGGGCTGACAATAGAAATGGTTGGCGCTGATTACCTTTGCCGTCGCATCACCCCTCTGCATAACAAAGGGAGACCAGCCTGGGAATTCCGGAATGCGGCAATATCATGAGGCTGCGTCTAGGTTTGAACAACAACTTGACGGTTATGCAGCACACAGCTCTCTGCCACAAACTGTTTAGGCCAAATGGGAAATATAAGTTGCCGGCGAACAGAATTCCTCTGTGTAACAACTCCGCTCTGACCTCAATCATCGCCATGATGCCGACGAGCAATGCCCACGGCCTTGACGGAACTTGGGTCGAGCCATTTGCAGAGCGCGCACAAGAGTTCTTCGACAATCTGTCAGAGAGAGCCATCCGGGAAGAAACAAACCTTATCCGCCCCACCACTGATGAAGAAGTGGAGTACATCGCCAGCAGGGCGGAGGAGGCGAATCTTGCTGCGGAGGCCGGCAGCGTCGGCTTCACAGGAGAGGAGGCCAGCGAAGAAGAAGTAATGTCCGAAGAAGACCTTCCCGGGCAGGATGAGACTGCCGGGGAATAGAGCGACACGGCTGCCGGGGGCCCTTTTGTCGAGGACACAGCTGAAGAACAGCTGCACGAGGAGCCCCCAGCTCCAGAGAAGAAGAAACGCGTTCTTCGGAAAGCTGCCTATGGCGTCCCAGCAAATCAACCCTCCTTGAGCGGTGAGGTTCCCGGCAAGAAGGCATCCGGCAAGGCTGTGTAGTGGCAAGAAGCTCAACAGCAACCAGTGCGGCGCACGAGACGCACGGCCGCGGAAACAACTGGAGCGGCGGGGGCGTCTCATACGACGGCACCGATGGCCGGGGCATTAGAACCACATCAACCTACCATTTCTGCCGCAGCCAAGCGACCCAGGACCCCTTCTCCACCTCCTCGCACGGACACTGTAGAGGAGGTCGACTTTGACCTTTCCGCTTTTAGCCCGGAGAGAGAAGAGTAAGGGTCCCGTCGTATCTTTTACTTCCTGAGTTTCTGATTTTGCTTAACTCATCTATCTTGCTTCAACCTGTCCCCGCAGCGATACGGAAACTTTGGCACAAAGGATGGCGAAGAGGGCAAAGACTTCAACGGGTGACGAGCTCCTGGCAACCATCGTGGATACGCCAGAGCTCATCGTCATCAGCCCGAAGCTCAGTCCTCCTCGCAGCCCCCAACCCAGCCCCCAGCATGAGTCCACTACTCATTTTTTGCTGGCGGGCATAGACACGTTTATCTTTGCTACTGACATCACCGGGCTTGTAGGAGAAGAACGGCAACAAGGAGAGCCGTCGGAGGCCGTCCCTGACATGCCGCCCCCGTCAACCACGCCACCCAGAAATGAATCTCCGGCAAGGGCTTCCACCGGTGAGCCCATTCGCGTCAAAGAGGACCCGGCAAGCACGGGCACTGGCAGTCCTACGTCGGCAACCAAAGTTGCCAGGAAAGGAGAACCCACCTCTCACCAGCTCAACACAGGTAAACCACTTGCCTCTAAGTACTTGTTATTCTTTCTTTACTTTTGTCTTCTTGAACTTCAACTTTGGTCTCATCTTGTTTCTTTCCCTGGTGTTCAGATCTTCCCTCGATGGAACAAATGGATGTTGACATCGTCATCGAGGAGACCGCCAAGGATGCTGCCACTGAGGCCAAATAGATTGCTGCTGACGAAGCCGCCAAGGACGCACAGGAAGAAGCCGCCAAAAGGCTGCTAAGAGGACCGGCAAGGAGACCAGTGACCATACTGATGGCATTCCTGCCACAGGAGCGCCTGGCGCTACACCTGTCACGGAGTCCCCACTTGCCGGCGAGACAGTTGTCGAGGATCAACCGTCAACATTCGAGGCCCCCCTGCCAAGCAGATACCTTAAGGTTGGCGACAACCTGTTTGTCAGCATACCAGGGACGGCAAGCACTGGGGTGCCAACTGAAGTGGAAATTTTCGATGAATATGTCATCATCGCTGCCGGGCTCAAAATTGTTGATGAGCCACGCGCCAGTAGAAGCGGGTCCGAGGAAGAACAGCTCCTCCAAGCCATGAGCAACAACTTTCAAAAGCTCCAGGCCCTTCACCGCGCCCGGAAAGAGAAGCTGGACTCCAGGGCAGCAGTTACTGAAGCAGCAGAGGCAAATTTCCAGACGCCCATCGAGCAAACACAAGTCTGGTACGCTGAGGCTTTCCAGGAACTAATGACTGGCCGTGAACAACTGAGCCAAAGTTGGAACGAGTTCCTCTTGAAGCAGTCTAACGCTGAGAAGGCACAGGAAGAGGCCGCGCAGTGGGCCGCTGTAGAGGAAGCTTGCTTAACACAACTCCGTGTCTGGCTTGACGCTCAGGAAGAAGACCTTGCCGCTCGCGAGAAAGCACTTGCTGCCAAGCTCTGCAGCAAGGATGAGGAGATCGAAAAACTTGTCGCACAGTGGACCCCAGGAGCTAGAGCAGAAACACAAGGAGATGCTCGAAGCTCTGACTGTAGATCATGCCGGCAAGTTAAAGGAAACCATCGATGATGCTGAAGCTGCAGAGGCCGCCAAGAACAAGCTGGATGATAGAGTAAAGAGGCTAGAGGCGGAGCTCAAGGAACATGGCAAGGAGCCCTTAACGCTCAAAGACGACAGAGAGAAGACTCTCTACAGCTTGGCGGAGATGCAAACCTCCATGTCCGACAAGATCAAAGAGCTCACCGCAACCAAAGAGTCCATCGCTGATCTGACCCTGAAGCTGACCACGCTAGAGAAATCCCTGGAGGACGGCAAGGCTCGAGAAAAAGCTTTGATCAAGGACCTCCAGAATGAGAAGGACCTGCTCAATAGCGCCGCCGCCCCTTATAATGACTTTGAGAAGGGCGTAAAGATCTGGACCGAGCGCCTCGTCGACATCGCGGACAGGCTTGAAGCAGAGCTGTCCAACATGGGCCTGCGAAACTTTAACTACTCCTCCGACGACAGGGTGTCTTCGAGTGCCAAGCTAACCATGTTCTTCGAGGGTGTCATCGATGCCTTGAAGCTGCTTCATTCTGAGCGTGCAACCCATCTAGCCAACGAATCCCGTAAACTCTGCCAGGCCGTCCTCCTCAAGGTGCTCATCAAAGTGGTGCATAAGAACCCCAGCATCAACCTCACCAACGTTCTCGACAGCTTGCCGGAGGATGCAGACCTCGAGGCACTCAAAAAGCTTGTCGCGCCCATCGTCGACAAGGTTAGCCAAGTCAAGAGGGTCGAAGGCCAGCGTAGGGACTAGCTACTTCGCTTCATCTTTGCCGCCACCATTCCATGTCAAAGACAATTTTATCTTAAGTTAGAAACGCGGCAACCATCAATGTAATATAACTTGCTCTGTTTTGGATGAATGCATGCTATTTCCCTTGTCGGATTTCTTTCTGTATGGTGCGTGCCCTACGCTTATTGGAAACTTGCCGGTGCGTGCGTCCTGCCGCGAGCGCTAGACGCGGGTCTTTAGCTGCCTGCTGGAGGTGTCGCTACCGGCAAGATATCCTTGACGTTTTCAGTGCAGCCACCTAAACTGTTGAGCGGACTCGAAACAGAGTAAGGCAACCGATCACGACAAGGTTCCTTCGCGTGCAGGTTTTCCATACAAAAGCCGAAATTGTTCAAGGAAAATGGCCTTTAAGTAAAAAAGAAATTCACTTAAAGTTCTGCAACTTACCTTTTTGTTGTTGTATTCCTTCCGGCAAGATGTCAACCTTGAACGTCGCCTGTTGGTATCCATACCATCACTCCCTAACGGTGTCCTGGACTAGGGGGTACTCACTACGTCGTCTCCCAACTAGGTGGATCGGGCCGCGGACCCCCATGGCTGTACACTCATGGGCCACTTCGGGCAGTCCATGCCGCATACAAGGAAGACTCCCGAAGACTTGGTGCACAAGACGAGGACTCTTCTAAAACCCCAAGCCTCTGGTATGATATACTCCCTCCGTTCCATAATGTAGTGCATATAGATTTTCTGAAAAGTCAAACTTCACAAACTTTGACTATGTTTATTGAGAAAACTATTTATATCTACAATAGAAAATATATATAATATGAAAATACATCTTATGATGTATCTAATGATATGTATTTAGTATTCTAGATGTATGTATTTTTTTCTACAAACATGGTCAAAGTTTGTAAACTTTGACTTTTCAAAAAATCTATAGGCACTATATTGTGGAACAGAGGGAGTATAAGCCGAGGCCAGGCTAGTCGATAGAGATATCATATTCATTAGAACAATCTCGTGGTAGACACATGTATTCTGTACTATCCCCCATATGAATACAATCAAAAGCAGGACGTAGGGTATTATCTCTTCGAGAGAGCCCGAACCTGGGTAAAATCCTGTGTCCGTGTTACCATCGCTCCAAGACATCTAGCTTAGGACCCCTACTATGAGATATGCCGGATTTTACACCGACATTGGTGCTTTCATTGAGAGCCTGCTGGGTGATCGTCATGAGGCAATGGGATGATCAGGTGATATTTTTTCAGTAAAGATTTGTTTCGTGTGAATTATCTCTTTGGCAAAATCGTTGTTGCGTCGTGCTACTTTGTCTACAGGCAGATTGGGATTGAGAAAATTTTAAGCGGCAGCAGCCCTGTCCGCTGCCGGACAGTATGTCCGGTCCGAGAAGCGCCGGCGTGCAATCAATAGCCTAGAATTAGGCCTCGATCTAGGTCAGTACAAACGACAAAATTTGTGGTGATCGGACCAGCGGCGTCCCAGCCAAGAGGATGACGCACGCACGGTGGTACTTCATGTGGAACAGTACACCAAGTCCAACTTGAATTCAGCCATGCAGGGAGATCTAATCCTTCCTTTTCTTTACTTTCTTTAATCAATACTTGCCAACTCCCACGTGGGATGCTATACCTCTGCACCGTATCGATTTGGATCTAATGTCTGATTGCCAGCTGATTGCCTCACAAATCCTCAGGTGCTATTCTTCCTAATAATTACATACAATACAAATTATTTGTGCCATTATGTTTTCTGTTAGGTTTGTACTGCTGCATGTATATAGATTGCAGTACGGCCTATGTTCGCGTCCGCTGCTTGGCGATACATCGGATCAGGATACATCGGATCCGTACTCAATCTGACCAACGGGCGATCCAGCCGAAAAGATAGTGCAGAAGCAGTACCCTAACAGGGACTTGGCTCCATGGCAGCACACAAACAGGGAGATTTAATTATTTTTCCCTTTTTCATTTAGCTCTTCGTCGGTGCCAGGCAGTTCCTAGTAATCTTTTTCGAAAAGTGCATAGACCTAGAGTATTTATAACCTAATTAAATACTTGTTTTGCAAGCATGGTCCTTGTGATCTAATCTACAAACACTACTTCACATATTGATGAATGCTAGCAGTCAAGCTAGCACTACTTCGGGCAACGATCAAAGTTCGACCGATGTTTCTTTATTTGCTTCGGTCCTCCACGATCATCGCCGTCTAGGTTTTATTTTTCTTAGCTATTTGTTTAGCACATAAATTATTATACAGAGAACATTTTTTGTTCTTTTGTGCTGCATTATTTTTTGCAGAGAAATTTTACCGACCCTCGTACATGGTGTCGGTCTGGCCAATCTCTCGTTGTCACCTCGGCAGGTCGACCGATGTCGACATTGACCTCGCGCCAGATAATCAACCTTTACTACATCACGCCATCACCTCGGTGATCCAACGTCGTCGTCCCGCCTGCGCTGATCACGCCAAACCGATCTCAGCGCAGTCACAGGGAGATTTGATCTTTCTTTTCTCTATTATTTAATTAAGTTTGGAGACCATCTACACTTTCACTAATGGTCTCACTGTCATGTGCTTCCCTGATGCAATTAGCATTACCAGTTGCTTCACGTCCATCGAGATTGGATTGATGCAACAAGCAGCTTATGTGGTACCTTCCATATGAAGTTGTATGAGTACTTTGGGAAGGCTCTTTCACAACAATTGCTACATGCAGATCAGGTCGACAACCATCGCGCCGACCGACACCTCCGCACAATGAGTTCGGATCATACCAGGCCGATGTTGTCATCCCGCGCATGGCGACCTGCATCGACATCTCCGCGCTGCCACTTCGTCGAACCGATCTTGGCGCCCAGGCCAAACTTACCTGATTAATTATGAAATTTTTTTCTTTCAACTATTATTATTGTTATTATTTCTTGCTTGCACTATTTTATATGTGTAGGTAATTTACTTCGACTATGTCACATAGTCACTTCGGCGTCACCAGCTGACCAGCTCCGACATCTCGGCCGGACTGGGGGCTTCACCTCGACATATCGACAGTTTTGTGCTGTCACTTCGTCAAGCCGAGCTCTTCACTCGGACACCTGGGAACCGTCTTGGGGGGCTGGGACCTCGGCCAGGCCGAGGAATATGTCTTCGACCCACCGCAAGCTCGGCCCGCATCATCTACACCGAGCACACTAACCAGCTAAGTGGCTTTCATGCTCAACTTTTTCAATTTTTTAATCCCTGTTCGGTTCGACCAAACATTATTTTTGTTAAACAAAAAACTTGGTTTGTTAAAACCTTGTTTGTTAAAAACAACTTTCCTTACTCAAGTTAACTGGGGGCTCTTAAATTTGCATGAGCCATTTTATAATGAAAGTTTTCTTCTTAGTCGTTGCAAAGTCTTTTTCTGCCACTCGTCTCTCGACTCTAGTGTGTCGTCAATAGCCGGATAGCCTATTTTCTCTCTAAAGCCGCTCAATTTTCGTTTGCTAAACTAGCCTAATGAGAAGTACTCCGCCTTCGGGATAGGAGGTTGAAGCCGTGGGCTGACCCGCTTGAAGTCTTGAGATCGGATGTGTCATGTTAAAGCATGACAGAAGCACAAATTTTTTAAGACCAATTTTGGATTGGCACAAAAAAACCTGACTTAGTTTGGACGTAAAGTTTTTACTGAAGTTTTTCGGTTTTCCAAGCCTATGGCACTTTTAACCTATTTGTGTGTTTCTAGCATAAGTCTCGCAGTGCAACGCCGGACACCTTTACAGCTTCGGCAATATCAACAGCGGGCTACAACTAGAGCTGAACCCACCAAAAGCCAAGGTACCCCATGGAGTCCTCGGCAAAGTTTTCTCGGATATAGCTTTATACGCATTGATTTCGAATTGTGTCTTCGGTCAATAGTTGGGTTGCCCAGCTCCTGTGCCTACCTCCTACGTTCCGCTTTGTTCGGCTAGGTGTGTAAAGGGAGAACCACTGCGATTGTGCTTCCAGCTCGAATGGTTAAGCACCTCAGTGGAAAAAGCCGAAAACTGACTATCACAATGAGCGTAAACTGGTCAGCGATCCGATGACTGTGTTAAACTACAGATCGATAGAGGTCACCCCGTGTTAAACGATGGGCCTTTCATAAGATTGGCCGAGGTGTTACTGGTTTGATCTCGGCTAAACACCGAACACTAAACCAGGGGCTATTAACTGGCCCTGAACTTTAAACTCCTATGACTAAGTGAAAGTTATAAAGCCTGCATATCTGATTGCCTCGTTTCCGCTAACACAACCGCCTCCGGGCACCGAGACGTCTGCTGAGGGTTGTATTGTTAGTACGGAAACACCTTGTGTAGCATCTACAAAGGGGGTGGAAGCCGACGATGGGCCACTTTCAGGTTATAAACAGTCTCAATGGAGAATTTGCCTTCCATAATTATTGTAATAAAGCAATAAATATGCATCAATTTGACTTAAGATTTTGGCCAAGCTGGGTTGCCTGGCTCCTGTGCTTACCCCTACGTTCCCGATTGTTCGGCTAGGTGGTAAAGGGAGCACCTCTGTGATTGTTACTACCGGGTCATCGGGGTTAGTACCTCAGACTGGGTGAAGCCGAAAGCTAGCCATCTTAAAGGATATAATTGGTCGGCAACGATGGAAGTGAAAATTTTGGTTCATTATGGACCACAGGGTTCGGGAACTTTCCCCCAACTAAATCCTCAATATTTTCCTCCCACATTGGTCGGAGATGAGGTTTCATGATCATGGTCAGCATGACAACCCAAAGAAAGGAACCGATAGCGGGACTATTTTCTTTGGAAGATGTTTCTTACGTTAAAAAGTAATATAACATATCTCTCCGTGTACCTTTGTTTATAAAACCGTATGGCCGGATTGCCTTGTTTGCCGTAAATCTTTGCCCTGATAAAGGCTTTATAAAGTGGGACAAACACTCTCCGGCTACTGGCCGAGGAGGTTGAAGCCGATGGTCGGTGAACAAAGTTTTGTACAATGCGGATCCGAGCAATAATGATGTAAAGTACTTGGATACATAGAATCATTACACATAAATTGCGAGTACAAGTCAATTTACTGCAGCCCATCTTTTAAAGAGTCCAGGGCACAATCTCGCTAAGACAGCCGAGCAGCTAACATAACAGTCTCATAATTCCCTATTGGCATTGATTTCCTATCTATTGAGCCCCTTGAGGCCGACCTTGGTGAGCCCAGTCATTAGCTCTACCTCCTTTAAGAATTCTTTATTCTCTTTCCAAGAAGTTTGTGTTAAACACAACAAAATTTTCTGTCAAACGGATATCAATCCTTAATTCGGCCACCCGTACCCACATTAAGGCTCGGGGGCTACTGGGCTTCGCGGTTATCATTTACAAATATTAAAGAGGCACATCGATCCCCTGATCTGGTGTTGCCACCAAACCAGTGGCTCGGGGGCTTGACCGAGCTATGGGCAAATGTGTCTTCAGACAATAATAGGTACCATCTGGACCTATCCGGCATCAAGCAAATATATTATGGCAACTTCTCAAGACCCTCTCTCAAGGGCCCGCTTGCCGATCACTATTTCCTCTAATATATTACACCGCATTTCTATTCCTAAGTATGCTGCAGAGCTAGGAGTTGATCCTCAAGCCGATTTTGTGAATCGACCTGAGTCTCAGGGGCCACTAGGATCAGCGGTTTTATGTTTTCCCTCAGGTGCATGCCGAACATTCAACGGACACACACCTTGAGGGCTACTGGCTATATACCTCGGCAGAGAATACATTGCACAAATCGGAATTAAATTCACAAAAATTAGCCCATGGCCGAGGTGGTGCACCACCTCGGAAGCAGTCCGGCATAAAGCTCGGATGCAATTGGCTGCCTCCATAGAGGGCATTTCCGGCATTAAGCTCGGTTGAACCCCTTCAACTTTTTCAAGACTGAGGTAATCTATGACACCTCGGATGCAGTCCGGCATTGGAGCTCGGCTGTAAAAGGACTCTTCGGATACATTCCGGCGTTGGAGCTTGGAAGCGGTCTGGCGTTGGTGCTCGGCTGCAAAAGATACGTCGGATGCAGTCCGGCGTTGGAGCTCGGATGCAAGAGGACACTGCCACACGGGAAACACTTCGAACCCGAGGTGTGGCGTAAAAAATAATAAGGCATTGATAAAGGCTGAAAACTTAAAGGGGCTCCTCGGATACTCGACGTATGAGCTCTTCAGATGCACCACGGCGATCCATAGGATCGAAGACGGGAAGATTTGTTGAACCAGTATTCAAGACCGACGACCGAAGACGAAGAACAGTTCAGAAGAACCGAGGAGCGTCCCCAACTTGAAGACCGGTTCAGGAGGCTACTAACGGTGTCCTGGACTAGGGGGTACTCACTACGTCATCTCTCGACTAGGTGGATCGGGCCGAGGACCCCCATGGCGGTACACTCATGGGCCACTTCGGGCAGTCCATGCCGCATACAAGGAAGACTCCCGAAGACTTGGTGCACAAGACGAGGACTCTTCTAAAACCCTAGGCCTCTGGTATGATATATAAGCCGAGGCCAGGCTAGTCGATAGAGATATCATATTCATTAGAACAATCTCGTAGTAGACACATGTACTCTGTACTATCCCCCATATGAATACAATCAAAAGCGGGACGTAGGGTATTATCTCTTCGAGAGAGCCCGAACCTGGGTAAAATCTTGTGTCCGTGTTACCATCGCTCCAAGACGCCTAGCTTAGATCCCCTACTACGAGATATGCCAGATTTCACACCGACACTCCCCCCGGCAAAGTTGCACATGAAGGAGCCTTCTATCCTTTGAGAAAAAGAAAGAAGAGAAAACAAGGATATGGAACCTTGGCGGTTCATTAGCGCTTACCGGAAGCAAGTGTAATACAATATCTCAGACAAACATGCATATAGAATAACATGAAAATCGACAGGAATTGTAAAACACTTAAATTTATTCAACTATGCACAGGGTCTACGCCTGGCTTTGTACAAAGGATCACATGCCTTGATGGCAAAACTTGCACAAAAGGTGGTTGCCGGGAGACCCAGCAACCGCGCCTTATGGATAGAACTTACGAAGATGTTCGATATTCCAGGAATTGCTCACTGGAATGCCATCCTCGGTCTCTAGGCCGACAGCACCAGGCCTGGTGACTCGTACTACCCGATAAGGGCCTTCCCACTTTGGCGTCAACTTGTTGGAATTCTTGGCCGATTGAACGCGCCGAAGAACAAGGTCGCCTTCCTCAAGACTTCGGGAGTGAACCTTGCGGCTATGCTAGCGGCGCAAGGCTTGCTGGTAGCATGCAGCTCGCACAACAACCTGAAGATGATCTTCCTCAAGGAGCATTGCATCATCTTGCCGCAGCTGCTCTTGCTCAAGCTCATCATAAGCGAGCACTCGAGGTGACCCATATATGAGTTCCGTGGGGAGAACTGCTTCTGCCTCGTACACTAGGGAGAAGCGTGTCTGGCTGGTGGCTCGATTTGGTATCGTTTTGATTGACCAAAGAACCGCTGGCAACTCATCAATCCAGCGTCTTCCGCACTTTTCCAGCTTGTCAAAAGTCCTTGTCTTGAGCCTTTGCAACACTTCAGCATTTGCCCTTTCTGGTTGGCCGTTGCTTCTCGGATGAGCAACAGAAGCAAAATAGATTTTGCTGCCAAGGTCCTGGACGTATTGCATGAAGGTGTGGCTCGTGAATTGTGTGCCGTTGTCGGTGATGATCCTGTTTGGCACACCAAAACGGAAAACTAGTCCCTTGAAGAACTTGACGGCTGATTGTGCTGTCACCTTTCTCACTGCTTCCACTTCCGGCCACTTTGTGAACTTGTCGACTGCGATGTACAAGTACTCAAAGCCCCCGGTAGCACGGGGAAAAGGGCCCAATATGTCGAGCCCCCAGACCAAAAATGGCCAGGAAAGAGGAATTGTCTGAAGAGCCTGAGCTGGCTGATGCAATTTCTTCGAATGGAACTGGCACGCTTCACACTTGGTTACTGGTGCAGCTACATCCTAGAGGGCAGTGGGCCAAAAGAAACCTCGCCGGAATGCCTTACCGACAAGAGCCCTTGAACCTATGTGGGAGCCACATATGCCTCCATGTATCTCTGCCAACAGCTTCAGTCCATCTTCCCGAGAATACACTTCAATTTCACACCGTTCGGTCTTTTTCTATACAGACGGCATCCATGAACTGGTACATACTAGACCGACGGGCTAGTTTCTCTGCTTCTTCCTGCTCTTCGGGGAGTTCCCCTATTTGGAGGAACTGGACGATGTGCTGCGCCCATGCCAGAGCCTGAGGCTCGGCAGCAAGGACTAAAGGCATATCTTCTGCCGCGGGAGCGTTTGTCTCGACGGCAAGGACCTGAGGCCTCGCCGGAGCCTGTTGCTCCCCGGCAAGCTTGTCGATGTTCCCGGCAGCTTCCTTGCCCGCGGCTTCTGGGAGCTCTACCAGAAAGTACTGGCCGAAACTCAACTTCCGTCGCTTAGGTTGCCTTGCTGATGGTGTTACGGATGGCTGAGTCAATCGGAGCACAAAAGTACATGGTTCCACAGGTAACTTAAGGGCAGCACGCTTTGACAGGTCGTCAGCAATGTCGTTCTCCGCTCGAGGTACATGCTCTGTCTGCAGACCGTCAAAGCGCTCCTCCAATTTCCTCACTTCACCTACATATGCTTCCATCAATGGGCTCTTGTAATCTTTGTTCACCTGCTTGACGACAAGCTGTGAATCACCTCTGACGATGAGCTTCTTAATTCCAAGATCCGCCACAATCCTGAGACCGGCAAGCAGCCCTTCGTATTCTGCAGTGTTGTTTGTTGATCTCTCCCGGGGAAAGTGCATCTGAATTACATGTTTGAGGTGCTCTCCGGTGGGTGCGACAAGCAGCACGTCAGCACCGGCGCCTTACAGCGAGAAAGCCCTGTCAAAATACATAATCCATTCTCGATCTGTTTCCTTGCCGGGAAGAGTTGTCTCTTGACTTTCTTCATCTGGCATTGGGGTCCATTCTGCAATGAACTCCCCAAGGCTCTGCTCTGAATTGTTGAAGTGTTTTCAAACTTGAGATCAAAGCTTGACAATTCCAACGCCCACTCCACAATTCTGCCGGTCGCATCTGGATTTCGTAAAATCCGCTGCAACGGGAAGAGAGCAACGACGGTAATCTCATGCGCTTGGAAATAATGGTGCAGCTTCCTCAAGGCCATAAGGAGGCCGAAGAGCAATTTCTGCATGCCAGAATATCTTGACCTAGCCCCCTGCAAAAGGGAACTGACAAAATAAACTGGGCGTTGCACCATCCTCTTCCTCTGCGCTGCTTCATTCAACTCTGCAAATCCTGTCTTGTCGGCACCAGACCTTGTCGGAGAAGACCCCAGCTCGTCGCTTGGCGGGCTTACCGTTGCCGCTGCTTCTTCATCAGCTTCTCTCTGCGCTACCAACGTAGCACTAACCACTTGATTTGTTGCCACTAGGTATAGCAGCAATGGCTCTCGTGGTTTAGGTGTGACTAGTATCGGCGGAGAGAAGAGGTACTTCTTCAAATCCTGCAGCGCTGCCTTCGCTTCCGGAGTCCATTTCATTGGACCTTCCCTCTTCAAGGTTTTGAAAAAGGGTAGGGCGCGCTCAGCAGATTTGGAGATGAACTTGCTCAGAGCAGCAATGCAGCCGGCAAGTCGACGCACATCTTTGACGCGTCTCGGTGCTTCAATCTGCTCAGTCGCCTTGATCTTGTCGGGATTTGCTTTGATCCCACGCTGAGATACAAAGAACCCGAGAAGCTTGCCGGATGGAACGCCAAACACACACTTCTCGGGATTGAGCTTCAGATTGATCTTGCGCAGATTTGCAAATGTCTCTTCCAAATCTTGTATGAGCGTTGCCTTGTCCTTGGTTTTAACCACTATTTCATCCATATAAGCTTCCATATTTCTATGTAGCTGGGGCTCAAAACCAATCTGGACCGCTCTTGCAAATGTTGAACCAGCACTTTTCAACCCGAAAGGCATACGTAGGAAACAATACGCACCACACGGGGTGATAAATGCGGTTTTCTCTTCATCTTCCTTTGCCATGAAAATCTGATGGTACCATCAATAGGCGTCGAGAAATGATAGCAGATTGCAACCGGCAGTGGAGTCCACAATCTGGTCGATGCGCGGCAAGGGGAAAGGATCTTTTGGACAGGCTTTATTGATATCTGTATAGTCAATACACAGCCTCCATTTTCCATTCGCCTTGCGCACTACAACTGGATTGGCTAACCATGTCGGATGGAGCACTCCTCTGACCAAACCTGCCGCTTCCAACTTCCTGATTTCTTCGGCAATAAATTCTTGTCGTTCCAAAGACTGCTTCCTAACCTTTTGCTTGACGGGCCGTGCATGAGGACAGACAGCAAGATGGTGCTCAATTACTTCCCTGGGAACACCGGGGATATTAGATGGTTGCCATGCAAACACATCGATATTCACCCGCAGGAAAGCAATGAGCGCGCCTTCCTATTTGTCATCGAGGGTGGAACTTATGGTAAAAGTTCCTCCCGTACCATCCTCCTTGATGGGCACCTTCTTGGTTTCTGGTGGAGCTGCCTTGGATTTCTTGCTCTTGCCGGTGGAGCTCTCCGGCACATCCTCGACGGCAGCGTAGCACTCCGAGGAGGTGCGCTTGCCGGAGTGTGTGCTAGAGGTCTTGCCGGTCTTCTTCTTCCCCCCAGGAGCTTCAGCGGCAGGAGCAAGTGCCTTGGCAGCAGACGTTGCAACTGCCTCCCGGTAGAGTTGGTCGGCGTAGATAAGCGCATCCTTCTTGTCGGAGTTGACAGTGATGACGCTCATCGGCCCGGGCATATTCAATACGTTGTAAGCGTAGTGCGAGGCCGCCATGAACTTGGCCAGTGCTGGACGGCCGAGAATCCCGCTATATGGCAACGGAATCTTGGCGACGTCGAAAACGACCTTTTCTGTTCTATAGTTCAGCTCACCGCCAAATGTCACCGGCAATGTGATCTTGCCCTTTGGTTGGCTCCTTCCTGGATTAATCCCTTGAAACGTGCTTGTTTCCTTGAGATCTTCGTCGGGAATTTGCAACCTCTTGATCATGCTAGGCGAGATCAGATTCAAACTGGCCCCACCGTCAACTAACATTTTTGTCACCTTGAGGTTGCGAATCGTTGGTGAAACCAACAATGGAAAACACCCGACGGCGGTTGTGCGATCAGGGTGATCCTCAACGTCAAAAATGATAGGCGTGTTGGACCATTTCAGAGGCTTACGGGCATCGACTGGCGGTTCTGTCGCATTAATCTCGCGCACCCACAGCTTAAGTTGGCAGTGAGAAGAATGCAAGGAGGCGCCTCCGTCAACGCACATAGCTTCTGTAGCCTTTTGAAACTCATGCTCGCTGGAGTCGTCGTCCTCTTCGTTGTCATCGTCACCCCCCTCTTCTTTGTCGCGGCCTCGAGCGGGCCTCTCCTTCTGTTGCTTGGCCTTGCCGTGGCGACCTCCTCGGCCACCGCATTTCTTGCCAGACCCTTCAGCACCATCTTGGGCTCTCTCCTTCTCTCGCCTTTCATATTCAGCTTTCTGCCTCTCGACAAGCTATTCAACTTGTCGGCAGTTCTGGAGACCATGGCCCTTGGTGCGATGGATCTTGCAATATTGCTTGTCGGAGCCCTCCGGCTTGTCGGCAGCCGCCAAGGCCTGAAAGGAGGGACACCCGGCAACATCCTTGCTGGTTCCATCAACCTTGGCCTTCTTGGCCCCGCCGGGGTTGCCGGATTCCTCGACAACAAGCACAGCCTTGCCCTTACGCTTCCTGTTACGCCGTCGACCTTTCCTCGTCGGGGCGGCGGCGTCTTCTCCTTCTGAGTCGATCCCTGCGCTGGCATCCTCACCGGGGAGCGTTCTTCCCTCTTCAGCCCGAGCACACTTATCGGCCAGAGCATAGAGCTCGGCAACATCCCTGACTTTGGTCATCGCCAGCTCCACCCGCATCTTGCAGTTGCGCACTTTCTGATGAAACGCGCTAATAACAGCGGCGGGATGAATGTCTGGGATATTGTATTGTACGTGGCTGAATCTCTGTACGTACTTGCGCAAGGGCTCGCCCTCCTTCTGGGGGATGAGATGTAAATCACTTGCCTGGCCAGGAGCTTAGTGGCCTCCGACAAAGGCACCAACAAAACTGATGACACAGGTCTGACCAGGAAGAAATGGAATTCTTTGGCAGATGCATCAACCACGACCTGACGTTGGGCTTGAGCACCAACGGGAAGTAGTTGGCAAGTATCTTGTCGTCTCGAGCTCCGGCAGCCTGCACCGCGATGGTGTAGATGCTCAGGAACTCCGACGGGTGAGTCTTGCTATCGTATTTCTCCGGGACCTCCGGCTTGAAAGTTCGGGAATTGGGCCACTGGACTCGCCGCAGCTCACGGGTAAACGCTGGACACCCCATCTCATAAGGCAGGTCACCAGGATTCCCTGGCCTAGGCTTGTCGACAGTAGGCCCTGCACGCCTATCAGATTGATGGCGCACTTCCCGTCGCCGCTCGATGGTAGTTCGAGTGTCTTCTTTGCTTCCCTCCCGAAGAACTTGACGTTGATCGCGGCGCATTCGCGGATCAGACGATGCCGTGGAATCGCCATCACAAACGCCGGTCCACCGATCAAGCGACCGATGTTGCTATTGTGGAAGTGAGTGCATCATAGTCGCTCCACCTCCAGTCTTTTCTCCATCGGAACGCATCGGCTCGACGGACCGCCGCCGCGAAGGCTCCTCCTGCTGCGGCCCATCTCCGTTGGCGAAGCCGATGAGGCTCTGAATAGCAGCTCTCCATTCTTCGAGCTTCTCCGGAGCAGGAGGGGAATCCAGAAGAAGTTGCGCTCGCGCCAACGCTTCTGCTGGTGTAGGTGGCAGCGAGATGTGCGAGGTACGTGAGGTGCTCTGACTCCTAACCATGTTAGAAGGAGCTCCATCACGATCCCGCGACCACACCGCGCTTCCACCAGCATCTTGGCGTGCATGTTGGTCACGCGCATCTCGGGAATGATGCGCAGGGGCCTTTCCTTGGGGACGCCTAGAACCACCGACGTCACGGCGCTGTTCGTCGCGCGCGACCTGAGAAGGCCGCAGTGCATGCGCCGGCACGGGTGTCTTGGAATGCGTCGTCCCGTCCTTGGAGTTCGCCGTGCCACCCATTGGCAGCACAGCTCCATCCTTGGATCTGGTGGTGCGCGGGTCATTGTCGCCGCTATGAACAACGCCGCTCGCCTGGCTTTGTCCGCCAGAACGTCGTGGAGGCTCAAGACCTCCTCCTCCTCCTCCTGCGTTCATGTTGTCGCCTGTCCACGAAGGCACGGGTAAACCAGACGCAGATGGACCAGCCGCCGCCAAACCCTTCTTCTTGGGGGCCATGGCGATGAAAACGATCAAGAAACTGACGCGCTGATCACTAGATCAGGTTCGCGCAACCTCTCCCCCTACCTGGCGTGCCAAAGATGTCGGCATACGACACCTATGGGATCGCGTGGATCCCTTTTATGGTTTGGCAGGGAGAGTGGTATGCACAAAGAGCAGATCCAACGATTAATGCAAGGGGATTTTTACATAGGTTCGGGCCGCTGAGAAGCGTAATACCCTACTCCTGCTTTAGATTATTGTGAATGATTAAGCCCAAGCTCCAGGAGCGCTTGCACTGAATAGTATGTTCGAGCAGCGGCTACGCATGTAGAATGGGCCAGAGGATCCTCCTTACTGTAGCTACGCCTTGGGCCTCCTTTTATACGTCCAAGGGGTCACCAACAGTGGCGTTCAGTACATACATTGAGGTGTGAAGTAGCTACAGTGTTTACACACTTATCACAAACAATTTAGGACAAATGCATTAAATGCTCCTTTTAGGTGTCCGTTTAGGTGTCCTTACTTTCTTGGGGATGGAAAAAGGGGCCATCCCATCAGCACCGCTTAAGCCCGTTCGCCACTAGAACCATGCCACGCATCTAGGAGGACAAAACCCAAATGATAGGCTGGTCACTACGCTGGAGCGGCGGCAGGATGGCGGAACCTTGCTGGGTGTAGAACTTGCCGTGTCTTCGCGGGCCATCCTGGCAAGGATCTTGCCGGGAGCCAAACCCTCGGTCTTCTGTCTTCTGATCATTGGCCTGAATACTTCCTTGATGATCTTGCATTTGCTTCCAGCTATCCTCCGGCAGACCTCGCCGCTGGTATGGCTACAACTGTCCGTGCACAAGTATGGGGTACTAAAGGACCCAAGCTTTAGTACATCGACAATTGGCTCGGCTTCAACGGCAATCATCTGCGCAACACAAAAATAAAGATCAAACCTTGGCAACAGAAACCAGGGGAAACCTGAAATTCTGGACTGAACAAAAAGACATAAGTTGGGGAGAAATTTAGGTCGCTAGACTGCTGAGCTCCTGCATATGCATGATTTTACAAATGTGATACCTCGGTGCTCCCTTCAGTTTTGAATGACTCAAGACCATTTTGATCCCTCTAGCAAACATGTTAACATAACTACATGCACAATGCATTTCTAAACCATTAACCACAACATTCATCCACTCAGAACTAAAAGCATCTAATTGTTCTGTTCTAAAATATTTAAATGTCTACACTTTGGTACAACTGCAACTTGGTGACATGAACTGAATTATGACTGAAGAATAAGAAAGTAGAACCTAGAAAGATCTACCATGCATACATAACAAATCTGCAAAAATAACGAACACTGATGATTCCAAGCAGCGCATAGCAAAACCATTCTTTTGAAATATAAGACGGGGTCATTTTTTATGTACTGTATATTAGTGCCATTACTTATACAGCAGATATCAAATTAAGCAAAAGTGGGTAGAAATCAGTAGATGTGGACAACAAAAGTCAGCATCTCATCACCTTGCAATATATATAGAACATACTTTCACCAACCATCATACCGCTAAACAACAAGACTCATCGGCCATCCACTTGAATTATTATTCTGCAACAAAACAAAAGAAAACACACATAGAACACCAATTAGAAGGGCTCCTACACTCCATTCAATAGTCTATATGGCAACAAAAACAAATCATTTGGTCATTCATCAGGCCGATGGTATGCATTAGGTTGGGCCTGCTTACACGGTACAGAGACATTTAGGCTACACAAATCTTTAGAGAGAGATTAGGAGTGCATGGAACAGAGGGGAAGCTCACCTTGGCGTCTCCCCAAAATTTGCCCATGGTTGCCTGTGCCCGCAACCTTGCATATGCTACTATGCGGAGGAAGAGGCATGGAAAAGGAGGTGAGGGTGGAGGCAGAGGCGGCGCTACCGCTCACGGCACAGCAGAAGCGAGCCGGGCCGCCTCCCTGGCCGGCTGGCAGCGCAGCCTCCACGAGGGCCGGCCTACTCCTTCACCCTGTTGCCGACCTCCTCCCTCTTCCCTGTAGCTTCACCACATCGCGACGGGCTGACTATTGCCTGCCCTCGTCGCCCGCCTCCCTAGCCCATCCACCCCACCATCGACCTGAGAACAAACATGGCCGGGTTACTGTAGAGGCATTCTGTCGAACATGTTGCATGCAGGCAAACGGAAGGAAGACTAACCCAATGCAAAAGGCAGAACGGCGCGACGGCGGGCGCAGGAGACAGCGGTGGAAGAAACTGGGCTGCACATGTAGCACGCAAGAGGAAGAACACCGAGGTAAGTACGGTGCATTGCGTAGAGAAAGCAAAGGGAAAAAGGACGAACCAAGGGGCAAGCACGGACATTAACCAGCAGCACTGATGAACGCACAAATGCCATCACAACGGCTATGCACACCGGCGGCGAAGAAGATCAGTCAGTCCAAGTCGAACAGGAAGCGAAACGGGGTGGGGCGAAGGAGGCGAACGGCGGACAGCAAAAATGGAGAGCGCGGCCTCTCTCCACACCAGGTAGCATTTGCCGCACAGAACAGACCGAACACCCCGGCGAAGGCACGTGCCCTAAGCGGATGACTCAGCCCCACCATCATACAGACACCAGGCCAGCAGGTGAAGGCCACCCGCGCAAGAGAGGGATGCGCAGGCTCGGCGCACGCTCCGGAGAAGCGGGGTCCATGGCACGGCGCTCGCATGTCCGGTTGGTCGAACCGTACAGCTACGGTGAGCCGCATGGTGGTACACCAGGAAGAGACAGAAGGACCAGGCATAGGAGTCAGCCTCGCACAACAAATCGACAGGGCAGGCCAACAACTCCCTCCAACCCCGGACGGAGAGGCTGGACACAGATCGAACAAACACCACCCGCCGACGTGTAGGACCAGGGAGCAGGGTGGCCCAGAAGTCATCCCGTGCAAAGAACCAGTGGGTATATGCCCATCAGCAAACCACTCTCCCCACGACTTGGCCCATCCACCCCGCGTGTAACGACGACCCTCCTAAATCCCAGACGAGACGTAGAGGAGACGCCCACACAGCGCAGCCACCACAAATAACAAAAGGGACCGACAGCAGCACGGGGCCACTTGTCATCGCACCAGCAGCAGAAGTGTGTACCAGTCGGGTGCACTTGCGCCTGCCCACCCTGCGCAGCCCACTGCCCATCCTCCGCATTCCCCGTGCAATGACGCACGACTGCCCGCGTACACCCCACATACACCCCATCCCGTGATGAGCCCAGCCAGCGCAGCCGACAAGCAGAGCCAGCAGCAGCACCGGCCCAACTGTCAGCGCGAGCGGGCCGTTCTCCCAGGTGTGCATGCATCGGCCAACTGTCGCGCAGCCCCCCCATGCACGCAAGCCGCGGTCAGCGCGGGATGAGCCACACGACGCACCAAGAGTGGGCACCCGAGAATTTCAAACCCAGCCAATGGAAGAACCCGGCGAGCCCACCAGTCATGGTAGCCCACGCTCGATTCCCTGGGTCAAAACACGCAGCAAAAAATGGGCGGCCGATGGGCCATGTTGACCCAACCAGGAGAGATCAAACGGCCAGAACGACGTGAAATCGCTGGATCGCTCGGGAGGGCTGGTCGTCCCAGATTTTTATAGGTTAGAATATTTTGTTCTATTATCGAGTTGTAAGTAAATAAAAGTGTGATGATCATCATTATTAGAGCATTGCCCCAGTGAGGAAAGGATGATGGAGAATGTGATTCCTCCACAAGTCGGGATGAGGCTCCGGACGAAAAATAAAAAAATAAAAATAAAAAAAGAGGCCAACAAAAAAAGAGAGAGAGAAAAGACAGAAGGGGCAATGCTACTATCCTTTTCCACACTTGTGCTTCAGAGTAGCACCATGTTTTTAATATAGAGAGTCTCCTATATTGTCACTTTCATATACTAGTGGGATTTTTTCATTATAGAACTTGACTTGTATATTTCGATGATGGACTTCCTCAAATGCCCGAGGTCTTCATGAGCAAGCAAGTTGGATGCACACCCACTTATTTTTCCGTCTGAGCTTTCATACACTTATAGCTCTCAGTGCATCCGGTGCATGGCAATCCCTACTCCTCGCATTTGACATCAATTGATGGGTATCTAGCCGTTGATTAGCCGCGACGATGTGAGACTTTCTCCTTTTTGTCTTCTCCACACAACCTCCAACATCATATTCTATTCCACCCATAGTGCTATATCCCTGGCTTGCGCTCATGTATTGCGTGGGGGTTGAAAAAGTTGAACCGTGTTGAAAAGTGTGAACCAATTGCTTGGCTTGTCATCGGGGTTGTGCATGATAAATACTTTGTGTTAAGAAGATGGATCATGACAAGACTATATGATTTTGTAGGGATAACATTCTTTAGCATTGATATTTTGAAGGACATGATTATTTGTTGGGATGCCTAAGTATTGATGTCTTTATGTCAAATTATAGACTATTGCTTTGAATCACTCGTGTCTTAATATTCATGCCATGATTAGATTATGTGATCAAGATTATGCTAGGTAGCATTCCACATCAAAAATTATCTTTTTTATCATTTACCTACTAGAGGACGAGCAGGAATTAAGCTTGGGGATGCTGATACGTCTTTGTCGTATCTATAATTTTTGATTGTTTCATGCCAATATTCTACAACTTTTACATACTTTTGGCAACTTTTTATATTATTTTTGGGACTAACATATTGATCCAGTGCCCAGTGCCAATTCCTATTTGTTGCATGTTTTTTGTTTCATAGAATATCCATACCAAATGAAGTCCAAACATGATAAAATTTACGGAGATTTATTTTGGAATATTTGTGATTTTTGGGAAAAAGAATCAACATGAGACGATGCCCGAGGGGCCCACAAGCTCAAGGGGCGCGACCCCCTACCCTGGGCGCGGCTAGGAGACTTCTGGGGCCCCTGTAAGGCGGTTGGTGCCCTTCTTTCACTGCAAGAAAGATACTATCCTGGTAAAAATTGTGTTAAAATTTCAGCCCAATTGGAGTTACGGATCTCCGGGAATTTAAGAAACGGTGAAAGGCTAGAAAACAGGAACGCGAAGCAGAAGAGAACAGAGAGATAGATCCAATCTCGGAGGGGCTCCCGCCCCTCCACTGCCATGGAGGCCATGGGCCAGAGGGGAAACCCTCCTCCCATCTAGGGGGGAGGTCAAGGAAGAAGAATAATGAGGGGGGCTCTCTCCCCCTCTCTCTCGGTGGTGCCGGAATGCCATCGGGGCCATCATCGTGACGGCGATCTACACCAACAACTTCGCAGCCATCATCACCAACTCTCTCCCCCTCTATGCAGCGGTGTAACCTCTCTTTTACACGCTGTAATCTCTACTTAAGCATGGTGCTCAACGCTATATATTATTTCCCAATGATGTATGGCTATCATATGATGTTTGAGTAGATCCGTTTTGTCCTATGGGTTGATTGATGATCGTGATTGGTTTGAGTTGTATGTTTTATTATTGGTGCTGTCCTATGGTGCTCTCCGTGTCACGCAAGCGTGAGGGATCCCTGTTGTAGGGTTTGGAATATATTCATGATTCACTTATGGTGGGTGGCGTGAGTGACAGAAGCACATACCCGAGTAAGTAGGTTGTTTGCGTATGGGAGTAAAGAGGACTTGATACTTTAATGCTATGGTTGGGTTTTACCTTAATGATCTTTAGTAGTTGCGGATGCTTGCTAGAGTTCCAATCATAAGTGCATATGATCCAAGTAGAGAAAGTACGTTAGCTTATGCCTCTCCCTCATATAAAATTGCAATAATGATTACCGATCTAGTTATCGATTGCCTAGGGACAAATAACTTTCTTGTGACAAAAAGCTCTCTACTAAAACTAAATTAATTGTTTCTTTATCTAAACAGCCACTAGCTTTTATTTACATGTTCTTTATTATCTTGCAAACCTATCCCTTTGCACCTATAAAGTACTTCTAGTTTCATACTTGTTCTAGGTAAAGCGAACGTTAAGTGCGCGTAGAGTTGTATCGGTGGTCGATAGAACTTGAAGGGAATACAAATCCTACCTTGAGCTCCTCGTTGGGTTCGACACTCTTACTTGTCATGAAAGGCTACAATTGATCCCCTATACTTGTGGGTTATCAGTGGCGTAGACACCCGACGCCAACAATATGGCGCCAGTGTTAGAAATTAGCGCCGGCATTGCCACTTACGCCAGCATTATTTTGGACGGTAATGGCGTGCCACGTGGTCAACGCCAGTAGTATTAGTCATCAGTTGTGATGTTCCATGTTTTCGCGATGCCATTAATTTGATTTTCAAATTTGAAATAAAAGCTGTATTGCATCGATTTCAACCAAAATGATAGCATAATCCAGTTTAAGAACAGTCAATAAATCAACTATAAATAGACCCAATGACAACATTTAATTTCAACAATACACTTATTGATTTTATTTTGAAGCTCACTTATTGATATATTTCAATAAAGTAGGCAAATTAACACACATAAGAATGTACAAGTTCAAATAAATAGAGGTGATAATAACATAATATCTTCCATGCATGCCAACTAGCTAACTAGGACTTTTCGGCGGGCGGAGTCAGGGTCATAGTGTGGAGTAAGTGAACCATCATCGCTGCCAGCAGGCTTATAGTAGACCATGATCTCGTCACGATCGTAGTCGAGGTAGAACGTGGCTCTCTCCCCAGCTTCCATCTCGTAAGCATTTGCAAGGGCTTTCCAACCAGGGCAACCAAAATAGGTGCGGTTTACCTCGTTGGTGACAAGACAATTGAATTGCCCGGCCGTCAGCATCTTCATGAGGGTGCACTGGAATGTGATGGCTGCATCAACTGGAACTCTAAACTTCTATAAGAAGTCATGCCTTGCCCCGCAAGGGATGACCTGAGCAAAATTGAAAGAAAGAAGTAGCAAGCTGGTTAGACAATTTTGGGCAAAACCATATACATCATATGAAACTCAATCAAAACATGTTCAACTAAAACATATCATCCTAGTGAGGAAGTCATTTGGTAGATCTATGAAGAACTTCTTATCCCTTTGGCATCTCACTGAACCACAGGCCTCACATGGGGCATCCATTTACTGCTTTCATGAGTTGAGAAAAATAAGCATACATAATAGATGCATAGATATAATGCAACATAAGCAGTTAGTATGAACCAGCGCTATTCGTCAATCTAGATATTAACACATACTTGTAATTAAACAGTTCTACAAACCATGCATAGTTCAAACATAAAACATGCATAAAGTTAAACAGTTCATATGAAATAGGTAGCGCGCGCTAAGCTAGTGTCCAGAGGGACCGGCCTCGTGGTCATGCCTAGTGGACCTACGATGACACCCCTGCTGAGCCTCCTCCTCACGCTCCAAGGCATCCCAGTCTATGGGATCCTCCTCCGCGCTCTTCCTGGCTACATACTGAAGTAACATCATTTTGGTGGCCTCTATGATTTTGTCATCTCTCGCAAGCTCGCTCACCAATGGGTCGAAGAACTGCATCTCGGCCTGTTTGTTCCCCTTCTCCTCAACCCTAGTGCATATCTGCATGTCCTCAGGTGCGAGGAACAGCGCGAACTCACGACACTTAGGGAAGTTCAGATTCACCCCTTTCCTGAAAGAACTCTACTACCATGGCATCATAAGCGCGTGCCGCTAACTCTGGGGTGTCCCAATGGCCAAGTTCATGGACGACATTATCCTTCCTAATGGTGGCATAGTACTTATTTCCCTTCTATCACACACCACAAAACTTCGGAGCCATCTATGAAGATGCATATATAACTAACAAGTTAGTAAAAAATGGGCATATTAACGAGTACCTGCAAAACTTACAATGTGATAAAACATACACTACAGCTACACTAATTAAAATCATAGTCTACAACTACACTAAATGCTTTCACCACAAGTACACTACATAGAACTAGAATAAAAGTACACTATCTAAAATCATAGTCTACAACTACACTAAATTCTTTCACCACAAGTACACTACATAGAACTACAATAAAAGTACACTATCTAAAATCATAGTCTACAACTACACTAAATTCTTTCACCATAAGTACACTACATAGAACTACAATAAAAGTACACTATCTAAAATCATAGTCTACAACTACACTAAATTCTTTCAGCACAAGTATACTACTAGAAGTACAATAAAATTTCACTATCTCAAATCATAGTCTACAAATCATATAATATAATCTTACACTAAAATTTTACACTACTCTTACACACAAAATTCTACATTACTATTACACTACACTAAGTAGAACTCACCCGCGGCGGTGGTAGACGGCGACGGGGCGTTGCGGTGTGCGGCGGGGGCGGGGGCGGCTGCCAGGGTGGAGGCGGAGGCGGCGTGGGCGGCGGCGGTGGGGACGGAGGCGACGATGATGGGGATGATGGCGACGGCGACAGGGATGGAGGCGACGGTGACAGGGACGAAGACGGTGGAGACGGAGGTGTCGTGTTGGATCACGATCACTTATGGGACCAAGAGGCCCCTTGTGGTTCGGCTGGGGATGATCACATTGCACAAAGAGCAGAGGCAGCAGGGCAGCCCGGCTAGAACAACTCTCTTTACCCAGGTTCGGGCCGCTGAGCAGCGTAACACCCTACTCCTGCTTTGGTGGATTGATCTATAGGAACACGAAGACACGGAGCGCTCATGCCCGGCAAGGGTGCCTCGGGGAGAGCAGTTGTGGCACCCCGGCTCAGAGAAACCGGAACACCCCGTATTCCAGCCCAGAGATCGTAGTGAAGTCTTCTGGAATACGGCACTGCTTCGCATAGAACAAACTAGCTCTCTATTACAACACGAATAAGATTACAAGGTCTGCGATATTACAATGAATAACACCGGCATGGCGACACTACGCCAACCACAGTTGCTCTATGCAAGCAGCATAACAACTCGAGACAGCGGAACCTCTACTGGCAGCGGAACAATGAACGATGATGATGGACTCCAATCTGCAGGGACTCTGGCTAGAACATTTATCCTTGATCGCAAACACAGGAACCACACCAAACAAGCAAGCAATCCAGGCACGACCTGCAAACTGGCATGACACACCAGGTCAGTACATTGAATGTACTTGCAAGCTCACAATTAACCAAAAGCAATCAAGACAGACAACAGCATGGCAATTACAGGTTAAAGAAATCATGAACATGATGCTAACAGAATGCGGGGCATGCACATCTGAACATGATATAGCTAGAACAACCTTAGCACGGCATGAGCATATGAACATGATGATACTACATGCAACAAGTTAACATGATCATGCAACAACTTACTCTTATTCGGCGGTTACCTCGTAACCATCTCATGCATCAACTTAGCAACTTCGGTATCCACGATACCATTGTGATCATCTCGCGATCACATAAAGATCAACCAACTTCGGTATCCACGATACCTTCGTGATCCTCTCTCGATCACAACCAATCTCTTTCTCATCATCGAACCGAGGTTATTATTAAGCAAGTTATTATTATTGTTGGCTCATAGTGTGACCGACTATGAACTGGGCCCATATCCGCGGGCGCGGCTATTGATAGATTAAAACACACACTCTGCAGAGGTTAGCACACTGTACCCACACCACGGAACCCATGGCCTCGCACTCCCATTCGGGTGGACCAATGGCATTCCGACAAAACCGATCTACTGCCCATGACACTCTCCCGGCCACTCCGACAAACTCCCATTTGGGCTAAGTCCTAGGTGGCCATGTGTCTACCAAAGACACCCAACGGCCACCGTCGTGGCAAAACATAAATGGTTCCAAATGGGGACAAGGTACCATAACAACAACAACGGGCACACAAGGCTTATGTCCGCCTACCTGATCAGGGTAGCGCGCGCCCATAACCTTCCCTCGTTGGAGGCAACGGCGAGAGGCATGACAATAGACCCAGTTAGGTCCTTCCCATAAAAGGAAAATGTGGTTGCACTGGTCAGCTCGATTCAGTGGCACCATGACTCAGCCAACAGTTGGTCAAGTTCATTATTATCTGGTTAAACTTGAATGCAAGAAGCTGAGCCATATAAAAATAACATGATGCAACTACAAAGCATGACATCAACATAAGCATGGAGGTGCAACATAATCATCGAGCATAACCACAATGAATCATATATCTAAATGAGCATGACATACTGACGAGCATAATCATAACACTACACAGGAGCATAGCATGACTACTAGCATCATGAATAAATACCATGCAAGAACATAGCAAGAACACTACCAAGTTAGCATGTAACCAACTAGATGCAAAGGAACATGCATAACCACGGTACTTGATAATAGACGGTAAACATGCATCGGACTGAACATCACTACTACCAGCATGTACTACTACTACCAAGCATGACATGAAAACAATACTAGCAAGTAGTACAAGATAACAAGATGCATCGGAACATAGCATGAAGGAGAACATGAAACCATGAGCATAACCGAAACAACGACAACAGTAGCAAACAAGCAGACAGATAACGGGAAAACTTTTATTAAATATTCAAGTAGAAACCATGGCTACTGCATGGCTATCATGCAAGTGGATGTTGTGGCTTGCCTGGGGGTGATGGAGACTCTGGGAAGAAGCGCGGTGAAGCCGTGGAACGAAACGCCGGACGGTTCTCTCTCGGAGGGGGCTGATTAGAAGCAAGGGCAAAATGGTCATTTTCACTATGGGACCACCTAGTGAAAATGTTACCAACAGAAAGATCTCGACAAGATGAAGAAGTGAGCGTTGGTTTCACCTCGATCGGAGTTACGGTTGCGGGGTTATGAGGTGATGAAGATCAGGGACCTATCTATGAATATTTTCATCACCAACGGGTCCCTGAGAGGAAAAACTGAAAGCGCCTTCGGGCCGAATACGTTTTCTGTAAGGGAAAGCGCATTTAGAGCCGCAGTAGAGGAAAATACGTTTTCCAAAAGAGAAAACGCATTCTAGCCAAAGAAGGAAAGGAATACGTTTTCATCAAAGGAAAACGCACTCACCAGAAACCGTTTCCACTTGCCACATGGGATGTGGCGCCCGGGCCACTGGCACGTGGGGCCCAGGGGCAGGGGGAGGGGGTCGGGCGCACATCATCTTCCTCCTCCTCCCGCTCCTGTTCTCATGTGAAACAGAGAGGGAGCAGGGGAGGGAGGCGGCAAGGGGCCGGCCGGCTCCAGCCGTCTCTGGCCGAGCAGCGACCACCGATGGGACCAGGGCAGTGAGGGGGTTCCATCCAGAGGGAGCATGGCCGCCGGGGAGGCGTGGGGAGGAGGGGAGGGGCGGCACCATGGGGAGCACAGGGGCGGCGGTGGTGGTCTCGGTGTTACGGCTATCTCTCGCGAGGGGCAAGTGGGTGGGGCGGCTCAACGGGACGAGGGGGAGTCGGTGGACGTGGTAGGAGGAGGAGAGGAGGCCTGTGGTGGCCGGAACCAAGCTGAGGCCGAGGCGGCCATGGAGGACAGAGGCGAACTCCGGCGAGATTGGGCACTTCCGGCGAGCAAAAGAGACGGGAGAGGAGTGAGTGAGGTGCGGAAGGACCCGGGGTGCTATATATAGCCGAGGAGGAGGGTTCTAGAGCTCACGGGCGAGCTTGGGCTATGCTCTAATAGAGGACAGTGGCTGGACACGGCACGAGCACGGCGACGGTGACGACACCACAGCGATGCAGGTCGGTGCAGTGATGCAGGGCGATGCAGTCGAGCACGTGCTAGCTCCTGGACAAGGTTTGGGGTCGAGACGATGAGGGAGACGACGGGAACAGTGGCCGGAACAAGCCAGAGCACGCAATTAGCCATGACGCAAGCGTGATCACCACGGGCACTGGTGCAAATGGCTCGTTTTAGCTAGAACGACCATGTCTAGTAGATAGTCCTTGGTGCCCTTAGGTGCAATGAAGGAAGAAAAGATCCTGGGGGCAAAGAAGAGATCTGGAGGAGGAGCCAAAACATTTTGGCAGCAAGGTGTTTGATGTGAATGGTGAGAGCTAGAGCAGTGCAATGACTCTGAGCTTTGGCCTATCTTGATCACAAGCTAAGGTAACTGTGGTGGCCAAATATTAGACGAAAAGGAGCTCTCTAGAGTGCACTTGCTATAGAGAGGGCCCTACTGCTCAGATTTGGGAATTATGAAGCAGCACTCACTCAATTGCATGAAATGAGCTGAAAATAGTCATGGCCCAATGATTTTAAGATATGAAGATTCTCAAAAGGTTTGATGCCATTTGGATGAACAAAACTAGCACTTGCTTCACAAAGCACCTCTCTAGACAGATTTTTGGAAAAATTGCACCGGGCAAATGGAGTAATGGATTGAGCCAAAACATGGTGGAGAGAGTTGATATGGATAGGAGAATGCCCTGGTAAATTTTCATCTTAAATGAAGCAATATAAAATATAGTTGTTTCACAAACTAAAAATCTGACCAGAATCCAAGATTTGGAGCTGGGCTCACATAGTTGGGTTAGATGAGCTCTAAATTGGCGAGGAGTGATGATTTGGTCATATTAAGTACCTTACAAAATTTCAACTCATTTGCATATGCCTAGCTAGTACTTCCTTCACAATGACTTCCCTCAGACATGAACTTTGAAAAAATTCCTTAGGAATATTTACTTGGCAAATTGAGTTGAATTTTGTCATGGGGCAATTATATGGACAGGAAAAGATGTCCAAAAAGTTTGGGGTCAATCAAGCAAACATAAATGACACTTGCTTTGCAAAGTGCCATGTAGGGCAGAATCAGAAAAGGAATATTTGTGAATTATCTTTGATGATGCCAAGGAAGGATTTTGACATATTTGAGGAAGATATGACCCAAACAATTTATGAGAATTATTTGGGAATTTTGGGAGTGACAGAAATATAGGTTGCTTCACAACCTAGGGTCTAAAGGATTATTCCTTTAACAGAAAAGGAATATTCCCTAGAAAAAGAATATTGGATTAGGTCAAGGATGAAAATGACATGATCTAGGGATGATGATGAGGATGACAAGCCACTATGAAACCTAGGAAAGCACAATCTTCCCAAGTTTCAGAACCACATAGCCAAAGAAAATCAAATCAAATCAAATCAAATCAAGAAATCCAAGAAAATCAAAGGAAAAAGAAAAAGGCAAAATCCAGGGTGTTACAAACCTTCTCCCCTTAAAGAAATCTCGTCCTTGAGATTTGGTTGCTTAGGGACAAATAAATCTTCTGACTTGAAGAAACCGTTTCCAACTCGGGTTTCTTTTATTCATTCTCATATAATGTTCCCACTGAATTGCATCTGACTGGCTACCTTGGTCTGGGGTGGTTTGCTTCACCGTATCTGACATACTGACTGGACTTACCTCATATGTTCCTGTTCATACTGACTCAAAATTTCTTTCATATTTGCTGGCTTAGCTGGGGTCTGAAAAATTATCATTACTGACATACGTGTCCTTCTCGATATTGATTCTTGCTAGAGATATTATTCTCGTATTGAGTACCGAGAATATTCCACGAAGTGGGGAACACATCTTCCCGTGGAACAAAGAATCTCTTCTATCCAGGCACCGTGCTGCTCGAATATATGCATTCCTTCTGGGTTCAAAACAGTGATGTGAATCGTACCTGTTCTTCTAATGGATTCTGACATCTTGCAGGAGTTTCTGACTTAGCTTGACTGGCTTCACAGTCTTGAGTATCCAATCTGTTCCAAAAGTTTGATTGTCGCTTGACGTGACTGATAGAAAAATGCACCATCTCCTGATGATAACATTTGCAGACTTGACTGGCGGTGATCTTGGCAAAGAATTCCATTCACGGCAGGCTATTCTTTAATCTATTCCCATATGTGAGAGATATCAATCCTCAAAGTATGTGCTCTCACTCTGATTCTTCATTTTGCAGGTATTCTCATGTGGATAGTAGGTTGTGCGATACTTTAGCACAGTTGCTGAGGTCATCATATTGAGCTGTCGTTGAGTCAGACTTGACAGACTCGGGTATCCAATGCTGACAGTTCTGAGCATACTGTGGACTGAGCTAGTTGCCTTGCTATGATGTCCTTACCACAATGGAGTAGACCTCTTAGGCGTATCCTCACTTGGTAATTGATATGAAATATCAGACTGTCTTGGGCATACATACCACATTTTTCACACAATAACCGGCATACCTATATTGTCCATCTTGCTCTTTCATTATTATGTTCTTCATCTAGATCTTTAACTGAAAGAGTGGGGCCTTATATATCCTTGATTATTTTTGTGACCCTGAGTGCTGTCATATGCAATATCTTGCAATCATACCCTGGTCTTGTTCATGTCTCCAGTCTCGGTATATTCACCCGGTTCACGTGTGCTTATACAGATCTCAATACTGTTGTTGATTATACCAGACAGTGACCGGATTAATAACATCACCTTGTCGGATATGCGGGGCTGATCTTGATAATCACTGTCAAGATAGCGTCTCAATGTTGTCTTTCTTCAGGACTTGTTGATTCTTGCGTCACCCACTGGTTTTCTGTCTCTTGAATAACCGGTGAGGTTGTCGGATGCGTACTATGAATTCTTCCTTGCGCGAGGGACTGGCATGAACTTGACATCATACTTACCGTATGAAGAAATACCTGATTCTCAAGGCATACATTTGTTCTGACTGATTCTTGTTTCTGACCCAACTGTTGCAGATCTGATACTTGAAAAAACACTGTCATATGCTGACAATTCATTGTTTAATATCTTGTACCAGTGCCATACTGAAGAAGACTGGGCAGCTTGCGTTGGAAACCACCGGGATATCGTGCTGAGGAAGACTGGATGGCTTGTGCTCGAAGCTTTCGGCGGATATCTTGCTGAGGAAGACTGGGTACCGTACCTCATAAGCTTCCCCCCTTAAAGACTTGCTAGGGAAGACTCGGTACCTTATGCCAGCAGCTTCTTGCTGTATCTCATTGAGAAGACTGAATATCTTGCACGGGAATCCATTCATACCTTACTGATGTAGACTGGGGAATCTTGCCTTGTACGCTTTGCTGATAAATTGTGGAGAAGGACTGGACTGTTTTCCTTTGTGAACCAAATAATATATATATATATATATATATATATATATTGTTGTCATTCCGGCTGCTGATTACTTGTATGACAAGAATTGTCTAACTGTCCTTGCCGAATTCATTGCATATTTGGACTGACTTCGGGGTATCGCATGTTTCAAATCTAACTCATGGCAGAATCAATCATCGGGTACGGACCATACCTCTGACTGGAAATGCATGTTGGACTTGGATCCAATTTTGTTCTCTTGCTGGTTTAATCATTGCTGCAATAAGGATGTATCTCTGATGAGTTCTTGGTACTGAAAGTCTGAGCAAAATATAACTTGTATTCAGACTGGATGTCTACAATACAATGCTGTCAGCTGAAAATCCCATTTGCTTTTAACTGAGTTCCTTGGTGTATATCTGTACTTCTCACAGCTTCTTCTGATCCGATGTCGGTTGATGAGTAATTTTCTATAAGGGGGTAACATCGAAGATTCAAAACAAAGAAGCACGAGAAAACGATCGATTGCAACAAAGCACACAGCAAACAAACTACCAAGCTACTCCACACAGGCACACACAAGCATGATACTAGCGCAAATGCACATGCACTACACGAAGGACTACACCCTACGCTTGAGAAAATGCTCGGGAACTGACGAAGAAGCTAGGGGAGTAGCGAGTGGAACTGCTGACTCCGAAACTCCGGAGGGACGAGGCGGAGGGGTTGGAGAAGCTGGTGGAGATTGAGGTAGGGAAGCACCAAGCAATCTCCTGGCTCGAATGGCGTCTCGGACTAATTTGGAAATAAGAAGACACTCGGCCGTCATGTAACGGGACATGGCGAGGATAGCCGGGTCATCTTGAGGATTGCCAGACGAGAACTGGATCCGCTTAGGATTCTCAACGATGGTGGGATAATACTAATAAGCACGGTTCTCTTGCACCACGCTCTCTTGAGGACGAACACCGGTGATTCCTGCCATTGCGGCAAGCTGATCGGCACGCTTGGGAGTAGTGCCGTAACCACCAGGGAAACTATAGGTGCGCTTACCAACAGGAATCGAGGCTGACAGATGGACATGGGCAACATACTCCAAGATTCTTCCTCCAGCAGAAAACTGGAATACTTGATAATGAGGTGGATCTCCGCGGGGATAAATGCTACGCAACATGTCACCAAGGAGGGCGACAAAGCTGAGAGGTGCAGGAGTGGGATTGAACGCAATTGGAACAGCACCGGGAGCCTTGGGGATGGCATTGAACCCGTGGAAGCTAACCGCCATCTATGCACGAAACAGGGGTTAGGGGTAATCGAATAAGACTATATGCAGCAAACAAATGCAACAACCAAATGCAGCAAGCAAGGGCAACAACCAGACCCTATACTACCGTTTTCTAACGTTCCAGCGGACTAGGACGCTCTACAGCCAGACCTGCTCTGATACCAAGCGCTGTGGCACCACAGCTCAGAGAAACCGCAACACCCCGTATTCCAGCCCAGAGATCGAAGTGAAGTCTTCTGGAATACGACACTGCTTAGCATAAAACAAACCAGCTCTCTATTACAACACGAATACGATTACAAGGTCTCTGATATTACAATGAATAACACCGGCACGGTGACACTACGCCAACCACAGTTGCTCTATGCAAGCAGCATAACAACTCAAGACAGCGGAACCTCTACTGGTAGCGGAACAACGAACGACGATGATGGACTCCAATCCGCAGGGACTCTGGTTGGAACGTTTATCCTAGCTCGCAAACACAGGAACCACACCAAACAAGCAAGCAATCCAGGCACGACTTGCAAACTGGCATGACACGCCAGGTCAGTACATTGAATGTACTTGCAAGCTCACAATTAACCAAAAGCAATCAAGACAGACAATAGCATGGCAATTACAGGTTAAAGAAATCATGAACATGATGCTAACAGAACACGGGGCATGCACATCTGAACATGATACAGCTAGAACAACCTTAGCACGGCATGAGCATATGAACATGATGATACTACATGCAACAAGTTAACATGATCATGCACCAACTTACTCTTATTCGGCGGTAACCTCGTAACCATCTCATGCATCAACTTACCAACTTCGGTATCCACGATACCACTGTGATCATCTCACGATCACATAAAGATCAACCAACTTCGGTATCCACGATACCTTCGTGATCCTCACTCGATCACAACCAATCTCTTTCTCATCATCGAACCGGGGTTATTATTAAGCAAGTTATTATTATTGTTGGCTCATAGTGTGACCGACTACGAACTGGGCCCATATCCACGGCGTGGTTATTGATAGATTAAAACAAACACTCAGTAGAGGTTAGCACACTGTACCCACACCACGGAACCCATGGCCTCGCACTCCCATTCGGGTGGAACAATGGCATTCCGACAAAATCGATCTACTGCCCATGACACTCTCCCGGCCACTCCGACAAACTCCCCTTTGGGCTAAGTCCTAGGTGGCCCCGTGTCTACCAAAGACACCCAACGGCCACCGTCGTGGCAAAACATAAACGGTCCCAAACGGGGACAAGGTACCATAACAACAACAACGGGCACACAAGGCTTATGTTCGCCTACCTGATCAGGGTAGCGCGCGCCCATAACCTTCCCTCGTTGGAGGCACTGGCGAGAGGCATGACAATAGACCCAGTTAGGTCCTTCCCATAAAAGGCAAATGTGGTTGCACTGGTCAGCTTGATTCAGTGGCACCATGACTCAGCCAACAGTTGGTCAAGTTCATTATTATCCGGTTAAACTTGAATGCAAGAAGCTGAGCCATATAAAAATAACATGATGCAACTACAAAGCATGACATCAACATAAGCATGGAGGTGCAACATAATCATCGAGCATAACCACAATGAATCATATATCTAAATGAGCATGACATACTGACGAGCATAATCATAACACTACATAGGAGCATAGCATGACTACTAGCATCATGAATAAATACCATGCAAGAACATAGCAAGAACACTACCAAGTAAGCATGTAACCAACCAGATGCAAAGGAACATGCATAACCACGGTACTTGATAACAGACGGTAAACATGCATCGGACTGAACATCACTACTACCAGCATGTACTACTACTACCAAGCATGACATGAAAACAATACTAGCAAGTAGTACAAGATAACAAGATGCATCGGAACATAGCATGAAGGAGAACATGAAACCATGAGCATAACCGAAACAACGACAACAGTAGCAAACAAGCAGACAGATAACGGGAAAACTTTTATTAAATATTCAAGTAGAAACCATGGCTACTGCATGGCTATCATGCAAGTGGATGTTGTGGCTTGCCTGGGGGTGATGGAGACTCTGGGAAGAAGCGCGGTGAAGCCGTGGAACGAAACGCCGGACGGTTCTCTCTCGGAGGGGGCTGATTAGAAGCAAGGGCAAAATGGTCATTTTCACTATGGGACCACCTAGTGAAAATGTTACCAACAGAAAGATCTCGACAAGATGAAGAAGTGAGCGTTGGTTTCACCTCGATCGGAGTTACGGTTGCGGGGTTATGAGGTGATGAAGATCAGGGACCTATCTATGAATATTTTCATCACCAACGGGTCCCTGAGAGGAAAAACTGAAAGCGCCTTCGGGCCGAATACGTTTTCTGTAAGGGAAAGCGCATTTAGAGCCGCAGTAGAGGAAAATACGTTTTCCAAAAGAGAAAACGCATTCTAGCCAAAGAAGGAAAGGAATACGTTTTCATCAAAGGAAAACGCACTCACCAGAAACCGTTTCCACTTGCCACGTGGGATGTGGCGCCCGGGCCACTGGCACGTGGGGCCCAGGGGCAGGGGGAGGGGGTCGGGCGCACATCATCTTCCTCCTCCTCCCGCTCCTGTTCTCACGTGAAACAGAGAGGGAGCAGGGGAGGGAGGCGGCAAGGGGCCGGCTAGCTCTGGCCGTCTCTGGCCGAGCGGTGACCACCGGCAGGACCAGGGCAGCGAGGGGGTTCCATCCAGAGGGAGCATGGCCGCCGGGGAGGCGACGGGGAGGAGGGGAGGGGCGGCGCCATGGGGAGCACAGGGGCGGCGGCGGTGGTGGTTGTCTTGGTGTTGCGGCTATCTCCGGCGAGGGGCAAGTGGGTGGGACGGCTCAACGGGACGAGGGGGAGTCGGTGGACGTGGTAGGAGGAGGAGAGGAGGCTTGTGGTGGCCAGAACCAAGACGAGGCCGAGGCGGCCATGGAGGACAGAGGCGAACTCCGGCGAGATTGGGCACTTCTGGCGAGCAAAAGAGGCGGGGGAGGAGTGAGTGAGGTGTGGAAAGACCAGGGGGTGCTATATATAGCCGAGGAGGAGGGTTCTAGAGCTCACGGGCAAGCTCGGGCTGTGCTCTAATGGAGGACGGTGGCTGGACGCGGCACGGGCACGGCGACGGCGGCCACACCACAGCGATGCAGGTTAGTGCAGTGATGCAAGGCGATGCAGTTGAGCACGGGCTAGCTCCTGGACAAGGTTTGGTGTTGAGACGATGAGGGAGACGATGGGAACAGTGGCCGGAACGAGCCAGAGCACGCAATTAGCCATGACACAAGCGTGATCACCACGGGCACTGGTGCAAATGTCTCGTTTTGGCCGGAACGACCATGTCTAGTAGATAGTCCTTGGTGCCCTTAGGTGCAATGAAGGAAGAAAAGATCATGGGGGCAAAGAAGAGATTTGGAGGAGGAGCCAAAACATTTTGGTAGCAAGGTGTTTGATGTGAATTGTGAGAGCTAGAATAGTGCAATGACTCTGAGCTTTGGCCTAGCTTGATCACAAGCTAAGGTAACTGTGGTTGCCAAATATCAGATGAAAGGGAGCTATCTAGATTGCACTTGCTGTAGAGATGGCCCTACTAGTCAGATTTGGGAATTATGAAGCAGCACTCACTTAAGTGCATGAAATGAGCTGAAAATGGTCATGGCCCAATGATTTTAAGATATGAAGATGCTCAAAAAGTTTCATGCCATTTGGATGAACCAAACTAGCACTTGCATCACAAAGCATCTCTCTGGACAGAATTTTGGAAAAATTGTACAGGGCAAATGGAGTAATTGATTGAGTCAAAACTTTGTGGCGAGAGTTGATATGGATAGGAGAATGTCCTGGTAAATTTTCAGCTTAAATGAAGCAATATAAAATATAGTTGTTTCACAAACTGAATATCTGACCAGAATCCAAGATTTGGAGCTGGGCTCACATACATGGGTTAGATGACCTCTAATTTGGTGGGGAGTGATGATTTGGTCATATTAAGTACCTTGCAAAATTTCAACTCATTTGGATATGCCTAGCTAGTACTTCGTTCACAATGACTTCCCTCAGACAGGAAATTGAAAAAATTGCTCAGGAATATTTACTAGGCAAATTGAGTTGAATTTTGTCATGGGGCAATTATATGGATAGGAAAAGATGTCCAAAATTTTTGGGGTCAATCAAGAAAAGGTAAATGACACTTGCTTTGCAAAGTGCCATGTAGGGCAGAATCAGAAAAGGAATATTTGTGAATTATCTTTGATGATGCCAAGGAAGGATTTTGACATATTTGAGGAAGATATGACCAAACAATTTATGAGAATTATTTGGGAATTTTGGGAGTGACAGAAATATAGGTTGCTTCACAACCTAGGGTCTAAAGGATTATTCCTTTAACAGAAAAAGAATATTGGATTAGGTCAAGGATGAAAATGACATGATCTAGGGATGATAATGAGGATGACAAGCCACTATGAAACCTAGGAAGACATGATCTTCCCAAGTTTCAGAACCACATAGCCACAAAAAATCAAATCAAATCAAGAAATCCAAGAAAATCAAACGAAAAAGAAAAGGGCAAAATCCAGGGTGTTACAGCAGCTATGCGCGTACAAGTGTTGGGGGATCAAAAGTTTGAATCCTTTGCTAGGTTGCCTCTGCCCTCCTTTTATAGCTTCAGGGGCGACCACAGTGGCAAACCAGTCATTATAGTATGATTAGATAGCTAACAGTGCTATCATACCTAACTCTGGCAGTTAGGACAAGGTGCATTAAATGCCCCGCTAGGTGTCATGTGGAGAGGTAGCCCTGGCAAGGCTTCTCCACCGCTTACCTAACTACCTCTTATTTTCATAACATGCCTCTGGGACGGGTGTCATTAAAGGTAATCTCTTCTCCAGCAGGATGCCACGTGCATGATAGGATCCACCTAGCCGCTCGAGAGCTTAACACCACACCAACTAGTGACCGGTGGTCTGATGAGGTGGAGCAGTGGAGTCTTGGTGGAGGTTTGCCGGCACGGAGCCTACCGGGTCCTTTGGCTTGGGATTTTGTCTTGGCCTTGGCGACCCCGGAAACCCTGCCGAGGTGGCCTGGTCTTGGTCCCAGGCACAGCCTGGACCCCGCCATCCCTGCTTGCCCGGCAAGGCAGGCCTTCCTGGGAATCTTCTGGTTGGTTGCCTGACTTGTCCTTGAGGTTGGGATGCCCGGCAAGATTTGTCTACTCTGGTGGCCATACTGGCCTGTGCACAAGTCAGGGGGAAACAAACGCCCCTGTTTGTGTACACCGACATGAGGCGACAGCGACGGGGGCTTCGGCGGTCGAAGCGGAGGAGACGGTGACTGGGGGGGGCGGCGGTGGAGGCGGCGATTTAATGGGGATCAAACGGAGACAGATGATTGTGTGTGTGTGGGGGGGGGTGTTTTAATGTATCCGACTGGGGGCGACAGGGTAATTGCTGGCGTTGGCCTACGTGGCCAGCGCCATTGCTATTATATTGTTATTTTTTTGTAATTTTTCTTTTTTTACTTTTATGTGTTACACATATTGTTTTTATATTCATATAGATGTTTAGTTTATTAGTTTATTGTTTTATTTTCCTATTATTTATTATATTGTTATGTTTATTAATTATTTTGTGTAAATATGTGAACATACAAGTAAAACCAATAATTAGAACACAACATCGATCTCATTAAATTAGCCTAGATACATAATAGTTGAAGGATGAAAACAATAACAAATATATATATATATATATAAACTTCTACTACTACACTCTTGATCTAGACTAAGAACATCATCAGTGTAATGATTCCCACGAGAAAAAAACGCTGCCACCGATCCAGCAGGGAGAACGAGGCCAAGCATAACACCAGCTAAAAGGGCATATCGAAGCATCTTGAATTTTTGGATTTGGCCGCGTATCACAGTAGTCTTCAATTGCATCTCATCTATGTGTTTTCTTAGTTCACCGATGGAGTACTCGAGCAACTCGCGCACATACTTCTGCACGAGATCAACCCATATCCATGTGTAACAATATTTTGTGAATAACATATGTGGATCACAATATACACACACATATATTAATGATCGCGACACTATATATATAAAGTTGAATTGTGCAAATTAGCAGAAATAGATCAAGAGGTATTTTCTGTCATATTATGTACCTTTCCATGGTTACAACAGATGTAGAACTCTTGCTCTAGATTACTTTGTGTGTGCGACATATGCTTATCAGCAGGGCATCCACAGCCGCAAAGCAGCACAGGTGCCCACGCTTGATTCCCGGCAACTTCGGCGCCGGTGGCATAGCTGCCGGATCGAAGGGATGTCACGCTGCAGCGGGATGATTCACCGGACAGTGCTGGCTGCATTGGCCATGGCGAGCGCATGCCGTAACCAACGGGACCAGAAGAGAGCTCGGCCAAGGCAGCGGAGTCCCAAACTTTCGACACGCCCCGCCGACGTGGGCTCGCACGCGGGGCTCGTGCCGGTTCGACAAGCTCCCGTGGGTCCATTGTCACCATAGCAGCTTGATGTCGCTTGAACTATGTCGGTATTTCCCCAAAGAGGAAGGGATGATGCAGCACAGCTATGGTAGGTATTTCCCTCAGTTATGAAACCAAGGTATCAATCCAGTAGGAGAACCAAGCAACACTATGTAAACGGTACCTGCACACAAAGAACAAATACTTGCAACCCGATGCTTATGAGGGATTGTCAATCCCTCTACGGGTAACGGTGCCAGAAATTGTCAAGCTGACATGCTAAAAATTGTGTAGATTGGATAAATAGATCTCGCTAAAATGCGAAATAAAATAAGTAACAAAAAAGTGCAGCAATGTATTTTTGGGTTTTTGGAATAATAGATCTGAAAATAACAGCGAATAAAAATAGATCTCAAAGCAAATATGATAAAGAATAGACCCGGGGGCCGTAGATTTCACTAGTGGCTTCTCTCAAGAAAATAGCACACGGTGGGTAAACAAATTACTATTGGGCAATTGATAGAAGATCGAATAATTATGACGATATCCAAGGCAATGATCAATATATAGGCATCACGTCCAAGATTAGTAGACCGACTCCTGCCTACATCTACTACTATTACTCCATACATCGACCTCTATCCAGCATGCATCTAGTGTATTAAGATCATGGAGAAACGGAGTAATGCAATAAGAACAATGACATGATGTAAACGAGATCTATTCATGTACGAATAGCCCCCATCTTGGTATCCCTAATAGCAACGATACATGCGTGTCTTGCTGCCCCTTCTGTCACTGGGAAAGAACACCGCACGATCGAACCCATCACAAAGCACCTCTTCCCATGGCAAGAAAAATTGATCTAGTTGGCCTAACTAAACCAAAGATTCGAAGAAGAAATACGAGGCTATAAATAATCATGCATATAAGAGATTAAAAGAAGACTCAAATAATATTCATGGATATAGATCTAATCATAAACTCAAAGTTCATCGGATCCCAACAAGCACACCGAAAAAAGAGTTACATCAAATAGATCTCCAAGAGACCATTGTATTGAGAATCAAAAGAGAGAGAGGAAGCCATCCAGCTACTGCCTACGGACCCGTAGGTCTATGATGAGGCACCAATGAGGATGATGAACCCCTCCGTGATGGTGTCTAGATTGGATCTCGTGGTTCTAGAACTTGCGGCTGCTGGAATTGTTTTTCGTCGACTCCCCTAGGGTTTCTGGAATATTTGGGGATTTATAGGGCGAAGAGGCGGTGCGGGAGGCCACCAAGGGGGGCACAACCCCCTGGGTGCGCCCAGGTGGGTTGTGCCCACCTCGGGCCTACCCTCTGGTACTTCTTTGGCCCATGTTGTGTCTTCTAGTCCAAAAAAAATCTCCAAAAAGTTTCACTACGTTTGGACTCCGTTTGGTACTGATATTCTGTGAAGTAAAAAACAAGCAAAAAACAGCAACTGGCACTGGGCACTATGTCAATAGGTTAGTCCCCAAAAATGACATAAAGTTGCTATAAAATGATTGTAAAACATCCAATGGTGATAATATAACAGCATGGAACAAGCAAAAATTATAGATACGTTGGAGACGTATCAGCATCCCCAAGCTTAATTCCTACTCGTCCTCGAGTAGGTAAATGATAAAAACAGAATTTTTGATGTGGAATGCTGCCTAACATGTTCATCACATATCCTTTTCTTTTGTAGCATGGACATTTGGACTTTTATATGGTTCAAAGCAATAGTCTAGTTTTGACATAAAGATTTCAATACTCAAGCATATCAACAAGCAACCATATCTTTCAAAATATCAACACTAAAGAAAGTTATCCCTAGCCCATCATGCTCAATTATTGATCCATTCATGAAACACACTCGCATATTAGCTACATCCAATGCTAAAGTATGATCATAGTGCCCCTTAGTTAGTGCTTTATAAGAGAAGATGGAGACTCAAATAAAAATAAAAATTGCATAAAGTAAATAGATAGGCCCTTCGCAGAGGGAAGTAGGGATTTGTAGAGGTGCCAGAGCTCAAAGCTTAAATTGAGAGATAAATTTTTTGAGAGACATACTTTTCCCGTCCACGAAAATGACCGAGTAATTCCCAACACTTTCCATGCTAGATATATCATAGGCGGTTCCCAAACAGAAAATAAAGTTTATTCCTTTTTCCACCATTCTTTCACATTCCACGGCTAGCCGTATCCACGGGTACCGTCCATACCAACACTTTCCAAGGAATTTATTATTTGACAACATATAGTAAATTTCTTTTTTCTTTCGGGATTGGGCATCCCTATTACTGCCATACTCTCGTGCAATGACAAGTGAATAAACACTCATCTTGAGAATAACACATCTAGCATGGAAAATATTGGCCACCCCTTGCCGCTTCATGAGCGGTACGAGCACACAAAAAGGAAATTTATTTTGAAAATTAGAGATGGCACATACAAATTTGCTTAGAACGGCATTGAAATACCACATATAGGTAGGTATGGTGGACTCATATGGCAAAACTCGTTTTAAAGATGTTGGATGCACAAGCAGTATTTCTACTTAGTACAAGTGGAGGCAAGCAAAAAGATTGAGAAGCAACCAACCAAGAAACGAAAAATCACATAAGCGAGCATTAAGCATAACTAACACCGAATAATGCACCACAAGTAGGATGTAATTTCATTCCACAACAATTGACTTTCATGCCTGCATAGGAAACCACAAACCTTAACACCAATATTCTTACTAAAGCATAATTACTCACCAACAGGACTCACATATCACTATCATCATATCTCAAAACTATTACAAAGAATCAAGTTTATTTTGTCCAATGATCTTCATGAAAGTTTTTATTATATCCCTCTTGAATATCTATCACTTTGGGACTAGTTTCATATATTGCAATTGCTTTTGACAAGCTCAAACAAATCTAAGTGAAGAACATGAGCATACATTTTTTTTGTCTCTCAAAATAATATAAGTGAAGCATGAGAGAATTTTTTCAAAAATTTACTAACTCTCAAATTAATCTAAGTGAAGCATGAGAGCATTTCTTCAAAAAAATATTAAAGCACACCCTGCTCAAAAGGATATAAGTGAAGCACTAGAGCAATTCCATAGCTCAAAAAATTTAAGTGAAGCATATAGAGCAATTCTAACAAATCATAGCATAAATTTGGCTCTCTCAAATAGGTGTGTCCAGCAAGGATACTTGTGAAAAAATAGCAAGCAAAACAAGCAAAGACTCATATAATACAAGACGCTCCAAGCAAAACTCATGATATGTGACGAATAAAAATATAGCTCCAAGTAAAATACCAATGGTCGTTAGAAGAAAGAGGGGATGCCTTCCAGGGCATCCCCAAGCTTAGTTGCTTGGTTCTCCTTGAATATTAACTTGGGGTGCCATGGGGCATCCCCAAGCTTAGGCTCTTTTCACTCCTTATTCCTTCATCCATCGCGATCTCACCCAAAACTTGAAAACTTCAATCACACAAAACTTAACAAAACCTTCGTGAGATCCGTTAGTATAAGAAAACCAATCTTTACTTTAAGTACTGTTGAAAACCCATTCAAATTTTGTTATTGCTTTATATCTACTGTATTCTAACTTTACCATGGCTTATACTCCTCGATACAATCCATAGATTCATCAAAATAAGCACACAATGCAAAGAAAATAGAATCTGTCAAAAACAGAACAGTCTGTAAAGATGCGAATTGTTCTCATACTTCTGTAACTCCAAAAATTCTGAAAAATTAGGAAAACAGAGGAAATTTTTATATCAATCTTGTGTAAAACACTCAGAATTTTTTGTCACTTCTGTGAATTTGAACAATTCTGTTACTGGACGCAAAAGTTTCTGTTTTTTAACAGTATCAAATCAACTATCACCAAAGCTATCCCAAAGGCTTTACTTGGCACAAACACTAATTAAAACATAAAAAAAAAAATCATAACAGAGGCATAATTGTGAAAACACTCAAGAACAGAAAGAAAAAGGTAAAAATAAATTTTGTTCATTGGGTTGCCTCACAACAAGCGCTATTGTTTTATGACCCTAGCTAGGCATAATGCATAGATTCAAGTATTGTCATCTTTCTTCTTATTTTCCATAGATGTGTTCTTGTCAGGAGGTTCTACAAAAATAACTTGAAACACATTATCCATAGAAATTTTAGCATTATCAAGTTTCCCATCTACGTTTCCCCTTTGATTTTCGGCAATAATCCAAGAATATTGTTGATTAACATCATAGAAAACTTGTTGGATTATATCTAAAACGGGTATTTCCTTTTTAAGATTCTCATCCAAAATTTGGTTATTTCCAAGCAAATGTCTCAACATATAATCACTATTATAAAGGATCTCATTTATCACCGGTTTGTCACGGCTCATACCATAAAAATCAAAAAATTCCCTAGCTTCCCATACTATGTACTCAAATTCATTTATAAGAATAAGGGTAGCTAACTTTTTTGCTTTAGGATCCTTTATAACGGGTAGCTCATAAAACAATCTCTGCAACGTAGGGTGGGTACGGATAAATCTATTTTCAAGTTTTAGAACTAGTGCCGAAATAGCTTCCGCATAAGATTTAGTTTTTTTAAGTATAGGAGTATCATCAAGGGTCAATTTTCCAACACTATTGAAAAAATTCTTGGATATGTTCTTTTCCCATAACGTTCCCATGCCCCAAAACAAAAGTTTTAGCATCTAGATTATTAGATCGTCCAATTTTAGGAGTTAGGCCATCATCTATTTCTGCCATACCAAAGTCACTCATGGTGACAAGTTTAAGCAAATAAGAGATCTGACAAGAAAACGGCGAACGAAAAAGAGGGCGAATAAAATGGCAAATTTTTGTGAAGTGGGGGAGATGAAAACAAGAGGCAACAGGCAAATAAAGTAAATTGCAAGGAGAGGAGATTTGTGATTAGGAACCTGATAGATGTTGATGATGTCTCCCCGGCAACGGCGCCAGAAATTCCTTTTGATGTCACTTGAACTATGTTGGTATTTCCCCAAAGAGGAAGGGATGATGCAGCACAACTACGGTAGGTATTTCCCTCAGTTATGAAACCAAGGTATAAATCCAGTGGGAGAACCAAGCAACACAATGTAAACGGTACCTGCACACAAAAAACAAATACTTGCAACCCGACGCTAATGAGGGGTTGTCAATCCCTCTTAGGGTAACGGCGCCAAAAAGTGTCAAGTTGACGGGATAAAAATTGTTTAGATTGGATAAATAGATCTCGATAAAACACGAAATAAAATAAGTAACAAAAAAGTGCAGCAATGTATTTTTGGGTTTTTGGAATAATAGATCTGAAAATAAAAGCGAATAAAAATATATCTCAAAGCAAATATGACAAAGAATAGACCCGGGGGCCGTAGATTTCACTAGTGGCTTCTCTCAAGAAAATAGCACATGGTGGGTAAACAAATTACTGTTGGGCAATTGATAGAAGATCGAATAATTATGATGATATCCAAGACAATGATCAATATATAGGCATAATGTCCAAGATTAGTAGACCGACTCCTGCCTGCATCTACTACTATTACTCCACACATCGACTGCTATCCAGCATGCATCTAGTGTATTAAGTTCATGGAGAAACGGAGTAATGCAATAAGAAAGATGACATGATGTAGACTAGATATATTCATGTAGGAATAGCCCCCATCTTGTTATCCTTTAGCAACGATACATGCGTGTCTTGCTGCCCCTTCTGTCAGTGGGAAAGAACACCGCACGATCGAACCCATCAAAAAGCACCTCTTCCCATGGCAAGAAAAATCGATCTAGTTGGCCTAACTAAACTAAAGATTCAAAGAAGAAATACGAGGCCTATAAATAATCATGCATATAAGAGATCAAAAGAAGACACAAATAATATTTATGGATATAGATCTGACCATAAACACCAAGTTCATCGGATCCCAACAAAGACACCGCAAAAAAGAGTTACATCAAATAGATCTCCAAGAGACCATTGTATTGATAATCAAAAGAGAGAGAGGAAGCCATCTAGCTACTGCGTACGGGCCCGTAGGTCTATGATGAACTACTCACGCATCATCGGATAGGCACCATTGAGGATGATGAACCCCTCCATGATGGTGTCTAGATTGGATCTCGTGGTTCTAGAACTTGCGGCAACTGGAATTGTTTTTCGTCGACTCCCCTAGGGTTTCTGGAATATTTGGGGATTTATAGGGCGAAGAGGCGGTGCGGGAGGCCACTGAGGGGGGCATAACCCCCCTGGGCGTGCCTAGGTGGGTTGTGCCCACCTCAGGCCTCCCCTCTTGTACTTCTTTGCCCCATGTTATGTCTTCTGATCCAAAAAAATTCTCCAAAAAGTTTTGCTGCGTTTGGACTTTTTTTGGTACTGATATTCTGCGAAGTAAAAAACAAGCAAAAAACAACAACTGGCACTGGGCACTATGTCAATAGGTTAGTCCCAAAAAATGATATAAAGTTGCTATAAAATGATTGTAAAACATCCAAGAATACACTGGGCACTATGTCAATAGGTTAGTCCCAAAAAATGATAAAAATTTGCTATAAAATGATTGTAAAACATCCAAGAATGATAATATAACAGCATGGAACAAGCAAAAATTATAGATACATTGGAGACGTATCACAGCTGACTAAGAGGGAGTAGAATTTTGTGAAGAATGGAAGTCAATGTATTTGAGAACAAGGGCTGCCAACACATCTATATATAGGCACATCTTAGTGCTGGCGTTCCCGACGACGACACGACATCACAAGGTTAAGTATCTATGGCGTGTTTATAAATCGCACGCCAGCAGTATCTTGCAACTGGTCATGACAACTGGGCCCACATAGCAGTGATGTAGGAAGTACTAAGAATGCCAGCAATAGCAAGTTATAGATGGCGTACCAATTTGGACGACGCTAGCACTATTTAAAAAAATAGTGCTGGCGTTGATGGAAAACAGCGCGCCACAAAAGAAAGTTGTGGCTAGCCATTTTTCCACTAGTGTTTCATTGAGATTTTTCAAAGAGTAATTTGGAAAGTGTTCCTCGAGATATTTCCATATAGTGTATGCGCATTCAAAGTTTGGTAAGCAAGGAAGCACATTTCTAGGTAATCCTCTAATGAAAAGATTGACAGACCTAATATTTCAAACCATGTCAAGATACTCATCGGGGGTGGGATGCAAAGGATCAATAGAGGCATATCAGAGCTAAGAATATACTTGCTCAAACTATATATATTGAAGATATCAAACATTTGAGTGTTCCAAGCACCATAAAACTCCCCATCAAGAATAGGCACTCTTGAAAGTGCAGGTTTACTCCCAGAGGGGGTGAATGGGAGATTCTTAGAAATTCGTCAAACTCTTAGCAATTTGACGAACATCAGAGTGAAGAAGTAGAAACGCGAGCAAAACTAAGTCATCACAGAATCAGAGTACATGCAAACAGTATACGTAAGAGTGAAGAACATGCAATCATACAGACATACAAGTATGAAGAATATGAACTGAGGAAATGAAAAATAGCATGATGAAATTCTTCAGTTCAAATTCATCAGAAGATGGATCACAAATTCTTCAGCAGCGGAATAATGTAAGAGAAGGTGAGGAATTTGAAACCAGGTTGGCTGGGTGAAGATAATGCAATTTGGTAGACCAGTTCCAGTTGTTGTATCAACTGTATGTCTGGTTGAGGTGGCTGAGTCGCAACTCAGAGGACACACAGTCCTCACTGTATTCCTCTTGAGCTAAGGCCCCGCAGACCTTGCCCAATCACTCGTGGTAAGTCTTCAAGGTAGACTTCCAAAACCTTCATAGACTTGTCCACCAGCACAACACAATGACTCTTGGTGTGCTCAGAACATGACACCGAACCGTCTGGAAGAATGACAGTCTTCAAAGGTAACAGGCGTCAGATCGCATAGATCAATCTCTTCAGTGACGCTCAATCACTTCGGCTTTGGATTTTTCCTCACTTAGGATTCTCTCAAAGTCTTCAGAGAATGGGTTGCTCTCAAATGACAAGTGTCAAGTTCTCTCGGAGCAGCCAACCAACAAGTGGTTGTGGGGGGTGGCTATTTATAGCCAGGGCAACCCGACATGAATTGTCACAAATGCCCTTCTCTGATTCAACTGTTGTCAGGATAAGGATCCAGTCGACAGCTGGCCCACGGTGCAGCAACGGTCGGAATTAGAACTTTCAAATTCGTCGGGGCATTCAGTTTCCTCATGGTAGGCAGATCACACTGGCAAACTCCGAACTCCTCAGCGTGACCAAATTCGTCAGCGACCAGATGAACTTTGTCACTGTCACTAGCAAATTCATCAGCTGTATTGGAGATTTCCAAAGGCTTCACTCGAAGCGGCTAGAGTAGTTTAGGTTTTGAGTATGTTTGAGCATCACTTTGGAAATGTGAAATATGTTTCACCTAGACCCCCTTTAACAGTATGGTTTTTCGAATGACTAAAATAATAAGAAAAGAAACTACGAAAACAAAAGTCTTCAAGCTTCAAAGTCTTGACATCAATTTCTTCAAAGGCCGTACTAATTTCATCACCAAATTCTTCACTTGAAGAATTACATTTTTAGGGGTCATCTTCCATGTGTTAAACCAAATCTTCAAGGACTCTTTATCTTGTGTATACTCACAAACACATTAGTTCCTCAGCCAATTTGTCTTCAATACTCCAAAACCACTAAGGGGGCACTTGATGCACTTACATGTTGGGTTCTATGGTAGGGTGCGTTGACTGCAAATTAAAGTTTTCCTCCGCGCATAACAACTAAGAACATGTTATGGGAGATGGATCACAGATCATTACCACTAGACGCGCAGTGCCGTGCAGCGGAAGAAGAGTTGGGGCAGCGCATCCGCGTGGATCATCTCCTCCTCGTCCGATCTCCCTCGAACAGCTAGTCGTCGGACCCCACGTATAGGTTCACTGGAGCGGCACAAATGCACCACCTCTAACAGTATCCACGCGTGAAGGAGGAACACCGTGTGACGGACTGCTAGGTCTGATCACACAGTCGACGGGGAGTGGAGGTGGCTATTCGCAACACATGCAAACCCTAGTGACAACGCCGAAGCGATCAATCCAATGAGTGTGCGGCACCTCCACTTTATATAGGCATCCGTCGCGGGCTCAACACTTGGGCCTCGCATGGGCCCTAAAGCCCAATGTCTGTTCGGCCTGGATCCGAGTCCGAGTAGGATAGCATCCGACTCGTGGAGTCGTGTCCAGCCTCGCAGGTTCCTTCCCTTAAGCGCGTGACCCCTTAGGTTCTCGTTCACTTGGTTGCGAGTCAGATCACATCTGACTCGGCTAGTCGGTAGCGCCTCTAGCAAAGCATGCCAACACCAAGTGTCCGATGAAGCTGGTTAGGCGAACCTGTACAACGTGTCACACTTCTATTCCCTTTGCCACACGATATATGTTGTCGGGCTCAAGGTGAGTCTGTCACCCTTGTGCTAGCCCGACCTCCTTCTCGTTCCAGTGATGCCGACCACAAACCGGATTATCTCATAATCCTAATCGCATGGCCATGCTTACCTTGGTCGGATCACACGAGGGCCCCAGATTATATCTCTCCTGATCGGAGGGGCAAATCCCATCTTGCTCGACCATGTCTCGCAGCATGGGTCCGGACAAGCCCGAAACCCACCTTTGTAACTACCCAGTTACAGAGTAGCGTTTGGTTGGCCCAAAGCAAGTCCTTCACCATCCCAAGTACATGCGCCAGCTTGGGTCTTAGGACATAGAATGTATGTTGTACTAGAGACTCACAGATGACATATATCGCTGCGTCTCATAGTTGGGTCTGTCCGACTCAGATCTTATCTCAACTTGGATCCGACTATGTCGAATCCGACCAGATCCTTTCGAGTCCATATTATCCGGTTAGCATCCAATGCTCCATGGCTAGTCAGACCAAGCCATCGACCGTGTCATATGATAGTCTAGTCAGCTGCGCTTCCACACAGCCCTTTCGACTAGGGACCTTTTAGGACAATCATCATACAATGCTTAGTCCCACAAACAAGTCACGTACTTGCTCATACACATCATTGATAGTGTCCAACGACTATCTTTATTCATAAACACATAGGAAATAACATCATACATGATTGCTTCTAGGGTATATCTCCAACAGTCTCCCACTTGCACTAGAGTCAATCAAATAGACATCGAATGCCCACAGCTCTAACATGCCCCTCAAGCTTGGGTTGTGGAAGCGGCTTAGTCAACAAATCTGCAACATTTGTGTCTGTGTGAATTTTGCATAACTCTATATCACCGCTCTTTACGATCTTTCGTATCAGGTGATATTTCCGATCTATGTGTCTGGTCTTGTGGTGGTTCCTCGGCTCCTTGGCTTGTGTGATGGCACCAGAATTATCACAATAAAGGTCCAGCAGTTTTACCGAGGCTGGGAAAATACCAAGATCATCCAGAAAGTTCCAGATCCAAACACCTTCCTTTGCAGCTTCGCAAGCCGCAATGTATTCGGCTGATGTGGTAGAATCGGCCACCGTATCTTGCTTGGAACTCGTCCAACTCACTGCTCCTCCGTTCATGACGTACACGAATCCAGACTGTGATCGACAATCATCTCTATCGGTTTGGAAACTAGCATCGACGTAACCCTTTACGATGAGCTCTTCCTCACCTCCATAAACTAGGAACATTTCTTTAGTCCTTTTCAGGTACTTTAGAATTGTCTTTACCGCCGCCCAGTGACTCTCATCTGGGTTGGCCTGGTATCTACTTGTTAGGCTTATTGCAAAAGCAACATTAGGCCGTGTACATATCATGGCATACATGATGGATCTGATTGCCGAGGCATACGGAATCCGACTCATCCTGCTTCGCTCATCAGATGTCGAAGGACTCAGAGTCTCGCCTAGCCTTATACCATGTGAGACAGGCAAGAACCATTTCTTGGCCTCACTCGTGTTGAACCGCTTCAACACTTTATCTATGTACATGCTTTGGCTCAAGCCGAGCAGCCTCCTTGATCTATCTCTATAGATCTTAATGCCTAAAATATACACTGCCTCACCGAGGTCCTTCATTGAAAACTTGCCATTCAATGATTCCTTGACCGAGTTCAGCATCGAAATATCATTTCCAGTCAGCAACATGTCATCCACATACAGGATCAAAAACACTATCGAGCTCCCACTTAATTTCTTGTATAAACAAGCATCCTCTTCGCTTTTGATGAAACCGAAGCCAGTGATGACCTCATCAAAACGAATATTCCAGCTCCGAGATGCTTGCCTCAACCCATAAATGGGTCTCATGATCTTGCATACTTCACTAGCGTTAGTTGGATCAACAAAACCCTCGGGCTGTATCATATACACGTCCTCGGTTAAATTTCCGTGAAGGAAAGCCGTTTTGACATCCATCTGCCATATCTCGTAATCGAAATATGCAACTATAGCTAGTATGATCCTCACTGACTTCAGCATCGCTACCGGCGAGTAAGTCTTGTCGTAGTCCATAACCTTTAGCGACAAGCCGAGCTTTTTGGATCTGAACATTTCCATCCACATCGGTTTTCTTCTTAAAGACCCATTTGCAGCCAATGGCCGTTACGCCATGCGGTGGATCAACCAAGTCCTAGACTTGATTCTCATCCATGGACTTTAACTCGGATCTCATGTCCTCTAGTCATGCCTCGGAATCTAGGCTCACCATCGCTTTTGCATACGTGGCCAGCTCATCGCTTTCTAGCAACAATACATCACACACTCTGCGCAATCTTTTCGACCTCCGTGGTTTCGGTGCCGCTTCCACTATGGGTTCCCTGACTGACTCCAGTATGATCTCATCATCATCCGAGCCATCCCTGAGTGGTCCTCGAATTTCTTCGAGTCGAACCGTCCTCCCACTAGCCTCCCGACTAAGAAACTCTTTCTCAAGGAAAACCCCGTTCTGAGCAACAAACACTTTGTTCTCTTCCCGGTTGTAGACGCTATATCCCAAGGTTTCCCTCGGATATCCCATGAATATGCATTTATCCGACTTGGGTGTAAGCTTGTCTGACATAAGTCCTTGACAAATGCTTCACAACCCCGAATCTTTAGAAAAGACAAACTGGCACTCTTCCTGGTCCACATCTCATGTGGTGTCTTGTCTACGGATTTTTATGGTACCCTGTTAAGTGTGAAAGCTGCAGTTTCTAGAGCGTATCCCTAGAATGATAAGGGTAAATCTGATTTGCTCATCATTGACCAGACCATGTCCAACAAGGTCCTATTCCTCCGTTCTGACATGCCGTTTCTCTGTGGCGTACCCGGAGGTGTGAGCTGAGGTACTATACCTCGGCTTTTCAGATGATCATCAAACTCCTGGCTCATGTACTCACCTCCACGATCTGATCGTAGAAGTTTTATAGTCTTCCCGAGCCGATTCTCAACCTCGTTCTGAAACTCTTTGAACTTTCAAAAGTTTTCGACTTGTGCCTCATCAAATAGATATACCCATATCTACTCAAGTCATCGGTAAAAGTCACGAAGTACTGATAGCCACCTCTGGCAGTTGTGCTTATTGGACCACACACATCATTGTGTATAAGTTCCAACAGCTCGGACACCCTCTCGCAACTCTTTGCAAAAGGAGACTTAGTCATCTTGCCGAGCAAGCATGATTCGCATGTCTCGAACAACCCAAAGTGGGGCAAAGTTAGGAGCCCATCATCATGGAGCTTTTTCATGCGTTTCAGACAAATGTGTCCAAGCCGGCAATGTCAGAAGTATGTCTGATTTGTCTCATTGGGCTTATGCCTCTTGACATCACGTTATAGAACGGTTCCTGTTCCAGATTCAATATAAAAAGCCCATCAACAATGGGTGCATAGCTGTGGAACATTCCGCTCAAATAAAACAAACAACCATTGTCCTTTAAATTGAATTCATAACCCTGACTCATCAAACATGCACTAGCACAGCGAGGTGCTATACAAACGGTTTTTAACCCCTTTCCGCGACGGCATTTGGAACCGTCGCCTAGTGAGTGACTGCGATAGGGGGGTCCTTCCCACACGACCCAGAAACCGTCGGGGATATGCCCTCCTAGCACACACGCTCGGCAAAATGAGGTCGTCTGCGACCGGCGAGCGATCAAATACAGTTATACGTATAGCAGTGCTAAAAAAATTCAATTATACAGGCGAAATCGTTTCCGGTCGTAAGTTTATCCCACACAGTCAGTCCCCGCTAAACGTTTCCGTTCGTTCATACATCCAACACAGTCGCTCCAAGGAAAACGTTTCTGTTCGCAGGTACATCACACACAATTTTCCCCGTTAAATCGTTTGTGATAGCGTTTCCATTGCACATGGTATTAACAATTTTATCGTTTGCGTTTTTGAATGCATCACACACGGTGCGTAGAAGAAACTGTGTGGCAAAGGTTGTCCATCACACACAGTTTTTATGTGGTAAACGTTTGCGCCAGGTGGCCTAATGCAAACAGTTTTCAAGAGGATGTCGTGTGTGATTGTTCATTAATCCAATAACGGTTTATTCCTAGAAACTGTGTGCGTTGCCTGAGGTCATCGCCCACTGTGTTTTCTCAATAACCGTTTGCGATAGAAAACCCCAATTAGCAGGCTAATTATCCTATTATTAATAATCCATTTATTAATCTAATTGACATTTCATATTGAGCACACAATATATTTCATTTTCATAATTGAAATACATCAGAGTACAACATCATATAGCTTCAGCACTCAGCTACCCCATTACACAACTGCACCAGCACCAAGTTTCACATGCAACATCTATAACCTTTCAAAATTAGCATCATAGACGGTACATAGATAGATGTATCTCATCTGGAAAACTGCTGAAGCAGAAGGCGAATATTGAGCCTTCATTGATGTTGAAGGTCTTTGCAACTTTAGGCCAGTGCCTGTGGATGATTGACCGTCCATCCTTCGTCCTCTTCAGGAACACTTGAATATTGAACTGTGGGTGTTGTATGAATACCTTCCTTGCCTCCTGACCATACAGGTGGTTTGAGAGGTAATCATCAGTGAACTGCTTTGGAAATGCCTGAAAACAAGGATGTGCATAAATATCTTCTCTATATTGGAAATGGGGCAAAGGAATAAAAAAGGCAAGGCATAATAGTTAGTACCATCCTGTAGAGAACTGATGTCTTCTTCATTGTGCAGACAAAGATCTTGTTGTTTTTTGTCGCTAATTTCTTTATCCTAACAATCTTTCTGAGTTTCTTGACTTGACTGATACTCATGGAAAACTCATTTCCCCATATGCAAAAAGGGTCGAATAGTGGGTCAAAACCTCTGACAGCAGGACCTACATGTCCAAGACCAAATTGTTAAAACCGAAATATTAGAATGGTTCCTGCAATTGCACAATAATGTGCTATTAGACAAAGGACCATGCATGTGCAAACCTCGATTTTAAACCTCAGTGCTTCCCATTGTTTCCCTGCAACACATATAAGGTAGTTAGTGATCAGGTTAAGTGAGGGTTCGCATGCTATTAGTAAAATATGTTGATGAAAAATAAGCACATTGCAGATTCATCAGATTAATTCAAGCCACATGGAAAACCCATTTATCCAAACCAAGCATGATTAAGAATTAGGAAATATAGCAATTGTATATGTTTCTCATGTATTGAGTGCAGCCAAATTCGATTATTCCTCACATGCACAACAATACAAAATTCTACCCACGACAATTGGACATCGCATTGCAGAATTGAACCAAGCAGTTAACTAAACACCACAACAAATGAACCAAACATTAACTGAGCACCACATTGCACAATATAACATGCTCCTAATAGAAGATCAGACATTTAACCAAACCAAGCATGCTTAACAACTTGGAAATATAGCAATTGTATTTGTTTCTCATGTATTTAGTAAAGCCAAATTCGATTTATTTCTCAGATGGTATACAATAACAGAATGCACCCACAACAATTGAACATCGCATTGCAGAATTGTAGGATCGAAAGTAGGTCTAGAGGGGGGGGGGGTTAGACTACTTGACCAAATAAAAGTCTAGCCTTTTCCCAATTTTATGTCTTGGCAGATTTTAGCAACTTAGCAGAAGTCAAGCAATCAACCTACACATGCAATTCTAAGAGTGTAGCAGCGGAAAGTAAAACATTGCATATGAAGGTAAAGGGAAGGGTTTGGAGAAGGCAAACGCAATGTAGACACGAAGATTTTTGGCGTGGTTCCGATAGGTGGTGCTATCATACGTCCATGTTGATGGAGACTTCAACCCACGAAGGGTAACGGTTGCGCGAGTCCACGGAGGGCTCCACCCATGAAGGGTCCATGAAGAAGCAACCTTGTCTATCCCACCATGGCCATCGCCCACGAAGGACTTGCCTCACTCGGGTAGATCTTCACGAAGTAGGCGATCTCCTTGCCCTTACAAACTCCTTGGTTCAACTCCACAATCTTGTCGGAGGATCCCAAGTGACACCTAACCAATCTAGGAGACACCACTCTCCAAAAGGTAATAAATGGTGTGTTGATGATGAACTCCTTGCTCTTGTGCTTCAAATGATAGTCTCCCCAACACTCAACTCTCTCTCACAGATTTGCCTATGGTGGAAAGATGATTTGAGTGGAAAGCAACTTGGGGAAGGCTAGAGATCAAGATTCTTGTGGTTGGATTGGAATGTCTTGGTCTCAACACATGAGTAGGTGGTTCTCTCTCAGAAAATGAATAGTGGAAGTGTAGGCACGTTCTGATGGCTCTCTCTTGAATAGAGAAGGGGGTGGAGAGGTATATATAGCCTCCACACAAAATCTAACCGTTACATACATTTGACCCAATTCGGTCAGACCGAATAGAAGAACTCGGTGAGACCGATTCAGTTCATGTGAACGTTAGGATTTTCGGTGGGACCGACATGATCAACTCGGTGGGACCGATGCGCTAGGGTTAGGGCAAAACCTCATCTCGGTGTGACCGATTGCATGAACTCGGTGAGATCGATTTCAGCAATGAGCAAACAGAGAGTTGGTCAGGCAAACTCGGTGGGACCGATCGCTCCTTTCGGTGATACCGAAACATTACGAAAGGGAAACAGAGAGTTTGCATTGCGAACTCGGTGGGACCAATCACTCATTTCGGTGAGACCAAAATGTTACGAAGGGAAACAGAGAGTTTGCAATCCCATCTCGGTGAGACCAAAATCCCTAACGGTGAGACCTAACTGATTAGGGTATCTGGCTTTTGCTATGTCAAAAGAACTCGGTGGCGCCGGACATATCAAATCGGTTGGGCCGAGTTTGACTTTAGGTTTAGGATATATTTGGAATTGAGAAAGTGGCTGAGGGCTTTGGAGCATATCACTAAGCACTTTGAGCAAGTAGACCATTAAGCAACACCTCATCCCCTTTTAATAGTACTGGCTTTTCCTATGGACTCAATGTTATCTTGGATCACTAAAATAGAGATGAAGAGTCTTGAGCTTTTGCCAATATTTGTCCTTAGCATTTTGAGGGGTCCACATCTCTTGTCCATGTGCCATGCCAATCATTGAACTACCTGAAATATTTAACTTGAATGGATATTAGTTCAATGAGCTATATGTTGTTATGAATTACCAAAACCACCCAGGGATTAGTTACGCTTTCAATCTCCCCCTTTTTGGTAATTGATGACAACATATAGATCAAAGCTTCAACAAATGATAATATGAATGAAATATATCGTCGCTTTGAGAAGTATGTGATAAGCAAGAGCTCCCCCTAAGTTTGTGCATTATTTAAAATTTGCTTTTGAATGCAAATGCACAATCGATTAGTATCATGGGTTACTATTCCATGTCACATACATCTTGGTGGAGCGCTCAAAATGATAGAATATAAATAGCATGCACTCATCACCAAGGCAAACATGATTGATCATATACTAGTAATAAGATATCATCATTCAAGCACACATTAAAGCATAATATGATCAATCACATGATCATAAGAGTATCTCACACACAAGCACGAATATTGTAGCAAACAAACGAGCAAATAACAAGTAGCAAGAGAGGCAAACAAAGCAAAACACTCTCTCTCTCTCTCTCGAAGCCTATGTTCTATACACTTTCTCCTCCTTTGGCAACAAGTTACCAAAAAGCTTGAAAATGCATAGTGCTATGCGGCACTCTAAGCACGATCTCCGGGAGCTCCGGTGTGCGAAGATGGCATGGAGAGGACAGCATCTGCAAAAGCTTCCGATGATGACTGAGGAACTGGAGGAGTTGCAACTGGAGGGGCAACTGGGGCAGTGGCTGCAGGTGCTGAAGTGGTGGCTCTTGTGTCACTGACTGGCACAGCTACAAACCTGTTGGCTCTAGGCACTCTCTGAAATGCCTCTGTGGTAGCTCTTCCTCTCCTGTCCTCTGCTTCTTCTTGAAGTTGCTCAACTGTGGTCTGAATTTCTGTGACCTTCAAGTCTAGATCATAAAATTTTGTTTCAATGATCCTCTCAAGAATCTCTTGATTTTGAGTCAGGGTGGCTAGTCCTTTTTCAATTCTCATAGTGGCCTCAAGCAGATAGCTGAGCTGATCCTACTTGGTCTTGAGATTTACAGCTAAGACATCTGGAATCTTGGAAGTCTTCGCTGCCTTTGCTTTTTCTCTCTTCTCCTGAGCCTCCACAGATGTAGGATGTGATGCATCCATGACAACAACATTGTCCTCAAAGTCTGGCCTCAGGGGAAGGTGCTCTCTGTCTAGCAGATATGAGCATCTGAATGTGTGGGGCATATCCACATGACCTCTTCTGATCTGCTGCAGTCCTCTTAATTGTTTCAACAATCAAGGTCATCACCTTGAACTTCTCTGGCACATCAAACATATGTAACAAGTTGATTGAGTGCCCTATGATCATCCTGTCATCTCCTGATTTGGGCAACAAAGTATGCCTTAGTATAGTGTTGATTGTAGGCAGCCCTGATAGCAGATAGTAAATGGACCAAAACTTGTGAGTCGCCAATGCAACATCTGGAATTTCCTTGTACATGTGAGCCATGGAGTTATGATCTTTCCTGGGCTTGGCATAGACATCTGTGTCATCTTCACTTTCTTCAGGGGCATTGATCGGCTTGGCCCATTCTGCAATAGATGATTGGTATCTTGTACCTTCAGTCATCCAGACTATCTTGCCATCTGGGTAAAAATGTGAAGTGGAATAAAATTGCATCACCATCTCATCATTCCATTTAGTCAATTTCTGACCAACAAAAATGTCAACTCCATTCATTCTGAAGCTCTCATGAACTCCAGGGAAGTAATCTTCATTGTCATCAATGAACTTCCAGTTGACCCATCTCATGTCACTTACTATGGGCTTCTTGTCCAAAAGAACTGTCTCATAGAAGTCATGCTACTCCTTGGTGTGAAACCTGTAATCCAAAGCAGTCCTTCTCCTTGTAGCATAGGGGTTTGTCTGCCTCCATAGTCTGAGACCTGCATCTTTTCTCACTTTCATGTTCTCTGCTATTGGATGAGTGTCATCATGGTCTGGAATTTTTGGCTTGAGTTTCCTGAGCACTTGCTGCTCCTCATCTTCTTGAACTTCAGGCACCGGGGCCTTGTTCTTCTCTGCAGCTGAGATATTTCTTGTGCTTCTCTTGGGTGCTGTTGGCTTTGGAGCGTGAGCTTGTGAAGGTTGCTTGGGAGCTGTCTTGGGCTTGGATGGAGCAGCCCCAGACTTAATAGCATCTCCCATCAATTTGTGAGATTTCTGAGCTGGTGCAGCATCTTCTTCCTCATCATCTTCATCTGGATCTCTCATCATTGATGATCTGCCAATCACTCTGGCCATGGTCTTCTTGACCCTTTCCTTCCTTTTCTTGCCTCCAGCAGCCTCTTCTTCTCTTGGTTTAGAAGTGAACTCCATAGTTTCCTGAGTGGAGGCTCTGGCTTTTGACATAGGCACTCTCTTGGCAGGAACTTTCTTCTTCATGCCAGGCTTGGTGGCAGCAGCAGCAACAGCATACTCCTTCTTGACTACCTTCTTCTTTGAGGTGACCTCCTCATCAACCACAAAATCTTCATCTTTAGAATCTGAGGTTCTCTTCTTCCTTTACCTAGTTGCAGCCTTAGGCAAGTTGCTTGGGGTGCTTCTGCTACCCTCATCATAGCTGCTATTGGAGGGACTAGTGCCCTCACTGAGATTTGCTTGCTCCTCTGACCTGTTCTGGCTGTCACTATTGTCTAACATCTCTGACACTGAAAGCTGACCCTGTGAATAGATAGGTTGAGATAGAGTGGATAAGCATCACAAAGTACAGCCATTTTGCAAAACAAATGAGTCAAAACTTAGTTTTAGTTTTCTACAGAAAGCATTTTGGAGCTACCGATATTACAAACTCGGTGACACCAAAGCAGCTTTAGAGTCTAAACATATGAAATCGGTCAGACCAAGACATAGTTCGGTGACTCCGAGATGCTAGGGTTTCACAAAGAAATGAACTCGGTCACACCGATTGGTATGCTTCGGTCAGACCGAAAAATACTTGTGTTATGGCCTGAGCCAAATCGGTGAGACTGAAATCCTAATATCGGTCGGTCCGAGATGAGTTCGGCGGAAACCTAAACCTAAATTTTTGCATCAAATCTAATCTAACGGAGTTTCCAGTGGATAGAGTAGTCTCAAACATGGAAAGAATATAGGCATTGATCCTTGTGCTCGGAATCGGAGTGGGGAAGGCACAAGGGGACGAGTTCATACCCTAACTTGGCGATGAACTCGCTACGGCGACAATGGCGGTGAAGATTCCCGTTGACGACGGTGAAAACCAGCGGTAGGAGGACACTGGCGACGAGGAGACGATCCGGAGACCTCGAGTCGGCAGAGCTGGACAGGCGCGGGCGAAGCGTTTGGAGGAATTTCTAAATTTTCAGCCCGTGGGTATATATGTCCAGTCACTGTCGGTGTGACCGAGTGGAACGACTCGGTGGCACCGAGATGTAGAATCGCAAGCGGTTGCTGCAACTCGGTGTGACCGAAAGGTTCAAATTGGTTGCACCGAGATTAAAACTTAGATCAACTTAATGAAATTGGTGTGACCGAATGGGATTGATCGGTCAGACCGAAATGCACTAAGAAGTTTTGGAAGTTAATTCTATGAAGAATCGGTGGCTCCAAGTGCTCCTCACTCGGAGGGTCCGAATATGACTTGATCAAACTTTGTGATGTAGCATGAATAGAGTTTGAGACGAGAAAAGCATAGATAGCTAGAGGGAGTACTTAGGCATTCTTGTCCATCCATTTGGCAGAAAGAAGAAAAACCAATCAATCAAAACACAAATGGATGTCCTTGAATGGAGAAAAATTATGCATCCAACATGCTCACACAATAAGATAGCAAATGAAATATGTGTTAAAGCATGCACAAACACTCTAGCATCTATCAAGCAATTGGCGATGACTAGGTCATTGATGTCTACTATGCAACTTTATTCTTGTAGACTTGTGTTGGGCCTCCAAGCGCAGAGTTTTGTATGACAGTAGCAATTTTCCCTCAAGTGGATGACCTAAGGTTTATCAATCCGTGGGAGGCATAGGATGAAGATGGTCTCTCTCAAACAACCCTGCAACCAAATACAAGAAATCTCTTGTGTCCCCAACACACCCAATACAATGGCAAATTGTATAGGTGCACTAGTTCGGCGAAGAGATGGTGATAAAAGTGTAATATGGATGGTAGAAATATATTTTTATAATCTGAATAAATAAAAACAGCAAGGTAGCAAGTGACAAAAATGAGCACAAACGGTATTGGAATGCTTGAAAACAAGGCCTAGGGTCCGTACTTTCGCTAGTGCAATCTCTCAACAATGCTAATATAATTGGATCATATAACCATCCCTCAATGTGCGATGAAGAATCACTCCAAAGTTCCTATCTAGCGGAGAACATAAGAATAAATTGTTTGTAGGGTACGAAACCACCTCAAAGCTATTCTTTCCGATCGATCTATCCGAGAGTTCGTACTAAAATAACACCAAAGCAAATTCAGATTCGTAATGCTCAATCCAACACAAAGAGTGCCCCAAGATTTCTACCGGAGAAACAAAGACAAGAACGTGCATCAACCCCTATGCATAAATTACCCCAATGTCACCTTGGGAATCCGCGAGTTGAGTGCCAAAACATATATCAAGTGAATCAATATAATACCCCATTGTCACCATGAGTATTCGTATGCAAGACATATATCAAGTGCTCTCAAATCGATAAAAGTATTCAATCCGATAAAACGAAATCTCAAAGGGAAAACTCAATTCATCACAACAAGATAGAGAGGGGAAAACACCATATGATCCGACTATATTAACAAAACCCGCGATACATCAAGATCGTGACATCTCAAGAACACGAGAGAGAGATTAAACACATAGCTACTGGTACAAACCCTCAGCCCCGAGGGTGGACTACTCCCTCCTCATCGTGGTGGCCACCGGTGATGATTTCCCCCTCCGGCAGAGTGTCAGAACGGGGTCTAGATTGGTTTTGCGTGGCGACAGAGCCTTGCAGCAGCGGAACTTCTGATCTAGGGTTACCCCTGATGGTTTCTCTATTTATAGGAATTTCTGGCATTGGTTTCACGCTAAGATGGGCCTCGAGGTGAGCACAACCCACCGGGGCACGGGCAAGGGCACAGGCACGCCCCGGTGTCTTGTGCCCTACTCCTTCACTTTCTGGTCCTGCCACGAAGCTTCAGGGGTCTCTTTTGTTCCAAAAAAAATTGTCAAAATTTTTTAGCTCATTTGGAGAACTTTCATTTCTGCACAAAAAACAACACCACGGTAGTTCTGCTGAAAACAGCGTCAGTCAAGGTTAGTTCCATGCAAATCATACCAAAACCATATAAAATTGTTGTAAACATGGCATGAATACTTCATAAATTATAGATACGTTGGAGACGTATCAGCATCCCCAAGCTTAATTCCTACTCGTCCTCGAGTAGGTAAATGATAAAAGAAATAATTTATGAAGTGTGAATTCTAGCAAAATGCATAAGTTTGATCAATGACAATTTCAATCACTTTTCCTAGCATCATAACAGCAATTCTTTCTTATAGAACTTCTCATGTTAAAGTAGCAACCAATTCACATGTTAAGGTTCAAACAATGAATTCTCTTGAAACTCAACAACCTATGTTCTCAGTCACCAAGCAATTGCAATTCAACTTATTCAACGGAGTCTAAGTAAGAGCTCCTCATACTCAACCATCATATAGTCTTCTATGATTGCTAACACTCACCGCATACACATGCGCAAAACTTTTCAACCGGACACATAGAAAGATAGCGGCTTATAATTTCGCCTCCCAACGTATTCACCTCAAGGGTGATGTCAACAATAATAATTCATGCTACCCATATCCAACTGGATATATGTGCCTAGATCTTTCCTCACCACATGATGTTTGCCAAAAGAGAAAAATAAAAAGGAATAGAGATAAAAACTTTGACTCTTGCATGAAAGTAAATACATAAAAGTAAAAGGTAGGCCCTTCGCAGAGGGAAGCAGAGGTTGCCATGTGCTTTTTGTTTGTATGCTCAACCCCTTAGTGCAAAAGAACGTCATGTTATATTGCCCCTTATGATAGCAACCTTTATTATGCAGTCTGTCGCTTTTATTCTTTGCTATCACAAGTTCATACAACGCCCAATTTTCTCTTGCACTAAATGATCTAACACTTTTAGAAGCAATTTTTATTGCCTTATTGCACCGATGACAACTTACTTGAAGGATCTTACTCAATCCTTAGGTAGGTATGGTGGACTCTTGAAAATAAGATTTGGGTTTAAGGGTTTTTGGATGCACAAGTAGTATCTCTACTTGGTGCGGAATTTTGGCTAGCAAAGATGGGGGGCAAGCACCACATGTTGAAGGATCTATGACAATATAACTTCTATGTGAATATGAACAAACATAAATCATTACGTTGTCTTCCTTGTCCAACGCCAACAATTTTGGCATATAATATTTTGATGGGGGGTCACAATCACAAAATATTTCCAAGATAGTGTATTTGCATGTGAAAGTTCTCTTCCTTCTATTAATCATTCATGAATTGCTTGTACGACCAATATTGTGATTGTCAAGCTTCAAAAGATTTCACTTTCTAAAACCAATGTGAAGCTACCACTAGGCATGATATTAACTTATAATTTCAACTTCATTATATTCAATTTATTCAACAATTTACTCATAGGATATAAGTGAAGCACAAGAGTAAATGACAAGCTACTCCGAAAAGATATAAGTGAAGATCAAACGAGTAGTTAAGTAAATGGGAAGCTATGTGAGGACTCTCTCTTGTTTAAAAGTTTCACATCTAAGTATTTTATTAAAACAGCAAACAAAAAAAATGAAATTCTAAGAATAGCACATATCATGTGAAGAAGCTAAAACTTAGGCTCAACCGAGGCTAACCGATAATTGTTGATGGAGAAAGGTGGGATGCCTACCGGGGCATCCCCAAGCTTAGATGCTTGAGACTTCTTGGATTATTAGCTTGGGATGCCTTGGGCATCCCCAAGCTTGAGCTTTTGTGTCTCCTTAATTCCTTTTATATCACGGCTTCCCTAAATCTTAAAAACTTCATTCACACAAAACTCAACAAGAACTCGTGAGATAAGTTAGTATAAATCAATGCAAAAACCTTATAATTCTCTACTGTTGAAAATCACTAAAATTATTATTCAACATTGCATACTAAATTTCTCTGCATATTTATTACTTCCATCATCAAATAGAATCATTAAACAAGCAAACATATGCACACAATGCAAACATAACAGCAATCTGCCTAAACAGTACAGTCTGTAAAGCGTGCAATATTCTTAATACTTCCATAACTCCAAAAATTCTGAAAATTTACCACAGTGTAGAAAATTTATTAGATCTTACTCTTCAAAAAGTTTCAACATTTTATCACATTCTGACTTTTCTCGGGAATTTTTGCAACATCGATAAACTTTCTGTTTTGAAACAGCAACTCATATACTTGCAAAATAAGCATGGTAAAGGCTATCCTTGACATTTTTATTGAAAAGAAAGATGCAAAACATTATTCTAAATAACAGAAAGCAAATCCTAACAAGAAAATGATGCTCCAAACAAAACACATATCATGTGACGAATAAAAATGTAGCTCCAAATGAGGTTACCGATAATGGTGGAGACGAAAGAGGGGATGCCTTCCGGGGCATCCCCAAGCTTAGTTGCTAGGATCTTCCTTGAATATTACCTTGGGGTGCCTTGGTCATCCCCAAGCTTAGGGTCTTGTCACTCCTTATTCTCCTCATATCGACATGTCATCCAAAACTTGAAAACTTCAATCACACAAAACTTAATGGAACTTCGTGAGTTGGATTAGTATGATAAAACAAATCATTCACTTGGGTACTGTCAAAGACAAGATTCATAATTGTTCTCACACAATGCCCACTGTACTATACAATTTCCACAATTTATATTAAGCAATATAAGCCATAGAAACCCGAAAACTCTCATGTGATCCCGAGCTCCAGTGATCCCGGATGAACAGTAAAATCCAAAAAAATTCAAAAGAATCTGAAATTTTTTGTCAAGAAACTTTAATGTTTTTTCTACATGCGTGCCAATTTTTCGTGATGAAATGACATTTGTGGAGGTCTCGGCAAAACAAACAAAATCATGCTCCAAAAAAACTGTTTTTGGAAGCATTTTGGAGCATCGATTTTGTTTTTTTTTGCCGACACCTGCATGAATGTCATTTCGTCATGAATTTTTGCACGCATGTAGGAAAAACATCAAAGTTTCTTGCCAAAAAATTTCAGATTTTTTGGAATTATTTACTATTTTTTTGGATTTTACTGTTCATTCAGGATCACTGGAGCTCGGGATCACATACTACGCGTCCATAGAAACCATAAAACAAGCAAATTATGCATTGAAAACAGAATCTGTCAAAAACAGAATAGTACGTAAAGATCTGAATTAAGGTCATACTTATGTAACTCCAGAAATTCTGAAAAATTAGGACAACGTAGAACATTTATGTACCCATCAACTGTAGAAACTTCAGAATTTTTCCATGTACCAGTAAAATACAGGAATTTCTGCACTGGACGCAAAAGTTTCTGTTTTTGCACAGAATCAAGTCAACTATCATCCACACTATCCCAAAGGCTTTACTTGGCACTTTATTGAAACAAAAGCTATAAAACATGATCACTACAGTAGCCTAACCATGTGAACACACAAAAACAGTAGGTAAAAGTGTTGGGTTGTCTCCCAACAAGCGCTTTTGTTCAATGCCTTTTAGCTAGGCATGATGATTTCAATGATGCTCGCATAAAAGACAAGAATTGAAACACAAAGAGAGCATCATGAAGCATATGACTAGCACATTTAAGTCCAACCCACTTCCTATGCATAGGGATTTTGTGAGCAAACAAGTTATGGGAACAAGAATCAACTAGCATAGGAAGTCAAAACAAGTGCAACTTCAAAACTTACACCATAAAGAGAGGAAATTTGATATTATTGCAATATGTAAAAGCATATGTTCCCCTCTCATAATAATTTTCAGTAGCATCATGAATGAATTCAACAATATAGCTATCACATAAAGCATTCTTTTCATGATTCACAAGCATTGAAATTTTATTATTCTCCACATAAGCAAATTTATTCTAATTCATAGTAGAGGGAGCAAACTCAACAACATAACTATCATGAGATATTTGATTTGCATAATCCAATTGAAAATAAAAATCATGATGACGAGTTTCATGGTTATCATTATTCTTTATAGCATACATTGCATCACCATAATCATCATAAATAGCAACTTTGTTCTCATCATAATCAATTGAAACCTCTTCCGAAATAGTGGATTCATCACTAAATAAAGTCATGACCTCTCCAAATCCACTTTCATAATTATCACAACAAGATTCAACACCCTCCAAAATAGTGGAATCATTAGTACCTAGAGTTGACACTCTTCCAAACCCACTTTCATCAATATAATTGTCATAAATAGGAGGCATGCTACCATTATAACAAATTTGCACATCAAAACTTGGGGGACTAAAAATATCATCTTCATCAAACATAGCATCCCCAAGCTTGTAGCTTTGCATATCATTAGCATCATGGATATTCAAAGAATTCATACCAACAACATTGCAATCATGCTCATCATTCAAAGATTTTTTGTCAAACATTTTATAGAATTCTTCTTCTATCAATTGAGCACAATTTTCATTTCCATCAGTTTCACGAAAGACATTATAAAGATGAACAATATGATGCAACCTCAATTCCATTTTTTTGTAGTTTTCTTTTTATAAACCAAACTAGTGATAAAACAAGAAACTGAAAGATTCAATTGCAAGATCTAAAGATATACCTTCAAGCACTCACCTCCCCGGCAACGGCGCCAGAAAAGAGCTTGATGTCTACTACGCAACTTTATTCTTGTAGACTCGTGTTGGGCCTCCAAGCGCAGAGTTCTGTAGGACAATAGCAATTTTCCCTCAAGTGGATGACCTAAGGTTTATCAATCCGTGGGAGGCGTAGGATGAAGATGGTCTCTCTCAAACAACCCTGCAACCAAATACAAGAAATCTCTTGTGTCCCCAACACACCCAATACAAAGGCAAATTGTATAGGTGCACTAGTTCAGCGAAGAGATGGTGATAAAAGTGTAATATGGATGGTAGAAATATATTTTTATAATCTGAATAAATAAAAAACAGCAAGGTAGCAAGTGACAAAAGTGAGCACAAACGGTATTGCAATGCTTGAAAACAAGGCCTAGGGTCCGTACTTTCGCTAGTGCAATCTCTCAACAATGCTAATATAATTGGATCATATAACCATCCCTCAACGTGCAATGAAGAATCACTCCAAAGTTCCTATCTAGCGGAGAACATAAGAATAAATTTTTTTTAGGGTGCGAAACCACCTCAAAGCTATTCTTTCCGATTGATCTATCCAAGAGTTCGTACTAAAATAACACCAAAGCAAATTCAGATTCATAATGCTCAATCCAACACAAAGAACCTCAAAGAGTGCCCTGAGATTTCTACCAGAGAAACAAAGACAAGAACGTGCATCAACCCCTATGCATAGATTACCCCAATATCACCTCGGGAATCCGCGAGTTGAGTGCCAAAACATATATCAAGTGAATCAATATAATACCCCATTGTCACCACGTGTATTCGTATGCAAGACATATATCAAGTGCTCTCAAATCCATAAAAGTATTCAATCCGATAAAACAAAATCTCAAAGGGAAAACTCAATTCATCACAACAAGATAGAGAGGGGAAAACACCATATGATCTGACTATATTAACAAAGCCCGCGATACATCAAGATCGTGACATCTCAAGAACACAAGAGAGAGAGAGAGGTTAAGCACATAGCTACTGGTACAAACCCTCAGCCCCGAGGGTGGACTACTCCCTCCTCATCGTGGTGGCCGCCGGGATGATGAAGATGGCCACCGGTGATGATTTCCCCCTCCGGCAGAGTGCCGGAACGGGGTCTAGATTGGTTTTGCGTGGCTACAGAACCTTGCAGCGGTGGAACTTCTGATCTAGGGTTACCCCTGATGGTTTCTCTATTTATAGGAATTTTTGGCGTTGGTTTCACGCTAAGATGGGCCTCGAGGTGAGCACAACCCACCGGGGCACGGGCAAGGGCCCAGGCACGCCCCTGTGTCTTGTGCCCTACTCCTTCACCTTCTGATCCTTCCACGAAGCTTTGGGGGTCTCTTTTGTTCAAAAAAAATCATCAAAAAGTTTCAGCTCATTTGGAGAACTTTCATTTCTGCACAAAAAACAACACCACGGTAGTTCTGCTGAAAACAGCGTCAGTCCGGATTAGTTCCATGCAAATCATACCAAAACCATATAAAATTGTTGTAAACATGGCATGAATACTTCATAAATTATAGATACATTGTGGATGTATCAGTCATCTATATATGAGTATATTGACTTAGGAGTCAAATGAGAACATTTGATCATAGGTCATACTTAGGCACAAGTGGGGTTACCACTTTTACATAAAGCATTGTTGTGTTCACACCATTAGAGATGCTTTAGCTCAATTAGAGTAAAGCTCCCCCTAGATGTGATATCCCCCCTAAGAGGGATGAACTAACCTTGGGATTTGTCGATGATTACTTCATGTAGATGTTGAAGATGTGGATGCTCAATTATGATGTAGATCATTTGGAGCAATCCATTGGAGTGAGTTGCACTTTCAATACCTACATGGGTTAGTCCCACAAGGAACACACAAGGATATCCATAGACATAGAGTGAAATACACATATGATGTTGTCCATGAAAGCATTAGGTTACCTTGTCCCTTATGTTACCAACAAGAGGGTTTGTGACTCCTTGAACTAGTGCAAGATATGGAAGTTGATTGCACTTGTCCTTGCCAAAATGAATATGAGTGAAGTATGTTGGCGGAGTCACCCTCAAGAACTCTCTAGTTCTTCTTCTTTGGGATCCACATCAGCTTGATGGGAATCCTTGGAGTTGTAGTCATACTTGATGAAGTAGAACTTGATGCAGTCTTGGGAACCCACTTGACCAAGGCCTTTGGAGCTTCTTCAAATGAATCAATCTCCTCTTGAAGCTTATCCTTGCCTTTTAGCTTGTGGTCTTGTGGTGGAAGATCATATTGAGCTTGTGTTCCCTCGAAAGAAGTGCGGTCATACATCTCTTGTTGAGGAACAAACTTCGTCTTGGGGTATTGATCTTCTACCCACTCAACTCCATTGGCATTGAACTTGCATTCAAAACCAACACCTTGATTCTTCCGGTGCCTTCCTTGCTTGCGTACAATTTCCTCAAATTGCTTACTTCCGGCAAGGCTCTTGTAAACAACTTTCTCTATAATTCCCTTCAATAAGCTATTTTCTTGCGCAATGTAACTTGGCTAAGAGAATCATTAGTGGAATCAAGAGAACTACTAGAAGCAACAATATTGGATTTAACATGATTATTGTTACTACTAGAAGAAGAATCTTTCTTGCTCTTGTTGCTAGATTTTGCTTGTGGCATGTAAGTAGACAAGAGTAAATGCTTGGCAATGTAAGAAGAACTTTTCTTACGAAGATCATCATTGATTGCTTTTAAGAACCCATGCTCTTGCTCTAGATTGAGCTTTTCAAAGCGTAGCTTCTCATGAGTCTTTAAAAGCTCTCGATGATCCTCTAAGGTAGTTTCATGAGCTAACTTAAGAGTGTTTAATTCTTTAGTTAGACGCTCAATCTCCTTCTTATCATTGTCATTCTTTTCATCTTGATTAGCATGATTAATAGCAATTTCATCATAGTTTTCGTCACTAGAGTTGTCAACAAGTAAATCATCATCACCTAGCAAATCATCATCATCACTATTGAAATCAACATACTCGGGGTGTGATACCTTGGGGCCTTTAGCCATGAAGCATCTTCCAATCCCTTCATTTGGTGAGTCAAATATGTCATAGGAGTTGGATGACACAAGTGCAAGACCGGCAACACCTTCATCTTGAGTATGTTCGGAGTCGGAGTGATAACTTCTCTCGGAGTGGTGTTCGGAGTCGGAACCGGATACCCATTCACCCACATGAGCTTGATGTCTTCGTCTTGTGTAGCTCTTTGATGACTTGTCCTTCCTTTCCGAATCCTTGCTTCTGAGAGGGGGTCTTCGTTCATAACGATCATCTCTACTCCTTCTCTCTCTTGGAGGTGATTCCTCTCTTTTACTCCTCCTTTTAGGTGAGTCTTCTCTTCTTTTGTAGGGAGTCCTACACTCATTGGAGTAGTGTCCGGGTTTTCCACAATTGTAGCAATTTCATTCACGACTAGAAGATCTCTTGTCATAGTAGGACCTCGACGTGGAACTTCTCTCTTTGCTTCTACTCTTGTAGAACTTGTTGAAGTTCTTCACCATTAGGCTCAATTATTCATTGAAGACTTCTTTCTCCCTTGATGATGTAGGAGCATCACATGAAGCTTTGTAACCACCACTAGTCTTGTTGTGAAGCTCTTCTTTATCCTTGAGTGACATCTCATGAGCAACAATTCTACCAATGACTTCCGTTGGCTTGAGATCTTTGTAATTGGGCATCATTTGGATCAAAGTGCACACGATATCATATTTTCCATCCAAGGCTCTTAGGATCTTCTTGATGATGAATATGTCGGTCACCTCTTCACTTCCTAACCGACAATCTCATTTGTGATGAGAGCAAGCCTAGAGTACATTTCAGCGACTCCTTCACCATCCTTCATTTTGAACTTGTCAAGTTGACTTTCAAGCACATCCAATTTGGATTCCTTGACGGACTCGGTACCTTCGTGCATATCAACCAAAGTATCCCGAATTTCCTTTGCATTCTCAAGACGGTTGATTTTGTTGAATTCTTCGGGGCACAATCCATTGAAGAGGATATCGCAAGCTTGAGCATTGTATTGCAACATCTTCAATTCTTCTGCGGTTGCTTCACGATTCGGTTCTCTTCCATCTTCGAAGAATTCACCTTGCAAACCAATACATACAATAGCCCAAACGGCGGGGTTATGTCCAAGAATATGCATTTTCATCTTATGCTTCCAACTAGCAAAATTTGTACCATCAAAGTAAGGACCTCTACGGTGGTAATTTCCCTCGCTAGACGCCATACTCTCCTAGGTTGTGAAACCAAGGCTATGATCACCAAAGCTATGGAAATCAAGGCAAATGGAGACCAAAGCTCTGATACCACTTGTAGGATCGAAATTAGGTCTAGAGGGGGGGGATTAGACTACTTGACCAAATAAAAATCTAGCCTTTTCCCAATTTTATGTCTTGGCAGATTTTAGCAACTTAGCACAAGTCAAGCAATCAACCTACACATGCAATTCTAAGAGTCTAGCAGTGGAAAGTAAAACATTGCATATGAAGGTAAAGGGAAGGGTTTGGAGAAGGCAAACGCAATGTAGACACGAAGATTTTTGGTGTGGTTCCGATAGGTGGTGCTATTGTACGTCCACGTTGATGGAGACTTCAACCCACAAAGGGTAACGGTTGCGCGAGTCCACGGAGGGCTCCACCCATGAAGGGTCCACGAAGAAGCAACCTTGTCTATCCCACCATGGCCATCGCCCACGAAGGACTTGCCTCACTCGGGTAGATCTTCACGAAGTAGGCCATCTCCTTGCCCTTACAAACTCCTTGGTTCAACTCCACAATCTTGTCGGAGGCTCCCAAGTGACTCCTAACCAATCTAGGAGACACCACTCTCCAAAAGGTAATAAATGGTGTGTTGATGATGAACTCCTTGCTCTTGTGCTTCAAATGATAGTCTCCCCAACACTCAACTCTCTCTCACAGATTTGGCTATGATGGAAAGATGATTTGAGTGGAGATCAAGATTCTTGTGGTTGGATTGGAATGTCTTGGTCTCAACACATGAGTAGGTGGTTCTCTCTCAGAAAATGAATAGTGGAAGTGTAGGCACGTTTTGATGGCTCTCTATTGAATAGAGAAGGGGGTGGAGGGGTATATATAGCCTCCACACAAAATCTAAGCGTTACACACATTTGACCCAACTCGGTCAGACCGAATAGAAGAACTCGGTGAGACCGATTCAGTTCAAAATGTGAACGTTAGGATTTTTGGTGGGACCGACATGATCAACTCGGTAGGACCGATGCGCTAGGGTTAGGGCAAAACCTCATCTTGGTGTGACCGATTGCATGAACTCGGTGAGACCGATTTCAGCAATGAGCATACAGAGAGTTGGTCAGGCAAACTCGGTGGGACCGATCGCTCCTTTCAGTGATACCGAAACGTTATGAAAGCGAAACAGAGAGTTTGCATTGCGAACTCGGTGGGACCGATCGCTGATTTCGGTGAGACCGAAATGTTATGAAGGGAAACAGAGAGTTTGCAATCCCATCTCGGTGAGACCGAAATCCCTATCGGTGAGACCGAACTGATTAGGGTTTCTGGCTATGGCTATGTCAAAAGAACTCGGTGGCGCCGGATAGATCAAATCGGAGGGGCCGAGTTTGACTTTAGGTTTAGGACATATTTGGAATTGAGAAAGTGGTTGAGGGCTTTGGAGCATATCACTAAGCACTTTGAGCAAGTAGACCATTAAGCAACACCTCATCCCCTTTTAATAGTATTGGCTTTTCCTATGGACTCAATGTGATCTTGGATCACTAAAACAGAGATGAAGAGTCTTGAGCTTTTGCCAATATTTGTCCTTAGCATTTTGAGGGGTCCACATCCAATCATTGAACTACCTGAAATATTTAACTTGAATGGATATTAGTTCAATGAGCTATATGTTGTTATGAATTACCAAAACCACCCAGGGATTAGTTGCACTTTCAAGAATTGAACCAAACTGTTAACTAAACACCACAACAAATGAACCAAACGTTAACTGAGCACCACATTGCACAATGTATAACATACTAGAAGATCAGACATTTAACCAAACCATGCATGCTTGACAACTTGGAAATATAGCCATTGTATTTGTTTCTCATGTATTTTGTAAAGAAAAAATCGATTTATTTCTCACATGGAAGACAATACAAAATTGCACCCTGAAGAATTGAACATCACATTTGCAGAATTGAACCAAATAGTTAACTGAACACGACAACTAATTAACCAAACAGTTAATAAGTGAGCACCACATTGCATGACATATAGAACATATACACTAGAGCAACAGATTGCATGGTAAAAGTAGATAGCACAATTCACTAGAATTTGTTAAGGAAAGGCAGTAGCTAGCAAACTGAACATGGGTCCTTATAGTGAGCTAATAAGACAAGCTACTCCTCATTGTCGGAGATATCGATGACGATTGGCTCCTTGGACATGGAAGAGGGCGAGGCCTCCGTATCGTGGGTGCCCTCGTCGTAGTGGTGAGTTGCCTGAGCCGCTCCGGGCACCAACCTCCTAGCTCTCGAGTTGAGGTAAGCACGTGCACGCTGAGAAAACACCTCGTAGTCTTCGTCGAAGGCACCGAGGGTGGCCTCAAGAAAACGCCACGAACTGTCGTTTAAAGCAGACAACCACGTCGCGGCGTCGGCGCGCGAGGCGTCGACGGTGGCCTCAATGGCGAGGTGCTCCTCTAAGATCTGGGGGTTGGCACGAATGGCAGCCATCACGACCTCATCTGCGTGTGCGGCCGCGATTTGCTTCTCCGCTACCAAATGCTCCTTGAGCTCCTGGCTATACTGCGTGCACCATGGCTTAGGGCGGCGCTTATTTGGTGGAGGGGTTGGTGATTTGGGTGGAAGGTGTTGCGCCGGCGGTTGGGGCATATGGGATGTGGAAGGAGGAGCAGGATGGGGGTTGGGTGTGGATTACCTGCCTTGATAGAAGAGGCCCAGCAGCGTGAAGGAGGGTCGCCGGCGAGGAGGCGGCGCTGCAAGCAAGGAGTGAAGGTTTCAACTTGGAAAGGAAGGCGGAAACAAGGGAAATGTGGCTTTTGGTAAGGGGGAGGGGGCGGGGAGGTAGATATTTCCATGAAAGCCAAAAAATTTGAATCGGTTCAGCGAAAAAACTGGCGCGCAAAGTGTCATCAGACACGGTCCCTTATTCAGAACTGTGTACAATATGTGAACATCACAAACAATTCAGATAGCTTAACCCGTGTGTGATGAGTTTGAACGTCAAAAATTTTGGTTCGAATTTCCCTGGTTACAGTGGTCATCCGGCTATGGACTGTAGCTGACGCACCTTTCTGGACGAAACGATATCCATTGCCTCTTCTTGATTTCAATTTTTTCTCTAGTGTCAACAAAGAACAACAGGAGTGTTGTGTGAAATTTAGGATTTTTTGGGGTTCGTTTGGATATTTTTATACATTAATTGAGTTTTCAATGAATTTATGTGCATAATTCAAATTTGAACTACAGGCACTTGCTCTAATGCATATAAATTGGTTGAAAATTCAAATATGTGTCCTTGGTTGCATGCTTAGGTCCCATGAAAGAAATGGGAATGAATGTCAAACACCCTGCCACCGTCACTCGGCCGCAAACATTGAGATACCTAGTTTTTAAATTCTAGTAAATCCAAAACTCGTCTGAAATTCATGAAACTTGACATGCTATCATGGAGCGGCATCAACATGCCGTGGTAAAAATTTTGTCCCATTTGGGGCAGGTTTGGGTATAAGCTTCTCACAAACCAGAGCTTCTCACAACAAGCCTGATGGTTTCGGTAGGGAACGTTTCACCTTTCTAGACCAAACGATATCCGTTGCCTCTTCTTGATTTCAATTTTTTCTCTAGTGTCAACATAGAACAACAAGAGTGTTGTGTGAAATTTTAGGATTTTTCAGGGTTCGTTTGGACATTTTTATACATTAATTAAGTTTTCAATGCATTTATGTGCATAATTCAAATTTGAACTACAGGCACATGCTCTAATGCATATAAATTGGTTGAAAATTCAAATCTGTGTCCTTGGTTGCATGCTTAGGTCCCATGCAAGAAATGGGAATGAATGTCAAACACCCTGCCACCATCACTCGGCCGCAAACATTGAGATACCTGGTTTTTAAATTCTAGTAAATCCAAAAGTCGTCTGAAATTCATGGAACTTGGCATGCTATCATGGAGCGGCATCAACATGCCGTGGTAAAAAAAATTCCCATTTGGGGCAGGTTTGGGTATAAGCTTCTCACAAACCAGAGCTTCTCACAACAAGCCTGATGGTTTCGGTAGGGAACGTTTCACCTTTCTGGATGAAACGATATCCGTTGCCTCTTCTTGATTTCAATTTTTTCTCTAGTGTCAACATAGAACAACAGGAGTGTTGTGTGAAATTGTGGGATTTTTCGGGGTTCGTTTGGACATTTTTATACATTAATTGAGTTTTCAATGCATTTATGTGCATAATTCAAATTTGAACTACAGGCACATGCTCTAATGCATATAAATTGGTTGAAAATTCAAATATGTGTCCTTGGTTTCATGCTTAGGTCAGATGCAAGAAATGGGAATGAATGTCAAACACCCTACCACCATCACTCGGCCGCAAACATTGAGATACCTGGTTTCTAAATTCTAGTAAATCCAAAACTCGTCTGAAATTCATGAAACTTGGCATGCTATCATGGAGCGGCATCAACATGCCGTGGTAAAAAATTTGTCCCATTTGGGGCAGGTTTGGGTATAAGCTTCTCACAAACCAGAGCTTCTCACAACAAGCCTGATGGTTTCGGTAGGGAATGTTTCACCTTTCTGGACGAAACGATATCCGTTGCCTCTTATTGCTTTCAAAAATTTTCTAGTGTCAACATAGAACAACAGGAGTGTTGTGTTAAATTTTGGAATTTTTTGGGGTTCGTTTGGACATTTTTATACATTAACTGGGTTTTCTAGGCATTTTATGTGCATAATTCATATTTGAACTACATGCACATGCTCCAGTGCATATAAATTGGTTGAAAAATCAAATCTGTGTCCTTGGGTGCATGCTTAGGTCCCATGCAAGAAATGGGAATGAATTTCAAACACCAGGGCACTATTGATTGCCGGCAAAACGTTGAGATACTTTGTTTTTAAATTCTAGTAAATCCAAAACTCGTCTGAAATTCATGAAACTTGGCATGCTATCATGGAATGGCACCCAACATGCTGTGGTATTTTTCGTGTCCATTTTGAGAGAAGGCGCACTCGAATAACAGCCAACAAAGGCATGTTGAAACAAATAGCTGCCACTCTAACATCACAAATATTTTAGATAGAACACCCGTATGTAAACTGATAGCTTCCCTAGTAAGCCAAGGGAAAATGTGCCGAGCGGGATTTGTGCAGCTCTTCATCGCAAACGTTTTAGATAGAACACCTGTATGCAAAGTGAGAGCTATGGTAAGCCAAGGGAAAATTCACCGCGCAGGATTTGTGCATCTCTTCAACACAAACGGTTCAGATTGAATAAGGTATGCAAAGCGAGACTTCGGTGCTAAGCCAAGAGAAAATTTGGCAAGCAGGATTTGTACCTCCCTTCAACGCAAACGGTTTTTTCGAATGACCCGTGTGCAACCACTTACAGACAATTTGGTAAGATTTGCATCTGTCATATTGGGTATATTTCCATTTGTCAAACTGGAAAGATTGGCATTTGTTGATCTAGTAACATTGCCATTTTTCAATCCTTGTAACACTGTGATTTGTCAAAATATGCACCTAAAAATCACTAGCACTATCTAATTTTTGCAACTAAAATTTAGTAATTAAGCATAGATTTCATTCATAGATTAAGCAGCCGTTCTTTATACAAACAGTTCAACTCAACAGCTGAACTGACCAAACTTTTCCCCAATTGTTGCCAACCACGTATTGAAATAGCTAGTTCAACTATATATACTAGCTAATTTTAAGTACGTTGTACAGTTCCACCACATCTATAGTCAGATGAACTGAACAAAATAGCCCCTAAATACTACTACTACTATGGAGGGGCTTTGTACTACTTCCGGCAACCTCTCCTCTGCCGAGAGCGCTCAGTAAGAGGAAGAGGAGGAGGAGCCTACCGACGAGCTGGACAACTACAATACGGTGCCTGCCGCTGCTGCACCTTCAGCGACGCTCACCTCGAACGCCCTCTTTCGCTCCGGACGACCCCTCTCGAAGCGGCCGGACTGCTCGTAGTTCTCCTGATTCCTCGCCTCTGTGTTGGCGTGTGCTGCGGCCACGACTGCGGCAAGGCTCTTTGCGTGCTCGACGAGACACTCCTCCTCCTCTCACAGGAACTCAATGTAGCACGCAAGGTCGCTGACGCACGTGCGGGCCTCCACCTCCGCCTCCCTCCTTCGGGCGGCGGTGGCGCAGCGAGTGATGATCCCGGCGGTCGACGGTGGGCTGGCGGCCACGGCGGCCGACGATGGGGTGGCGGCCACGACCACCACCTCCCGCCTTCGGACCGCGATGGCGGAGCGGGTGATGGCCACGGTGGCCTGCAGTGGGGTGGCGGCCACGACGGCCACCTCCCACCTTCGGGCCGCGGTGGCGGAGTGGGCGATGGCCCTGGCTTTCGACGGTGGTGTGGCGGCAACGGCGGCCGGCAACAGCTGCAGACGGGCAGCGGCGGCGGAGCGTGTGGTGGGTGTTCCGCGCACACCTAACAGGGACGCCACGCGCACTACACTACGTCGGGGACTGCGCCACCACCGCGGTGTAGCCTCCCAGCTAGAGCTATCCTCTGATGACAGCGGAGTGGCTGAGCGACAACGACGGACCGGTGCCACTGGCGATTGTGGAAGAAGCAGACGAGATAAGCTACAGGGAGGGAGGGGAAAATGCGACGCAGGACTCGCCGACTGTGCGGGTTTATATAGTAGGCTGGTAAGCATTGGGATTTTGGGGGATTTCACCGAGTCGGGTGGGAAGCTTGCGCGGGAACCTGCGCGGTTGCGCGGGAATGGGCTCACCACCGTTTGGCCAAAAGAACGCCCCCGCGTGCTGCTCAAGCTTGCGCTCGAAGCCGTCTGCGGCAGCGGGGTGACAAGACGTTCGAGAGGAGGACGAAAGGACACGTACACATACGGTTAATAAAAAAACGTTTGCGATTTAATTACCTACTGTACCCCCGTCCTGGTTTATAAGTAGGATTTAACTAATAAAATTCGTATTTGAACATAGTTTCTAGTTATATAATTTTTGTAACATGCATTAACATTTTGTTGGTTAAATTTAAGGTCAAAATATGGCACAGAATATATAAAGGGGACTAATAGACAAGACAACGGTAGTAGCACACGGCCGCTCTATACGGCGTATCACACACATCTTGTTAAGTTGAACCTTTTCTATTGTGTTGCCTAATCACACACAGTTCATCCTAGTGAACTGTATGCCGTATATCGCACACACCCTCATCTGGCTACCCGTTTCTGTTGTTCTGCATCATCGCAAATAGTTCTTCTTGATTAATCGTTTGCCACTCATCCAATGGAGGGAAGCTTCTACATTCGCGAGGGACGTGGCATTGACCATTGGGCGGCAGCAGTCGGTCATCCGAGTGCACAATAAAGGATGCAAAGAGGGATCCTACAGCAGCAAGGACCAGCTTCCCTGCTGATAGCTCATCTAACAGAACTCCCAGGTTAAGTGTGCTGAGGCTGGAGTAGTCATCGGATGGGTGGCCGGATGGGAAGTGGCCTCGATGTTAAATTAACTGATTTGATGGGTCACTGTAAACATTTAATTGCATTGAATGTATATAGTGCTCCGTCATATTAGTTGAATTAACCTCGAGGTCCTTGTTTCTTGATTTTTGACATTTTTTGTTTTTTGAACACATGTTGATTGGGTTGAAGAAGGTCTATCTCGTTACTTTTTGATAAATTTTTTTTGAACACATGTTGATTGGCTTGAATGAAGGTCTATCCCGGTACTTTACGACATGTTTCCAAAATATGGACCTCGAGGTTAATTCAACTAATAGGACGGAGCACTATATACATTCAATGCAATCAAATGTTTTCCAAAAAAAGTGATATGATTTCTGTGAAACTTATAAGTCATGTATGTCAAATTAACCTCTGTGTACTTGTTCTCAAATTAACCTCCGGGCCTGTTTGTTGTGTATCACACACATCTTGTTAAGTTGAACTGTTTATGTTCTCTTCCCTAATCGAAAACAGTTCATTCGAGTGAACCGTATGCCGTATATCACACAACCCTTGATCTGGCTGACCATTTCTGTTGCTTTCCCTAATAGCAAACAGTTCATTAGAGCGAACTGTATGCCGTATATCGCACACACATTGATGTGGCTGCCCGTTTCTGTTGTTCTGTATAATCGCAAACAGTTCATCTGGATCAAACGTATGCCCAGCATCGCACACGCAAGTAAAATCTGAACCGTGTTTGATGTACCCGCCATCGCAAACGTTTTGCGTCTTTTTTGACGGGTTTTTTACATCACCGTTTGCGATTAATGCATCGCACATAGTTTTTTCAAAGGGTCTCTGATCGTAGTGTCGCGTTAGCAGCATCCTGCAGTAGTGATGAGGCAGAAATAATGTTCCGACTAAGTGCAGGAATGTAATAAAAAATTATTCAATTCCAAAATAAATCCGGAAGGAAGCTGGAGATGCATCGTGCTGACCTCCAACGCAGCAACTCTTGCTTTGTTGCCGACCCTGATATCAATCTCCCCTTGTGCCACACGCCTAGTTCTTACAAGCCCCTATATCGAGTTGCAAATATGAACAACCGATCCGGTATCAAATACCCAAGAGCTACTAGGTATGTCAGCAAGGTAAATGTCTATAACATATGCAACAAGTGTACCTTTGCCTGAAGAAGCATTTTCGGCCTTCTTGCCATGCTTTGCAAGCCACTTGCTATAGTTCCTCTTCTAGTGACCGGTCTTCTTGCAATGATAGCAAGTGGTCTTCGAGTCCGGTGCCGACTTCGGCTCAGCGGTGGAGGTTACCGTCTCTGTGCCCTTTGCCTTAGCCTTTTTCTTGGACCAACTCTTCTTGAACTTAGCCGATTTCTGCACCATCAACACTTGATGTGTGCCTTTCTTAATATCCTTCTCTGCCACTTTGAGCATCCCATGCATATGATAGTTCGAGATGAACGTCCCATAGCTGGGCAGAAGAGAACCCAGAACTGCATCAGTAGCCTCATCCAAGAGCCGGAAGCCCAACCGATCCAAAGCTTGCACGTATCCGATCATCTTGATCACATGTGGGCTCAGTAGATCACCTTCCTTCACCTTGCAATCCATCAAGGATCGCCAGACATTGAACCTTTCGGTCCTAGCCTACGTCTGAAACATGGTCTTCAGACTCTCAATCATAACGTAAGCCTCAACATTTTCAAAATGTTGTTGCAAATCGGGCTCCATACAAGCCAGCATCAGACAGCTGATCTCCGTTGATTCATCCACGAGTTTCTGGTAGGCATTCTTGGTTGTGGCATTAGCATTATCGGCAGGTTCCTCTAGAAGTGGGTCCTTTAGAACATGTTCCTTTTTATCTTCCTTGAGAACAATTCTCAAATTTCTATACCAGGTGGTAAAATTTGTTCCATTCAGTTTATCCTTTTCCAGAATTAATTTCAATGCAAAGTTGGGTTGAGCAGGTGGTGCCATTGATCTACAACAGAAAATATGCAATCACTAAGCAATGTGTTTATGTAGAGTAATTCAAGCCTAAACAGAAATACTCCCATTGAAGTCGGCATCCCTCCGCAAACTCTCAGTGATTCAGGATCCGACTAGCGCATGCGACTAGCAAGCTCTAGCATCACTGCTTGCCAACATACCTATCCGGTAAGCAACTCCTTGCTAATCGTATCTCTATATGACTCCTGTCGGTCGGGAAGGTATCTCATACCCCGGCTCCCAACCTTCTTTGCCACAAGGCCCAAAACTGTTTTGATAGCCTTGTCAAGATAACCTGATCCAGTGCATGTCCGTGTCCGACACGAACCCTTCAGTTCAAGGACACCTAACAGCACCCCAATTTTATGAGCCCACTACTAGACGTAGTTGACGTGCGAAGGTGCAACATCGGGGATGGCAATTTTGTTGATATTAATGAGGGATCTTTCTACCATTTTAAGATGCACAGAAATAAAGAAGCATAGCAATCACAAATAAGATATAATGTGAAATAGTATGGCTCCTTCATGGATGTTCTTCCAGGTCGGTTCTGACTCTGATGACCATCTAGGAACTCCATCTTGTTTGTCATGTCGGGACACCAAGCCACCAACCTGATCTCTATCATCCAACTACTACAACTAGTAATGAATTTTACATAGAGTCACAAGTCGACACGTAGGTCGTTACACATTATAATGACAGCACTTTGGCTCCTGTCGACTGACAAATCATGACACGCAGGCCATGTATAATTTACACACATGCATCACATACACATGAACCATACTATTCACATCAAACCTGCAAAACAAAGTTATGCATAGAATCGCATTATACCGGTTTCAGTGATCATGTACGAAATACAAGGCGCTACGCACACGGCAGTCTCGCTAGCCGGTTAGCGGGCGGGGTTCAAAGGGGCAGTGCCCGACGTTTTCAGAAATCACATATCATACCTACACTCCGTTCATGCCGAATTTTTTGATTTGACCGATCTCATCGATCATCGTGAATCCGATTCGGATTTACGTTTCACTGTTAACCCCGATGGCAGATACCGACCGGTAGGGGTAGGTTGTGTCACGACCTCATAAATTCTGATCATCAAAAAACATAGCCACATCGATCCCCATGTGCAGTTGATCTCATCAACCATGCACATAGCTGATCTTGTAAACGACAACAGATCTCATCTGCCGCCTCCACATATCTAATATGCATACGATCTAAATCCAAATCCTATAGCAGAGGCTCTGATACCACTGTTGGGTTCTACGGTAGGGTGAGTCGACTGCAAATTAAAGTTTTCCGACGCGCAGAACAACCAAGAACATGCTACGGGAGATGGATCACAGATCGTTACCACTAGATGCGCAGTGCCGTGCAACGGAAGAAGAGTTGGGGCTACGCGTCCGCATGGATCATCTCATCCTCATCCGATCTCCCTCGAATAGCTGGTCGTCGGACCCCACGTACAGGTTCGCCAGAGCGGCGCAAATGCACCGCCTCTAACGGTATCCACGCGTGCAGGAGGAACCCCATGCGGCGGACTGCTAGGTCCGATCACACAGTCGGCGGTGAGTGGAGGTGGCTATTCGCAACACATGCAAACCCTAGTGACAACGCCAAAGCGATCAATCCAATGAGTGTGCCGTACCTCCACTTTATATAGGCATCCGTCACGGGCTCAACACTTGGGCCACGCATGGACCCTAAAGCCCAATATCTGTTCGGCCTGGATCCGAGTCCGAGTAGGATAACATCCGACTCGTGGAGTCGTGTCCAGCTTCAAAGGTTCATTCCCTTAAGCGCGTGACCCCTTAGGTTCTCGTTCACTTGGTCGCGAGTCAGATCACATCCGACTCGGCTAGTCGGTAGCGGCCTCTAATAAAGCGTGCCAACACCAAGTGTCCGATGAAGCTGGTTAGGCGAACCTGTACAACATGTCACACTTCTATTCCATTTGCCACACGATATATGTTGTCGGGCTCAAGGCGAGTTTGTCATCCTTGTGCTAGCCCGACCTCTTTCTCGTTCTAGTGATGCCGACCACAAACGGGATTATCTCATAATCCTAATCGCATGGCCATGCTTATCTTGTTCGGATCACACGAGGGGCCCAGAGTATATCTCTTTCCTGATCGGAGGGGCAAATCCCATCTTGCTTGACCATGTCTCGCAGCATGGGTCTGGACAAGCCCGAAACCCACCTTTGTAACTACCCAGTTACGGAGTAGTGTTCGGTTGGCCCAAAGAAAGTCTGTCACCATCCCGAGTACATGCGCCAGCTTAGGTCTTAGGACATAGAACATATGTTGCACTAGAGACTCACATATGACATATCGCTGCGTCTCATAGTTGGGTATGTCCGACTCAGACCTTAACTCAACTCGGATTCGACTATGTCGAATCCAACCAGATCCTTCCGAGTCCATATTATCCAGTTAGCATCCAATGCTCCATGGCTAGTGAGACCAAGCCATCGACCGTGTCATATGCTAGCCTAGTCGGCTGCGCGTCCACACAACCCTTTTGACTAGGGACCTTTTAGGACAGTAATCATACAAAGCATAGTCCCACAAACAAGTCACATACTTGCTGGTACACATCATTGATAATGCCCAAGGACTATCTTTATTCATAAACACATAGGAAATATCATCATACATGATTGCCTCTAGGGCATATCTCCAACATTACAATCTCCCCCTTTTTGGTGATTGATGAAAAATTGGTTAGGCTTTCAACGTGAGTAAAATTATTGAAGTATAAGTCCTGAGTTTGAAGAAATTGTTTAGAAGATATTGAGGAACTCCCCCTGAAGATGTGCATATGAGGAATTTGCTTTGGATTGCAAATGCACATGGCAGGTTAAAATTGTGGAGGTCTCCCCCTATATCTTGGAATCCAATCATGCATGATCATAAGATATTTGAAGAATATGGATGCATGATGAAAGTTGGTGTGTGGCGGAATTGTGCATGTATGAGTAGATATAGATTTAAGGTCAGATCATGCATATCAAGCGTAGCAAAAGAGTCAGACAACCAATAGTTATTAAGTTACAACTCATCGAAGGAAAATCCAATAAAGTTCAAGAGTTGCAACTTAAGTAAAAACAACCCATATATCGACCCACTTGAAGAGTAACTCAGACTTCTCCCCCTTTGTCACCAAAATACCAAAAGGAGACAAAGATGAGGACTAACGCCCCTGAAGAAAATCATGGAGAAGATGAGAGAGCGCCAGCGTTTTCGGGGTCGCATGATGCTGATGGACCAGCCGCAGTGTCTTCAACAGCTTCATTTACGTCAGTTGTGCACGATGAAGACTCTGAGCTCGGCATAAGAGGAGGAACTTGACTTTCTTGAACTTCTTCCTTGGCGATTACCCAGTTAAAGTTCATTTGGAAATCCATAGCTGCAAGTTCTTCATCTATTTTGAAGTGCGAGAGGATGGCCCAAGTGTGATCAAATATCTCATGAACATAATATATGTTCTTGCGGATGGCGTTATGCATCACAGTCATGTTGGTTTGAATAGCAGCAAACTGGCGCTTAACCCATCGATGATTTTTGTCAACCTTCTAATGCAAACTTATGAGCAACTCACGGTCTATCATGACACGTGGTCCTTTAGGTGAATAAGATGGCCATGAAGCTTTTGCAGCAGTGTCCTGGCCAACAGATTCATCAGCATTGGAGCTTGAGATCGGCTGATGGAATTGTCCATTGAGGGGATGAATTCCTTCATCAATAACGGTCTTGCCCTTGTCACGAACTGTGAACAGAGTTCTTTGAAGAATTTCAACTTTAGGCAAATAGCTCAGATGATTCTGACGATCATCCCTGTAGTGAATTGAAGACCGGGATCTGATGAATCTCATTATCCATGGAGCATATGGCTTCAATTCAAACGACGACTGTGCCACAGTGACCAAAGTCCTCAGGAAGAAATCGTGAATGTTTATGGGAGTACCATGAATGATGTGGAACAACAAATTCTTCATAACTCACACAACTTCTTCGGTATTGGAGTTGTGACCTTTAATTGGACTAAGGGACTCAGCCAGAATGTGATGAACTGTCTTAGGCACATAGAGCCAATCCTTCACAAGGAAGGTTGTGCTTGGGGCTTCTCCTTCAGCCATAGGCTTCATCAGCACTTGCATCAAGTGGTTTGGCAGCTCAGTTTCTTCATAAATTTTTCTTGCTTCTTCTTGGGGCAGATCAACTGGTAGAGCACGAAGAAGTTCGTCAATTGGTGCTTTGTAGTGAGTGTCATCACTCATCCAGTCTAGATCCCATGTAGCAGTGTCGTCAGCATTGCCAGAAAAGTGTAATGTTGTATAGAATTGAAGAATAAGTTCTTCATTCCAATCGCAGATGTCAGAGCAGAAGTTGAGCAGTCCAGCATCATGAAGAACAACCAAAATAGGCCGGAAGTAGGGAATTGAATCCATATCCACATGAGGAATATGGCGATGCGGGAATACTTTGTTCTTCTCAAACAGAATTGAAGCATAGTAATTCATCTGTGTTCTTGTCCAGAAGCACAGGCCCCGAATCTTGGCTGAGTCATTAGGGGACTCACCAACGAAGAAATTCTTCTCTTCGAAGAACTTGGCATTTTCAAACTAAGGCCACCTGAGGCTTCTACCAATCTTGGGCATGACAGGAACAGGTTGAAGATTTTGCTTCTTGGGATGAACATCCAACACTGGTCGTGGGGGCACAGTGGAATTATTTGGATCAGGCATGGCAAGATCTCTAGCAACTTCCACAGCTGTGGCAGTTGGAACAGTATCTGTGTCTGCTGAAGGAATTGAGTCTGCACGTGAAGGAGATGTAATAACTATAGGATCATCTTGAACAATTTCATCAGCTGCTGCAGCTAGAATTTCTTCATGAATTGTGTGAAGCGATGATTGCCTTTCCTCAGAGCCTGTTCGAATTTCTTCAGTGTCCGCAAGCGACTGAGGCACTTGAGTGAGGGGAGTGGTGACGGGTGAATTTGGGTGAGCTGCTTCCTAAAATTCATCATGTAGAATGGGTGTTGTAGCACCATCAATGTACATATCCTTGTCAGTTGCTTCACTACTTCCAGATGAAGTATCAGCTTGTTCTTCAGTCAACGGAGCATGAGAGGGCTTCCGTGACGAAACTTGGAGAAGCGAAGCATCTTCTTTAACTTTGATTTCCTCATGCACTTGCTCTCTGGTATCAGCAGAGTGTTTGTCATCATCATCTTCATCGTCCTGAGGGATTTCATATTACACCCCATACGGAACAATCTGACTATCATCATTTGCAGGAGCAGGGGGTGCTGATGATATTGCAATATCATCAATGAGAATAACAATTGAAGACAATGTTACCATCTTCATCTTCACAAATCTGGGAGCAGTGAGAGGAGCTGAAGCTTTTCTCTTTCTAGCTTCCTTCTCAGCAGCCTTGGTCTTCTTCACTTTTGATGCAGAAGGAAGGGTGATGATCTTCAAAGATGAAGTCATTGGAGGCGCTGCTGCTGAGGAACTTGATGGTTCAATTACTTCACGAACGACTGATGTAGTCGCCCTGGCAGTTTCTTCAGGCACAACTTCTTCAGTTGCCCTGGTAGTCTCACGAGGAGGAGATGGAGGCGCAATCTCACTTGCAGTAGGAGGAGGAGCTGAGAACTTGAGGGAGGCACTATGCCAAACTTGGCTGCCTGACGTTGATTGTGGTAGTCAACAACCTTGTTGGTTGAAGTGATGAACCTGTCACGCACACCGCAGAAGTGATTTGATTGTCATTCAAACTCTTAAGACAGCTGCTGAATCTCGAACTATAAAGTCACAAGCTGCTAAAGAGTTATAGAGAGCATCTTCTTCCACAACTCCTTCTCTTTTTGCAGTTGTTGTTTCCTCACTAGCTTTGCTTGTGCAATTTTGTGCTTCTCATCCAAGATGAATGCAGAAAGCACATGGCTTGGGCCCGGAGGCAAATTCCAATAATCAAGCGGAGTATCTGGCTTGGGGCACCAGATGTCAATGAAATTCAGGAGTTCTTGGGGTCTAGCAGCATTGGAACTGAAGAATTTTTAGCAATAGCATCTTGCTCTTGCTTCCTTCTGAGGAATTCTGCGAGCTCATCTTCATCTGCCAGCCCATGTTCATCAGCCTAAGGCACTACAGCCTTGCTCTTGGGACTTGGCCTAGTTCCACGGCCAGCAGTGACCTTTTGCTTCAACTTGGGCATAGAAGAACATGGTTGCCCACTAGCTGAGGCACTTGATGCAGCAATTGAGGCTATTGTAAATCCCTTAGTGTGCTGGCAAGATGCGAGCATGACCGATGTTGAAGCTCTTGCTGCAGCCATTGAGGAACTTGTTGCAGGAGGAGGCACTGAAGATCTTGCTATCTTGGGTGCTAAGGGCTTTGAAGCTTTTGGCTTGGCCACAGAGGGCTTTGGGTCAGACGACTTTGTCTTGTGTGCATGCTTCTTTTGCATAGACTTCTTAGGAGCACTAGCACTGCTACTGCCACAATCACTTGCTTCAGTTGAAGCCTTTGTGGTTCTATTGAATTCTTCAACTGCCTTCTGAGCCTGTTTTGCTTGATGCTTAGCCCATTCTTTTGGGGAATTCTTCACGGGTCAGATGCTTATGGGGTCAGCGTGTTGACCTTGAGCAAGCGGTGGCATATTGCATGGAGGCTTCACAGCAAAATCCTTCATATACTTGGGAGTGACATATCTGTACTCTCTCCATTCGTACATCCAGTCCCTCTTGATTTTCTGTGTGCGCGTTTTGCACTGCTTCTTAGTTTCACGGCCATGAAGATTTTCATATGGTGTACAGTACCCTCATATAAGTCGTCAGGAATCTCGAAAGCAGTCTGTTCCTCTTTCCACTTGCCTCCTTTCTGAGGCCTCTTTCTATCAGCCATTTTCTTCAACTGAGGTTTTTGAACACGTGAGGACTCTGAAGATGTTTGAAGATTTTCCTCAAGCAATGTTGCAAATGAATTAATTTGATGAGAACCTAGTGATTCATCGGCAGACATTGTACCTGTGAACAGAGTATAGTTGCGAGGAAATTGGGAAGAGTCACATGCATTCTCAGAGATTTTAAAAAATAAACCAGTTGAGGAAATTGATCCTTATCATCTTGACGCAAATCACTAAGTGTTCTTGACCTAGGTTCCAAAGTTGTACAGATTAAGACAATTGCACAATTGAGGAATCTAGTTGTTAAGCACAACTTAGTAGAAATACACAAGACTGGCCAAAAGGAAAGTGCTAAAGAATTGAAAGAGTGGTAAAAACAGCACTTGAAGTTTTTTGGGTGAAGTGAAGATCAAAATGGGGTGCTAAACTAGCATTTAATTACCCCAGTGATGAACTCGACGAATTAGACGAAGGAACAATGGAAATCGTTAGTTCAGATCTTCCGTTCCCTAACTCGGCGATGAAAGACAACTACGGCTGTCAGGGCACGACACCTATGGGATCCCGAGAGATCCCTTTACGATTCGGCAGGGGGAGAGGTATACGCAAAGAGCAGAACCAATGATCGACGCGTGAGGTTTTTACCAAGGTTTGGGCCGCTGATCAGCGTAAAACCCTACTCCTGCTTTGTGTTCTTATTGATGTTTTTGAGCCCAGCCTCCAGGAGCGCTCACAATGAATAGTACGTTCAAAGAGCAGCTACGCATGCAGAATGGGCCAGAAGTTCTCCTCCCCTGTAGCAGTTGCCTTGGGCCTCCTTTTATATGCTCAAAGGGGTCTCCACAGTGGCAAAATGTACATACATTGAGGTGTAAAGTAGCTACAGGGTATCATACCTAACCCCTGACGGATTAGGACAAGCGCATTTAATGCACCGTGAGGTGTCCGTTTAGGTGTCCTCACTTTCTTGGGGATGGAAAAAGGGGCCATCCCATCAGCACCGCTTAAGCTCTCCTCCACTGGCGCGTTGCCACACATCCAGAGAAGGACCCAGAATGTCAGGTTTTGTTGTGCTGGAGTAGTGGTACAGTGGCAGAATCTCGCCGGGCGCCGAAACTTGCCGGGCACCAAGCCTTGCCGGGCGCCAAGCCTTGCCGGGCTCCACAGGCCATCCCGGCAAGGATCTTGTCGGGGAAGCTGGCCTACGGATCCCAGCTTTGTTTATCTGTTGATCCTCAGATCTCTGACTTGATGATTTCCTTGATGGCTTGAATCGACCTCGAGCTGTTCCCGGCAAGCCTTGCCGCGAGGATGGCTACAACTGCCCGTGCACAAGGATGGGATACTAGTGGCCCAATACTTAGTACACCGATAGGAGCCCCCGGGCCTAGGCCATACACGAGTGCGAGGCATTGTTGGGCTAGGCCCAAGCAGTGCACGGGCACGCGTGGCAGGGGATTAACTGCTCGTAAATATGTCGTTTTACTGTGCCCCCCCACTACGCGCACGGAGCGCGCGACGTGGGAAGTGTGCCAAAAAGGCTGCAACTACCTCGCGCCTATAGAGGCGCATTCACATTGGGGAATAAAAGAGGCGGCCCCGCTCCTTCCCCATAAAAAGGAGAAGTCGCAGAGGCACAAACCTATTTACCCCCCTCTTCTTCTCAATCTGGCCATCGCCATCGCCTTCCTCCTCTTGAGGTCAGAGCGAATCCCTTTCCTCTTCCGCCCGCTGCTTCCACGCTCGCTCCACCCCCAGCTTCCGTCCTCACAGTCGCCATGCCGCCCTAGGCCAGCAAAGGCAAGGGCAAGGAGGCGAAAGCCGACGTTCCGGAGAGCGAATTGGCGAAGATGCGAAAGAGGCTCGTCGTTTTCCCTCCAACGCTCGATGCTGAAGCTCTGAAGGGGCGATACCAATGCATGTGGGCGAAGGAGACACAAGCTCACCCTGCCACACGCGTAATCCCAGGTGCTTATTCCAAAGGCGGATCGGACAGATACCCTTTCTTCACTACATATTTCTATTGCGGGCTCTGTCCCCCCTTTTCCGACTTCTTCAATGACATCATGTACACATACGGCTTCCGTCTTCTCGATTTCACGCCGAATGCGGTACTTTGCATGTCTATCTTTGCCCACCTCTGTGAAAATTTTGTTGGCGTGATCCCCAATTCTGCCCTTTTTCGCCATTATTTCTTCCCTCGCATCCAAAAAGGAGAGGCTCTCTTTGGTTCTATCGCCTGGATTCCAAGAGCTTGGAATAAGGAAATATACCCAGAGGGAGTTTACCGCGAAAAGTGGGACGAGTGGCGGGCCGAATGGTGCTAGATCCAGGAAGAAGATCCCCATCCTTTTTGTCATCCCCGGCAACAGAAGGTGGTCCGCGGCAAGGATTGGAGCGACCCCGCAGCGGAGGACGAGAGGCTCACAATCGCCACCACCAGGATCCTTCGCCTGAAGGCTGCCGGACTGACGATGGAGATGATCGGCTTCGACTTTTTCCGCCGCCGCATCGCCCCTCTGCAGAACAGGGGAAGGCCAGCTTGGGAATACAAGAATGCGGCAGATATCATGAGATTGCGCCCCGGGCTGAACAACAATCTGACCGCTATGCAGCTTGGTGCTCTCCGTCAAAAGTTATTCCAGCGCGAAGACAAGCACCGGCTGCCTGCAAGGATTGTCCCCTTGTGCAACAACTCTGCCTTAGGGTCAATCATTGCCTTCCTGCCGATGTTCAACCACCACAGCCTTGACACGACCTAGGCCGAGCCAAGCGAGGAGGAAGCGCAGAAGTTCTTTGACAGCTTGACGGAGAGGCCTGTCCGGCAAGAGTCAGATTTCATCCGAGCCACCACCGACCAAGAAGTAGCTTATATTGCTACTAGGGTGGAGGAGGCAAATCTTGCCGCGGAGGCCGGCAGCGTCGGCTTCACAGAGTGGGAAGCTAGCAACGCAAATGTGGTAGTGGAGGTAAAGCCTGCCGGGGAAGGCAAGGTTGCCGGGGAGGAGAGCAGCGCAGCCGCTGAGAGCTCGTCCGGCGAGGACACGGCCGAAGAAGAGACGCGAGAAGAGCCCCCACCCCCGAAGAAGACGAAGCGTGTCCTTCGGAAGGCTGCGTCTGGCATCCCGGCAAGCCAGCCTTCTTCGAGCGGCGAAGCCCCCGGCAAGAAAGTGGCCGGCAAGACTGGACCGCGGCAGGGGGCTCGTTAACAGCTTGCACGGCGCGCGAGACCCACACCAGCGGCCACTGCTGGGGCGGCAGGAGGGTCTCGTACTACCGCACCGGAAGCTGCCCCGGTGCCTGCCACAGCCAAGCGGCCTAGGACTCCTCCTCCGCCTCCCCACTCAGACGTCGCAGCGGAGGTCGACTTCGACATCTCCGGCTTTAGTCCGGAGCGAGAGGAAGAAGAGTGAGTACTTTGCCACAGCTTTTACCTTCCAATCTTGGATCGATCTTACTAAGTTGCTTGTATTGTCTCTGCAGTGACACAGAAACCTTGCTGGAGAGGATGACGAAGAGGTCAAGGACTTCTACGGGTGACGAGCCCCCGGCAGGCTCCACGAGCGTGCCAGAAACCATCGTTGTCAGCCCGGAGCCCAGTCCTCAACGCAGCCCCCAGCACAGCCCCCAGCGTAAGTTCATTGTTCTTTTTTTTCGCTGGCGGGTGCCGAGGTTTTCATTCTTGCCGCTGATATCTTTGGGTTCGCAGGAGAAGAACGGCAACAAGGAGAAGACATTCCCATTGTGCCTCCTTCATCGACCGCTCTGCCCACAAGCACGTCCCCGGCAAGAGATCCTGCCGACGAGCCCGTCCTAATTGAGGAGGAGCCGGCAAGCGTGGACTCCGGCAACACGCCCCTGGCAACCGGAGTTGCCAGGAGGGGCGAAGCCACCTCCCGACAGCCCGACGCAGGTACTCGATTTGCCTCAGAGTGCTTGTTACTCTTTTTCTCTTATCTCTCTGTCTTTAGTCACTTCAAACTTCAACCTCGATCTTATTTTGTTTTCCTCCTTCGCCCTTCAGAGTTCCCTGTGATGGAACACATGGACGTCGATGTTGTCATCGAGGAGACCGCCAGGGATGCCGCCGCCGAAGCTGACAGGATCGCTGCCAACGAGGCCACCAAGGATGACACTGTCGAGGCTGGTGGTGCTCTTGACGGGGAGGCCGCCAAGACAGCACAAGAGGAAACCGCCGAAGAACCTGCTGAAGGGGGCGACAGGGAGGCTGAGGACCGCACTGACAGCATTCCTGCCGCACGAGTGCCAGGCGCTGCACCGGCCACAGAGCCCCCTGCCACTGGTGAGGCGGCCACTGAAGACCAGCCATCAACATCTGAAGGCCCCTCATCCAGCAAGTATCTCAAGGTTGGCGAGAACCTGTTCGTCAACTTGCCGGGGACGGCAAGCACTGGGGCACCAGCCGAAGGAGAAGTTTTTGAAGAAATCATCGCTGCTGCCGGGCTCGAAGTTGTTGACGATCCCAGCACTAGCAGCGGCAAATCTGAAGAGGATCAGCTCCTTTAGGCCATGGGCGAGAATTTCCGCAAGCTCCAGGCTCTCCATCGCGCCCGGAAAGACAAAGCGGACTCCAGAATGGCAGTTGTTGAGGCGCCCGAAGCAGATTTTCAAAGGCGCGTCGCACAAATGCAGATCTAGCACGCCGAGGCCCTTCAAGAGTTGGTTGCCGACAGGGAACAAGTGAGCCAGCAGTGGAATGAGATCCTCCTGAAGCAATCCGATATGGAGAAGGCGCATGATGAAGCTACTCAAAGGATTGCTGCCGATGATGCCCTCCTGACGGGGCGGCGTGTTGCTCTTGATGCTCATGAGGAAGATCTCACTGCACGTGAGCAGGCGCTCGCCGCCAAGCTTCATAGCAAGGATGAGGATATCGAGAATCTTGTCGCGCGGCGGACCCAGGAGCTGGAGCAAAAACATAAGGAGGCGCTCGAAGCTCTGACTGCAAGTCACGCCGGCAAGCTCAAGGAGGCCGTCGATGCTGCCGAAGCTGCAGAGGCCACCAAGAACGAGCTGAGCGACAAAGTGAAGAGGCTGGAAACAGATCTCGAAGAGCACGGCAAGGAGCTCTCGACGCTCAAGGGGGACAGGGAAAAAACCCTCCACTCCTTGGCGGAGATGCAAGTTGCCCTGTCCGACAAGACCAAGCAGCTCTCCTCTGCGGCTGATAATATTGCGGTTCTGGAGCTGAAGCTGACCACGCTGCAGAAGTCTCTCGAGGCCGGCAAGGCCCATGAGAAGGCTCTACTCAAGGATCTCCAAGGAGAGAGGAACCTGCTCAAGAGCGCCGCCGCCGCCCAAAACGAGTACGAGAAGGGAGTGGAGATCTGGACTGGCCGTCTCATCGCCACCGCAGAGAAGCTTACCGCAGAACTGTCAACCATGGGCCTGTCGAACTTCAAGTATTCTTCCGAGGAAAGAATATCTCCAAGTGCTAGGTTGACGATGTTCTTTGAAAGCATCATCAACGCGTTGAGGGTGCTCCAGTCTAGCCGGGCGACCCAACTGGTGAACGAGACTCACCGGCTTTGCCGGGCCGTCCTCCGCAAGGTGCTCATCAAGGTGGTGCACAGCAATCTCGGCATCGACCTTTCCAACGCGCTCGGCCATCTGCCAAGGGATGCAAATGTTGAGGCGCTTGAAGAGTGCATCGCGCCTATCCTTGAGAAGGTGGACTCCATCAAAAGGATCGAAGGCCAGCGCAGGGATTGAGTGCTTCCCTTTTCCTTGCCGTCATCATCTCATGTACAAGACAATTAAGTCTCAAGTTAGAATTGCGGCAACTCATGGATGTAATACAATTTGCCTATGTTTAGGTTCATGCTTGCTATTTTCCTTGTCTGATTCCTTCATGTATGGAGTTCATCCTACGCTTATTGAAAAACTTGCCGGCGCGCAACCTGCTGCGAGCGCTGGGTGCGGGACTTCAGCAGCCTGTTGGAGGCGCAGCGGCCGGCAAGACTCCTTGGTGTCCTCAGTGCAGCCACTTAAATCGCTGAGCGGGCTCGAAACAAAATAAGGGCGCGACCGATTACAACAAGGGTTCCTTCGCGTGCAGATTTTCCATACAAGAGTCGGAATCGTCCAAGGAAATAACTTTGTATTAAAAGAAAAACTTGCTCTAAGTTTTTAGGACTTAGCTTTCTGTCTTTGTTCTTCCTCCGGCAAGCGTCGATTCCGAATGTCGCCAACTGGTATTCATATCTCCCCCCCCCCCCGGCAAATGTGCACGCGAGGAATCCTTCTGTCTTTTGAGGAAAAGAAAGAAGAGAAAATAAAGACATGAAACCTTGGCGGTTCGTTAGAACTTACCGGGATTAGGTGTCATACAACATCTTAGACAAACATACATATATATAGATATGAACATGGGAATCAATAAGGGAATGTACAACGCTTAAATTTATTCATCTGTGCTCAGGGTCTGCGCCTGGCTTTGTACAAAGGATCACATGCCTTGCCGGCAAGACTTGTACAAAAGGGTGGTTACCGGGAGTCCCCGGCAACCGCGCCTTATGGGTAGAACTTGCGAAGATGTTTGATATTCCAGGAATTACTCAATGGAACGCCATCTTCGGTCTCCAGGCAGACAGCGCCAGGCCTGGTGACTCGTACTACCCGATAAGGGCCTTCCCACTTTGGCGTCAACTTGTTTGAATTCTTGGCGGACTGAATCCGCCGAAGAACAAGGTCGCCTTCCTCAAGGCTTCGGGCATGAACTTTGCGGCTATGATAGCGGCGCAAAGCTTGCTGGTAGCGTGCAGCTCGCACAGCAGCCTGAAGATGATTCTCCTCAAGGAGCACAGCGTCATCTTGCCGCAGTTGCTCTTGCTCAAGCTCGTCATAAGCGAGCACTCGAGGAGATCCGTATATGAGTTCCATGGGGAGAATTGCTTCCGCTCCGTAAACCAGAGCGAATGGTGTCTGGCCGGTGGCTCGATTTGGTGTCGTTCTGATTGACCAAAGAACCACCGGCAACTCATCAATCCAGCGTCTTCCGCACTTTTTCAGCCTGTCAAAAGTTCTGGTCCTGAGACCGCGCAGCACTTCAGCATTGGCCCTCTCCGCTTGGCCGTTGCTTCTTGGGTGAGCAACAGAGGCAAAACAAATCTTGCCACCAAGGTCTTGGACGTACTGCATGAAGGTGCGACTTGTGAACTGCGTGCCGTTGTCGGTGATGATCCTGTTGGGCACACCGAAACGGCAAACAATTCCCTTGAAGAACTTGACAGCTGATTGCGCTGTCACTTTCCTCACTGCTTCCACCTCCGGCCACTTTGTGAACTTGTCGATAGCAATGTACAAGTATTCAAAGCCCCCGGTAGCACGGGGGAAAGGGCCCAGTATGTCGAGCCCCCAGACCAAAAATGGCCAGGAGAGAGGGATTGTCTGAAGAGCTTGAGCTGGCTGATGTAATTTCTTCGAATGAAACTGGCACGCTTCACACTTGGTTACTAGTGCAGTCGCATCCTGGAGGGCGGTAGGCCAAAAGAAACCTTGTCGGAATGCTTTCCCGGCAAGCGCTCTTGACCCTATGTGAGAACCATATATGCCCCCATATATCTCCGCCAACAGCTCTAGTCCATCCTCCCGAGGAATGCACTTCAATTTCACACTGTTTGGTCTCTTTCTGTACAGGACGTCATCGACGAACTTGTACATAACAGACTGACGGGCTACTCTCTCTGCTTCTTCCTGTTCCTCAGGGAGTTCACCTGTCTGAAGGAAATGGACAATGTGCTGTGCCCATCCTGGAGCCTGAGGCTCGACAGCTAGGACTAAAGGCATCTCCTCTGCCGGGGGAACGTTCATCTCGACAGCAAGGGCCTGAGGCCCTGCCGGAGCCTGTTGTTCCCCGGCAGGCATGTCGATCCCGGCAACTTCCTTGCCGGCGGCTCCGGGGAGCTCTGCCGGGAAGTACTGGCCAGAGTTCAACTTTCTTCTCTTTTCTTGTCGCATCGATGGCGCCACGGATGGTTGAGTCAATTGGAGCACAAAAGTTCCTGGTTCCACAGGCAACTTGAGGGCGGCATGCTTTGACAGGTCGTCAGCTATATTGTTCTCGGCACGAGGAACGTGCTCCATCTGCAGACCGTCAAAGTGCTCTTCCAATTTCCTCACTTCATCTACGTAGGCCTGCATCAATGGACTTTGATAACTCTTGTTAACTTGCCTGACGACAAGTTGTGAATCGCCTTTGACGACGAGCTTTCTGATACCAAGGTCCGCCGCGATCCTGAGACCGGCAAGCAAACCTTCGTATTCTGCAGTGTTGTTGGTTGAACTCTCCCGGGGAAAGTGCATTTGGACTACGTACTTGAGGTGCTCTCCGGTGGGTGCAACAAGCAGCACGACAGCACCGGCGCCTTGCAGCCAGAAAGCCCCGTCAAAGTACATAACCCATTGCTGATCGATTTCCTTGCCGGGGAGAGTTGTTTCTTGAACTTCTTCGTCTGGCGTTGGGGTCCATTCTGCAATGAACTCCGCCAAGGCCCTGCTCTGGATCGTCGAAGTGCTTTCAAACTTAAGGCCAAAGCTGGACAACTCCAATGCCCACTCCACGATCCTGCCGGTTGCCTCTGGATTTTGCAAAATCCGTTGCAACGGAAAGCGAGTGACGACGGTGATCTCATGTGCTTGAAAATAATGGCGCAGCTTCCTCGAGGCCATAAGGAGGCTGAAAAGCAACTTCTGCACACCAGAATATCTTGACCTAGCTCCTTGTAAAAGAGAGCTAACTTCTGCACGGGTTCTTCTGTTTGTGCAGATCCTGTCTTGCCAGGATCAACCCTTGCCGGGGAAGATCTTGCCGCGTCATCTGGCGGTCCTGCCGCTGGTGTTGCTTCCTCATCAGCTTCTCTCTGCGCCACTAGCGCAGCGCTAACCACTTGATTTGTTGCTGCCAGATACAACAACAACGGCTCTTGTGGTTTAGGCGCGACTAGCGTCGGCGGAGAGGAAAGGTATTTCTTCAAATCTTGCAGCGCAGCTTCCGCCTCCGGAGTCCATTTCATTGGACCTGCCTTCTTCAAAATTTTGAAGAAGGGCAGGGCGCGCTCAGCAGACTTGGAAATAAACCTGCTTAGAGCAGCAACACAGCCAGCAAGACGACGCACATCCTTGACGCGTCTCGGCGCTTCAATTTGCTCAATAGCTTTGATCTTGTCGGGGTTCGCTTCGATTCCCCGGCAAGATACAAAGAATCCGAGGAGCTTGCCGGAAGGAACACCGAACATGCACTTCTCAAGATTGAGCTTCAGGTTGATCTTGCGCAAGTTTGCAAATGTTTCTTCTAAGTCTTGAATGAGCGTTGCTTTGTCTTTGGTTTTGACCACTATATCATCCACATACGCCTCCATATTTCTATGGAGTTGTGGCTCAAAACCAATCTGGATTGCTCTGGCAAATGTTGAACCAGCACTTTTCAACCCGAAAGGCATTCGTATGAAACAATACGTTCCACATGGGGTGATAAAGGCGGTCTTCTCTTCATCTTCTTTTGCCATAAAAATCTGGTGATACCCTGAATAGGCATCAAGGAAGGACAGGAGATCACAACCAGCGGTGGCATCCACAATCTGGTCGATGCGCGGCAAGGGAAAGGGATCTTTTGGACAAGCTTTATTGATATCTGTATAATTGATACAAAGCCTCCATTTCCCATTCGCTTTCCGCACTACAACCGGATTGGCCAAACAGGTTGGGTGAAGCACTCCTTTGACCAGTCCTGCTGCCTCCAGCTTCTTAATTTCTTCGGCAATGAATTCTTGCCACTCCAAGGCCTGCTTCCTGACCCTTTGCTTGACGGGCCGCGCATGAGGACAGACAACAAGGTGGTGCTCAATTACCTTCCTGGGAACACCGGGGATGTCAGACGGTTGCCATGCAAACACGTCGACATTCGCCCGTAGGAAAGCAACGAGCGCGCTTTCCTATTTGTCATCTAGGGTGGAACTTATGGTGAAAGTTCCCCCCGTTCCGTCCTCTCTGACAGGCACCTTCTTGGTCTCCGGCGGAGCAGCCTTGGACTTCTTGTTCTTGCCGGTGGAACTCTCTGGTACGTCCTCGACGGAAGCGCAGCACTCCGAGGAGGTGCGCTTGCCGGAGTTCGCGCCAAGGTTCCTGTCGGTCTTCTTCTTCCCCCCGGGAGTTCCAGCGGCAGGAGCAGGTGCCTTGACGGCAGGTGCTGCAACTGCTTCCCGGTAAAGTTGGTCGGCACAGATGAGCGCATCCTTCTTATCGGAATGGATAGTGATGACGCCCAACGGCCCAGGCATCTTCAAGACGTTGTACGCGTAGTGTGATGCCGCCATAAACTTAGCCAGTGCTGGCTGACCAAGGATCCCATTGTATGACATGGGGATCTTGGTGACATCAAACACCACCTTCTTGGTCCTGAAGTTAAGCTCGCTGCCAAATGTTACCGGCAGTGTAATCTTGCCCTTAGGCTGGGTTTTTCCCGGATTGACCCCTTGAAACGTACCCGTTTCCTCGAGATCTTCGTCGGGAATCTGGAGCTTTCTGAGCACATCCGGTGAGATTAAGTTTAGGCCAGCCCCGCCGTCAACTAACATCTTCGTCACCTTGAGGTTGCGAATCATTGGCGAGACCAACAATGGCAAGCACCCGACCGCAGTTGTGCGATCAGGGTGATTCTCGGCGTCGAAAATGATAGGCGTGCTGGACCACTTCAGGGGCCTACACGCATCTGGGGATGGCTCTGCCGCATTGACCTCCCGCACCCACTGTTTGAGTTGGCGGTGGGAGGAATGCAGCGAAGCACCCCCCATCAATGCACATGGCCTCCGTAGCCTTCTGGAATTCTTGCTCACTGGATTCATCATCTTCCTCATCATCATCTCCTTCTTTATCTCGGCCCTGAGCGGGCCGATCCTTTTGCTGCTTGGCCTTGCCGCGGCGACCCCCTCGGCCACCGCGCTTCTTGCCGGACCCGTCAGCACCATCTTGGGCCTTCTCCTTATCTCGCCTCTCGTATTCGGCCCTCTGCTTCTCGGCAAGCTGCTCGACTTGCCGGCAGTTCTGGAGATCGTGGCCCTTGGTGCGATGGATCTTACAATACTGCTTGCCGGAGTTCTCCGACTTGTCGGCAGCCACCAAGGCCTGACAGGAAGGGCACCCGGCAAGATCCTTGCCGGGGTCGCCAACCTTGGCCTTCTTGGTAGCGTCGGGGTTGTCGGATTCCTCGACAGCAAGCACGGCCTTGCCTCCGCGCTTCCTATTCCGCTGCCGGCCTTTCCTTGACGGGGCCGCGGCGTCTTCATCTTCGAACTCGCCCACCGCGCCAACAGCCTCACCAGGGAGTTTCCTCCCCTCTTCAGCTCGAGTGCACTTGTCGGCCAGAGCGTAAAGCTCGGCAATACTCCTGACTTTGTTCATTGCCAGCTCTTCCCGCATTTTGCGTTTACGCACGTTCTGGTGGAACGCGCTAACGACAGCGGCAGGATGAACGTCAGGAATATTGTACTGCACCCGGCTAAATCTCTGGATAAACTTGCGCAGGGACTCGCCCTCCTTCTGAGGGATGATGTGCAAATCGCTCTCTTGGCCAGGAGCTTGGTGGCCTCCAACAAAGGCGCCAACAAACTGATGGCACAGATCTGACCAGGAAGAAATAGAATTCTCCGGCAGATGCATCAACCACGACCTGACGTTGGGTTTGAGCACCAACGGGAAGTAGGTGGCAAGTATCTTGTCATCTCGGCCCCCGGCAGCCTGCACCGCAATGGTGTAGATGCTCAGGAACTCCGAGGGATGGGTCTTACCGTCATATTTCTCCGGGACCTCCGGCTTAAAGGTTCGGGAATTGGGCCACCGGACTTGCCGCAGCTCACTGGTAAACGCCGGAGTCCCTACCTCATAAGGCAAGTCTCCTACGTCCCCTGGCGCAGGATCGTCAACAGCCGGCCCCGCTCACTTATCAGACTGATAACGCGCTTCCCGTCACCGTTCGATGGTAGTTCGAGCGTCCTCCTTGCCTCGCTCCTGGAGAACTTGACGCTGATCGCGGTGCATCCGTGGATCGGACGACGCCGTGGAAACTTCTTCATGGCGGTCGACTTGCTGAGTTGTCGGCCGCCGCTGGTGCCACGGAGGGGAGTGCACTATGGTTGCACCACCTCTAGTTTTCTCTACATCGGCTCGCCCCGGATCGATGGGCCTCCGCTGTGAGGGCCCTGCCTCTTGTGGTCCATCTTTGTTGGCGAAGCCGATGAGGCTCTGGATGGTAGCTCGCCACTCCTCCATCTTCTCCGGGGCAGGAGGAAAATCAAGGAGCAGCTGCGCACCTGCCAAGGCTTCCGCTGGCGTAGGTGGCGGCGAAAAGTGCGAGGTACGTGAGGTGCTCTGACTCCTAACCATGTTAGAAGGAGCACCACCACGGTCACGCGACCGTGCACCACCTCCGCCGGCAGCTCGGTGTGCATGCTGGTCCCGTGCATCTTGGGATCTATGCGCAGAGACCTTTTCATGGGGATGCCCTGAACCACCAGCGCCATGACGTCGCTCATCATGCATGACCTGGGTAGGTCGTGAGGCTTGGGCCGGCGCGGGAGCTCCAGCAGGCGCCCTTCGATCTCTCGAGTTCGTTGTGCCACCCATAGGCAACACAGCGCCATTTCTAGATCCAGTGGCGTGCAGGTTACCACTGCCACTGCGAACGATACCGCTCGCTTGGCTCGGATCAGCAGAACGCCGCGGGGGTTCTAGTCCTCTTCCTTCTGCACCCACGCCGTCGCCTGTACGCGAAGGCGTAGGCAAAACGGACGTGGACGGTTGCGCCGTCGCAGCGCTCTTCTTCTTGGGTGGCATGATGATGAAGATGATGAAGAAACTAAGACGCCGAGCACTAGATCAGGTTCACGCAACCTTCAATCCCCCTACCTGGCACGCCAAAGATGTCGGGGCACGATACCTATGGGATCCCGAGAGATCCCTTTACGATTCGGCAGGGGGAGAGGTATACGCAAAGAGCAGAACCAATGATCGACGCGTGAGGTTTTTACCCAGGTTCGGGCCGCTGATCAGCGTAAAACCCTACTCCTGCTTTGTGTTCTTATTGATGTTTTTGAGCCCAGCCTCCAGGAGCGCTCACAATGAACAGTACGCTCAAAGAGCAGCTACGCATGCAGAATGGGTCAGAAGTTCTCCTCCCCTGTAGCAGTTGCCTTGGGCCTCCTTTTATATGCTCAAAGGGGTCTCCACAGTGGCAAAATGTACATACATTGAGGTGTAAAGTAGCTACAGGGTATCATACCTAACCCCTGACGGATTAGGACAAGCGCATTTAATGCACCGTGAGGTGTCCGTTTAGGTGTCCTCACTTTCTTGGGGATGGAAAAAGGGGCCATCCCATCAGCACCGCTTAAGCTCTCCTCCACTGGCGCGTTGCCACGCATCCAGAGAAGGACCCAGAATGTCAGGTTTTGTTGTTGTGCTGGAGTAGTGGTACAGTGGCAGAATCTCGCCGGGCGCCGAAACTTGCCGGGCACCAAGCCTTGCCGGGTGCCAAGCCTTGCCGGGCTCCACAGGCCATCCCGGCAAGGATCTTGCCGGGGAAGTTGGCCTTCGGATCCCAGCTTTGTTTATTTGCTGATCCTCAGATCTCTGACTTGATGATTTCCTTGATGGCTTGAATCGACCTCGAGCTGTTCCCGGCAAGCCTTGCCGCGAGGATGGCTACAACTGCCCGTGCACAAGTACGGGGTACTAGTGGCCCAATACTTAGTACACCGACAACGGCGGTGGTGGAGGTGAAGAAATCCGCTTCCGGTGTGAGTACAGCGATGAAGAAGTGGAGGCAGTGAAACTCTTCTTCTCTGGCGGCAATGAAATCCAGCGGCGGTGCTAGGGTTTGAGATTTGAGAGCGACGGGGGCTGAGAGGTGAAGTGAAATAGTGTTGATGGGGTCAAGGCTATTTATAGCCGCTGTGAAAACCGAGTGGTCCAAAATATTTGGACGGATAAGCCCCTGACCATTCGCATCTCGGTGAGACGCGTCACACATGCATTTTCACCCTTATCCACGCGTGTGAAGCGCGGGATGAAGTCACTTTGGCAACCGCCAAAAATAATTTTTTGAGATTTGAAAATGTGTTCGCAATTTCTTCAACTGTCAAGGACAGAGTGAAGACTTTGAACAATGTCAAGTAGAGCACATATGAAGAATTTGTAATTAGAGTGGGTTGAGCTTAGCATAGAGGGGAGCGGGTCCGATCACATCCACATAGATGAAGAAATCAAACTGAAGAAGTAGCAATATGTGGATGCTGTTGAGGGCATGAAAATCTCAAATATATATATATATATATATATATATATATATATATGTATGTATATATATATATATAAAATCATCTCAAGCAATGAAGAATGACCTCAAATGATGAATTTGAAAAGTTTGACGAAATTGCAAATGACGAAAAACTCAAATTTCAAGAATGTCATAGAGAGGTGGTGGCGTTACCCACCGTATAAGAACTATGATGACTAAAGACACCACGTACAATTGTCGTAGGGTTCTGAGAGTCAAGTTCTTCATTAATTTCTTCACACTTAGAGGGTAAGTCTTCATTGATTGAAGAAATACGTTACTTCGTGTGTTGTGCATCAAAGTCATCAAAAATGCATAAGCGTTAGGCTGTGTGTCCACTTCAGAGGACATTCGAAGATTCTAGGATGTTTAGCTCACACCACAACATGCAAAACCTTCTCTCATCCAAGCTCTTAGTGAAGATATTTGCAAGCTGGTCTTCAGTCTTCACGTGGTCGATGAGGATGTCTCCCCTCAGCACATGATCACGAAGTAAATGGTGACAAATCTAAATATGTTTCGTCCTTGAGTGTTGAACGGGGTTGTGGGCGATCTTGATAGCCCTCTCATTGTCGCAGAAGAGAGGGACTTTCTGCATGTTGATGCCATAATCCTTGAGGGTTTGCTTCATCCATATCAACTAAGAGCAGCAGGCACCAGCGACAATGTATTCAGCCTCTGTTGTGGAAAGTGCGACGTTGTTCTACTTCTTTGAGGACCAGCGAATAAGAGATCGTCCGAGGAAATAGCATGCGCCTAATGTTGACTTGTGATCCACATGATCTCCAGCATAATCAGAATCATAAAATCCAGCTAGATCCAAAGATGAGCCCTTGGGATACCATAATCCAAGCGTTGGTGCGTGAGCTAAATATCGAAGAATTCGCTTCACAGCCTGGTGGTGTGATTCCTTTGGTGTCGCTTGAAATCGGGCACCCATGAGAACGCTAAGCATAATATCTGGCCTAGATGCACATAGGTAAAGCAATGAGCCAATCATGGAGCGGTATACCTTCTGATCGAAATCTTTACCATTTTCGTCAATGCAGAGTTGACCATTTGTAGGCATTGGAATTTTGAGGCCTTTGCAGTCTTGCATGCCGAATTTCTTCAGGCAGCCTTTGAGGTATTTCTCTTGAGAAATGAAGATGCCATTGGGTTGTTGACGAATTTGAAGACCAAGGAAGAATTTTAACTCTCCCATCATAGACATCTGAGATTCTTCACGTGTCATGTATACAAATTCGTCACTGAAACACTTGTTAGTGCAACCAAAGATAATATCATCAACATATATTTGGCATATGAACAGTTCACCATCATAAGATTTTGTGAAAAGAGTAGGGTCAAGGAACCGGGTTTGGAACTCTTTTTCTTCAAGAATCCTTCAGTGTATCATACCAAGCCCATGGGGCTTGCTTGAGGCCATAGAGAGCCTTTTTGAGTCTGAAGACTTTGTCTAGATGCTTTGGATCCTCAAAACCTGGTGGTTGAGCAACATATACTTCTTCCTCAAGCTTACCATTGAGGAATGCACTTTTCACATCCATTTGATATAAGAGAATATTGTGATGGTTAGCATATGCAAGCAATATACGAATAGCTTCAAGCCTAGCAACAGGTGCAAATGTTTCATCGAAATCAATACCCTCAACCTGTGTGTACCCTTGAGCAACAAGAGGGGCCTTATTCCTCACCACTTGGCCATTTTTGTCTTGCTTGTTGCGGTACATTCACTTGGTGCCGATGACATTGTGCTTGCATGGATCAGGATGCTTCACAAGCTCCCACACGTTGTTGAGCTCGAATTGATGCAATTCATCTTGCATGGCTTGAATCTATTCAGGCTCCAGAAATGCTTTATCAACTTCGGTGGCCCCTGTGATAGAGACAAATGCAAAATGCCCATAAAATTTAGCTAAATGTGAAGCTCTTGAGTGTGTGAGGGGACCAGGTGCATTGATGTTGTCGAGGATTTTCTCAATCTGCACTTCATTTGCCACTCGTGGATGAGCTGGACGAGGGCCTTGTTGAGGTTGAGCATTTTCATCATAGTCATTTCCTTCAGGATCAGAAGCTTCTTCACGACAGGAAATGATCACTTCTTCTTCAGCTATTTCTTCACTACGCACAATTTCACCAGTGCCCATCAACTAGATAGATTCCTCATGAGGCATTTCATCTAGCACAAGAGGCAGGTTCTCTCTTTGCAAGCCGTTAGTTTCATCGAACCGCACATCTACAGTTTCAACAACCTTGTTGTGGTAGCTGTTGAAGACTTTGTAGGTGTGCGAGTCCTTTTCGTAACCAAGCATAAAACCCTCATGTGCTTTCAGTGCAAATTTGGAATTGTGATGTGGATCTTTAATCCAGAATTTAGCACCAAAGACTTTGAAATAACTCACATTGGGTTTCTTGTCAGTGAGGAGCTTGTATGAAGTCTTCTTGAGGAATTTGTGAAGATATACCCCATTGATGATGTGACAAGCAGTATCAGATGCTTCAGGCCACCATCGACGAGAAGTCTTGTATTCATCAAGCATAGTGTGAGCCATATCAATGAGTGTCCTGTTCTTGCATTCAGCAATTCCATTCTGCTGAGGAGTATATGCACCAGATAGCTCATGAGTAATACCAAGTTCGTCAAGATAGTCACCAAGGCCTGTGTTCTTGAACTCGGTGCCATTGTTACTTCTGATGTGCTTGATCTTGAGACCATAATTCGTCATGGCCCGATTTGCGGACCGTCTGATGACACCCTGCACTTCAGTCTTGAAGGTAATGATATGCACCCAGGTGTAACGAGAATAATCATCAACTATGATGAATCCGTAGAGTGATGCTGCATTGGTTAGTGTGGCATAATGAGTTGGACCAAAGCGATCCATATGAAGTAATTCAAAGGGACGAGTAGTGGTCATGATTGTCTTTGCGGAGTGCTTGGATCTGGTCATCTTTCCAGCCTCACAAGCACTGCAAAGGTGATCTTTGACGAATTTGATGCCCTCGATGCCAATGATATGCTTCATCTTGACGAGTGTGCTCAAATTCCTCATGCCAGCATGTCCAAGTCATCGATGCCATAGCCAACACTCTAAAGCTTTTGCCAGTAAACACATGGCTGGTTGAGGACCTAGAGAGAAATCTACAATATACAAATCACCTCTCCTAAAGCCTTCGAAGATGTTGGAATGGCCAAAGATGACAATCATATCAAGATCACAAAGCATTGAGACAAACATGAGGTTGTATCCTAGGGATTCGACAAGCATCACCTTTTCCATGTGTCGATCCTTTGAGATAGCAACCTTACCTAGACCCAATACCTCGCTTTTTCCTTTGTCAGCATAGGTGATATGCTTCAGATGAGACAGAGTAAGGGGAGCATTGGTGAGGAGATTCCTGTCACCAATCATGTGATTGGTGCAGCCACTGTCCAGAACCCATTCAGTAGCTTTTAGCGTATCATCCTATAGAAGCATTAGTTTCACTTACAAATTTGTATACTTTAGTTGAAGAATATGATGATCAATTTCGTCAGTGAATTTCATCAATAAGAAAATAACAAGCAACATAGGGATGTGTGAAATGAAGAATTCATTTCATCATGATTAGCTTGCATCCTAAGAAGCATTGCGTCAGGTCATCAGCAAATTCATCAGACATTCATTGTGTCTGAAGACCTGACCCTGCAGAAGAGATTAGTTATTCTTCTTAACCACCCACATCTAAATGGGTGGTTGAGAAGCAACATAACGTAAAGCATTAATGGAGAACTTAGGCATTGAAGAATATGCATTTCTCTTCACAGGAGGAGTATAGTACTCATAAGAACATGCGGGGAAATTCTTAGCAGTTTTGTGCACATAGTGATTTGAAGAATAATGCACATATTCATCAGACCGCTATCTGTTTCCCTGCAACAAAGTGTTAGTACAAGCATGAGTTGGTCTGCGTCCATTTGATGACTTTGATCTAGGTGAAGAATTTGCCCTGGGGTTGTTCCTTTTCTTCAGTAGTGTCATGATGACATTCACCTAAAGATTTTGAAGAACACTTTTGGGCAACCAGATTTTTTTCACTGGGGGACCATTCCTGCAGTTAGTACCAACAAATCTAGCAAATACTTCACCATTCTGATTCTTGAATAGCTAATAGTTGGAGCCGAATGACTCATCAGAAGAATGTGGAGTATCACAATTGTAGCCAGATAGAGTGGATGGATCAACTGGAGGTCCTTTTGCAGCAACCCATGTGGTTTTGGGATACTGCTCAGGTTTCCAATAGGATCCATTTGCGTTCAGCTTTCTCTCAAAAGCAATACCCTCTTTCCTAGGGTTCCTGTGCAGAATCTATTTCTTGAGCACATCACAAAGAGTTTGGTGCCTTTTGAAGCTTTTGTACATGCCGGTGACGTACAATTCCTTCAGACCTGCATTTTCATCAGTAACACTTGTGGTATCCTAAGATGAGGGGATTGAAACAACAGAGACATTTGAAGATGTAGCAGCAGTTGAAGCATTGGAACACTCAACTGAAGAATTTGCATTATCACGTTCAAGGCATTTTAAGCATGGAGCAAAAAATTCTTCCAGAGCAGTGCTGATCTGTTGAGCGAGTAATGAATTGTTTTATTTCTGAAGATCATCATGAGACGCTCTCAGTTTCTCAAGTTCTTGCTTCCTTTGAAGTAATTCATATGACAACTTCTCGTGTTCAGCTGAGAGGGCCACATGACGACTTTCAAGTTTGTTATATTGTGACTTTAGGCGTCTGAGGTCTTCAAACAAACCTTGACTGCGATCCATTTCCTCATCTAACAGATCATCACTTTTGTCTAGCAATTTTTGCATCTTTTCCATAGCAGTTTGTTATTCAGTTGCAATTTTAGACAGTTTCTTATAGCTAGGTTTTGCTTCACATTCAGAGTCATCATCACTTGAAGTATTAAAGTAAGCTTCTCGTGAGGTTACCTTGGCACCTGTTTCCATGAAGCAATAGGTGGGAGTGAAGTCATCATCACAGTCTTCAGGGCTGGTGGAGTCACCTTTTTCTTCATGATCGAAGATGGACTTGCTGACGAACTCAGTAGCTAGGGCCAAGCTTGCAACACCTGACTCGGACTCCTCCTCAGATTCCTCAACTTCCTTAGAATCCATTTCTGTCCAATGAAAGCGCGAGCTCTGCCGGAGGTGCTTTTCTTCTTTTATGAGAACTTTGATGAAGACTTTGACTACTTCTTCTTTTTGTCTTCACAGTCGTCATCCCTGCCAGACTTTTTATTCTTTGAGCCCTTTTTCCAGAGGGGGCAATCAACAATGTAATGGACTGGCTTCTTCTATTTGTGACAAGTTCTTTTGTCGTAGTCTCGAGCAGAAGCTTAAGTGTTCTTCGAGTCATACTTTCAAGACTTTTCAAATTGATTCCTCTGGGAAAACTTCTGGAACTTCCTCACAAGCATAGCCAGTTCTCTGCCAATTTCCTCAGCACCATCAGTACTGCATTCAGACTCTTCTTATTCTTCATATGAAGAAATTGACTTGGCTTTAGCTTTTGCCTACAGAGCGCGAGGTCGTCCATAGCTGGGATCATACATATCTCTCTTCTCAGCTTGTTGAAATTCATGAGTATTGAGCCTCTCAAGAATATCAGCGGGATCAAGTGATTTGTAATCAGGACGCTCTTGAATCATCAGGGCCAAGGTGTCAAAGGAGCTGTCAAGAGACCTCATCAATTTCTTCACCACCTCGTGGTCAGTGATGTTGGCGGCACCGAGTGCGCATAGCTCATTAGAGATGTCTATGAGGAGATCGAAAGTGTGCTGAACATTCTCATTGTCAAGCCTCTTGAAGCGATTGAAGAGATTGTGAAGCACATCAACTGGAGAGTCACGTTGAGTGGAGACTCGCTCATTGACCTTGAAGAGCCTATCCCAGATTAGCTTTGATGTTTCCAGTGCACTCACTTTGCCATACTATCGTTTGTTGAGATGTCCACATATGATGTTCTTCGCTTGAGACTCGATTTGCCTAAATCTCCTCACATCAGCAACATTGATGCTAGGAGCGACAGTGGGAACGTCGTTCTCAATGATGAACTAGAGATCATTGCCAATTGCCTCAAGATGCATGCACATCTTGTTCTTCCAGTAAGGATAGTATGTGCCATTGAAGATGGGGCACGCAACAAAAACCTTGATCATACCAGCGGTCGACATAACTAAAACTCCAGGTGCTTAAATGAAAATCACACAGAACAAGGGAGTACCTTGCTCTGATACCAATTGAAAGCATAGGTTTACTCCTAGAGGGGGGGTGAATGGGAGTTTTCAGAAATTCATCAAACTCTGAGGAATTTGACGAAGATCAGAGTGAAGAAGTAGAAACACGAGGGAAATTAAGTCATCACAGAATCAGAGTACATGCAAAAAAGATACATAAGAGTGAAGAACATGCAATCATACAGACATACAAGCATGAAGAATATGAACTGAGGAAATGAAAAATAGCATGATGAAATTCTTTAGTTCAAATTCATCAGAAGACGGATCACAAATTCTTTAGCAGCGGAATAATGTAAGAGAGGGTGAGGAATTTCAAACTAGGTTGGCTCGGTGAAGAAAATCCAATTTGGTAGACTAGTTCTAGTTGCTGTATCAACGGTACGTCTGGTTGAGGCAGCTGAGTCGCAACTCAGAGGACACACAGTCCTCACCGTATTCCTCTTGAGCTAAGGCCACGCAGACCTCACCCAATCACTCGTGGTAAGTCTTCAAGGTAGACTTCCAAAACCTTCACAGACTTGTTCACCAGCACATCACAATGACTCTTGGTGTGCTCAGAACTTGATGCATAACCATCTGGAAGAATGACAGTCTTCAAGGGTTTCATGCATCAGATCACACAGATCAATCTCTTCAATGATGCTCAATCACTTTGGCTTTGGGTTTTTCCTCACTTAGGATTCTCTCAAAGTCATTAGAGGATGGGTTGCCCTCAAATGACATGTGTCAAGTTCTCTCAGAGCAGCTGATAGAGGCGAGGGGCCCAAATTTTCGATGAGATGATAACTATCGACTTGGTGGAGACGACTTTGACGATCCGACTACAAACGTGCACGACGTTGCGCCTTACCAATCGCTAAACCAATCTCCAGAGGTTACTGACGATGCTGGAAGCACGATCAGTCTGACCACGAAGGTCTATTCCTGCACGCAATCGAAGAACAAGCAAGAATATGATGATGCAATATGAATATTGCGAATATAGATGAAGTATTGATAAAGGTGGGGATCCGAAAGCAGTCTTGGTCTGGTCGTTGGACACAAACGAAGTACACGAAGTTGCAATGGCTATCTTTTAAGTAATCAAATCCCAAGCAAAAAGCTACTAGATTGATTTACTTATATAGGAGCAAGGGGTGGCGGCCAAGGAGGTAGGAGGATGTCCCAAGGCAGCCTAAAACTAACCCTTGGTCGTACAAGGCCCATGGGCCCAAGTGGAGGTGATGCAACACCTTTGCACTTGTTTGACACGAATTCTGCTACAGTGTCAAATTGTTTCATCAATATCTCAACGCTCCAGATGAATTTGAAGGCGATTCCAATTGGGTTGGAAAGAGCACGAAATCTACTTTCCAACAAAAAAAGAATCACCCAATTCGGAGTCCAGATAAAAGAGATCTTGGCGTTTTGAGTCAGACATGTCTGTGTAGTCCGAATCTGAGTGCAGAACGTGAGAGACTTGGACTCTATCTTCTCTTGGCCCAAAAGTGACGTGAGAGGACTTTTTGAATAGAACATAAACTTCTCTTTTCCCCTTATCTTCATATGTGGATTGTACAAATGTCTCATACACCTGCAATTAGACATGACACAAAAGTCTGTAAAGTACTTTTGTCCTGGATAACATAAATAAATTATTGCATAGTTTGCATTAGAAATCACCTCACAAATATGCATGCATGCAATATTTTTGGTCGTATCAAAGATAGTCATGTCCTCATCAGCAGCCAACCAACAAGTGGTTGTGGGGGGCAGCTATTTATAGACAGGGGCAACCCGACATGAATTGTCATAAATGCCCTTCTCCGATTCGACCGTTGTCAGGAAAAGGATCCACTCAACAGCTGGCCCGCGGTGCAGCAGCGGTCGGAATTTGAACTTTCAAATTCGTTGGGGCACTCAATTTCCTCACGGTAGGCAGATCGCACTGGCGAACTCCTAACTCCTCAGCATGACCAAAGTCGTCAGCGACCAGATGAACTTTGTCACTATCACTAGCAAATGCGTCAGCTATACTGGAGATTTCCAAAGGCTTCACTCGAAGCGGCTAGAGTAGTATATGTTTTGAGTAAGTTTGAGCATCACTTTGGAAATGTGAAATATGTTTCACCTAGACCCCCTTTAACAATACGGTTTTTCGTATGACTCAAATAAGAAGAAAAGAAACTACGAAAACAAAAGTCTTCACATCAATTTCTTCAAAGGCCGTACCAATTTCATCACCAAATTCTTCACTTGAAGAATAAATTTTTTAGGGGTCGTCTTCCATGTGTTGAACCAAATCTTCAGGGACTCTTTCTCCTGTGTTTTCTCACAAACACATTAGTTCCTCAACCTATTTGTCTTCAATACTCCAAAACCACTAAGGGGGCACTTCATGCACTTACAACTCTATCTAATACTCCCGAACATAGACTCATCCATCTTCCTCCAATGGCGATTAAACCAAAGCAATGGACACCACAGATTTGATACCAATTGAAAGATCGAGAAGAGGGGTCTAGAGGGGGGTGATTAGACCCTTAACAATCAAAGGTGACCATTTTTAGGATTCTTCAAGTTAAGGTTGAGTTTAGCACATGTTAAAGGGCACCTAACACATTTCATACAAGTATGGCACGAGTATAGGCAGCGAAAAGAGTAAAGCATGCAATTGCAAGAATGTAAAGGGGATGGGCAATGGAGTGTGCAAACACAATGGAGACGTGGAGATTTTTGGCGTGGTTCTGATAGGTGGTGCTATCGTACATCCACGTTGATGAAGACTTCAACCCACGAAGGGTAACGGTTGCACAGAGGGCTCCACCCACGAAGGGTCCATGAAGAAGCAACCTTGTCTATACCACCATGGCCATCACCCACGAAGGACTTGCCTCACTCAGGTAGATCTTCATGAAGTAGGCGATCTCCTTGCCCTTACAAACTTCTTGGTTCAACTCCTCATCGTGTGTAGGCTCCCAAGCAACACCTAACCAATCTAGGAGACACCACTCTCCAAAAGGTAATAGATGGTGTGATGATGATGAACTCCTTGCTCTTGTGCTTAAAATGATAGTCTCCCCAACACTCAACCCTCTATCACAGATTTGGCTACGATGGAAGAAGGATTTGAGTGGAAAGCAACTTGGGGAAGGCTAGAAATCAAGGTTCAAATGGTAGGAATGGAATCTCTTGATCTCAACACATGAGTAGCTGGTTCTCTCTCAAAAAAATGAGTAGTGTAGGTGTAGGCACGTTCTAATAGCTCTCTTACTAAGTAAGAGGGGGTGAAGGGGTATATAAAGCCTCCACACAAAATCCAACCGTTACACACTTTTGACCCAACTCGATGGCACTGATCAGAAATCTCGATGGCACCGACCTATGTAAAAGATATGAACGTTAGGAATATTTGTGGGACCGACGGAAACATCTCGGAGGGACCGATGTGCAATGGCAAAGGCATGCCTTGTTTTCGTGGCACCGATTGCATCAACTCGATAGGACCGAAGTGAAGCAATAAGGCAATAGAAAGGTTGGCAAGCCATCTCAGTGTGACCGACTGCAGAACTCGGTGAAACAAAAATAATTGCAACAAGTTACAGAGAGTTGGGCAAGCCATCCCGGTGGGACAGAGAACCATATCAGTGGCTCCGATTTGTTAGGGTTTGGCTGTGGCAGTGTCCAGATGAACTCGGTGGCTCCGTAAAGAGAATTTCGGCGGGGCCGAGTTGGAATATAGGGTTTTGGACAGATTTGGATAGAAAAAGTGCCTGAGGGCTTGGAGCAATATCACTAAGCACTTGAGCAAATAGATCATTATCAAAATCTCATCCCCTTTTAATAGTATTGGCTTTCTTATGGACTCAATGTGATCTTGGATCACTTAACCAAAAATGTAGAGTCTTGAGATTTTGCCAACCCACGTCCTTAGCATTTGGAAGGGAGTCCACATCCTCTTGTCCTTGCCATGCCACTACTAAACCTATCTAAAATATACTAGATAAAACTATTAGTCCAACAAAAGATATGTTGACATTAATTACCAAAACCACCAAGGGAGCACTTGTGCTTTCACCAGTAAAAACTAGCTCGGAACGCCTAGCTGACCAAGGTTAGAGCAGCCACGTGATGTCCGCTCATGCCGACGTGTATTTCGCTAAGTAGCGATCTCCCTTCCTCTTCGGATATACATTGCCGGAGGACACCCGTGGTGCTTTGTTTATAGATCTCACCCTCGTGGACTTTGTTGGCTTTAGACTGCCTTATAATCCAACGTGCATCGGTTTGGTCTTCAGGAAGCTCTTTGCGAAGGAGGTATGCGAGGAGGGGCTCAGTCCAGGGGCAATGACTGCCATAACCTCATGCGCCGAAGCCGTTTCCTGGATGGTCGATCCTCCAATTATGTCTTGTTCCGTTTCGTCATTGGGTGGGGAAGATTGCCCTACGCCGTTTGACTCCGACGCTTCTTTGTTGTCCTGCCAGACTGTGGATGGCTTGAAGAGCCATTCGAAGAAGGTGTTTTCAGGGACCTTATCCTGTTTGGTGCCCATTCGAGCGAGGATATCGATGGCCTAGTTGCTATCATGGGGGATATGATGAAATTCAAGCCCCTCGAACCTAGCCGAGATTTTTAGGACTACATTCCTGTAAACTGTCATTTTTGGGTCCTTGGCATTGAACTCGCCATTTACCTAGGAGATGGTGAGGTTGGAATCTCCTCGGACTTCGAGGCGCTTAACGCCCATTGAGACTGCTATTTGCCCGCATTATTGAAGTCGGTGTACATGTCTGTAACACGTATCAAATGTTGTCGCCTGTTGGCGACATGAGCACTACTTCGCCCCCTAGCCAGCGAGCATTTTTTAACCGTCAAAGTACATGGTCCAGTGTTAATATGTGTTGTACTCTCTAGGGAGCTCGGCCTCTGTCCATTCGGTTACAAAATCTGCCAGCACATGAGATTTAATAGCTCGGCGCAGCCGGTATGTTATTTCGAAGGGTAAGATCTCTATGGCCCACTTGGCTATGCGCCCCGTAGCATCCCTGTTATTAATTATGTCACTTAAGGGGACTTCAGAAGTAGTCCCGAAGTTTTCATGATGCCATAAAGATGGTGTAGGCTATCTTCTGATAGTGTGGGTAGTGTGTCTTGCACGCGGTTAAGACTTTGGAGACATAGTAGATGAGCTTTTGGACTTCGAACTTGTGGCCCTCCATGTCTCGTTCGACCACGAGCACTACGCTGACCACCTGGTTGGTGGCCAAGATGTACAATATCATCGGCTCACATATGCCTGGTGCTCTAAGATGGGTTCGCGGCAAGGAGTGCTTTAATATCTTCTAGGGCAATCGCTGCCTCATTAGTCCATTTGAAATTCTTTGTTTGCTTCAATAGCCTAAAGGGGTAAAGCTTTTTCCCTGAGTCTTGAGATAAAGCGGCTTAGTGCGGCCATGCAGCCTGCCAGCTTTTGAACATGTTTGAGACATAGTAGATGAGCTTTTGGACTTCGAACTTGTGGCCCTCCATGTCTCGTTCGACCACGAGCACTACGCTGACCACCTGGTTGGTGGCCAAGATGTACAATATCATCGGCTCACATATGCCTGGTGCCACTAAGATGGGTTCGCGGCAAGGAGCACTTTAATATCTTCCAGGGCAACCGCTGCCTCATTAGTCCATTTGAAATTCTTTGTTTGCTTCAATAGCCTAAAGGGGTAAAGCTTTTTCCCCGAGTCTTGAGATAAAGTGGCTTAGTGCGGCCATGCAGCCTGCCAGCTTTTGAACATGTTTGAGCTCGGTTGGCACCTCTAATTGGGCCAGGGCTCGTATTTTTGCCGGGTTGGCTTGCATTCCTCAGCTAGACATGATAAAGCCGAGGAGTTAGCCCGCTGGTACACTGAAGAGACATTTCTGCGGGTTGAGCTTAATTTGATATTCACACAGGCTGGTAAATGTGTCACGGAGGTTGTCGACCAGCTGCCGACATGTTTAGTTTTGACAACCACATCATCGACATAGGCCTCAACAGTCTTTCCGTTGTGTTTTTTCAAGCATGTTTGGATCATGTGCTGGTACGTTGCACCAGCGTTTTTCAGCCCGAAAGGCATTGTATTGAAGCAAAATGGCCCGTAGGGCGTAATAAACGTGGTCGCAGCCTGGTCGGATTCTTTCATATTTATTGGATGATACCCTGAGTAGGCATCTAGAAAGCACATCGAATTGTGCCTAGCTGTGGCGTCCATGATCTGATAAATGTGTGGTAGTGGGAAGGGGTCCTTGGGGCAAGCTTTGTTAAGGCCTTTAAAGTTGATGCACAGGCGCCAGGACCAATCCTTCTTGGGTACCATTGTAACAGCCCGAGACCGACGCTCCAGAAGCCTTCCAATTATTTTGTTGTCGCCGTGTGTTTTATTTCTTTGTTGCATTCATCATCGCATCATTAGCATTGCATCGGCACTCCGTTGTCGTCATTTTTCAAATTTGCATCCGTTCGTGGTTGTGCTTCTCTCTGTTGTTTTGTTGACCGCTCCGAGACCAACCACACTTGCAACCTAGATCTTTTGCCTAAGTCGAAGTCTCTCTGCACAGTGCACATACCCCCTCGCATGCGCGTCCGAAACTTGCCCCGAACCCAAGCCGCTTAGTCATGACTGATGGGTCCGGATCAACATCAAACATCCTTAAATATTTTCAGTTTCTTTTTTGGACTCTCCTAGCCTTTTTAATGCAACCCTCAGATCTTGATCGGAGGGTCCAAATAGCTCTTAACCAATACCCACCTGCTATATAAACAGTCTAACCCTAGATCCTAGGAGGGTTGTCCCATCAAATCCTCCTCCCCGCCGCCACTCCTCTTCCACCACGGGATCTACTCCCTATCCCACAGCCAATCCACCAACCAGCGCCTCCTTCCTTCCTCGTTTTCCCCAGCTGGCCAACCCCCACCGAGATCCATCTCCACCAACCAGCTCCACCCGTAGCCGAGTCCTCGACTTCCCGAGCGAGCGCGCCGCCTCACAAGGACACATCCTACCTGAGCAAGCACGGCCATGACCATGCTCACCGAAGCTTTGCACCAACCCCAAGCTGCTCCGCCTCAGACGTCGTCCTGCTCGTCCCGGTCTCCACCAACCTCCGCCTTGTCTCGCTGGAGCAAGCCAGGCTCCTCCTCTGCTTCTTCCCCAGGCGCCCGAAGCCTACCTCCTTCCCTCGATCCTGAATGGATCGTGAAGCTGCCTGAGGCCCCGAGCAAGAGCGCTCGGCCTCAGTCTCCATGCGCCGCCGAGCATCCTCGCATGGCAGCCAAGTATCTCCCCGACCCCGCTGTACCTCGCCGGACCAGCAGATGGACCTCGCTGCTCTTGCTCAAGGTCACGCCGCCGCTCCCCATGCCTTCTCTCTTTTCTTCTCTCTCTCTAACCTCTCGGCCTCTGTCTTCCTCTTCGTCCCAGGAACCAAGCCATGGTGCCCGAGGCTTCCCCTGCCTTGCCTCACCGGAGAAGTCGTCGCCACCGACCACGAGCTCCAGGCCACTGCCGTTCCCCTTCCTCTCCTTCCTCCCATCCTCCACCGTTTTCTCGCTCACGTCTCCCTCTGCTCTCTCTCCAGGACCTTCCACCACCATGCCATGGACGGCCGCCAACGTCCGTTGCCCCAACGACCAGGTCCGGCCGACCCTTCCCATTCCCGGACGGATCCGGCTGCATCCGTGCCATCCCCGCTGCTGCGAGTCCTGCCGCCAGCCTCTGCCTCCTCTCCGTCGAGCGCCTCCACCTCGCTTGCGTTGACCGCATCGAGCGAGACTGGGAGAATTGATTTTAACCCCCCTAGTTCGCTCGCCTTGGATCTTATGCCCCTTTCTTCGTTTACCTTGCTCTGAAGCCCCCAGTACGACTTGATTCTTGCTGATTGCCCCTTTTGTGTTGTTATCTATTCACCAAGCTAATAATGCAAGAAAAACTTATCCTATAATATTCTGATTTGACTAATTTGCCCTCGTGTAGTTTCCTCAAGACCCAGCACCACGCGATGCGAGGAGGGCTAGCACGTTCGTTCTTCGCCCCTGCCGCCAGAGCCGCCACGCCCCGCCGTCCGTCGCCCTGCTGCTCCGCTGCGCCTTGTCGTCCGTCTCCCCTGCTGCTGTGTTGCGTCCCCCCTGCTCTCATCCGCCGCCCCCCATTGCTGGCAAGGCAAGCTTCTCCCCTTCCGTTTCCATGGATTTTGCTTGGTTCCTCTTGTATGGTTGTCTAAATCCTAGAAACCCTAGGTGCTGAGGGAGTTTGACATGGGGATTTCTGTCTGTTCTCATTTTTATTTGATGGTTATATCTACAAACAAATTTGTTAAACATCAAAGGGGGGCATCAGGAAGAGCTAGACAGAACTGGGGGGCTTCAGAGCAAGGCAAACGAAGAAAGGGGCATAAGATCCAAGGCGAGCGAACTGGGAGGGGGGGTTAAAATCAATTCTCCCAGCAAGACCAACGCCAGCGCATCGGCCTCCTCTGCCGAGCCGGGCCCTGGCCCATGGTGAGGCCACCCCCGGCGCCTCCTTTTTTACCTTCTGTTGGGCCTGCTCCAGTTTTAGTTTCGGCTCGTGTAGGTTTTTTTTAGATCTGCGAATTTAGCTATTGTTCCAGGAACTGCAGTTTTACAAAGAAACCCTACATGTTCATACATTTAATAACTCTAGAACCATGCATCATATGTAAAAACTTTATATATGTAACATGCTTAGAATTTCATGTAGTTTCACAATTTCCAACTTTCATCCATGTTAAAAATGTTTAAAATTGTTGTTTGCATTAATTTGCATAAATAACATGCTAAAATGGTTTGTTTCATACTCCCTCTGTTCCTAAATATTTGTCTTTCTAGAGATTTCAACAAGTGACTACATACAGAACAAAATGAGTGAATCTACACTCTAAAATATGTCTATATACATCTGTATCTGGTAGTCCATTTGAAATCTCTAAAAAGACAAATATTTAGGAACGGAGGGAGTAACTAATTAACCGTAGCTCCGAATTAAATGAACTTTATATGTAATTTGTCTAGAAAAATGTGTAGAGTAACTTGGTGCACTTTATTTTACTATTTAATAACAATAAAATATGATTTAGGGCAGAACAGTACCAAATTCAAAAATTGCTTACGGGGATTTTTCGGAATTGTTGTTTATTGTTTTCGGCCTCATTTAAACTTGCCTAGATAGGTAGTTCTATTGTGCTTCACCTCTTGCCATGTTAACCAACATTTAGTTTTGTCATGTACATAAACGAGAGTGAACAAAATACTTGAATGTGGAGTTTCGTCAATATGCAACTGAGCTCCACTTAACTTGTAGTATTGTTCATTGCACTTTGCCATGCCATGCCTCATTAGACCGGACATGCATCATAATTGATTGTGCATCATGCCATGTTTATGTGATGGTTGTTTATCATGTTGTTTGCTTCATTTCGGTTGTGCTTCTTCTCGATAGTTCCGTTTTCATTGCGATTGTGAGGATTCGTTCGACTACGCCCATTCGTCTTCTTCATGGATGTGATCTTCTTCCGAGTGGGATTTCAGGGAAGATGACCATTACCCTGGATATCACTACTGTGTTTGCTTTGCTAGTTGTCTTGATGCTATCGCTATGTCGCGCTACCTACCACTTGTTTGTCAAGCCTCCCAATATGTCATGATAAGCCTCTAACCTTTTCCACCATCCCTGCAAACCATTGTTTGGATATGTTACCACTTTGCTCAGCCCCTCTTATAGTTGCTAGTTGCAGGTGCAGTGCAGGTTGTTCCATGTTGGGACATGGATATCATGGGATATCACAATATATCTTATTTAATTAATGCATCCATATATTTGGTAACGGGTGGAAGGCTCGGCCTTTTGCCTGCTGTTTTGTTCCACTCATGCCGCCTTAGTTTCTGTTATACCGGTGTTATGTTCCATGACGAGCGCTCCTAACATGTGTGGTTATATGGGGACCCCTTGATCATTCGCTTAGGTTTAACTCTTCCAGCAAGGCCCAACATTGGTTTTACCATTTGCCTAATAATAACTAAAACTTGCATCGTGACCTGCTGGCCCCCATGGATAATTAATCAACAACCCAGGCCAGTGCTCCTCATGAGTGTTGGTCCAAACCTGTCAACTGTCGGTGGCCACCAGGGGCAACTCTGTGATTGGCCCACCGGAAGTTTGGACAATCCACCGTGTTCTGAGAAAGAGATACATGGCTCCTATCAGGATCGTTGACACGTCAGGAGGTCTTGCTGGTTTAGTTGTAACTTTGCTTGAGTGGCTTGTCCATCGGGATTCCTTATCGTAAGCATCGTGTTATCATGGTGTGAGGATGTTCCATCGGATGTGCATGGTACTTTATAATGGACCACTTGGAGCACCCCTGCAGGGTTAAATCTTTTCGGAAGCCATGCCCGTGGTTATGTGGCGACTTGGAAATTCATAATATCCGGTTGTAGAGAACTTGACACTAAACCCATAGTAAAATATATGAACCGCATGCATAACCGTGACCGTCTCTTTTTGAGGGAGTTCGGGAAAAGAACACGGTGGGGTTATGTAGGACTCGTAAGTTGTTTACGATCACTTCTTGATCACCACTAGATTGCGACCGTTATGTGTAGTTTCTCTTCTTATTCTTGTACTCGTAAGTTAGCCACCATACAAATGCTTATTGCTGCTGCAACCTCACCACTTATCCATTCCATACCCATTAAGCTTTGCCAGTCTTGATACCCATGGTAATGGGATTGCTGAGTCCTTGTGGCTCACAGATTACTACAACAACAGTTGCAGGTACAGGTAATGCGATGATGTGACGTGAGAGCGATGCTTGTTTGCTTTTGGAGTTCTTCTGCTTCTTCTTCTTCATCGATCATTTGATGGGATCTCCCGGTCGGGAAACTGGGATTAGCAGGGTGGATGTCGTTCTTCTTTTTCGTTTGATTTCATCCGTAGTCGGATCCTGCTCTTCTGTATGGTGATTGCTATATATTGATGTATTGATGTATCCATGATGTAGCTTGTGGCGAGTGTAAGCCTGTATCTGGTATTCTCATCTATTCAGTACATGGTATGTTGTAATGATATCCACCTTGCTATGCGCTCGAAATGCGGTTGTGCCCCAATCATGAATTCATCACATGATTGGGATAGAATCGCATCTTAGGCGCTATAAGTTGGTATTAGAGCCTTACTGACCGCAGGAGCCCCCTTGATTGATCGAACTGTCGCCATTGTCGAGTCTAGAAAGAAAAACTATTTTGAGTCTAGCTATATATCGGAGAGTAGGAATTCTTTTTACTCCTCACCCCCTTCGCCACTCTGGTGAGGAATTGTGACATAGGTGTTTTGATTCCATTACTCTTCCCACTCAAATTTTTTTTAGGATCACGCGGGTATTGTTGGAAATTTTGCGATATCGATGTGACGGGAATTCTGTTCTTGGTGCCTCCTGACATTTTGGGGTTGTGGCAGTGTCCCGGGGCGTTGAGCTCCAAGGTGTTTTCATCACAGTTGTTATCGTTTCAGTTCCGGAATACCAGAGGACATCGACATAAAAAATGCTTCTATACTCTTTGTGGTGAGAGTAGTTTGGCACCACCCAGTACTGGGGAGAGCGATCAGATGTATTGCCATAGCTAGTATAGCGGATGTTTTTTGAAGGTCTGAGGTACACAGTTTTCGAGGTTCTTGGTTATGTGTTGAGGAGGCGGTACATTTGGAGTGTAGAATTCTGCTAGGAGTTGTGTGATGATATGTTGCTCCTTGTACTTGTTGTACCGGATTGCATAATCGAGAATTTCGGGAGTTATTAGGTGGGAATTCAAGTAGTTAACTAGGATTTTTCTTCCAACAAATGCATGAGGGGTTATGTATTTGTTTCTGGCTTATTTTGCAAGACAATCCCTTTGTTTTGTTTTGGTTGTGGTATTCGAGTTGCTTCGAAGTCAAGTGTTGATTCCATATCTTTTCCTAAACGGTGTGCTCATTTTTTATGGGAGTGCTAATCCTTCTTGTTTATCGCGATTGTCATGTCAATTCTTTTCCAACCGGTGCGCTTCTCTTCAAGATGATCCTATCATTTTCCCCATTTGCAAGATCAATTATCGGTTTTTCTCAACGGTGTTTTGTTTCACCCGTCCCAAATTGTCTTCTTCTTTTCCCACCACCCACCCTTTTTCTTCAAGAACTCAGAGATCTCAAATCAAGTATCCATTTTATTCATGTGAAGTCTCTTCATTCTTTTCCTTCAATGTTCTTAGCCTGTGATTCTCATGAAGATGCTAAGGAAGCTTCAAGTTTATCATTCTTGGTTCTCTTTTCTTCTCCAGTGGGCTAAATTCAAGCATCAGTGTTGATCATATCCCTTTCCTCGTTTCAAATGCTTTCTCATGCCGGTGCACCTCTTGATCATTCACCTCTCGCTATTCATATCCGGAGTGTACAAGATATCTCAGAAGATTCGTGCTCCTATTCTTAAATCTGTTTGTCCTATTTCAAGGTTGTTATCTCATTTAAGCCATTTAAATCAACCAGTGTAATCTCTTTCAAGCAATCATTTTCAATGGTGTTTCTTTTGAGTGGGCCCATAACCCACATGTCTTTTCCCAGGATCTTACCTGACTCTTCTAAAAAATATTCCGGAGTTGTTCACAAATTCTTTTCAAAATTTGACGTAAGAATGAATTTCATCAGTCAGATGCCTCCTTCAAGATTGCTTCCAAATTCTTTCCATCTTTCGCTCAACCTTTCTTTATTCATTGTTGCAGAGTGTCTCAACAATTCTTAGTGGTGTTTCTCGTCATCATTTTCAGCTTTGAAGACTGAAGAAGAGTTTCTCTAAATCATATTCGTTCTCTTGAAGATTCGTAGTTCAAGCTTGATGCCATCCTCTTAATTGTTTCCAATCGTGAGAATTCTTTTCATGCCCATCCGACGCATTTCGTGAGTTCTTTCCATTTTTTATTCTACGGAGGTCATCATTTCAGAATAGTTATTCATTCTTAGTTTTTAGCTTTTGTTCTCCAATTATTCTAGATTGATGTCTCTTCATTCATTCTCCATTTCTTCAGATGCTTTGTTCAAGTAAATTCTAGTCAGCTCATGATCTCTTCGTTCTCTTGTATCTTAATTCCCTCAAGTATCTTCATTCATTTTTCTAATTCTTCCCGGCGATTCGTTCTCTTCTTCAATCATTTTCAATTCTTACGGTGGTTCATCTGACATTCCTATTCCTTTTTTATCGTATCATTCCATTCGTTCTTTCCAATCCTACCGGTGGTTCATTGAAGACCTTCCCAAGTTTGTGTTATATCTCTCCTCAATCCTTTTTCAAGATGAATAAGTAGTATGCCAAATCCGTTGCTTGTCATCAATTTAAATTGGTGAAGGATACGCATAACATAATTCTTATTCTTGTTTCATCCAAGTGATTAATTCCTTCTTCTGGAGTTCATTCATGATATCAATTTCTCCATTCTAAGTTGTTCATCTTTTCGTTTCCGGAGTTTCAAAGTTTTCTCATTATCTTGTCACGAAGCGCCATCTAAATCATCGCAACGTTTCATCTTGTTTTTTTTCAACCTTCACTTTCTTCCTACCATTTCTTTTGTTACCGGAGTTCTTCATGGAGGCTCTACATGGTGGTTCATCCAAGATTTCATTCATTCTCCAAGTGTTCTTCAAGATTTTGTTGGAGGAGCTCAAGTATTCTTCATCTTGCATTCCGAAGCACAACCCCTTCTCCCTTATCTTTTAAAGTGGAGTTTTGCATCTCTTCATGCCTTTCAACTAATCAATCATTTGGTAGTGGCAGAATTTCACCTCAAAATTTGGAGATGTTTTCCGTAAGCCCACAACAAGCTTGTTCTTTTCATTATTGATCATCTAACAACTCCGTTAAACCCTTCTTCGTAAGGATGCTTTTCAAATTCATTGGTGCTAGAAGTTGTCATTTTCTTCCCCATTCTTTTATTTCCTGCGATCTAGCTTCTATTCTTCGTTTTGGAGGCATTGTGATGTTGCTCTCTTCACCCATCATCTCGTTTTGTCAAGATCATGTTCTTTTCTTGTTTATCCATTTAACCAGAGTGTTGTGTTCTCTTTCAAGTTCTTTCATCTTATCAAGTCTTGCATCTCTTTTCAATCGGAGTGTTGCCCGAGTTCTTTTATTCTTACTCCTTATCCAGCTAATTTTAACTGGAGTGGCTTCAAAATCTATCTTGTCCCTTAAGCTCTTGGTTCTCGTCATATCCCTTGTTCCTCTTGTCCAACAGACTATTTGCAATCTTGTTCATGTCCGTTGTATTCTTTCTTTCAAGTTGTTCAACCTCTCAAGGTTCGTGGTTTCACTCGTTTGTCGAAGAGGCAACTTAGTTTTACCTCTTCTCTCCGTTTTTCATTCCTAGATCTCGGGGCAAGTTCTCTTGTAAGTGGAGGAGAGTTGTAACAGCTCGAGACCAACGCTCAGATGCCTTCTAGTTATTTCGTTGTTACCGTGTGTTTTATTTCTTTGTTGCATTCATCATCGCATCATTTGCATTGCATCGTCATTTTTCAAATTTGTATCCGTTCGTAGTTGCGCTTCTGTCCGTTGTTTTGTTGACCACTTCGAGACCAACCACACTTGCAACCTGGTTCTTTATTTTCTCTCTTGCCTAAGTCGGAGTCTCTCTGCACAGTGCACATACCCCCTCGCGTGTGCGTCCAAAACTTGCCCTGAACCCAAACCGCTCAGTCATGACCGATGAGTCCGGATAAACATCAAACATCCTCAAAATATCTTCGTTTCTTCTTTGGACTCTCCGAACCTTTTTAACGCAACTCTCAGATCTTAATCGGAGGGTCCAAATAGCTCTTAACCAATACCCACCTGCTATATAAACAGTCTAACCTAGATCCTAGGAGGGTTGTCCCATCAAATCCTCCTCCCCGCCGCCACTCCTCTTCCATCTTGGTATCCCCTCCCGATCCCACAGCCAATCCACCAACCAGTGCCTCCTTCCTTCCTTGTTTTCCCCAGCCAGCCAACCCCCACCGAGATCCATCTCCACTAACCAGCTCCACCCGCAGCCGAGTCCTCTACCTCCCGAGCGAGCGTGCCGCTGCACAAGGACACCTCCTGCCTGAGCAAGCACGGCCATGACCGCGCTCACTGAAGCTCTGCACCAACCCCAAGCTGCTCCACCTCCAGCGTCGTCCCGCTCGTCCCGGTGTCCACCAACCTCCGCCTTGTCTCGCCGGAGCAAGCCAGGCTCCTCCTCTACTTCTTCCCCAGGCACCCGAAGCGTACCTCCTTCCCTCGATCCTAAATGGATCGTGAAGCTGCCAGAGGCCCCGAGCAGGAGCGCTCGGCCTCAGTCTCCTCGCGCCGCCGGGCCTCCTCGCATGGTAGCCAAGTATCTCCTCGACCCCGGTGTACCTCGCCGGACCAGCAGATGCACCTCACTGCTCTTGCTCAAGGTCACGCCACCGCTCCCCGTGCCTTCTCTCTTTTCTTCTCTATCTCTAACCTCTCGGCCTCTCTCTTCCTCTTCTTCCCAGGAACCAAGCCATGGCGCCCAAGGCTTCCCTTGCCTCGCCTCACCGGAGAAGTCGTCGCCACTGACCACGAGCTCCAGGCCACTGCCATTCTCCTTCCTCTCTTTCCTCCCATCCTCCACCATTTTCTCGCTCACGTCTCCCTCTGCTCTCTCTGCAAGACCTTCCACCACCGCGTCATGGAAGGCCCCCGACCTCCGCCGCCCCAACGACCAAGTACGGCCGACCTTCGCCGACACTTCCCGTTCCCGGACGGATCCGGCTGCATCCGCGCCATCCCCGCTGCTGCGAGTCCTGTCGCCAGCCTCTGCCTCCTCTGCATCGAGCGCTTCCGCCTCGCTTGCGTTGACCGCGTCGAGCGAGACCAGCGCCAGTGCATCGGCCTCCTCTGCCGAGCCGGGCCCTGGCCCATGGTGAGGCCACCCCCAGCGCCTCCTTTTTCCTTCTATTGGGCTTGCTCCAGTTTGAATTTCGTCCCGTGTAGGTTTTTTTCAGATCTGCGAATTTAGCTATTATTCCAGGAACTGCAGTTTTATAGAAAAACCCTCCATGTTCATACATTTAATAACTCCAGAACCGTGCATCATATGTAAAAACTTTTTATATGTAACATTCTTAGAATTTCATGTAGTTTCACAATTTCCAACTTTCATCCATGTTAAAAATGTTTAAAATTGTTGTTTGCATTAATTTGCATAAATAACATGCTAAAATGGTTTGTTTCATACTCCCTTCGTTCCTAAATATTTGTTTGTCTAGAGATTTCAACAAGTGACTACATACGGAGCAAAATGAGTGAATCTACACTCTAAAATATGTCTATATACATCCGTATGTGGTAGTCCTTTTGAAATCTCTAATAAGACAAATATTTAGGAACGGAGGGAGTAACTAATTAACCGTAGCTCCAAATTAAATGAACTTTATATGTAATATGTCTAGAAAAATGTGTAGAGTAACTTGGTGTACTTTATTTTGCTGTTTAATAACAATAAATATGATTTAGGGCAGAACAATACCAAATTCAAAAATTGATTATGGGGATTTTCTGGAATTGTTGTTTATTGTTTCCGACCTCATTTAAACTTGCCTAGATAGGTAGTTCTATTGTGCTTCACCTCTTGCCATGTTACCCAACATTTAGTTTTTTCATATACGTAAATGAGAGTGAACAAAATACTTGAATGTGGTGTTTCGTCAATATGCAACTCGTTGCATATTGAGCTCCACTTGTAGTATTGTTCATTGCACTTTGCCATGCCATGCCTCATTAAACTGGACATGCATCATACTTGATTGTGCATCATGACATGTTTCTGTGATGGTTGTTTGTCGTGTTGTTTGCTTCATTCCGGTTGTGCGTCTTCTCGATAGTTCCGGTTTCGTTGCGATTGTGAGGATTCGTTCGACTATGCCCGTTCGTCTTCTTCATGGATTCGACCTTCTTCCGAGCGGGATTTCAGGCAAGATGACCATTACCCTGGATATCACTACTATGTTTGCTTTGCTAGTTGTCTTGATGCTATCGCTATGTCGCGCTACCTACCACTTGTTTGTCAAGACTCCCAATATGTCATGATAAGCCTCTAACCTTTTTCACCATCCCTGCAAACCGTTGTGTGGCTATGTTAGCGCTTTGCTCAACCCCTCTTATAGCGTTGCTAGTTGCAGGTGCAGTGCAGGTTGTTCCATGTTGGGACATGGATATCATGGAAAATCACAATATCTCTTATTTAATTAATGCATCTATATATTTGGTAATGGGTGGAAGGCTCGGCCTTTTGCCTGGTGTTTTGTTCCACTCATGCCACCTTAGTTTCCGTTATATCGGTGTTATGTTCCATGAAGAGCGCTCCTAACATGTGTGGGTATATAGCTATATATGGACCCCCCCCCCGATCATTTGCTTAGGTTTAACTCTTCCAGCAAGGCCCAACATTGGTTTTACCATTTGCCTAATAACAACTAAAACTTGCATAGGGACCTTCCGGCCCCCGTGGATAATTAATCAACAACCCGAGCCAGTGCTCCTCATGAGTGTTGGTCCAAACCTGTCAACCGCCGGCTGATACGTCTCCAATGTATCTATAATTTTTTTATTGTTCTATGCTATTATATTGTCTATTTTGGATGTTTTATATGCATTAATATGCTATTTTATATTATTTTTGGGACTAACTTATTAACTTAGAGCCCAGTGCCAGTTTCTGTTTTTTCCTTGTTTTTGAGTTTTATAGAAAAGGAATATCAAACGGAGTCCAAACGGAATAAAAACTTTACGATGATTTTTCTTGGACCAGAAGACACACGTAGGACTTGGAGAGGAAGGCAGAAGAGTCCTGAGGGCTCCACAAGCCCTCAGGGCGCACCCTAGGGGGGCACCCCCCTGGCTTGTGGGCCCCATGGGAGTCCTCTAACCCTAATCTTTGGCCTATAAATTCCTAAATATTCCCAAACGACCAGAAGCGTTCACCAAAATACTTTTTCGCCGTCATAACCTTCTGTACCTGTGAGATCCCATCTTGGGGCCTTTTCCGGCATCTTGCCGGAGGGGGATTCGATCACGGAGGGCTTCTACATCAACTCTATTGCACTTCTGATGAAGCGTGAGTAGTTTACCATAGACCTACGGGTCCATAGCTAGTAGCTACATGGCTTCTTCTCTCTCTTTGATTCTCAATACCATGTTCTCCTCGATGTTCTTGGAGATCTATCCGATGTAATATTCTTTTGCGGTGTGTTTGTCGAGATCCGATGAATTGTGGATTTATGATCAGATTATCTATGAATATTATTTGAATCTTCTCTGAATTCTTTTATGCATGATTTGATATCTTTGTATTTCTCTTCGAATTATCGGTTTGGTTTGGCCAACTAGATTGGTTCTTCTTGCAATGGGAGAGGTGCTTAGTTTTGGGTTCAATCTTGCGGTGTCCTCACCCAGTGACAAAGTAGGGGTAGTGATGCACGTATTGTATTGTTGCCATCAAGGGTAAAAAGATGGGGTTTTCATCATATTGCTTTAGTTTATCCCTGTACATCATGTCTTCTTACTTAAGGCGTTACTCCATTCTTTATGAACTTAATACTCTAGATGCATGCTGGATAGCGGTCGATGTGTGGAGTAATAGTAGTAGATGCAGAATCGTTTCGGTCTACTTGACACGGACGTGATGCCTATATGCATAATCATTGCCTTGGATATCGTCATAACTTTGCGCTTTTCTATCAATTGCTCGACAGTAATTTGTTCACCCACCGTATTATTTGCCTTCAAGAGAGAAGCCTCTAGTGAAACCTATAGCTCCCGGGTCTATTTTCCATCATATATTTTCAGATCTATAAACCAAAAAATACCTTGCTGCAATTTATTTACTTTTATTTTGTTTTATGTTTTAGTAATCTTTTATATCTATCTCTATCAGATCACATCCTTGCAAGTGACCGTGAAGGGATTGACAACCCCTTTATCGCGTTGGGTGCAAGTGTTAGATTGTTTGTGCAGGTGCATAGATTGGGGACTTGCTTGTATATGCTACTGGATTTGATACCTTGGTTCTTAATTGAGGGAAATACTTATCTCTATTTTGCTGCATCACCCTTTCCTCTTCAAGGGGAAAACCAACCAAGTTCAAGAAGTAGCAGGAAGAATTTCTGGCACCATTGCCGGGGAGATCTACATCAAGCCTACCAAGTACCCACCATAAACTCTCATCTCTTGCATTACATTATTTGCCATTTGCCTCTCATTTTCCTCTCCTCCGCTTCTAAAATGATTTTCAGAAAAATACAAAAAGATTTGCCATTTGATTCGCCCTTCTTCTGTTCATCTTTTCGTTTGCTTTTTGGTTGCTCGTGTGTTAGATTGCTTGTTTTGTCATGATGTCTCAAGAAAATACCAAGTTGTGTGATTTTTCCAATACTAATAATAATGATTTTATTAGTACTCCGATTGCTCCCGCCACTAGTGCGGAATCTTATGAAATTAATGCTGCTTTGCTGAATCTTGTTATGAAAAATCAATTTTCTGGCCTTCCTAGTGAAGATGTCGCATCCCATCTAAATACTTTCATTGAGTTGTGTGATATGCAAAAGAAGAAAGATGTGGATAATGATATTGTTAAATTGAAGCTATTTCCGTTCTCACTACGAGATCGTGCTAAATTTGGTTTTCATCTTTGCCTAAAAATAGTATTGATTCTTGGAATAAGTGTAAAGATGCTTTTATTCCCAAGTATTTTCCTCCCGCTAAGATCATCTCCCTTAGGAACGACATAATGAATTTTAAGCAACTTGATCATGAACATGTTGCATAATCTTGGGAGAGGATGAAATTGATTATAAGAAATTGCCCTACTCATGGTTTAAGTTTATGGATGATCATACAAAAATTTTTATGCCGGATTGAGTTTTGCATCTAGAAATATTTTAGATTCGGCCGCGGGAGGTACTTTTATGGAAATCACATTAGGAGAAGCTACAAAACTCCTACATAATATTATGGCTAATTACTCTCAATGGCATACCGAAAGATCTTCTACTAGTAAAAACGTGCATGTGATTGAAGAAATTAATACTTTGAGTGGAAAGATGGATGAACTTATGAAATTGTTTGCTAGTAAGAGTGCTCCTATTGATCCTAATGATATGCCTTTGTCTACTTTGATTGAGAACAATAATGAATCTATGGATGTGAATTTTGTTGGTAGGAACAATTTTGGTAATAACGCGTATAGAGGTAATTTCAACCCTAGGTCGTTTCCTAGTAATTCCTCTAATAATTATGGTAATTCCTACAACAATTCTTACGGAAATTATAATAAGATGCCCTCTGATCTTGAGAACAATATTAAAGAATTTATTAATTCGCAAAAAGTTTTCACTGCTATGGTTGAAGAAAAATTGCTCATGATTGATGATTTGGCTGGGAAAGTTGAGAGAATTTCTCTTGAGATTGATTTTTTGAAAATTAGATCTATGCCACCCAAGCATGATATTAATGAATATCTTAAAGCTATTAAAATTTCTATTGATGTGTGCAAAGAAAGAACCGCTAGGATGCATGCTAAGCGAGATTGGTTTGTTAAAGCGCGTTCTTCAATTTCTTGCGATAATAATGATGAGGATCTTAAAGTTATTGGTGTGACTCCTATTGAATCTTTGTTTTCTAATATAAATCTTGATAAAGATGGGATTGGAGATGAGTCAACTTTAGCTAGAAGACGTCCCAATGATTCAGAGTTTTTAGATTTTAATGCAAAAATTGATAAAAGTGGGATTGAAGAAGTCAAAACTTTAAGTAGCAATGAACCCACTCTTTTGGATTTCAAGGATTTTAATTATGATAATTGTTCTTTGATAGATTGTATTACCTTGTTGCAATCCATGTTGAATTCTCCTCATGCTTATAATCAAAATAAAGCTTTTACTAAACATATCGTTGATGCTATGATGAAAACTTTTGAAGAAAAACTTGAGTTGGAAGTTTCTATCCCTAGAAAGCTTTATGATGAGTGGGAACCTACTATTAAGATTAAATAAAGATAATGAGTTCCATGCTTTGTGTGATTTGGGTGCTAGCGTTTCCACGATTCCAAAAAATTTATGTGATGTGCTAGGTTTTCGTGAATTTGATGATTGTTCTTTAAATTTGCATCTCGCGGATTCCACTATTAAGAAACCTATGGGAAGAATTAATGATGTTCTTATTGTTGCAAATAGGAATTATGTGCCCATAGATTTCATTGTGCTTGATATAGATTGCAATCCTACATGTCCTATTATTCTTGGTAGACCTTTCCTTAGAACGATTGGTGCAATTATTGATATGAAAGAAGGAAACATTAGATTTCAATTTCCGTTAAGGAAGGGCATGGAACACTTTCCAAGAAAGAAAATTAAGTTGCCATATGAATCTATTATGATATCTACTTATGGATTTCATACCAAAGATGACAATACCTAGATCTATGTTTATGCCTAGCTAGGGGCGTTAAAGAATAGCGCTTGTTGGGAGACAACCCAATTTTATTTTTTTTTGTTTTTTTGTTTTTGGTTCTGTTTTTCAATAAATACAAATTATTACCTCTGTAGTAATTGTGTTTTGGTGTTATAATTAGTGTTTGAGCCAAGTAAGACCTTTGGGATGGCTTACGGTGATAGTTGATTTGATCTTGCTGAAAAACAGAAACTTTTGTGTCCAGTAACAGAATTGTTTAAATTCACTGGAGCATGGAAAAACCGTGAATTGTTTACACAAGATTGATATACAAATTTCCACTGTTGACCTAATTTTTCAGAATTGTTGGAGTTAGAGAAGTATTAGAACAATTCAGATCTTTGGAGACTTTTCTGTTTTTAACAGATTCTATTTTCTATGTGTTGTTTGCTTATTTTAATGAATCTATGGGTAGTATCGGGGGGTATGAACCATGGAGAAGTTGGAATACAGTAGATATTATACCAACATAAATAAAGAGTGAGTTCACAACAGTAACAAAAAGTGGTGATTTATTTTCCTATACTAACGGATCTCATGAGTTTTCTGTTGAGTTTTGTGTTGTGAAGTTTTCAAGTTTTGGGTAAAGATTTGATGGACTATGGAATAAAGAGTGGCAAGAGCCTATGCTTGGGGATGCCCAAGGCACCCTAAGGTAATATTAACCAAGCATCTAAGCTTGGGTATGCCCCGGATGGTATCCCCTCTTTCGTCTTCGTCTATCGGTAAATTTACTTGAGGCTATATTTTTATTCACCACATGATATGTGTTTTGCTTGGAGCGTCTTGTATGATTTGAGTCTTTGCTTTTTAGTTTGCCACAATCATCCTTGTTGGACACACCTTTTGAAAGGGACACGCATGAATCGTTAATTTATTAGAATACTCTATGTGCTTCACTTATAGCTTTTGAGCTAGGCAATTTTGCTCTAGTGCTTCACTTATATCTTTTCAGAGCATGTCGGTGGCTTTATTTTATAGAAATTGTTGAACTCTCTTGCTTCACTTATATTATTTTGAGAGTATCTCTAAACAGTATGGTAATTTGCATAGGTTATGAATTTAGTTCTAATATGATGGGCATCCAAGAGGGATATAATAAAAACTTTCATATAAAGAGCATTGAATACTATGAGAAGTTTGATTCCTTATGATTGTTTTGAGATATAAAGATGGTGATATTAGAGTCATGCTAGTGAGTAATTGTGGATTGGTATAAATACTTGTGTTAAAGTTTGTGATTCCCGTAGCATGCACGTATGGTGAACCGTTATGTGATGAAGTCGGAGCATGATTTATTTATTGATTGGCTTCCTTATGAGTGGCGGTCGGGGACGAGAGATGGTCTTTTCCTACAAATCTATCCCCCTAGGAGCATGCGTGTAGTACTTTGTTTCGATAGCTAATAGACTTTTGCAATAAGTATGTGAGTTCTTTATGACTAATGTTGAGTCCATGGATTATACGCACTCTCACCTTTCCACCATTGCTAGCCTCTCTAGTACCGCGCAACTTTTGCCGGTGCACTACACCCACCATATACCCTTCCTCAAAACAGCCACCATACCTACCTATTATGGCATTTCCATAGCGATTCTGAGATATATTGCCATGCAACTTCCATCGTTCTGTTTTATTATGACACGCTCCATCATTGTCATATTGCTTTGCATGATGGTAAGATAGCTAGCATGATGTTTTCATGGCTTGTCCATTTTTTTATGTCATTGCAATGCTAGATCATTACACATCCCGGTACACCGGCGGAGGCATTCATATAGAGTCATATTTTTGTTCTAAGTATCGAGTTGTAATTCTTGAGTTGTAAGTAAAGAAAAGTGTGATGATCATCATTATTAGAGCATTGTCCCATGTGAGGAAAGGATGATGGAAGCTATGATTCCCTCAAAAGTTGGGATGAGTCTCCGGACTTTACAAAAAATAAAAGATGCCAAAGAAGCCCAAATAAAAAAAGAGAAGAGAAAAAAAACGAGAGAAAAGAGAGAAGGGGGGATGCTACTATCCTTTTACCACACTTGTGCTTCAAAGTAGCACCATGATCTTCATGATAGAGAGTCTCCCATGTTGTCACATTCATATACTAGTGGGAATTTTCCATTATAGAACTTGGCTTGTATATTCCAATGATGGGCTTCCTCAAATTGCCCTAGGTCTTCGCGAGCATGCTAGTTGGATGCACACCCACTTAGTTTCATTTTGAGCTTTCATAAACTTATAGCTCTAGTGCATCCATTGCATGGCAATCCCTACTCACTCACATTGATATCTATTGATGGGCATCTCCATAGATCTATTGATGGGCATCTCCATAGCCTGTTGATACACCTAGTTGATGTGAGACTATCTCCTTCTTTTTGTCTTCTCCACAACCACCATATTCTATTCCACCTATAGTGCTATATCCATGGCTCACGCTCATGTATTGCGTGAAAGTTGAAAAAGTTTGAGAACATCAAAAGTATGAAACAATTGCTTGGCTTGTCATCGGGGTTGTGCATGATTTAATACTTTGTGTGATGAAGATGGAGCATAGCCAGACTATATGATTTTGTAGGGATAACTTTCTTTGGCCATGTTATTTTGAGAAGAATGATTGCTTTATTAGTATGCTTGAAGTATTATTGTTTTTATGTCAATATTAAACTTTTGTTTTGAATCTTATGGATCTGAATATTCATGCCACAATAAAGAAAAATACATGGATAAATATGTGAGGTAGCATTCCACATCAAAAAATTTGTTTTTATCATTTACCTACTCGAGGACGAGCAGGAATTGAGCTTGGGGATGCTTGATACGTCTCCACTGTATCTATAATTTTTTATTGTTCCATGCTATTATATTATCTGTTTTGGATGTTTTATTTGCATTAATATGCTATTTTATATTATTTTTGGGACTAACTTATTAACCTAGAGCCCAGTGCCAGTTTCTGTTTTTTCCTTGTTTTTGAGTTTTACAGAAAAGGAATATCAAACGGAGTCCAAACGGAATAAAACTTTACGATGATTTTTCTTGGACCAGAAGACACACATAGGACTTGGAGAGGAAGGCAGAAGAGTCCCGAGGGCTCCACAATCCCTCAGGGCGCACCCTAGGGGGCGTCCCTGGCTTGTGGGCCCCACGGGAGTCCTCTAACCCTAATCTTTGGCCTATAAATTCCCAAATATTCCCAAAGGACCAGAAGCGTTCACCAAAATACTTTTCCGCCGCCGTAATCTTCTGTACCCATGAGATCCCATCTTGGTGCCTTTTCCGGCATCCTGCCGGAGGGGGATTTGATCACGGAGGGCTTCTACATCAACTCTATTGCCCTTATGATGAAGCGTGAGTAGTTTACCACAGACCTACGGGTCCATAGCTAGTAGCTAGATGGCTTCTTTTTTCTCTTTGGTTCTCAATACCATGTTCTCCTCGATGTTCTTGGAGATCTATCTGATGTAATATTCTTTTGTGGTGTGTTTGTCGAGATCCAATGAATTGTGGATTTATGATCAAATTATCTATGAATATTATTTGAATCTTCTCTGAATTCTTTTATGCATGATTTGATATCTTTGTATTTCTCTTCGAATTATCTGTTTGGTTTGGCCAACTAGATTGGTTCTTCTTGCAATGGGAGAGGTGCTTAGTTTTGGGTTCAATCTTGCGGTGTCCTCACCCAGTGACAAAGTAGGGGTAGCGAGGCACGTATTGTATTATTGCCATCAAGGGTAAAAAGATGGGGTTTTCATCATATTGCTTGAGTTTATCCATCTACATCATGTCATCTTACTTAAGGCGTTACTCCGTTCTTTATGAACTTAATACTCTAGATGCATGCTGGATAGCGGTCGATGTGTGGAGTAAGAGTAGTAAATGCACAATCGTTTCGGTCTACTTGACATGGACGTGATGCCTATATGCATAATCATTTCCTTGGATATCGTTATAACTTTGCGCTTTTCTATCAATTGCTCGACAGTAATTTGTTCACCCACCGTATTATTTGCCTTCAAGAGAGAAGCCTCTAGTGAACCCTATGGCCCCCGGGTCTATTTTCCATCATATATTTTCAGATCTATAAACCAAAAAACCCAAAAATACCTTGCTGCAATTTATTTACTTTTAATTTGTTTTATGTTTTAGTAATCTTTTATACCTATCTCTATCAGATCTCATCCTTGCAAGTGACCGTGAAGGGATTGACAACCCCTTTATCGCGTTGGGTGCAAGTGTTTGATTGTTTGTGCAGGTGCATAGATTGGGGACTTGCTTGTATCTCCTACTGGATTTGATACCTTGGTTCTTAACTGAGGGAAATACTTATCTCTACTTTGCTGCATCACCCTTTCCTCTTCAAGGGAAAAACCAACGCAAGCTTGAGAAGTAGCACCAGTGGCCACTAGGGGCAACTCTGTGATTGGCCTATCGGAAGTTTGGACAATCCGCTGTGTCCTGAGAACGAGATACGCGGCTCCTATCGGGATCGTCGACACGTCGGGAGGTCTTGCTGGTTTAGTTGTACCTTTGCTTGAGTGGCTTGTCCACCGTGATTCCTTATCGTAAGCATCGTGTTATCATGGTGTGAGGATGTTCCATCGGATGCGCATGGTAATTTATAATGGACCACTTGGAGCACCCCTGTAGGGTTAAATCTTTTCGGAAGCCGTGCCCGCGGTTATGTGGCGACTTGGAAATTTATAATATCCGGTTGTAGAGAACTTGACACTAAACCCAAAATAATATACACGAACCGCGTGCGTAACCGTGACCGTCTCTTTTCGAGGGAGTTCGGGAAGAGAACACGGTAGGGTTATGTATGACTCGTAAGTAGTTTAGGATCACTTCTTGATCACTACTAGATTGCGACTGTTATGCGTAGTTTCTCTTCTTATTCTTGTACTCGTAAGTTAGCCACCATACAAATGCTTAGTGCTGCTGCAACCTCACCACTTATCCATTCCATACCCATTAAGCTTTGCTAGTCTTGATACCCATGGTAATGGGATTGTTGAGTCCTTGTGGCTCACAGATTACTACAACAACAGTTGCAGGTACAGGTAATGCGATGATCTGACGTGAGAGCGATGCTTGTTTGTTTTTGGAGTTCTTTTGCTTCTTCTTCTTCATCGATCATAGGATGGGATCTCCAGGTCGGGAACCTGGGATTAGCAGGGTGGATGTCATTCTTCTTTTTCGTTTGATTTCATCCGTAGTCGGATCCTGCTCTTCTGTATGGTGATTGCTATGTATTGATTTATCCATGATGTAGCTTGTGGCGAGTGTAAGCCTGTATCAGGTATTCTCATCTATTCAGTACATGGTATGTTGTAATGATATCCACCTTGCTATGCGCTCGAAATGCGGTTGTGCCCAATCATGAATTCATCACATGATTGGGATAGAATCTCATCTTGGGAGCTACAACCATGACCAGATTGGCGAGCCAATCGGGGTGTTTTATGTCTCTTATGAATCCGGCCTCAAGAAGTTTGGCCAGTTCTTCGCCCATTGCTTGACGCTTGGGCTCAGAGAAGCGTCGAAGTGCTTGTTTGACAAGCTTGTAGCCCTTCAAAATATTCAAGATGTGTTCAGCAAGTCTGTTGGGTATCCTTGGCATATCCGAGGGATACCAGGCAAATATATCCCAGTTTTATCTAAGGAAGTTGCATAGGGCCTTGTCAATTTCTGGCTCGAGGTTTGCCCCAATTGACGCTATTTTAGCTTGGTCCGTAGGGAGCACTTGGAATTTGACTATGTCGTCGGTCCGCTTGAATGAGGCCAACTTTGATCAGTTGTCGAGGATGATATCATCCCGGTCGACTTCGGCTCGTAGTGATGTTAATTCCTTGGTCGTGAGGGCTTCGGATATGGACTGGTGAGCGACGCCGTTTTGCTTCCAGCCTTGAGTGCTCTATCGGGTTACTCGAGATGGTAACGATCCCGTTTGGGCCCGGCATTTTGAGCCTCATGTAGCCGTAGTGTGGAATTTCTTGAAACCTTCAGAAAGCATCCCGTCCCAAGAGGGCATGATAGCCGCTTTTGAAAGGGGAAATATGGAACGTCACTTCTTCGGGTCGGTAGTTATCGGGCGTTCCGAAGAGCACGTCCAAGGTGTTTTTGCCACTGGAACGTGCCTCTCATCCCGGTATTATGCCTTTAAAGGTGGTATGGCTCTATTCGGTGCGTGATTTATCGATTTGCATCTTGTCCAGAGTATCTTCATATATTAAGTTTAGGCTACTGCCTCCATCCATTAGCACTTTCTGAAGACGACAACCGCCCACTATTGGGCCAAGAACTAGTGCGGCGGGGCATCTCCTGGGGGTGGTCCTCGGTTGATCTTTATGATCAAAGTTATTGGCATGTTTATCCATGCGCCCCGAGCTGTTACGTGATGGATAGAATTGACTTCCTAGAGAGCTTGATTCCTTTGATTATTGGACATAAAGGTTTCGTAGATCATCATGACCTCATCATCGCCCGAAGACTCCTCTACATGTCTAAGCGTGCCAGTGAGGAGGGTTAGGCCTCCCCTAGCTACTTGACTAATCACCCAACAGTCGTGAAGGCTGTGGGTTGGGCAGGTGTTTAGTAGAACAGAGTGGATCATGCATGGCTTATCCAGGAGGCCATCTGTGACACCCCCGACTTAATCATGCACTAATCATACTCGCAAATGTGCACGATCAAGACCAGAGACTCACGGGAAGATATCACAACACAACTCTAGAAACAAATAACATAATAAAAGCTTTACATTACAAGCCAGGGGCCTCGAGGGTTCGAATACATAAGAGTCAGTGGAAGCAACAATATCTGAGTACAGACATAAGTAAACAAGTCTGCCTTAAGAAGGCTAGCAAAAGAATGACATATGGATGGAAAAGACGCAGGCCTCCTGCCTGGGAGCCTCCTAACTACTCCTGGTCATCGGCGGTCTCCACGTAGTAGTAGGCTCCGTCATGGTTGTAGTAGTCATCGGTGGGCTCAGCTGGCTCCTGGACTCCATCATTTGATCGCAGCAATCGGGTAGTGGGGAAAAGAGGTAGCAAAGCAATCGTGAGTAGTCATCCAAATTACTCGCAAAACTTACATCAGATCTATACTCTGTATGCATCGGTATCAAAGGAATGGGGCTATATCTTTGGACTAGACTACAGAAATGCCAGAATAGAAGGTAAGGCCTAGCCTATCGAAGACTAGCATCTTGCAGCAGCACAAGAGAGTAGAGTAACATAACATAAGTAATGTTGTAATATCAACGCCCAGAGATCCTTCCTTGACTCGCTGCGAGAAACTGATCCCGGAGCCATCATATCCATTTAGTGTCTCAAGTATCCAGTTCTAGTTGTAATAGATCTGGATACAATTCCGAGCATCCGTTACCGTGGACACGGCTATTCGAATAGATATAATTCCCTGCAGGGGTGCACCAACTTACCCAACACGCTTGATTAACTCTGACCGGACACACTTTACCGGGTCATGTCCAGCCTCGGCTGATCGACACACCGTAATTCTACCAGTCTCAACAGAGAGGCCAGCACGCAGGTCTACATCCTAAGCGCTCAGGGGTCTTGGGGCCATCGCCCTTTGCACTCCTGCGTGTTGTGTACGTGGCCTGTAGCAGACCCACCCCCTTATACAAGTGCAGGTGGTTACCGTCCAACTGGGCGCGCGCCGGTCAATCGCTGACGTCCGAAGAGCTTTCAGAGAATTGTACAATGACAAGTGCCCATACTTATTCCCGCGTGGTGGTTAGTGCGAAAAGGCCAGAGGCCTACTCAGATCACATATCCAAACCCGTTAGTGTCTTGGGAGCGCGCGGAGACAATCAGTGATCCTGTCGCCCCATCTCGAGGACTTACGACAAGGGTCAGGCCCATCCCTCTCTAGGGCGGTCTGCCTGCCCGGCCGTGCCTCATAATTATCTCACGGGTACCCTCCTGGTAAACCCGACTTCGATAACTCTCGCGCGTACCCCTCGGGGGACGACCCGACTTCAACAAGGGACTGAGGTAAAGTCAAGGTATCCGTGTGTCCAAAACATCAAAGGGGAAATCCAAGGAATCACATCGATGTAACCGTCAAGGTGACCTTGGAGGAATCACCCTCGAAGGGGTTCACACTTGAGGTGTTGCACGAAAGAGTCGTTACCGGGAGTGGTGAAGGAGGAATCACCCTCCGTAATCCACGACCGATTAGCTACACTACAAAAATATCATTAGGATTGCGTTACGAGGTATTACCCTCGGCACTCGATAGTAGCTCTGCAGAGTCGTACAAGTAGGGGGTGCCGGTGATGTGTGGGGGTCTCTGCACTTTGATCACATTGATCGAGTCATCCAGTAATAAAGCGGGGGCAACAGGGGCAAGGTGAAGGGTCACTGATGGATCACTAATCAAACTATACTAAGCATATAGAATAACAGGTAAAGTAACGATAGCAGGTTACAAAAGCAAGCTATGCATCAGAATAGGAGCTATCGAGCAATAGTAGCAAAATCTAATGCAAGCATGAGAGAGAAAGAATGGGCGATATAGGAATGATCAAGGGGACTTTGCTTGCCTGGAAGCTCTGCTGAAAGGGATTGGTCGTCCGGGGCGCAGTCATACACGGGAGCAGCGTCAGTCTCGGTGTCTACTGGAGAGAAGATGGGACGGAACAGTAAATATAAGCAAACAAAATCAACATGATGCATGCCAAGGCAATATGATGTGCTAGAGGTGACCTAACGTAGTGCTACACTTTACAGACGGAGCGAGAAAATATCTAGGAATATTTTCTCGAATTTGGGCAATTATCGGACAGACGAATCAGAGGGAAAGGTTCCATGTTTGCTGTGATTGGGGCACGTGGTAGGTATGTGGATGGAGTATTTGGATTCGTCTTATTTTTCTGATCATTTTTCATGTATAAATTATTTTCATCCGAGTTACGATTTATTTTATATGATTTTTTTGAAGTTTTAACAATATTCTGGGATTTTCTGAAATATCATTAATTATAAAATGCTAAGTATACCCAGAGGTGTACCCAGTCAATGGCTGGCTGATGGGCCTGGTCAAAGTCAACACAGTCAAGTCAACAGGGTCAGTGGGACCCATTTGTCAGTGTCACATGTGTTCACAGATTGTTTTATTCTGTTTATTTAGTGGTGGGGCCCGCTGTCAGTCCCTAACTAGTGGGGTTAGCACTAATGGGGGGGGTTAGGCCTAATCTAACAGGGGCAGCCGACCTCCCTAGGCATGCACGCGCGCATGGTGGCTGCGGCCAGGGGCTGCTCGGCCACGAGCCACGGCGAGTGAGCGCGGGGAACAACATGCACTGCGGCGCAGCAGCAGGCGTGTGCGGGGCAGCCGGGAGCAGCACGGCGTGCATGCGGGAGGGGCGACCAAGTGGAACGAGGAGCATGTGCGAGCGGCAGGGCGACCGCGGCCAGGGGCGCGCGCCGGCACGGGCGGGTGCGAGGGGGCGCTGGAGGGCGCGTCCATGAGCAGGCTAGGTCATTGCCTCGGGCAGGCGCACATGCGCGAGAGCACATCCAGGGCCGGCCCGAGGCACTCGATAGCACGGGAAGGGGCACCGCGAGGCAACAGCAGAGGCAGCTGCAATAGAGGAATGAAGCGGCGGGCGGCTACGGGTGTGGCGAGCGCACGCGCGGGCAGGCGCGTAGCGAGGCGCAGCGGCGCGTCTAGATGACAGCGTGTGGCCATGGAGATGTATGGCGAGCTTCAGCCAGGCGGCTGTAGAGACAAATACGATGGGGGAAGGTGGGGGAATGAGGGAGAGCTCACTGGTGAGGCCACAGGCGAGGTCGGGGAGGTGCGGGGGTGGCTGGAGGCGATGAATCGACGCGGCGGAGCTCGGTGGCCGAGGCGGAGAAGACGGCGATGAAAGCGATGATTCGGGGTGGCTCCGGTTGAGCGAGTGCCCTCAGTCGACGTAGTTGACAACGGGGAAGTCGGTGGACACCAAGTTAGCCGGCGGGGAGGATGGGGAGCATGCGCGTGAGGTCGGCCATGGCGACGGCAGAGGCCGTGTCCATGGGAGTGGGAGAGGTGGCGTGAGGAGGGGGAAAGTGGAGATGCTAGGGTTCGTACGGTGCTCGGGATGCGCCCTTATTCACGAGGGGGCCGGGGGGATGGCCGCACATGGCTGGGGGCGGCCATGGCCGTGGGATGGCCGCCACGCCCTTCCCCCATATCGTGTAGCGCGATGAGGGGGATGAGGGGAGGTGGGCTGGGCCTCCCCTTTTCTCCCTGACCTAAACTTTCTCTTTTTTTATTGTTTTATTTTCCATTTTTCCATTTTTGTTACTGATTTGTGTTAAGTTGAGCCACCAAATAGATTTTGAAAAAATATGAAACTTGTCACATAAATAATATGCAATATTTTTGAATGCCACAAAAAGTTTGGAGGCAAGATGGTTTCATTTGAATTTTACTTAAATACAAATGGATTAAATAGGATGTTTTGGGCACTGTTTTAAATAGGTTAGGGGCAATTTAATATTTCAAATAATATTGGTTTCTCTAAGATAATAAATTACTGATTATTTGCAAAATTATGAACTATTTTCCCACCATGTTTGTGAATTTAAATTCTCACTTTAATTTTGATTTTTTTAAATTTTACTAGGGTTTGAGGGTTGAATTATTTCTTAATGCAATTAAATATGATGATCATGATAACATGGCACATTAGCATGTGGTCACTGTAGCATGACACTGGGGGTGTTACACCATCGAGAGCGGTCCTGGAGTGTCCAACTGTTTTCTTCTTCTTCCAAGGTCGCTCGACTGATGGTGCGCTGCGTGCGGAGTTCGATACGAGGTGTGAGCTTGTCATCCTTCAATTTGTTGTCACAAACCAAATCTGTTTGTTTTCCCGGGCCAGCCAGGCATCTTCAATGTTACAGAATTTCAACACTAGATCGGATAGCTTCGGGAGTGTCTGAACACAGCGGCGGGTGAGAGCGTTCGAAACGCCTTTATCTTTGCATCCGCGCTGAAAGGCTGCTATTATTTCTGAGTCCGTAATCCAGTATGTCTTTTTTGACGAAAAAAAACCTGGCCCAGAATTGCCTTATCGATTCTTCAGGTAGCTGTTGCCCATAGGCCAGACCCCAGTCATCGGAAGGGCCCGAATTATAGGGGCAATATTTGCGAGGTGGGTGGGAGAGAAATTTCAATCTCCATGGACCGTGGGCTTGAGGCTCCGACATTCTTATCCTGTGAAGGACATGTAGCTGCCGGATCGACCGAGCTGATTTGAGGATCAGAATTGTCGGCTGTTTCTAGCTGCTGCTGTCAGGATCGCTCTCCAGAAAATACCTCAGCCCTTCACCCTTTATGGGGGGTTTGGTCGGGGCTGAAAAAGGTGGTGGATCGCTCCTTGCTCGTAAGGGGGAAGGTGCGATCCGGCGATGGGGGTATCGAGCATGGAGGTAGTGCCCTGAGAGTTGGAGTCATTGACTGACGATCCCATCGATCCTTTGTTGATCTCACAACAGAACTCTCAATGAAAGCACCAATGTCGGTGGTAAAACAGGCAGACCTCGGGGTAGGGGGTCCCGAGCTGTGGATCTCGGATCGGTGGTAACAGGGATGAATGAGACAGTATTTACCCACGTGCGGGCCCTCTCGAGGAGGTAATACCCTAGGTCCTGCTTTGATTGTATTAATGATGATATATCGAGTACAAGCTTGATCTACCTCGAGATCGTAAGGAGAGATCTAACCCTAGGGCTAGATGAACATAATTATGATTGGATCCCTTCTATAGGCTAAACCCTCTGGCTTATATACACGCCAGGTAGGGCATCTAGGGTTACATGGCTGGTATACAAGGGTACACATGGAGGCGGCAAGAGATGTCTTGTAGTATACACCAAGTCTTCAATAGATGTAGTCTTGATCACGTCCAGGCGTGTAGCTTCTGGAGTCCACCCGAAGGAGAATGAGGGCTTATAGGCCCAGTCCGAGGACTATGGGCCAACTAGGTTGGCACCCCCTAATCCAGGACACCGCCAATTCTCATGGTCTAGCAAATATTATTCTAATGGATCAGTAGGAGGTATGATAGTAGAAGCAAGACCAATGATTTCATCTTTACTAGACAATTCTTTATCATGGGGTTGTGTACGAAATTTAGAGAAATTGAATTCATGAGATACACCACCAAAGTTAACACTGACTATTTCCCTAGTGCAATCAATCTTAGCATTAACTGTATTCAGGAAAGGTTTACCAAATATAATGGGACAAAAATCATCTTGTGGAGATCCAAGAACTAGAAAATCAGTAGGGTATTTGATCTTACCACACAAGACTTAAACATCTCTAACAATCCCAAGCGGTGAAATAGTATCTCTATTTGCAAGCTTAATAGTAACATCAATGTCCCCTATCTCCACAGGTGCAATATAATTCATGACTTCTTGATGTAAAGTAAAAGGAATAGCACTCACACTAGCACCCATATCATATAAACCATGATAACAATGATCTCCTATTTTAACAGAAACTACATGCATGCCAATAACATGTTTATTTTTATCTTTAGGATTGGGTTTAGCAATTCTAGTTGCTTCCTCACAGAAGTATATGACATGCCCATCAATATTATCAACCAAAAGACCTTTAATCATTGCAATATTAGGTTCCACACTTATTTGTTCAGAGGGTCTAGGTGTTTTAACATAACTTTTATTAACCATAGTTGAAGCTTTAGCATGTTCCTTATTCCTAATAGGGAAAGGAGGTTTCTCAATATAAGCAGTAGGCACAACCAGATCAACATTATAGATAATTGTTTCATCTTTAGCTATAACAGGTCCCTCTAACATTTCTTCAATAGGTGCATGACATTTAAACCACTTGTCCTTAGGGAGATCAACATGAGCAGCAAAAGATTCACAAAAAGTGGCTACTATCTTAGATTCAAGTCCATATTTAGTACTAAACTGATGAAAAGCATCAGTTTCCATAAAGGATTTAACACAATCAAACTCAAGTTTTATACCTGACTCTTTACCTTTGTCAAGTAACCAATCTTCATAGATGCGTTTAATTCTTTACATAAGAACCCATTTGAATTCAATAGTTCTCTTCATAAAGGAATGAGTAGAAGAAGAATCAAGCATGGATTCATCATTATGAGAAAGCCAAGCATAAAAGTTTTGTGTAATAATTTCTCTTGGGAGCTCATGATTGGGGCATGTATACATCATGTATTTAAGCCTCCCCCAAGCTTGATCGATACTTTCTCCTTCACGGGGCCAAAAATTATATATATAATTACGATCATGATGAACCAAATGCATAGGATAGAACTTCTAGTGAAATTCCAATTTCAATCGGTTCCAATCCCATGTTCCAATATCATCCAATAGCCTATACCATGTCAATGCCTTTCCCTCCAAAGATAAAGGGAATACCTTCTTCTGAACTCCATCCTCCAATAAACATCCAAGCTTAAACAATCCACATAGATTAAATGCATATCAGGATGTACTGTTTCATCTCCTACATAAGGATCAGCTAGCAGTTTCTCTAACATACCCAAAGGAATCTCATAATAAATATTTTTAGTAGGTTCAGTAGGTTGAGGAGCAACTCTTATTTCTTCCGATCGAGGTGAAGATACCCCAAACAAGCCTCTCAAAGGATTATTTTCCATAGTGACAAGTGATAGTAAATTTCAGCATGTAATATAAATGTTTCCTTACCAAATTCCACTTACCAAAGGCTCTTCATTCCCCGGCAATGGCGCCAGAAAAGAGTCTAGTTGACCCACAAGTATAGGGGATCGATCATAGTCCTTACGATAAGTAAGAGTGTCGAACCCAATGAGGAGCAAAAGGAAATGACAAGTGGTTTTCAGCAAGGTATTTTCTGCAAGCACTGAAAGTAACGGTAACAGATAGTTTTGTAGTAGGATAATTCGGAGCAAGAAACAAGTAACAATGGTAACAAGGTGCAGCAAGGTGGACCAATCATTTTTATAGAAAAGGACAAGCCAGAATGTTCTCTTATAATAAGCAAAACATTCTTGAGGAGACATGGGAATTGTCGTCTAGTCACTTTCATCATGTTTAGTTGATTCGCGTTCGCTACTTTGATAATTTGATATGTGGGTGGACCGGTGCTTGGGTGTGGTTCTTACTTGAACAAGCAACCCACTTATGATTACCCCCTCTCCCAAGCATCCAGAACTACGAAAGAAGAATTAATATAAATCTAACCATAGCATGAAACATATTGATCCAAATCAGCCCCTTACAGAATAACGCATAAATTAGGGTTTAAGATTTTGTCACTCTAGAAACCAATCATCTACTTATTACTCCACAATGCCTGCCCTTAGGCCCAAGTATGGTGAAGTGTCATGTAGTCGACGTTCACATGACACCACTAAAGGAAGCAACAACATACATATCATCAAAATATCGAACAATACCAAATTCACATGATTGCTTATAACAAGACTTCTCCCATGTCCTCAAGAACAAAATTAACTACTCACAAATCATATTCATGTTCAATATCAGAGGAGTATTGAATATGCTTAAGGATCTAAACATTTAATCTTCCACCAAATAAACCAACTAGCATCAACTACAAGATGTAATCAACACTACTAGCAACCCATAGGTACCAATCTGAGGTTTTGGGACAACGATTGAATACAAGAGACGAACTAGGGTTTGAGAGGAGATTGTTCTGGTGAAGATGTTGATGAAGATTGGTCCTCCCATGATGAGAGGATCGGTGGTGATGTTGATGGTTTCGATTTCCCCCTCCCGGAGGGAAGTTTCCCTGGCGGAATCGGTCCGCCGGAGAGCAAAAGTGCTCCTGCCTAGGTTCCACCTCGAGATGGCAGTGCTTCATCCCCAAAGTCTTCTATTGTTTTTTCAAGGTCAAAACCCTTCATATAGCAGTAGATGTGCACCGGAGGCCAGCTGTGGTCCCCACAAGGCATTAGGGCGTGCCTAGGGTGGGTGGTCGTGCCCTGTTGCCTTGTCAGCAACTGGTGGGCCCCCTCTGTTATTTCTTTGCTCCAGTATTTTTTATATAATCAATAAAAAATCTCCGTGAAGTTTCAGGTCATTTGGAGCTCTGTAGAATAGGTATCTCTGCTATAGCTTTTTCAGGTCCAGAATTCCAGCTGCTGGTAATCTCCCTCTCCATGTAAATCTTGCAAATTAAGAGAGAAAAGGCATTAGAATTGCATCGTAAAGTGGAATAATGACCAAAAACAATATAAATAACAGTGGGAGAACATGAGCAAAATGGACGTATCACACCTCAACCGCAAGTCCGCATGGGCCTTCCCGTGAGCTCGCCGGCAGATCTCACCACGACGACTGCGGCGCTACGAGGCACCATGTCAATACTGCCACCTGTAATGGGGTATGCCCTCAACTATCTCACAACGCCCATCGGCGGCACCGACCCCGCATCAAGAACGCTGGAGGCCATATGCGCTTTCCAGCTTAATGTGCAACTCACGCTTCAGCAAAAGGCGCTGGAGGTCTGCGCCCATGAGGCCCGATGGAACAAGATGATTACACGGGAACGACTGCGTCACCCATGCCGTAAACCACGGAACCTCCTCAATGACCTCGCCAACCGAGGCCGGGAGCAAGGAGTTGGCTTCAATGAACCAGCAGCGGAGCCCGCGACGCTCCCGCCGCTGACCCTGGCACGCGGCCTCCTAGCGGCGGCCGCGCTGGCAGATTGACTGCGAACCATGCCAGGAGATCCTAAACTCTTGGCCGACCTCACCCACGTGCTCCATAGGATGGTGGACTTCAAGACAACATCTCGTGCTCTAGGGAAATGCTGGCAGGTACCAAGAGCGTCCTGTCTCCCGCCAACCACCCAGCCCACGAGCAAGGTCAGGGATCCATCCAGGGACCGGAGACCGCGCCGGCAACCAGTACCACGCACTTGTGACAGCTGATATCAGTCGTCGCCCTTCAACAGCACGCGACCCTACCAACAGTGAACCTCGCAGGCTAGACAACCCCACCACTGGCTGGTGGGTGAGGAGGAACAGAAGCAAATGGATTACTCCTGGGGGCTCCCGCACCGAGGTTCACCTCGCTCACCTCAAGCATCACACCGGCGTGCTTTGGGCAGGAGGTCATATCCCACCCTTTCCCCAACCCTTCGTCGCTAGGGTCGTCGAGAAATATTCAGGAGACACAAAACCAGAGCACTGGTTGAATGACTACCTTAGAGCAGTCGAGATGGCCAACGGTGACATTGGCAACGCCCTCCGACACATACCTTTGTGCCTAATAGGGCATGCATGCTCCTGGCTCAGCGGGCTCCCCCCGAACTCCATCCATGAAAGCACATTTGCTCCCTTGGTGGTTTTGGTAATTAATGTCAACATGCATATTGTTGGACTAATAGTTTTACCTAGAATATTTTAGACAAGTCCAATAGCGGCATGGCAAGTACATGAGGATGTGGACCCCTGCAAAATGTCAAGGACAAGAATTGCCTACTCCAAGATTCTACATTTTTAGTTTAGTGATCCAAGATCACATTGAGTCCCTTAAGAAAGCCAATACTATTAAAAGGGGATGAGGTATTGTTGATGAGGTTGTTACTCAAGTGCTTAGTGATATTGCCCCAAAAACCCTTAATCACTTTCTCAAAAATGCATCTGTCCAAAACCCTAAATCTTCATTTTGTCCCACCAATATCACCTACTTCGGACCCACCAAGATGACCCTTCCATTGCCACAGCCAAAACCCTAGCAATTCGGTTATGACCAAAATGGTTCTTGGTCCCACCAAGACGGCCAGACCAAGTTTCTGTGATGAACTTGCTTCATTTTGGAATCACCGAGATGAACCGATCGTAATTACCGAAACAAGGTCTTGCCCTAGACATTGCACTTCGGTCCCACCGAGTTGGTATAATCAGTCTCATCGAAAAGCCTAATGGTCAAGTCTTTTGCACTAGTCGGTCTCACCGAGATTCTCATATCGGTGCCACCGAGTTGGGTGGAAGACTTGTAACGGTTGGATTTTTGGTGCTGCCTATTTACACCCCTCCACTAGCACTTACTCTCTAAGAGAGCCATCAAAATGAAACACAACTTCCATCATTCATTTTCTGAGAGAGAACCACCAACTCATGTGTTGAGATCAAGAGATTCCATTCCTATCATTTGAACCTTGATTTCTAGCCTCTTCAAGTTGCTTTCCAGTCCAATCCTTCTCCCATCCAAGCCAAATCTGTGTGAGAGAGATTGAGTATTGATGAGACTATCATTTGAAGCACAAGAGCAAGGAGTTCATCACCAACACAACATCTATTACCTTTTGGAGAGTGGTGTCTCCTAGATTAGTTAGGTGTCACTTGGGAGCCTCCAAGATCATGTGGAGTTGAACCAAAGAGTTTGTAAAGGAAAGGAGATCGCCTACTTAGTGAAGATCTACCTGAGTGAGGATAGTCCTTCGTGGACGGAAGCCATGGTGGAATAGACAAGGTTGCTTCTTCATGGAACCTTCGTGGGTGGAGCCCTCCATGGACTTGCGCAACCGTTACCCTCTGTGGGTTGAAGTCTCCATCAACATGGACGTACGATAGCACAACCTATCGGCACCACGCCAAAGATCATCGTGTCTTCATTGTGTTTGATCTTTCAACTCTACCCCTTACTTTCCGCACAATTTCACGATTTACTCTTTCCGCCGCTCTATCTCTGGATATGCATGTGTAGAAAGTCTTGGTGTTATCTTAACTTGTGCCAAACCTGCCTAAGTTTCAAAAAACTAAAAACTACACCTTTGGTTGGTTAAGTGTCTATTCACCCCCCTCTAGACCTATCTTCTTCGATCCTACAATTGGTATCAGAGCTTTGGTCTCTATTTCTTTGGTTTCATCACCATTGGAGGAGGATGGATGAGTCTACTTTGGGGAGTCTTAGACGTAGAGTGCCCATTCTTGATGGAGAGTTCTATGACCCTTGGAAAACTAAAATGCTTGCTATCTTTGATGAATTTGACTTGACTAAGTATATTCAAAATCCCTAAGTGCCTCCTATTGATCTCTTGCAACCCACTCATGAAGACCAAATTGACATGCTTCATAATCTTAGAACCATTGATCTTATCATGAGAGGTTTACCTAGAAATGTGCTTATATGCATGCAAAACTTTGAGTGTGCTTATACCCTATGGAAGGACATTGAGATACACTTTCCAAACTAATCATTAAATAATCTCAATGAAATTCTTCATAAGTCTATTGCATTCCACAACATGAAGCCTAGTGATCCTAAGTTTGATGAATGTACATTTGAGCTTTGTGATCTCATACATGCTAAAGGTGACGTTGAAACCATTAGCAACATTATCCCGGAAACCATTACAATTCACAAACTTGCACATTGTCATGATCATAAATCTAACGAATCATTTGCCCTAGGTGATGATCACATGCATGAGATGATGATGTTGAGCATGATTATTATGATGAAGACGACGAATCCGACATCAAATTTGAGAAAACTATGAGAAATCTTAGTCTCGTGGCTAATCTTTGGAATTATATGGCCGTAGGAAAAGAGTGGATTCTTGATAGTGGTTGCACCAACCACATGACCAGATATAGAGATATGTTTCACGAGCTTGCTCAAAATGATTGTCCACGCAAGTATGTGACTTTTGGAGACAACTCCAAGGGTAAGGTACTTGGCCTTTGTAAGGTGGCCATACCCAATGATAGCTCCATTCAAAATGTCATGCTCGTTGTATCTCTTGGTTACAATCTTCATTCCATATCTAGACTAGACGACTTTGGTTTCAATGTTCTATTTACTGAAGTAGATTGCCAAGTGTTTCGTCGAGACAATCATAATACGGTCTTTACCGGTATCCATAGAGGTGATCTATACATTGTTGATTTCACTAAAAGAGGCCAACCTCGTACATGTCTTATTGCAAAATCTTCTAAAGGTTGGCTATGGCATAGAACACTAGGACATGTCGGCATGAGAAATCTTGATAAGCTTGTTAAACGAGATCACATCCTTGGTGTTAAAGATGTTATATGTGACAAGGACAGACTTTGAAGTGCTTGCCAAGCAGGAAAACAAGTTGGAGGAAGTCATCCCGTGAAGAACATTGTGACCACAAGGAGACCACTTGAGCTACTTCATATGGATCTCCTCGGTCCCAACGCTTACAAGAGACTTGGTGGTAACTCTTTTAGTTTGGTCATTGTTGATGATTTTTCAAGATTTACGTGGGTATTCTTTCTTGATAAAAAATCACAGGTACTAAAGATCTTCAAGAACTTCACTAGGAAGGCTCAAAATCAATTTGAAGTGAAGACCAAGAAGGTTCAAAGCGACAATTGAACGGAGTTCAAGAACGCCAATGTAGATACCTTTCTTGATGAACAAGGCATCTCACATGAGTTGTCAGCTACAGACACGCCTCAACAAAATGGAGTTGTTGTGAGGAAGAACCGTACCCTTATTGAGATGGCAAGAACGATGTTAGGTGAATACAAGAGACCAAAACACTTTTGGGCGGAAGCGGTTGAGACGGCTTGTCATGCTACAAATCAACTTTATCTTCACAAGCTTCTTGGTAAAGCGGCATATGAGCTACTCACCGGTAACAAGCCACAAGTTGGATACTTTAGAGTATTTGGCTCAAAGTGTTACATTCTTGATAAACATCATCGTTCAAATTTTGCTCTTAAATCTCATGAAGATTTCCTACTCAGTTACGGATCGAACTCTCACACTTACCGTGTCTACAACAACTTCAGTCGAAAAGTTGAAGAGATGGTAGATGTGAAGTGTGATGAGTCTAACGGCTCGCAAGTAGAGCAATTGCCAATTCATGTATGAGATAAAGCTCCTTCGGAAGCAATTCAAGATTTGTCTATTGGCAAGATCCGTCCAATGGAGATAAAGGAGAGCACTTTGTCCATTCAAGTGGAAGCCTCAACTTCACATCAAGGTGAACCACAAGTTGACATGAAGGCGTCCACAAGTGGAACACATGAAGACGAAGGGAACGAGGATGTACAACAAGATGATCCACCTCAACCTCCTTCTCCACCCCCACAGCGAACAATGACGCCAACTGATGGTGTCCTGGACTAGGGGGTACTCATCGGGTCGGCAACCGATCAGGTGGATCGGGCCGAGGACCCCCATGGTGGTTCACTAAAGGGCCATTTTGGGCAGCCCATGAGGCATACAAGGAAGACTCCCGAAGACTTGGTGCACAAGGCGATGACTCTTCTAAACCCTAGGCCTGCGGTATGTTATATAAGCCGAGGCCAGGCTAGTCAATAGACAATCTAATATTCATTAGAACAATCTCGTGGTAGACACATGTACTATGTACTACACCCTATAAGAATACAATCAAAGCAGGACGTAGGGTATTATCTTTTCGAGAAAGCCCGAACATGGGTAAAATCTTGTGTCCATGTTACCATCGTTCCAAGACGCTTAGCTTAGGACCCCTACTATGAGATATGCCGAATACAGAACCGACATTGGTGCTTTCATTGAGAGCCTGCTGGGTGATCGCCGCGGATCGATGGATGATCAGGTGATATATTTTTAGTCAGATCTGTTTTATATGGCTTATCTTTTTTTTCTGCAAACTGTTGTTGCCTCGGGCTATTTGTCCGCAAGTGCTAGATGGAGATGAAGGAGTTTTTGCGGCTGCTGCTGTGTCCGGTGTCAACGATACGCCAGATCCAAACCCCACGGTGGCTTGACAGGACATGCGAACTGTCGCTTTCACAAGAGAGGGCACGATCAGTACTCGGACGCCTGATGTAACTAGCGCCATGCGGAGGCGAGAGCAATCATGCTCAAGCGACGGCAGCAGAGGAGATTTGTTTTCCTTTCCTTTTTTAATCCGGTGCACAGATTACTACTCGTCCCCTAATACGCCTTTTTCCATAGCATGCCTAGACAAGTGTACTACTAATGCAATTGAGTTAGTTTTGCAGCACAGTCTCCTAAATCTAGTTGGACAATACTAGTATAATTCAACTAGTACTACTACTCCTACATGTTTTGGTGATTTCTCCTGTAAGGATCGAAGCGATCTGATTCTCAGTATTAGTCTAGTGCGGATCACTTCTTAGCTCGGTCTGCTACGGCCTTCACCTTCAAACAGGTTTTATCTTTCTAAATTATTCGTTTAGCACATAAAATTATTACGCCGAATATTTTTTGGCTTGGACTGCATTATTTTTGCAGAGATATTCGACCGACGCTCGTAGTGACATCGGTCTGCCAGCCTTCACCGTCACCTCGGCCAGCCGACCTATGTCGACATCGACCCCGCGCCTGGTCATCTCAAGGAAAAAAATGCAGTCCGACCGGCAGTGCTCTACCCAAGGACACCATGGGGCTAGCGGTGATTGATGCTTGGCAGCACACGCGGGTAAATTTCGATCGCTGGAACACTGGTACTAGTATGATTACTAGATGCAAATCCATGAACGCCCACATGTGTCTCTTCGGATTGCTACAACAATAAGCCAGGTGCTATTAATCCTAGTAACTTTCGCTAGCATGGGTTTATTTTCCCCGAGAAATTATTGCTCTAGTTCGTGCCATCCTCTGTACATAGGTCTGTCAAATGGTGGCCGCTTTAACGATGGTCGCGTGAAGGTTCGGTCGGTTTCCGTCCGCAGTTTGGCGAACGTCGTGTCTGGAACTCGGACCACCCTGCGAACTCAGGCTTTGTCACGCCTTCACCGCGTCACGCCGACACCCTGCATCGACATTGACTGTGGCGCTAGGCCACCTCTCTTTAAACAAATTATTTTACGTAAATTAATTATGCAAGGATTGTTTTTTAATATATCTCAAGGTAAATATTGGTGGCCCACACAGATCCTGCGAGGTGTCGTCGCGGTGCGATGGATCTTCGACCGACGCCAATCAGGTGTTGTCTTTCAGTTTAATCTATTTTGCATGAGCCAATTCTTTTTTTTTTCTTTGTCTTCTCTACTGTCCCGGGATATTTTTCCGCACAACAATTTAAGTCTAGCCGAAGAACAGAATTCAAGGATGTTTTTTAATGGTTTCCGGAGCTGAGGGCGGTCCGTCTGTAGCGGCCGTCAGGTTTTCAGATCAGGGCGCAGACGTACTCCTGGCCACTGCCTCCGTACATCGTCCGTCATGTGGATGCCAATTAGGGCCCTTGTCCCCAGGCTGATCTGCTGCTGCCTCGCCAAAAGTGTTGTCGTTGTGCACGGCATAGTAGCAGGTCCAAGTCACGGCCACGAGCGACCATGCAAAGAGGAGGACCCACAAAACACATCCAGGAAACCCTTTTTCTTCCTTTCCTTAAATCAATTACTAATGCGGCCGCTGGTCGGCCATTATTATATTGAGTATGCACAGAGCGGGCACTAACATACTAGTACCAATTCGCAAGCATGGTTTACAAGGATGATTAAAGAAAAAGGAAGTGTTGTCCTCTCTATGTTAAACATCCAGGTGATATTTTCCTACTACTGATGTTGTACGTACTATTAATTTTTTTTTGGAATTTGTTACTTCGGCCATCTATCTTCTTTTCCCCATAGATAGTCAATATGGCGCCGCTAACGCCGAGCGTCAATATCATCTACCCGCGGCTGAGAGTTTCGTGGTCAACCTGGTCACGACGTCGTCATCTTGATGCCGACGTCCCACGGAGGACGCCTTGTGTCGACATCTCTGCTCTGCCATGACCTCGGCGCTCAAGCCATATATCTCTAATTATGTTCCTCCCTAAATTAATTATGTAGAGGAAATATATTGTTATTATCTCTATTCGTTGTCACTTTTGGCTTGCACTATGTTATGTGTGCAGGTAGTCGACCTCGGCTGCGTCACGCAGTCACTTCGGTGTCATCTTGCCAACCTACTCCATCTCCTCGGCTGGACCGGGAGCTTCGCCTCAACATATCAATGGTGTTGGCCTGTCACATCATCAAGCCAAGCTCTTTGCTCGGGCACCTCAGGACTGGCTTGGGGGCTGGGGCCTCAACCCGCCGTAAGCTCGGATCACGTTATCAACACCGAGCACATTAACCAGCTAAGTCGCTTTCATGCTTAACTTTTTCTAATTTTGAATTTTTGTTCAGTTCAACAAAGCATTATATTTGTGTTAAACAAAAAAGTTGGTTGTTAAAAACTTAGTTTGTTAAAAACACTTCTTTTGCCCCCAACGAGGGGCTCTTAAATTTATATGAGCCAATTTATAATAAATATTTTCTTCTTAGTCGTTGCAAAGTCTTTTTCTGTTGCTCCTTTCTCGACTCAAGTGTCTGGTCAATAGCCGGGTAGCCTGGTTTCTCTTTAAAGCCGCTCGAATTTAGTTCGGTAAATTGGCCTCTGAGAAGCACTCCGCCTTCGGGATATGGATGTTGAAGCCGAAGGCTGGCCTACTTGAAGTTTAGAGATCGGATGTGTCATGTTAAAGCATGACGGAAGTAAAAAAAAATTTAAGACCAATTTTCAGATTGGCAACAAACAACTTGGTTTAGTTCGGACTTCAAGTTTTTACATAAGTTTTTTGGCTTTTCGAGCTTATTGCACTTTTAACCTATTTTTGTGTCTCCAGCATAAGTCTCGCAGTACAACGCCGGACTCCTTTAAAGCTTTGACAATATCAACGAGGGGCTGCGACAGAGCCGAACCAACCAAAAACCAAGGTACCCCATGGAGTCCTCGGCGAAGCATTCTCGGACATTGCTTTATATGCATTGGTTTCGAATTGTGTCTTCGGTCATTATTTGGGTTGCCCGGCTCCTGTGATTGCCTCCTACGTTCCGCTTTGTTCGTAACCACTGTGATTGTACTTCCGGTTAAGCTGGTTAAGTACCTCAGTGGAGAAAGCCGAAAACTGATTGTCACAATGAGCGTAAACTGGTCAGCGATCCGATGACTGTGTCAAACTATAGATCGATAGAGGTTACCCCGTGTTAAACAATGGGCCTTTCATAAAATTGGCCAAAGTGTTACTGGCTTGTCCTCGGCTGACGCCGAACACTAACCGGGGCTAGTAACTGGCCTCCCAACTTTAAGCTCCTATGACTAAGTGAAAGTTATAAAGCCCGCATATCTGATTGCCTTGTTTTCGCTAACACAACCGCCTTCGGGCACCGAGACGTCGGGTAAGGGTTGTCTTGTTACTACGAAAACACCCTGCATAGCATCTACAAAGGGGTAGAAGCCGACGATGGGCCACTTTCGAATGATAAACGGTTGCAACGGAGTCAAAATAAACATATATCATCAGCGTTTGTATTCATTATACAAGCGTTGCCTTCCGTAATTATGGTTATAAAGCCATAAAATATGCATCAATTTGACTTAAGATTTTGGCCAAGCTGGGTTGCCTGACTCCTGTGCTTACCCCTATGTTCCCGATCGTTCGGCTAGGCGGTAAAGGGAGCACCTCTGTGATTGTTACTACCGGGCCATCCGAGTTAGTACCTCAGACTGGGTGAAGCCGAAAGCTATCCATCTTAAAGGATATAATTGGTCGGCAACGACGAAAGTGAAAATTTAGGTTCGCTAAAGGCCACATAGTTCGGGAACTTTCCCCAAACTAAATCCTCAATATTTTCCTCCCGCATTGATTGGAGCTGAGGTTTCTCGATCATGGTCAACATGATAGCCTGGAAAAGGAACCTATAAAGGAACTATTTTCCCCAGAAGATGTTTCTTACGTTAAAAAGTAATATAACATATCTCTACGGGTACCTTTGTTTATAAAACCATATGGCCGGATTGCCTTGTTTGCCGTAAATCTTTGCCCTTATAAAGGCTTTATAAAGTAGGACAAACACTCCCCGGCTACTAGCCGAGGAGGTTGAAGCCGATGGTCGGTCAACAAAGTTTTGTACAATGCGGATCCGAGCATTAATGATGTAGAGTACTTGGATACATAGAATCATTACACATAATTTGTGATTTTACTCCGGATATCGATCCTTAATTCGGCCACCCGTGCCCACATTAAGGCTCGGGGGCTACTGGGCTTCGGGCTTATCATTTACAAATATTAAAGGGGCACATCGATCCCCTGATCCAGTGTTGCCACCCGACTAGTGGCTCGGGGGCTAGTGCATTGCCTATTCAATGCAGAAAATTCAAAGTGCTTAGTGTTCGGCATGACCGAACTATGGGCAAACGCGTCTTTGGACAACAATAGGTGCATCTCACATTTTAGGTCGATCACACCTTGAGGGCTTTTCCGGCATTAAGCTCGGCTGAGCTCCTTCGAATTTTTCGAGCCAAGGTGATCTATGACACCTCGGATACAGTCCGGCGTTGGAGCTCGGATACAGTCCGGCGTTGGAGCTCTGATGCAGTTCGACGTTGGAGCTTGGATGCAGTCCGGCGTTGGAGCTCGGCTGCAAAAAGACACCTCAGATACAGTCCGGCGTTGGAGCTTGGATACAGTCTGGCATTGGAGCTCAGACGCCAGAGGACACCGCCACACGGGAAGCACTTCAAACCCAAGGTGTGGCATAAAAAATAACAAGGCATTGATAAAGGCCGAAGACTTAAAGGGTTCCTCGGATACCCGACATATGAACTCTTTGGATTTAGCTCGGCAATCCTCAAGATTGAATATGGGAAGATTTGTTGAACCAGTTTTCAAGACCGGCGACCAAAGATGAAGGACAGTTCAGAAGAGTCGAGGAGCATCCCTAACTTGAAGACCGGTTCAGGAGGCTACTGATGGTGTCCTGGACTAGGGGGTACTCATCGGGTCGGCAACCGATCAGGTGGATCAGGCCGAGGACTCCCATGGCGGTTCACTAATGGGCCATTTTGGGCAGCCCATGACGCATACAAGGAAGACTCCCAAAGACTTGGTGCACAAGGCGAGGACTCTTCTAAACCCTAGGCCTCCGGTATGTTATATAAGCCGAGGCCAGGCTAGTCAATAGACAATCTAATATTCATTAGAACAATCTCGTGGTAGACACATATACTCTGTACTACACCCCATATGAATACAATCAAAGCAGGACGTAGGGTATTATCTCTTCGAGAGAGCCCGAACCTGGGTAAAATCCTATGTCCATGTTACCATCGTTCCAAGACACCTAGCTTAGGACCCCTACTACGAGATATGCCGGATACAGAACCGACACCAACAACAAAGAAGAAGAAGAAGATGATGATGATGAGGGTGCTTCACCACAACCCAAGCAAAAGCTACCCCGAGTTAGAGCAAGAATTGACAAGCATCATCCCATCAAACAAATCCTTAGCGACATCAAATCCGGGAGAATTACTCACTCTAAATCTTGTTTAGATGTTGGGGATATTACTACTGGGTATAAACCGGCCAGGAGAGGCCGGGTTATCCCCATAATGAGTTATTATACTTGAAGCCCACTTGGACAAAGATGGAGGCGCTTTATGAAGGCCCGGGGCCCAACGGCGGATTAAGGCCTGTAGACATAAACCGACATTGATATGTAAACTTGTGTTATAAGATAGAAAGAGTAGAGACCGAGCCGGACATGTTCATGAGCCGGCCTCGGGATCCTGTAAACCGACGGGCGTCAACCCATGTATATAAGGGGATGACCCGGCGGCGGTTTGGGGGGAGACAGACAACAACTCGAGAGCCAGGCATAGCGGATTCGCTCCCTGGTCATCGAAACCCTAGCAATTCCACAACAACTGGATTAGGCCTTTACCTTCACCGCAAGGGGCTGAACCAGTATAAACTCTCTGCATCCCTTGTCCGCTTTAACCCCTTTAAGCTAACTCGTCGCGATGGCTCCACGACTAAGTCCTTTCTCTAGGACATCTGCCGTGACAAAACCACGACAGTTGGCGCCCACCGTGGGGCTATCGCACGATGGTTTCGAGTTCTTAGAGGGCAGCTTTGAAGGACTCAGGGGATACGCTGTGGGCCGGATGACCAAAAGTCGTCGCGGCAAGCTCTACATCGACGACGCGGGCTGGGGCCCCGAGGCCGGTTCAATTGAATACGGGTACCGGGTCCCCTTCGGCGGCATTCACGTGTTGATTGGCAAGATTGGCGAACCGGGCCCTGAGCCGGACATCCGCACCGGCATCATCGAAACGGCTCAGTGTGCGAGATCAGCCCGGGTTAAGCCTGTCATGAAGCATGCCTTCGTGGGAGCCATCCACAGAGGGAAATCTGAAGACAGATCAGAGTATGATGGCGAAACCATCGTTTATTCCGGTGATGAGTCATCTACTGGAGAGGCCGAGTCATTGTACCAGCTGCAGGATGGCCGGTTTTGTGGGTGTTCCGATGGCGACAGTATTCCGGACTCTCTTGACCCGCCAAGCCGGGTTGCAATCTTCATGGCCGGTACACAGTCAGCGCCACAATCTTCGACCGCTGCGGCGATGATCTCCGGTTCAGCAGCGACGACGGCAGCTGGGGCAGGAGGCCCTGAGCCACCGCCGGCTCAGGCGCTGTCCGATTTATTCGACACCTTGGCAGCACTGTTAGCGGCCGGAGTCAGCCCGGCAGATCAGGAGCGGCACAACGCAGAAGTGGCGAAAGTGAAGGATCAGATAGCCCAAGCCAAGGTGGATTTGGCAGCTAAAAATGCCAGGATGGCTGCAGAACGGGCCGAGTTAGATGCACAGGCCTATCGGCTTACGATGGATCAGAACGCGTCAAATGATGTAATGAGGAGAAGGTACCAGTCTCACCTACCTCCGGTTTACGAAGCCAGGAATCTCTTCAACACGCCAGGGGCCGGAACCAGCAACCAGCCAGTGGTAAACCGAGTAGAAGCGCCTGGAACGGGGACGCCGGTTCAGCCACACGCAATGGATCCGCCTCTTCAGAATATCCCATCCCAGCATGTGCCCACGCCTTCGGGTCATTACTCCAACCCCTTGGATAACATAGTCGCGGTCGCTTCACAATTGGCAGCCCTTCCGGTCGATGGTGAGTCCCTTGTAGCGGTGGAGACGCGACGGGCTAGGGAGCTCCTTCAGACAGCTTTGACTCAGCAACAGGCTTATTCGTACAGTCGCGAGAGGATTCATTCCACCCCCCGCCCAAGTCGGAGTTACAGCAGGCATGTTGATAAACCGGCTGTGTCTAGCAGTGCCCGCAATTGTAATCCGCTACGAGGCCATAACCCGGCGGGTGGTGGTGTTGATGCTCAGGATGTGGTGGACTGTGCAAGGGCACGTCGAGAGGTTGAGTTAGCAGCACAGAACGCGGCCCGTCAGCTTACTCCGGTTCGTCCAACAACTCCGGTGGAACCAGGGGTTACCTCCAGTTCTTTGGGGGTGCCGTGTCTCGTCCCAGCATTACGCAATGTACGGCTGCCCAAGGACTTCAAGGGCCCACGTAAAGTGCCAAATTACACTGCCGATTTATCCCCCGAGTCGTGGGTCGAGAGTTATGAGATGGCGATGGAGATGCTGGACATAGATGATGCGGCATGTGCTAAGTACTTCACCATGATGTTGGAAGGGACAGCTCACACTTGGTTGAAAAACCTACCAGCTAACTCCATTGGGTCATGGGCCGAGCTAAGAGCCCGGTTTATTCAGAATTTCAAAGACACGTGCAAGCAGCCCATGTCAATTGTGGATTTAGCTGCCTGTGTCCAGGAGGAAGGAGAATCAACAAACCATTGGGTGCGCCGGGTTTCAGAGATTTTGCATTCATCGGACCGCATCAACGCTGATACGGCCGTTTTGACGTTGGAAGGCAATTGCCGGTTTACGCCTCTTAAGTTGAAGCTGGGACGGCTCAAACGCCATTGCAATGACATGGGGATGCTTATGGTAGCTCTGGTGAAATACGCCGACTCTGATAGTACCAAGGATCCTGAATCTGATGATGACAAGACAGGAAAGGGAAAGAAGGGTGGCAGCACCAAAGGGCAGCAGCATAACTCGGCGGGGCATGGAAACAGCGATAAGCGTAAAAGCGGATAACAGTTCAGATTTTGTAGCTAATACCAACACGCAGGGTAATGGTCAGCGTCGGAAGGGTAAACCGCCCCCGCGTGGAAGAGAACCAAGTCCCAATCCGGAGCGCCTGAATTACCTGTTGAACCAGCCCTGCCCAAAGCACGGATCGCGGGACAAGCCGGCCACGCACCTCTGGAAGGATTGTTATATTATGCGAGAATTCAAAGATTCAGATTTTTTCCGGAATGATTATGGACCGGCTGGCGGTTCAGGCCCCGGGTCTCATGGGCCGGGTTATGGTGGAGGCAGTTCCGGTTCAGGATTCCATGGCAATCAAGGCAATCAAGGCAACCAAGGTGGTTATAATCATCACGGGAACCAACAGCAGCAGCAGCAGTCGGGTTACCAGAGCAACCCGAAGCAGTTAAACAGTGGACAGTACCATGTCTTCACCACCAGCCTGTGCAAGCGCGATCAGAAGCTTCATAAAAGGGCAGTGAACTCCGTTGAACCAGCGGTGCCCCGTTACTTACGCTGGTCTGAACAGCCCATTGTGTGGAGTCGAGAGGATCATCCACCTCGGGTTGATAATCCGGGTCATCTGGCGCTGGTGGTGGCACCTCAGGTGGGAGGTTACAAGTTCACTAAAGTACTCATGGATGGGGGGAGTAGTATCAATATCCTTTATTATGAAACCTTCCGTCGCATGGGGTTAACAGATAAAAATCTTAAACCGTCCAGCATGGTCTTCCATGGTGTGGTACCTGGTAAATCAGCGTATCCGGTCGGTAAAGATAGCTCTGGAGGTTGCTTTTGGGGATGAGCATGATTCAAGATCAGAAACATTGACCTTTGAAGTGGTGAAAATCAAGAGCCCGTATCATGCCCTGTTTGGGCGGCCGGCTTATGCTAAATTCATGGCGAGGCCCTGTTATGTCTATCTGCAGCTCAAGATGCCGGGTCATAAGGGGACCATCATGGTACATGGGAGTCGTAAGATCGCTTTGGAATGTGAAGAAGGTGAAGCGGCTTATGCGGAGTCGGTTTGTGCAACAGAGGAGTTGAAGTTTTACAAAGACAATGTTGATCCAGCAGATATGACTTCCTTGAAGAAGCCAACTATAGAGCATGATCCGGCCTTGAAGTTCAGGTCGGCTGATGAGACTAAGCTGGTTGATTTCGTTCCTGGCGATTCATCCCAGCAGTTCAGCATCAGCGCTACCTTGGATCCGAAATAGGAAAGCGCGCTCATCGAGTTCATCCGTGAGAACCGGGACATCTTTGCGTGGAAGCCTTCTGACATGCCAGGTGTACCGAGAGAACTCGCTGAGCACACTCTTAACGTTGATCCCAAGTTTAAACTAGTCAAGCAGTTTCTCCGCCGGTTCAATGAGGAAAGACGCAAGGCTATTGGTGAGGAAGTGGCCAGGCTCTTGGCAGCTGGCTTTATTGTTGAGGTATTTCATCCTGAGTGGTTGGCTAATCCGGTACTAGTACTTAAGAAGAATGGCACTTGGCGTATGTGTGTGGACTACACAGATTTGAACAAGGCTTGTCCAGCGGATCCTTTTGCCCTCCCTCGTATTGATCAAATCATTGATGCTACGGCGGGTTGCGAGCGTTTGAGTTTTCTGGATGCTTATTCTGGCTACCATCAGATCAAAATGGCAGTTAAGGACCAGGAGAAGACAGCTTTCATAACCCCCTTTGGAGCCTTCTGCTATGTGTCTATGCCCTTTGGGCTAAAGAGTGCCCAGGCGACTTATCAACACTGTGTGCAGAACTATCTTCATGATCAGATCGGCCGCAATGTTCATGCTTATGTGGATGATATTGTGGTGAAATCCAGAGAGAAGAAGACATTGATAGATGACTTGAAGGAGACCTTTGATAACCTCCGGGTTTATAAGATGATGCTTAATCCGGCCAAATGTGTCTTTGGTGTACCGGCAGGCAAGCTCTTGGGCTTTCTGGTGTCTAACAGGGGCATTGAAGCTAATCCGGAAAAAATCAAGGCCATAACTTCTTTGGCTAAACCGAGGTGCATCAATGATGTTCAACGCTTGGCAGGCCGGATTGCAGCCTTGAGCCGGTTTATCAGTCGCCTCGGGGAGAAGGCTATCCCTTTATATCAGATGCTGAAGAAGACGGATAATTTCGTCTGGAGCGACGTCGCCAATAAAGCGTTTGAGGATTTAAAGCGGCAGCTAGCCGAGCCGCCTGTCCTTGTTGCTCCTGTTGATAAAGAGCCTTTGCTATTATATGTGGCTGCCAATGCCCGGGCAGTTAGCGTGGCTATTGTGGTGGAGCGCAAGGAGACCGGAAAGGAGTATCCGGTTCAACGGCCGGTTTATTACATCAGTGAGGTACTTATTGAGTCTAAGCAAAGGTACCCACATTGGCAGAAGCTGGTGTATGGAGTTTTTATGGCGAGCCGGAAGCTTAAGCAATATTTCCAGGGTCATCCCATCACTGTAGTCAGCTCTGCTCCTTTGGGGGAAATAATCCGGAACAGGGAAGCGACTGGCCGGATTGCTAAGTGGGCCATTGAGCTTGGACCGCACGGGTTAAATTATGTGCTTCGGACGGCAATCAAATCATAAGCACTGGTGGATTTCATCAATGATTGGACAGAGTTACAGGCGCCAGAAGAGAAGCCGGATCATACTTATTGGACTATTCATTTTGATGGATCCAGGCAATTGGAGGGCTCGGGGGCTGGAGTTGTATTAACTTCCCCACGAGGTGATAAGTTTTGTTATGTTCTCCGTTTAATGTTCCCTTGCACTAACAATACAGCTGAATATGAGGCCTTACTCCACGGTCTTCGGATGGCTAAGGAGATGAATTTGAGCCGGGTTAAGTGCTTCAGTGACTCGGACCTGGTGGCTCAACAAGTGTCTGGTACTTGGGATTCTAAGGATCCGCTCATGGCTGCATATCGTTGAGAGGTGGATATTGTTGCAGGTCACTTCAAAGGCTATCAAGTTGATCATGTGGACCGGCGGAAGAATGAAGCGGCGGACGCTTTAAGCCGTTTGGGTTCCCAGCGTAAGCCGGTTCCACCCAACGTCTTTTTGGATGTGCTGCATAATCCGTCGGTTAAACTTCCCACAGAGGAGGATCTGGCTGTTCCTGATCCGGAGGCTCAATTGGTGGCAGCACTTCATGTTATTCCGGCCTGGACCGTCCCATATCTGGCGTACATGAACCGGGGCGAGTTACCAGAGGATGAGACTTTGGCCAGACAGATAATCCGGCGATCCAAGTCAATGACTATTATCAATGGCGAATTACATCGCTGCAGTGTAACAGGGGCGTTTCAACGTTGTGTATCTCCTGAAGAGGGCCATGAGATCCTCTGTGAGATCCACGAAGGGGATTGTGGTCACCATGCCGGTTCAAAGTCCCTGGTAGCTAAAGCTTTTCGTCACGGTTTTTATTGGCTCACGGCTCATGCTGATGCGGAGGACTTGGTGAAAAAGTGCGATGGTTGTCAGAAGTTTTCACGCCGAGCTCATGTTCCGGCCCAGGAATTGAGGATGATTCCAATTACTTGGCCGTTTGCAACTTGGGGGCTGGATATGGTTGGGCCCTTTAAGAGATCCAAGGACAAGAAGACTCACCTTTTGGTGGCGGTTGATAAGTTCACTAAGTGGGTGGAGGCAGAGCCAGTCAGTAAGTGTGATGCAGCTACGACGGTTCAATTCATCAAGAAGGTGATTTTCCGGTTTGGCTTTCCACACAGCATTATAACTGATAATGGTACTAATCTGTCCAAAGGGGCTATGAAAGAGTTCTGTCAGCGCGAGCACATCCAGCTTGACGTATCTTCAGTGGCTCACCCCCAATCTAATGGTCAAGCGGAGAGAGCCAATCAGGAGATCTTGAGAGGCATCAAGCCCCGGCTTATGGTTCCTTTGCAACGGACGCCGGGTTGTTGGGTGGAGGAGTTACCTTCTGTGTTATGGAGCATCAATACCACGCCCAACAGGTCTACGGGTTACACACCTTTCTTCATGATCTACGAAGCAGAGGCGGTTCTCCCGAGTGACATCCGTCATGACTCGCTTCGTGTGGCGGCTTATGTTGAAGTTGATAATGAGAAGGCACGGCAGGAAGCACTTGACCTGTTAGATGAGGAGCGTGACATTGCAGCAGCCCGTTCGGCGATTTATCAGCAAGATCTGCGTCGTTATCACAGCCGCCGGGTTAGAACCAGAACTTTTCAAGAAGGTGATCTAGTGCTCCGACTCATCCAGGATCAGTCGGATATGCACAAGTTATCCCCGCCTTGGGAAGGACCCTTTGTGGTCAGCAAGAACCTGCACAACGGGTCATACTATCTAATCGATGTTCGAGAGCACAAAGACTCACGTAAATCGGAGGAGGAGACCCACCGGCCGTGGAATATTGCTCATCTACGGCCTTACTATACCTGAGCCCTAGGCTCTGCCATGTACATAGTTATGACAATGTATATATTATGATCAATATAGTAAACCGGAGCCTCAGCTAAAGCGGGGTATCTATTGTTTTTTACATCAGGTGTGGTTACAGGGAGATTTCTGCTTATAAAGCGGCGTCCGGTTTATCCCTTAATTCGGCTTATCAAGCCATATATATAAATCACTTGGGGGCTTGGTCGTATTCGAACCTTAGCTACACCTCTTGATAGGCGCAAGGCCACCAGAAAAATCACTTGGGGGCTTGGTCATACTCGAACCATGGCTACACCTCTTGATTGGCTCAGAGCCAAAAAGAAAAATTACTTAGGGGCCAAAGAGAGTGTTCCAGAAGAACAACTCAAACATAGGCACCCACTGAGCACAGCTCAAAATATTGCTTGGGGATTCTTTGCTATCGCAATGAACAAAGAATCTACACTTGTAATAGGCTATCAAGCCACGGCTTGGAAGCCTGGTGTATACACCTAAAACCCCGGGTTAACCTGCCTTTTTTAAGTAAGTCACTCCGTCCAGGTAAACCTGGTATGACCCGTCGAACTTCGACAAGTCAATCTCATAAGACCCTGAACTTGTCAAAGTTAAAACGACGATTGGTTAAAGATTGAGGTCCATCTTAAAAGGCTTTGTAAAATGGTTTAACTCAGCGGCCTGGCAGCCCATGAAAAGCCTCGAATTTGGGGCCTGGCAGCCCGTGAAAAGCCTCGACTACAAGTTTTCATATGCTTTTATTTGCCAAGTTTTTTCTCCTTTGATGAGATTTATGATAATTTTGGTAAACCGGCGTTAATCAACCCGGCTCGGCTTTCAACTACAAGTTGTCAGTACATGTTTAGTCATATTCCGGTGCTTATTAACCCGGTCTGGTTTGGACTATAAGTCGCCAGTATTATATATGAGTAATCCGGTGTTTTTCACAACCCGGTATGGGTTTGTCATAAACCGGCACAATATGGAAGGAGTTATCAATACTCATGTTTGGGGTATCACCCTTACCACAAAAGTTGGTCAACCTACGATGTCATTCAATGTCACAGGTATCATTTATTTTCATATTTGATTATTTTTAACAGCCTTGTTTATAAACCCAGGCTATATGCTTGGGCATCATGACCCATCCGGTGGTAAACCGCCAGGACAAGTTCAACTTTTTTTATGCAGGAACAGCCTGAATAAATCGCTTTGGATTATGAACATCATATATCTTAAGCATGGTGAATTAACAGTATCAAGCAAAGAAAATATGCATGATGGCATAGCAGACCAAGTGTTTAAACTAGCCTATTACAAGGCGTTTTAGTGCCCAAAAGAATAATTGTTTTTGGCAAGTATTGCAGCACGCAGAAGGTTAAATCGGCCTTCGGATCATGACTCGTCCTCGGGCTGCCCTGACGGTTGTGGATCGCCTTGCGCCGGTTCATCCTCTTCCTCTCTACCCAGCGGCTGGAAGTCAATGGTGGCCCAATCAATCCCAGTTAAGGCTCGGAACATAGCTTCATCGCTTATAAGTGTGGACGGTTCAACGTCAGGGGCATAGGTGTGCTTACGGATTGGCGGGATAAGATTTTGAGCCTCAGGGGTTGGTGCAGCAACCCGTTTGTTGTTGACATCATAACTCGCCTGGTAATATGAAAGATCAGTTTCTTCAGCCAGTTGGCAAGCCAGTGGACGTACTTCCCGGTTTATTGCTCGGAGGTCCTCATGGCCAAATTCTGATCCTTCTTCTTTTAAGCTTGGATATCCTTTAGCCACATCCACCGGATCAAGATCAGGCACCCACGCTTTTGCCTGGGTTAGTGCGGTCAGAGCACCAGCCCTGGCAGCAGATCTCTTTAGCTCTTCTACCCGGACAGGCAGCATTGACAACCTTTCTAAGGTCTCCTTGATTAAAGTTGGGGGCAGCTTGTTGTGAGAAGCAGTGCAGATGATCCGTTGCGCGCCGGTATATAACTGCTCTATAAGAGTATAGGCAGCCTTTAGCTTCTGCTGTACATCAGAGCCCAGATGACTAATGCGAGTTCCTGTGCCATTACAAACATCAGTAAACCGGCAATGTATGGGATGATATGTTGAAATTTTAAAGCCAGGATATTTACCAAACACAGCAGCAGTCATGGCATGTATTTGCCGCTTTACACTAGTTAGCTCATCCACCACCGGTTTGAGAGCTGCTTCTGCGTCCTCGGCTCTTTTTTGCAATGCGGATTTTTCTTTGTCCCAATCCGCCCGCTCCTTGTTGAAACTCTCCTTCAGCTTCTCCATAGCGGCTAAGGCACTGGTAAGCTCAGCTTTGGTTTTGGAGGTTTCTGCCTGCTGGGACTTGATGTTTTCTTGCAGATCAGCGGTTTGAGTTTCCTTTTTGCTCAGCTCAGCCTATAAGAGACAAACATATCATGAATTGGCAGTGCATATTTGAAGTACCAAGCACATAACAAGTTATGCACCTGATACTTGGGGGCTAATGCATATTTGCTCGTAATCAGAAGTTTTTGCAAGTCCCAAGTGCAATACAAGTATTACTCTTGGCACTTGGGGGCTAATGTATGCTTGCTCAAAGTGACATTATGAGTATTCTTCTAAAAGTCCCGGTTCATCTTCATCAGTTAAACCGGCCCTTGGGGACTATACCGGCGAAAGCTGTAATATTGCAATTATAAGGTACCGTTTCATCTTAGAAAGATAACCCGGCCCTTGGAGGATAAGCATGCAAAAGTTGAGATATTACAAAGTCCCAGTTTAGATGACTATCATAAACCAGTACTTGGGGGCTACTGGAGTTAATATTTGGAATTGAACACAAGAGAGAAGCAGTTATGCAGTTACCTCATATCGCTCCTTCATTAGATTCACTAAACCGGCTTCAAAGTCGCGGCTTGTGTACAGGCGGTTTAAAAAACCAGAATGGATATCTTGGGCGTTGAGGTGAGCATAGGTTGACAAATCTGTGTTCCATTTGCCTTTGCCCATAGCAGAAACCTCGTCCTTGGCACTATGCTTCGATAAAGCAACAGGATTGCCAGGAGCGGTGTGTCCGACGCCAGTAATCATAATATCATCTTCTTTATCACCAGCCGCCTTCACGGGAGTTGACGGTTTATCAGCAGCCTTAGCTGGGCTGGCCGACGTATCATCCACGCGAGCCGGGCTAGTCGGTTTATCAGTGTGGCCTGTGGTGTCAACTTCTGTTTGTTCAACTATGAAGTTATAATCTTGAGACGGTGGATCATCATGTGTAACATCAATATTTGTTCTTTTCGGATCTGGAGTCTTCTTCGGTTCAATATCCACATTGTCATCAGACGGTTTATTTAACCGGGCCTTCTTACTGGGTCTAGGCTTGGCACTGAGAAGAACAAGCATAAAGGTCAGTACAGTATGCAAACATAACACATTAAGGATAAGATTAAAGCATAACCTACCCAGGGACCGTCTTGAGGGTTGGAAGTTGTGTGGCCGTTGACTCGCCAGAGGACGAATTAGGTGTTCCCTGATAATTTGAATCAGGCGGATTAAGGGGCTGTCGAAAACAACCCGCCTTGGGGCAAGAAATATCAGGAGTATAAGAGACCTCTGTTCGACGTTTCCGGACTGGAGTGTTCGGTAAACCGGCAGAGGTAACTACCTGACCACTGTGCCGGGTTGTGCGGCGGGCTTCGTGTTGCTGTTTCTTCAAAAGAAAGTTTGGGTCCAAGTGAGCTAAGGGGTGAGAAAATTTTATTTTCTGGTTTGCTTGACGGAGTTTCTGTGTTGGCAGAGGGTCTGAACCGGAAGAAAGGATAGTTACCTCTGCATCATCAGCCTGGCTGCCTTCGGCGTCGTCCTGATAACAGTCGTTGTCAATAAGGTGTATGAAGAAAGAACCAAGAGAGTCAAGTTCTACCTCTGAGTCCGGATTAGCCAGATCCGCATCAGCATTTGGTTCAGAAGATTCAGTGGTCCTCTTCTTGGCAGGTTTCTTGGTGACCTTGGTCTTCGGGCGAAGTGGTTTGGCCGGTTTATCCTGTGGTTTTTTCTTCCAGAATGGGTCATCGCCCTGTGAAAGATGGAAAAAAATTTGAGACTATTTGAAAGGGGGTAAACTAAAACAAGAAAGTTGTGATTCTTACAGTTGGCGGCCTGTTGGAGACGCAGAAAGGGCTTAACCCGGTCTGGCTACAGACAGCTTCCGGTTCATTCAGTATTTTCTTGACAGCCTCAGCAACTTTGGCTTCTGTTAGCTGAATGTTGATGTGTCGTTGAGGGTCTTTCAAATCCCCTGTGTACTCACACATTAAACCGGGGCGCCGGCTTAAGGGCAGAATGCTCCAAGTTATCCAACAGCGAACAAAGTCGACACCTGTCAAACCGTTTGCCATAAAGGCTCTGAGCTTTGACAGTTGTGGTGCATAGTTGGACCGTTCCTTGGCAGTCAGCCTTTGAGGGAAGGGATGAGTGTTGCTAAGCCGGTGGGGACGGTAACTCGGCAGAGGATTTTCATCAGTTGGAGATGTGTCTTTGCAGTAAAACCAAGTCTGATTCCAGTCCTTGGGGTGACTATGAAGCTTGGCATGAGGGAAGCTGACATCCTTCCTCTTTTGAATTGCCATTCCACCAAGCTCAGTGTTGGGTCCGTCTGTGAACTCTGTGCGACGGTTTAAGTAAAAGAAATCCCTGAACAGTTCAACTGTGGGCTCCTCTTGAAGATAGGCCTCACAAAATACTTGGAAATTGCAAATATTGGACACAGAGTTTGGTCCAATATCTTGAGGGTGGAGTTGGAAGCTGGCCAGCACATCCCGGAAATTTTTTGAACCGGGAGGGCTAAAGCCTCGACCCAGATGGTCAGTGAATACAACTACTTCTCCGTCCTTGGGTTCAGGAGGATTTTCCGGACCAGGGGCCCTCCAGTGGATGACTTCTTTCTTAGCTAAAGCTCCGGTTGTGACACATATGTTTAATTGCTCTTCAGTAACCCGGGAAGGAACCCAGTTGCACTCGTAAACTTGTTTGGCCATTTCAATGGGAAGCTGAAACACATTTATTGCCGGTTTAAGATTTATGACGGGCGAGCATAAAGCAATGCAAGATAAGCAGAAGCAGAGGTATATACATATTGTAAAACCGGAGTTTGGTATTACTAAACCGGAGTCTGACAGTGGAGAAGGTGCAAAGATCAATGAATCGGCGGTTTAAGAGGGGACTAATGATGCCTACCGGATTATTGTTCTTTGACAAAGCTAAACCGCCTATATTGGTATGAAAGATACAGATCTAAAATACCTAAGTGAGGGAAAAACAAGTTTCACAAAGTGATATGATAATTTCAGATCTGCAGTGCGACAGAAAACTAGAATATATTCAGACCTAAAATACAGGTGCTTCAACAGTTCATCGGATTCAGATGAGTTTTTCTATACGAAGAGGAGGCTCTAATGAGGAAAAAAGGGGCTATGACTACGACCGCACAAGAAATATCAGATCCAAACTAGCCATTTATGGTACTAAGAAGAACAAGGACGAATAGCGCCAGAGCTTTAATGAACTCCGACGAACACCGAAACCCTAATGGTGAATCTGGAGAAAGAGGAAAGGGACTTACAGATGCGGATGGAGCAGCGAAGGAGCACCGCGTTTTTCTGGTCCATTCAGGTTGATGCAGCGGCCGGAGTTGATGAAGAAGGCGGAGCTTGACGACGGCGGCTGCGAGTGACGGTCGGGTCGGCGTGAGGAAGGAGAAAGACGAAGAGGCACGGGGAAAAATGAAACGGACCCTTCGGCTTTATTTATAAGGCGAATGGATATGTGACACGCGCGAGAATCGAGGAGCCCAAAGCGGGATATGTGGCAGAGCTGTCGCCTCGATTGTCGGAGGCTCATTAATGAAGGTGAGAGACATACCATTTTTAATAATAGGTGACATCATGGCGGTTTATCAAGATACCGGGAGATGACGTCGTGGCGGTTTACAAGATTTATGCGAAGATGCTGAAAGAGGAATTTTTCTCAAGTTGAAGATTGACATGAACCAGTTCAAATCAATCTGGGGCCTAATGTTGGGGATATTACTACTGGGTATAAACCGGCCAGGAGAGGCCGGGTTATCCCCATAATGAGTTATTATACTTGAAGCCCACTTGGACAAAGATGGAGGCGCTTTATGAAGGCCCGGGGCCCAACGGTGGATTAAGGCCTGTAGACATAAACCGACATTGATATGTAAACTTGTGTTATAAGATAGAAAGAGTAGAGACCAAGCCGGACATGTTCATGAGCCGGCCTTGGGATCCTGTAAACCGACGGGCGTCAACCCATGTATATAAGGGGACGACCCGGCGGCGGTTTGGGAGGAGACAGACAACAACTCGAGAGCCAGGCATAGCGGATTCGCTCCCTGGTCATCGAAACCCTAGCAATTCCACAACAACTGGATTAGGCCTTTACCTTCACTGCAAGGGGCCGAACCAGTATAAACTCTCTGCGTCCCTTGTCCGCTTTAACCCCTTTAAGCTAACCCGTCGCGATGGTTCCACGACTAAGTCCTTTCTCTAGGACATCTGTCGTGACAAAACCACGACACTAACTTTTGTGAGCATCACTCATTCATCTCTAGCATTGAGCCTATGAAGGTTGATGAAGCTCTCGAAGACCCGATTGGGTGAATGCTATGCACGAAGAGCTACACAACTTCGAGAGAAACCAAATGTGGACATTGGTTGAGAATCCCAAAGATGAACAAAACGTCATCGGAACCAAATGGTTTTTTCGGAACAAGCAAGACGAGGATGGACAAGTCATACGCAACAAGGCTCCTCTCATTGCTCAAGGCTACACTCAAGTCGAAGGTATGGACTAGGGTGAGACCTACGCACCCGTTGCTAGACTTGAGTCTATTTACATCTTACTTGCTTATGCCAATCACCAAAATATCACCCTCTATCAAATAGATATTAAAAGTGCTTTTCTAAATGGTGAAATTGAGGAAGAAGTCTATGTAAAACAACCTCTTGGCTTTGTTAATCCCAAGAAACCAAACCATATTTACAAACTTGACAAAGCTCTCTATGGTCCCAAACAAGCTCCTAGAGCTTGGTTTAAATGCTTGAAAAGGTTTCTTCTTGAAAAAGGCTTTGAGATTGGTAAAATTGATTCAACCTGAGTTAATTGCATGGAAGTACCTCAATTGGGGCATTACACGCAGATTGGTACCAACTTTCGTAATTTTTACATGTCAGTACCATTTTTGGGGCAGCCTATTACAAAATAGTCTAAACCGCGTATAACAGTATATCCGACCGTTGGGGCTCACCTGTCAGTTGCTGACGTGGCATGTACTTTCGCCTTACTTTTTATTTAGTGCCGCATCTATCCCCTGTTTGGCCAAAAAGGTTCTGCTAGAAAAAAAAAACTCAACGAAAATTTAAACACGCGCCCGCGCGCTCTTCGCCAGGATTCGAACCCGCGCCAAGGCATTCGACGAGTATGCCCGCTAACCACTGCGCCACCGCACGCCTTGGTTCAAGTAGCAGGCACATGCTTTGTTATACTCGTCAGAAAGAAAAGATGAAAATTAAATGCGCACGGTCCGCATTCGAACCCAAGACGTGGCCTATGATTTATATAGCACGCGTGTGACATTTTGTACTTTCGGTCTTTTCGTCTTTGTTGTATATGTTTTTTCGTATCTCCTATCTTTTCTCATATTTTGCGTATTTTTCGGACCATATGCAGTGTGTGTAATGTATATAGAAAAATTATACACATATATATAAATTGTATATTTATAAAATGTATATCTTATATTACGAAAAAAGTATAAATAAGATCATCTTATATTTATAAAATGTTCATCTTATATTTAAATAAGATCATTGTATATTAAAAAAGTGCAATATATATATATATATATATATATTATATATATATATATATATATATATATATATATATATATATATATATATATATATATTGAACAATGTGATGCACATTTTTGGTAAAATGGGATAAGTCTTTGAAATATACGATGAACTTTTCAACATATGGTGCAATGAACGTCCAATTCTCGCACCACAAGTCTCAGAATATTGCAACACAACCTCTATTGCAAAAAAGGCTGCAACACAACCTCTATTGCAAAAAATTCTTCAGCACAACCTATGTTGAGTGAATTCTGCAACAGAACCTATGTTGCGAAAGTGGCAAAAGTGAAAGACAACACTCGACACTAGATTGTGGCAGATCTAGCAGCTTGCGAGGCCGCCGATATTTTAAAAAATTATAGTATATAGAAAAAAAATTCAGATATCTACGTATACTATATATTGTACAATTATGGGCAGTGACTATAATTATATAATATACAATATACGCAGGACCCTTTACGCAAGATCTGAGAAAAGATAAAAGAGATACGGAAAAAAAAACATATATGAAAAAACGAAAAGACCAAAAGTATGAAAGGTCAGACGCATGCTATCAAAATCAAATGATGTGGTAGCATGTTGGAAGCTGCGTTGCGCTGTGAATGCCACGTCCTTGTTTCAAATCGTGTGCCCGCGCCTGTTTAATTTTTGTGTTTTTTATAGCTCGAGTATAAATAGTTTTGTGCCTGCTACTTTAACCAGGTGCTGCAGTGGCCAAGTTGTTAGCGCATGTACACGTCGAACAACACGGCGCGGGTTCGAATCATGGCTGGGAGCTCACGCAAACGCGCGTATATTTTCCTTGAATTCTTTTTTCCTGGCAGGACCCTTTTTGGCCAAACAGAGGATAGATATGTGATTAAATAAAAAGTAAGGGTCTTTTTTGTAAAAGAACTTGCCACATCAGCAACTGACAGGCGGGCCCCAACAGTCAGATACACTGTCAATACACTGTTATACGTGATTTAGACTATTTGGTAACAGAGTGCCCCAAAAATTGTACTGACATGTAAAAATTACGAAAGTTGGTACCAATCTGAATGTAATGCCCCAATTGTGGTACTTCCATGCAATTAACTCATTCAACCTTGTTCACTAAGAGAGTAAATGATGAACTATTTGTGTGCCAAATATATGTTGATGATATTATCTTTGGATCTACTGACCCTCTCTTTAGTGAAAAGTTTGTAAGCCTTATGTCCCAGAAGTATGAGATGTCTATTATGTGTGAACTGAAATTCTTCCTTGGTTTGTAAATCAAGCAAACTCGGGATGGTACCTTTGTATCACAAACAAAGTATACCAAGGATCTACTCAAAAAGTTCAACATGCAAGAAAGCAAATGCATGAAAACTCCCATGCCTACCACCGGACATCTTGACTTATCAAAGGATGGCAAACCCATTGATCAAAAGGTTTATCGATCCATGATTGGTTCATTGCTATATCTATGTGTCTCCCATCCCGACATTAGGCTAAGTGTGTGCATGTGTGCACGACATCAAGCGGCACCAAAAGAGCGTCACCTTAAGGCCGTGAAGAGGATTGTGAGATACCCTATACATGCACCAAAATTTGGCATTTGGTATCCCAAAGGATCGTCTTTCAAGCTTGTTGGCTATTTCGATTCGGACTATACTGGTGACAAGGTTGACAGAAAATCCACTTCAGATACATGTCAATTCCTTGGTAGATCCTTTGTGTCTTGGTCCTCCAAAAAACAAAACTCGGTATCCCTATCCACCGCCGAAGCAGAATACATTACCGCGGGATCATGTTGTGCTCAATTACTATGGATGACACAAACTCTCAAAGATTATGGGATACATGTGAAACATGTGCCATTACTATGTGACAATGAGAGTGCTATTAAAATGGCACACAATCCCATGCAATATTCTCGAACGAAGCATATTGAGGTTCGTCACCATTTCATTCGAGATCATGTTGCTAAAGGCGACATAGACCATAAGCATGTTCGTACCAACAAACAATTGGCAGATATCTTCAATAAGCCTCTTGATGAAAAGATATTTTATCACTTGAGAAGTGAGTTGAATGTCATTGATGCTTCCAATGTGAACTAGACACTCACTTGGATGCATGAAAGGGAATGAGCTATTATGACTAATCCTTGATGTCTCTCTTATGATGATCATTTCATATCTTGGATATATTGCTCTCTTGTATTGCATCTAACCCTTGTAGGTACTTGGATATGTACTACTTCATAAAGCTTGCTCTCAACATTCATATCTAGAGAAAAGGAGATTAAACCAAGTATCTATACCTTTGGTGTGCTCAAGGAACAAGACAACTTAAACATATCCTTTGACACTATATGACTCTATGCTTCACTCTTGTCAAAATGGATACACATGTCGTTCCTTGCAAAACTAACCCATGTAGGAAGATGAACTACAAATGAAAAGATTACTCCAATTTCCACTCCATGAGCATCTACCTCAAGTTCAACTACATGATGGATCTCACCAAAACCCAATGTAAGTTCTCACATCTTAGAGAAATTTTACTCAAAGACATGAGTTAAAGCAACTCAACAAGATGTGAATACATTGAAATGCTTAAATGAGAAATGGCAACCCCATTTTGAGCTTAACGATGAGTATGACCTATGATCCAGTGATCTCACTTGACTCCTAAGTCAATATACTCTAACATATGTGACTTAGTCACCGACCCCCCCTTCTAGATGGAGTTCTCTAGTGTTCTCTTTATTTTCCTTTCTTTTGCTAGAGTCTTTCCTTTTAAACAAACAAAAAAAACTTCATCTAGATTTCTTTCTTTTCTGTGTTCTTTTTCTTTAGTCAGTTTCTGGTAAATTCATTGAAATCTTATCCAATTCCTTGCATATCTTTGTGAGAATTCCTTGCCTAGTGAGCTTAGTTGATTCAATATTCTTTCTGTGTCGAACTCGGTCCCACTGATTTGAAATGCATCGACATCACCGAAGTGTAGTAACACTACAACAAGGTTCATCGGTTCAACCGAAATGGATTACTTCGGACTCACCGATGTGGCCCCTTTGTGATGTCCTTGTCTTGGACACACCGATTGGCACAACTCGGCGTCACCGATTTCACCACCTAAAGAATTTTTAATTAAAATCTTTCTCTTTATTCTTCTCCAGTTCCACTCAATGATTTTTCCCTCTGTCTGCATCTACAACTGCATGATGCGTAGTTGTGCTTCTCCAGGACCACACTCACTTGACTCATGACCTTAAAGCCAACCCTTCATGGAAATTGATGTCAAAGGGGGAGAGAGATGCACATCAAAGCTTATCATCAAATATCTTCCATATCAAAAGGCACTTCCCTAAGGAAGAGAGATGCATTTCTAAAAAGAGGAGGGAACCTACATGTCTCTAAGAGGGGAGAGACATGTTGTTATTTCAAGTTGAGTCTTTGCCTTCTCAGCTTGATAAGTAGCTTTGCTCTGATTTTGTCTCACCCTACCTACTCCTATTATCCAATAATAGATTCAGGGGGAGAGGAAGCTCAAGTTTAGGGGAGAAAAATCCTTGAAATCTCATTGCAAATCCTATTAAAACCTTTTGGGGACATGTCTATATCTAAAGAAGTAACACTACTACAGGATGCTGCTAACGCGATACTACAATCAGAGACCCTTCGACGAAACTGTGTGTGATGCATTAATCACAAACGGTGTTATAAGAAAACCGTCAAAATGATGCGAACTGTTTGCGATGGCAGAAACATCAAACGTGATTCATATTAGAGTTGCATGTGTGATACGTGGCATACAGTCACTCGAATGAACTGTTTGCGATGAGCATAACAACAAAAACGGTTAGCTAGATGAAGGCGTGTGCGATATATGGCATACAGTTCACCCAGATGAACTGTTTGTGATTAGGCAACACAACAGAAACGGTCGAGCAGATCAAAGTGTGTGCGACATATGGCATACAATTCACACGGATGAACTGTTTGCGATGAGCCAAGACACCCGAAATGGTTAACAAGATGTATGTGATACGCGGCAAATAGGCAACTCAGATGAACTGTTGGCGATGATAAAAATAACACAAACGTTTACAAGTGACAATATGTGTGTGATACTAGGTAAACAGGTCATTCGGGTAACTGTTTGCAATGATAAAGAATAACACGAACGATTCGGCGTAATAAGATATGTGTGATACCCGGCAAACAGGTCAATAACCAGAGTTGTGTAGTAACACGTACCGACAATAACACATATGATTCGTGCTAATAAGCACCTGATTCAAAAAATGATTGCACAAATTATCTTTCGTACTCATACATAATCAACAAAACAACATAATAGCGGCATTACATATCAGCAAGGTTCAGAAAATAACAAAATATAAACAGCTACTCATCGGCGTTGTTGAGGGGCTGGCCTATTGGAGCGATGATGTTGAAATATTCTCTCCACTGATGTAAAATCCTCTCTCGGAAGGAAGGGTCGAGATTCGGGTCGGCGACGACCATGTCCTTGAACATTTCATAGGACCGGCCATTCGTCTGCAACTGCTCCATCATAGTACCTCTGGGCTCAGGGAAAATCCCGTCCACAGCCAAACGCGCACGTTCGACGCGGCCTTGACGGACATGTTCCAAGCGGCCGTAAACACCAGGGGTAAATTGTAAAACCCTCAATCCCCTACCCAACTGCTAGCTATAAATAACAACAACAATGGCCGACGGTGTCGACTAACTACCGATCCCCTTACTAGCTAGTTACCCACACATACCGACATACCCCCAGTGGCCGAGGACAGGATGGAGTTGGGCGACGGCGAAATCGAGGCTGGCAGCGCGATGGTCGGCTTAGCGGTCGACGGCCATGCCGTCGCCTCTCCCAACGACGGCCAGAGGAAGCAAGAAACGCGATACGAGCAAGCCACCAGGTTAGCCAGGGTCGTCCTAAAAGCGGACAGGGATCGCCAGCGGGCGATACTACTGGCTCGACGCAGAGTGCGGCGGATGGTGCAGGCGGTGGAGTAGGAACCGCGACGACGCAAGGACAACTGCGGCAGTGGCGGCCGCCGCACGAGGCACATGCTTATGTCCCAGATGGAGGAGGGCATGGTGCCGGACATTGCCGGGGCATACCTGGGGGCCGTGACGGCATCCCTGGCGAGAGCCAACATCGTCTCGCCGGACGCCGCCGGGGTAGAACCGGTGGTCGCGGTAGCCCTGGTGAGCGCTGCGTCCGAGCCAGTACCGGCGATCCCCGATGTCGAGGCTGCCCTAGACTTGGCAGCCTCCGCTCCTCCTAAGCCCAGGATCAACATGCTGATGGATGATGGAAGCTGTGCATGCTGGGTCGGCGTCAGGTGCATAGTAACTCTTTTGTGCGCGCGCGGTTCGTTATGTTCTTGTAAATTAGCGAGCTAATAGTTTGTAAATTACTCGTCGAACTAGGCACTGGACCAATAATTTGAGCACACACACACATACAATTGCCATATATATATCAAATATGGCAATTGTATGGGCTGGCCTATCCGAATTTTCAATATGGACAAATTAATATGTAAATGCCTTCTGGACATCGGTACTGATCGCCACGTCGAAAACATGGACATCCTCTACTCTACCGGGTACACGTTTAAACTGAATGAACTGTGTACGATACTAATACTTTTCATGAAAATTTAAGAACTTGCCAAACAACATTTGAGTAACACACATATATATATAGAGAGCATGGATTTGCTATCCACACTAGCTCGGATGGTTATGATCAGAACCGTTCGTTCGCTTTGGGATCCGCACCTTTAGGTGGATAAGGTTCTGATTTTGCCATTTGTTGAATTTCACCAAGACACAGGAGGAATGCCAGGCTGCACCTTTTTGGAGTGGTAGCCCCGTAATGGCAACCTACACTCTGACTTTGCCGGCGTAGTCAAGACAAAAGGCGTTGTGCCTTTCTCAAACGCAGGGATCGGACAGGAGCTACTTCGGGCAATCGTTTCAATCGGCTGATGATGGTAATTTATGAAAGGTTCTGAGCTGCGGCGTGCTGGACGGGCATGTAAAAGCTTCCATTTTCGAATAGCCAACTGAACAAAGTTCGGCACCTTCTGGACTAGTAAATGGACTATAACGTGCTGGTCTGGACATGTAAATCCTGCCGGTTTCGCCTAGCTAAATGAAGATGGTGCGGCATTTGCAGGCGCCATTGTCCCTGCTGGCGAGGATGTCCACCCCGGTGGTGTTGCAGAGATCCACCACAGTGGCCAGCAGGTACGTATTAATTGGTTTAGCCGCTTTGCTTATGAACGGAAGATTTTTTGCTGAATACTCTCTCCATTCCACAATATAGTGCCTATAGATTTTTGTGAAAGTCAAATTTTGCCAACTTTGACCAAGTGTATAGAGAAAACTATCTACATCTACAATACCAAACATGTACATTCTGAAAATATAACTCATGATGTATCCAATGATGTGCATTTGGTATTCTAGATGTACCTACTCTTCTCTATAAACATGATCAAAGTTTGTAATATTTGACTTTTGCAAAAATCTATAGGTGCTACATAGTGGAACGGAGGGAGTATTACTTTTGTTTCCAGTACCTCGATCTGCCGAACAACTTGGTCCCTCTGAATGTGAACCAAATTTCCATGCTAATTCCTTCGCTTCAGTATGGTGGGGCGCTGTCAATACATGGGATGCATGTCAGCACGGTATGGAAGAACGAAGGGTGCCGGTTTCGGTAGTTTTCATACTAATTGGAAAAAAACTCCCTGCGCCCATGTTGTTTGTAGGCGTGACTGCTTGGTAGGATGTGGAACCGTAGGGATCTGACAGAAGAAATTAACTTCATTCTAGACGACGGTCAACGGCACTGGCATTTTTCTCACACTGCCCATCGCAGAAATTATAATGATCATGTCTTCCAAATACGTGGGCAATTTCAATAACCATTCATCTGTCGCTTTTCAGGATGATCGACTCAGGGTACATGCAAGCGTTGGGTTTAGTCAGGTAAGCGCGTGTGATACAGATATGTCTTGCATACGTGTGTCGTCTGTTTTGTCTCGCCTCTAAAAAAAATCACTTTATAAAACACAAGCAGCAATAGTGATTACATAATAGTTAATGGCTCTATTAGGAGGCGGGATTCCCTCATGCACGTATAGGTGTACTCCTTAAGGTGTGTGAGAGACAAAAACTATGTATGCATTTGGTCAGTTTGGGGTTATTGCTGCGTGTCTGCCTATGAACAACAATGTTGGCATGCCTTGTTTTTCAGTGGACAAACTACAACGACATTACTCACCACTTCCTCCATTGCATATATGACAAGTTCCACCCCTTCTGGTTCGTTTTTGTCAGTAAGCATGCGATGTATTTTTGTTGTTGACCGAACTACTCTTTTTATACAGTACAAAGACAGGCAAATGGAGATCCGTCGAAGGGACTTGGCCGTAGCCGCCCACGAGCAATCATCTTTTGCTTCGAACAGCGCCGACAGGCCCTTCGCTGATGTGTTGCGAGCATCAGATTGCCGTGTGCCGCCGCCCTATGAACAAACGTGTTCGTCGATCTTTCGACTGCGCTTAAACCTCTCGTATTTGGGGAGCAGACACCGAATGGTCTGCTTGGCTTTCACAGGGTGGTCGCGCTTGGCTTTAGCCGCCGCGTGAGTGCGATCACCGGCCGCCCCTCGCTGTCTGCACAATAACTTTCAAGGGGGGCCGACAAAAATGATGACAAGCGAACTCTGAACCCCAGATTCCATGAGCCACGGGCCGGGCACCTTGTTTCGGGGGGTGAGCATTGACTTTGTTCCAGTAAATCCGGTGTCTTTTCTAACACCCATCGCGGTAAAAAATAAAAATTGGCTAGGGTTTTTTATTAGGGAATCTTCACGCGAATGCTCAAACCGCCCCCAACTGTTTGGATGGCGTGGTCCGAACATGTTTTGTCATCGAACATGGTTCTGCATCGGTCCGCTCGGCGGTTTGGGCGCATTTTTTTCTACAAACCAAAAACAAATTGGGGCTGGCATTGCGGGCGTCCGGACCGCTGCCATGCCTGTGTTGGGCAACCGTGGCCCATCCAAAACTCTCTCCACTATTCGCATGTATATCCGCCCGACGGTTGTCAGCACAGCTACACAACATCAACACCGCATTCATGTCGGCCAAGAATGGACACGAGCACTCACTCGAGTCGGCATTGAAGTGGTGCACCGGCTGACGGTGGTCTGCACCGCTACACAACGTCAACAACGCATTCATGTCGGCCCAGAACGGACACGAGCACTTACTCGAGCCAACATTGAAGCGGTGCCCCAGCCGACAGTGGTCAGCATCGCTACACAGCGTCAACACAACATTCATGTCGGCCCAGAACGGACACGACCACTCACTTGAGCTGGCAATGAAGCGATGCACCGACCTAGAGCGCCAGATGTGCCGCTTCCTAGCGCACGCAACTTCTCTCCGCATTCAGACGAGACCATTCTGTCTGTCTCCCTCCATTAAACATACGCGATTGTCGATGAACCTACTTTGACGCCACCCATACGTTCCTCTACCACCCACCATTAAGGACCTCGCCGCCCGGCCAGCCCTCCGCCCGCTATTTAAACCCGAGGCCGGCAACACAACCGCATCCATCCACCCTCCTCCGCTCTCCATCTCCTCTTCGCACCACACCCGTTCGCGTCGCGAGAAACCAACTCCGGCCACTACACCCATAGTTTTAAATAGCGCACTAAGGGTCTTAGCGGCAAACCTCTTCTAAACGCTATAGCGATGCTATAGCACGCTATTTAAAATATTTGTTCATATGTTTGGACCAAAGACCCATAGCGCATGACCTCTTCTAAATGTTATAGCACGCTATTTAAAAGCATGGTTGCGCCGCATTGAAGCGGGTTGACCGGCCCTTCTCATGGCCTTTAAGCAGCTATTTAAGTCGTGCGCCGGCGATGCACATCCACACTTCCTCCTCTCTGAGCCCTTTCTCCTCCCAGATAATCCCCAACAGGCGGATAAGGTGAAAGCTCTCTAGGCCGCTCTACATCCACGGTGGTTGGCTCCTTCGGCAAGGAGGAGATCGTCAACTCCTCCGGTGAGGAGGAGGACCAGACCCCCCCAAGAGCAGCGACCGCCACAGCAACTGCACCTCCTCTCGGAGGCTGCTCTGACGGTCGGGGAATTCGCCCGTCAAATGGAGATAATGACGGAGCCACCGTCCCTGCTGCGCTACCACGTGAAGTGGGAGCCAGCGTCCCCACTCCAACGGGTGAAGGAGGAGCCCGCATCCCCCCACCATGCAAATGCGGCCACGGCGGCGTCCAGATCGAAGGCCCCATCATCAAGGAAGAGCCCGCATACCCACGGTGTCCAAATCGGATGCCGCATGAAGTAGGAGTCGTCATCGTGGTCGCACTGCCGCTACGCCTGTATTGACGGGCCTGCGTCGCCGCCCCACCGCAACCGCGCAGGAGGAGGCGGAGCGACAGGCAACGGCCGGACAAGGCTACCATAGCGTGCCATCCCCCTAACGCCGCTCAAGGGATGACGACGGCATGAACGGCAATGGCGGCGCGGCCGAGCAGCCCGGCCACGCGTAGGAGGTGGTTGGCCGGTACAAGCTATAGTTTTTTTTTAGTTTTTAGTAAGACGGCTGGAATATCGGTCGTTTATGTAAATTATGACCGGATTTGATGAATTTCGTCTTGTTAGTTGAATTTCGTGCGTGGTTGATGAATTTAGAGACGCCCTTACATGCTACTCCCTCCATTCCACAATGTAGTGCGCCCGTGCTTTCCGACATCTAAGTTTGACCATGAATTTAACCAACGAGACCGACTGCGGCGGGAGCAAAAATTATACCACTGGATTGGTGCGAAATATGAATTCAGTGGTATAATTTTTGCTCCTGCCGCTGTCGGTCTCGTTGGTCAAATTTATGGTCTAACTTAAATCTCGGGAAGCGGGGACGCACTACATTGTGGAATAGAGGGAGTACTATCACATTGATGGCGAAGTTGTGGCATGATGACTAATCAATTTGTCAGAGTACTACCTTTGTCGTCACACACGATGTCAGCGTATCTTTTTAGGACCATGGAATCAGTTTGTGTACTGAATTTTGAAGATTTGTCGGGTAGTTCTTGTTGTGTCTGTGCTCATATCTGGCTCTTTGTTCCCACGAATATTGGATTCCCCAGAATTCGGCTGCCGTTGCTAGACAGAGGCTGCCTGCATTTCTGCCAAGTAGAAAGTTGGAGCAGGTGCTACCACTGCTTGCATCGAGAAATAAGACTTTGACTTGGCGCTCATGGTGGGTATCCGATGTACATGGTTTCCTATGCATTGCCACGTATAGAAACAAAAAAGGTATTGGACAGGGACAATAATAGGTGGTACTACGCACTGGTACAACGAGGTGCTATACAAATGGTTTTTAACCCCTTTCCGCGATGGCATTTTGAACCGTTACCAAGTGAGTGACTGCAATAGGGGGGTCCTTCCCACACGACCCAGAAACCGTCGGGGATAGGGAGCCTTGATGCATATAGTTGTCCCTATAAAACTGTTTCTGATATCTCGAATATCCCAAACGCTTCATCCTTGCTACTCGTTTGTGCTGGCATTGCCATCGCAGTCGGAGTTCTGTGGTTTTACCTAAAACCAGACGCAGTCCAGGCACATTCCAGGCACGTGATTTTTCCAGGCACGTACCAAACTGGCTCTACGTTTATGATGCCTGACACATCACAAACAGTTCATGATTGTAAACCGTGTACGATAGGTCGACAATCACACACATTTAGTTTGCCCGCATCGTTTGTGATATTGTCTGACATCACACATGTTTTGCAAATGGCAACTGTGTGCATGGTTACACACATTTCCTCTTCGTGAATCGTGTCGGATTATGATGTATATCACACACGCTGTGCTTTATAGACCGTGTGCGCCGTAATGACTTGCAGAGCGTAATTTCACCCTAATTTAATTGCTGCTATTTAAAATTATACCTAATTTAAATTTGAAAGTAGGCTATAGCTTTATTCATATCCATTAGGTTCAAACAACCAATGCATTATTCGATTCACATGTACATATGTTCAAGAATTACATAAGCACCAAATAAAGAATGATGAATCAGGGTTGTATACTTGTACTATTACAGATGATAAAGAAAGAGGCGAGAGACATTCTGGTTGCTGAACAAGGTGAAGCGGAATGGTCCTATTGTGCTCTCATCAATGTAGAAGGCACGCACAACTCTAGTCCAACCCCTTGTGATGGCCGGCCGCCAATCATGTAGTTTGAGAGGTAATCTGGAGTAAACTGCTTCAGGATCCACTGCAAAGGAAAAAGATTCAGACATTGTCATCTAACACAACTCATTACGGGCAATAAAAAGAAGGCTTCAGAGTTCTTACTTACCATCCTGTAGTTCACTGTTGTCTTCATAAAGTGTAAACAAATAGTTCGATTGACATCTTTTGACCCAATTTAATAACAATCTTTATCAGTTTCCTCACTTGATGCTGGTTCATGAATATCTCATTGCTCCATACGCAGAAAGGGTCGAAGTGTGGATCTTTGGCAATGACATATGTACCTAAAAGCATCAAGTTAATATTGGAAGCTAAACAACAATTGCAAAATGATGTAGTACAACACTCCCTCCATCCCAATATATAAGATCTTATTACATGTATATCTAGACATCATCAAAACGTTAAGGTAACACTCTTTCTTATTGCTATGTAGCCTGAGATTGCATATTTAGTCATTCAGTACAATGCATATTGCTATGTAGCCTCAGATATATTAAACATGGCCCTAGTTAACCTACCCATAAATGGGTTACAGATATATTCATTGAAATGTCCGATTCGACGATTAATCCCTTATTAGCCCCCAGGCTATATGGTACCAGCTACCGATATCCTGAAGAGTGAGTACATATAACAAATGCAATGAAACTAACCTCGATGGAAAACAACATCTGTTCTCAATATTGTCCAGTATGAGTACATATAAAGTCATGTTAAGCACAACAGGCTAAACATCAACCAAATATATCCATGGTAGACAACATAATCTACAAATGATAGCTTTAGTGTGCAGGTTTAAGCATGCTAGTTAAGCAGAACAAGAAGTGGAAAGGTGTGTTAACTGCAACATGCATAACATTTAAAAACAAGTAAATATAGTCATTCAAACTGGTATTGTGCAGGTCTAAAGTACACTAGTTATTGTTAAAAAAATGAAAAGGCATGTTAACTGCAACATCCTTAACAGTAACCAAATATCGTAATTCATAGTGGTATTGTTGAAACTGTTATTGATGAAATTGAACTGCATGGTAAATAGTTGCACATATAGAGCATCACATTGTGAAGAACTGAAATAAACAAGGCATAAGGCCATCTCTAGCCAATACTTTAAAAGTTAATGGACTAAAACCCCTAGTGGATATATATATATATATATACTCCAGCAATTTTGGCCGTTTCTAGTTGACCCCCTAAACTTAACGTTGTAAACTTCAATTTGATCAAGTTCAAAGCAGGTTCAACCGAAAGTAGCATGCATTCAAACATAAACATAGATAGTTTTGCATAACCGGACATAAAACATAAATTTAAACTAAACTAAACTACTTTCGGTCGAAGTGGAGGTCGAGCCAATCCTTCCTCGTCAGGTACGGTGTGCCGCGAGCTGGGTCCGGGCTGGTGCCATCATTGGGGTCGTTGGGGAAGACACTCCTCCACTCGTCGGCGTCGATCTCCTCGTCCTAGCCGCCCACCTCGACGCCCTCCACGCCTCCGTCCTTGCCACCTTCGACCTCGTCATCGAAGGAGAGAACGATAACCTCGCCACCCTCCGCGCCTGCAAAGATCACCCGCTCTGCCTCCACGAGCTCCGGGTGCTGCCGGCGGAGCTCTTGCATGTAGGCCTCGTCGGCGGCCTTGGCCTCGAGGCGCTCCCACACCTCACGGTCCTCCCGAGCCTAGCCGTCACGCCGTGGTAGCGGAACGAGGTCGGCCGGACGTGTGCCGAAGGGGAAATTGAGCCTAGCCGCCGCGCCGTGGTAGCGGACCTGCCAGCGGTCGTACTCCATGGCCGCGAGCTTGGCTTTGTGGAAGCTACCGAGCCACCGGCGGGTGTGGGTCTCCCGATCCATAATCTCAGCGACCCACGTCCCCCATCGCCGCTGCCGGACCCCGAGGTAGGACCTCGTCGGAGGCCGGGCCCGAGGGAGGATGGGGAAGTCCTCGAACCGGCGTAAGGGCGTGGCGGCGGGCGGATCAGGCGACCGGCAACGGCGGATCGATAAAGAGCCCGCGAAGGACGACGGGGACACCTCGGCGGCCACCTCACCGACGTCGGGCAAAGAGGCTGCGATAAACCTCTTTTGGGCCATTGGCTCCTCGAGCTCCCCGGCACACAGGCAGAGATTGAGGATGGAGGTGGCGGCGGTGACGGTGATGGCGGCGATCTACCAATGGTTTTGAGCGAGGGAGGGGTGGCGTGTGTCTGTGTGAGTGGAGGTTTTGGGGAGTGTGTGGTGTGTGTGGAGGGGGGCAAGGTAATGTTTGAGGAAATACTGCGGCAACTAAAATTTTTACTAGGCATGAGTAAAATGCCGGGCTACTGAAAATTTGGATCAAGGGCGAGCAGATATTTTTGAGATTGCGAGGGTGCAGAGGCGGGAGTAACAAGACGGGGCTACTGAAAATTTGAATCAAGGGCGAGCAGATATTTTTGAGATTGCGAGGGATGCAGAGGCGGGAGTAAAATGCCGGGGCTACTGAAAATTTGAATCAAGGGATTGAAGCAGAGAGGGAGTAACAGACATCGCACACGGTCCGCACATACTAATCGTGTGCTATCAAACATAAAAACCTCCTAGGCGGTAGATATTTTCGAGATTACAAGACAGTAGATATTTTTGAGAGCGGTAGGAAAGCCTCGTGGAGCCCAATCTACTGTGCTTATGTGAGTGACTGCAGGGGCACGGGCGTGGCACACGGGTAGTCTGACCAAACCGTGTCTCTTGCGTACCCAATCGCAGACGGTTTTTGCATCCAACTCGTGTGCTGTTTATAAATTTGGCAAAAAGAATAAACACGGGAAAGGGTCAGAACACGAACACACTTGCATGTGGACCAAATATATGTATGAAAAGGGTGGTTTAATGTTTGAATACCCAATGCACAACTTTGATGTGGCACCTGTCACACAAAGCGCACAGTATTGCTAGTCAGCCACCCCCTACGAACCCCACTTCGTGTCGGTGGTAAGGGAATCCTAGCTACGAATGCATGCCCCCAGATAGTTAGGTTTGAAATCTCACCCTACCATAACACAAATCCTATAGGAGTCCATCATATATATGGTCAAACTTCCCCTTTCGCTTCCGGACAAAGGTGAAACATGTGCCGACCCACAATTGTGTGTTTGTGGCGGGAGATGGGTGAGACCACATACGAACCACCCGCGGGTGGCCCTATACTATATGTATGAAAAGGATGTGGTGTGATATTTAACTACCATTCACAACTTTGATGTGGCATGTGTGCCTCGCAAAATAACCAGACTTCCCCGACCCTACGGAGGTTGCGGGTAGTGCAAAGTAGCCCCCCACCCCCCCCTCCCCCCACACACACACGTGTCGGGGGGAGAGCATCTCACCAAGATGTACTGTAACACAGACCAAACAGAATCCAACTTGATCATGTAACCTCTCTCGCTCGTTGTTGGTTAAAGTGATGGACCTCCACACGGCCCCGCAAAATGGGCTAGCTTGTCGCCTATAAACTCGCGAGGGAGTACTATCTAAAGACAAAACCCACTCTGTGCATGTGGCCCAATTGTGTATATGGAAGTGGTGTGTGTGGTGTTTGAATACGCAATGTGCAAATTTGATGTGGCACCATGCTTTGGAACCGACACTGATCGAGGGTTCATGATGCTAGCATGCATGCGCTCAAACTTAATTAGGCCTAGAATGATCAACCTACTATACGGTAACACGAACCAAAGAAGAAGAATCCACCCTGGTAACCTTTCTCGTCGTCGGTCAAAATGATGGACGTCCATGCGGGCCCACGAATATATATAGGCTTGCCGCCCATAACGAAGCGAGTGAGAGTGTCCAAAGACAACTATTGCATGCATGTGTCCCAAACATATTTATGGAGGTGTGTGATGCATGCATATGTGTTGAATACCTAATGCACAACATTGATGTGGTGCATGCATTCAAAATCGCACAGGTCCCCACACAGAGCAAGAGGTTCATGACGTGTCGTGTGCTCGCCCCCCCCCCCCCCCCCTTCGATCCAGCAGGATGGATTCATGTGTACACATGCGCTATTATATATGTAATCTCACATCATGACCTATATCGCGAGACAAACAAAAAATTAATCCCCTCCTAAGTCAAAATAATTAACCTCTCTCGTTGTCGGTGAAAGAAGAGGGCCGACAGATGGAAGCATCGCCGATAACCATGTGAGTGAGTGCCATAGGACAGCCACCATTGCTTGCATGTGTGCCAAAACATATATATGGAGAGGTGTGTGGTTGTGATGTTTTGAATACCTAATGCACAACCTTTGATGTGGCATTTGCCTCAAAAACCACAAAGTCCCCACACAGAGTGAGGTTCATATGTGACACCTAGTATATGTTTGTCCCATCCCCCCTTCGACACGTACTATATATATATACTCCTACCCTAACACAGCCCTAAAAGAATTAATCCTCCTTGTTCGTCAAATGTGCCTCTCTCTCGTTGGGTCAAAGTGATGGAGGACAACCTCGCGGGTCCACAGATGGAAGCGCCGCACGCGAGTGAGTTCCTATAGGGCAACCACCGCCTGGATGGTATTGCGTGATGTTTGAATACCAATGCACAACTTTAATGCGGCACCTGCCACAGGAACCGAAAAGTCCCCATATGGAGCAAGGTTATGACACATATATATAGAGAGTATACATGTTGCCCCCTCTTTGACATGTACTACATACTCCTACCGTGCATATACGTAACACAAACAAAAAAAGAACCTTCCTTGTTGGTCAAATTAACCTCTCTCTCATTGTACGTTCAATTGATCGACGAAGACCTCGCGGGCCCATAGAGAGTCACACGCGAGCGAGTGTCATAGGACAACCACAACGTGCATGTTGTCGTGTGTTGTGTGATGTTTGAATACCCAATGCACAACTTTGACGTGGCACATGCTTCGAAAACCGGAAACGCACTACACAAAGGTTCACGATGCGTAGCCCCCTCACTTCGAGCCGGTGGGAGGGACTCATGTGTACGCACGTGCCCGAACTTTGATATGGAATCTCACCATGATCCACACCATAACACACATGCCAAGATGAATCCACCTTCGGTCCGATGCCTCTTGATGTCGGTGGAAACTGAAAATCTTTGCGGGCTAAGGAATGGGCATGTCGCTGCTAACCGCACGAGGGAGTGTCCGAGAGGACCATCAATGCATGCATGTGGCCCGAACATGTATGTATGAAAGGGTTGTGCAATGCTTTAAATAACCAATTCACGACTTTGATGTGGCATATATACATGACTCACAAAATGATCAATAATCCCACGTCACGGAGGCTTGCGACTAGTAGTGTACTGATGGACCCCCCCCACCCCCCCCCCACCACACACACAGAGACACACATCCTGCACCACCACCTCCACTCTGAGGCATGTCAAACTTTTCCTGATGTGAACATGTGACCAAAGGAGTGTCGTGTTAAAGTTTGAAAAAAAAAACAGAGATCATTCGACCCGTTTTATACATTGATTGATTTCCTAGGGATTTAATGTGCAAAAACCAAATTTGAGCTACATGTGCACCAAAATGGATTGCAAAATCATATGTGTGTCCCTGGGTGCATGTTTCCCCGTGAAAGAAATTTCAAAACATTGAGAATATTGATTTTTAAAATTCAGTAAATCCAAAACTTAGTTGAAATTCATGAAACTTATCGTGGTGTCATATATGGACACCAGTAGACTGTGATATTGTATTTTTTCGTCAAATTTGAGACAAGTTTTGATATAATCTACTTACAAAATGGAGATTGTTAATAACTGGCAACCAATATCTCATACGGAATATTCGGGCCATGTGCGTTAGACCGTGCCATGCTTTGGTTAAGCAGTAAAGCGGCAGAATGAATCATCAAAAAACAAAAAATATATACGTGCCGCCACGTGCCCCGTGTGGCGTGCGAGCAGGCGTGAGTTGACGGGACGCATGCGAGCGGTCCTCCGTGCAGGTAGACCGGGAGGCGTGCGTGCAAGTATGTGAATTGACGGGAGGCATTTTCGCTGCACAGTGTCACCGGGAGGCGTGCGAGTAGCTGTGTGAAATTATGGTATAGGAATGCCAGAAGTCCGCCGCGCAGGCTCACCAGGAGGCGAGACAGCCTTTGACCGCCGCCCGCCTCGCTCCCACTGGTCCGTATTAATGGCGCGCCCGAGCGGCCGCACCCCCCATCCTCGCCACACACACAATCCTCTCTCTCCGCCCTCATCCTCGACGCCGCTCTCAATCCTCAAAGCCGTCAGTGTATGAGGATGCCGCCCAAGCGCCCCATCGAAGGGAGTGGCGACGCCAGGGCTGCTGAAGCACTGGAGCACGGTGTGAATATGGAGACAGAGGTTGCCGTCGCCGCCGACGAGGTGGAGAACAAGGCTACCAACAAGCAGAGGCGGGTCGAGAAAGAACCGCAAGTGACTCCAGCAGGCCTAGATTTCATCAGCAGCCTCCCCGATGATATGTTCACAGTCATCATATCCCTCCTCCCAATAAAATATGGGGCGAGGACAACCGTCCTTTCCAGGCGGTGGCGCCCCCTATGGCTCTCCACCCCTCTCGACCTCCTCGACGCCCATGAGCTCTGCCATGGCTATCACAAAAGCTTGGATGCGTTCTCCTAGATCCTCGATAGTCACTATGGCCCAATCAGAGGCCTTATCACGGGCAAGTTCAAGGACCGAGCCAAGCTTCATGAGTGGTTCTGATCCCCCGCCCTAGATCAGCTCGAGGAGCTCAGTTTTAATGATGGGCATATGCGCTCGCTGCCAACATCCGCGCTCCGCTTCACGCCCATGCTGCGCCTCGCCAAGTTCATGAACTGCCATTCCTCCCCTTAATGACGCGCCCGCTCTTTTTCTACCACGACTGAAGCACCTCGAGCTCATCGCCGTCTGCATCCAAAAGGATGACATGGAGCGCCTGCTCCATGGCTATACTGCACTCGAGTTCCTTTGTCTTCAGGCGATGAATTTGTCGAGTAGCTTCCACATCACCTCCATGACTCTCCGGACTATGTGTGTTGCTGGTGCTGCAACAAGAGATCACAAAAGGTGGACCACAATATGGTCATTGAGGACACACCTTCACTTGAGAGATTACTTGTAGTTGATCAACAAGGTCCAACAAGAATCAATGTCATTTCTACGCCAAAATTGACAGTGGTGGGCTACTCGTCTGTCAAATACTCCGAACTTGTTATTGGATCCACACCTGTTCAGGTACAACAGTCGCCTTCTACCTCTCCTTCTTGATATCAACATTATTTCTAATTTTGAAGATGTATGTTCGTCTGTCATCCAGAAAAGCTTGACCCAGATTCTGCACACAGTGAAGGTCTTGGCATTAGAATCTATCGGCACCAACCTGCATGAAGTTGTAAGTTTCCTGAGATGCTTTCCGTGCCTGAAGAAGCTATATATCGAGGTGATGTTCCTTTCCTGTTAAATGTTAACCATAAGGGAGTTCAATTTTTGGCACCATTTCCCAAGTTTACAATGATAATGTACTACGATTTCTGAAGGAATTTTGGAGGATTTCAAGACATACATCCCCCCACCCCATATTGGTTGCTTGATTCATATGGTTACAATACATAAGCATTTCTCCTTTGGATTCATCTGTACTAGTTTTCTTAGGGAATTTTTCATCCACTCCAACCTCTTGTGAAGAAGGCTACATTTTTATAGATTGTAATCAAATGCCCATGTTAATCATGTCAGATCGAAGATGGCACATTGGTGCATTTTACAAATCCTGCAAATCAAATAGGCCTGTAGTAGTGTCCAAAACTGCATGTAGGCACTAACACGTTCTCTTCTTTTGCAGATAATAATAGGCCCGGGGGTGGATAATGTGATACAATATAACGACAATCACATCGAATGCCTAGATCTGCATCTCTCAAAAATTACTTTGAACTCCTACCGAGGGACCTTACCAGAGATTATATTCGCCAGGTTCTTTGTTGTCAGAGCAAGGGTGCTGAAGGTAATGAGGCTGCACATGCATTTATATCAAAAAAATGAATGGTTTGTTGATCAGCGCCGGCAGCTACTGCAGAATGGAAAAGGCTCCAAAAAAGCTAAAATTCGTATTGGAACTGCATATGATAGAGTAGTCGAAAGTCATTGTGTCAACCCCATACATGACTTGTCAGTGGCTGATCCCTTTACAGAAATGACGAGGTTTCGAAACCAGCCTTACTATTGGTATTTTTAGTTTGAACCCCTCTTATATCCATGTTCAGTTGATCAGCATGGGCGTTTGCAGCTGAATGAGCTGAATTTCATTTCTAATATTAGTTTGAACCTTATAATCTTCGAATTTGAGCCATGTAACTCTGGAATTTGAACCTTGTAATATTTTGGGCTTTTGTGGTACAATTGTTGAAATGGCATCATATGAGACTCGTATATTGGTAGTACTATTTTGAACTTAATATGCAATAGACTTAGATTTTATTAACCATTCATGACCAGGGATCCAGCCGGAAGCAGCGTAATGGCAAGCGTCGTCGCAACAAGATGTAGATGATTAGATGCTCGTTTCTCCTAGTTTAGTATGCATGTAATTGCTTACTTTGGTGTGTGGAAATGTTATGTGTGTAGTCACTTATGTAATTGTATGCTTAATTTGGTTATGCTTAATTTGCCGTATATCGCACACACCTTCACCTGGCTGACCGTTTCTTTTGTGTTGCCTAATCACGAACAGTTCATCCGAGTGAACTGTATGCCGTATATCACACACACCTTCACTTGGCTGACCATTTCTTTTGTGTTGCCTAACCACAAACAGTTCATCCGAGTGAACCGTATGCCGTATATTGCACACACTTTCATCTGGCTGCCCGTTTCTTTTCTTCTGCCTCATCACAAACAGTTCATTGAACTTAACCGTATGCCCCTCATCGCACACGCAACTAAAATCTGAACCGTGTTTGATGTATCCGCCATCACAAACGTTTTGCATCTTTTATTGACGGTTTTTTACATCATCGTTTGCGATTAATGCATCGCACACAGTTTCGTTAAAGGGTCTCTGATCATAGTGTCGCGTTAGCAGCATCCTGAAGTAGTGACGAGTGTAGGGCTCCTTCGATCGGGGCCATATCATGTAGGGCTCCTTTGATTCGAAAATTTTCGTAGGAAGTTTGGAGGATTTGAATCCTTGAGATTTTTTTTATCTTGTTGTTTGATTCATAGGATTTAATCCTATAGGAATTTTTCCTTACAATTTCTTTGCACTACTTTCTATAGGATTTCTAGCATCCACTCAATCCTCTTTAAAGGAATCCACTATTTTTCCTATGATTCAATCAAACAAAGCAAAATCTTGTAGGGTTGAGATGAGCATGACATTTCAATCTTGTATTTTTTTCTATTCTTATCTTTTTACAATCCTGCGGATCAAAAAGGCCTGTAATTTTTCAAGGAGATAAAGGAATGAGATATTGTGAGGACATGTGTAGTAGAGAGAGCGAGAAATAGATCGCTAGCTACTGGGGGGAGAGGGCATGTGCATGAGAGAGCGAGCCATAACGAGAGAGTGATAGAGAGGAGTGTGTGCACCCCCTTCCCCTCTCCCCCTTCCTCTCTTTTGTATTTGATTCATGCACTAATCGGTATGACTAGAACTGAGGGAAAATACGTGCGTCTTGTGGATCTCGTGTTGAGTAGGGCGAACTTTATTTTTGCATATCGTGAACTCTTTTTGAATATGACCGACACCTTTGTCGTGGTCACTTCACGCTTTCTCGATAATTGTGGTATGTAGAATATGGCTACAGAATCAACAATTTTATTTCTTTGCACCGAAAAAACTCATAAATTTATTTCTCTATGCATATGCATATCAATAGCTCTAAGTATAAGATTGTGTAAATCAACCACCTCTTTATCTCTCTCTCTCTCCCTCTCTCTCTCACACACACTTGCACACTCTATTAGTCTCAATCACCTCCCTCTCTCACACACACATAGTCGGTCTCAATCCCCCCTCCCTCTCTCAGTCTCCATTTGATTCGTGTGCTAATCGATATGACTACAACAGATAGAGAACATGTGCACATCTTATGGATCTGGTATTGAGCAGGATGGACTTTATTTTTGTGCATCACGAACTCTTTTCGAATATGACCGGCACCTTCATAGTGGACACGTGGCGCTTTCCAAATAATTCTGTTATGTAGATAGTGGCTAACGAATCAACAATTTTGTTTTTTTATTAGAAAAACTCATCAAGTTTTCCCCCGGAGCAACCCGACAACGGTGAGTACCCGCGACGACGCCTTCAAGAAAGGTTCTTGTGTGCAAAAGAAAAGGTTCCCTCAGTCGGGGGTAAGCATGGTTCTGGTAATATAAAATGGATGTTCGTGTAAAATCTAACGATGAAGTGGTTCAGACCATGTAAAACGGAGGTTATGTGTAATCTAACAATGTGATGACATGTTGTGAATGGGTTATGTAATCAATTAGAAACTGACATGGCATTACAACACAACATATCGTCCGGAAAAATGCATGGTGTTGAAAGTACAGGTAGTTGCAACGTCATTGGTATATGAAAGGTTCGCGTTCACATGCAAGAGGGTGCCCCGTGTGCGGGTATGCATGGTTCCGACAATGTAAAATGGAGGTTCTTGTGTAATGTAAGTGTTGTGGTGATGCTATATTTAGTTGTCTATCATTCTCTCTCTCTAGTCCTTTAACATTGAATTTAACGTGCACGCATCGTAAAAAGTTCATACGGTGTCGAATGTTGTTGGTGGGTGCAACGACCACCGTATGGAGAAGATTCTCGTGCGCAAAAAAAGGTGCCCTCGGGTGGGTATGTATGGTTCCATCAATGTAAGACGGAGGTTCTTGTGTAATGTAAGCCTTGCAGTGATCTCTCTCTCTCTCTCTCTCTCTCTCTCTCTAGAGTCCTTTAACATCGGATTTAACGCGCACGCATCGTAAAAAACTCATACGGTGTCGAATGTTGTCGGTGGGTGCAACGACCACCTTATGGAGAAGGTTCTCGTGCGCAAAAAAAGGTGCCCTCAGGTGAGTATGCATGGTTCCATCAATGAAAGACGGAGGTTCTTGTGTAATGCAAGCCTTGCAGTGATCTCTCTCTCTCTCTCTCTCTCTCTCTCTCTCTAGTCCTTTAACATCGGATTTAACGCACACGCATCGTAAAAAACTTATACGGTGTCGAATATTGTTGGTGGGTGCAACATCCACCTTATGGAGAAGGTTCTCGTGCACAAAAAAGGGCGCCCTCGGGTGGGTGTGCGCTGTTCTGACAATGTAAGATGAGGTTCGCGTGAAATCCAACAATGAAGTTGTACTATATATCACTCTCCCACCCGATAACAATCCGCTTTCTATCGCTCTCTCTATCTATCTACCACCCACTCGCTCTCTAGTCCTCTATCATGTAGACTAACGCGCACAAAGCAAAAAAAGCTAGAGTGTGAGGGGACAATATTTCTGAACAACAGCATGATCGTAGTTGGCGTTTCCATCAGCACGTCGCTCTTTTCTTGGTGGTGGTCTTTGTTGCCTTTGCCTCACGCGTGTCAGTCAGTTGATCTTGACCTACCGATTCTACTTGTTTGCGTGTTTGCTCGATGATTTTACCATTAAGAGCATATATAAGCGCGGTCACCAAATCCAGCACTCCTCATATTGGTGAGTCCACGGCCATGTATCATAAATTATGTCCCTCATAACCATGCAACATACGGAATTTAACCTACGTAGATCAACGCCCGAGCAACAAACCTACTGAAGTCAGGCATAATTGACAGATAGGATCATCGGACAACCAAAATAAATAGTTTCCATGATCGGACAGTACTTAAACATAAGAAAAATAACTAAATTATACGGGAAAAAGGGTGGAGGAAATCACCATTTTCTCGTCAGCCCCTTCCCCTTGCGGTCAGCGGTGCTGCTCTGGCCGTTGATATAGGCGTCATCCGCCGGAAGGTCGTCGTCGTCGTCATCGGAGCTTGATTCATCGCTGACGTCTTATGCGTCATCTGATAGGTCCATCTGCACGCCGGCTAGCCTTCGGAGCAAGCGCTCCTTCTCCTTGGCGTGCCTCCTCACATTCACCACAGCCTCGCATTCCGACAGCTCGATGGCGAGCCGGAGTGCTTTAGCATTGTTCCCCCGGAGCCACCGCGCATCCGACACCACCATTGTCAGGGAGCGGTGGAGGACGGGTTGAGGCGCCTGTCTGTAGATGCTTTAAACAATCTGTGGTTGTCAGAAGCAGTACTTGGCATCTATAGATGATGTTGTTAGTTAATTACGTTGATGTTGTTTTTGGTTATCGACATATATATGTGCATCTGCTCACTGAACAGCTGCGATCGTTGTTGCACTGTTTACTGGTGAAAACAAGACGCATGAGCATGCGATACGGATACGGGATCTCCAATGGCCACGTGTGATACGTCCTGATTCTTGGTCAAAATGTATTATACCACAAATGGTCAGGTACAGAATCGCATCCATGTGTCATTGTTAAGCGTGCAGTACCCATTTTGAGTCCGTCTGACACGTACTGCCGCCCCTGTCTGTCCTGTTCATGCGCCGACGCATCTGATCGCGTGCCCTGGTTTCACGACTTTAATGTAACCACAGGTGTTGCATGCCGTCAGACTGTAGCGGGCAGCAGCCTCTGTGTGTGACGCATTTGGTTTAACCACCCTCCGTTTCAAATTAGTTGACATGAATTTATCTAAATACGAATGGATCTATACTTGTTTAGTGTCTAGTACTGGTAGTTCTCGCGCGCGCGCGAGGGGGGAGCTGCCAAACCACACATCAGCACACCATCGATGGAGAACGTGTGCTCCCCCATGTCATTTACCTCCTACCCAAACAACTGCCCGTTCTTGCCCCACTGCGTTATTGAGCCCACACAGGCCATGGTCGGACGAGGAGAATCACCTCCGAGCCACCGCACTGGTGATCACCGTGCCCTGAGTCGACCCAGACGCATGGAAGGAAGCCATCCTCGCCGAATTCGCCGATATTAAGAGCGGCCGTTGGCGTGTCCATGCTATCCGTGCAGAACTTCCTCGTCCGTTTCATGAAGTTACCTGATTATCTAATACAGTACTTGGTAGCTAATGTATTTTTTTAATATTCTCTATTCACATGTTTTACTATGCAAAAACTTTTCATTTATGTAGCTTAAAGCGAAATACTGTACTTAGTAAATAAGCTAGGTCTATTAGACTGGTAGCACCGCAGTCAACAAGCTTTGTGCGCTGCAGTAGAAGCCATCCAGCCAGGAGCTAAGCTTTCCATTTTCTCGGAAAGGAACTGATTTCTACTAGAGCGTAAAATTCAGAGTAAACAGATAGATCAAGTGCATCCATAATTCCTTAGTATGGAGCGAGGCAGGATCTATATGGCGCCCACATTATAACCGATGATTCTAGAATAACAACGAAAATGGTTTTGCTTCTTCATGTAGAAAAGCACACCAAATGAATTAAAAGAGGGAATCAACTCTGAGGCCAATGAAATTACCAGATAGAAAAAATAGAACACTCTGAACGAATTTGAAGCCAGGAAAAAGACCGTGCATTTTTTTCTGGCATTCCATCAAACAGTTGCCGCGCAGTTTGAACTAGAGAACAATTCTCACAGACTGCAAAGAGTAAGATTCAGTCAAAACTAATTCAGTTGGACTATAACAAATACAGCAGTGCAGAAAAATGTAGAACATGTCGTGGGAGTTGAAGTTGTTGCTCCTACTACTCTGGCCGCTGCAGCTTGTCGTTCCCTCTCCAAGACAACCAACTAAAAAATCATAGGGGAGAAGCAAGAACAGCAGAAAAGAGGCAAGACCTCTGGCTGCTGCAGCTTGTCATTCCCTCTCCAACAACACATGACCTATCCACGGAACACCATTCCTGTGATTATCCACACAATCCGTTTCATTGCTTGTCTCATCTCATACTCAACGGCCAACACCAAAAAATATATTGAGTGAATTCCGTTTTTTACCCTCTATTTTGTAATTTTTTACACTAATTACCTCATTTAGCGGGATTTCATCCGTTTTACCCCATTTAGCAAAAGTCTTGTCACAATTTACCCTGTTTAAAATTTATGATCGTTTTGACCGACGGGTCCACCTAGCATATGCCACATCAAGACGGTTTGTACCTGATGATTTTTCTGCACGGCGAACCACATCGCCTAGCTTCTCCCGACCGGTCAGGCTCGATATGATCGCACAAGAGGAGCTCGCTGGATGGCCAAGTCGCCCAGGTCGGGCCACACCACACCGGCCTCCATTATCCATGGCATGCATCACACGCACGATCCTGCCCTAGTCTGGCCCAAAACCACTACCTCATTCGTTAGGAGGGGGTAGGGCAACGTAGGCGTCGAGCGGCAGGCAAGACTTCAAGGATTGGCCGCCGGCGATTGTCAGAGCAAGCAGCAGCCGGCAATCTTCTCCCTCCCATGCATGGACGCATCCTCTGTTTCTCACCCCTGGTGGTTAGGTTTTTAGTGGCTAGATTTTCTCTCATTTTGGGATGCATATTAGATAGGTTTAGGCTACTCATTTCCGGTTCGAAGAAGTATTGTGATGAGATGACTATACTTGATCAGCGTGGCATGTTCCCATTGAATAAATTATAGGAGAAATGGTTACTGATATTATCTGAAATCATGTATATTTTTTTCAGTATTATCCTATGCGAAGTATGCATGATTCTGTGGATCAGATTAAAAGTGGTGTAAATATACTACTTCACTAACTCTGATGCACGTAAATATATGAATACCTAGTCAAGCATGAACTAGGTAAGTGGTGTTTTAGAATTATCCTTTTTCGTGGTAGCAAATATGTTGACCCGTAGAGAATTAGTATATGTTTCCCGAGCCGCACTGGTGCGATCATATTGAGCCTGGAAGCCTGGACGGTCAGGAGAAGCTAGGGCGATGCGGTTCGTCGTGCAGAAAAACCATCAGGAAAAAACCCACCGATGTGGAATGCGGTTCGTCGTGCAGAAAAACCATCAGGAAAAAACCCACCGATGTGGAATGCTAGCTGGACTTCACAATTGGGACCCATTTGTTAGAATGCTCACAAAATTTTAAACAGGGTAAATTGTGGCAGCACTTTTGCTAAAGGGGGTAAAACGGATGAAATCCCGCTAAATGGGGTAATTACTGTCAAAATTGTCAACATAGGGAGTAAAAACCGGAATTCACTCAAATATATTTAACCCTGCATTAACACAACACTTGCTAGGAGCTCCACTAAAGAAGGGAGGAGATTCAGAAATCGATTAAGGGAAAGCAATCAACTTTCCAAAATCTAATGAACTTCCAAAATCACGTCAAACAACAAAGAGTTCAAGCATTTGTTCAGAACGATCAGAAGCCCGTGGATCAATTGAAGATTTAGAGCAAAAGCTTAAATTTAGAGCTCCAAACCTATGAAATCAAAACACTAAGCTAGCAAAAAAATTCAGGCTCAAGTTATGTTTGGTGACACCACCATCTCGAATTTCCTCGTGCATGCGATTGTCTTCCTCCTCACGACCCCCAGTTATGCGCATGGCGAGAATAAGGCAGCACCGTCATGATTCTTGGTGAAGCATGGCAACCTCGAGGTAGCAGCTTGGGACACCAGACAACATCTACGGCTAGACACCTGCATCATCAAATCCAAAATGCATCACGCATGAAAATAGACAAAACAATTGATTAGGAGCAGGCCCGGATCGGGGAGCAGTCGAGGTGGAAATTAAGAAGAACAACATTACGTTCAGTGGGCCGTAGCTAGGAACAAAAAAGATAACATATACATCAACAGACAAACTAGAAAGAATTGTATTCGTTCAAGGTCCTGGTAAGTAATCTATAAAAATTGGTAGTAATCTAGCTACTACTCTTTTTGTAGCTTGACGACCTCTCCAGCCCGAGCAACCACAAACTCACACATCCACCAACAATCAAAGTGAAGAAGCAAGAAGTTCGAGCACAAAAAAACAGGCCTTTTTTCAATGCCATCAATTTGGAGTCGCCGAGTAGCTGTGGACCAGGAGGAGGCCGTGAGAGGCCAGCAGGAAGCAGTACAGGTCGTGCCCACCATCGACACTCCCGGGTAAGCGCGCGACAGGCCCCCGCGTCTCTTGCCAGTGGGAGGAGACGGCCACAGCGTCCAGCACTACGGCAGCCCGGGGCCCTGGTGTCCCCGGATCAAGCTCGGCGAGGTTGATAACGACATCGACATGCCCATCTCCCCGGATCTCACTGGTACTTGTGCAGCAGAAGAGGGACGGAGCCTGTTGGGTAGCATGATGAAGGGATGGGGAGCACCGAGATGAGGGTGGGAGAGGGTTGGGGCGGTGCGACTCGCCGGGAAAAGGCGGGGCTCGCTGTGGAGGGGAAGGGCGAGAGGGTTGGGGCGGCTCGATCTTGATGGGATGGAGAATGAGCGAGACAGAACAAAACAGGTGGATAAACAGGAGAGAAACAATGAGTAAGGTTGGCACCGATCACCTAGAGGTAATATCACCGTGAGTCATACAGCTTGCGTTTGATGTTCAATTTAATTATAAAACTTGTAAAATACAGAATTATGATCACATAACTTATCATCGAGTTCAAATACGGTCACTTCGTCCATATCCGGTGCTTATGTGGCATGCCGGCGAGGCTATGGCCGACTGTCAGTAACAAACAAATTGGTGCAACACGCCCAGAGCGAGGTCAGGGTTCGAACTCGCAACTTCAAATACGCGCAGCCACTAGCGGACCACTCCACCAACAATAATTTCATGCGTACTTGGAGATACATTTACTCTATACTAACGCTCTATTTTTTTTCTTTATCTTTTTTAATCCAAACTTAGTTTTTTCCCTATTCCGTTTCCCAAGGTTCAGCCAGAAAAATACGTTTCTGAAAAATCTTTTTTCGCCAAATTTTTTAAAATAAATTTTGAATTAAAAAACGCGTCAAAATGTATTATGTTTAACCCCAAGCGTACAAGCAAGATTTCTTTTCGGTTCCAGTTCTTTTTTGGAAGGGGCTGCAAAATCTGATTGTCGGGGACGAATCCACGATCACCTATGGGACCCAGGGAAGGACCCCTTTTACGTTCGGCAGGGAGAGATGGTCGCACGAAGAGCAAATCTAGCGAAGAACACGACAGCGCACGCGAGAGATTTACCCAGGTTCGGGCCGCACGGATGCGTAAAACCCTACTCCTGCTTTTTGGTGTATTATCTGGATGATTGTTCTAACTCCAGGAGCGCTACAGTACAGAGCAGCTGCGTACAATACTGGAGTTCTCAATCTCCGAGTTCCTAACCCCCCTCCACGTTGCCTATGGGCCTCCTTTTATACGCATAAAGGGGTCACCAACAGATGGCAAACAGTAAAGGTAGAGGTGAAAAGTTGCTACAGTAAGGCCATTATTACTAGGATGACATGTCCTACCTACCACTGACGGCAGGGGACAAGGGCATTAAATGCCCATGCCCTAGCTGTCCAGATACATGTATCTGGACGTCTTAGACGTGGGAAAAGCATATCCCACCTGCTCCTGCACCGCTAGCTACAGAGCACCGCCGTCTACACAGTGCCCTGCCATGCACGCTTGGAAGGACCCATAGCGCCACGCTGGCAGAGGCACTGGAGCAGCAGCATAGTAGCACAGTGGTACAGTAACGCTTGCCGCGGCAAGACCTTGCCGCACTTGATAGCTTGCCGCGCAAGGTAACTTGCCGGGGCGAGTACCTTGCCGCAGCTGCTATCTTGCCGCAGCCAATGACTTGCCGGGGCAAGTACTCTGCTACAGCAAACCTCAGGCTGGGCCTCAACTGTCCCTCCCGGCAAGCTCCTCTTGCCGGGGCCATGACTCTTGCTTTGTATACTTTGTTCTTGAATGGCTTAATAATCTTGAGCTTCTCTCTGGCTGTCCTCCCGTAAGCCTGGCCGCGGGATGCTGCTACTGCCCGTGCACAAGTACGGGGTACTAGGGTACCCCTATTCTAGTACACCGACAGGAGCCCCCGGGCCTGGGCCACACACGGTGCCGGGCGTTGTTGGGCCAGGCCCAAACAGTGCACGGGCACGCGTGGCTGGGATAAGCCGAAACGTCTCTACGCTGTTTAATTGCACGCTCTCCCACGCGTCGCGCGTTGAATGCGGAGCGTGGGAAGCGTGCACAGTTATCTCGAATGACGAAGAGGCGGATGGTTCCGCATCTTTCCCCATAAAAGGAGGGACCTGCAGAAGCACTCACACACTCCTCTCACCATTCTCGATCTCCAAATCTCCGCCTTCTTCTTCCTCCGCTCCAAAACAAAACGGTTTCCCAATCCTCCGCCACCGCGCGCGTCCGCATCCCCCTTGGATCTCAGCTCCGCCTTCGCCATGCCTCCCAAAGGAGAAAAGGGGAAGACGGGGAAATCCTCAAGGACGGAGACACAGGCGCAGTTGAAGAGGCAGAAGTACGCGCTCTTCGCTCCGACGCTCACGGGGGCGGATCTGAAGGCCAAGTTCCAAGGCATGTGGGCCGTGAGGACCAAGGCGCATCCGGCCACCCGCGTTCGTCCAGCCACCAACGAGAGCAAAGTGAGCAAGTACCCCTTCTTCGCTTGCTACTTTTGGTGCGGGCTCTGCCCGCCGTACTCGGATTTCTTCAGCGACGTCATGTACACCTTCAATCTCCGTCTGCTGGATCTCACACCGAATGTCGTATCCATCATGGCAATATTCGCGCATCTGTGCGAGAACTTCGTCGGCGTCGCATCCAACACCGCGCTGTTCAGGCATTACTTCACTCCCCGTGCTGAAAAGGGGGAGCCTCTCTCTGTCGGCGTCTCGTTCGTTTCAAGATTGGGCGCCAAGGAGCATTATCTGAAGGGGGATCTCCGCCCAAGATGGGGAGAAATCCGGTCTGAATGGTGTTGGATCATTGACGACGACCCGCCACCATACTGTGAGCTTCGCAAGACCCCAGCAGCGCGTGGCACGAACTGGAGCGATCTGGATCCCCAGGACAAGAAGCTGGAGATTGCCGCTACCAGGATCATACGGCTCAGGGAGGCCGGGCTCACCATAGGGATGGTTGGCGCAGACTTCCTCCGCCGCCGCATTGCTCCTCTGCAGCAGAGAGGAAGGCCGGCCTCTGATTGGAAGAACCCAGCCGATATCATGCGGCTGCACCCTGGACTGATCAACAACTTCATAGTTCTGCAACACGACTTCTTCATGCGAGAACTGTTCAAGCAAGAGACAGATCCAGAGAAGCGCGACAAGGCGTTCACGCTGCCAAAGCACATCGTGCCCCTTTGCAACAACTCCGCATTGAGTGCAATCATCGCTATGATGCCGCTCTGCAATGCGCACAGCGTTGAAGCAACTTGGGACGTGCCGCTCGAAGAAGACGTGCGGCGATTCTTTAACTCCACGGTCGAAAAGCAAGTCCGCGTGGAGGAGTGGCTCGTCCGCAACACCACTGAGCAAGAAATAGAATTCATTGCTCGAAGAGTGGAGGAGGACAGGCTCGCCAGGGAAGCTGGCGATTTTGGTTATACTTTGGCGGAGCTCGACGAGGCACAAAAGGAGAGCCTTGCCGAGCAGGGGATGCTTGCCGGGGAGGGCGAGCTCGCCGCACCCGGCAAGGATGTCGGGCCAAGCCAGCTTGCCGACGAGTCAAGCAGCTCGGAGGATGAGGGCTCCTCTTCCGAGGAGGGCATCGAAAGCCCACCGCAGTCAGAGTCCCCAGCCCTTCTGAGGAGGAAACGCCTCCGCAGGCTTGGCGAAGTGGCTGAGCGGCAAGAAGTTCAACAACCGCCGGAGCGCCATTCGACGCGCTCGACCGCGGCAAGGGCTGGTGCCGCGGGAGCATCTCACGCGGCCCCGGCAACTGGAGCAGGGTCATCAAAGACCGCTGCCACTACCTCCGCCAAGCGGCCAAGGAGCCCAGCTCCCCCTCCTCCCCCCCCTCACACGGAGGCGGACTTTGATTTTTCCGCTCTCAGCGAAGAGGACGACGAGGAAGAGTAAGTTCCCTTGCCGCGACCCTCAATCTTTGTAAGATTTTGTTTCTGTCCTCACTTGTCGCACTCCGGCCTTGCTTCCGCAGGGAGGAAACCTTGGCGGAGAGGATGAGGAAGAGAGCTAAGGTCTCGACGAGCAAGACCGTGGTGGTCGTCGAAGATGAGCCCACGGCAACCACCGGGGGAGCGTCTGAGACCATCCCGACCAGCTCGGAGCCCAGCCCTCGTCGCAGCCCCCAGCGTAAGTATTCCAACTACCTTTCGCTGGCGGTCGCTGAGGAACAAGCATTTGTCGCTGACATCTTTGGGCGTGTAGGAGAGGAGCAGCAAGTGGAGCCATCTGAAGGTACTCCAGAAGTACCACCCCCCTCGACCACACCGCCAAGGAGAGGATCTCCGGTAAGGGCTCCCACTAGCGAGCTGAGCCACGAAGAGGAGCCGGCAAGCGCCGAAGCGCCAAGCACCAGCGCTGGCGACCCCACCCCAATGACAAACGTTGCCGGGGGAGGGGAGCCCACCGCTCCTGAGCTCAACATGGGTAAACCCACTTGCCGCAAAACTCTTTCTGCTTTCTTTCTTTTTTCTTCTTGGATTTCTTCCTGAAGCTCTTTTTGCTTTACTTCTCGGGTTGGCAGAGCCCTCCTCGGTAGAGCCAATGAACATTGACTCTTCTGCCGAGGAGAACACCGCAGGGGCCGTCGACGACGAGGCCGCCAAGGCCGCCGCTGCCAAGGCCGACAAGCTGGCAGCCGACAAGCTTGCCGACGAAGAAGCTGCCAGGGCTGCCGAAGAGGCCGGCAAGGCCGCCGAGGATAATACCGCCAAGGCGCCCACCGATGAAGCCGCCAAGGCTGCTGAAGCTGAGGCCGCCCAGAAGGCTGCTGAGGAGGCCGGCGAGGGAGCCGGTGGTCGTACTGACGGCCCTGAGGCCACAGGAGCGCCAGGCGCTACTCCGACCACGGGTCCCTCAACCACTGAAGAGGCGGCAGCGCCCAACTCGCCTCCGCCAAGCAAATACATCCGGGTCGGCGAGAACGTCTACGTCAGCCTCCCCTGGACGGCGGGCTCTAGAGCGCCAACCGAGGAGGATGTTGTGGACGAGGAGATCCTTGCCGCTGCCGGGCTCCAGCTTGTGGATGCGCCAGGCGCCAGCAGCAGCAGCACGTCTGAAGAGGAGCAACTGCTCCAAAAGCTGCTGAATCTTCATCGCGCCCGACGGGAGAAGCTAGCTTCCAGGGAGGCGCTCATCAAGAAGGCCGAAGCTGACATGTTGAGGCGCGCGGAGATCTTGGCGGACGTCCGCGCGCGATCTCTTAATGCGTTAGAGGTCAAGCGGGCACAGCTGGCCGAAGAACGGTAGGCCCTCCTCCTGATGAAGCAAGACATTGAACAAAAATAGGAGGAGGCTGCCAAGGAGTTGTCTGCTCAGGCCGGTGATCTGAACCAGCGGAAGGTGGACCTCGATGCCCACGAAGAGGAACTTGCCGAGCGCAAGAAGAAACTTGCCGAAACCCTCCAGCAGAAAGACGAGGAGGTGGCAAGACTTGTCGCAGAGCGGACCCAGGGGCAGGCACAAAAACACCAGAAGGAAATCGAAGCCTTGGCCCAAGAGTACGCCAGCAAGTTTGTGGAGGCCACCAACGCTGTCGCTGCTGCAGAAGTGAGTAGGAAGGAAGCGGAGGAGAAGGTGGCAAGACTAGAGGCCGTCCTCAAGGCAAACGGTGACAAGCTCTCAACGCTTGAAAGTGAGAGGGCAAAGGTGACCCACACTTTGGCGGAGATGCAAGTTACCATAGCCAAGAAGAACAATCTGCTTGCCGCCGCCAACGACTCCATAGCAGACCTGAAGCTGAAGCTGACCACGCTGAAGGAAACGCTCAACACCACCAGAAAGCGCGAAGGGCTTCTAATGACAGAGCTCCAGAAGGAAAAGGGTCTGCTTCAAGACGCTATTGCAACCCACCAGAAGTTCAGGGATAACGTGGGGATCTTCACAGACAGGCTTGCCAGCGCCGCCGAGGGCATCGACAAGGAGCTGACTGCCCTGAAGGTGCCGGACTTCGGGTACTCCACCGACAAGAACACGCAAACTAGCGTCAAGCTAGCCGAGTTCTTCGACGGAGTAGTAGAAGCACTCCAACAGCTCCAAGTCAATCAAAAGGCTCAACTAGCCGACGAGTCACGCAGGCTTTGCCGGGGAGTTCTCCGGAGGTTGTTGGTGAAGATAGCATACAGAAACCCGGGCGTCGACTTCAACAACATCTTCAAAAGCTTGCCGAAGGGATACGACCCCGCGCCACTAGAGGCCCTTGTCGCGCCCATCGTGGAGAGGGTGGACCATATCCAGAGAGTCGAAGGCGAGCACTGCAATTAGAGAGCCCATTCTTCTCCCTCCTTGCCGCCGCTAGACATGTTAAAGAACAATCTGTTTAAGCCGCGGCAACTTATCTTGTAATATAACTTGCAATATTTTGGAGTTAATGCATGTCATCTCCCTTGAGCAATTTCTTTCTTTGTGTGTATTTGCCCTACGCTTATAGGGAACTTGTCGGTGCGCGCACCATTGCCGCGAGCGCTGGGTGCGGGACTTCAGCAGCCTGCTGGCGGTGCCGCTGCCGGCAAGCAACCTTGTCGCGCTCAGTGCAGCCACTTAGGTTGTTGAGCGGACTCGAAACAAGATAAGGGCGCGACCGATTACGCTTAGGTTCCATCGCGCACAGGTTTTCCATACAAAGAGTAGTATCGTTCAAGGAAAATAACCTTGGAAAAAAAAATTTGATTGCTCAAACTTTGGCACTTAGCTTTGTCGTTGATCTCTCCGCGGCAAGGTCTTGTCACTGCTTGCCGCTGCCTTCTTCCCGGCAAGGCAAAATTTCTTTGAACGACGCCTGGTCCATATCATTATCCCATCCCCCCCGGCAAACTTGTGCGCGAGGGAAGCTTCTGTCTCTTTGAGAAAAAGAAAGAAGAGAAAATAACGATATAGGAGCTTGGCGGCTCGTTAATGCTTACCGGGGAGGCTGTACTGCACAGTATGTCAGATAATCATGCAAAATAGAAGTAAACATGAAATCGTCAAAAACTGCGAAATACAAAAGCTTTATTTATGCACAGGGTCTGCGCCTGGCTTTGTACAAAGGATTACATGCAACAGCGGCAAGACTTGTACAAAAGGTGGTTGCCGGGGAAGGGCCCGGCAACCGCGCCTTATGGGTAAAACTTACGAAGATGCTCAATGTTCCAAGAGTTGATCACTGGAATGCCATCCTCGGTCTCCAGGCGGACAGCTCCAGGCCTGGTGACTCGTTTCACCCGATAAGGGCCTTCCCACTTCGGCGTCAACTTGTTTGAATTCTTGGCCGACTGAACGCGCCGAAGAATAAGGTCGCCTTCCTCGAGACTTCTGGCATTAACTTTGCGGCTATGGTAGCGACGCAAAGCTTGCTGGTAGCGAGCAGCTCTCACAGCAGCCTGAAGACAATCCTCCTCGAGGAGCACAGCGTCATCTTGCCGCAGTTGCTCTTGCTCAAGCTCATCGTAAGCGAGCACTTGAGGTGACCCGTATACGAGTTCCGTGGGGAGAACTGCCTCTGCTCCATAGACTAGAGCAAAAGGCGTCTGGCCAGTAGCTCGATTTGGCGTCGTCCTGATCGACCAAAGAACCACTGGCAGCTCCTCGATCCAGTTCTTGCCGCACTTGCGCAGCCTGTCGAAAGTTCTCGTCTTGAGCCCACGCAGCACTTCAGCATTTGCCCTTTCAGCTTGACCGTTGCTTCGCGGGTGAGCAACAGAAGCGAAACAGACCTTGGCGCCAAGGTCTTCGACATACTGCATGAAGGCATGGCTCGTGAATTGGGTACCGTTGTCGGTGATGATCCTGTTAGGAACACCAAAGCGACAAACAGTTCCCTTGAAGAACTTGATGGCTGATTGTGCTGTCACCTTCCTCACTGCTTCCACTTCCGGCCACTTCGTGAACTTGTCGATGGCCACATACAAGTACTCGAAGCCCCCGGTGGCACGGGGAAAGGGGCCGAGGATGTCGAGCCCCCAGACCGAAAATGGCCAGGAGAGAGGGATTGTCTGGAGAGCTTGAGCTGGCTGATGAATCTGCTTGGAATGAAACTGGCACGCTTCACACTTGGTTACTAGTGCAGTTGCATCCTGGAGGGCGGTGGGCCAAAAGAAACCTTGCCGGAAAGCCTTTCCAGCAAGGGCTCTTGACCCTATGTGGTGACCACATATGCCTCCATGAATCTCCGCCAACAACTCCTGTCCTTCTTCCCGGGGAATACACTTCAATTTCACACCGTTTGGTCTTTTTCTGCACAGCATGTCATCGACAAATTGATACATATTGGACCGACGGGCTACTTTCTCCGCTTCTTCCTGCTCTTCGGGAAGTTCTCCTGTCTGAAGGAAACGGATGATCTGCTGCGCCCACGCTGGAGCCTGTGGCTCGACAACGAGGACTAAAGGCATTTCTTCTGCTGCGGGAACATCAGGCCCTGCGGCAAGAGCTTGTCGCTCTACCAGAGCCGGCCGTTCCCCGACGAGCTTGGCGGGAACAGCCGCTTCAACGACAAGAGCCTGGGGCCCTGCTGGAGCGTGCTGTCCTTCAACAAGCTCGTCGGGAGCAGTTGCTTCAACGACGGAAGCCCAAGGCCTTGTTGGAGCATCTTGCTCCTCAGCGCTTTGATCAGGAGCGCCTGCTTCAACGACAAGGACCCGAGGTCTTGTCGGAGCAAGTTGCCCCTTTGCATCTTGCCTAGGAGCACCCGCTTCAACGACAAGAGCGTGAGGCCTTGTCGGAGCAAGTTGCCCCTTTGCATCTTTGACGCTGGCTTTGGCAGCCTCCTTGCCGGCGGCTTCGGGGAGCTCTGCCGGGAAGTAGTCGCCAGAAGCCAACTTCCTCTTCCTGCCTTGCCCAACTGATGGCGTCACGGATGGCTGAGTTAGTTGCAGCACAAAAGTGCCTGGTTCCACAGGCAATTTGAGTGCGGCGCTCTTTGACAAACCATCGGCAATGTCATTCTCAGCACGTGGGACGTGCTCCATTTGTAGGCCATCAAAGCGTTCTTCCAACTTCCTCACCTCATCTACATAAGCTTCCATCAATGGGCATTGGTAGTTCTTGTTCACTTGCCTGACGACAAGCTGCGAATCTCCCCTGACAATAAGCTTCTTGATCCCAAGGTCTGCCGCGATCCTGAGACCGGCAAGCAACCCCTCATACTCTGTAGTATTGTTCGTCGCCTGTTCCTTGGGAAAGCGCATTTGGACCACGTACTTGAGGTGCTCTCCGGTGGGTGCGACAAGCAGTACGCCAGCACCGGCGCCTTGCAGCGAAAAGGCACCATCAAAGTACATAAGCCACTCTTTGCTTGTCTCCTTGCCGGGGAGAGTCGTCTCTGGGATTTCTTCGTCTGGCGTTGGTGTCCATTCTGCGACAAACTCTGCCAAAGCTTGGCTCTGTATGGTTGATGTACTCTCAAACTTGAGACCAAAGCTCGACAACTCCAACGCCCACTCGACAATCCTGCCTGTCGCTTCTGGATTTTGCAAAATCCTTTTCAGCGGGAAGCGAGTGACGACTGTAACTTCATGTGCTTGAAAGTAATGGCGCAGCTTTCTCGAGGCCATGAGAAGGCCGAAAAGCAGCTTCTGCACACCAGAATACCTTGACCTAGCTCCCTGCAGAAGAGAGCTGACAAAGTAGACCGGGCGCTGCACCATTTTCTTCTTTTGTATCACTTCGCCTGACTGCGCAGACGAATCCTTGTCGGCACCAAAACTTGTCGGGGAGCCCCCAGCTTGTCGCTAGACGTGCTTGCCGCAGTTACTGCCTCCTCATCCACCTCTCTCTCTGCTACTAGCGCAGCACTAACCACTTGATTGGTTGCCGCTAGATACAGTAACAACTTCTCTTGTGGTTTAGGTGCGATAAGTATTGGAGGAGAGGAGAGGTATCTCTTCAAGTCTTGCAGCGCTGCCTCCGCCTCCGGAGTCCATTTCAATGGACCTGCCTTTTTTTAAGATTTTGAAAAATGGCAGGGCGCGCTCAGCTGACTTGGAGATAAACCTACTGAGAGCAGCAACACAGCCGGCAAGTCGTCGTACATCCTTGACGCGCTTCGGTGCTTCAATTTGCTCAATGGCTTTGATCTTGTCAGGATTGGCTTCAATCCCACATTGAGACACAAAGAACCCGAGAAGCTTGCCGGAGGGAACTCCAAACACGCACTTCTCGGGGTTGAGCTTCAGGTTGATCTTGCGCAGATTTACAAAAGTTTCTTCTAGATCTTGAACCAAAGTAGCCATGTCCTTGCTTTTGACCACTATATCATCCATATAGGCTTCCACATTTCTGTGCAGCTGAGGCTCAAAAGCAATCTGGACGGCTCTTGCAAATGTTGAACCAGCATTTTTCAAACCAAATGGCATACGTATGAAACAGTATGTGCCACAGGGTGTGATAAATGCGGTCTTTTCCTCATCTTCCTCAGCCATGAAGATTTGATGATACCCTGAATATGCGTCAAGAAATGAAAGCAAATCACATCCTGCCGTGGAGTCAACAATCTGGTCTATGCAGGGCAAAGGAAATGGGTCTTTGGGACAAGCTTTATTGACATCAGTGAAATCAATACAAAACCTCCATTTTCCATTCGCTTTGCGCACGACAACAGGATTGGCCAACCACGTAGGATGGAGCACTCCTTTGACGAGGCCTGCTGCTTCCAACTTCTTGATTTCTTCCGCAATAAACTCTTGCCGCTCCACAGCTTGCTTCCTGGCTTTCTGCTTGACGGGCCTCGCGTGGGGACAGACGACAAGGTGGTGCTCAATTACTTTCCTGGGAACACCGGGGATGTCGGACAGTTGCCATGCAAACACGTCGACATTCGCCCGCAGGAAAGCAACGAGCGCGCTTTCCTATTTGTTGTCAAGTGTGGCACTGATGGTGAAGGAGATGTCGGGGACGAATCCACGATCACCTATGGGACCCAGGGAAGGACCCCTTTTACGTTCGGCAGGGAGAGACGGTCGCACGAAGAGCAAATCTAGCGAAGAACACGACAGCGCACGCGAGAGATTTACCCAGGTTCGGGCCGCACGGATGCGTAAAACCCTACTCCTGCTTTTTGGTGTATTATCTGGATGATTGTTCTAGCTCCAGGAGCGCTACAGTACAGAGCAGCTGCGTACAATACTGGAGTTCTCAATCTCCGAGTTCCTAACCCCCCTCCACGTTGCCTATGGGCCTCCTTTTATACGCACAAAGGGGTCACCAACAGGTGGCAAACAGTAAAGGTAGAGGTGGAAAGTTGCTACAGTAAGGCCATTATTACTAGGATGACATGTCCTACCTACCACTGACGGCAGGGGACAAGGGCATTAAATGCCCATGCCCTAGCTGTCCAGATACATGTATCTGGACGTCTTGGACGTGGGAAAAGCCTATCCCACCTGCTCCTGCACCGCTAGCTACAGAGCACCGCCGTCTACACAGTGCCCTGCCACGCACGCTTGGAAGGACCCAGAGCGCCACGCTGGCAGAGGCACTGGAGCAGCAGCACAGTAGCACAGTGGTACAGAAACGCTTGCCGCGGCAAGACCTTGCCGCACTTGATAGCTTGCCGCAACCAATAGCTTGCCGCGCAAGGTAACTTGCCGGGGCGAGTACCTTGCCGCAGCTGCTATCTTGCCGCAGCCAATACCTTGCCGCAGCCAATGACTTGCCGGGGCAAGTACCTTGCCACGACAAGTACTCTGCTACAGCAAACCTCAGGCTGGGCCTCAACTGTCCCTCCCGGCAAGCTCCTCTTGCCGGGGCCATGACTCTTGCTTTGTATACTTTGTTCTTGAATGGCTTAATAATCTTGAGCTTCTCTCTGGCTGTCCTCCCGTAAGCCTGGCCGCGGGATGCTGCTACTGCCCGTGCACAAGTACGGGGTACTAGGGTACCCCTATTCTAGTACACCGACACCGATTTTCAAAATATCTTGGCAATTCCAGGTATTTTTCGCCCGAAATTTTGATTTCAAATTTTTAATGTTTAAATATATTTAGTTTAACACATTACTTTAAATAAGTGCTTCCTATATAGTGGTCAGCCCGACTCCTTTCCTATAGAAAGTCGCGAGTCCAATTCATTGTTGTGGCAGCGAGAGCAGTATTTTAAATAACACATTTTTTTTCAAATGAGCGTGAATAACACAAAAAATAATATTTCCCAAAAGAGGGTCTGATATTGTATGCCTATATGAGGATTTAAGTTACATCCATATATTGTTAGACTAGTTTCTCTCGTTTAAATTCAAAAAAATTAGGCACTAACAAATTTCTCTCTTAATGGAAATTCGATCTGAGAAAAAATATATTTGAATACGAGTGGCCGTCATTGTGAAAATATAAAATTCAGTGTTTCTCTTTATGAACGCTCATGTGCAGCTATGTTCAAGGTCCAGAGATCAATTCCGCCAGGCACTTTTTTCTGCAAAAATTATCCACATGCGTGTGAAGAACCCTTGGTTGACCCACTGACAGATGGACCCTGCGTAGATTAGCCTAACCTGTTGTTAGTGTCCCACTGGCTTGTGGCCCCACCCATAAATTATCCAGTTAGACCCTAATCTTAATAACCAGTTAATGACATGTGGGCTCATTTATCTGATTGATCGAGAAAACTTGACAGCATCGACCGCAGCCCTGTTCCACACATCATTCACCTTACGCTGAGGCTTATATGTGTATAACTAAAGTAGTGCACGTTAAGGTCAACCTGTGCTGGTGGGGTAAATTTACATGCGCCTGTATTATTAAGTGGTCGTGGCTTCCAATCCATCCCCTGCTGCATTTTTTATTTTATTTGAGGTGCTTTTGTTTGTAATTAAAAAAAAATTGAGGCAGTACTGTGCAAAAAAAAATATGCGAGCGACGCCCTGGAGCGATATCTGTCGCTGACAGTGGGTCCGTGCATGCATGGCATGCCTGCACCAGCGGGGGATACGCGCGCATACAACTGGAGTGACCGTATTTACACTTAAACACAAGTTAAATAACCAGAAAACCGTATTTTAAAATTTTTAGCATCAAACTACACATGCGGCGTAAGTTTTGTGACTACCCGTGCTATTACCTCGATGTACATGGGCCGATGGTTCTCTAGAACCTTACGTCCGGCCGCAATCACGGGCCATGACTGCTAAACCTGCCGCCCTGCCAGCCTACTACTGCGCGCTACTGAGCTACACACGGGCTGAGTGGTCCAGGTTTGGCTATAAGAGGAATTATTCATCAATCACTTAAAAGTAAAAAAATACAAAGAGGAAAAGGTGAGGGAGCAGATCTCAAGACACATGAGCGTCCGTGATTGCAATCTCTTTGGCGAAACTTTATATCTTTGTTTTTCCCTATATATATTCTGTTTCGCATAACAGAATATTATTCTGTTACTCTACTTGAACTGACGGCTTCATGCGGTTGTACTGATGATTTTCATCTCGTCGAACTGATCGTCCTCTCTAGCTAAAAAAAAATTGCAATTTTTTTTCGTCGGAATGGGACGTGTAATATATCGTTAGAAAGCTCTGGACAGATACATTACAAGTCATATAGGAAGTTTTTGCAAGATCATCACGGTTTAAGAGCAGTTTTGAAAAAAACCCTTTTTTAAAAAACCGAAAACGCGAATCATATTTTGGACTTAATTTTCAAACGGTTTGTCGGAATTGAGCATATAAGATGGCATTGGAAAGCTGGTGAAAATCCGCTTCTTCCATATATCTATTATTTTTTCAAATTCTATACGATTTAAAAGTAATTTGAAAAACGATGAAATTCTGGGTGAAACGTATTTTCGTATTTTTTTGCAAACGGTTTGTCGGATTGACGCAAATGATATGGCATTGGAAAGCTATGGAAAATGTGCAACCTTTCTTATAGAAATGTTTTTCTAATTCCTTACAGTTTAAACTCGAATTCGAATACGGTCAAATTTAATTTCAAACGTGGATTTTTTTTTAAAGTTTGTCAAAATGGGGCAAATAATATACCGTTCAAAAGATATCGAAAAGGCGAAACTTAGTCATGTTGAGTATTTTCTCAAATTTGCAACCGTTGAAGACTAATTTTGAATACGGTGAGACCCATCGTGTTGTTTTTTCGGTCGAAAAACAGAGTACTCGTACTGATCTATTTGTCTGTTTGTACTGAGGTATTTTTCACAGTAGTTTTGAATGATTCCGAAAAAGAGTACTTGAACGAATGTCTGTATGATTTTGTACTGAGCGTGTTTTCACATACTAGACTTTACTCTGTATTTTCGGTATAATTTTCCTCGTAACTTCTCAATGGTATCATCATGCCCGAAATTGCATAGTTTATACCGTTTGAACTAAATGTTTTTTAATAAAATGAAAATGTTTTGTGTTTTCTTTTGAACTCAACATTGTTTTGCGATGATATTCTGGACTTCTCTCATTTTATCACTTGAACTTTTACCATTTTGAATTTCCTTGGTTTTTTTGTTTGAGCTTTTTTTCCAAACTTATCTAGGACGTCGTGTTCAACTTTTTTCTGTCCTTATATGCTAGTAATAATAGAACATTTCCCATACAATTTTCGTCCATTTGTGGACATCAACCAAAATAGGCAGGAGAGAGCACTATCGAACCGATCATTGTTTTCGACCAAACTATTGTGTTCTTCTTTTCCAAGAACTGATCATGTAATACATATTGAACAGCCACACATGTATGATATAATGAACTGTAGTACCTTAAAAGTGTAATGACAGTATATCTATAAAGCTCTATAAGATCACATGAAGCCTCTGCCAAATGAAATATACAAAATACTGACAAAACTTCACACTTTTTGCACGAAGGGCATATTTCCGAACATGCTCGACGACACCCATTGAAATTGCGCAATTCACGGGTGGGAGCAAGCAGCAACTTTGTAGTATGCAAATTGGAGAGCTCATAAAGTAAAACATGGCATCTTGTTTTTTCCAGAAAAACAACAGGAGTGCATCCGCATAGTTATTCATCTCCATATCAATAATACTTGGCCACCAAAAACCCGACAAATGTTTTTTTTCTCCTAAAAACACACAACACATATTTGGAATGCATCAGTACAAGCTGACATTTTCAGTTTTCAGAAGCAATCAAACTTGCTAATTAGTACTCATGTACTTACTGGGACCACACATATCCTAATATTAATACTCATGTACTTACTACGGCCTGCAACTCAGCTCCTTGAGCGACCGGCCACAAAACAAGAAGTTGTACTATTGAGCAGGTGGTCCTCGACCTCGTGACTCCTCCAGTAGGCACCACTGTTTGCCACTGAACCATAAGCCATGCCGTTGGAGTGGGATGCATCCATGCGGTGACAACTTTAGAAACTGGTTCTATAGAAAAGATTTTTCATTAAATGGCCACAACTTTCAGTGCAATAGTTCAAACATTTTTAGTGCAAAAACCTACGTGCCAAAGATGTGCATGTAGCTGGCAGCGATGCTGGTGTTTCCTTGTGGCGACGATGTGGACGGCAATGACTTGTGCATCTCCCTATCACCCATGAAGTAATACAAAGAACAACTATAAGAAGTAACCATTGGAAGTTCACTGATCCTCATTATCCTATCAAACTTGGATTGAAACAGTACTACTGAAAGAACCATTGGAAAATGGAATTTACCTTCAGTCTCGACAGCAAGCCTCTCAAGATCATGATCTGCAAGGAAAAAATGGAGCAAAATAGGTAAACGTATCATACAAATCAGATGAACTATCACATGCAATAGATTATTTTCTTTCTTCCAGGAATAAGAACAAACACCCATGGAGCACAAAATGGAAGCCATCCGCAAGTAGATGCAAAAAATATTTGCCAAACTAGCAAGATGCAGCCTAAACCAACAGAATGATCTTGAACTATAATGCAGCACCCATTTTTTGGATCCATTTGAACTAAAAGGGAGCTCCTTTTTTCACCTGCAAGATGAATTGAAAAAGCACACAACGTTGACCTAAAGAACCACCATATGTCGAACTGAACATACACAAGAAGAGGACCGGCAACAGATGTCAATATATAAATTGATGTTTTTTTGCAGGTTGTTGGGAATGAGAATTCATGTTTTGTAACTACATTAAATTTCTAAATATATGTACTGCTCCATAAGAAATGTTATTACTGCATATGTCCAGATTATTTAGCTTCTATTTGACAATAAAGAAACATCAAAAGGATGATTGAAGTTCTTTTTAGGCATATAAACATATAGCTTGAGAGCAACAGGAATAGTACAAGTTCTCCGATGCAAATTGAACAAGGTTTACCAAGCATAAGAACAAAAAGGTAGAGTGCACCCAATTTGTTCGGGTCTCTTTTTCTAAACTTTTGTGCATGCTAGATTTAACAAACGAGGATCCAATGATCAAAATATAAATTTAATCACACCAATTAGTAGAGAGAGACGTAGCAGCACAAACATAGTCAATCTTTGAGAAGACAGAGAGAGTTGTAGTTACGGTTGTGGGTGTTCCATCCCAGTGATCACTCAATTTTGCTTCATATGGTGTTCCATTCCCATGTACCAGAAGCTGACCTTCAGGAGGTGGTGAAGAAGAACGGCCGACGACCAACGGTGACCAATGGGCATAGCCACTCACAGTGTGACGGCCGGCGAAGATGATAGCGTCCAACAACTCCCCTGTCCTGGCTCATTGCGGGACATGCATTGGACCAACAAGAAAAAGGATCTGAATTGATATAGGCAACAGACTCAAGATGACTGAAAATGTTGTCACATCATGATTGCAAATCAACATTTAGCTTCTTATACAACAGAGATCTACCCTACTAATCAACATATGCAAGTCCGATACATAGAAAATTGGTTGAAGATGATTACCAGAACAAAATGGATGTTATTTTCATATTTGAATTTCTACTAAGTGGACTTGTGTCCGGGAAGTAGATGGACTGAAAAGCATACAAAAGATGAACTAAAAACAATTGAAGCTCTTCTATCAGCATTAGGGAGAGATAATAGCATAAGGCTGTTTTTGGGGGCTCTTCTATTAGAAGACTAGTAGCCGACCATCTACGACGTGCATGTAGGAAAAGATAGGTGTACCATATATCTACATGAACATACATATTGCATAGGATTGCATCTACCATAGTTATACATTTACAGAGAAGATTCGAGAAGTTCTATGTTCCTCAGTGATGTTCCCACCAAAAACACATTTTTTAACAAAACCAAACTTTTTCAATGAACTTCTTTAAGGTTTATGTGTTCGAACTTGCAAACTTTCCAAACAAGTACTTAGCTCGCTTTTCTTTTTTCACTTCATGAAGGGATCAGAATTGCACATCATAGAAGCATTAATAGAAGGGTCAACTGGGGCAAACAAAAGAACACAAAACTAAAGAAATAAATGTGCATACAGAAAAATTGCATCTCCTCAATGGACCATGATGTAGGCATCGCCGCCGGTAATACTTGGTGCACCGGAGGACCTGCACTGCTGGATTTGTCGAGAGAGAACTGAGGGCAGCACATCCCCGTGCCTTTTTCTGCGGTATTCGCCATGAGAGGGCAAGGGAGGAGTTGCAGCACAGGGAGCAAGGGAGAGGAGAAGTAGTAGCAGACGGGGCATCGACCAGCGGTGGCGTGGAGCAGAAGCGCTACAGCTGCGGGAAGGCTCGTGGTTCTGAGAGGGAATAATGCATGTTTGATGACGAACGGGAGATAGCTTCCTCTTACGGCCTTCAATTTTTTTCTACATTTAACGTGCACTAATACAACTGTCATGTGAAAAATTGGAAAATTCTAGGGGTCATTTGACCTTTTAAAGACATTTAAGTGATTTTCTAGCCATTTAATGACCGTAATTCAAATTTGAACTACATCTACATGCAACGGCTAACCATAACAGTTTGAAAAATCATATTTGTGTACTTGTGTGCGAGTTAATTCCATGTGTAGTAAATTCGAAGGAATTTTCAAACATATTGGTGTCACGGCCTAGACACATGCATGGAGTGCCATGCCATTTAAATTCCAAAAAATTTAAAAATGATCAGAAACACATGAAACCTAGCTTGATGTAATGTCATGCCACCAAGATGATGTGGTAAAAAATTTGGCATGTTTGATGAAAGTTTGGACACACACCCCTCACAAACCAGAGCAACTCACTAGTAGGCTCGTGGTTCCGAGAGGGAACAATGCATGTTTGATGACGAACGGGAGATAGCTTCCTCTTATGGCCTTCAAATTTTTTCTACATTTAACATGCACTAATACAACTGTCGTCATTTGACCTTTTTAAGACATTCAAGTGATTTTCTAGCCATTTAATAACCATAATTCAAATTTGAACTACATCTACATGCAACGGCTAAACATAACGGTTTGAAAAATCATATTTTTATGTACTTGTGTGCGAGTTAATTCCATGTGCAGTAAATTGGAAGGAATTTTTAAACATATTGGTGTCACGGCCTGGACACATGCATGGAGTGCCATGGCATTTAAATTCCAAAAAATTTAAAAATGATCAGAAACACATGAAACCTTGCTTGACGTAATGTCATGCCACCAAGATGATGTGGTAAAAAAATTAGCCTGTTTGACATAAGTTTGGACAGACACCCCTCACAAACCGGAGGAACTCACTAGAAGGCTCGTGCTTTCGAGAGGGAACAATGCATGTTTGATGACGAATCGATGATAGATTCCTCTTATGGGCTTCAAAAAATTTCTACAGTTAATGTGCACTAATACAACTGTGATGTAAAAATTTAGAAAAATTCAGGGGTCATTTGACCTTTTTAAGACATTTAAGTGATTTTCTAGCCATTTAATGACCGTAATCCAAATTTGAACTACATCTACATGCATCGGCTAACCATAACAGTTTGAAAAATCATATTTGTGTACTTGTGTGCGAGTTAATTCCATGTGCAGTAAATTGGAATGAATTTTCAAACATATTGTTGTCACGGCTTGGACACATGCATGGAGTGCCATGGCATTTAAATTGCAAAAAATTAAAAAATGATCAGACGATGTAAATATCTAGTGTTCAAAAAAGAAAATGTAAAGATCTGGCAAGATAACCGGGCCCCACACGATTGGCACTCTATTTCGTGCCTCGAGGTTTGCAAGGTGAGTGGCATGGATTATTAATCAGACACGGTTCTGTATTGGAAACCATCAGCTATTAAGTTCGCACACGGATTTTGCTGCGGGAATCGTCTGTAATTCAAACTATAGTACTCGTAAATTTCGGCGACCGGCGTGTGTACTGTTCCCGTCGATCTAGATTCCGGCCGCCAATAAATACTACCTTCCTCACGTTGTCCCGCCTGCATTCTCATCTACATCCTCCCCTCGCTCGCCCTCTCTCTCTCTCTCTCTCTCTCAAATCTCTGCCATGGCGCCGCCGATCTGCCCACGCGCCGACGAGGAGGCGCCGCCCCCCGAGGACGCTCAGTCGAAGAGGAGCAACGAGGAGAACCCCTACGCGCCGCTGGACAAGGTTGAGCCGGACCCCCCAACTTTGGAGTGGTTTTGGGGCCAGTACAATCTTTGTCTGTGGAAGTCGCTGCCGCCGGCTAAGAAAGCCAGGCAAGTGGCGTTCAAGAAGGAGATGGCGGAGGAGGAAGCCAGGTACCAGGCGGCCTGTGAAGCCTGTGGTGCCGCCTGAAAAAAGGAGGCAGTGGAGCTTTGGGGGCGGGCTCGTCGTCGTGCAGAGGAGGTGTACGAAGACGGGTACTTCACGAGGAAGGTCAAAGGCGCTAGGCGCCTCATCGCTGCGTGAAGGTGGGCCGATAAGCTCCAGCGTGCCGCTGATGAGGAGCTCCGGTGGGCACCCAACGGAATGGCAAGATCGTTCGTGCTCGTCCGCTAGCAAGAGGCAGATCGGTACGTCAAGCGCTGCGAGGCGGAGGAGGCGGAGTACTGCCTCTGCGCTGAGAAGACGCCGCGCACCAGGGAGCTGCTGGCGAGGGGCTGCCGGAATACTGCCCCTAGGAGGTATTATTAGTTTTAGTATTGTTCGTTTTCAATTTTGTGCATTGTACCTAGTAGTTAAGTAAAATCACGTATATGTGATGATATTATATATATTTTGTGATGAACTAATGAACAATTAATATATATTATGAATTCTATTTTCTATCTGCTTTCGTATACTAATTTGTATCTAGCTGTTATCATCCACATATACAGAATGGAAACTATATACACACACATTGAAACAGAACATATAAGAACGGAAAACAGAGTACACACATTGAAACAGAGCAATAAATAGAGCAATATTATGATTGCTGTGAATACATAGCGATCCACGTCGAAACGACTCAACAAAATATAATGCGTCCATGAGACCATGACCAGCAGCCCTTGCCTACGGTAGTTCTTGGCTCTGCCTGAACTCGTGCAGGCGTTCGTCCAAGCGGTTGACACGCTCGTGGTACATCTGGAGCGCGATCTCAAGCTCCAAGTTGGCTATTTCATCGGAGATCACCAGCTCGAGGATGCGACGGCCATGTTCCTCTACTGCGCCCAGGTGGACACCTGAGCCAAGGAGGAGGTCGAGACTAGCGACCAGCGCGTTGGCATCGAGCGCGCCGCGGACAAGGCGAACAATGTGACCCATGCGAACGGCGCGGCGGGCGTCCAGTGCAAGTACGGCGCGGCAGGCATCTGGGGCAAGTACGGCGTAGACGGCCTCTGCCCACTCCTAGCGAGGAATGGGGGTACTGATGGGACGTGTACCCAGCTGCGACGCCCTATCAACAACAGACAAGCGCCGATGGATCCGCTCTTGTTGTGCGGCGCACCGCGCCTCTCGCTGTGCGGCACTCCAATGGTCTCGCTGTGCGGCGAGCCACAGCCTATCAGCGCGGACGCGCCTAGCTTGCTCTGCGGCGCGCCATCGATCATGTTGTGCGGTGAGCTGCAGTCTCTCGGCACTGACATGCCTATCTTGATCCGCGGCGCTGAAGCGCCATGCGCCAAGGGTCTGCTCAACCCTGGCGATGACGCGCATCACGGCATCGTCAATCGCGTTGCCGAGGAGCGCCTCAGCCTCGACGGGCCGTGGCGCCTTCTCGTTTTCCTCGTCGAGGAGGTTGATGGCAGAGGCGGCGCTTTGGTCGGTTGGCATGCTTGGAAAAGGTGGACGTGCTACAGGCTACGCATGTTGCCTCCATGCGTCGCGCACCACGCGCAATATCGTAGGTGGCGGCAGGAAACCGGCGACGAAATGGCGGGAAATGGTGGCGCGTTCATAAAACGCCATCAATTAATGGAAACTTAGTATAGAAGGAACATTGAGCTAGCACGACGCGTGCGGACACATTGCTCTCCCAAGGCTATGATCCATATACTTGTGTGCCCAATAGAGCACACTATTCACAGTAAAGAATACTGTTCCGTTCATCCGAGTGAACTATATGTCATATATCACACACACATTCATCGGGCTGACCGTTTCTTTTGTGTTGCTTAATCACAAACAGTTCATCCGAGTGAACTGTATGCCGTATATCGCACACACCTTCATCTGGCTGCCCGTTTCTGTTGTTCCGCCTCATCACAAACAGTTTATCCGAGTGAACTATATGCCGTATACCGCACACACCTCCATCTGGCTGCCTGTTTCTTTTGTTCTGCCTCATCACAAATAGTTCATTGAACTGAACCGTATGCCCCGCAACGCACACGCAACTAAAATCTGAACTGTGTTTGATGTATCCGCCATCGCAAACGTTTTGCATCTTTTTTGACGGTTTTTTTAAATCATCGTTTGTGATTAATGCATTGCACACAGTTTTGTCGAAGGGTTTCTGATTGTAGTGTCGCGTTAGCAGCATCCTCCAGTAGTGATATCTCCGACGATGAGGAGTAGCTTGTCTTATTAGCTCACTATGGGGACTTTTGTTCAGTTTGCTAGCTACGCCGGTTAAGCATGCTCTGTTTACCCGTTGCATGTGCTGCTCCTGCGTTTCCTTAACAAATTCTAGTGAATTGTCCTATCTACTTTTACCATACAATCTGTTGCTCTAGTGTATATGTTTTATATGTCGTGCAATGTGGTGCTCACTTATTAACTGTTTGGTTAATTAGTTGTCATGTTCAGTTAACTGTTTGGTTCAATTCTGCAAATGTGATGTTCAATTCTTCAGGGTGCAATTTTGTATTATCTTCCATGTGAGAAATAAATCAAATTTATCTGTACAAAATACATGAGAAACAAATACAATTGCTATATTTCCAAGTTGTCAAGCATGCTTGGTTTGGTTAACTGTCTGATCTTCTAGTATGTTATATATTGTGCAATGTGGTGCTCAGTTAACATTTGGTTCATTTGTTATGGTGTTTGGTTCAATTCTGTAATGCAATGTTCAATTGTTGTGGGTGCATTTTGTTATTGTATACCATGTGAGAAATAAATCGAATTTGGCTGTACTAAATACATGAGAAACAAATACAATTGCTATATTTCCAAGTTGTTAAGCATGCTTGGTTTGGTTAACTGTCTAATCTTCTATTAGGAGTATGTTATATTGTGCAATGTAGTGCTCAGTTAATGTTTGGTTAATTTGTTGTGGTGTTTAGTTAACTGCTTGGTTCAATTCTGCAATGCGATGTCCAATTGTCGTTGGTAGAATTTTGTATTGTTGTGCATGTGAGGAATAAATTGAATTTGGCTGCACTTAATACATGAGAAACATATACAATTGCTATATTTCCTAGTTCTTAATCATGCTTGGTTTGGATAAATGTATTTTCCATGTGGCTCGAATTAATCTGATGAATCTGCAATGTGCTTATTTTTCATCAACATATTTTACTGATAGCATGTGAACCCTCACTTAACCTGATCACTAACTACCTTATATGTGTTGCAGGGAAATAATGGGAAGCATTGAGGTTTAGAATCAAGGTTTGCATATGCATGGTCATTTGTCTAATAGCACATTATTGTGCAATTGCAGGAACCATTCTAATATTTAGGTTTTTAACAATTTGGTCTTGCACATGTAGGTCCTGCTGTCAGAGGTTTTGACCCACTGTTCGACCCTTTTTGCATATGGGGGGATGAGTTGTCCATGAATATCAGTCAAGTCAAGAACTCAGAAAGATTGTTAGCATAAAGAAATTAGCGACAAAAAACAACAAGATCTTTGTCTGCACAATGAAGAAGACATCAGTTCACTACATGATGGTACTAACTATTATACCTTCGCTTTTTTATTTCTTTGCCCCATTTCTAGTATTGATAAGGTATTTATGCACATCCTTGTTTTCAGGCCTTTCCAAAGAAGTTCATTGATGATTACCTCTCAAACCACCTGTATGGTCAGGAGGTGAGGAAGGTATTCATACAACACCCACGGTTCAATATTGAAGTGTTCCTGAAGAGGACGAAGGATGGACGATCAATCATCCACATGCACCGGCCTAAAGTTGCAAAGACCTTCAACATCAATGAAAGCTCAATTCGCCTTCCGCTTCAGCAGTTTTCCAGATGAGATTCATCTGTCTATGTACCGTCTATGATGCTAATTTTGAAAGGTTATAGATGTTGCATGTGAAACTTGGTGCTGGTGCAGTTGTGTAATGGGGTAGCTGAGTGCTGAAGCTATATGATGTAGTACTCTGATGTATTTCAATTATCAAATCCTGCTTTCTTAATATGAAAATGAAATATATTGTGTGCTTAATATGAAATGTCAATTAGATTAATAAATAGATTATTAATAATAGGACAATTAGCCTGCTAATGGCCAATTAGCTTGCTAATTGGGTTTTGCTATTGCAAACGGTTATTGAGAAAACACCGTGGGCGATGACCTCAGGCAACGCACACAGTTTCTAGGAATAAACCGTGTTGGAACAATGAACAATCACACACGACATCCTCTTGAAAACTGTTTGCATTAGGCCACCTTGCGCAAACGTTTACCACATAAAAAGTGTGTGTGATGGACAGCCTATGCCACACAATTTCTTCTATGCACCGTGTGTGATGCATTCAATAATGCAAACGATAAAATTGTTAATATCGTGTGCAATGGCAATGCTATCACAAACGATTTAATGGGGAAAATTGTATGTGATGTACCTGCGAACGGAAACGTTTTTCTTGGAGTGACTGTGTGGGATGTATATACGAACGAAAACGTACTTCTTGGATTGACTGTGTGGGATGTATATACGAACGGAAACGTACTTCTTGGATTGACTGTGTGGGATGTACATACTAACGGAAACGTATTCCTTGGATTGACAGTGTGGGGATGTACTTATGACAGGAAACGATTTGGCCTGTAAAATTGTAGTTTTTAGCACAACTGTACGTATAACCGTATTTGATCGCTCGCCCATCACACAGGACCTCATTTTGCCGAGCGTGTGTGCCAGGAGGGCCTATCCCCGATGGTTTCTGGGTCGTGTGGGAAGGACCCCCCTATTGCCCACACTCACTTGGCGACGGTTCCAAACGCCGTCGCGGAAAGGGGCTAAAAACCGTTTGTATAGCACCTTGCAGTACCAGTGATTGTAAATTTGAGACAAAATGCTCTACATGTAGAAAGTTCCTTCTATTCAACAACTTTCCGAAGGGTATATTGTATGATCTATTCCAAAATAAATGGCTCAAACAAATTGATGTATGTTATTCGAAAAGAAAAGTTTAACCGTATAAGAAAAAATTGCATCTTTTAAACAGGTTTCTAATGATATATCATTTGTGCAACTCCGACGAAACGGGTTAGGAATTACGAACAAAAATACATGGCAGAAGTTCAAACTGAAAACAGTGAGCAGTTCAACTACTACACAGAATGCATTTCACGTGAGAAATAAGAGAATACAAATCTAAAAGCCTAAAATGTTTGTTGCAAGAAGTTCACGTGCTCCTGCCTGCACGGTTCAAAATTTATATTGCGAGACGTTCGACCTTCAATTACATGTTAAAAAAAAGGCAAATACGATGTTGTTTTTGCCATTTTTAAAACTCCTCTCAAACGACAACGAATTTGTAACAAGTGTCTACATGAAAAAATTGCTCCTATTCATAGGCTTTCCAACGGTATATTAGATGCTACATTCCGTTGAATGGTTTAAAAGTTTCATGTATACTGTTAAAAACATTTTTATGTATTCAAAAAACTCTTTTGAACTGTCACGAGTATGAAAAAATGATCAACACGGGAAAGTTGCGTGTTTTCAACAGCTTTCCATCGGTATATCGTTTGCTTGATTTCGGTAAGTGGTTTGGGAGTTACGGGAAAATACAATACATGAAAATGGAGTGAAGTTCAAACAGACAAGCCCCAGAAGTTCAACTTCTTCACGCAGTGCATTTCCTTTCGTGATGAAGACAGAAATCATGATCTCGCCATTTTTTAAATTACATAAAAATGGTAGGGATTTAGAGAAAACTTTATATATGAAAAAGTTTCACATTTTTTATAGCTTTCCAATGGTATATTATTTGCCCCATTCCAATAAAGTTTGCAAAAAATTACGATCAAAAACCATTTTTAACCATTTTCAAAATTGACTTAAAATCGTAAAGAATAGGGAGAAACATTATATACCAAAAAGTTTCGCATTTCTTCAAGCTTTCTAATGCCATATCATTTGCTGCATTCCGACGAATGGTTAAAAAACTAACTTGAAAATACGAACTCAATGGAACTTTGACCGTTTTCTAAATTATTTTTAAACCATTCAAAATAAAAAAAAACTTTGTACATGAAAAAGAAGCACATTTTCATAAGCTTTCCAACGCCATATCATTTGCCTCAATCAGATTAGCCGTTTAGAAATGGCCTCGAAAATACGAACTCGACTGTTTGGTTTGTGAAATTCTACGATTTTTCAAATTACTCTTTAATCATGGGGAATTAGAGAAAACATTCTACATGTGGAAGGAGCGTATTTGCAGCAGCTTTCCAACGCCATATCATCTGCCTCATTCCGATAAACGGTTTAGAAATGGGATAAAAAATATGATTCACTTTTTTTTGTATGAATAAAAAAGGTTTTCAAAACTGCTCTTAAACTGCTTAGATTTTGCCAAAAAATTAACTTAGATCATGATACTCGTGTCCACAGCTTTCCAACGGTATATCGCAGGCCCCATTTGGACAATGTTCACGGAACTTCAATATAGCACTGGGGGAAGTTCAACTACTACTGCTGGGACAGGTCAGGTAGTTATCAGAATATATATACTGTACTTAAAAATTTGGAATTTAACAATTTTGACAACCATATGGTCCATATCTACATACTTAACATAGTAACAACAAGCACATTTTAAGAGGCAGAGAGCCAACAATCACAACTATCCACTGGAAGCAGCTTGATCACGGCGACTTGGCATCTCGTCAATGAAAAGGAAAAACCCTCCCGTGCCTTGGTAGAGCATGAGTAGAACAGTGTCTAAAATTTTCCAATGTGGATGCAGTGCCACGACAAGTGAGAACTTGCTAATTCGAATGGTTCCATTTCTGCAGGAAATGCAGTACATTCCAATCACTTTGGTGTTATTAGCAAGCACAAGTGTAGTTCGACCACGCCGGGAAATCAATTCAGGAACAGTTGCAGCAAGCATTTTCTGTTCCAATGTAGAAAAAAATCAATTGTAACATATCGTTGAAGCTATATATAGTTTATGAACATCAACATAAAAATAAGACTTTGTACCAGCGTTTTGTGCACACAATTGGTCTTGTTCAATGTGCACACCAGTGGTAGGATTAATCCCTCCCAAATCCAGCGTTCATACGCTGTGCTATCTCTGTCAAATTATCAACAATTTATATGACATGCTCCAAATCTTTCTAGTGAAATTTGGTACACCGAGTACCATACAGATCGTTAACTATGCATCCAACATATCCTGCTTAAAAGGTGGAAATGGATTATTTATTCGGAACATGGCAGAAGAATAGTGGGCATAAATTGGTAATTAGATTTGTTACTGCCTAGGAATAGAGTCAATGAAATCGCAATTGGTTGCTAAATAGTGATTAGTTAGTCAAAACAAATACCCCGATTTTGCTAAGTAATATGCCAACATGGAGAAAGTTGACAGAACACTAATCTCGATCAGACTGTGATCAGCTGATGATACTTGGGAAGTAAACATTCATGTTAATTAGACCAGGCTGTGGTGCACGCATTAGAATTTTATTGCCAGCTTTCAGTTCATAAAACTTAGAAATTTTTCTCCAAACGTCCACATCAAAATAGGAGTGTCCATGTTTATCAATTTTTACCCTAACTGTCATTGTAAATCCATGATGCATTGTAATTATGACATCCATGGAGTCATCAACAAAGTAAAGGCCAAGATTTCCTTCGACTCATGTTCTTGCAAAGCAAGGGATGTACTGCTTGAAATGAAAATTTAGATCGTTACATATATTAAAAAAATAGGGCAACATGCAAATATGGGAGTAATTGAGAGAACAGAACAATATATAGCTAAAAACAAAGTACAAAAATATATAATTAAAAAGATAACATAACAAAGATTTCATGCAAATAGGAAAGTAACTGAATGAACAATACATCATTAATTTTCCTAATTTAGAAAAATATCGTATTCAACGTCTAGGCTGCATGTGGCACCATACCTTTTATCCAAACATAGAAATATACGGTATATGTTCGTAAATTTAGTCCATGCCAACTGTGGTAGTGTGGGATTGAACATACCGAGCGCTCCCTGAAGTCATCTGGTATGGTGAGATAGAACTTCATTTGCGACTGGCCGCGACCACACTGACCTGATTTGTGCTCGCACTATGGACACTTGAATGAAAACCCTCGTATCAGCTAGTAGAAAAATGAATCCACAGCGATTTCCGCCGGTTGATTAAAAGGACAGACAAACTTCGATAAGAGCTGAGCAAATATTTCGCTAAATTAATTACCTTCTCCATGAGAAAAATCCCCAGCCCTATCCAACAGAAAACCCTAATCGACCAGAGTCCAGAATATCAGTGCAAGTCGGTGCAGATAGGCGGTGGCAAGTGGTAGGGGCGAAATCCCGTGCCGTTTGGAGCCCGACCTCCGCCCGCCGACGACAGACGTCGAGCTTAGGGGTGGCCGCCGTGATAAAAGTTGATGACGTGCAGAGTTGCGGAGGAGTGTGCGGCGAGTGAGTGGGGACGAAGTGGGAAGGGGGTGAGGGTTTTCTTTTTCCTTTTTGACATGTGGGTGAACTCACACGGTTCGCAGCGGCGACGGAGGTGAACCCTGTGCAATAATAAATCACCGAGATTAAAGGGGAATCCAAATTTCCTTCCTCCTTTGTCATTCAGTTTTTTTCTACGATCACATTGTTCAAATTTGGCATTTTTCCGGGCTCATTTACTATATTTACTCCATTGTGTTCATTTTATAGGCATTAATGCACACAATTTAAATTCAAACAATTGGTGATTGAAAAAGTGCACAAAAACGGTCTGGAAAACCATGCTCGTGGTATTTAGTAAATTCTCATGCCTTTTACAAGGAATGGGCAGAGATTACAAGGATATGTGTGGTAAGAGTCAACCACAAATGTGCCTTTTATTGGGTTTTCAGCTATAGAAAATGACAAACATGCTAGACATAGATGACGCCTGGCCTGGTGCCATGGTATGGCATCACCATGCCCTCGTAAAAATTTGAGAACGTTTGGCTTATGTTATCATGCATGCTCTTCATAAATCGAACCAACACCGAAGAAGTTTTGTGGTTTCGAGAGGGAAATCTCCAAGAATGAAGGAGAATCTGTCAGAATCCGGGCTCCAGGGACCCAAGAAAGGTTCGAACTCTGGGGTGTGCACACAAAACTTCGCTAATACAAGCCCGGCCTCGCTGCTCACTATCTCACAATGATGCTCCGGTGTGCTCGAGCGAGAGGGGAGAAGAACAACAGACATGACAGTGTACCCAGGTTTGGGCCATCTTGCGGTGTAAGGCCCTACTCCCGCTTTTTGGGTGGATTGCCACGCGAGGGAGGATGAGTATGAGAGTACAAGGGGCAGTGGCATCGGGAGGCTTCTGGAGTCGATGTCCTTTGGCCCGTCCCCCTCTACAGTGGCGCCCTACCTATACTTATACTGGCCTTGGTCCTCTTCCGCCCAAAACGCTAGGCGGGAAGGGTTGCCACAATGGCCAATTTCAAAGGAAGACAGTAGTACAGCTTATCCTGACTAAAGGTGGTCTTCGCCTGCTAAAGCTTCCGGCCATGATGCGCTGGTGTGCTTGGAGATGACCTCCATCCTGGCGAGCCCGCTGTCCTGGTATTCTTGTACCAAAGTGGCAACCTTTGGGGATTGCTTCAGGAACCGGTGCGCTGTCCTTGCTCCCTTAGCACGAAAGAGGAAAACCTCCTTATCCACACCTCCTGGCACCCTTCTGGCTCTGCCCGTCGCCATGCGCGTCACCCACATGGAGACGCAGGGCCGCGTGACTCCTTCATCTGATCCTTGCCTCGTACGCCTCCGCAAAGGGCCTTGGGAGGAAGCCTCGGGAAGCCGCCTCGCGAGAGGGCCTCGCGAGGCTACTGGTGATACTTGCTGACATGCGCCTAGCGAGGGCCTTACTCGTGAAGTCCAAAGGTGGGCCGTGTTGGGCCCACGACATGCACTGCACCTTGGGACGCAGGTAGACGGGCCTGGGTACCCCCAGTCCCACGGGCCTGACAGTAGCACCCGGGCCCACGACGTGCATGATTCCGCCAGTTGGGCGGTGAAAAGGCGCGGGCCCTAGCTGCCTGCGGGTCAAGCACGACGCGTGGCGCTCGACGAGGCACGGGATGCCCCCACTTCTCCACGACGCCTCGACAACTGCCCGGACTAACATAAAGCCTGGCGGGCGCTGCGCGGGGCATCATTGCTCTCCTGTCTCGCCTCCGTCTTGCATCTGCCTTGCTGCGCCCCCTTTTCCCTCGCGCGAGGCTCCTCCTGATCCAATCTTGAACGCGGCTCTTTCTCCGCCTTGCTCGCGGCCATGACATGCGAATGACGACCGCCGGGAAGAAGGCAAAGCCTGCGGTCCCGGTCGCAAGCCCTCCTGTCATCGAGCTGGCGCTCCTGACCTCCTCCATCGCTGAGGAGGAGGACTTAGACACGATGCTCCCACTGGTGGTTGGCGACCAGAACGAGGGGCAAGCGACCCAAAACTGGCCGGGCTCGGCAGTACGGAGCGGCCTGGGGGAGTCCGTCTAGCCCTTCTTCATTTACACTGGGTTGATGACGCCGTTCTTTGATTTCTTTTATGCCATCCTCTCCCATTACTAGATCCACACTCTGCACCTTCAGCCTAACTCTATTCTCCTCTGGGCCATCTTCTCCTTCTACTGCAAGGCCTTCATGGGCGTGAGGCCCTCGGTGGCGCTTTTTCGCCACTTCTTCAGCCTGCGGTTCGCCGCCCAGGACCAGCGCTCCACGTGCGTCTTCTTTGTCGACGTCAAAGGTGGAGGCGGCTGCCTGAAGGCCAGGAAGAAGGCGGAGGGCTACCGGCAGCGCTGGGTCTTCATGGACGCGTGCCAGGTGAGTCCTCTTTTGCACACCCTGGCGGCCCCACCGATGCAGAATCCCGGGTGGGGCCATAAGAAGCTTGTCGACCCCAGGGCAAAGCCCGTCGTGGACCGGATAGCCGGGCACGGGGCCGTGAAGTTGTTAGGGATAATGATCATTAAGGAGTTCCTGGGGCAGCACATCGCGCCGCTCCAGGCGCACTCATGGCCCGCGTGACAGTACACCGGTGCTGGGGACGCGATGAGGCTGTACACCACCGACCTGACAACCGAGGAGCTAGACAGGGCCCTGCTCGGCTACCTCCCTGATGACCCCCTGAGGTTGCATCCCCGCTGTACAGCTACGAGTACAAGGATGAACTGGTCGCAGAGATGCCCGCCTTCGACGAGTGGGGGCTCATGCCGAGCGACCGCGTCAGCTCGCCCATGGTGCTGTCCTCTAGCGAAAGCGACAGCGACGAGGACTCGGAGTGGATGGAGGACAACACCGACCAGGCGCCGCCGCCCCACCCCCACCGATCTCTTTGCGCCTTCTCAGACAACGACGACGCAGACGAGCGGTCTCAGGCGGCGTCTCCTCGGCACGCCGACATGGGGAGGGATGCGGGGCCCAACCCCGCGGCCTCCCAGCCACCGGTGGCGGGGGCCCACACTGGCGGGGCGGCGGCCGCATCCACAGCGGCGGTGCCTCTCCGGGGACTCCCCAGGTCCTCAGGAAGAGTGAAGACACGACTGGCCTTGGTGGGGACCGCACCGAGCGCTCTGCGAGCAGCCCCAGGGTGGCGCACAAGGATGGCGACGATGCACTATCTGCCGCCTAGAGGAAGAGGAAATGGGCTGCCCAGGATGAGTAAGAGCCCCGGTCTATTCTCGCGTCGCGCGTCTGTGATCTGTCTGCCCGTGCTAACCCCTCGCCCTTGCAGGAGCCAGGCCAGCAGCCAGAAGACGAAGAAGAAGATAGTTGCCAGGGCGAAGGTGACCTCCGTCCTGAAGGCGGCGGAGGTGCTCGTCCACGGCTTCGACGGGCGCGGGGGTGCCTTTTGTCCCAGCAGCAGCTCCCAGTGCCTCTCCAGTACTGCAAGGGCCCCGAACACCGAGACCGCGATGGCCCAGCCCCCGGCACCGCTTGTCAAGGCCGCGATGGCTCAGCCCACGTGGAAGGAGGGGGTGCCTCACCCTCTGCCGACTATCCTTACCCCAGCCACCGAGCATGACACAGAGAACACCACGGCGCAGCCTCAAGCTACATTTACTCCCGGGGCCTAGTGGGCCGGTGTTGCAGTCCCCCCAGGCGAGCCGCGAGAGCAGAGCGCGTGGAAGGATCTGGAGCCCCCCGCGCCCCAGGCAGAGGAAGCCGGGGCCTCTTCGGCTGTGATGACAACACGTGCAGAGGTGCTGCCCCCTCGCCAGGCTCACGTGCTCGTGAATTGCAACACTTTGATCAGGTGTGGGGCCTTGGCTGACGCTCGGGTCACACCCAACCAGCTCCGGGCAGACCTCCAGGATGCCAAGGGTGCCTTGCCAAGGAGCACCTGAAGCTCGCCTCAGGCTGGCGCTAGCTTGACACGGCCGCCAAGGAGGCCCAGGGCCGGGTCGAGGCCACCATCGCAGAGAGCAAGAAGGAAACCGCTGAGGCGAAAGCAGCTCATGAAAGCGCGCTCGCCAAAGCAGGGCGGCCGCCAAGCACTGCGGCGAAGCAGAAGCCAGCCTGAAGGCGTTCCAGGACGAAGGGGCCACGTAGGCGCGGCAACTTGAGCTGCGGGAGGACGACCTCAAGATCCACGAGGCAAAGCTTGCGGATCGCGACTCCGAATTGGCGAAGGTGGTGACCGAACAGGTCGCATAGCGCAAGTGCTTGGAGGCATTGCAACGCCAGGTGACCGACGCCCAAGAGGGCCATGCCAAGCACGTCTCTGAGACAAACGCCAAGCTTGATGCCAGGGAGAAGAATATCCAAGAGGACGCCAACGTGAAGGCGGCGGCGGACCGCGCCGCTTTCTCTTTGCTTGAGCTCAAGGCCCACAAGTCGCTGAGTTCCATATGCAGGGAGAGGTTTGAGGCTCAGCTTGCATCCCCCGACGCCATCTATGTCGATCTTCCCTCCAAGCTCGTGGAAGAGCTCGGGGGCGTGGCCCGGAAGGTGGATGGCATCCTGGAAGAGGAATGCAGCGACCTCTTCTCCATGGCGGCGACGCGCATCTTCAACCACCTCCTCCTTCGTGATCCCGGCTTCAACTTCGGCGAGGTGATAACACCCGTCCCCGAAGAATCTCGCGAAGACCTGGCGGAAGCTGTCGAGAACCACGTGAGTGCGCTGCTCAGGAAGATCTCCTATAGCGATGACGTGGAGCCCGGTGAGATCGAGGTAGGCGATGGCGGCGGTGACCCCTCTTCCTGAATCTTCCTTCTATCGTCCTGCAATAGACTGCCCCTGCCTCGTGGAGGCGTAAGTCAATGGTTTAATTTGTGAGATACTCGATGTTTGTAATAACTCTTCGTGATCCGTGGGTTTCCTTTCCGTGCTTGCTTTTCCTCTTGCTTGCCTTTTTACTATACGTCGACAAGGTCGGCATTCATCAGCGGCCTGGTACGGCCCTTCTCAAGCATCAATAACACAAGACCCTCGTGAGGCGGACGACGCCAAGACCTCCGGAGGGAGCGGCTTCCCCAGGCCGGCTCCTGAGGAGCGGAGATTTCCATGCATGCCCCACCTTGTGAGGTTCAGATGACACAAGCCATGACGACCAAGGCCAGGCGGGCGCCAGCAGGCGCAGTACAACAGGTTTCCTCTTCGGTGCTAAGGAAGCAAGCGCAGACGCAGAGTCCCAAGGAATCAGCCAAAGGTTTCCATTCCCGTACTACAAGACCAGGACGGCAGGACGGAGGTCATCGCCGAGCCCACCACGACGTCATGACCAGAAGCTTTGCAGGTGAAGACCACCTTTCGTCAGGATAAGATGTACTACATGTCTCCCTTCAAACTTGGCCGTTGTGGGATCCCTTCCCACCTTCATTTTGGGGGAAGAGGATCGAGGCCACTATAAATATAGCTAGGCCACCACCATAGGATGAGGACGAGAACAAGATCATCCTCACCAGCACACACCAGCACAAGAACACTCCTCCTCAGGTTGTTCTCCCTCTGTACTAGTTCATCCTCAGCCCACCTCGAGGCCAATCCACCACAAAGCAGGAGTTGGGTTTTACATCGCAAGGTGGCCCGAACCTGGGTAAACTGCTGAGTCCCTTTCCTTTCTTGTTCATCGAGCTAGGCGGTGAGATCGACGAGTCGGTAGGCTGGGGAGATTGTGTTCTTCGCACGCACCATAGAGTTCGAACCTTTCTTGGGTCTGCGGAGCCCTGAATCCAACATTTGGCGCGCCAGGTAGGGGTGCGTCGGAGCCTCTCTTCCGCCAGTCGGTCACCTTCGTTCCGCCGTTCTCATGGCTGACGCTCCTCGAGCTCATGCTGAGCACTGGGCCGCTCGTCCTGCCCGGGCGGCGCCCTCCACCCAAGAAGATCTCCACTCCGCGCTCCTCGCAGCCCGCACGCCGGCCGGCGCCGTCGGCCATAGATGACATGGACCACTTCCACCCGCTCCCGCGCTGCGCCGCAAGCGGGCCACCACACGATCTTCGAGCTTCGCCGCGGCAACGGTGCTAAACACCCGCCGGGAGCAGGCGAACACATGAGCCACGCTCATCGTGGCACGGGAGCTGCTGTGATGCAGGCTGGCGGAAGGCGGCCACGACGCCTTGCTGGAGCGGGTCGCCGAGCTGCTCGACCCCGCCTGTAGGGGTACCCTTCTGCACCTTACCTACGCCGCGAGCGCTGCTGGGGGCGCGCGACGGCCCTCACTACGACCACACACCCTCTCCCAGGGGGCCCGGAGGGCCCCGCGGCGCCGGCCTGGCTCGCGGTGCCGTTTGTCCTACCCAGGATACGTTACCCCCAGGCACCGCAGAGCTGGGCGGCCCCTCCTGGGCCCGCGCCGAGATGCCACTCTGCGGTCGTGGTTACCTGGCGCCAAGGATGGTGAGCAACGACACCGAATGGCCGGGCGACGGCTCAGGGATGGCGGCTTTGGGCACCCCTGTGCCTCCACCGAGGGACTCGCTGTATGCGCCAAGAGGAAGCCCCCGCCTGTTCCCCTCGCCAGCCTGGGCATCGGGACCACATGAGGCCGAGGCTCTTCGCAGGCCACCTCGGAGCTTCACCGGCGTCTTCGACGACAACAGCCATTGGGTACCATCAAATATCTCAGGGGCACGATTACACTAACCATGGACCGCAGGTGAACCAAGCCACGGCAACGGCCGTGGACCTCAGGATGATGGCCCCGCCGCAAGCGGACATAATGCACTGGGAGCTGCGCGGGGGGAGCCCGGTGCCAGGGCCTCCCCTGTGCCGCATGGAGCAAGGCACCACCATGACGGCGACGCACGCCGCTCGGAGGTAGGTCCTCCGCCGGGGAAGGCGTCGGCGAGCCCTTCCTCCCGGTGGGGGGCCTGTGCTCACCGGGGCACCGCCAGTGTCCCCCTTGCCCCTTGGTCTCGTCCTGGTTTCTGGACGTCCCAACGGTGGTTGGGGGAGGCGCAGGGCCGGGCCCTCGCCTGGCGCCAAGGATACCCGTGAAGATCTCCGCTCGTGACACTCTCACTTAATAATGAGTTGGGGCTGTACACACCCCGGAGTCTCCTGAGTGCCACTCTTGGGCCTCACGGGGGCTCCCACCCACGTCCAAGTGGAAGCACCATGCTCCGTGTTGTCCGTTGACACTGTCCCCAATGACTATGCCCACGCCCAGTGGAAGCACTTAGCTCCGCGCTGGTGAGAAGACTAGTCTAGGTGCCGGACGCGGCTGTTTGTTTCGCCCTCTTTCTATAACCCAGTTGCCATCTTTTGGAATGAGATTTGGAGTTTCGTGTGCTTATCAAAAGAAAAAAAAGGGGGGAGATTTTTTGATTCGTGGTGTTTTCTGGCCTTTTGGTTTACGATAAAAGCAAGGCTCATGCCTGCTGCCCCCCCCCCCCCCGTGAGCACCCCACGAGCGGGGGCTGGGCGTGGCGTGCGTGCTGCGCGCGCACTTGGGCTAGCCCAAGCAGTGCCGAGGGCCCCTCGGGGCCAAAGGCGCATCTGCCGCAGGACCACTGCGCGCACGCCCTGCCGTGACTCGGCAGTCGGCTCCTCGCGCGGCGCTCTCAGGCGGGCCTGCAGGCTCCTCAGGAGGCTTGAGCCCTCACATGCCCCTACGGGGCTCGCCTCAGGAAGGAAGCGCCCTCACGACACAAGAACCCGTCCAAGACCGCCAGCACCAAAGATAAGTCACAACGAACTACTCTAGTAGGGGGCCCTCCTGCCCTCGGCAGCTCGTTTCAAAATTAATTTAGAAGGCATATCATCATTTCATGCATAACCGGGGAACCCCCACCAAAAAATACTTTCCACGCCCCACGGGGCCATGCTCGAAGTTGGGTATGCAAGTTAGGATCGGAAAGGAAATGTAAGCCTAGCAAGACACACTGCCATCGGCGTCGCCATCATCATCATCACCATCGTCAGCACCACCCTCTTCAGCTGCGAGCATGTCCACACCATCTTCACGGGCGAACTCCGCGACCAGGTCGTACACATGGTCATCCACCCAGCTCGCCCTGCATGACCCTGGGCACGGGGGCTATCGCGGCGTTGAAGTCGAAGTCAGGATCAAGGCTAAGAAGGTAGCTGAAGACACGTGAGAACGCGCGCCCGTGGAGCCCCCTCTTCTTTCCTCGATGAGCTGGCGCGCCCTCGTTGCCCGGTCTTCCAGATGGGTCACGACTTGGGTAAAGAAGTGGAGGTAGCCGGCGTCATCAGCCTCGTGCGGGCGGGATACGCTCTCTTAACAGATGGTATCCAAGGCCCGGTTGGCCCGGACCCTGAGGTCCTCAAGCATCGAGGAGCGCTCACGCTGCATCGTCTAGCGGTGGTTCGCTTCGTTCGTAGCTTTCTCCACAAGAGACGTGATGCCCGCGACCTGCTGCTGAAGTGAGGACAAGTCGGCTTGGGTGGAGGCCCGAGCCTCCTTGGCGGTCATCTCGCGCTGCTCTGCCGCGGCAAGCTTCACCCTAAGGGCGGTGGTCCTGCCCTGCAACTCAACCTGCCGCTGTTGGAAGCGGGTCTCCTGGAGCCTCAGCTTCCGGCGGTATTCGCCAACAAGAGCCCCGCGAATCTCCGCCACCCTTCGGTCGATCTCCTACTGGATCTTGGCCTCCCGGGCGGCAACGGCCTCTTCAGCCACGGCCACTTGGCACTCCCTCACCTCCAGCCGCTCGAGCTCTAGGTTATGTTTCGAGATCTCAAGCGCCAGCGCATCCTCACGCGCCTGGCCTCCTTTCTCATCCGAGGGGGCCTCGCTCGGCAGTGCCGCCAGGGTGGCCCTGCGCGCCTGAACCTGCCGCTCGACGCTCGAAACTCCTTCTCCCGCTCCTCGGCCGCCTCGCGACGGCGGTCAGCAGCCCTGGACTCCTCCAAGGCGCGGGCGCAGGCCTCGCGAGAGGTCGCGAGGGACGCCGCGATGTCTGCACGAGCGCGCTCATGCTGCAGATGCCCAAGGTTGATGGCGACATTCAGCTGGTGCCACTCGCGCGCCAGGCGGAGGCCTTCCGCCTCTAGGCGCGCGTCGACATCGACAAGCTCTCCTCCAAGCCGACCCAGCGCGCCCATTGCTTCTAGGAAAAGGTCATGGTGGACGGCGCTGCGCCCGTGCGCGAGCTCCAGCGCATGGCCGAGGCCTTCCTCCGCGCCGGGGGCTGCCGCCGAAGCGCGGAGCGGCTCGCTCGTCTCTGACAAATTGCTGGCGGGTGGCGCACCCCAGCCGTTTCCCAGGCCTTGGCGGAGGTGTTGGGCGGCGTGGCCTCGCCGCTCGAAGATGAAGCCGGCGCTGGGGCCGCCTGGCCACCGGCAAGGACCAGTGGAGGAGCCCTTGGCACACCTCCCGCGCCCCAGAAGTGACCATGAAGGAAGGACGCTGGGAGCGCAGGCCCGCGGCCTCCCTGCGGCGCATCCATCTCGCGGGCTGACTCCGTGCCTCGCGCAGGCGTATGGCGCGGGGGGCGGGGAATCACGAGCGGAACAAGGGCCCCCGAAGATCGCGCCCCAGGAGATTTTGCCGCCGCAACCAAAGGGGTCCTGAGGAGCTGGGGTCAGGAAAGGACGTGACACGAGAAGACCCACAAAGATAAGTTACTTACTCATCCACAGCTACCCACACCCTCTGTTTCAGGGGCCGGGGGGCGTCGCCACCACAGCTCCAGAGTCCTTTCCTCTTGCGGAGCACCCCAAGGTCCAGACGGGGTGTGCCGATGGTCGGCGCCTTGCCCTTCGCGACTGGGCTGCGGGTAGCCACCTCAGGAGTTGCAACCCCAAGAGCAGCCATCCCGGGAGCAGCCGCCACAGAAGCACCGGATGGCGCCCGCCCCCCGGCAGTCGCCTCGGGAGCACCCAGCGGCGCTCGCCCCCCTGCAACCACATCAGGGGCGCACGCCGCAGGATCTCTGGGTACAGGAGCCACCAAGATGGGATTCTCGCGAGGCCCTTCAAGGCCCTCCGGGCGCAGCCCCGACCCGTCGAAGAGGGGCATTTGCTTCACGAAGTCCTCTTTGTTCGAGCAGTGGTACAAGAGGCATCCCTCCTCCGGAAGCACGGCAGGCGCTGGGTCGGCAATCAAGAGCTCGAGCATCGCACGCAGCATCATGGAAGGGAGCGAGGGCACCTGGAGCCTCATGGGGTCATTGGGGCCGGTGAAGGCCCACATTGGGCGAGAGTGGCGCTGGAGCGGGGCGATGCACCGCCGGACGAACTCCCTCACCACCATCGACACCGTCACCCTGCCTTCTTCAACTTGGCCAGCCTGGACCAGACGCGGGCGAGCCGACGGTCGACGAGTTTCACGTGCCCCCAGCTGGAGCTGGGTTTCGCCGGCGCTTGCGGGAGCAGGAGCAGGGGGCTGAGCGTGGCTGCGTCCACATACACCCACTACTTCCGGAATCCCTTCACATCCGAGCGGAGCGTGAAGTCGATGCCAGAGCCAGCCGTCACAGCGACAGCCTGGAATGCCACGCATCCTGAGCACTGCCGGCCGTCGACCAGATGAAGCGAGAAGAAATGGCGGAGCAAGGCGACAGATGGAGCAATGCCCACCATAGCCTCACACAAGAAGGCGAAGGCGGCAAGGAGGATGATGGACCCGGGGTCCAGATGTAGCACTTGGATCTGGTAATGGGAGATTGTGGCATTGAAGAAATCAGAGAAAGGAGGGACCAAGCCAGCCAGGAGAGCATGAAGGTGAATGGGGATCTCGGTGGCCCCCATGTCGGCCATGGCCCGGGATGCAGGCCAGACCGTCGTCGCCTTCCACTTGTTGGAATTAGTGGCGAGGGCCGACCGGACCTTGTCCAACCCCTCCTGGTTGATCACCATCGACCAATCGAGCGCGGGCTCCAGAACCGACTGGGATTCGGCGGGCGCGCAGGCCTTCCCCTTCTTCTTCGACCTCGGGGCCATGGCGTCAAGGGGGATTGTCGCCGGTGTCGAATCTTGAAGAAGAGCCGCAAGTTCGCTGGAAAGAGGGGAAGAAGAAGGCGAGCACGATGGGCAATGATGGCAGAGCTACGCTCGCAATAGGCAGCTGTCAAGTCTGGCAGTTGCCGAGGCTGTGTGGGGAAGTGGAGACGCCCACGTCCCATCAAGCACCACACGTCGACTAGGCCCACAGGCAATTGGGGCCCGCGGCGCTTCGCCCTTGCCCTTTGGCTTCGCTTCGAAGCCAAGTCCGAGCGCACCTTGGGTCCGGGGGCTACTGTCAGCGTTCTAGGAACCGGGGTACCCAGACTCGCCTGCCTGCGGCCCACAACGTGGCTTCATCAGCGGCCTGGTATGACCCTTCTCCAGCATCAACAACACAAGACCCTCGTGAGGGGCCAAGCCTCACGAGGTGGACGACGCCAAGACCTCCGGAGGGAGCGGCTTCCCCAGGCCGGCTCCTGAGGAGCGGAGATTTCCATACAAGCCCCACCTCGTGAGGTTCAGATGACGCAAGCCATGACGACCAAGGCCAGGCGGGCGCTAGCAGGCGCAGTACAACAGGTTTCCTCTTCGGTGCTAAGGAAGCAAGCGCAGATGCAGAGTCCCAAGGAATCAGCCAAAGGTTTCCATTCTCGTGCTACAAGACCAGGACGGAGGTCATCGCCGAGCCTACCACGACGTCACGACCAGAAGCTTTGTAGGCGAAGACCACCTTTCATCAGGATAAGATGTACTACTTGTCTCCCTTCAAACTTGGCCGTTGTGGGATCCCTTCCCGCCTTCATTTTGGGGGAAGAGGACCGAGGCCACTATAAATATAGCTAGGCCACCACCATAGGACGAGGACGAGAACGAGATCATCCTCACCAGCACACACCAGCACAAGAACACTCCTCCTGAGGTTGTTCTCCTTCTGTACTAATTCTTCCTCAGCCCACCTCGAGGCCAATCCACCACAAAGCAGGAGTAGGGTTTTACACCACAAGGTGGCCCGAACCTGGGTAAACTGCTGAGTCCCTTTCCTTTCCTGTTCATCGAGCTAGGCGGTGAGATCGACGAGTCGGTAGGCTGGGGAGATTGTGTTCTTCGCACGCACCCCAGAGTTTGAACCTATCTTGGGTTTGTGGAGCCCTGAATCCGACAGACAGGGCCCAACCCTGTGCGGGCCTCAGCTGTCGCTGGAATGTCAGGTCGCAATGCCTAGACAAGGCCTGGAGGCGAGGGGCTCCGGGAGTTAGTGAAGGCTCCTGAGGCGCGATGCTCGGGAGCCCCTCTTTGACGCGCAAGCGACCCGTGTGGGAAGAATGCTAACATCGGCAAGGTTGCCCCCTGAGGAGAAGCTGTAAACTAGAGGTTCTATCTCAGACGATGCGCACTTGCTAGCTTGCACCTGAGTGTTATGCGAGGAGACCAGACACCAAGGGCCTTGGTGGGGTGACGTTGCACAGGAGCAGGCCCACGAGCCAGTGCCCAGTCCCTTGCGTTTTTCAGCGCTGCTGAGACTGACCCGAGCACAAGCACCATGTCCAGCCCCCGCTCGTGTGAGGCTCAGGGGGAGCTGCGAGTGCATGTCGCAGAAAAGTTGAGCAGCAGCCATGATAGGAACGGGCCATCCTGAGGTCAATGCGGCCTGTGGGGCGCCCTCAGTTGATTATCCACCAGCGCGGAGCATGGGGCTTCCACTTGGGCGTGGGTATGATCGTAATTTGATCGTTCCGCTAGCACGGGGCATGGGGTTTCCACTGGGGCGTGGGCATGGTCTTAGTTCGACCATTCCGCTAGTGTTGGGCATGGGGCTTCCACTGGGCGTGGGCGGGAGCTCTGTTCCAAAGTCTCCGCGGCGTCTAGAGCCCTATTTCGTTCGTACGCATGGCAGGCATGGCAGAACTTGCAGAGGTGTTGGATGCTCATGAGCCAGAGCGGGGCTCGGGAGGTCCTTCCTCAGTCCTCAGGCGGTTTGCGCCTAACTCTCGATGAAGCTGCGTGCTCATGTAACCTGGGACATGGGGGCGACCCATGCCAGATGGCCGTCCCGAGGCTATCGCATGAGAAGGTTAGACACCAAGGACCCAAATGAGGTGACGTGTATGAGTCCGGCCCGCCAACTAGAGCTCGGTCACTTGGATTTAGCGATGCTGCAGGTACGAACCCGAGTGCAGACGTCATGCCAATCTTTCCCATGGAATGATCTAGGGAAGAGCCACCCGGTGCGTGGCGCCCATGGTGGCGAAGCACCAAAATTGCAGTCATACAGCCTGGGCCACGCCCTTACTTGCCTGCTCGCGATGGTCCCATGAGAGGACGGGACACCAAGGACCTCTGGAGGTGACGTGCACAGGAGCTGGCCCACGATTTAGAGCTCAGTCGCCTGGGTTTATCAGTGCTGCAGGGACGGACCCGAGCACAGACGCCGTGTCCAGCCCCTGGTCATGAAACGGTCAAGAGCAGGGTTGCGAGAGCGCGGCGATTTCCATGGCGTCGAGGCACCAATCACACAATTTAAGCCAATGAGAAAACTTCATCAAAGCATAACCAAATCCGGTACATGACCAAAAACGACGTGGCTACAGGGACGGGTCCTGACCAGCCTGAGGATGATGCAGCCCGAGGGGCGCCCTCAATTGAACAAACCAAAAAGTCACCTGGCAATCATGCTGCTGCGGGAGCATCGGGGTGATCAGCGAAGCATGCCACGAAGGGTCGCCCCTCAGGGGCGGAGCAGCTCCTGGAGCCCTGGATACTCGTGGGGGCCCGACTCCTTGCAAGGCGCCAACATGAGACACGTGAAGCACTGGTAGGTGGCGCCTACATTCAGCAGGCCGAAGGGCATGCAGAAGTAGTTGGTGATGATGCCCCTGCTCCGACCGACACATGATGGCCAGAAGATGTCCTCGGAGCTGGCCCTGTTGAGGCTGGCGATGTTGACGCACATGCGCAGCTCGGTGCCCACGCCGAGGGGTGCAACTGAGTTGATGGGGCGTGCGGGGCAACGCTCTCCGTAGTTGACCCTTGCTTCCTGTAGCTTGTGGATCTCCTGGGTGATGAACTCCTACGCTCCTGGCGCCTGTCACTGTATTGCTTGCTTGCGGGGGCACGCGTCGAAGCACGCCTCCAAGTGGTGCCTGAGCACCTCCCTCGTCATACTGGTCAGGTCAGACGCTCTCCGGGTGAAAGCCCCCGAGCCTGCCCTGAGGGAGGTGTCGGGCTCGCCTTCCTATGCAGGATGAAGGCAAGCCCCGGCAGCAGGGCGGGGCCATGGGTGCCGCCACTTGCCGACTGCTTCTTTGCTTCAGGACGGCTCTTGTGGAGGAGCTACTTCTTCTTTGCGGGGGCTACCTCAGGAGGCACATCATCGCCTTCAACGTCAGAGTTTTCAGCTGTGCGGCCCGGTAGGCATGCTCGAGGGAGAAGACCGTGTCTGAGGGAGTCATGGACTAAGGGGTCCCCGGGGCACCGGCCCATTGAATATGGGCCAGACTGGAGAAGCCGTACAGTGACGGAGATCTTTGAAGCTGTGGTGTGCCCTCCAAGTCAAGGATAGGCAGGATCTCTTTATCCCTTATTGTAATCTATCTCCAGTAACCCTAACCCTACCGGTGTCTCTATATAAATTGAGGGTTGTAGTCTTTAGGGCTAGAGCTATATTCATCACCTCATCACCTTAGGGTTTAGCTCATGCTGATCTCGAGGTAGATCTACTCTGTAACCATACTATACATCTAATACAATCAAGCAGGACGTAGGGTATTACCTCTTCGAGAGGGCCAGAACCTGGGTAAACATCATGTTCATCGTCCCTTGTTCCCCATCGATCCTAGATCCACAGCTCGGGACCCCCTGCCCCAAGGTCTGCCTGTTTTGACACCGACATTGGTGCTTTCATTGACAGTTCTGCTGTGGGGTCACCCAAAGGATCAATGGCTCACCTGATCGTAGGAGCAGGCATCGAATCTAGGGACTTCTTTGTCCCTGGTCAACTCTTCGCGTTCGGCAGCATCGTGCTGCACACCGACCCGACTGGCCGTTTGGGACAGATCGACAACTTCGCTCCCGAACACCGAATTCGATTCGGCAATCTGGAATACGTTGTGGACACACGGGGCGATCTGGTCTTTGCCGGATTTGCCGCGCCCTTTCGCCTTCTCACATGCCTCACCATGCCCGCTCTGGAGTCCCCCTCCAATCCGATCTACAGATCGGCCCTCGCCCTCCAAACAGCTTCGAGCTAGGAGGGCTCTGCTTCAGGTGAGGGCCAGACTCCACCTTCGGCTGGGTCTGTCATGTCTGCGGAGGGCCTGTCCTCGGCCTTCGAGGCAGAATCAGGAGACGGAGGCCAAGAGTCAATCTCGGCCGAACCTTTCCTTCACAACGCTCCTCTGGCTTTGAGCCCTTATGATGAAGCGACAGCCAATGGCCAGGTGTCATCCCCGGCCCGAAGTAGCTCGATTTCGAATCCCGGCGTGGAAACCACATGGAAAAACCAAGGCTTGTCCCTAGTCCCCATTAACAATCCGGCTCCCCTCCAGGATCCGGCATTGTACCCCGAGTTTAGCTCGGCCTGTGGAAACCAAGGACCGGCTAGGGCACTCACTGCCCCCACCCCGTCACAGCGGAACTTGGCATAGAGCCCTCAAGTTCGGCGATCCTCGCTATGTTAAACGAGGCGCTAGACCGAATTCAGAAAATGACCATCTAGGAGGACCTGCCCTCAGCCCACAATCATCAACCCTTCGAGGTGTACCACAGGGAATTTTACGTCCCACCCACCAACCACTTGGTAGCCACTGTCGATGATTTAACTGATATGCTAGATTATAATTCAGAAAACGCCGAATACATGGACGAGGATGGCGGAGCCACGACTAGTACCGACGTCGTCCCCCCTGTCACCGGCCGCTGGTCAGCCATGTCCACCTACGATATTTACATGGTGGACACCCCCAAGGACGGCGATGGCACTCCCAATCAGGACCGAGACAAGCCCGGAGATGAGCCGCCCAAACGCCGAAGACAACGCCGTCGATCAAATCCACATCGCAGCCATGCGAGCAACATGGACTTCGCGGAGAACGGCACCACGAATAATACGGATGACCTCGCCGGAGCCGCAGCTAACGAACATCATCAGGATGACCCCGCGGAGCAGGAGGTCCCGTTCAACCTAGAAAATCACGATGACTCCGAAGACAGCTGTCGGCGTTCTGGGAACCAGGGTACCCAGACTTGCCTACCTGCCGCCCACAGTGTGGCTCCCTCGACGGCCTGGTACGGCCCATCTGCAAGACCACCAAGACAAGACCCTCATGAGGGGCCAGGCCTCGCGAGGAGGACGACACCAAGACCTCTCGAGGGAGCGGCCTCCTCAGGCAGCCTCCCGAGGAGTGGAGATTTCTATGCAGGTACCCAGCCTCACAAGGCTGCGATGATGTGAGCCATGACGACCAAGGCCACGCGGGCGCTAGCGGGCGCAGAGGAGTTAGTTTCCTCTTTGGTGCTAAGGAGGCAAGGACATGCGTGGGTTCCTGAGGAATCTCCCAGAGGTTTCCATTCCGGTGCTACAAGACCAAGACCACAGGCCCGGCAAGGAGGAGGTCATCGCCGAGCCAACCACAGCGTCACGACCAGAAGCTTTGTAGGTGAAGACCACCTTTCGTCAGGATTAGACGTACTACTTGTTCCCTTTCAAATTGGCCATTGTGGGATCCCTTCCCGCCTAAGTTTCGAGGGAAGAGGACCAAGGCCACTATAAATATAGGTTAGCCACCACCATAGAAGGGGTCGACTCATCCTCACCCCCGAGCCCTCGCGAGGTTGTTCATCCTCTGTACTAGTTCATCCTTAGACCCTTGTGAGGCCAATCCACCACAAAGCAGGAGTAGGGTTTTACACCGCAAGGTGGCCTGAACCTGGGTAAACTGCCATGTTCATCTTCTTCCTTGCTCATGTGAATTCGGCTAGGCTAGGCTGTGGGGCAACGGGCGCTAGGCTTGAGAGGTTGAGATCTTCGCACATGCCCCAGAGTTCGAACCTTCTTGGGTCTGCGTAGCCCTGAATCTGACATTTGGCGTGCCAGGTAGGGGCGTGTCGAAGTCCTTCTCCCACCGTTCGCTTTGCCTTCGTTCCGTTGCTCCCATGGCCGATGCTCACCATGTCCGTGCCGAGCGCTGGGCCGCTCGTGTCGCCCAGACGGCACCTGTGGACAATGGCGTTCCTCACCACTCTGCCTCCCCGGTGGCTAATGCTGCCACTGACCCTGCTGCTTGTGAGTAGCCGGATTCATCGCTACCACCTTTCGTGCGGCGTGATGGCCGTACCGCAACCCCTTCACCCACTCTAGCCATGGCATCGTCTTCCCATGCTCGTCGCGGGCCAGCAAACGCGCAGGCTGCACTACCCATGGCACGTGAGCTCCTCCGTTACCACCCGGCCAATGACCTCTACGACGACTGGCTTGGCCACATCGCTGAGCTTGTCAACACCGCCGGTGAGGCCCCTGCGCCGTCCCGCTCGCTCCTTCCTCCACCGTCCCAGGCAGGTGACATGGCTCATGGCGCACCTCCTCCTCCTCCTCTGCCCGGCGCCGACCCCCAACCCAGACGTGATGCGCCCCGGCGCGACCCACCGTGCGGGGCGCCGACACGCGATGAAACAAGCTGCCAGGTGATCCAGCGCTCACAAGCCGATGCGCATGCGCTCCCGGCGCCGCAGCGCCAGCACCAGGACCGCGCGCCGCTGGAGGTCGCGGCGTGCAGGCGTCAAGACCAAGCTCCACCCATGCGGCCCGCACCTGTGAGCGCGGCAGGCTACCGTGCTTTCACCCTGGAGCTACACCGCGTCGTCTGGCCTGGCAAGTTCAAGCTGGATCTGCCTCCACGTTACGACGACACCCCTGACCCCGTGGAATTTCTCCAGCTCTACGCGCTGAGCATCGAAGCAGCAAACAGCAATGACAAGGTCATGGTGAACTGGTTCCCCATGGCCCTCAAGAACGGTGTGCGCTCTTGGCTCCTAAACCTCCTGATGGGGTCGATCTCCTCCTGGGATAAGCTTCACGAGCGTTTCATCGGCAACTTCCAGGGTACTCGCAACCGCGCTCCTGCAGTGGGCGACCTGCGACGCGTGAAGCAGTAGCCGGGCGAGACCTTGCACAATTACATACAACGCTTCACGAACGTTCGTCTCAGGATCCTGAAGGCGTTTGACGAAGCCATCATCTCGGCATTCTCTTAAGGCGTCCGGGATGTCAAGATGAAGGAGGAGCTCGCCATCAATGAAGACCTGTGCTCAGCCCTGGAGATGTTCAACTTGGCCAACAGATGTGCAAGGGCCGAGGAGGGCCGCCTCTCCCTCCTGGAGCTTCCTGAGGCAGACCCCGAGGACAAGAAGGCCAAGGCTAAGGAGGCGAATGTCGGATTCAGGGCTCCACAGATCCAAGAAAGTTTGAACTCTGGGGTGTGTGCGAAGAACTCAACCTATCCGGCCTATTAGCTCGTCGCCCCACAGCCTAGCCTAGCCGGACTCGCGTGAACAAGGAAGAAGATGAACATGGCAGTTTACCCAGGTTCGGGCCACCTTGCGGTGTAAAACCCTACTCCTGCTTTGTGATGGATTGGCCTCACGAGGGGCTGAGGATGAACAAGTACAGAGGATGAACAACCTCGCGAGGTCTCGGGGGTGAGAATCAGTCGACCCCCTATATGGTGGTGGCTAACCTATCTTTATAGTGGCCTCGGTCCTCTTCCCCCAAAACGTAGGCGGGAAGGGATCCCACAGTGGCCAATTTGAAAGGGGACAAGTAGTACATCTTATCCTAACGAAAGGTGGTCTTCGCCTGCAAAGCTTCTGGTCGTGACGCAGCGGTGGGCTCGGCGATGACATCCGTCCTGCCGTGCTGGTGGTCTTGGTCTTGTAGCACCAGAATGGAAACCATTGGTAGATTCCTTGGGAACCCACGCCTGTCCTTGCTTCCTTAGCACCAAAGAGGAAACTGCCTCGTCTGCGCCCGCTGGCGCCCGCCTGGCCTTGGTCGTCATGTATTGCGTCATCGCAGCCTCATGAGGCTGGTACCTGTATAGAAATCTCCGCTCCTCGGGAGGCCGCCTGGGGAGGCCACTCCCTTGGGAGGTCTTGGTGTCGTCCGCCTCATGAGGCTTGGCCCCTCGCGAGGGTCTTGTCTTGGTGGTCTTGGAGGTGGGCCGTACCAGGCCGTCGAAGGACCCACGCCGTGGGCCACAGGCAGGCAAGTCTGGGTACCCTGGTTCCCAGAACGCCGCCAGCGAAGCGTAAGGGTCCCGCCGTACTTGCGGCTGAACCTAAGATGAAGCGCGGTCGTGACCACGGCGAACCCTCCAGGGGCAACCGCCTGTTCAATATCTTCCACAACGTACACAACCACAACACCAATGACTGCCAAGAGCTCAGGGCCCTCCACGATGGGCGCCTTGGTCGCTGCCCTGAGCAAGGCGACCGGTGCTACGGCCATGGAGGAGGCCGCGACGGAGGCTGCTCGGACAACCACGACCCCCGTCAAGACTGGTTCGACCAGCCTCGTGAGAACTGCTGGCGGGATGAGCCTCACGAGGGGTTCTGGCGTGATCAGCCTCGTGAGGCCCGTCCTCTGGGCAATGCTGGCCTCCCTCCGGTTCCGCCGCCGCCATGGAGGAACAATGACAACCGGCAGGACGACGGGACTCGGGGCTTCCAGGAACCTCGTGCTATCGCCTGCATCCTAGGTGGTGCGCAGGCCCCAGCCTCACAACGCATCTTCAAGCAGTTCGCTCGTGAGGTGAACGCGGCCCTCCCGAGGCTCGGGGCCGCGTGTCCACTCAAGTGGTCACAGTGCACCATCACTTTTTACTTCAAGGATCACCTTAAGTGCTCGGCCATCGGAGGCGTGCTTCCCATGCTCTGCATGCCCACCATCAGCAACATCCTCATCACCAAGACCCTCATTGACGGTGGCGCAGGGCTCAATGTCCTCTCCGTCGAGACATTCGAGATGCTCCAAGTGCTCTATGATCAGCTTCTTCTGACCAAGCCTTTCTCAGGAGTGACTGACGGCTCCACCATCCCCCTGGGGCAGGTATGCCTCCCTGTCACCTTCGGCAACCGCAACAACTATCACACTGAGCTCATCGACTTCGACGTCGCCCATATCGGCCTCCCGTACAACGCCATCCTCAGGTATCCGGCCCTCGCCAAGTTCATGGCGGCAACCCACCACGGCTACAATGTCCTCAAGATGCCAGGAAGCAGCGGCATCATCACGGTCGCCTGCGATGAGAAGGATGCGGTGTGCTCCCTCGAGCGCACCTACCAAGCCACGACGGCTGACAACCCAGACGACGAGGGCGCCGTCCTATTTTCTGAGATCACACCCAAGAAGAAGAAGCAGCTCCTCCTCAAGCGTCGTCAGGGGGCTGGCACACCTGCCGACGGTACTTTAGACCCCGCACCCGCTGCTGGGGCGCCCCTTCCTGCCGCATAGGAAGGCATGCTCGGCACCTCCCTCAGGACGGGCTTGGGGGCTCCTGTCTGGAGAGCCTCTGACCTGACCAGGGCGACGAGGGAGGTGCTCGGGCACCACTTGGAGGCGTGCTTTGATGCGCGCCCCCGCGAGCAAGGTGCACGGCATGAGGCGCCAGGTGCGCGAGAGTTCATCGTCAAGGCAATCGAGGAGCTTCAGGAGGCGAGGGCCATTCGCGGCAAGCATCGCCCCGCACGGCCTCCCAATGTAGATGCGGCCCCTAACATGGGCAGCGAGCTGCGCGTCTGCGTCAACATACCAGGCCTCAACAGGGATGCTTTGCAAGACCTCTTCTGGCCATGTCGCGTCGGCCGGAGTGGGGGCTACCGCTACAGCTACGTCCGCATGCCATTTGGCCTGCTAAACTTGGCCACCTCGTACCAGCGCTTCGTGCAGGATGCCATGGCAGCTCACGAGGCCAGGTGCCAGGCAGTCCTGTCGGAGGAAGTGCCGAACCCTCACGAGCCTGGCGGGCCTCAGGAGCCGCCCAGCTCGTGAGGAGCAGCTTCTGCGACACGTTTCTTCAGCTACCCCGACGCTCCGGCGACAATGATGCCAGGTGACTTTTAGGTTTGTTCAGATTGAGGGCGCCCCCTGGGCTGCATCATCCTCAGGCTGCTAGGGCCCGGTTCTGCAGCTGTATCATTTTTGCGCATGTATCAGAACTGGCCTTGCCTTATGAATTTCCCAAGTATTTCAATTGCATGTCCGGTGCTTCATCACCATGATGTCGCTATGCCCTTGCAAACCCGCCCATGACTGCCTCATGATTAAGGACTGGCACGGCGTCTGTGCTCGGGTTCGTCCCTGCAGCGTTGTTAAATCCAAGCGACCGAGCTCTGTCCCGCGGGCCAGCTCCCGTGCACGTCACCTCCCGGGGTCCTTGGTGCCTTGTTCTCGCACGAGCTAATCGCGTGTAGGCGAGTAAGGGCGCACGGCCCGATTCGTACGACCGCAGTTCGGCGCTTCGCTGTAGCGGGAGCCGTGCGCTGGGTGTTTTTCCATGGGATCATTGCATGAAAAGACTTGGCACGACGTCTGTGCTCGGGTCTGTCCCTGCAGCGTCGATAAAACCAATAGCTGAGCTCTGTCTGGCGGGCCGGCCCCGTTCACATCACCTCCTGGGGTCATTGGTGTCCGGCCTTCTCATGCGATAACATCCGGAGGGGCATTCGACGCAGGACCCCCCATCGCCCCACAGGTGTTATAAGCGCGCCCCACGCCACAAAAATCAGGCGCAACCCGCCTTGAGGTAGGGCCTCGTGAGTCCCGCGCTGTCTCACTAGTGCCCAGATACACCTCCTCTAGTTCTGTCGTGCTAGCCATGTGTACGAACGGGGTTGTACACACCTCAGAGTCTCCCCCCTAGGGAACTTGCACCGATGCACCAGTGGAAGCCCCATGCTCCGCGCTGGCGGACGACACAGTCGAGGAGCGACTAAGCCCACGCACCAGTGGAAGCCCCATGCTCCGCGCTTGCGGACGACACGGCCGAGGAGCGGCTATGCCCATGCTAAAGTGGAAGCACCATGCTCCGCGCTGGTGGATAAACAACTGAGGGTGCCCTCATGGACGCACCAACCTCAGGACATCCTCTCGGCTCTTCGCCCGGCAACACCCCACCGCTATCCCCTCGGGAGGTACGCGTGAGTGGGCTGGACATGGGGGCTGTGCCCAGGCCAGGCCTGGCACACGCCACCCTATCAGGTCCGGGTACTTGGCCTTCTCACGCACCTCCCAGGCGAAAGCTGGTGAGGAAAGGTATGGGGGCTCTGGATTAACCTCGTCGTTGCCTACGCTTCCTTCATGAGGGCTGATCGCACGTCAAGGGGGACCTCCTGAGCACCGTGACTCAGGGGCCTCACTAGTCACGTAGCCCCTCACCCCTTGGTGTTGTCCTAGCGATCCGGACGCCCCAACGGCGGTCGAGGTATGTGCGGGGCTGGGCCCTGCCGACGCAGAGCACAAAAGCAAACAAGAAGGAAACCAAACATAAAAAGAAAATCGCAGAGCCCTAAGAGTTATTACAAGCACAAGTGTTCCACAGATTCAAACAGAAGTTTTACGCCTCCACGAGGCACGACAAATGTTGCAGGAATAAAACTAGGAAGAAGCGCCACCACCGCCTTGGCCATCGCCGCCACTCACCCATGTCGCCAGAAGCCCGTCGTCGACATCGCTGCCACAATCATTGCCGCCGCCGCCAACCTCCGCTGCCAGAGCCTCGGGATCGGGGACGCAGAGGAACTTCTCCAGCAGCGCGTCCACGTGACCCTTCGCGGCCTCCTTGGCAGCAGCATGGGACACAGGAGCAATCAAACAGATCACCATGCTGAAATCGAAGCCAGGGTCCTTAAGGAAGAGCTGGCCGAAGACGCGTGTCGTGGCTGCGGAGAAGAGCGAGTGGCACTCCTCCTACAGGATGGAGTCCACCTTGGCGGCAGCACCCTTGAGCACCTCCGCGAGCTTGGGGAAGAGCCCCGCGAGGCCATCCTCGGGGGTTGCCAGCGGCTCCTCATACCCTCCCCTGCAGATGGAGCGCAGCGCGTCATGATCCTTGAGCTCAAGGGAGAGGAAGGCGCCATGTTCCGTGGATGCCTTCTTCTCAGCAGTAGCAAGGGACTTCTCCCTGGCCTCCAGTTTGGCTGCCGACTCAGAGACGTGTTAGGCGTGAGATGCCTGAGAATCAGCCACCTCCTTGTTCAGCATGGCTAGGCGGCTGCGCTCCGCGGCCACCTGTTTCAGCTTGGCGTCGCGATTGGCGGACTCCGCTTCACAGGCTTTCAGGCCCTCTTCCCGTTGCTGAAGCCGTTGGGCGTGCGTGGCTTGCTCTTCCTGGAGGGCCTTCAGCTTGGCCTCCGCCTCAGCGCGGAGCTCCTCAGTGGACGCAGCGTTGGCCAACGCTGCGTCACGAGCCTCCTTGGCTTCAGCGGCCTCCTTCATGCCTTCCGCGGTGGCGGCCTCGGCCCAGCCCCAGGCCGTCTTGGCCTCGGCCTGGAGCCACCCTGAGATAAGCCCCAGGCGCTCCCTCACGAGGCACCTGTCCGCATCCTGGAGGTCGGCTTGGAGCTGACCCAGCGCGGCGTAGGCTTCGTCCAGGACGCCTGGCCTGATGAGAGGGCCGCAGTCCGCCAGCGCAAGGGCTTGGGAAGAAGGCGGCACCGGTGCGTCGGCTGGCGCCATCACCAGGGAAGCAGTGGCGAGGACGGCTTGGGGCACCGGAGGCTCTGAGCTCCCCTCGGGCACGGCAAGGGCGGACAGCTCCGCAGCTTGCTAGCGCACGGGAGCCGGCTCCTCTTGAGGCCGCATCACCATGTCCTGGGGGGCCTGCTCCGTCGCGAGAGGACGAGAGAGAACCTCTTCCACCCATGTCGGAGTCGTTACGACTGCGGCGAGAGGTGGCGCCTCCTGAGCCCCGGTTCCCTCGTTCCTCTTCTTCATCACGACGCCCATCCTGGTCATCAGGAGAGGAGCACTGTGGGCATGGTGCCAATCTATGATAAACAGAAGCAAGGTAAGGTACTTACTCATCGGGAGCGACCCACGTCCTCTTCTTCTCCTTCTTGGCCGGGGCTGGGACACCCCCGCTTTTCCTTGGCGCGGCCTTGGTCGGGCTTGGGGAGTTGGCGGGGTGCTCTTCGGCCGGCCCCGGCGCGGCGCTGCCACCTGGCAAGGCGGAGGCGTCGCCCTGAGGGGACATGACCTGCAGGACAGCACCCGCTCCGGCGACCGGAGGGGGGCCCCTCGGAGGGGGTGCGGCCCCGCTCTTCTTCGGGGTCACCTGGCCTGACCTTCGTAGGGCCTGGGGAGTGGCCTCGGACCTCGTGAGAACCCCGGTGGAGCATGGGGATTCCATGACCGGGGGCTCGTCGGCATCGTCATCGTCTGTGAAACCGCGGAGGAGCTCGCTCTATGACGGGGGGAGATCTCCGCCACATCGTCCTCGGTCGCCTCCGAGTCCTCCTCGCCCTCTTCGCCGGCACTGTCGCCGGAGGACACCAGCACCGGGGAGTTGGAAAGCTCAGGCAACACGAGCCCCAGCTGGTTGAAGATGGGCATGGCGGCGACCAACGCCTCCCTGTCGGCACGGCGGTACAGCAGGGCATAGGCCTCCGGAAGGTCACCCGGCTCACCCTCGAGCAGGGCGTTCATGGCCTTGTCCAGCTCCTCGCCTGCCAAGCTCCCCGAGCACAGCCTGATGTTGTCCGCCGCGCCCTGGAATTCCCACATGGGGCGCGTGTGCGATTGGAGCGGAGCAAGACGCTGCGTCAGGAACTCCTTCACTAGCATGCCCCCCGTCAGCGCCCGGGCATCCATGTCTGAGGTCATCTTCCTCAGGACAGGCGCCGCCCGGAGGTCAGATAACTTCTCGTGGCTCCACCTCTCGAGCCGTTCGGGCAGCGCAGTCGGCAGCTCCAGCCGCTCGTTGAGGCCCTTGGTGTCCATGAAGACCCAGCGGCACCGGAAGCTTTCCACCTTCTTACCGGCCCTCATGAGCATGTTGTTCTTGTGGACCGCGACAAAGGACACGCAGCCGGAGCGCTGGGTCGGATCGTGCAGCCGTAAGGAGAAGAAGTGCCGGAGGAGTGGCACGTAGGGCCTCACACCCACGAATGCCTCGCAGTAGAAGGCAAAGATGGATAGGAGGATGGAGTTGGGCTGAAAATGCAGGGCCTGGATCTGGTAGTGATTGAGGATGGCGGTGAAGAACTCGGAGAGAGGGGGGATGAGCCCCGCGAAGATGCTGTGGAGGAAGAAGGGGTAAACCGTCCGAGCCAGAGTCCGCTGCTCGGCGGAGCCAGCCAGGATTATGGTCTCCTTCCACTCGTTCTCGTCGCTTGCCGTGTACGGGAGCACGAGGGCGAGGTGCCGCTCCTCGGTGATGGAGGACGCGTTGAGTGCCGGCGCAGGAGAGGGAGAAGAGCTTGCGGCTTGCGCCGCGAGCTTTGACTTCTTGGGGGCCATCTGTGAGGTCACCGGAGCCGGAGTTGGAGAAGGAAAGGGGGAGGCCGAGCTCGATCGGATCTGGAGAGGTCCTTGGATGAGGAAAGGGGATCTGAGGCAAGGCGAGGAGGAGTAATGATGGCCTGGCGGTGCGAGCCAGCCTTTTGTCGGTCTGGACAGTTGCCGAGGCGACGTGGGGAGGCCGAAGGCGTCCACGACCCATCAAGCGCCATGCGTCAACCTGGCCCGCAGGCGATTCGGGCCCGTGGCCCGCAGGCGATTAGGGCCCGCGGCTCTTCACCCTTGCCCCTTGGCTTCGCCTCGAAGCCAGCCCGAGCGTGCCTTAGGCCCGGGGACTACTGACAGCGTTCTGGGAACCAGGGTACCCAGACTTGCCTGCCTGTGGCCCACGACATGGCTCCCTCGATGGCCTGGTACGGCCCATCTCCAAGACCACCAAGACAAGACCCTCGCAAGGGGCCAGGCCACGCGAGGAGGACGACACCAAGACCTCCCGAGGGAGCGGCCTCCCCAGGTGGCCTCCCGCGGAGCAGAGATTTCTATGCACGTACCCATCCTCACGAGGCTGCGATGACGTGAGCCATGATGAGCAAGGCAAGGCGGGCGCCAGTGGGCGCAGAGGAGGCAGTTTCCTCTTTGGTGCTAAGGAGGCAAGGACAGGCGTGGGTTCCCAAGGAATCTCCGAAAGGTTTCCATTCCGGTGCTACAAGACCAAGACCACATGCCTGGCAAGGAGCAGGTCATCACTGAGCCCACCACTGCGTCACGACCAGAAGCTTTGCAGGTGAAGACCACCTTTCGTCAGGATTAGGTGTACTACTTGTCCCCTTTCAAATTGGCCATTGTGGGATCCCTTCCCGCCTAAGTTTCGAGGGAAGAGGACCAAGGCCACTATAAATATATGTTAGCCACCACCATAGAAGGGGTTGACTCATCCTCACCCCCGAGCCCTCGCGAGGTTGTTCATCCTCTGTACTAGTTCATCCTCAGCCCCTCGTGAGGCCAATCCACCACAAAGCAGGAGTAGGGTTTTACACTGCAAGGTGGCCCGAACCTGGGTAAACTGCCGTGTTCATCTTCTTCCTTGCTCACGCGAATTCGGCTAGCCTAGGCTGTGGGGCGACGGGTGCTAGGCTTGAGAGGTTGAGATCTTCGCACACGCCCTAGAGTTCGAACCTTCTTGGGTCTGCGGAGCCCTTAATCCGACAACAGCAACTATCTCCCATCCTCCAAAGAGGAGGCCAGTCTCGAGGATGACGATTTCATCGTCCGCGAAGACCTGCTGGAGCAGGAGCGGTTTAAACGGAGGCTTCTAGCCACCGCCCGCAGTCTGAAGAAACAGAAACGCAGGATCAAGGCTGAATAGGACACCCTCAATGATCGATGGACCAAAGTCCTAGCCGCCAAAGAAGGGTACGGCCGCGAACAGCCAATCAAAAGTTATCCCAAGCGAAGATTGCTGCCACAATTCGACGAAGAGACCGTAGAGCCCAGGCGCGCCGAACAATCGGACCGCCCCCCTAGAGGGCGGGACAGAGAAGCTGACGAGGCCGAGCACCCAGCCGCCCCACCTCACCATTACGGAATGGATCAAGTGCAGCCCACCTACGAGTACGACCTCCGCCATGACCTAGACGCTCGAGGAGGCCGTACCAGGTCCATCTACGGACCCAAAGAGGACCCGCACACTTACCAGGAAGGATACTACGATCGGCTAAACCGAAACGATAGAATCCAGGAGCAGCAGCGGACTCGGAGGGTCGAAGACCTCCGACGCGATGTAGCCCGAGTTCGGGGCGCCACACACCCCCTGTGCTTCACAGAGAGGGTAATGCAACACCAATTCTCGGAAGGCTTCAAGCCTGTGAACATTGAATCATACGACGAAACCACAGACCCGGCCGTATGGATAGAAGACTTCCTCCTCCACATTCACATGGTGCGAGGAGATGACCTTCATGCCATCAAATATCTGCCACTAAAGCTTAAAGGTCCGACTCGACACTGGTTGAATAGCCTTCCCGAAGACTCTACAGGCTGTTGGGAAGAGCTTGAGGACGCTTTTTGAGCAAACTTTGAGGGCACCTATGTCCGACCTCCGGACGCTGACGACCTAAATCGCAACACACAGCAACCAAGATAATCTGCCCGGCAATTTTGGAACTGATTCTTGACCAAGAAAAACCAGATTGTTGACTGTTCGGATGCCAAAGCCTTGGCCGCTTTCAAGCATAGTGTCAAGGACAAATGGCTCGTAAGACAGCTCAGCTGTAACACCCCAAAAATTTAATCATGTTTTTACTAAATAAAAATTTGGCCAGAAATAAAATTTTCAATTTATATCAAGTCCTTTATTATTTTCAGTGTATTTTCTGTATCTGTTTTACAAAATTCTTCCCTCCACATAGAAATTTTTGAAAATAATATTGTGGCTTTGGGAGTTTTCTTAAACCATTTCATTACTACTTTAATAATAGTAGGAATTATTTTTATAATAAAATTGCCCCAAAACTATTCTTTTAATAGCATTTTCAAATTTTTGAAATACCTCTGTAGCACTACAACTATTTTAAATAAATATTTTAAAATTCCACAAAAATTAGGAGAGGTCATGTGATGCCTACATATCACTTTTATGCAAAAACCTAACCTGGTCTATTGGAAATTATGAGTGAAACAACCCCTTTTCAATTCTGTCCTGTATTTGAGTTTCTACTACAACCCCATTTTTTCTTGCCCCAAAAATCCTGAAATTTATCCCACTTATAGTCCTTCTAACCAAACCCTTAAGTCCAGAATTTTAGATCCATTGGAATCTGTTTAGTTCACCAAATATTCCCCTGTGGCTTCTATCCAGAAACTAAATTCTTCAAAACTTGCACTATCAAGTCTCTCTTTTTGCCAAACCAGCTCCACCACCATCTCTACCAATAAGAGAGAGACCATCCTGCCAAGTCTCACTTCCAACAAATTTCCCTAGCTAGCTCTATCATTTGTCAAACAGGTTGTGAGCATGGCAGAAACTTTCAATCATCAAACATTTCACTTGGCACTTGGTTTTTTAGCCAAGCCAGCATGTCTCTCATATTTGTCACCTAAGTATGTGTTACCCTGTCAAAGACTAGCTTGGTTAGAACCACCTAGGGTGCCATGGCATTCGGTCGAGCACCCTATGTGCGTGCACTGGACGTGCCTGGAGCGTGCGCGCTGCAGGCCAGGACACCCCGAGCCTCTGCGTGTTGCCAGCACCGCGTCCTCTTGCTCCCTAACGCGCCTGAGGCACTGCACCAACCACCAGCAACCCACCACATCTAACCCTGTCCGCTAGCGCCGGCCAAGCCACCGGCCAGCACCGCCGCCGTCTCTACTACGTCACTGCCGAGACGTGTGGCACATCCAGGAGCTGCCAGCCCTCCCCCTGGACGGTGGTCTTCCCCCAGAAGCCTCCGCGCTGCACCGACCAATCCACCGACCTCGCCAACTACCTTGACGGTGCCATAAATGGCCACCGCCGTCGTGTCTTCTCGGGGAAGCCGCAGCACCGCCCTTCCCCGCCTATTTAAGCTGCCACGGACCCTCTTAGTCCATCACCACCTTCCCCTCTCCCTCTGTAAGCTCTTATGTCCAGCGAATCAACCAGAGGTGGTCATTTTCCCCACCTACGGCCACCATTGCCATACCATGGCTCTGGCCGAATTCGTGCCACTCCGACCTTCCTCGCCCCAACCAAGCACTCTAATAGAGTCCCCACACTTCGGCAAGTACGCCAGCCACCTTGCCCGGCTAACTTCTTCACCGAAGCTGCTGCACTGGCTGGAGGCCGCCGCTCCCTGCTGCGGTCACCACGCCCTACACCGGCCACCCCCGGCCCCAGTTCCTCCATCCACAGGCGCGGGGTGAGGCAGGGGACCCATCCCCGGCGGCGCCCAAGCTCGCCGTGCCCCCAGTCACCGGCGCCAGCAAGGGCCGAAGCTCCTTTGTCCCTGTGTCGGGAGGAAGAAGGAGATGGCGCCAGGAGGGAGAGAAGAGGCGCGGGCCCCGCTCGTTAGTGACTCCAGCCGCGGGCCCCGCTGTTTAAGTGGAAGCGTAGTAACAGGAATACGCTTTCGCCACTGGAGATCGTATTTCAGCGAATACGCCTCCGACGTCATCTCCTCCTCCGCGTAGCTGGTCGGCTGCGCCGGCCCAGTGGCACCGCATGGCTAAGTTGCGCTCAGGCGCACTTCTGCCCTTTTCTTTTTTTTTTCAGTAGAATTCCACAAATTCCACAAGACCCTTTTCATATCCAAAATTTATGATTCAAATTTCTACAAACTTCTAAAATCATGCTCTATTTATTTAGACTAGGTGAACATTTTCCTAAAGTTTAGTATTTACTGATCTACTAAATAGTCCAATTCTTTTATATTTTCCAACTTAGAAATTCCATAGTAAAATCATCTGAACTTCAAATAATTTGATTCTTTTTCTGGCATTTCCGATTTTTCATCTAGTTTATTTTAGTAATTATTTCAAAAGTATTTGAACAACTTTTGGTACTGTTTTTGTTTTATGTGGTAATTTCAATATTTTTGAAAATAGGCAATGGAGGGGAGATAAATATTTCAAAGTTTTGGTGTGCACCCAATACCTCTGCATGCTCAAGGCAAGCATCTTGAACACTTGATATGGTGAATGCATGGTAGATTATTTGCTAGAATAATTTGAACATGACTATGTTGAATTCAAATAAAACTGGCATATGGTTATTTTTGCATGCATGTAGTGTTGGCATGTTTCATCGTACTGTGCATCGTGTGCTTGACTTGACTAACCGCAGGAGCAGGCATAAGAGAAATACCGTTACCGGCGGAAGGGTGATCACGTTGGAGCGTGATCATGCCTTGTTTGATATGCTTGTTGGAGCATGCAAGGGTTGTGGCCCTGTTGGTATTGCTGTTGAAAGAGTACCTTGTTGTGCTAACCGTTGCAGGAAACTTAAGCCTCCTGAGTCGACCATAGATCAAGTCTTGTTATGGTAACCTCCATACTTAATTCGTGCTGCCACTTGTCCCTACCATAGGTGGGGTATGGTTTAGTAAGTTGTTAACCCCTTTCCATGCACACACCGTACAGAGGGCCACGATGAGGGTTTCCAGGGCCATGGACTAAATCCTGTCATCGGGTCAGGGGGCATGGGTGTTACCAGCTGTAGCCGAGAGGGAGTGTCCCCTTGGAATCCGCGCGTATTAATAGTGATCCCATGCTACTCGAGATTGTTGTCTCCCCGACTTAGAGTTTTTCTGAAACGATGCCTTGGGTGATTCCTGGCATCCGGACGGTTAATCTGGTGTGTGCTGGTCAGGTGTGTTTTCAACCCAAAGACCGTAATGGGAATTAGTCAGTGTCACGGTACTGACTAAAGAAATCCTTTACTTGTGGGTAAAGAGTACACCCGCTACAGAGTTTAAACCTATTCGAATAGCCGTGTCCGCGGTTAAGGGCTACAGTCTGGGTTGGTCAAGTGTCGGTCTTAGTGTTGGTCTTCGGAGGAAAATAATTAAATTGAGCCTGAATTATTTTGCGGAATAATTATTGTCACCCTGTTGCTACCATGAATATTTTATGCTTGTTAAATATTGTTATGATTATGCATAATATTGAGGACTAACCCGTATCTCTTATTTTGAATTTTTCCTGAGTGTCTTAGGGGCTGGCTAGACTACCCCGGGCACTCAATTTTATTTTCAAGACCTCTCGTTGCGTCCCTCGAGTTAACAGGCAGTTTATCACGCCACTACTCTTGTGGACACCCGTTTGGCATTTCTCTTCAAGTCCGACCGTGGCGTCACTTGACACCCGACTGGCATTTCTTTTCAAGACCTCTCGTGGCGTCGCCTGAGTTCTCGGATGGTCCTGTCTCGTCCGATTTCTCTTTTAGACACTCGTTTGGCATTTCTCTTCAAGACCTACCGTGGTGTCACTTTAGATATCCGACCAGCATTTCTTTTATTTTATTTTCCTTTAACTATCCTTGTTTATCACAAACATTTTTATATATCCATTTATTTGCACATGCTAACATTTTATCATGCCATGATTTAATTCCTGTCAGTAGGCATTTAAGTCCATCATGAGCATACGCATAAAGTGTAGTTCATCATGATCATATAATTAATTGTGGCATTCGGTGTATCTTTTGTTCATGATGTTTGCGAGTACATTCCAACGTACTCACAGGCTTGTCCCTAGCTATTTACTTGGCCAGGTCAGGAGTTCTACGAGGAGTACCACAGTGACGTCCGTACGGAACCTAGGATGGCAGCCACACGGATAGGAATTATCCGGATCAGCTATTCCCGTGGGAATGGAGCCCCATCGACGTTGAAGAACCATGAGACAACTCCGTCATCCACCGCCAGAATCATTGTTGTATCATTAGACCTTCATGTACTTGTATCCAATTCTTGTAATAGCTTGGTAATCTATAACAAGGACGTGTCCACCAGTAACGGTAATCATGGGCTGGTGGTGACACGAGGGGTTAATTTCTGGGATATCGTGTCCCGGCCCTGGCAGCCTTGGTATCAGAGCCAGGCTGACGACTGGCTAATCCTATCTTAGCCTGGTCGCTATCTCTAGGTTTTCAAACCATTCACATCCTTTCCTGTCCACAGTCAAGCCCATCTCATCCGATAAGCCTGCACAGTGGCTGCCGACATCTTTTTGACAGTCGGTGCCCAACCTATCCCCCTAACCGACAACCACAGTAATACTTCACATTTTGTGATTTATATCTGCGACACCGACTCGGCCATTCTAGAACAGAGCCGATACCAAGAATCGCAACCATGCTAGTATATGTTTCCTAGCCCAGGCACTATATAGGAGACCACTCTCGTAACCAAAACCAGCATCCCTCACTTTGTACACTGCCTCCACCACCATTTCCCCCATGTCGCACCTTGGGATTCATCTGAGAACCCCAGATGCAACCCCGGGCAATTTTGTCAAGATATTGTGGGATTTCACCCGCAACACTCTTGGCTCCACTCAACCACCCCAGTACGAGCTGTTCAAATCGAGGATCAACCACAATGCCTCGAAATATTGGGCAGTCGTGCACATCCCACCAGCAGACCCAAACCAAGGCCCTACAAGTGTCGTCTTCATCGGGAAATCTATGCCAACTTCAGAAATGGCTATAGAAGTTGCTGCCTATGAAGCAATTACCCGTCTCCGGTTCGCGGTGCCTTGTGCCCGCGAAAGGGGGTATTACTACTTCCCGAGCCGCGCAGCACCCGGAGAAGAAGCATCTTTCCCCTGCAGACAGTCAGAGAGAGATCCAATGCTAGCCAACCTTGTTCAATATGTCATCGCACAAGAGCGTCTGACCCAGCAAGTGATGGACTTCCTCCAGAGTCTTGCTATTCTGAATCCACAGATCGCCATCGGTGGACCATTGTCGCCAGACCAAGGAGGGAATGTTCTCCGACTCCTCCATCCACTTTCCCCAGGGGAAGAAGAATGTGTTCCATTGCCGAGAATATTTCCTCAGGACCCTATCGATTTTACCTTTATACCATAGAGACCATGGTTGTGTTCGTTAGCCTAGCGTTTAATTTGCATGATTTCATATCTGTGTTGCATCTTGGGATTTACCCTTTGAATAAAATGTTTGGTTGCAGTTGCGTATGAGTAATTGTGGAGATTTTACTAAGGATCACCGCGACTAATAATTTTCGCAAACATAGAATTAATTCCCACACCGCCACGACACCCGGCTTACAGTCACACTCACTCCACTACATTCACTAAGTGCAGAACCACACACACACACACACACACACACACACACATTTAGCACCTAATCAACCGCCTCGCACACCAGACCACTCTCACCACATCACAAATTTTTCTGAAGAAAAATTTGTGGGTTTTTATTCCTGCGGAGTTGCTACTGAACGCACTAACACTCACTCGTAACCACCACCAATGCCTAATCCTCATGATCACGGCCGCCGCGAAGAGCCACCACTCGAGCTGCGGCATCACGGTGATCGTCAAGGATCATCACGCATAGGAGCAGCGAGAACCCGAGCAACACCGCCACCGCTCCGGACATGAGAATCGTAAACCACCCCGGAAGCACGTCCTCCATTGGAGCCTCGTCCGAGCTCCTGCAAACAAGAAAAGGAGGAGGAAGAAGAAGTGAGGCAAGGTGTGATGGAGAAGAGAGTAGCACTGCGTTCATTTTATAGCTCGGGCTCAGTGCATGGTGAACGAGGTCCACCAGCGCCGCTCGTTGCCCGATCACCAGTGTTCGGAGGCTAACCCGCGAGCAGTGCAGACAAGGTGCTGGCCCGCGAGGTGAGTGCACGCTGCACCGGCAGCTAGCACGCCGCGCACTACCACAGTATGGTCCCTAGATACCCTACGCGCTAGACGCCGCAGGTGGAGAAAGCGCGCGAGAGGGAGAAGGAGAAGGGAGCAGGAGGAAGAAGAAGAGACTGACAGTGGGTCCTAGGTCCACCTGTTAGCCGGATAGAGCACTGTGCACTGGAGTACGGCAAGCGAATTTTGGAATTTACACTTTCTCCAAATTTGTCGTAACAGTCACAGTAGAGCCACAGCACTAGTGCCTCACTGTGGTTACACCAAATTATCAGTAGCCCACGTCAACAGTGCCTAAATAAGTTATTTTAAATGGCTAAGAAAAATTTCCTCAAAAGGTGGGTTAAATTTTGAGGATCACCTTAACAAATCTCGAGGACGAGATTTTTTTTAAGGAGGGTAGCGTTTGTAACACCCCAAAAATTTAATCTTGTTTTTACTAAATAAAATTTTTGCCAGAAATAAAATTTTGAATTTATATCAAGTCCTTTATTATTTTCAGGGTATTTTCTGTATCTGTTTTACAAAATTCTTCCCTCCACATAGAAATTTTTGAAAAAAATATTGTGGCTTTGGGAGTTTTCTTAAACCATTTCATTACTACTTTAATAATAGTAGGAGTTATTTTTATAATAAAATTGCCCCAAAACTATTCTTTTAATAGCATTTTCAAATTTTTGAAATACCTCTGTAGCACTACAACTATTTTAAATAAATATTTTAAAATTCCACAAAAATTAGGAGAGGTCATGTGATGCCTACATATCACTTTTATGCAAAAACCTAACTTGGTCTATTGGAAATTATGAGTGAAACAACCCCTTTTCAAATCTGTCCTGTATTTGAGTTTCTACTACAACCCCATTTTTCCTTGCCCCAAAAATCCTGAAATTTATCCCACTTACAGTCCTTCTAACCAAACCCTTAAGTCCAGAATTTTAGCTCCATTGGAATCTGTTTAGTTCACCAAATATTCCCTTGTGGCTTCTGTCCAGAAACTAAATTCTTCAAAACTTGCACTATCAAGTCTCTCTTTTTGCCAAACCAGCTCCACCACCATCTCTACCAATAAGAGAGAGACCATCCTGCCAAGTCTCACTTCCAACAAATTTCCCTAGCTAGCTCTATCATTTTGTCAAACAGGTTGTGAGCATGGCAGAAACTTTCAATCATCAAACATTTCACTTGGCACTTGGTTCTTTAGCCAAGCCAGCATGTCTCTCATATTTGTCACCTAAGTATGTGTTACCTTGTCAAAGACTAGCTCGGTTAGAACTACCTAGGGTGCCATGGCATTCGGTCGAGCACCCTATGTGCGTGCACTGGACGTGCCCGGAGCGCGCGCGCTGCAGGCCAGGACACCCCGAGCCTCTGCGCGTTGCCAGCATCGCGTCCTCTTGCTCCCTAACGCGCCCGAGCCACTGCACCAACCACCAGCAACCCACCGCACCTAACCCTGTCCGCTAGCGCCGGCCAAGCCACCGGCCAGCACTGCCGCCGTCTCTGCTACGTCACAGCCGAGACGCGTGGCACATCCAGGAGCTGCTAGCCCTCCCCCTGGACGTTGGTCTTCCCCTAGAAGCCTCCGCGCTGCACCGACCACTAAACCGACCTCGCCAACTACCTTGACGGCGCCATAAATGGCCGCCGCCGTCGTGTCTTCTCGGGGAAGCCGCGACACTGCCCTTCCCCGCCTATTTAAGCTGCCCCCGGGCCCTCTCAGTCCATCACCACCTTCCCCTCTCCCTCTATAAGCTCTTATGTCCAGGGAATCAACCAGAGGTGGTCATTTTTCCCACCTACGGCCACCATTGCCATACCATGGCTCTGGCTGAATTCGTGCCACTCCGACCTCCCTCGCCCCAACCAAGCACTCCAATAGAGTCCCCACACTTCGGCAAGTACGCTAGCCACATTGCCCCGCTAATTTCTTCACCGGAGCTGCTGCACTGGCCGGAGGCCGCCGCTCCCAGCCGCGGTCGCCACGCCCTACACCGGCCACCCCCGGCCCCAGCTCCTCCATCCACAGGCGCGGGGTGAGGCAGGGGACCCATCCCCGGCGGCGCCCAAGCTCGCCGTGCCCCCAGTCGCCGGTGCCAGCAAGGACCGAAGCTCCTCTGTCCTTGTGTCTGGAGGAAGAAGGAGATGGCGCCAGGAGGAAGAGAAGAGGCGCGGGCCCCGCTCGTCAGCGACTCCAGCCGCGGGCCCCGCTGTTTAAGTGGAAGCGTAGTAACAGGAATACGCTTTCGCCACAGGAGATCGTATTTCAGCAAATACGCCTCCGACGTCATCTCCTCCTCCGCGCAGCTGGTCGGCTGGGCCGGCCCAGTGGCACCGCATGGCTAAGTTGCGCTCAGGCGCACTTCTGCCCTTTTCTTTTTCTTTTTCAGTAGAATTCCACAAATTCCACAGGACCCTTTTCATATCCAAAATTTATGATTCAAATTTCCTCAGACTTCTAAAATCATGCTCTATTTATTTAGACTAGGTGAACATTTTCCTAAAGTTTAGTATTTACTGATCTACTAAATATTCTAATTCTTTTATATTTTCCAACTTAGAAATTCCATAGTAAAATCATCTGAACTTCAAATAATTTGATTCTTTTTTTGGCATTTCCAATTTTTCATCTAGTTTATTTTAGTAATTATTTCAAAAGTATTTGAACAATTTTTGGTACTGTTTTTTGTTTTATGTGGTAATTTCAATATTTTTGAAAATAGGCAATGGAGGGGAGATAAATATTTCAAAGTTTTGGTGTGCACCCAATACCTCTGCATGCTCAAGGCAAGCATCTTGAACACTTGATATGGTGAATGCATGGTAGATTATTTGCTAGAATAATTTGAACATGACTATGTTGAATTCAAATAAAACTGGCATATGGTTATTTTTGCATGCATGTAGTGTTGGCATATTTCATCGTACCGTGCATCGTGTGCTTGACTTGACTAACCGCAGGAGCAGGCATAAGAGAAATACCGTTACCGGCGGAAGGGTGATCACGTTGGAGCATGATCATGCCTTGTTTGATATGCTTGTTGGAGCATGCAAGGGTTGTTGCCCTGTTGGTATTGCTATTGAAAGAGTACCTTGTTGTGCTAACCGTTGCAGGAAACTTAAGCCTCCTGAGTTGACCGTAGATCGAGTCTTGTTCCGGTAACCCCCATACTTGATTCGTGCTGCCACTTGTCCCTGCCACAGGTGGGGTATGGTTTAGTAAGTTGTTAACCCCTTTCCATGCACACACCATACAGAGGGCCACGATGAGGGTTTCCAGGGCCATGGACTAAATCCTGTCATCGGGTTAGGGGCATGGGTGTTACCGGCTGTAGCCGAGAGGGAGTGTCCCCTTGGAATCCGTGCGTATTAATAGTGATCCCGTGCTACTCGAGATTGTTGTCTCCCCGACTTAGAGTTTTTCTGAAACGATGCCTTGGGTGATTCCTGGCATCCGGACGGTTAATCTGGTGTGTGCTGGTCAGGTGTGTTTTCAACCCAAAGACCGTAATGGGAATTAGTCAGTGTCACGGTACTGACTGAAGAAATCCTTTACTTGTGGGTAAAGAGTACACCCTCTACAAAGTTTAAACCTATTCGAATAGCCGTGTCCGCGGTTAAGGGCTACAGTCTGGGTTGGTCAAGTGTCGGTCTTAGTGTCGGTCTTCGGAGGAAAATAATTAAATTGAGCCTGAATTATTTTCTGGAATAATTATTGTCACCCTGTTGCTACCATGAATATTTTATGCTTGTTAAATATTGTTATGGTTATGCATAATATTGAGGACTAGCTCGTATCTCTTATTTTGAATTTTTCCTGAGTGTCTCAGGGGCTGGCTAGACTACCCCGGGCACTCAATTTTTTTTTCAAGACCTCTCGTTCGTCCCTCGAGTTAACAGGCGGTTTATCACGCCACTACTCTTGTGGACACCCGTTTGGCATTTCTCTTCAAGTCCGACCGTGGCGTCACTTGACACCCGACTGGCATTTCTTTTCAAGACCTCTCGTGGCGTCGCCTGAGTTCTCGGATGGTCCTGTCTCGTCCGATTTCTCTTTTAGACACCCGTTTGGCATTTCTCTTCAAGACCTAGCATGGTGTCACTTTAGACATCCGAACGGCATTTCTTTTATTTTATTTTCCTTTAACTATCCTTGTTTATCACTAACATTTTTATATATCCATTTATTTGCACATGCTAACATTTTATCAAGACATGATTTAATTCCTGTCAGTAGGCATTTAAGTCCATCATGAGCATACGCATAAAGTGTAGTTCATCATGATCATATGATTAATTGTGGCATTCGGTATATCTTTTGTTCATGATGTTTGCCAGTACATTCCAACGTACTCACAGGCTTGTCCCTGGCTATTTACTTGGCCAGGTCAGGAGTTCTACGAGGAGTACCACAGCGACGTCCGTACGGAACCTAGGATGGTAGCCACGCGGATAGGAATTATCCGGGTCAGCCGTTCCCGTGGGAATGGAGCCCCATTGACATTGAAGAACCACGAGACAACTCCGTCATCCACCGCCAGAATCATTGTTGTATCATTAGACCTTCATGGACTTGTATCCAATTCTTGTAATAGCTTGGTAATCTGTAACAAGGACGTGTCCACCAGTAACGGTAATCCTGGGCTGGTGATGACACGAGGGGTTAATTTCTGGGATATCGTGTCCTGGCCCCGGCATCAGCCAGGACAAGCCAAGAACTATAGCGGCCCTTACTTCTCTCTTGACCCACTTTTGCGCGGGCGAAGATAGTTGGCTTGCTCGTAAAAATGCCAACCCCGACACACCCGGTACCTCCACGGTTCGGGATGGAAATGGAAAGCCCCAATGTAGCAAGAGTAAACGTCGCCACAATGACGACGAGGGCGAGGATACGACAGTAAATGCCGGATTCCGAAACCAGAAGTCTAGACCACGAAAGAAGGCCCCTAGGGGCAACAGTGAAGGCCCGTCCAGACTAGACACAATTCTGGACAGGCCTTGGCAGATCCACGGCACATCAGAGAAGCCCGCCAACCACTCCAACCGTAACTGCTGGGTGATCAAACAGGCCGGCAACTCACAGCCGAAGATCCGGGCAAAAGCCCACGAAGCGAGGACGATGACGACCCCCACAGGCCGAATAGTGGAGGCCAGAAACCCTTCCCTTCCGAGGTCAAGACGGTGAACATGATCTACGCAACCCATATACCAAAGAAGGAGAGGAAGCGAGCGCTGCGAGACGTATATTTCGTCGAGCCCGTAGCGCCGAAGTTTAATCCATGGTTAGCCTGCCCGATCACTTTCGATCGCAGGGATCACCCGACCAGTATACGCCACGGAGGGTCCACGGCCTTAGTGCTCAACCCCATAATCGATGGATTCCACCTCACTAGAGTCCTAATGGATGGAGGTAGCAGCCTCAATCTGATATTCGAAGATACAGTGAGGAAGATGGGGATCGATCCGTCAAGGATCAAACCCAGTAACACCACCTTCAAGGGGGTCATTCCGGGAGTGGAGGCCCGCTGCACAGGCGCTGTGATGCTTGAAGTAGAGTTCGGCTCTTCGGACAACCTCCGAAGCGAGGACTTGATCTTCGACATTGCACCTTTTCACAGCGGCTATCATGCCCTCCTCGGCCAAACGGTGTTCGCTAAATTCAATGTTGTCCCGCATTAGCGTACCTCAAATTAAAGATGCCCGGTCCTTCGAGCGTCATAACTATCAACGGCAATACAGAACGCTCACTTTGAACCGAATAGCACACTGCGGCCCTCACGGCCGAAGATCAAACCGGCCCATACAGGTCCCGAGGCCGACCCGCCATAAAGGCCGGCGACAACAGCAAACGGGTTTGAACCCGTTCCCCATCATGGGAACCCGCATGCGTTCACCGCAAATAGGGATGCGCGCCCCACGGCACGCCCACATTCTTTGCGCTCCACGTGCCTCGTCAACACAATTTCGCACTCAAAATACCATGGGTGCCATGAAGCATATATAAATAAATCCGAAGCATCTGTTCGGATAACCCGAACTTTGGAATTACCTTGTCTTCGGACGACCTGGGGGCCAATTGTGCTAACCCCACCCCCCCACAAAGCTTCATCGGCAGGGTCCTCGCCCCTCAAGGTCTCATCGAAGGTCCCAACCCCCACCTCTCAGAAGCAAAGGCACAGACGTGCAGCAGGGCAAAGTTGAGGCTTCGACTCACGTGTCAAGGCCCTACGTAAACCTTTACTCTGTAAAACTTTTTCCTTTTTTACAAGTAGTGCCTTTGCAGTTCGAATTGTACGGTTAGACGTCTTGAGCCTACGAGAAATAATAAAAATGACCTTTATGGTGTTCAGTTATCCGCATCTTGCGATTGTCTTGTTCGCACACGAACACATCACCGTGTACCTCCAACGCCGAGGGTGATGCACCGCAGCTCGCGTCAAAGGAGACCCGTCCGGAAGCATGATACGCAAGCAATCCGGCGGGCGCTTTTGTAGACCCGAAACCCCACACGCCCGTGATGGACCCTGTCAGGGCGTGCGGCGGCTATGGGCTGCCCTAGGTCAACCTGATCGCCCCTAGGGCCTCGAGGTTCGCCACCCTGCAATGAAGAAGAACGAACGAAGAACGAGAAGAAGAAGAAGAACAAGGGAGAGGGATAAAAGTAAAGGTAAAAGTGAAATATTGATAGATCGATTGTGTGTTGTTGTTCAATTGGCCGTCAACTCTCATCTATTTATGAGGCGACTGGACTTTCCGTACAAGAAAAGGACTAAAAATTCTGTCCAAAACATCAAAAACCCTAACCTAACCTGGACAGGAATCTTTGGCAATTTTCCGGATCAACTCGGTCTCACCGATTGGTTTGCTTCGGTCCCACCGAGTGAACGTGGCCAACTCTCTGTAACTTTCTATAACTTCCCGGATCAACTCGGTCTCACTGATTGGTTTGCTTCAGTCCCACCGAGTGAACATTGCCAACTCTCTGGTAATTTTCCGGACCAACTCGGTCTCATCGATCAAATCAACTCGGTCGGTCCGAAATGACTCTGCAGCTTCTGTTTCTGACCTTGTTTTGTCTCCACAGGTTGCATACGACCTCGGATTAAGACAATTTTTATATCAAAATCAACCATTTCGACGAGACTCGCAACTTTCATGTTGAAACGTTTTCCATTAGAGGCCATCTTAATTGAGTTTCATGCCATTCTTTAATCTGGTGTCAACATGAGCATCTCCGAACTTGTCATAACTATTGCATCAGAGCTCCGTTTTAGTCCACCTTCATATCCATCTCGATCTTCTTAAAGAGAGCCATCCAGAGTGACCTCCAATCCTAAGTTTGAATTAGTATTTATATAGCCTAAGCTAATTTTATGACTGTGCCACTTTTGAGCGTTAACACATGCCCCCTGTTTTTCGGCATAGCTAGCGTGCCGAAAAATAACTTGTACCAAGTTTGTTCTAAGGACGATGTCAACACTCCATCGGCCATTTATATGTTCTTAGGACGATACGTTTATATCGTCCATTGCTTGTTTAAACCTCTTGACGCAAACTTGGGTGAAAACTTCTCAACTTCTATAACAATCCGATGATAAGGTTCCATAGATATGTGTCTCACAGCCATCCTCTGAACCATATTATTCACCCTTTCGCTAGGATCTTGCAGATAAGCAAGAATGAACTTCCTCCAATCCTTACTTCGCCTGCATAAAAGTTTCATTAGTGGCCGAGGTGGTGAGCTCCAATTCGGCCTTACCTATGTTGGCAAGAATAAGCATCGGCTATTGATAGATGTGCAATACACCATGACCAACATGGTAGCCGGATGCTTGCTATGCCAACTCTCTCTAACTGTCATGTCTAGATATATGACAAATATTAGAACAACCCAAGGTAAATTTTACGTCTAGACATATCTCAAGATAAACTAAAAATGATTCGTCAAAACATTGATAACCCTTGGATATTTGTTGCACTATACTAATAACGAATCACCGAAAGCCTCACTATGTACATCACCTATAGCAAGGAAAAGCTCCAATCTGAATAACAATGCATATTCGGCTTTGATCATTTGTGCATAAATATTTTAAGCAGTGTGAGGCTTCACATAATAGCACCATAAGGAGATATATAAACAACACCAACACCTTGGCCATTGCTACAAATTTAACCATCAAAATATAATCACCATGGTACTAGAGAGATAAAGCTAAAAATCAGTATTATGCATTATGTCAATATGATGCTCAATAATAAAATCAACCATGATTTGGCTTTACGTAAATTCTGAAAACTAATAAACCAAAGCACACCCAATCAAAACGTAAGTCCACTTTGCAGTTTTGGTGAATTGGTCTATGCATAATATTTTCAATGGCATCAATTTGACAAATTCCTTTGCAAGCACTTATCTCAATCTCTACTCAAACTAAGGACGATGTTCGAATACCACACCGGTCATTATTAGATATATTCTTAGGGCGATAGATAAGTATCGGCCATTACCATGAGGTCCATGTAGAGTTCACCCACCAAAGTATGTATAGCCGAAATAAATGAAATAGCAATAAAATATTTCAGCCCCTTTGTATTAGCAACAAAAATGTAACTAACCAAATGTATAGTGATTTGGTAATACCCTGTTATGATATAGAAAATTATGTTGCATCCATGGATCAAAATAAATCCATGGAGGGTAATTGATCATACCTATGGACGAATTCCATGGCAAAGGCATCAATGGCATTGTTGAAGAAAATGGATGATGTGCTAACTGAAGATTTTGATGTTGTGATGCACACCTTCGGCTTAATTGTTTGTCGCTTCCATTCTTCTCTTTCTTCACTTTTATTGTACTTGTTGCAATAGAAGCATGCACATCATTTTTGTTATGATTGATCCTCTTGGGAACCCATGCCATGTTCTTCTGTCTCAGCTCTTGTGCACTAAGATTTTGCAATTCCTTCTTTTGCCAATACGATAAGCCGGGTGGGCATCTCGGCTGTGATTCTGTTTTGACCAATGGCAATTCCTTTTTGGCCTTGTGCACTCTCAACTTCTTTTCTTCAGATTTGGCACTTTGACTCTCAATAATTGGTTGTTTCGTCTCATTGCCTTTAGTAGCCAATGTCAACACTTTAATTGGCTCTTTTTCATTTGAGATCAAATCTGAAGTTGCACTCTTACGACCGTCTCTTTTAACACGGTAAACTTGCTTGACCACCTCTTTCTTCTTCCTTGAGTTCTGGACCGATTCCTTATGATTGAAACGGTCTTTAACATGTGATTGTTCAAATGTTGATCTTCTCGGAGCTGCATAATATTGGTGAGATGGTCTAAAATAAGATGGAGAATGTGCCCTTGTATCATACCTGTCCCATGATGGATATGGATCTATATGAGCATAGGGAGGCATCCACGGCATTGGCATTGGCGGCCCAAAATAAGGATATGAATATGTTACATTAAAATTCTCACTTTACCAATACCGATCCTCATATTTGCGCCTTGGGGGTGATCTTGGTTTCTTTGCATGATTTGGCCGATAAGCATTCTTCTCTTCACTCTTCTTTTGATATTTTTCCAATAGTTCAGCGAAGGTGATTTTTGATCTCTTACACTTGCGCTTATTTCGGCCTTTGTTTTCTTTTGGTTTGCTTTCATCGATCATTGTTGCTTGCTGCCCCCCAGTCCTTGGCGTCTCCATTGTAGCTTCGATGGAAATCTCACCCTCAAGATTATGTTTATTATGCTCTTCAACAACTTCTTTACATGAAAGCTTGATCCCATCACCTGCAATTTTTACCTTCTCTTTAAATGGATCGACTTGAAGCAGACGATACAAAAACTTTTTGCCATCGGGACCAATCAGAATAGACTGGTCATCTCTTGGTGTTTCAACAAACTTCAATCGTCCTTTTTCAATGGCCGATCTAACTATTTGACGAAACATGTTGCAATCCTCAAAATTATGCTTGAATGAATCATGCAACTTACAATACATTCATCCTTGGATAGATGGCTCAACATGGCGATCAAGAATTCTAATATAATTATTTGTCAACAACAATATAACACCCCAAAAATCGGGTTATTGATTTTTATGCTGTTATTCCTTCCTAGCTTTCCTCTCCCGAAATTTTTCGTCTGAAATCTGGTGAGTGACCAGGTGAATCCAGACAATCCTCAACCTTTCAGTGCCTTTCCCTTGCTCTTGTGCCAGTCAAGTTTCCGTTAGTAAACCCCGAACCTCACTGAAACCCTAGTTCCAAAATATCGGAACTAGAAATCCTGCCTTTGTGTTTACAAAGGAGCTACCAATTTCCTTGCTTAGTTGATCCTACCAAAATTTCTGAAGATCCTCCTTCACTCATAAACCCTGGATGTGCAAAAATATTGCCAAGTCATATGCAATATTTCTCATCTAGAATTAATTCTTTTTTCTGCCTTTTCTGAGGAATTAAATCCAGGAAAATATCTATCCATCTCCAGAGTTCATAAAAACTTGTGGAGATATTCTTTGTGATCATATTGAGCTCTCATAAAAATATTGGCCATAACTAAATAGTGGAAATTGCTTTTTCCTATTTTAAGCCAATATTTCAATTTGGGGACTTTCCAAAGGAACTACCATTTTGGTAGTTAGGAAAAATCCCAAGTAATTTGTGGAGCTTGTCCTATCCCTATCTTCACCATTCCCATCAGGATCTCAAGTTCCACCAATTAAATTTTGAGCGCAACACCACTTTGCAAATTCTGTCCAGATTTCAAGTTTACAAAGGAAGTGCTTGATTCCTTGTTCTCCTTGGGCTGAAATTTTGCAGGGTATTTCATTATGATATATTACCCTTGGACACCAAAAATCAGCCCATTTCATCTAACCAATCTTCCTCAGTAAATTATCTAAGTTTTTTTCAGATTGTATCATTGTGAAGGAAGTACCCTCATACATGATCAAAATGAGCTGAAACTTTTCCAGCTGTATCTTATGCTCATATCTTTGCTGCCCTCCAAAATTCAGCTCATGCAAGCTAGCCAATCCCTCAGAACCATCCTGTTTTGGTTTCTGTCCAGTCTGCAAGGTTGTGAAGGAAGTGCTAGCTAGACCTGTCCATTTGTGCTGAATTTTCGCCAATATGGTCACCTTAGTGGATTATTAACCCCAGCCCAAGATCAGGCCAAGAGGTGCACTATGGTGGCCACACCACAGCACAAACACCTTGCTGCCATTTCCTGTTTGACCATCGTTCAGTCACACCAAAGCTCACTGCTACTATCCGAGTGATCAAGTCGTCTGCTGGAAGGCTGTAGAGCGCCCCAGACATGATTTGGCCTCATGTGCAGCGTGGCAAGGCCATCGCCGCATGGTGACCACGACAAATATAGGTACAACGGGCGCTCTGTGCTCTGGAGGCTTTGGGAGGCCGATTCCAGCGAGCTCCGGCTTGTCCGGGAGTGCCGGCGAGCTCCCCACCACTCGTTGGAGCCATCTGGTCACATCTCCCCTCGTCCCCTAGCTCGTGGCTGCTTCTGCCGATGATGATTCGCCGCTAGGTTGCCGCCACCTCGCCGAGCTCTGGAGACCTCTGCCGCCGTCGCGAGACATCCTCTTCGAGCCTATTTAAGGCGTGCCCTGACCCCTCCTCGTCACCCCACAAGCCGCAACCCCTCCAGCCGAGCTCCAGGAGCTCCAGTCCTCTTCAATGGCCGTGAGCTGCCGCCGATCCCCGCTGCCGTTCCCGGCCCCGTGGCCATCCCCTCCCTCCCTCTTCTGAAACTGCGGCTGCCCCAGGAGCCAGTGAAGACACCGCCATATCCATTCCCGCCGGGGAGGCCCTGCCGGCGTGGCCCCTCTGCCGTCGTTCGGCCGTCGTGCCTCGAGCCACGGCATCTGTGATGCAGGCTGTCCCCGGTGACCGTGTGGCCACCCACGGGCACGGCGAGGAATGGCTGAGCCCCCATGCTCGCCGGCCGGCCTCGTGAGGCGGCGAGGCGACGGCTACACCGGCGACTGAGCCGCTGCGGCGCTCTCCCCTGCTTCTGTCAAGAAGGAAAGCGACCCGAGGAAAGAGAAGGAGATAAGGCGGGACCCACTTGTCAACCGGATAGACAAAAGCCAGCCCCGGCCCAATTCTTTTTAAGTGGAAACGTACTTTCAAAAGTGCGCTTCCCAGCTTCGAAAGTGTATTCAGACTCAGTTTCGGCCAAGAGTGCGCTTTCACTACAGCGAAAGCATAGACCCGGAAATACGCTTTCAGCTACAGCCCCGCCGGCCGAAATCACTGTTTAGTGAACGTTCGTCCGTTAAGACCCAAAATGGACAGTTTCTGTCTGTTTTATCGCTTAACGAACGAACGTGTGTTTCTCCGCGACCGTAACTCCGATTGAGGTAAAACCAACGCCCATGTCTTTAGTTCGTCGAGCCCATTCCGATGCCGTCATTTTCATAATGTTTTCACACTGTGAAAATGACCGTTTTTGCCCTTGCCCTTAGATCAGCCCCTCCGAGAGGGAAACTTTTCTGGCAAATCTTTCCGGAGTTTTATAGCACTTTCACCAGGCGTATTCCTTCACCCCCAGGCAAGCCAACCTCTTATCATGAGCTCCGGACTTGCGTGCTGACTTTGCTTGCACCCTGTGTGTTTATCTTAGTACGTCTGTATCACCTGTTAGACTGCATTTGCATACACCGGTTATGTCATTTGTATTAGATGTTAGCATTACCTTTCATCTAATGTCATGACTTGTTTTCATGCCATATCTTGCCATGATAATAAAAATATTTTGAATACCGTTATCATGTTAGTGCCATGATTTGATCTCATGCCATGTTTGTCAACGTTGATATGATTCTGCTGTGCTGATGTTAAGTGGCTGTTCACACTTATAATTGTTGAGGTAATGGTGGGATGATGGAGATGTTGAATTAAATACATAACTAAACATAGTCGGTTGTTGTAGAGTCACCTGTCCGGGCTTATTCGTGCAGCCAAATTTGCCTGTATGGGACGGCCTTGACTTGGTCTAGCTTTGTGATCTTTCACCGGTACCACCAACTAGGGAAGGTTATGCGTGAGTGCTGCCCTAATCAGGTAGGCGGCGATAACCTTGTGAGCCCAATTGATTGTTTAGCCCGGGAGTCCCCGTTTGGGACAGTTGTGTTGGCCACGACGGTGGCAGGTGTCAAGAGTGACACGGGAGCCACCCAGGACATGACCCCAGGAGGGTATGATTGTCGGTGGTACGATGAAGGAGTCACGGGTTAGGCAGGTTTCGTTGGAGCAACGCTGGTCCACCCGAATAGGATCACGAGGTCAGGTGCTCCATGGTGTGGGTAAAGTGCGCAACCTCTGCAGAGTGTAAAATCTATTTGAATAGCCTCGTCCACGGTATTGGACAGCCCGTCCAGACATCGTTAGGTGATCAACCGTAATGTTGATAATAATGGTGGAAGAACCTGCCCTGCATAGACATCAGATATTGTCAGGAATATGGTATGTTAGCCAAGGGATGGCTATGGAAGAGATGGTCAGATGACCGAAAAAAAAACTTGGATTGGACTGGGATCAGTTTCAGATTGGATCATGAGAATGTTCGGAATATGGATTGTATACTTAATATGCTTTACTTTAATGTACTCTACTTCAGTAGTTATCTTGCTAGATAACCCTGTTATGTCATGATGACCCATGCTGCTAGATGTTTAATCATGCCAGATCATCTTGCTACGACATGATAATTAATAATGCTAGATAGGTATGCTATGCCATGCTTGATTCAGGTTTTCCTGTTAATTCCATGCCATGTTTAGAATAAATTCTTGCATAGCATAGGGCTTGCTTTGTCATCTGCTTGTTTGGATGCTATGTATTTGGTTGTCTTGCAAGTACATTCAAAGTACTCACCTGGCCTTGCACGTGGCCAGTTGCAGGAGGAGATCCATCAAGCTAGATCGTAACCCAGCCAGTCCTGTGAGTTGTGGAGCCCAGCCAGAGACGTCATTGCCACTGAACCAAGACCTTCGCTGCCATTTTAGTTAGCCCTAGAGCTATGTAATATTATTGTAAGCAACAGTATTGTAATACTCCATTTCATATAATAAAGCCATTTTGTGCTTGGAATTGTTGTATCATGTCTTTGACGTGCGCCAGGTCTTATCCTGGGCCTGGCGTGCGTCGGCCCTCTAGCGGGGTGCCACAGGACGTGGTATCAGAGCCAGGCTGGCTGTAGGTTACCCTAGCACCAAACCACCCTATTTCCAACCCGTAGTGAGCCCACTAGAGTTGACCCATCTCTAGCATCCGACACGGCCACTGTTGATCAACAGGCGGCGCAATCGGAATTGACGTGTCCCTACCCAGCTGTCCGCCCACCCAGCCACCCTGGATTAGACCGCGACCCTACCCAGTTGTCGGCCGTGCTGGTGTATCTTCTACCCGGCATGAGAAGGATCCAGGCCATGCTGGTGTGTTCCAGCCTGACTGCCTATTTAACCGCTCCGACCTGCAAGTCGCAGCTCTCCTCATTCAGTAAGCCAGATCCCCGCAAGAGTCCTAGGTTAGTATCCTCAAACCAGTAGCCATGGCTAGTTCTTCTAGAAAACCCACTTTCCATAGCTGAACCTTGGCTGATGGTTATCCCGGCTTTCCTCCCATCCTTTCAAGTATGCTCACTCAAGCCCTTGGCCGTAGTACTCCTCCGGTGTATCTGGTGTTCCAATCGGAACCCGTTCCCCACCTTTGCCGATTATGTGCGAAGGCGCTTATCAATCCAGGTCCAGCCGCGGATGGGAAGCCCATGATTTTTCAAGGCAAACCCATGCCCACCCCCACGTTGGTTGTCCAGACAGCTGCCGCGGAAGCCATCACCCGTCTTCGTTTCCAGTTTTCGCAAGTAGCGAAGATGCAGGAGTTTCGCTACTTTCCCTCTTCATCCGACGCAGGTTGCGAGTTCTCCAGCATAGTTGGAAATGTCGACCCGGCAGTGGCTCGCCTGGTTCAGTTCATTACTGCTCAGGGACTGCTACCTGCCGGCATTCTTAGAGAGTTCAAATCTGTTGACCATGACACCACTCGGGTTGTTACAGAAGCATACCGTGTGGCCCGTCAAACTGCATCCCAGACTACCCGTTCCCTGCTGCCAAACCCAGTGCCACCTTCGCAGCTAGTACCACACTCGCAATCCGTGAACCCATGTCTACCCAGCATCATCCACCCAAATTCCATTCGAGGAGCTATTCGGCATCCTCGTCGTCGGGATGTGTTCCGTCAAGTTCCAGCTGCAGCTCCAATAGCTGAGCCCCAACCTATAGAGGTGTCCAACAATGAAGACGGAAGTTGGCTCAGCCTTCGTCCCCCAGGAGAGCCCCAGCCGGAGTAGGCCCATTTGTGGCTCCGGCAGTAAGCGAAGCCAGGAGATGCCGCGAGTGTGTGTGTTGCGAAGACTGTTTCTTCGCCTTCGTCTAGGATTAGGACCCTGTAGTTCGGAGTGAGTTGTTGCTATTAGCTGCCTAGTAAGGCTGTGCTTTGTTGTATTGCTTGTACCGCTTGTGCCTGTGTGCTGTTGTAATGTAATGTATGTCTGTTTGCTCTGTGTGTTTAGTTCATCTGTCTCTCTGTTAAGCAGAAAAGTTTAATAGAGCTGGCAGTCGATTCTTACCAAGATTTTAGTCAGTAGAGCACTTACACCTAATAACATTGGACTCGCCCAGAGTCCCTAATAAAATGCGAGCTGGTGTAGGTGTATGTATACCAGGAGTACATACACCCACTAGCATTAAAACACCTTAGTGTAATCTGCTCGATATGTTTCTTTCCTCTGTCTGCATTTTGCTACGATGTGCATTCCGCATGTGCTTGCATATTAGTCTGAATTGATTGTATGTGTATCATGTGAGCAATGTCTGCACGCCAAGACCTTTCTCCTGAGTACATTTGCAACAGTACTCGGGTAGAATGCAAAGCCACCTACCCATACCCATCTACGCTTACTCCATTTGCCAGTTTTCCCGAACCCAGCGTTCTGGAAAACTAGCTCTACTCAATGATTTCTTTTCCCGGTCCCAAAATCTTTTCCCCGAACCCAGTTGCAATCTCGGAGAAATTCTGAGAAATTTTATTGCAGCACAAACCATTACAACCCCTCCAGTCTAAGATCTAAACCCTGATTCTACCTCAACCCCCACTCGTTGTGGATGTTGTTCAGTGAGGAGCAACCAGCAGTGTGGCTTCCACACTGGTAGAGCTCCGCTGACCACACCACACTAACCACACACCCAGCGGCGCCTCTGTCACCATCTTGTGTGATGCTCACCGACCATCCCTCGCTCCGCCGCAAACCGCGCTTATTCCGCTAGCCTAAGACGGCGTAGATGATCACCAGCCACCGCTCGGTTAGCGGCATCCCAATGATCATCGAGGATCATCGCACACAGCAGCAGCGAGAAGCCAACCAATGCCGCCAGCAGACTCACCAAGAGGATGGTGATCAGTTCCGAACCCACGTCCGCCATTAACGCCTTGCCTCGCACTCTTGCAACCGGAAGGAGAAGAGGAAGAAGAGGCAAGGTAAGATGCGAGGTGGAGGAAGAAGAAACTGCGGTCGTTTTATAGCCCAAGTCCGGTGTACGGTGAGGGAGGTCTAGGAGAATCACGCATCGCTCGATCACCGGCGTCCAGGAGGCAAATCCGCGAGCAGTGCCGACCGGCGCTGGCCCGCGATGGGAGTGCTCTCTGCATTGGTCTCGTGCACGCCGTGCACTATCGCCTTAGGGTGCTTTATGCCCCAGGAGCTAGGCGTGCGCAGTGCCTAGCCGCACTCAGGACAGCGTGGGGAGAGAGAGAGAGCCGTTTGCCAGAGAAAGAAGAAGGCTGCCAGTGGGCCCTAGGCCCACCTTTCAGCAAGAGAGGCAACTGTTCATTGCGGTGCCCCAAGCATTGTTGGAAGAAGGAAATTCTGCTTTTTCTAAAAATGTCAGGGCTACTCAGCGGCCCCTACCCGTGGAGTAGATCCCGTGATATCCGTATCTCTATCTGGGTGTACCAGTTTTCGGTACTTTTAACTCGGTTGTTTCCAACCACAGGGTTAAAACTCAACCCAGAGGTTTTTCTAGGAGGCGTAATATTTGTTCTGAGCTAACCCTAGGAATCTGGAGGATGAGATTCTCTTAAGGGGGGAAGGTTTGTAACACCCCAAAAATCGGGTTATCGATTTTTGTGCTGTTATTCCTTCCTAACTTTCCTCTCCCGAATTTTTTCCTCTGAAATCTGGTGAGTGACCAGGTGAATCCAGACAATCCTCAACCTCACAGTGCCTTTCCCATGCTCTTGTGCCAGTCAAGTTTCCATCAGTAAATCCCCGAACCTCACTGAAACCCTAGTTCCAAAATATCGGAACTAAAAATCCTGCCTTTGTGTTTACAAAGGAGCTACCAATTTCCTTGTTTAGTTGATCCTACCAAAATTTCCAGAGATCCTCCTTCACTCATAAACCCTGGATGTGCAAAAATATTGCCAAGTCATATGCAATATTTCTCATCTAGAATTAATTCTTTTTCTGCCTTTCTGAGGAATTAAATCCAGGAAAATATCTATCCATCTCCAAAGTTCATTAAAACTTGTGGAGATATTCTTTGTGATCATATTGAGCTCTCATAAAAATATTGGCCATAATTAAATAGGGGAAATTACTTTTTCCTATTTTAAGACAATATTTCAATTTGGGGACTTTCCAACGGAACTACCATTTTGGTAGTTAGGAAAAATCCCAAGTAATTTCTGGAGCTTGTCCTATCCCTATCTTCACCATTCCCATCAAGATCTCAAGTTCCACCAATTAAATTTTGAGCACAACACCACTTTGCAAATTCTGTCCAGATTTCCAGTTTGCAAAGGAAGTGCTTGATTCCTTGTTCTCCTTGGGCTGAAATTTTGCAGGGTGATTCATTATGATATATTACACTTGGATACCAAAAATCAGCGCATTTCATCTAAACAATCTTCCTCAGTAAATTATCTAAGTTTTTGTTCAGATTGTATCATTGTGAAGGAAGTACCCTCATACATGATCAAAATGAGCTAAAACTTTTCCAGCTATCTCTTATGCTTATATCATTGCCGCCCTCCAAAATTCAGCTCATACAAGCTAGCCAATCTCTTAGAACTATCCTGTTTTGGTTTCTGTCCAGTCTGCAAGGTTGTGAAGGAAGTGCTAGCTAGACCTGTCCATTTCTGCTGAATTTTCGCCAACATGGTCTCCTTAGTGGATTATTAACCCTAGCCAAAGATCAGGCCAAGAGGTGCACTGTGGTGGCCGCACCACAGCACAAACACCTTGCTGCCATTTCCTGTTTGACCATCGTTCAGTCACACCAAAGCTCACTGCTACTGTCTGATTGATCAAGTCGTCTGCTGGAAGGCTGTAGAGTGCCCCAGACATGATTTGGCCTCATGTGCAGCGTGGCAAGGCCATCGCCGCATGGTGACCACGACAAATATAGGTACAGCGGGCGCTCTGTACTCGGGAGGCTTTGGGAGGCCGATTCCAGCGAGCTCCGTCTTGTCCGGGAGCGCCGGCGAGCTCCCCACCACTCTTTGGAGCCGTCTGGTCACATCTCCCCTCGTCCCCTAGCTCGTGGCTACTTCTGCCGACGATGATTCGCCGCTAGGTTGCTGCCACCTCGCCGAGCTCTGGAGACCTCTGCCGCCGTCGCGAAACATCCTCTTCGAGCCTATTTAAGGCATGCCCCGAGCCCTCCTCATCACCCCGCAAGCCGCAACCCCTCCTGCCGAGCTCCAGGAGCTCCTGTCCTCTTCAATGGCCGTGAGCTGCCGCCGATCCCCGCTGCCGTTCCCGGCCCCGTGGCCATCCCTTACCTCCCTCTTCCGAAACCGCGGCTGCCCCAGGAGCCAGTGAAGCCACCGCCATATACATTCCCGCCGGGGAGGCCCTGCCGGCGTGGCCCCTCTGCCGCCGTTCGCCTGTCATGCCTCGAGCCACGACATCGGTGATGCATGCTGTCCCCGGTGACCGTGTGGCCACCCACGGGCGCGGCGAGGAATGGTCGAGCCCCCGTGCTCGCCGGCCGGCCTCCTGAGGCGGCGAGGCGACGGCTACACCGGCGATCGAGCCGCTGCGGCACTCTCCCCTGCTTCTGTCGAGAAGGAAAGCGACCAGGAGGAATGAGAAGAAGGAGATAAGGCGGGACCCACTTGTCAACCGGATAGACAAAAGACAGCCCGGGCCCAGTTCTTTTTAAGTTGAAACGTACTTTCAAAAGTGCGCTTCCCAGCTTCGAAAGCGTATTCGGACTCAGCTTCGGTCAAGAGTGCGCTTTCACTACAGCGAAAGCGTAAACCCGGAAATACGCTTTCAGCTACAGCCCCGCCGGCTGAAATCACTGTTTCGTGAACATTCGTCCGTTAAGACCCAAAATGGACAGTTTCTGTCTGTTTTATCGCTTAACGAACGAACGTGCGTTTCTCCGCGATCGTAACTCCGATTGAGGTAAAACCAACGCCCATGTCTTCAGTTCGTCGAGCACGTTTCGATGCCGTCATTTTCATAATATTTTCACACTGTGAAAATGACCGTTTTTGCCCTTGCCCTTCGATCAGCCCCTCCGAGAGGGAAACTTTTCCGGCAAATCTTTCTGGAGTTTTATCGCACTTCCACCAGGCGTATTCCTTCACCCCCAGGCAAGCCAACCTCTTATCATGAGCTCCGAACTTGCGTGATGACTTTGCTTGCACCCTGTGTGTTTATCGTAGTACGTCTGTATCACCTGTTAGACTGCATTTGCATACACCGGTTATGTCATTTGTATTAGATGTTAGCATTACCTTTCATCTAATGTCATGACTTGTTTTCATGCCATATCTTGCCTTGATAATAACAATATTTTGAATACCGTTATCATGTTAGTGCCATGATTTGATCTCATGCCATGTTTGTCAACGTTGATATGATTCTACTGTGCTGATGTTAAGTGGCTGTTCACACTTATAATTGTTGAGGTAATGGTGGGATGATGGAGATGTTGAATTAAATACATAACTAAACTTAGTCGGTTGATCTAGAGTCACCTGTCCGGGCTTATTCGTGCAGCCACATTTGCCGGTATGGGACGGCCTTGACTTGGTCTAACTTTGTGATCTTTCACCGGTACCACCAACTAGGGAAGGTTATGCGTGCGTGCTGCCCTGATCAGGTAGGCAGCGATAACCTTGTGAGCCCAGTTGATTGTTTAGCCCGGGAGTCCCTGTTTGGGACAGTTGTGTTGGCCACGACGGTGGCAGGTGTCAAGAGTGACACAGGGGCCACCAAGGACATGACCCGGGGAGGGTATGATTGTTAGTGGTACGATGAAGGAGTCACGGGTTAGGCAGGTTTCGTTGGAGCAACACTGGTCCACCCGAATGGGATCACGAGGTCAGGTGCTCCTTGGTGTGGGTAAAGTGTGCAACCCCTGCAGAGTGTAAAATCTATTCGAATAGTCGCGTCCACGGTATTGGACAGCCCGTCCAGACCTCGCTAGGTGATCAACCGTAATGTTGATAATAATGGTCGAAGAACCTGCCCGGCATAGACATCAGATGTTGTCAGGAATATGGTATGTTAGCCATGGGATGGCTATGGAAGGGATGCTCAGATGACTGAAAAAAAACTTGGATTGGACTGGGATCAGTTTCAGATTGGATCATGAGAATGTTCGGAATATGGATTGTATACTTAATATGCTTTACTTTAATGTACTCTACTTCAGTAGTTATCTTGCTAGATAACCCTGTTATGTCATGATGACCCATGCTGCTAGATGTTTAATCATGCCAGATCATCTTGCTACGACATGATAATTAATAATGCTAGATAGGTATGCTATGCCATGCTTGATTCAGGTTTTCCTGTTAATTCCATGCTATGTTTAGAATAAATTCTTGCATAGCATAGGGCTTGCTTTGTCATCTGCTTGTTTGGATGCTATGTATTTGATTGTCTTGCGTGTACATTCAAAGTACTCATCTGGCCTTGCACGTGGCCAGTTGCAGGAGGAGATCCGTCAGGCTAGATTGTAACCCAGCCAGTCCTGGGAGTTGTGGAGCCCAGCTAGAGACGTCGTTGCCACTGAACCAAGACCTTCGCTGCCATTTTAGTTAGCCCTGGAGCTATGTAATATTGTTGTAAGCAACAGTATTGTAATACTCCATTTCATATAATAAAGCCATTTTGTGCCTGGAATTGCTGTATCATGTCTTTGACGTGCGCCAGGTCTTATCCTGGGGCTGGCATGCGTCGGCCCTCTAGCGGGGTGCCACAGGACGTGGTATCAGAGGCATGCTGGCTGTAGGTTACCCTAGCACCAAACCACCCTATTTCCAACCCGTAGTGAGCCCACTAGAGTTGACCCATCTCTGGCATCCGACACGGCCACTGTTGATCAACAGGCGGCGCAATCGGAATTGACGTGTCCCTACCCAGCTGTTCGCCCACCCAACCACCCCGGATTAGACCGCGACCCTACCCAGTTGTCGGCCGTGCCGGTGTATCTTCTACTCGGCACGAGAAGGATCCCGGCCATGCTGGTGTGTTCCAGCCTGACTGCCTATTTAACCCCTCCCACCTGCAAATCGCAGCTCTCCTCATTCAGTAAGCCAGATCCCCGCAAGAGTCCCAGGCTAGTATCCTCAAACTAGTAGCCATGGCTAGTTCTTCCAGAAAACCCACTTTCCATAGCTGAACCTTGGCTGATGGTTATCCCGGCTTTCCTCCCATCCTTTCAAGTATGCTCACTCAAGCCCTTGGCCGTAGTACTCCTCCGGTGTATCTGGTGTTCCAATCGGAACCCGTTCCCCACCTTTGCCGATTATGTGCGAAGGCGCTTATCAATCCAGGTCCAGCCGCGGATGTGAAGCCCATGATTTTTCAAGGCAAACCCATGCCCACCCCCACGTTGGTTGTCCAGACAGCTGCCGCGGAAGCCATCACCCGTCTTCATTTCCAGTTTTCGCAAGTAGCGGAGATGCAGGAGTTCCGCTACTTTCCCTCTTCATCCGACGCAGGTTGCTATTTCTCCAGCATAGTTGGAAATGTCGACCCGGCAGTGGCTCGCCTGGTTCAGTTCATTACTGCTCAGGGACTGCTACCTGCCGGCATTCTTAGAGAGTTCAAATCTGTTGACCATGACACCACTCGGGTTGTTACGGAAGCATACCATGCGGCCTGTCAAACTGCATCCCAGACTACCCATTCCCTGCTGCCAAACCCAGTGCCACCTTCGCAGCTAGTACCACCCTCGCAATCCGTGAACCCATGTCTACCCAGCATCATCCATCCAAATTCCATTCGAGGAGCTATTCGGCGTCCTCGTCGTCGGGATGTGTTCCGTCAAGTTCCAGCCACAGCTCCAACAGCTGAGCCCCAACCTATAGAGGTGTCCGACGATGAAGACGGAAGTTGGCTCAGCCTTCGTCCCCCAGGAGAGCCCCAGCCGGAGTAGGCCCATTTGTGGCTCCGGCAGTAAGCGAAGCCAGGAGATGCCGCGAGTGTGTGTGTTGCGAAGACTGTTTCTTCGCCTTCGTCTAGGATTAGGACCCTGTAGTTCGGAGTGAGTTGTTGCTGTTAGCTGCCTAGTAAGGCTGTGCTTTGTTGTATTGCTTGTACCGCTTGTGCCTGTGTGCTATTATAATGTTATGTATGTCTATTTGCTCTGTGTGTTTAGTTCATCTGTCTCTCTGTTAAGCAGAAAAGTTTAATAGAGCTGGCAGTGGATTCTTATCAAGATTTTAGTCAGTAGAGCACTTAAACCTAATAACATTGGACTCGCCCAGAGTCCCTAATAAAATGCGAGCTGGTGTAGGTGTATGTATACCAGGAGTACATACACCCACTAGCATTAAAACACCTTGGTGTAATCTGCTCGATATGTTTCTTTCCTCTGTCTGCATTTTGCTATGATGTGCATTCCGCATGTGCTTGCATATTAGTCTGAATTGAGTGTATGTGTATCGTGTGAGCAATGTCTGCACGCCAAGACCTTTCTCCTGAGTACATTTGCAACAGTACTCGGGTAGAATGCAAAGCCACCTACCCATACCCATCTACGCTTACTCCATTTGCCAATTTTCTCGAACCCAGCGTTCTGGAAAACCAGCTCTACTCAATGATTTCTTTTCCCGGTCCCAAAATCTTTTCCCCGAACCCAGTTGCAATCTCGGAGAAATTTTATTGCAGCACAAACCGTTACAACCCCTCCAGTCTAAGATCTAAACCCTGATTCTACCTCAACCCCCACTCGTTGTGGATGTTGTTCAGTGAGGAGCAACCAGCAGTGTGCCTTCCACACTGGTAGAGCTCCGCTGACCACACCACACTAACCACAGACCCAGCGGCGCCTCTGTCACCATCTTGTGTGATGCTGACCGGCCACCCCTCGCCCCACCGCAACCCGCGCTTATTCCGCTGGCCTAAGACGGCATAGATGATCACCAGCCACCGCTCGGTTAGCGGCATCCCAACGATCATCGAGGATCATCGCACACAGCAGCAGCGAGAAGCCAACCAATGCCGCCAGCAGACTCACCAAGAGGATGGTGATCAGTTTCGAACCCACGTCCGCCATTAACGCCTTGCCTCGCGCTCCTGCAACCGGAAGGAGAAGAGGAAGAAGAGGCAAGGTAAGATGCGAGGTGGAGGAAGAAGAAACTGTGTTCGTTTTATAGCCCAAGTCCGGTGTACGGTGAGCGAGGTCCAGGAGAATCGCGCATCGCTCGATCACCGGCGTCCAGGAGGCAAATCCGCGAGCAGTGCCGACCGGCGCTGGCCCACGATGGGAGTGCTCTCTGTGTTGGTCTCATGCACGCCGTGCACTATCTCCGTAGGGTGCATTATGCCCCAGGAGCTAGGCGTGCGCAGTGCCTAGCCGCACTCAGGACAACGCGGGGAGAGAGAGAGAGCCGTTGGCCAGAGAAAGAAGAAGGCTGCCAGTGGGCCCTAGGCCCACCTGTCAGCAAGAGAGGCCACTGTTCATTGTGGTGCCCCAAGCATTTTTGGAAGATGGAAATTCTGCTTTTTCTAAAATGTCAGGGCTACTCAGTGGCCCCTACCCGTGGAGTAGATCCCGTGATATCCGTATCTCTATCTGGGTGTACCAGTTTTTGGTACTTTTAACTCGGTTGTTTCCAACCACAGGGTTAAAACTCAACCCAGAGGTTTTTCTAGGAGGCGTAATATTTGTTCTGAGCTAACCCTAGGAATCTGGAGGACGAGATTCTCTTAAGGGGGGAAGGTTTGTAACACCCCAAAAATCGGGTTATCGATTTTTGTGCTGTTATTCCTTCCTAGCTTTCCTCTCCCGAAATTTTTCCTCTGAAATCTGGTGAGTGACCAGGTGAATCCAGATAATCCTCAACCTCTCAGTGCCTTTCCCATGCTCTTGTGCCAGTCAAGTTTCCGTCAGTAAATCCCCGAACCTCACTAAAACCCTAGTTCCAAAATATCGGAACTAGAAATCCTGCCTTTGTGTTTACAAAGGAGCTACCAATTTCCTTGCTTAGTTGATCCTACCAAAATTTCCAGAGATCCTCCTTCACTCATAAACCCTGGATGTGCAAAAATATTGCCAAGTCATATGCAATATTTCTCATCTAGAATTAATTCTTTTTTCTGCCTTTCTGAGGAATTAAATCCAGGAAAATATCTATCCATCTCCAAAGTTCATAAAAACTTGTGGAGATATTCTTTGTGATCATATTGAGCTCTCATAAAAATATTGGCCATAATTAAATATGGGAAATTGCTTTTTCCTATTTTAAGACAATATTTCAATTTGGGGACTTTCCAAAGGAACTACCATTTTGGTAGTTAGGAAAAATCCCAAGTAATTTCTGGAGCTTGTCCTATCCCTATCTTCACCATTCCCATCAAGATCTCAAGTTCCACCAATTAAATTTTGTGCACAACACCACTTTGCAAATTCTGTCAGATTTCCAGTTTGCAAAGGAAGTGCTTGATTCCTTGTTCTCCTTGGGCTGAAATTTTGCAGGGTGATTCACTATGATATATTACACTTGGATACCAAAAATCAGCCCATTTCATCTAACCAATCTTCCTCAGGAAATTGTCTAATTTTTTGTTCGGATTGTATCATTGTGAAGGAAGTACCCTCATACATGATCAAAATGAGCTGAAACTTTTCCAGCTATCTCTTATGCTCATATCATTGCTGCCCTCCAAAATTCAGCTCATGCAAGCTAGCCAATCCCTCAGAAACATCCTATTTTGGTTTCTGTCCAGTTGTAAGGTAATGAAGGAAGTGCTAGCTAGACCTGTCCATTTGTGCTGAATTTTTGCCAATATGGTCACCTTAGTGGATTATTAACCCCAGCCCAAGAATAGGCCAAGAGGTGCACTGTGGTGGCCACACGACAACACAAACACCTTGCTGCCATTTCCTGTTTGACCATCATTCAGTCACACCAAAGCTCACTGCTACTGTCCGAGTGATCAAGTCGTCTGCTGGAAGGCTGTAGAGTGCCCCAGACATGATTTGGCCTGATGTGCAGTGTGGCAAGGCCATCGCCGTATGGTGACCACGACAAATACAGGTACATCGGGCGCTCTGTGCTCGGGAGGCTTTGGGAGGCCGATTCCAGCGAGCTCCGGCTTGTCCGGGAGCGCCGGCGAGCTCCCCACCACTCGTTGGAGCCGTCTGGTCACATCTCCCCTCGTCCCCTAGCTCGTGGCTGCTTCTGTTGATGATGATTCGCCGCTAGGTTGCTGCCACCTCGCCGAGCTCTGGAGACCTCTGCCGCCGTCGCGAGACATCCTCTTCAAGCCTATTTAAGGCATGCCCCGAGCCCTCCTCATCACCCCGCAAGCCGTAACCCCTCCTGCCGAGCTCCAGGAGCTCCTGTCCTCTTCAATGGGCGTGAGCTGCCGCCGATCCCCGCTGCCGTTCCCGGCCTCGTGGCCATCCCCTCCCTCCCTCTTCAGAAACCGCGGCTGCCCCAGGAGCCAGTGAAGCCACAGCCATATCCATTCCCGCCGGGGAGGCCCTGCCGGCGTGGCCCCTCTGCCGCTGTTCGGCCGTCATGCCTCGAGCCACGGCATCGGCGATGCATGCCGTCCCCGGTGACCGTGTGGCCACCCACGGGCGCGGCGAGGAATGGCTGAGCCCCCGTGCTCGCCGGTCAGCCTCCTGAGGCGGCGAGGCGACGGCTACACCGGCGACCAAGCCGCTGCGGCGCTCTCCCCTGCTTTTGTCGAGAAGGAAAGCGACCAGGAGGAAAGAGAAGAAGGAGATAAGGCGAGACCCACTTGTCAATCGGATAGACAAAAGTCAGCCCGGGCCCAGTTCTTTTTAAGTGGAAACGTACTTTCAAAAGTGCGCTTCCCAGCTTCGAAAGCGTATTCGGACTCAGCTTCGGTCAAGAGTGCGCTTTCACTACAGCGAAAGCGTAAACCCGGAAATACGCTTGCAGCTACAGCCCCGCCGGCCGAAATCACTGTTTCGTGAATGTTCGTCCGTTAAGACCCAAAATGGACAGTTTCTGTCTGTTTTATCGCTTAACGAACGAACGTGCATTTCTCCGCGACCGTAACTCCGATTGAGATAAAACCAACGCCCATGTCTTTAGTTCATCGAGCCCGTTCCGATGCCGTCATTTTCATAATATTTTCACACTGTGAAAATGACTGTTTTTGCCCTTGCCCTTCGATCAGCCCCTCCGAGAGGGAAACTTTTCCGGCAAATCTTTTCGGAGTTTTATCGCACTTCCACCAGGCGTATTCCTTCACCCCCAGGCAAGCCAACCTCTTATCATGAGCTCCAAACTTGCGTGATGATTTTGCTTGCACCCTGTGTGTTTATCGTAGTACGTCTGTATCACCTGTTAGACTGCATTTACATACACCGGTTATGTCATTTGTGTTAGATGTTAGCATTACCTTTCATCTAATGTCATGACTTGTTTTCATGCCATATCTTGCCATGATAATAACAATATTTTGAATACCGTTATCATGTTAGTGCCATGATTTGATCTCATGCCATGTTTGTCAACGTTGATATGATTCTGCTGTGCTGATGTTAAGTGGCTTTTCACACTTATAATTATTGAGGTAATGGTGGCATGATGGAGATGTTTAATTAAATACATAACTAAACTTAGTCGGTTGATCTAGAGTCACCAGTCTGGGCTTATTCGTGCAGCCACATTTGCCGGTATGGGACGGACTTGACTTGGTCTAGCTTTGTGATCTTTCACCGGTACCACCAACTTGGGAAGGTTATGCGTGCGTGCTGCCTTGATCAGGTAGGCGGCGACAACCTTGTGAGCCCAGTTGATTGTTTAGCCCGGGAGTCCCCGTTTGGGACAGTTGTGTTGGCCACGACGATGGCAGGTGTCAAGAGTGACACAGGGGCCACCAAGGACATGACCCGGGGAGGTTATGATTGTCGGTGGTACGATGAAGGAGTCACGGGTTAGGCAGGTTTCGTTGGAGCAACGCTGGTCCACCCGAATGGGATCACGAGGTCAGGTGCTCCATGGTGTGGGTAAAGTGCGCAACCCCTGCAGAGTGTAAAATCTATTCGAATAGCCGCGTCCACAGTATTGGACAGCCCGTCCAGACCTCGCTAGGTGATCAACCATAATGTTGATGATAATGGTGGAAGAACCTGCCCTGCATAGACATCAGATGTTGCCAGGAATATGGTATGTTAGCCATGGGATGGCTATGGAAGAGATGGTCAAATGACCGAAAAAAAAACTTGGATTGGACTAGTATCAGTTTCAGATTGGATCAGGAGAATGTTCGGAATATGGATTGTATACTTAATATGCTTTACTTTAATGTACTCTACTTCAGTAGTTATCTTGCTAGATAACCCTGTTATGTCATGATGACCCATGCTGCTAGATGTTTAATCATGCCAGATCATCTTGCTACGACATGATAATTAATAATGGTAGATAGGTATGCTATGCCATGCTTGATTCAGGTTTTCCTGTTAATTCCATGCCATGTTTAGAATAAATTCTTGCATAGCATAGGGCTTGCTTTGTCATCAGCTTGTTTGGATGCTATGTATTTGGTTGTCTTGCGAGTACATTCAAAGTACTCACCTGGCCTTGCATGTGGCCAGTTGCAGGAGGAGATCCGTCAGGCTAGATCGTAACCCAGCCAGTCCTGTGAGTTGTGGAGCCGAGCCAGAGACGTCGTTGCCGCTGAACCAAGACCTTCGCTGCCATTTTAGTTAGCCCCGGAGCTATGTAATATTGTTGTAAGCAACAGTATTGTAATACTCCATTTTATATTATAAAGCCTTTTGTGCCTGGAATTGCTGTATCATGTCTTTGACGTGCACCAGGTCTTATCCTGGGGCTGGTGTGCGTCGGCCCTCTATCGGGGTGCCACAAACAAATCCAAGATTTGATCACACATGTTTGAATTGAAGGTATACTTCTTATTCTTTAGCCGATCTTGTTGTGAGAACGGCTTTGTAACTAAGCACATGAATGGTTCAGATTTGGAGTGTTCCCATTTTGGCTATGCATTGTGTTTTGCACTCTATCTCCGATGTCTTTGGATAAGATATTACATCAGCATCGGTTTTCTCAATAGAATTTAACCTTGGCTTTAAATTTCTGAAACGAATATAGTTAGAATATAAATGTCTCAATTGGTACCAAGTGTAAGCCAAGTGAGAAATAAGCAAAGCTACCCAATTGGATATGAACTTCAGATAAAGCAATGGGGGAAGCCTTGGTTGCAATAATAAGTCACTATCGGTCTCTATAAATGGCACGATAGGTTGACCGATATGTTCTATGACAATTTTATTGCTAACAAGTAAATTACCCTTCTTCATTGGTCTTTCAAAGTTACTTATGAGAATATTTCTTATAGATGCATCAATAATGAAGTTGCGACCAAATCTGAAAATAGGTAAATTACTCGCTATGCATACCTCTTCAAATACGTTGGGAGAGCATGATGGTGGTGTGACTTGAACAATATCTTGCTTCGTCTTTTGATGACTCTCCAACGCCTTGTCATCATCTTTTTCTTTATTCCATGCATCATTACTTTGAAGATCCTTATCAGCCGAACTTTGTTCAGCTACTTGCTCTTGTCCTTGAATCTTGTCAATTTCTACGGCACGGAACTCATAGGGCAGGAAGTAGGTTCCATTAACTTCAGAAAAATCAATCATGGTTGTTTTGCTATGCTTGCCATACCCTTTCTCAATAATGCTTGGCTCTTTGGATTTGATGGATTTGGATTATATACTACTTGATTCGGCTTTTTCAACCGAAGCACTTTGATGTTCCGAATCATCCTTCTTTTCATTGATACTACCAATCGGCAATGCTTCTTTTATCTAAGCCAATTCTTTTTCTATTTGTTTCTGGCGGCGAGCGGCAAAATTGGCTTTAAGCTTTTTCTCAATTTCAGCCCACTCCGGATATGGTTGCCCCCCAATGCTTTTAGATTCTTTCGACAATGACACACGGGTGTTGCCGAAACTTTGCAATTGTGTAGGGGGTGTATAATATGATGTAGTACTAGATGAAGGCATATGCGCTGTTGTAAAACCATATTTTTGCTCGCCAATTTATCAATTGGCAAAGATTCATCTTCTTGCAAAACTCTAGCTTTTGTTGCTGCATAATCAGGAAATAGCCCCTTTTCATGTTGTTCAAGGCAAAGAGCACTAATCCTCTTATTTTGGGCTAAACTCTTCAATGCAGCCACCACTACCTCATCTTCTACAATATTGGGCACAACCGCTCCTGTAAAATTTACATTTATTCGGCTATGACCAGGAAGGTGTGAAGCCGAATTAAGAACATCTATAGTTGTGTATGGTGCTGAAAAATTATTGTCATGAGGTGCAGCATATGACGGTTGAGAATAACTGGCCGAATAGCTAGTAGTAGCCTGGCCAATTCTCTCGTTCATCGACATAATTGGATTAGTGTATTGCACATTACTTGCCGATGAATAAAAGGGTGAAACACTTTCTTGCATGGCATTGGAAATTCTAACATGAGGTGTTTCAAATTTATTAACCGAACTCACCATGTTGTTCATCGGCATAACGATTTGTGGGGTTGCCGATGCATGAGAGTTGGGATACATATGGTGCATGTTACTAGTATCATAAGAAGTTGAAGCATGTAAACTACTTTGAATCGACCTATGCACGTAATTAGATGCATGATTGAACAAATTAGGGTTGGCCGATAAAGTATACTCATTGAACGATCTAGTAACACCATATGAATTATTTGCATCTACAGCAGGGAATTGGGTATTCATATTACCTTTGTAGATTGCAAACCCTAGATGACGATCTCTTCATAGCAAGAACGGGCTGGAGACCGTTCGAAGCTTTGTTCCCCAGCAGAGTCGCCAAGAAGTGTGTTCGCACACGAACACATCACCGTGTACCTCCAACGCCGAGGGTGATGCACCACAACTCGCATCGAAGGAGACCCGTCTGGAAGCACGATACGCAAGCAATCCGGTGGGCGCTTTTGTAGACCTGAAACCCCACACGCCCGGGAGGGACCCCGTCAGGGCGTGCAGCGGCTATGGGCTGCCCTAGGTCGACCTGATCACCCCTAGGGTCTTGAGGTTTGCCGCCCTGCAATGAAGAAGAACGAACGAAGAACGAGAAGAAGAAGAACAAGGGAGAGGGATAAAAGTAAAGGTAAAAGTGATATATTGATAGATCGATTGTGTGTTGTTGTTCAATCGGCCGTCACCTCTCATCTATTTATGAGGCGGCTGGACTTTCCGTACAAGAAAAGGACTAAAAATTCCGTCCAAAACATCAAAAACCCTAACCTAACTCGGACAGGAATCTTTGGCAATTTTCCGGATCAACTCGGTCTCACCGATTGGTTTGCTTCAGTCCCACCGAGTGAACGTGGCCAACTCTCTATAACTTTCTGTAATTTCCTGGATCAACTCAGTCTAACCGATTGGTTTGCTTCGGTCCCACCGAGTGAACAATGCCAAGTCTCTGGTAATTTTCCGGACTAACTCGGTCTCACCAATCAAATCAACTCGGTTGGTCCGAAATGACTCTGCAGCTTCTATTTTCTGACCTTGTTTTGCCTCCGCAGGTTGCAAACAACCTCGGATTAAGACAATTTTTATATCATAATCAACCGTTTCGATGAGACGCACAACTTTCGTGTTGAAACATTTTCCATTAGAGGCCATCTTAATTGAGTTTCATGCCATTCTTTAGTCTGGTGTCAACATGAGCATCTCCGAACTTGTCATAACAATTGCATCAGAGCTCCGTTTTAGTCCACCTTCATATCCATCTCGATCTTCTTAAAGAGAGCCATCCGGAGTGACCTCCAATCCTAAGTTTGAATTAGTCTTTTATCTAGAATAAGCTAATTTTATGACTATGCCACTTTTGAGCGTCAACATGTCTATTTCCTTTTTGATTCTATCCTCGCTCTTCGATCATCCCGGCATGAAAATATGATCGGTTAACTAACCTAGAGCTCGATTTCCCTATCAGCTCGGCACCCCAAGTCCGACACTATTTCCCGTAGAGTGTTCGGCGTCTCAGATATTGCACTATATGCATCAAGTTCCGAACTATGTCTTTTAAATCAATAGTTGGGTTGCCCGGATCCTGTGCTTGCCCCTTATGTTCCGCACATTCAGCTAAGAGGGCAAAGGGAGAACCCCTGCGATTGTACTTCTGGCTCACCCGGTCAAGTGCCTTAGGAGGAGAAAGCCAAAAACTGACCGTCATAGTAAGCACGAGCTGATCAGCGATCCGATGACGAGGTTTGACTCTAAAAATCGTTGGCGATTTTTCCGTGTCACACGAAGGGTTCGTCTTAACACAAACCACATGATCGGAAAGGGTAGGCATTTGCCCCCAAGTACATCACAAAACACAGGGGGCTAGTCCTTAGTCCCCACCGTCAAGCTCCTAAGGCTAAGTGAAAGCAATAAAACCGAATAGTCTGATTGCCTAGTTTTGCTCACGCGCTACCGCCTCCGGGTACCAGACGTTGGCTAAGGGTAACATCATGGAGACAAAACACCCCTCGTGGCATTCGCATGGGGGCTGAAGCCGATGACTGGTAGCTTTCAGAATAAACATACGGCTGAATAGGAGTCAAAATTAAAATCATGACAATATAAAATAAGTCAGGCGGACGCATCATAAAGCATAAGGTCCAATCGGTAAAAACTTAATACAGTCATTCAAGCATTACATCTTTTGAACACTGGCCCTCTATTGCCCGCACGCCATTCATCACCTGCTCAAAGTATTGCTCAGGGCGGCGATGCTCTTTTCCCTTGGGTGGAGGATTAGTGGCCATGTCCATTGGATTAATCTTCGGCCAATGCACCATGGTCTTCGCAAATGCAAGCCTCGCCCACTCAAGGCACGCTGAGCGCTTCCCGGAGCGGCGCCTCCCGCAGCTTCTGCACAAGGCCAAAGTAGGTGTCCGGAATGGGCTCGGCGGGCCACAGACTAAAACAGAGGTCCTTCACGGCCAGCTCGGACATCCGATGCGTCTCCATCAGCTGCTTCATTTGATCGCTGAGGAGGGTAGGACACTCAGAATCTAAAAACTGTGACCAGAAGAGCCGCTGTGTGGAGTCCTCCTCATGAGCGGCATAATGCTCCTTGGCGGCCGCCACATTCTTCGGAAGCTCGGCGAAGACGCTTGTGGAGCGCCAGACCCGCGTCAGCAGGGCGAACCTGTTGCCTCCGAACACACTCTGCAGTAAGTATTTCTTACCATTTGTAATTTGTCCGACTTGGCGGAGCTCTTCCCGGACACCTCGCGCTTCAGTCCTCGCCTCCTGGAGCTCCTTCTCCGCCTTGGACAACTTGGAGGATCGCTCCCCCTGTTCCTTCTCAATGACTTCAAGTTTCTTGATGGCATCCTGGAGCTCCACTTGCACCTCAGTTACCCGAGCCTCGTGCTGCTCACCAGCAAGCTTGGCCTGCTCGAGCTCGGCCACCGCCTTGTCAGCAGCCGTCTTCTTAGCAGCCGCCTCTACCTTGGCTTTCTTCAAGGCCTTCCTCAAGCCCTCGACTTCGGCGGCGGCAGCTGCAAGATAATCACAATAAAAGATCAGCATACAGTCTGGATTGTCAATATCCGACATCAAACAGTTGTACATCTTATCAAAGGGCTTACCTTGCGCCTCATCAAGCCATTTGTTGACAAGGTCAAGCTCTTTAACAGAATGCTTGAGCTTCTGATCCATCTCCTCTAGCGCCGAAGCATTAGCAGTTGCGGCCAGAGAAGACGCCTGTTACATTAAAAAATTCACACCATTTCAGATAATGGCCTGTAGAATGAGAACCTCCGCCGGTTTTCTTCGCAAACCTTGTAGAATCTCGGGGGCTACTGCAGATATGGCATACTTAAACTAAGGACTAAATCCAATTTATGAGAAAAGAGCATTCCTTGACTTACCTCAAAGCCTGTTAGCAGGCCTTGAACAACGTCGTTTAGTCTGGAATGAAGGGACCGAACACCCTGTATAACCTCACTCATAAGAGTGCGATGCTCGTCCACGACAGCAGAGTTGTTCACCAACTCTGCCAGCGTGTCCAGCGAGCCCACCGCCACCCGAGTGGAGGTGTTCGGCATGGGCGTCGGGCCCCCAGCACCTTCCCCATCGAAAGGAGGTATTGGCCCCCTTTGGGGCTCGGGAGCTGAATTCGGTAGGGGTTCGGATGATCCGAATCCCCTCCTCGCGGTAGCCAGGAGGGATGCATCCCCCTGGTCTTCAACGACCAAGGCGTCGGCCTCGGCCATGGTGGCATCCACCTCCTCCCCTATGTTCGGAGGAGGAGGGGGACTTTCGTGACACCACCTCCTCAACTTCTTTGGGGATTAGAGGAGGCACAGAACATGAGCCATTGTCTACCAGTTCGGCAGGCAGGGACGTCCCCGAAGAGGTCTCCTTAGCGGGGTGGCCACGCGGAGGGCTGCACCACCAAAAAACAATCAATCGAGGTTCTACCAGGGATTACTAAAAGGATAAAGCGATTGAAAATGTCGCAATATGTACCTGGCCGCTTGGGGCTTGACCCTGGGTTCCTTCTCCGGAACCTTTTTGGACACTTCGGACTCCTCGTCAGAGTCCAAGCTATCGGACAGGACCAGCTTAGGCTGGCACTGTCTCTTTCAGGCCTGAGGAGGTTGAACCTCCTCGACGTCGCTAGACGCCGCCTTCTTCTTAGAGTGCGAGGAGGCGCTTTGCTCCTTGTCCTCATCCTTGTCCCCCTCCAGTATGGATAGGGCCGCAGTGTCCCCGAACTGGCTGTCCGAATGGGCTCTGCAATGGAGGCCCTCCCTGGCCTCCGGTACCTCCGCCTTCTTGTCCTTCTTGTCGGGCGCCTTGTACGGCACCACGACCAACAGCTTCTCTAGCTGTTTGAATAGGGGCTCTTCTGGCAGCGGCGCCGGGCCACTGACCTTCTCGGCCTTGGCAAGCCAGCAAAATCCACATAAAGAGGCTTGGATCAAATCATACGATGAGAATATTCGAACTCATGTTAAGACAAATGCCGCTCACCTTCTTCGAAGGGGTCGCAGCGTCGAGGCCGATGTCCTCCCCCTCGACCGGCCAGTCCTTCTGCTCCTTGAATAGTAGACCCCACACTTTCTTGTGGGTCGTGCCGAAGAAATGTTGCACGGTGGCCGGGTCTGTAGGGTCGAACTCCCACATTGGCTTGGCCCTCTCCTGGCAGGGGAGGGGCCGACGCTGGAGCATGATCTGGATCACATTGACCAGCTTCGCGTCGGTCTCCATTATGCTGACGACGCACTTCTGCAGCGCCTTCAAGTCATCGGCGGACCCCCAGTCCGGGCTCTTGGTGGTCCTCAAGGCCAGTCTGGTAGGGAGTCCGAATCTGAATGCGGGAGCCGCCGCCCAGCCGGCTCCCCTTGGCTCGGTGATGTAGAACCATTCCTTTTGCCACACCTTGACGGTGTCAATGAACTTGCCCTCCAGCCACAAGACCTGCATCAGTTTGCTGATCATGGCCACACCGCAGTCGGCGTGTGCGCCACCAACCACCTTGGGCTTGACGTTGAACATCTTTAGCCATAGGCCGAAGTGTGGTTGGACTCGAAGGAGAGCCTCGCAGAAGACAATAAAGGACGAGATGTGGAGGAGGGAGTTGGGGGCTAGATCATGGAAGTCTAGCCCGTAGTAGAACATCAACCCCCTCATAAAGGGGTGCTGGGGAAATCCAAGCCCCCTAAGGAAATGGGGGAGGAATACAACCCTTTCGCCTGCCCTGGGCGTGGGGACGATTTGGCCCGCTTCGGGGGCCCGATGAGCAATGTTGGCCGACAAGTAGCCGGCCTCCTTCAACTTCACAATGTCTCTATCTGTGACAATGGAGGCGTCCCACTTCCCATTGGCGCCGGATCCGGCCATGGCTGAAGGGGACAGGGTGTGATTTGTTGTGGAAGCAAGGAAAAGGGGCGCTGGAGCTCTGAAGATCTGCGTGAGCGGAAGGTGGAAGAAGGTGTGGGATGCTGACTGTTGTAGCTCCCCCTTTATAGGCTGTTGACAAGCCACGAGTTCCTTTTTTCACGCCGTTGGCTTCTCCACTTCCCGATATGCTCGCAACATTATGTGCGGGGTGGGTAATCGAAATCATTGATCATATCCCCTGAAAGGCGGGGCACGATCCCCACCTTGATGAGACGTGTCAAGCATGGGTGGGCCTCGAGCCACGCCCCGAGAAATACCAACCACTCGGCGTTATGGCCGGAGGTGACTCTCCGTTGAAAGAGAAAAAGTTGTTAGATGAAGGCACTGTTTACACTTGAACGGTTTTTTGTTATTGCCTTCCTTGTTAAGTAAAACTGCTATTTCAGATTTAGGACATCACTTGGCTCCGAAACTTGACAAAGTATACTGAAGAAACCGCCTCGCAAGCCGAATACTTTTGGGTGAGCGGATGCCAGATACAGGCCTTGGCGTTGGAGGCAAGTTCGGGGGCTACTGAGGGAGTCATGGACTAAGGGGTCCCCGGGGCGCCGGCCCATTGAATATGGGCCAGACTGGAGAAGCCGTATAGTGACGAAGATCTATGAAGCTATGGTGTGCCCTCCAAGTCAAGGATAGGCAGGATCTCTTTATCCCTTACTGTAATCCATCCCCGGTAACCCTAACCCTACCGGTGTCTCTATATAAACCGAGGGTTGTAGTCTTTAGGGCTAGAGCTATATTCATCACCTCATCACCTTAGGGTTTAGCTCATGCTGATCTCAAGGTAGATCTACTCTGTAACCATACTAGACATTTAATACAATCAAATAGGACGTAGGGTATTACCTCTTCGAGAGGGCCTGAACCTGGGTAAACATCGTGTCCATCGTCCCTTGTTCCCCATCGACCCTAGATCCACAGCTCGGGACCCCCTACCCAGAGGTCTGCGGTTTTGACACCGGCAGCGTCCTTCTCATCACAAGCAACACTGATGACACCGCTGCATCCAGGCATCTTGAGGACGTTGTAGCCGTGGTGGCTTGCTGCCATGAACTTGGCGAGCGCAGGGTATCCTAGGATGGCATTGTACGGAAGGCCGATGTGGGCCATGTCAAAGTCGATCAGCTCAGTGTGGTAGTTGTCGAGGGTGCCGAAGGAGACCGGGAGATGCACCTGCCCCAGGAGAGTGGTCGATCCATCCGTCGCCCCGGAGAAAGGTCTGGTGGGCATCAGCTGGTCGTAGGGCACCTGGAGCGTTACGAATGACGTGATGGAGAACATGTTAAGGCCAGCACCTCCGTCGATGAGGGTTTTCAAGACAGAGGCTTTGTTTATGGTGGGAGTGCACAACATCGGGAGCGCACCGGTGGTGGCTGAGCACCTGAGGTGGTCCTTGGAGTCGATTGTGATGGCGTACTGAGACCGCTTGAGGGGCCGCATGGCCTCAAGCCTCGAGAGGGTAGCTTTCACCTCTCTAGAGAATTGCTTGAAGAGGCAGTTTGACGCAGGAGCCCGAGCCCCGCCGAGGATGCAGGCTGTCGTGTGAGGCTCCTGGTAGCCCCCAGCCCCCTCGTCACGCTGGTTGTCGTCATTCCTTGTGGGTGGCGGCGTTAGCGGTGGAAGGGCAGCATTGTCCTGATGGCGTGCCTTGCGAGGCTGATCACGCCAGGCACCGTCGCGAGGTTGGTCGCACCAGCCACCCGAGGCTAGTCACACCAGGCCTGACGTGGGTTGCCGTTGTGATTGTCCCACCGGCTGCCTCCACGGTCGGTGCCACGATCATTGCGGTCGGGGCGGCGCCCCAAGAGCTCGTCGCGGAGCGCCTTGAGCTCCTGGCAGTCATCGGTGTTGTGCGTACTCATGTTGTGGTAGACGTAGAACAGGCGGATGCTCCCTTCGGGCTCATCACGGTCGTCGTCGCGCTTGCTCTGCTGCCAGCACGGTAGGGCCCTTGTGCTTGACCTCCTTGCCCTTGGCCTTGCTGTTGTCGAGCGTTGCGTCGAGGTCATTGTGGAGGAAGAGGCGACCTTCTTCGGCCTTGGCGCACTTGTCGATGAGGTTGAACAGTTCCAGCGCCGTGCTCAGGCTGTTGTTGATGGTGAGCTTTTCGCACATGCGGACATCCTTGACACCGTTGGTGAATGCCATAATGATGGCTTCATCCTAGGCGCGTGGGATCTTGTGGCGCACTTGGCTGAAGCGTTGAATGTACTTGCGGAGGGTCTCATCAGGGCAATGCTTCATGCGCCGCAGGACGTTCATGGTGAGGGCTCGGTCATGGGTGCCCTTAGTTGGCGACGAACATCTCGAAGTGCTCGCCCCACGAAGATATTGACTCCTCGGGCAGGTTCATAAACCAGGAGCGTGCGCCGTCCTTGAGGGCCATGGGGAACCAGTTAGCCATGACCTCGCATTGTCATCTCTGTTCACCGCCTCGATGGTCAGTGCGTAGAGCTGGAGGAACTCCGTGGGGTCGGGGATGCCATCATAGCGCGGGGGCAGCTCTTGCTTGAACTTGACTGGCCAAACCACCCGACGCAGCTCACGAGTGAAGGCCCGACAGCCGGTGGTGCTCATAGGTGCACCTCGTGTGTGGGCGGCGCGGTTCTGGCGTCCTGCCGCCGCGACCTCCTGGACGGTTTGATCCTAGCGCTGCCACCACTGCTCAAGGAGCACGTGCGCTTCCGGCAGCGCGCGATGGACGATCTGGCAGCTGGCCTCGTCTCGGGCCGGCGCAGGCACTCCGAGCCGTGGGTCCTCCAAATCGAGGATAGGCAGGATCTCTTTATCCCTTATTGTAATCCATCCCCGGTAACCCTAACCCTACCGGTGTCTCTATATAAACCGAGGGTTGTAGTCTTTAGGGCTAGAGCTATATTCATCACCTCATCACCTTAAGGCTAGAGCTATATTCGTCACCTCATCACCTTAGGGTTTAGCTCATGCTGATCTCGAGGTAGATCTACTCTGTAACCATACTACACATCTAGTACAATCAAGTAGGACGTAGGGTATTACCTCTTTGAGAGGGCCTAAACCTGGGTAAACATCGTGTCCATTGTCCCTTGTTCCCCATCGACCCTAGATCCACAGCTCGGGACCCCCTACCCCGAGGTCTGCCGGTTTTGACACCGACAGCGTCCTTCTTATCACAAGCGACACTGATGACACCGTTGCATCCAGGCATCTTGAGGACGTTGTAGGCGTGGTGGCTTGCTGCCATGAACTTGGCGAGCGCAGGGTATCCCAGGATGGTGTTGTACGGGAGGATGATGTGGGCCATGTCAAAGTCGATCAACTCAGTGTGGTAGTTGCCGAGGGTGCCGAAGGTGACCGGGAGATGCACCCGCCCCAGGAGAGTGGTCAATCCATCCGTTGCCCCGGAGAAAGGTCTGGTGGGCATCAGCTGGTCGTAGGGCACCTGGAGCGTTTCGAATGTCGCGATGGAGATCACGTTAAGGCCAGCATCTTCGTTGATGAGAGTTTTCATGACAGAGACATTGTTGATAGTGGGAGTGCACAACATCGGGAGCGCACCGGTGGTGGCTGAGCACCTGAGGTGGTCCTTGGAGTCGAAGGTGATGGTGTACTGCGACCACTTGAGGAGCCGCACGGCCTCAAGCCTCGAGAGGGCAGCGTTCACCTCTCGAGAGAATTGCTTGAAGAGGCAGTTTAATGCAGGAGCCCGAGCCCCGCCGAGTATGCAGGCTATCACGCGAGGCTCCTGGTAGCCCCCAGCCCCCTCATCACGCTGGTTGTTGTCGTTCCTTGTGGGTGGCGGCGGAAGTGGTGGAAGGGCAGCGTTGTCCTGATGGCGTGCCTTGCGAGGCTGATCGCGCCATGCACTGTCGAGAGGTTGGTCGCGCCAGCCACCCTCGCGAGGCTGGTCACGCCAGGCCTGACGTGGGTTGCCAGTGCGATTGTCCCACAGGCCGCCTCCGCGGTCGGTGCCACGATCATTGCGGTCGGGGCGGTGCCCCAAGCGCTCGTCGCGGAGCGCCTTGAGCTCCTGGCAGTCGTCGGTATTGTGCGTACTCATGTTGTGGTAGACATAGAACAGGCGGATGCTCTCTTCGGGCTCATCACAGTCATGGTCGCGCTTGCTCTGCTGCCAGCACGGTAGGGCCCTTGAGCTTGACCTCCTTGCCCTTGGCCTTGCTGTTGTCGAGCGTTGCGTCGAGGTTATTGTGGAGGAAGAGGCGACCTTCTTCGGCCTTGGCGCACTTGTCGGCGAGGTTGAACAGTTCCAGCGCTGTGCTCAGGCTGTCGTTGATGGTGAGCTTTTTGCACATGCGGACATCCTTGACATCGTTGGTGAACGCCTTGATGATGGCTTCATCCTAGGCGCGCGGGATCTTGTGGCGCACCTGGCTGAAGTGTTGAATGTACTTGCAGAGGGTCTCATCAGGGCGATGCTTCACGCGCCGCAGGACGTTCATGGTGAGGGCTCGGTCATGGGTGCCCTTGAAGTTGGCAACAAACATCTCGAAGTGCTCGCCCCATGAAGATATTGACTCCTCAGGCACATTCATAAACCAGGAGCGTGCGCCATCCTTGAGGGCCATGGGGAACCAGTTCGCCAAGACCTCGCATTGTCGTCTCTGTTCGCCGCCTCGATGGTCAGCGCATAGAGCTGGAGGAACTCCATGGGGTCGGGGATGCCATCATAGCGCGGGGCAGCTCTTGCTTGAACTTGACTGGCCATACCACCCGACGCAGCTCGCGAGTGAAGGCCCGGCAGCCGGTGGTGCTCATAGGTGCGCCTCGTGCGTGGGCGGTGCGGTTCTGGCATCCTGCCGCCGTGACCTCCTGGATGGTTTGATCCTGGCGCTGCCGCCGCTACTCGAGGAGCACGTGCGCTTCCAGCAGCACGCGGTGGATGATTTGGCAACTGGCCTCGTCTCGGGCCGGCGCAGGCACTCCGAGCCGTGGGTCCTCCAAGTCTAGGATAGGCAGGATCTCTTTATCCCTTATTGTAATCCATCCCCGGTAACCCTAACCCTACCGGTGTCTCTATATAAACCGAGGATTGTAGTCTTTAGGGCTAGAGCTATATTAATCACCTCATCACCTTAGGGTTTAGCTCATGCTGATCTTGAGGTAGATCTACTCTGTAACCATACTATACATCTAATACAATCAAGTAGGACGTAGGGTATTACCTCTTCGAGAGGGTCTGAACCTGGGTAAACATCATGTCCATCGTCCCTTGTACCCCATCGACCCTAGATCCACAGCTCGGGACCTCCTACCCCGAGGTCTGCCGGGTTTGACACCGACAATGTCCTTCTCATCACAAGCGACATTGATGACACCGCTGCATCTAGGCATCTTGAGGACGTTGTAGCCGTGGTGGCTTGCTGCCATGAACTTGGCGAGCACAGGGTATCCCAGGATAGCATTGTACGGGAGGCCGAAGTGGGCCATGTCAAAGTCGATCAGCTCAGTGTGGTAGTTGCCGAGGGTGCCGAAGGTGACCGGGAGATGCACCTGCCCCAGGAGAGTGGTCGATCCATTCGTCGCCCCCGAGAAAGGTCTGGTGGGCATCAGCTGGTCGTAGGGCACCTGGAGCATTTCGAATGTCGCGATGGAGATCACGTTAAGGCCAGCACCTCCGTCGATGAGGGTTTTCATGACAGAGACGCTGTTGATGGTGGGAGTGCACAACATCGGGAGCGCACCGGCGGTGGCTGAGCACCTGAGGTGGTCCTTGGAGTCGAAGGTGATGGTGTACTGCGACCACTTGAGGGGCTGCACGGCCTCAAGCCTCGAGAGGGCAGTGTTCACCTCTCGAGAGAATTTCTTCAAGAGGCAGTTTGACGCAGGAGCCCGAGCCCCGCCGAGGATGCAGGCTATCACGCAAGGCTCTTGGTAGCCCCCAGCCCCCTCGTCACGCTGGTTGTCGTCGTTCCTTGTGGGTGGCGGTGGAAGCGGTGGAAGGGCAGCGTTGTCCTGATGGCGTGCCTTGCGAGGCTGATCATGCCAGGCACCGTCGCGAGGTTGGTCGCGCCAGCCACCCTCGTGAGGCTAGTAACGCCAGGCCTGACGTGGGTTGCCATTGCGATTGTCCCACCGGCCGCCTCCGCGGTCGGTGCCACGATCATTGCGGTCGGGGCGGCGCCCCAAGCGCTCGTCGCGGAGCGCCTTGAGCTCCTAGCAGTCGTCGGTGTTGTGCGTACTTATGTTGTGGTAGACGTAGAACAGGCGGATGCTTCCTTCGGGCTCATCACGGTCGTGGTCGCGCTTGCTCTGCTGCCAGCACGGTAGGGACCTTGTGCTTGACCTCCTTGCCCTTGGCATTGTTGTTGTCGAGCATTGTGTCAAGGTCATTGTGGAGGAAGAGGCGACCTTCTTCGGCCTTGCCACACTTGTCGGCGAGGTTGAACAGTTCCAATGCCGTGCTCAGGCTGTCGTTGATGGTGAGCTTTTCACACATGTAGACATTCTTGACACCGTTGGTGAACGCCATGATGATGGCTTCATCCTAGGCGCGCGGGATCTTGTAGCGCACCTGGCTGAAGCATTGAATGTACTTGTGGAGGGACTCATCAGGGCGATGCTTCACGCGCCACAGGACGTTCATGGTGAGGGCTCGGTCATGGGTGCCCTTGAAGTTGGCGACGAACATCTCGAAGTGCTCGCCCAACGAAGATATTGACTCGTCAGGCATGTTCATAAACCAGGAGCATGCGCCGTCCTTGAGGGCCATGGGGAACTAGTTCGCCATGACCTCGCATTGTCGTCTCTATTCACCGCCTCGATGGTCAGTGCGTAGAGCTGGAGGAAATCCATGGGGTCGGGGATGCCATCATAGCCCGGGGTAGCTCTTGCTTGAACTTGACTGGCCAAACCACCCAACGCAGCTCGCGAGTGAAGGCCCGGCAGCTGGTGGTGCTCATAGGTGCGCCTCGTGCGTGGGCGGCGTAGTTCTGGCTTCCTGCTGCCACGACCTCCTGGACGGTTTGATCCTGGCGCTGCCGCCGCTGCTCGAGGAGCACGTGCGCTTCCGGCAGCGCGTGGTGGATGATCTGGCAGCTGGCCTCGTCTCGGGCCGGCGTAGGCACTCCGAGCCGTGGGACATGCGGCCGCGTGTCGTGCCGGGGTTCGGCGTTGTCACCGCGCAGACGAGGAGGCGGAGGCGCGTTGTGCACCACGTCCCCAGCGTGAGACGGCGGGGGACAGAGCGAGTGGGAGGGCGTCAGGGCCTCACCCACGGTGTTGACGAGCTCGGTGATGCGGCCAAGCCAGGCGTTGTAGCCTTCATCAACCGGGCGGTAGTGTAGCAGCTCACGTGCCATGAGCAGCACAGCCTGCGCATTCATTGGACCGTGGCGGGCCTGGGAGGATGAGGCCATAGCCGGGGTGAGTGAAGGCATGGCGGTGCGGCCGTTGGGCTACACGGAAGGATGCATGGAGGAATCCTGTTGCTCACGGGCGGCAGGGTCAGTGGCAGCGTTGGCCGTGACAGAGGTGGAGTGGCGGCAGTGGCCACGGCCTGCAGGCTCCGTCTGGGTGACGGAAGCTGCTTGGCGCTTGGAACGGACACGGTGAGTGTCAGCCATGGAGATGGCGGAGCAGGAACCAAAGCGAAGCAGAAGTACTCAGGCACACCCCTACCTAGCGAGCCAAATTTCGGAATTGGGGCTCCTGGGACCCAAGAAAGTTTCGAACTCTGGGGTGTGCTTGCAGAACTTTGCTAAACTCGGCCTCGCTGCTCACTATCTCACGGCGATGCTCCAGCATGCTCGAGAGAGAGGGGAGAAGAACAACAAATATGGCGGTTTAACCAGGTTCGGGCCACCTTGCGGTGTAAGACCCTACTCCTCCTTTTTGGGTGGATTGCCTCGCGAGGGAGGATGAGTATGAGAGTACAACGGGCAGTGGCCTCAGGGGGCTTCTGGAGTCGATGTCCCTTTGGCCCGTCCCCCTCTACGGTGGCGCTCTGCCTATACTTATACTGGCCTTGGTCCTCTTCCCCCGAAAACGCTAGGCGGGAAGGGTTGCCACAACAGCCAATTTTGAAGGGAGACATCAGTATAGCTTATCCTGACTAAAGGTGGTCTTCGTCTACTAAAGCTTCATGCCATGACACGCTGGTGGGCGCGGAGATGACCTTCGTCCTGGCGAGCCCGCTGTCCTGGTCTTCTCGCACCAAAGTGGCAATCTTTGGGGATTGCTTCGGGAACCAGCGCACTGTCCTTGCTCCCTTAGCACGAAAGAGGAAAACCTCCTTATCCATGCCTGCTGGCACCCTTCTGGCTCTGCCCGTTGCCACGCACGTCACCCACGTGGAGACGCAGGGCCGCGTGACTCTTTCATCTGATCCTTGCCTCTTACACCTTTGTGAAGGGCCTTGGGAGGAAGCCTCGGGAAGCCGCCTCGCGAGGCTACTGGTGATGCTTGCTGACATGCGCCTCGCGAGGAGGGGGCCTCGTGAGGGCCTTTCTCGTGAAGTCCAAAGGTGGGCCGCGCTGGGCCCATGGCATGCGCCGCGCCTTGGGCCGCAGGCAGATGGGCCTGGGTACCCCCAGTCCCACGGGCCCGACAGAATCCAAATTTCCTTCATCCTTGAGTTTTTTTCTACAATCAACATACACCCTACAGATCACTGTGTTCAAATTTGGCACTTTTCTGGGCTCATTTACCATATTTATGCGATTATGTGCATTTTCTATGCATTAATGCATATAATTCAAATTCAAACAATGGGTGCGTGAAAAAGTGCACAAAAATGGTATAGAAAACCATGCTCATGGTATTTAGTAAATTCTCGTGCCTTTTACAAGGAACAGGCAGAGATTTCAAGGATATGTGTGGAAGGAGTCAACCACAAACGTGTCGTTTATTGGATTTTCAACTATAGAAAAATGAAAGACATGCTTGAAAAACATAACACCTGGCATGTTGCCATGGTATGGCCTCACCATGCCCTAGTAAAAATTTGAGAATGTTTGGCTTATGTCATCATGCATGCTCTTCATCAATCGGACCATCGCCGAGGAAGTTTCATGGTTTCGAGAGAGAAATCACGAAGACTGAAGGGGAATACAAATTTCCTTCGTCCTTTGTCCTTGAGTTTTTTATACGATGAACATACACCCTACAGATCGCCGTGTTCAAATTTGGCACGTTTCCGGGCTCATTTACCATATTTAGGCGATTATGTGCATTTTCTAGGCATTAACACACATAATTCAAATTTAAACAATCGATGCATGAAAAGGTGCACAAAAATGATCTGGAAAACAAAGCTCGTGGTATTTAATAAATTCTCATGCCTTTTAGAAGGAAGGGGCAGAGATTTCAAGGATATGTGTTGCAAGAGTCAACCACAAACGTGTCGTTTACTGGTTTTTTGACTATATAAAAAAAAGACATGCTTGAAAAACATGACATTTGGCATGGTTATCGGATTTTGGGTTCCACAAACCCTTGAGAGGTTCAAACTCTGGGGTGCATGCGAAGAACTCGTCCTCCCTAGTCTGCCTACTGGCTAATCTCAAAGCCTAGCTCGACGAACTATAAGAAAAAGAGACACAGCAGTTTACCCAGGTTCGGGCCACCTTGCGGTGTAAAACCCTACTCCTGCTTTGTGGTGGATTGGCCTCGAGGGGCTGAGGATGAACTAGTACAGTGGCGAACAACCTCAGGAGGAGAGGTGTTCTTGAGCTCGAGTGAGCTGGTGGAGTGGGGGTCCGATGTGTACTCTCTCTACGGTGGTGGCTAGGTCCTATTTATAGTGGCCTTGGTCCTCTTCCCAAATGAAAGGCGTGAAGGGATCCCACAATGGCCAAATTCGAAGGGAGACAACTAGTACATGCTATCCTGACAAAAGTAGTCTTCCCCTACGAAAGCCTCTAGTTGTGACGCCGTGGTGGGCTCGGTGATGACCTCCATCCTGCTGTCCTGGCGGTCTTGGTCTTGTTGCACGGGAATGGAAACCTTTGGCTGATTCCTTGGGACTCCGCGTCTGCGCTTGCCTCTTTAGCACCGAAGAGGAAACTGGTACACTGCGCCCGCTGGCGCCTACTTGGCCTTGGTCGTCATGGCTCACGTCATCCGGACCTCATGAGGTGAGGCTTGCATAGAGATCTCCGCTCCTCGAGAGCCAGCCTAGGGAGGCCGCTCCTCGTGGAGGTCTTGGTGTCGCCCGCCTCGCGAGGTTTGGCCCCTCGCGAGGGTCTTGAGTTGTTTTTGCTGAAGCTGGGCCGTACCAGGCCGTCGATGGAGCCATGCCGTGGGCCGCAGGCAGGCAGGTCTGGGTACCCCTGTTCCCAGAACGCCGACAGTTGCCCCCGGTCCCTAGGTGCGCTCGAACTTGGCTTCAAGGCGAAGCCAAGGGGTAAGTGCGGAGTGCCGCGGGCCCTAACCGCCTGCGGCCTTGGTCGACGCATGGCGATTGATGGGACGTGGGTGTCTCCACTTCCCCACGCTACCTCGGCAACTGTTTGGCTTGACGAGACTCCGCTGCATGCAGAGAAAAACCATCATTGCGTGGGATCGTGGAGGCCGGCGGTTGGCCTCCCTCCGGCTATAAATGAAGGGAGGGGCAGAGCCCCCCTCACTCATCTCCATCTTCTCGCTGCTGGCTCCTTCTTCTTCTTCACCTCCCCGTCTTGCTGTAGCATCCATGGCGTCGACGAGGAGGTTCTTTGCCGCCGAGAAAGGGAAGGCCCCCAAGGAGGGGCCGGGTTCACCGCCACGCAAGAGAGGGCGTGGCTGGCCCCGCAAGCATGCTGCGACCCCGGCGGTAGCTCCTCGGGGGCGCGGGCGCACTCCTTCGGGGGCCAGCGTCGCTTTGGGCGGCCGCGGCGGCGCTTCTTCTTGAGGCGGGGGCCGCCAAGGGCGAGGCAGCCCCTGTGACGAGGGGCGGCACGCCGTGGTTGCCCGGCCTCCTCGGCCATGCTTCCACTCGGCGGATGTGCTCCCGGAGTTCGTCGTGTGGTCAGAGAGGCCCGCCGGCACCTGGCTCCCACTCCCGCGCTTCTTCGTGAGTGAGCTGCCGGTCGCGGGGCTTGACGGCCTCTGGCTGTAGGCTGACGACTGTTGCAGCAAGGCTTCCTGGGTTGGGGTCGAAGTCACCGTAGCGTGTCCTTGGCCCACGGTTGGCAGGCGTTTGCCCGCGCGCGAGGCCTGAGCGGGAGGCACATCCTTCATTTTAGGTACGACAGCCTCGTGACCCTCTACGTGAGGGTGTTCGGGGAGGACGGCCGTCGTGCGGGGTGCTGCCCGGAAGACGACGGCGGCGACGATGAGCTTGGCCTTGATGACGGCCACGCTTCCTTCAGCAGCGGCAGCTCCTCCTCCGGCGAGAGCACCAGCAGCGGCGGCTACGACCAACCACCACGCCACCGGGCTCGCATCGGGGAAGGTGACGGGTCCTCTCATCGCCGCGCTCCGGTGAAGCGGGAGGAAGACTCAGACTGAGCCCAGGGGCCGCCGGAGCCTGGCCTCGGGAGCTGCTGCGGTCGTGCGGGCCACTTTTGTTTAACCTTTCCTTTCTCCTGCACTTGTAAAAAGTAGAGGGCCCCGCTGGGGCGTGTAATTAACCAAGGCACTCGTGCCATTATGCTATGTTTGTTATTTTGATATTGTGCCGGGATACCGATATTCCGATCAAGTTCGGTTAGAATAACTTAGCTTGATATGCTTGCTGTAGTTTCCTGCCTCGCGAGGGTGTGCCTCTTCAGCAACATCTGGCGAAGTTTGCTTCTTAACGACTCAGGAGCCGTCGGGCCTCAGGAGGCATTGTGCAGCTGCAGAATTATTAGAAAACTTCATAGGGTGTCATGCCCTTCCTTCCACGAGCCCTCGAGCGTGGGTTGGTTGTGGCTGGTGCACCGCGTCGCGATGCCCAGAGGCATGGACTTGAGAAGGTACGCGTGCCCATGAGCTCGTTTGAGAGCATCTCGCAAGGATTTAAGGACCGAAGCTCTGGGGCGACAGGGCTTCGGTGAGGTGTGGTCGCGGCGAGCGCCAAGCGCACACACCTACCTAGCCCCCGCGCGTGGGACACACGAGGAGGAGCGACAGGCAACTGCCGCTCTTCCTGGGACAAGGCTGGAGAGGCGAACGAATAGAGGAAAAGAAAGTTCCAGCTTTGGCAAATGAGAAACGCGAAAACTCCAAATTCCATTAAGAAGTTGCAAACCAACTACAGAAAGCAAGCAAAAGAACAGCCGCGTCCGGCACCTAGTCTAGTCTTCTCACCAGCGCGGAGCTAAGTGCTGCCACTAGGACATGGGAAGGAGCCCCCGTGAGGCCCGCGGGCGACACTCAGGAGACTCCGGGGCGTGTACAGCCCCTCTCATTATTACGTGAGAGTGTCACGAGCGGAGACCTTCACAGGCACGGGGCCTTACTTAACGGGTAAAACTTCCGGAGGTGCTGGATGTTCCAGGCGTTCTGGATGGGGATCCCGTCCTGCGTCTCCAGGCGCGCGGCGCTAGGCCTGGAGACACGGGCGATCCTGAATGGGCCCTCCCACATGGGCGAGAGCTTATGCAGCCCCTCTCTGGAGAGCACCCGCCTCAGGATGAGATCACCCACCTCGAGCTTCCTGGAGCGGACGCTGCGGCAGTGGTACCGCCGCAGCGCCTGCTGGTACCTTGCCGCTCGGAGTGAGGCTTGACGGCGGCGTTCCTCCCCCAGCATGAGGTCCATCCCCCGTGTGGCGTCCTGGCATGCCTCGTCAAACGCCAAGACTCGCGTGGAGCGATGCTTGACCTCGTGAGGGAGAACCGCGTCGGCTCCGTAGACGAGGAAGAACGGAGTCTCGCCCGTCGGCTTGGTTGCGGTGGTGCGGATGGACCACAGCATGGACTGGAGCTCATCGAGCCAGCCCCTGCCGCAGGCCTCGAGCTTCTTCTTGAAGGTCCTTGTCTTGAGGCCTCTCAGAACTTTTGCGTTGGTGTGCTCTGCCTGGCCATTGCTCCTGGGGTGTGCCACCGAAGCGTAGCATATCTGTGTTCCAAGGTTAGCACAGTATGTTTTGAAAAGGTTGCTGGTGAACTGTGAGCCATTATTGGTGATGATGCGGTTAGGAACCCTGAACCGGCTCACGAGGCCTTTGATGAACTTGACGGCCGAGCCGGCCGAGATGGTGCGGACGGCTTCCACCTCCGCCCACTTGGTGAACTTGTCGATGGCGACGTAGAGGTAGCGGTAGCCCCCGGGCGCCCATGGGAATGGCCCCAAGATGTCCAGCCCCCAGACCGCGAACGGCCATGTGAGCGGGATGGTCTGGAGGCCCTGAGCGGGCTGGTGGATCTGCTTGGCGTGGAACTGGCAGGCTTCACAGGACTTCACCAGCTCGGTAGCATCATTGAGCGCCGTGGGCCAGTAGAACCCGCTGCGGAATGCCTTGCCCACGAGTGTGCGTGATGAAGAGTGATGCCCACAGTCCCCACCATGTCTATCGGCCAGCAGCTCGCATCCCTGCTCCCTGGAGATGCACCGTAAAGAAACGTCGTTTGGATGCCTCCAATAGAGCTCACCGTCCTGGATGCAGTATGTTGTGGCCTGGCGGGCCACACGCTCTGCGTCTTCCTCCTTCTCCGGCAGGGTGCCCCGAAGTAGGTACGCCTTGAACTCCTCGGTCCAACACCCCTCCTGAGGTTCCATCACGAGGAGTAGGTGAGCTCCTGAGGTCGGGCCACAAGCCGGGGCACCCGACGGAGGAGCCTGGGGGAGGTCCTCGTGAGGCGGTGCTGGTTCTGCGGTGGGTGGAGCTGCCAATGGCTTGAAGAGCCGCTCTTCGAAGACGACAGGCTCCTGAGGCAGACGTCGGGACGCCCTCTTGGCGATGTCATCCACCTCCTTGTTTGTGCCTCGCGGCACGTGCTGCGATTCCAGGCCCAAGAATCATTTCTCAATTTTGCGTACCTCCTCAAGGTATGCTTCCATGTGCTTGTTCTTCGGGGTGTACTCCTTGTTGAAGAAGTTGACGAAGAGCTACGAGTCGCCCCTGATGGTGAGGCGCCTGACCCCCAGTGCTGCGGCGGCCTTGAGTCCTGCGATCAAGCCTTCGTACTCCGCAATGTTGTTGGAGACTTTCTCGCCGTGTTGGAAGCAGAGTTGCACAGCGTAGTAGAGCTTGTCTTTGGTGGGCAAAAAAAGCACAGCTCCAGCCCCCGCGCCCTGGCATGAGAATGCACCGTCGAAGTACAAGATCCAACCATCTGGTGCCTCATCGCCGGGTATGAGGAAGCGGTCCTCGCACACTTCACGGTCGGGGACGTCAGTCCATTCTGCCACGATGTCAGTGAGGGCCACGCCCTTGATGATCCTGGAGGTACTGAACTCCAACTGGAACGCTTGCAGCTCAATGTTCCATTCGGCGACCCTTCCCGCAGCGTTGGGACTCCGGAGCACCCTCTCCAGAGGGTAAGCTGAGACAACCGTGATGGGGTGGCCCTGGAATTAGTGGCGCAGCTTTCGGGAGGCGATGAGGAGTGCGAGTAGCAGCCTCTGTGGCATGGGGTAGCGTGCCCGTGCGTCTCGCAGCATCGTGCTGACGAAGTATACTGGGTGCTCGACGAGGGAGGAAGCATTGGTGAGGTCTTGCAACTCCTGAGTCTGCGGGCCCTCAGGAGCCTTATCATCCGCCATGGTAGCCGTGCCCTCAGGAGGATCGTCCTCAGGAGACCCACTGCCAGGGTGGTTGGCTGAGGTCTCAGGAGCGTTGTTGGCCGGTGGTGGAGTCGGAGCCTCAGGAGAGTCTTCTTGAGACCACGGTGCCCCATCTGGTGACGGGGTGCCCCCTCGTGAGCCCTTGACCAGGCGCTCCTCCCTCACTGCCACCAGTGCTGCGCTGGCCGAGTGAGGCGTGGCGACCAAGTAGAGCACCAGGGGCTCAAGGGGACGTGGCGCCACCATCACCGGCGGGCTGGTGAGGTACTTCTTGAGGTCTTGGAAGGCCGTGTCAACCTTCGGAGTCCACTCGAATGGTCCTTTCTTTTTCATCAGCTTGAAGAACGAGAGGGCGCGTTCTCCCAACTTGGAGATGAAACGCCCCAGCGAGGTCACGCAACCTGCCAGCTTCGGCATCTCCTTGAGAGTCTGCGGCGGGCTCATCCTTTCTATGGCCTTGACTTTCTCTGGGTTAGCCTCGATCCCTCTGTGCGATACCAAGAAACCCAGCAGCTTGCTGGATGGGACGTCGAACACACATTTCTCCGGGTTGAGTCACAGATCCACCTTGCGCAGGCTGGCAAATGTTTCTTCCAGGTCTTCAATAAGGGTTCTTGCCTCCCGAGACTTCACCACTATGTCGTCGACGTATGCCTCTGCGTTCCTCCCGAGCTGCCGGCCCAGAGGGATGTGCATCAGCCGCTGGAAGGTTGCTCCGGCATTACGCAGCCCAAACGGCATGCAGGTGTAGCAATACACCCTGCATGGGGTCAAGAAAGCCGTCTTCTCAACATCTTGCACCGCCATCTTGATTTGGTGATAGCCTGAGAAGGCATCCAGGAAGCACAGCAGGTCGCACTCGGCGGTGGAGTTGACGATCTGATCGATACGCGGAAGCAGAAAGGGGTCTTGAGGGCAAGCCTTGTTGAGGTTAGTGAAGTCGACGCACATACGCTCCTTTCCGCCCATCTTGGGGACGATGACCGGGTTCGCCAACCATTCTGGGTACTGCACATCCCGAATGACACCAGCCTCTTGCAGCTTGCGGGTCTCTTGGATGAAGAACGACTGCTTCTTTGTGGACTGCCGCCGCGTCTTCTGCTTCACCGGTCGTGCGTTAGGGCACACCCTCAGGTGATGCTCGATTATTCCCCTCGGGATCCCAACCAGATCCTTGGGCTCCCATGAGAACACTTCCTTGTTCGCGCGTAAGAAGTCGACCAACGCCTTTTCTTGATCTGGAGGGAGGCTGGCACCTATGGTGAAGGTGGCACCCGACGCCCCATCTTCATTGACCGGCACCTGCTTCGTCTCAGCCCGATCTTGAGAGAATAACTGCTTCTTCTTCGCTGGCGCAGCCCCCGGAGCCTCTGGGGCCCCTTCCTCAGTCGGCCGTGCGGCCGCCGTGGCCCTGAAGGTGAGCTTGAGGGCCAATAGCACGTCCTTGGTGTCTCCTACCACGGTTAGGGCGCCGCTGCTTCCCGGCATCTTCATGAGGTTGTAGGCAGGGTGAGTCACTGCCATGAACTTGGGCAGGGCCGGGTACCCGAGGATGGCGTTGTACGGGAGGCTGATGCGGGCGATGTCGAAGTCGATAAGCTTGGTGCGGTAGTTGTCGCGGGTGCCGAAGGTGACGGGGAGGCGGATCTGCCCGAGGGGCTTGGTGGAGCCGTTGATGACTCCAGAGAAGGGCTTCGTGGGGCGGAGCCGGCCATGGGGCACATGAAGCAAGCCGAATGCTTCCACCGAGAGCACATTGAGGCCGGCTCCTCCGTCGATGAGGGTCTTGGTGACTGCCACGTTGCAAATGGTGGGGGTGCAGAGCATCGGGAGAGCGCCGGCGCCGGCCGTGACCGCGGGGTGGTTCCCGGAGTCAAAGGTGAGGTTGGCCTTGGGCGTCGCCGCCCGCTGCACGTGGGCGTCACCCGCCTGGCGAAAGAACTACTTGATGTGGCGATCCAATGGCGGCGCCTGCGAGCCGCCGAGGATGGCTGCGACGACGTGAGGTGCCGACGCCGCGAATTGCGTGACAAAAAGGCCACACAGCTCCTCCCAGGAGGCCACCGAAGATTCCGGCAGGCCCAGGAGCCAAACGCGCGGCGCGCCCGTGAGGGCCATGGGGAGCCAATTCGCCATGACCTTGTCGTCGCCGTCGGCCGCCAGAACCGCCTCCTCATACGCCTGGAGAAACCCCACTGGGTCTGCCACGTAGTCATAGCGAGGCGGCATCTCCGGCCTGAACTTGGGCGGCCACTGCACTCGCCGTAAGGCGGGGGTGAAGGCCTGGAGACCCACGGTGCCTCCGTGCGCGCCCGTCGATCCAGTCGGAGAAGAGGCGCCCGCCATGAGAGCTGAACGGCGAGGGTGGAGTGCGGCGGATGGAGAGGCGAAGCTTCGACGCAACCCTACCTGGCGCGCCAAATGTCGGATTTCGGGTTCCGCAAACCCTTGAGAGGTTCAAACTCTGGGGTGCGTGCGAAGAACTCGTCCTCCCCAGTCTGCCTACTCGCTAATCTCACAACCTAGCTCGACGAACTATAGGAAAAGAGACACAACAGTTTACCCAAGTTCGGGCCACCTTGCGGTGTAAAACCCTACTCCGGCTTTGTGGTGGATTCGCCTCGAGGGGCTGAGGATGAACTAGTACAGTGGCGAACAGCCTCAGGAGGAGAGGTGTTCTTGAGCTTGAGTGAGCTGGTGGAGTGGGGGTCCGATGTGTACTCTCTCTACGGTGGTGGCTAGGTCCTATTTATAGTGGCCTTGGTCCTCTTCGCAAATGAAAGGCAGGAGCGGATCCCACAGCGGCCAAATTCGAAGGGAGACAACTAGTACATGCTATCCTGACAAAAGTAGTCTTCGCTTGCGAAAGCCTATGGTTGTGACGCCGTGGTGGGCTCGGTGATGACCTCCGTCCTGCCGTCCTGGTGTTCTTGGTCTTGTTGCACGGGAATGGAAACCTTTGGCCAATTCCTCGGGACTCCGCGCCTGCGCTTGCCTCTTTAGCACCGAAGAGGAAACTGGTACACTGCGCCCGCTGGCGCCCGCTTGGCCTTGGTCGTCATGGCTCACGTCATCCGGACCTCATGAGGTGAGGCTTGCATAGAGATCTCCGGTCCTCGAGAGCCAGCCTGGGGAGGCCGCTCCTCGTGGAGGTCTTGGTGTCGCCCGCCTCGCGAGGCTTGGCCCCTCGTGAGGGTCTTGAGTTGTTGTTGCTGAAGCTGGGCCGTACCAGGCCGTCGATGGAGCCACGCCGTGGGCTGCAGGCAGGCAAGTCTGGGTACCCCCGTTCCCAGAACGCCGACAATGGTGCCATGGTATGGCCTCACCATGCCCTGGTAAAAAATTGAGAATGTTTAGCTTATGTCGTTATGAAAGCTCTTCATAAATACAACAGTCATCGAGGAAGTTTCGTTGTTTCGAGAGGGAAATCACCCAGATTGAAATGGAACCCAAATTTCCTTCATCCTTGAGTTTTTTTCTATGATAAACATACACCTTGCAGATCACCGTGTTCAAATTTGCCACTTTTCCGGGCTCATTTACCATATTTAGGCGATCATGTGCATTTTCTAGGCATTAATGCACATAATTCAAGTTCAAACAATCTGTGCATGAAAAAGTGCACAAAAATGGTCTCGAAAACCATGCTCGTGGTATTTAGTAAATTCTCATGTCTTTTACAAGGAATGGGCAGAGATTTCATGGATATGTGTGGCAAGAGTCAACCACAAACATGTCGTTTGTTGGTTTTGAACTATAGAAAAATGAAAGGCATGCTTTTAAAACATGACACCTGGCACGGTGCCATGGTATGGCCTCACCATGCCGATGTAAAAATTGGATAACGTTTGGCTTATGTCGTCATGCACGCTCTTCATCAATCGAACCATCATCGAGGAAGTTTCGTGGTTTTGATAGGGAACTCACCAAGATTGAAGGGGAATCCAAATTTCCTTCGTCCTTGAGTTTTTTTTTCTACGATGAATATACACCCTATAGATCACCGTGTTCAAATTTGGCACTTTTCCAGGCTCATTTACCATATTTAGGTAATTATGTGCATTTTCTAGGCATTAATGCACATAATTCAAACTCAAACAATCGGCGCATGAAAAAGTGCACAAAAATAGTCTGGAAAACCACGCTCGTGGTATTTAGTAAATTCTCATGCCTTTTACAAAGAATCGGTAGAGATTTCAAGCATATGTGTGGCAAGAGTCAACCAGAAACGTGTGGTTTATTGGTTTTTCAACTATAGAAAAAATGAAAGACATGCTTGAAAAACATGGCTCCAGGCATGGTGCCATGGTATGGCCTCAGCATGCCCTGGTAAAAATTTGAGAAGGTTTGGCTTATGTCGTCATGCACGCTCTTCATAAATCAAACCATCACCGAGGAAGTTTCGTGGTTTCGAGAGGGAAATCACCAAGATTAAAGGGGAATCCAAATTTCCTTCGTCCTTTGTCCACTTCAGTTTTTTCTATGATGAACATATACCCTGCAGATCACCGCATTCAGATTTGGCGGCTTTCTCGGCTGATTTACAATATTTAGGCGATTATGTGCATTTGCTAGGCCTTAATGCACATAATTAAAATTCAAAGAATCGGTGCATGAAAAAGTGCACAAAAATAGTTTGGAAAACAATGCTCGGGGTATCTAGTAAATTCTCATACCTTTATAAGGAATTGGCAGAGATTTCAAGGATATGTGTGGCAAGAGTCAACCACAAACATGTCGTTTGTTGTTTTTTCAACTATAGAAAGATGAAAGACATGCTTGAAAAACATGACACCTAGCATGGTGCCATGGTATGGCCTCACGATGCCCTTGCAAAAATTTGAGAATGTTTGGCTTATGTCATCATGCACGCTCTTCATCAATCGAACCATCACCGAGGAAGTTTCGTGGTTTCGAGAGGGAACTCACAAAGATTGAATGGGAATCCAAATTTCCTTCATCCTTTGTCCTTGAGTTTTTTCGATGATGGACGTACACCCTACAGATCACCATGTTCAAATTTGGCACTTGTCCTGGCTCATTTACCATATTTAGGCGATTATGTGCATTTTCCAGGCATTAAAGCACATAATTAAAAATCAAACAATCGGTGCATGAAAAAGTGCATAAAAAGGTCTGGAAAACCATGCTCGTGGTATTTAGTAAATTCTAATGCCTTTTACAAGGAATGGGCAGAGATTTCAAGGATATGTGTGGCAAGAGTCAACCACAAACATGTCATTTATTTATGTTTTCAACTATAGAAAAATGAAAGACATGCTTGAAAAACATGACGCCTGGCATGGTGCCATGGTATGGCCTCACCATGCACTGGTAAAAATTTGAGAATGTTTCACTTATGTCATTATGTAAGCTCTTCATAAATACAACAGTCATCGAGGAAGTTTCATTGTTTCGAGAGGGAAATCACCTAGATTGAAGGGGAATCCAAATTTCCTTCATCCTTGAGTTTTTTCTATGATAAATATACACCCTGCAGATCACCGTGTTCAAATTTGGCACTTTTCCGGGCTTGAAAGTGCTAGTTATCGACTAGAGGGGGGGTGAATAAGCGATATTTATGAAAGTCTTCAATAGATGCAAGATCTTTGAAGACAAACAACCAAACAACACCTATACGATATGCAGCGGAAGATAAGCTACACTAAACAGGCCATAGTCAAGTAAACAATACAAAGAAAGAACGAAGACTAGTAGCAGCTAGGTAGAGCAGATCGGAATGGAAGACAGTGGGAAGTTAAACAGGTGAAAGTCTTCGCATAGTGAAGTCAAACAGATCAGGCAAACATGCAATGACTTCACGAAGACAAACTGAAATGTAAAGGAGGTAGGGGATAAAACCAGTTGCTTGGTGAAAACAAGGATTTGGTAGACCAGTTCCAGTTGCTGTGACAACTGTACATTTGGTTAGGGAGGCTGAGATTGAACTCAGAAGACCACATCTTCACCTTATTCCCCTTGAGCTAAGGACACTTAGTCCTCGCCCAATCACTCAGGTAAGTCTTCAAGGTAGACTTCCAAACCTTCACAGACTCCGTTCACCGGTGATCCACAATGACTCTTGGATCCTCAGAACGTGACGCCTAACCGGCTGGAGGATACATAGTCCTCAAGTGTAATAAGTCTTCAGATCACGCGGACAGAAAGACTTCAGTGATGCCTAACACTCCTTGGCTCTGGGTGTTTTGGGCTTTGTCCTCGCAAGGATCTCTCTCTCAAAGGCTTTGGAGGTGGGTTGCTCTCAAACGACAAAAGCCGTGCACTAACTCTGAGCAGCCACGAATTTATGGTGGAGGGGGTGGGCTATTTATAGCCATCAGGCAACCCAACATGATATGTCCGAAATGACCCTGGGTCACTAAGGAACCGACATGTGTCCAACGGTCGGATTTCAAGCACACACGGCAGCTTGACTTGGGCTACAAGCAAAGCTGACTCGTCCAACTCTGGATAAGATTTACACTCATTGTCTTCACTCGAAGACATAGGATTTGGGTTGAGCATCATGATAGTCTTCTGACTTTGTTCACTTGGACCCCACTTAACAGTTCGGTGGTTCCTATGACTCAAGAAAGAAGAAAATGAAACTACGAAAGAAACTATGTCTTCGCACTCCATTGTCTTCAAGTGAATGTCTTCTCACGTCATTATCTTCGACATGAATGTCTTCACGAACCACCATTGTCTTCAATGTCTTCATACATTTTTAGGGGTCATCTCTGGTAGGTAAACCGAATCAATGAGGGACTTCTACCTGTGTTATACTGCAATTCTCACAAACACATTAGTCCCTCAACCATGTTTGTTGTCAATACTCCAAAACGAACTAGGGGTGGCACTAGATGCACATACAATCTCCCCCTTTTTGGTGATTGATGACAAACTGGTTGAAGTTTTCAACGGGGATAAAATATGTGTAAGTTAAAGAACACGGTCATTGGCTTCATGAAGTTGAGAGGGCTCCCCCTGAAGATGTGCATATAAGTAGTTTGCCTTTGAATGCAAATGCACATGGCAGGTTCTGCTTTGTGGAGATCTCCTTCAATTCATGAAGACAATTCATCATGCAAGAAAGAATGTAATGAAGATAACGACATGCACAATGAAAAATGGGCGTCTGCAGAATGACTTCATGCGGAATTTATCATCGCAATAAACTATAGCAGCAAAAGTGGCAGACGGCCATCAAGTTTTAAGTGTTACAACTCAAACACCAACAGTTCAAGAACGAGAGTTGCAAAACTTAACAAAAATAAGCACCCGACCCATATAGACCCGCTTGAAGACTATCAACTCATATGCTTCTCCCCCTTTTGTCAGGAATGACAAAAACAGTGTGAAGACATAGAGCGCCTAAGCGTTCCCATGCAGTGTTGGTGAAGATGTTGGGGCAGCAGGGTCGACGGTGGAGTTAGGCGGTGCAGAGGGGCCTGATGCAGAATCTTGATGCAGTGAAGCCATAGCTGGTGAAGTGGCGTCGTCCTCTTCATCAATGACTCGTGCAACAATAGTTGGAGCCGAAGAGGAGTATTCAAAATCTTCAATTGAAGGTGTTGGACGGCAGCTTGCTGACTGTGGAGGCCTGGAGTCAAACTTGAAATGTTCAGTGAAGCCATCTGCTTGAAGATCATCTTCAGAACATAGTAGTGTGAGGCTCTTCTAGGCACACCGACAGACTTCATGAGCAACAAATGAGTTCTTGGTGGCGAGGTTGCGAATGCGATTAACATCAACAAGGAGACTTTGCATCTGGCGCTTCATCCAGTCATGATGCCTATCCTGCTTCTGATGAAGTGAAACAAGAAGCTCTCTGTCATTTAGCACACGAGCACGCTTCTGAGGCCTTTGGGCTACTGTGCTGGCTGTTGCATCCGTGTTGGCATGATGCGGTAGCCTGAGCAGACCAGCAAGAGGACTAGCAACAGTAGGTGGATTTGGCACATGAACACCTTCAAGAGGTTGAGTAAAGCTCTGGAAGGCAGCGTTGTCTTCATGAACAGGTTCCTTGGCAGGCACAGGATATATAGCTTCATGAGACATATCCACTTTAGGCAGAAATACAACATGGTTGTGCGCTAAAGCTTGATAATTGATGGTGGAGTGAAGCTTAATCAACCGCATGACCGATGGAGCATAGAACTTGAGACCGAACAGATCAATGCCTGAAGCTGCCAACTGACGGATGAAGAAGTCTTGAGTATTGAACCTGATGCCATTGATGATGTAGAAGACCAAAGTCTTCATAGTGCCTTCAATCTTGGCGTGAGGAGAATGCCCTTTGATTGGCCGTAGAGTATGCCTCAGTATATGATAGATGGTGTGGGGCAGGTACTCGAGGTCATTGACGAAGAATTCCTTGGGGTACTCAGCATCAACAGGAAAAGGCTTCATCATGCTTAACATTTGACTCATGTTGGGCTCTGGCTTCTGAAAGATGCTCTGCAATTCTTATTCATAACACTGACAACCTGTCTCATAGAGATCGCCAGGAGTGGGCAGGGAAGTTAGCTCGATGATGTCTTGATCTTTGACTTCATGATGTACATCACCTGACATCCACTCAAGGACCAATGTCTTCGGATCCCTGTTGTAGCCTGAGATATGAAGAGTGGCATAGAATTGCAGCAAGAGTTCCTCATTCTAATGCTCCTTGTCGACGACAAATGGGAGCAAGCCAACTTCACGAAAACAGTCAAGAGCTTCTTCTAGGTAGGGGATTCCAGCAATGGCATCGCAACACAGGCGCTTGTGGGGGAAGATCCTGTCCTGGTTGTACAGAATACATGAGTAATAGCTTCGTTGCTGGTGGCTCCAGAACCTGTTAGAGGAGATCTTAGGCTTCTTGTAAGGATTCTTGGCCTTGTCAAAGAATGTGTTGTGCTCTCTGAAGCTGAGCACACTGAATGAGCCCTGAGTGGTAACAACACTGGGAAGCCTTAGCAGCCTGGGCTTTGGCTTCTGCGTCTGAGGCCTTTGCTCCACATGATATTCTTATTGGGGACCAGGAGCAGCAGGAGGTGTCATGATTGGCCACTTGACAGTTCCGAGCTCACCATGATAGAATGCCCGTTCCATGGTGTGAGGTACAGGAAGAGCAGCAGCAACATCCGAGGTGGATGGCTGAATGTCTTCAGTGGCATCATGGGCTTCAGTTTGAAGGGTGGCTTCAGGTTGCACATTGTCTGCAGCCATGACAATGTCATCAGCTTCAGTAGTGGTGGTATCAGAAGCCTCATTTGCCGAGGCTTCAAGAAATGGTGGGTCAGGCACAATCATATCTTGATTCTCTCTTGTTTCAGCGTAGGGGGAATAACAGCTTGATCTTCTTCTTTTTCCTCGACTGATGCAACCAGAATATCTTCAGCCTCTTTGGCTTCAGATTCTTGAGCAGTTTCTGTAGGGATGGCTTCAGGGAACACTTGACTTGCTACTAAGCTTGTGGCTTGCACATCCTCTTCAGGAATGCTCGACATGGAGACCGTTGGCCTTGGGACTCGGCGAAGCCTTTGGGAAGAGGGCGACTCCTGCAGTGAGGGAGTGGCCGTCTCCATGTCTTAAGGGGTGTCTTGCGGAGTCTCAATCACTGGAGTGGTCACTTGAGCTGGTGGAGTGCGAGGAATGACTTCATGGAGCGGAGTGTTGGGGTGTTGCTCTTCCTAGAAATCATCATGTGTGATTGGCGTCGAAGGAACGCCAATGCTAATTTGTTCACTGCTCGTGGGGGCAGGCGATGATACCGGCTTGGGCATGATTTGGGGGAACTGAGGAAGGACTTCATCATCAACAACATTTTCTTCATGACCAATGTCTTCAGATGCAATGTGGTCAGCAGCTGGAGTCTCTTCAGATGCACGATCCTCTATGGTAGCAGGCTCATGCACAACTAGACGGCGCTCGCGGTTGGAGGAGGCTGGGAGGGCAACAGATATTGGTTCAACAAGCAGTGGCTCTTGCGGTGCAGCTTGATATTTGCGTGAAGACTTTGAAGATTTTGTCTTCAACTTCTTCTTGGATGGAGCAGCATCAGAAGCCTCTTGATGCTTTCACTTCTTGGCTTCAGCTTCAGCCTGCTTCATCATCTTCTACACAGAAGCAGCTGATGGGACCTTTGGCTTCGAGCCAGTCATGCTGGCAGGGAAGACAATGCTTGGTCTTTCCTGCCTAGGAGCTTCAGCCTCAGCTTGGATTGGCTTCTTCTTCTTCTTCTTAGCAGCCAACTTGGGGTCAATCCCTGGACGCCCAAGTGCTTTCTTTCCTCTTCAAGGCTTCATTATGAGCCTGAACACATTGTCCAGCGTAATGCTTGAGGCGCTCTCTTGAGGCTTTGGCTTCATCATGGCGCTTGACAAATTCAGCCTTGAGATCAATCATCATCTGCTTGAAATTTTGCACTTCAGTGACACTGAGCTTGGCCATGTGCTTCTTGAAGAGGGCCTTTTCATGGTCAATCTTGTTCTTCTGTTCAACGACCTTTTGAGCAATTTCAAGCTCTTTGGCAATATAGCCCTGAAATGTCATTCTGATGCCAATTGGAAGCTGCAGATCATCAATGGTAAGAGAGGGATCTTCAAACCATTCATCAATGAAGTTGTTGAGAATGTCAGCGTCAAACAGAGGCAGATCATTGAAGATTTCGGCCTCCTGTTTGCTCTTGATCAGCATTTCAATGGCATCATCATCAATATCTTCATCGCTGGAGAGATCGACAATGTCTTCTTCATTGCGAAAGATGCTTGCTGGTGTAAGAGCTTACCCTGAGATCTTCTTCGTCTTCTTAGACGTGCGAGATAAGTCTTCTAAGTGCACACTGGATCCAGGAGGTGCAGATTTCAATGGCTTCACTCTTGAAGCTTTTGGAGTAGCAGAAGACTTTGAAGCCTTGGCCTTCTTCACAGGCTTCGGGGGCTCTGGAGCGACCGTGTCTTCTTCATCCTCAGCAACTTCTTCAACACTGGCCCTTTGAGCGGCACAATGTGCCAAAAATGAGTCAAAATCCTCAAAGGGGCCAATGAGATTTGGCTCAGCTTCACGACTGCCATCTGGCCTTGGAGCAGCTGGACCAGGGTTAAAGTTAATCCCAAGGTCCTTCTTGTTTTGAACTGCTGAAGCCTTAGCAAACTGAAGATTGGCTTCAAACAGATCGTCCTCACGACACCATCGAAGACTTGATGGGTCGGCATTTTCAGGCATGGGGCCGCGGACCATGCAAGGAAAGAAGCCTTTTGCAATGGCTTCAGCCTTGGTCTTGGGTATAAGCTTTCTGTATACAATATCAACCCATGGTGGCCTAACATCGTTCTTCTTTGCATACTCTGGTGTTACAAAATGGTATTGAAACCATTCCTCTGCCCAATGTATGTGAATCCATTGCACCCTAGACTTGCGCTGTGTGTAGGTTTCATCAGGATCTGACTTGTATAGTTCATACAGATCTAGGGGCAGATCCAAAGCAGTGTTATCACGGTGTTGTCTGCCTTCCTTCTTTGCAGATTTCCCACCAGCCATTGGCTTCAGACTGAAAGGCTTGACAACTGTGTTTGGCTTCAGTCTGCTTGTCAGACAAGAACTGGCTTCAGGTGATTCAATATGATGCTATAAAAACTCTGCAAATGAATGTAGACTATGAGAACCAAGGGACTCTCCCATGGACGTTGTACCTGTGACAACATTAGAGATGCGAGGGAAGGGGAAGAGGTCATATGCATTCTTAGAAGTTTTTGAAGATAAATTAGTTTGAAGACATTGACCTCATAGCGCGAAGACATTCACTTGTAGATGTGAGTTGGTTCTAGATTTGTACGAATCCATGAATAAGTACAAGTGAGGAATCTAACTAGTTCTGAAGCATAAGTGAAATTACTTGTGAGTCATGAGATGCATAGAAGTAAAGATCCAGATTTGGAAGTGAAGAAACAACTTTCTGAGGACATGGAAAGTTTTAATTGTATCAAACGTGCGGTAAAAGTCTACTTTTATTTACCGCTCAAGAACAGATGAGACTGCTAGACGAGTTGTAGATAGAGGCCGAGCAGTCCAATCTTCCGCGCACTAACTTGGCGGCGGAAGACACCTACGGTGGCGGCGAATGGAAAAAGATCCACGACCAGCATGAAGACGACAACGGAGAAGTCGCGGCAGCGAAGCGCTTCATCTCCGGCGATGACGAAAGCTAGCGATGGCGCTAGGGATTGAGCGAGATGGCAAGGGGGGGGGGTTAAGAAATAATGACCGCAGGGGTGTGTGTATTTGTAAGGAAGGGCGACGACTGAGTGAATTTACTCAGCTGCCCCTGGCGGTTCACATCTGAGGGACACGTGGCATGCATGCAACAACTTAAATGAAATGCCACGACCCCACGTGTGCCTGGTTTGTCGGGTGGTCGTTCCGGCTTCTCCGGATTCAGGCAGAAAGGATAGATATAATAAAAGCCTTTTAAATGTTGGTCTCTATATCTTCGACTGACAAGGACACTGTGAAGACAATCGACACGTGTCAATAGAATGCATATGAAGAGATAGAGAGAGTTAGAGGGAGAAGCACATAAGGGGTTAGGGTCCGATCACATTCACTTAGTGCAGAAGATAGCAACTTGAAGACATAGCTATAAGTGAATGATGTAGAGGACAGAACACACACACACACACACACACACACACACACACACATATATATATATATATATATATATATATATATATAGCAGTGAAGACCAAATCAACCATTGTGAGGGTAAATCATGAAGATAAACCAATGTTGAAGATAAATCAACATTGAAGATAATGCAACATGACGCCAAACAAAAATCTTCAAGAAAGATTGGTGATGGCATTACCCACCGTATAGGAAGTATTAGACCCAGACACGGCGCACAATTATCTTGGCGCTCCGAAGTCAAATTCCACATTAATGTATTCACACTCAGAGGGTATATCTTCATGAATTGAAGATATACGTTACTTTGTGTGTTGCGCACCTAAGTCATCAATATGCATAAGCGTTAGGATGTGTGTCCAATCACAGGACATTCGAGGATTCTAAGATATTTAGCTCACACTGCAGCTTGCAAAACCTTTTCTCATCCAAGGGCTTCATGAAGATGTCTGCCAATTGCTCTTCAGTGTTGACATGAATGATATCAATGTCTTCCTTCAACACATGATCTCTGAGAAAGTGATGACGGATCTGAATGTGCTTTGTCTTCGAGTGCTGAACTGGATTGTGAGCAATCTTGATGGCGCTTTCATTGTCACAGTAGAGGGGCACATTCTTCATGTTGATGCCATAGTCCTTGAGGATTTGCTTCATCCAGAGAAGCTGAGCGCAGCGAGATCCAGCAGCAATGTATTCAGCCTCAGAAGTGGATAGTGATACACAGTTCTGCTTCTTTGAAGACCAACAGACAAGAGATTGACCAAGAAAGTGACATGTTCCTGATGTGGACTTGCGATCAACCTTGTCACCAGCATAATCAGCATCTGAGTATCCAACTAGATCAAACTCTGAGCCCTTTGGATACCATAATCCTAGCGTTGGGGTGTGAGCCAAATATCAAAGTATTCGCTTCACAGCGAGGTGATGCGATTCCTTTGGTGCCGCTTGGAATCGGGCACACATGCAAATGCTAAGCATTATATCTGGCCTAGATGCACATAAGTACAATAAAGAACCAATCATGGAGAGGTATACCTTTGGATCGAACTCTTTACCATTGTCGTCGGAGCCCAATTGACCTTTGGTTGGCATTGGCGTCATGTACCCTTTGCAATCTTGCATTCCAAACTTCTTCAAGAAATCTTTGATGTATTTTTCTTGTGAGATGAAGATACCATTTCTTTGTTGACGGATTTGGAGACGAAGAAAGTATTTCAGCTCTCCTATCATGGACATCTGATATTGCTCTTGCATCATATGCCCAAATTCATCACTATATCTTTTGTCAGTGCAGCCGAAGATAATGTCATCCACATAGATTTGGCATACAAACAGTTCTCCGTCATATGTCTTCGTGAAGAGAGTGGGATCAAGAGATCCAGGTTTGAAGCCTTTGCTCTTCAGGAAGTCTTTGAGTGTGTCATACCAAGCGCGAGGTGCTTGTTTGAGGCCATACAATGCCTTGTTGAGCTTGTAGACCATATCAGGACGCTTTGGATCTTCAAAACTAGGTGGTTGAACTACATATACCTCTTCTTCAATTTTGTTGTTTAGGAAGGCACTCTTTACATCCATTTGTTACAGGAGGATGTTGTTGTGGTTAGCATAGGCTAGTAGTATGCGAATGGCTTCAAGCCTAGCCACGGGTGCAAAGTTTTCATCGAAGTCAATTCCCTCTACTTGTGTGTAACCTTGAGCAACGAGACGAGCTTTGTTTCTGATGACTTGACCATGTTCATCTTTTTTGTTGCGATAGATCCATTTGGTGCCAATAATATTGTGCTTGCATGGATCAGGATGCTTAACAAGCTCCCAGACATTGTTGAGCTCAAATTGTTGAAGCTCTTCTTGCATAGCTTGAATCCATTTTGGTTCCATAAAAGCTTCATCAACTTTCTTGGGTTCAGATATGGAGATGAATGCAAAGTGCCCACAAAAGTTTGCTAGTTGCGTAGCTCTTAATCGAGTAAGTGGACCAGGTGCATTGATGCTATCAATTATCTTCTCAATCTGAACTTCATTGGCCACACGAGGATGTATAGGCCAAAGACTTTGCTGCGGCTGATCATTGTCTTCATCTTCACCATTGTCTTCAGGCTCAGCATTGTCTTCCCGTTGAGTAGGAGTAGGAAAGACAATTTCCTCTTCAGTCTGTTCCTCATTTGGTATGATTTCTCCAGTACCCATTAGCTTGATTGATTCACTAGGAGAAGCTTCATCTAGCACATTTGGCAGGTGCTCTCTTTGCGAGCCGTTAGTTTCATCGAACCGCACATCTACAGTTTCAACCACTTTATAGTGAAAGAGGTTGAAGACTCTGTAGGTGTGCGAATCCTTTCCGTAACCGAGCATAAAACCTTCATGTGCTTTCGGTGCAAATTTGGAACTGTGATGTGGATCCTTGATCCAACACCTATCACCGAGGACTTTGAAATAGCTTATGTTTGGCTTCTTACCAATGAGTAGTTCATAAGATGTCTTCTTGAAGAACTTGTGAAGATAAACTGTATTGATGATATGGCATGCAGTGTCAGTGGCTTCAGGCCAGAACTTTCTTGGAGTCTTGTACTCGTCAAGCATCGTACGAGCCATCTCAATAAGGGTCCTGTTTTTGCGCTCCACGACGCCATTCTGCTGAGGTGTGTATGGAGCAGAGAGCTCATGAGTGATGCCCAGTGTATCAAGATAAGTATCAAGGCTAGTGTTCTTGAATTCCGTGCCATTGTCACTCCTTATGTGCTTGACCTTGATGCCATAGTTGGTCATGGCACGATTGGCAAAGCGTCTGAAGACATCCTGCACTTCAGTCTTATAGAGAATTATGTGTACCCAGGTATATCTTGAAAAATCATCAACAATAATGAAGCCATAAAGATGTGCCGTGGTAGTAAGGGTAGAGTAGTGAGTAGGGCCAAATAAGTCCATGTGTAGCAGCTCGAACGGACGTGAAGTCGTCATGATTGTCTTCGAGGGATGTTTTGCCCTAGTCATCTTCCCAGCTTCACAAGCACCACAAAGATTATCCTTCTTGAACTTGACGCCTTCGATGCCAATTATATGCTTCTTCTTCACGAGAGTGTGCAAGTTCCTCATGCCCACATGTCGTAGCCTTTGATGCCAAAGCCAGCATTCAGAAGCTTTTGCTAGAAGACATACGGCAAGCTGTGGTCCTGCGGTGAAATTTACCATATACAGATCACCTCTTCGATAACCTTCGAAGACTAGATATTTGTCAGAAGCCATAAGCACAAGGCAATGATATTTTCCAAATAGCACAATCATGTCAAGGTCACAAAGCATTGAGATAGACATTAAGTTGTATCCAAGGGATTCAACAAGCATCACTTTATCCATGTGTTGATCCTTTGAGATAGCAACTCTACCTAGGCTCAATACCTTGCTTTTACCAGTGTCAGCGAATGTGATGTGGCTTTTAGTAGATGGATGAAGAGTTGAATCCATGAGAAGACTTCGATCACCAGTCATGTGGTTAGTGCATCCACTGTCCATAATCCATTCAGTAGCTTTTGGAGTCGTACCATACAGTACAGTTAGCGGGATAGGCTTCACCAAGAGTATTGTGAAGCAAAAACATTTGACGAACAAGCATATTATCAAAGTTAAGATTCTTGGATGGTAAGATAGGATGCTCATCAAGAAATCCTGGGACAAAATAAATGGTAATACCATTTTGGCACTTTATCCTGTGTCCCACAAGATGTTTTAGGTCCTCATCATTGTCTTCAGAAGTCAATGATTTCCGACTGGAGACCTTTCCCTGCAAGAGAAGTTAATTTTTCTTAACCACCCACATCTTAAGGGGTGGCTTAGAAGCAACTAGTCTAAGTGCAGCATCTGAGAACTTTGGCTTTGGAGCCCTAGCAAATAGTTTTTGCATGAGGTGAATAGTACTCAAAAGAATATGCAGAAAAATTCTTTGATTTGTTGTCGGGGTACACAAACAGGGGTATATGTTTCCCCTGACTTGTGCACGGATAGTAGGCCTCTGACCCGGCAACACCAAGCATTCAAGACAGAACCATGCCAGGGAGAGAGGGCTCTTTGACGAATCAAAGGGCGGATCAAGAAGACCAAGACAAGCCGAGACAACAAGATATCACTAAGGAAAAACCCCCTTGCCGGGCAGGCGATCCCGGTCGGGTCGAGGCCAGCCCGAAGACAAGTCCCAAGACTTCCCCGGCAAGGATTGCTGGGGCCGCTAGCATCCTGCATCCCCGCCAAGGACCCACCGCTCCACCGCATCGCAATGCAAGTCACCCATCGGTGCAGTGTCGAGCCCCCAGATAACTAAGTGGCTGTCATTTGGCACGTGTCAGCCATTTAGGAGGAAGATCACCCCCATTTTACACCCGTCCAGAGGCGTGTCAAGCAACAGGCAGAAGATGACTAAAGCGGTGCGGCAGGCCTGCCGGGCCGCATCCACAGCATGACAAATGGCAGCGCACTTAATGCGCTTTGTCCTAACTGCCAGAGTTAGGTATGATAGCATTGTTAGCTATCTAATAGCTGGGTAATGACCATTTTGCCATTGTGGTAACCCCTTGGCCTATAAAAGGAGGACCGTGGCAACCTTAGAAAGGATTCGAACCCTCGTGCACTCATACACGCGTAGCTGCTCTTCCCCCAAGGCGACCTTGTCGGGCTCGAGCGCCGCGCGTTCTTCACGGTCTCCACATCAATCCACCAAAGCAGGAGTAGGGTTTTACACTTCTCAGCGGCCCAAACCTGGGTAAAAACCACTGGTGTCACCACTGCTATGCTGTCCTACGGCCTTCGCTCTTTGTGCAATGCGCCCTCCCCGCTTACCAAACCACAAAAAGGGGCCGATGGCCTCATAGGTGGTCATGTTCTACCACGACATTTGTGAACATAGCGGTTTGATGAAACACGCTCATATTCATGAGTCTGATTATAGTTTCCCTGCAAAACATTGGCGTTAGGGTGAGCATATGAGGTCCTCTATCTATATGAAGCCTTTGGACCATATGACGCCTTTGATCGGGGGTTTGTCTTTTTCCCTGGTGGTGTCATGACGACATTTACGGGAAGCTTCTCAAGACAACCTTTGGGAACCCAGATCTTCTTCATAGGTGGTCCATTCCTGTAGTTAGTACCAATAAACCTGGCAAATACTTCACCATTCTAATTCTTAAACAACTTATAATTGGAGTCAAAGGACCCATCAATGATAATGGGGTTAGCACAGGTGAAGCCAGATAAGGTAGATGGATCCACAGAAGGGCCCTTTGCTGCAACCCATGTGGTTTTGGTGTACAGCTCAGGCTTCTAGTAAGAACCATTAGCATTCATTTTCCTCTCGAAACCAACACACTCTTTCCTAAGGTTTCGGTTCAGAATCTGTTTCTTGAGGACATCACATAGTGTCTGATGCCCTTTGAGGCTTTTATACATGCCTGTTTCAAGCAATGTCTTCAACCTGGCATTCTCATCAGCAATAGTAGTGGCATCCTCAGAAGAGGGGTTAGTTACCACATCAGCAGTTGAAGATATTGTAACATCAAAGGCAGTAGAGCATTCAGCAATAGAGAAAGCATTATCACACTCAAGACATTTTAAACATGGTGGCACAAAATCTTCCTGAGCGGAACTGATCTGTTCAGCAAGTAGTGAATCGTTTTCCTTTTGAAGATCTTCATGAGACGCTCTCAGTTTCTCTAGATCTTGCTTCCTTTGAAGATAATCATAGGAAAGCTTCTCATGCGTAGCTGAGAGGGTTTCATGAGGACTTTCAAGTTCCTCGTACTTAACATGAAGATTTTTTATGTCTTCGATTAAGGACTGGGTTCAATTCATTTCCTCGTCCAATAGGTCATCGCTTTTGTCTAGCAATTTTTGAATCTTTTCCATGGCTGTTTGTTGTTTAGTTGCAATTTTAGTAAGGGTCTTATAACTGGGTTTGGATTCACATTCAAAGTCATCTTCACTTGAGGTCTGAAAGTATGCATCGCGAGAGTTTACCTTGGCACCATGTGCCATGAAGTAGGAGGTGGGAGCAGATTCGTCGTCATCGTTCTCTTCAACGTCGGTGACGTGACCATTGTATTCAGTGTTGAAGATGGACTTGGCGACAAACGCCGAAGCTAGAGCTAGGCTTGCCACACCTGAATCAGACTCTTCCTCAGACTCCACCTCCGCCTCCTCAGAAGCAGACTCCTCCTCTGAATCCATCTCCTTGCGAATGAATGCTCGAGCCTTGCCAGATGAGCTCTTCTTGTATGATGAAGACTTGGATGAAGACTTTGAGGATTTCTTCTTCTTCTTGTCGTCAGAGTCATATTCCTTGCTCTTCTTCTTTTTCTTGGCTTCCTTGTCCCATTGAGGACATTCAGATATGTAGTGGCCTGGCTTCTTGCATTTGTGGCATGTTCTCTTCTTGTAGTCACGAGTGGAAGCCTCTTCATTTTTGGAACTGGATCTTGAAGACTTGCCAAAGCAATTCTTCTTGGAGAACTTTTGGAACTTTCTCACAAGCATTGCTAGCTCTTTGCCAATGTCTTCAGGATCATCAGAACTACAGTCAGATTCTTCTTCAGGTGAGGATACAACCTTTGCCTTCAAGGCACGAGAACGGTCATAGTTGGGACCATAGATATCTCTCTTCTCAGATAGCTGGAATTCATGTGTGTTGATCCCCTCAAGTATGTGATATGGGTCAAGATCTCTGAAGTCAGGACGTTCTTGGATCATCAAGGCCAAAGTGTCAAATGAGCTATCAAGCAATCTCAATAGCTTCTTCACTATTTCATGCTTGGTGATCTCGGCGGCGCCAAGTGCGTGAAGCTCATTTGCGATATCAGTAAGGCGGTCTAAAGTGAGTTGGACATTCTCATTGTCATTCCTCTTGAATCGGTTGAAGAGATTGCGAAGCACATCTATTCTTGAGTCTCTCTGGGTTGAGACACCTTCGTTGACCTTGAAAAGCCAATCCCAGACCAGCTTCCCAGTTTCCAGTGCACTCACACGGCCATACTGCCCTTTGGTCAGATGACCACAGATGATGTTCTTGGCGGTTGAGTCCAGTTGCGCGAATCTCTTGACATTAGCAGCGGTGACGCCTTCACCGACTTTGGGACACCAGTCTTGATGACATACTAGAGATCAATGTCAATGGCTTCAAGATGCATGCACATCTTATTCTTCCAGTAGGGGTAATCAGTGCCATCGAAGACGGAGACTTTGACTATCCCTGCAGTCGACATAGCTAAAACTCCAGGTGGTTAAACCGAATCACATAGAACAAGGGAGCACCTTGCTCTGATACCAATTGAAAGTGCTAGTTAATGACTAGAGGGGGGTGAATAGGCGATATTTAGCACTTTCAGGGCTAATTTACCATATTTAAGCGATTATGTGCATTTTCTAGGCATTAATGCACATAATTGAAATTCAAACAATCGGTGCATGAAAAAGTGCATAGAAATGGTCTGGAAAACCATGCTCGTGGTATTTAGTAAATTCTCATGCCTTTTACAAGGAATGGGCAGAGATTTCAAGTATATGTGTGGCAAGAGTCAACCACAAACGTGTCGTTTGTTGGTTTTTTAACTATAGAAAAAATGAAAGACATGCTCGAAAAATATGACGCCTAGCATGGTGTCATATTATGGCCTCACCATGCTCGGGTAAAATTTTGAGAATGTTTGGCTCATGTCATCATGCACGCTCTTCATCAATCGAACGATCACCGAGGAAGTTTCGTGGGTTCGAGAGGGAACTCACAAAGATTGAAGGGGAATCCAAATTTCCATCGTCCTTGAGTTTATTTCTATGATGAACATACACCCTACAGATCACCGTGTTCAAAACTGGCCCTTTTCCAGGCTCATTTACCATATTAAAGTGATTATGTGCATTTTCTAGGCATTAATGCACATAATTCAAATTCAAAGAATCGGTGCATGAAAAATTGCACAAAAACGGTCTGGAAAACCACACTCATGGTATTTAGTAAATTCTCATGCCTTTTACAAGGAATGGGCCGAGATTTCAAGGATATGTGTGGCAAGAGTCAACCACAAACATCTCGTTTATTGGTTTTTCAACTATAGAAAAATAAAGGACATGCTTGAAAAACATGACGCCTGGCATGGTGCCATGGTATGGCCTCACCATGCCCTGGTAAAAATTTGAGAAGGTTTGGCTTATGTCGTCATGTTTTTTTTCTATGATGAACATACACCCTACAAATCACCGTGTTCAATTCTGACATTTTTTCGGGCTCATTTACCATATTTAGGCAATTATGTGCAATTTCTAGACATTTAGCGCAAATAAATGCAATCCAGCTACAACTGCACGGGTGTGATGAGAGGGCCCTGGATTGCTGTTCGATCATGGTGCATCCTACGGTGCACACACATGATCCTCGTGGCAAGGGTTCCGGCCAATCAGGACGCAACATACAATAGGGTAAGCGCACATGGTTTCTAGAGGCGACGGAGATGAACCGTGTGTGATAATGAATGACCAAGATTGTAGGGGAAACCAAATTTCCTTCGTCATTTGTCCTTGAGCTCTAAAAAGCCACCACTCTGTATGGTTGTCCGGCCACTTCGCCACAAACTCTCTCCAAGCATCGTTCATCCCACCGTGCTGCACAGTAACTGGTAAGGAAGCGATGGCATCCTGCCGCGCCGAGTTTCTCGCCGCCCGCGACCGCACACTAAATTGTAAAGATGGGATGGCATCCCGCCACGCCGAGTTCATCGCCGCCCACGGCCGCACATCTACGTGGCCGAGTGATGACCCACAAGTATAGGGGATCAATTGCAGTCCTTTCGGTAATTAAGAGTGTCGAACCCGAGGAGCAGAAGGAAATGACAATCGGTTTTCAGCAAGGTATTTTCTGCAAGCACTGAAATTGTCGGTAACAGATATTTTGGTAGCAAGATAATTTGTAACAAGTGACAAGTAGCAAGAGTAAGAATAAGGGCAGCATGGCAGCCCAATCCTTTTTGTTGCAAAGGACAAGCAAAAACAATCTCTTATAATAAGTAAAACGTTCTCGAGGACACACGGGAATTTCATCTTGGAACTTTCAGCATGTTCGTTTGATTCGCGTTCGCTACTTTGATAATTTGATATGCGGGTGGACCGGTGCTTGGGTGTCATTCTTACTTGAACAAGCCTCCCACTTATGATTAACCCCTCTCGCAAGTATCCGCAACTATGAAAGAAGATTAAGATGAAATCTAACCATAACATTAAGCATATGGATCCAAATCATCCCCTTACGGAATAGCGCATAAACTAGGGTTTAAGCTTCTGTCACTCTAGCAACCCATCATCTAGTAACTACTCCACAATGCATTCCCTTAGGCCCAAAGATAGTGAAGTGTCATGTAGTCGACGTTCACATAACACTACTAAGGGAATCAAAACATAAATATCATCAAAATATCGAACGAATACCAAATTCACACGATTACTTATGACAAGACTTCTCCCATGTCCTCAAGAACAAAAGGAACTACTCACAAATCATATTCATGCTCAAGATCAGAGGGATATTAAATAGCATAATGGATCTAAACATATAATCTTCCACCAAACAAACCAACTAGCATCAACTACAATATGTAATCAACACTACTAGTCACCCACAGGTACCAATCTGAGCATTTGATACAAAGATTGAACACAAGAGAAGAACTAGGATTTTAGATGAGATGGTGCTGGTGAAGATGTTGATGAAGATTTATTCTCCCACGATGAGAGGGTTGTTGGTGATGACGATGGCTTCGATTTCCTCCTCCGCGGAGAGCAAAAGTGCCCCTGCCCAAGTTCCGCCTCGAGACGGCAGCGCTCCGTCTCAAAAGTCCTCTCCTTATTTTTCTAGGGCAAATGGGCTTATATACCAGAAGATGGGCGCCGGAGGCTGGCCAGGGGCCCCACTACCCACTAGGGCGCAACAGGGGGTAGGCGCACCCTGGTGCCTAGTGGGCAGCTGGGTGGTCCCCTCTAGTATTTCTTTTCTCCAATAATTTTTATATATTCAAAATAAATCTCTGTGAAATTCAGCTCATTTGGAGTTGTGCAGAATAGGTATCTCTGATGTAGCTTTTTCAGGTCCAGAATTCCAGCTGCCGGCAACCCCGCTCTTCATGTAAACCTTGCATATTAAGAGAGAAAAGGCATTAGAATTGCTTCATAAAGTGTTATATAGATTAAAAACACTATAAATAATAGTAGGAAAATATGATGCAAAATGGACGTATCAACTCCCCCAAGCTTAGACCTTGCTTGTCCTCAAGTGAAAGCCGATATCGATAATCATGTCCACATGTTTTAGAGAGAGAGGTGTCGATAAAAACAAAATACGAACATAGTAGCATCATGATCATTATTATAACATCAATAAACTTTATCATAAAACTTCTCATGAGCAAGTAACAATTCATCACAACATCAAAGTATAAGGAAAAAACTTTCTTGAAAACTAACAAGCTATGTTCTCAGTCAACAATGAAATTGCAATTCATCATCTTTTCAGGAAGGGTCTCATGTCGGAGCTTTTTGTTTAGAAAGTCCACATACTCAACCCATTTAGTCTTCTATGATTGCTAACACTCACACCATATATATGGAGCAAAAAGTTTCAGCCAGACACATAGAAAGATAGGGGCTTATAACTTCGCCTCCCAACCTATTCACCTCAAGGGTGATGTCAACAATAATAACTCATGATCACTCATATCCAACTGGATATATGTGCCCAGATCTTTCCCCACCACATGATGCTTGCAAAAGAGAAAAATAAAAGGGAATAGAGGAGAACACTATTGAATCTTGCATAAAAAGTAAATACATAAAATAAAAGATATGCCCTTCGCAGAGGGAAGCAGAGGTTGTCATGCGTTTTTTATTTTTGGATGTGCAAGCTCTTAATGCAAAGGAACGTCACATTATATTGCCCCTTATGATAGCAACCTTTATGATGTAGTCCGTCGCTTTTATTTTTTTGCCATCACAAGTTCATACAACGCTTATTTTCCCTTACACTAAAGAATCATACATATTTAGAAGCAATTTTTATTGCCTTATGCACCAATGACAACTTACTTGAAGGATCTTATTCAATCCATATGTAGGTATAGTGGACTCTTTATAAAGTGAAACTGGGTTTAAGAGTTTTTGGATGCACAAGTATTATCTCTACTTGGTGCGGATTTTCGGCTAGCAAAGATATTGGGCAAGCACCACATGTTATAGGATCTATGACAATATAACTTCTATGCAAATATGAACAAACATAAATCATTACGTTGTCTTCCTTGTCCAATGTCATTGATTTGGCATAAAATACTTAATGGGGGCTCAGAATCATAAAAGATGTCCAAGATAGTATATTTACATGTGAATCTTCTGTTCCCTTATTAATTTTTTCATGAATTGCATCATTGACCAGTGCTATGTTTGTCAACTTTGAATAAATTTTACCACTTATACTCTTCCTTATGTAATGTCATTACTTTCCATAAGATTAGCATATGATCTTTTTCATCATTTTCATTATTTTGATTGAAACACAAATGTAAAGAAGCAAAAACTCAAACTAATCTTTATTATATAACTCTCACTCGATTACATAGATAGATAGATCACGAAACTAGCACTCGAAAATATATCATACTAAACTTTTATTCAACTAAATCACGAAATAGCTAAGGATCAAACTAAAAACTGGTACGGCTAATAAAAGTGATAGTGATACGATACCGGGGCACCTCCCCCAAGCTTGGCACAAGCCAAGGGGAGTGCCCATACCCGTGTACTCAAGTTTCCTTCTTTGATGGTGGTGGTGGTGACGAGGTAGTAGTGTTTTTCTCCAGCCTATATTTGAGGACGAAATTTTCGTCCCTCAAATAATTGACTTCTTGCTCAAGATTCAAGACCCTTTTACATAATGCCTCCTTGCTTTCCTGCAGAAAATGGGATTGGATAAATTGGGGCTTAGATCCATTTACTTTGTTTGGAAGATGTGACGCCCAAGATGCGATTCTATCCCAATCACGTGATGAGCTCATGATTAGGGGCACAATTGCATTTCGAGCACGTAGCAATGTGGCATACAAAGACATACAACCCAGTGAATAGATAGAATACGAGATCCAGGCAACACTTGCACCAGAATAGCATAAATATGACAATCATCATACAATCATCCATACATATAGTAGAGTCTGACTACGGACTAGATAAAAAGAAAACACCACCCTGCTACTATCCCCGGATACTCCGACTAGGTCCTCTACTGATCATTCGGATAGGTAACATAGAAACGCCCACGATCCTCGTCAAACTCCCACTAGAGCTCAGTGGCATCTCCTGCATCAGACTCAACGGTACCTGCAACTGTGTTTGTAGTATTCTGTGAGCCACGGGGACTCAGCAATCATATCACCCACAATATCAAGACTAACAAAGCTTAAATGGGTATGGCATGATTAAGTGGTGGAGTTGCAGCAAGCACTAAGCATAAGTATGGTGGCTATCTTACGAATACAAGAATAAGGTGAGAAGCTATGCAAACGGTCACGAACTAGTAATGATCAAGAAGTGATACTGAACTACTTATGTTCAAACATAACCCCATCGTATTCTCTTCCCAAACCTCGTCGAAAAGAGACCATCACGGTTACACACGCGGTTGGTGTATTTCAAAGAATTTAGTGTCAAGTTCACTACAGCCGGATATTAAAAACTCCCATCTGCCACATAACCGCGGGCACGGCTTTCGAAAGTTTAAACCCTGCAAGGATGTCCCAACTTAGCCCATGACAAACTCACGATTCGCGGAGATAATCCTCCATCTCGGGACACCCTAATCAAACTCGGAATCCCGGTGCACAAGACATTTCGACAATGGTAAAACAAAACCAACAAGACCGCCCGATGTACCAACAAATCCTGATAGGAGTCGCACGTATCTAATTCTCAGGGCACATTGGATGGGCAAGACGTCGGGTTGGCTGAGACCCTGGTTGCCCAGGGGGCGCCGGACATCGCCCAGGTTGGACCAACACTCAGAGGAGCACTGGCCCGGGTTGTTGATTAAGAATCCTCGGGTTAATTACTCCCTATGCAAATTTTAGTTGTTATTAGGCAAATGGTAAAACCAAAGTTGGGCCTTGCTGGAGGAGTTTTATTCAAAGCGAACTATCAAGGGGGGCCCATAAACCCCGACCGCATTAGGAACGCAAAATTCAAGGAACATAACACTGGTATGACGGAAACTAAGGCGGCAAGAGTGGAACAAAACACTGAGCAAAAGGCCAAGCCTTCCACCCTTTACCAAGTATATAGATGCATTAATTAAAAAGAGATATTGTGATATCCAAAGATATCCATGTCCCAACATGGAACAACCTGCACTGCACCTGCAACTAGCAACGCTATAAGAGAGGCTGAGCAAGCGGTAACATAGCCAAACATCATTTGCTAGGAAGGTGGGTTAGAGGCTTGACATGGCAATTTGGGAGGCTATATAAACAAGTGTTAGGTAGCGCGACATAGCGATAGAAACGAACAACTAGCAAGCAAAGATAGTAGTGATATCGGTGGTAATGATCATCTTGCCTGAAATGTCCTCAGTGGTATCTGTAACTTGCTCCTCGTGAATGTACTCGACAGGGTCCTCGGACTTGAACTCATCTCCCGGAACTACCCACAAGAAGCACAAGCATACAATAAACACACAAGGAATGGCAAGGAACACATAATTCATGCAAAACTAACATGGATGCATAAGAACGGTATGCACGGGGTTACTGTTCTACCAGAACGAGGAATACGTCAACGGGAAGAAAACGGTGAGGACATAATGGACATGGGAAGAATCTTGGTAACCCAAACATGCCAATGGATAGATTGGAAGATTTCAGTTGAAATTGATATAAAGATCACCGGAAACCGATGCACGGTTTGAAAATGACAAGCAAAACCATATACAATGCAAGCTGTTGAAAACAGCAACATAACCACTTAGATGCAAGGTTTAAATATGCTATAGCACTCCAACATGAAAACAAATGGCATGGAATCGAAGTACATGTCAAGCACTACAAAACATGATTACTGAGCTACTGCTAAAAACCACTAGAACATGTTTAAAACAGCATTGCAAGAATGCAAATGTTAACAGTTTTTCAGACACTGAAAATACTGGATATGGCAGAAAACAGATTCAGTTAGCAAAGTTTAGGGCTAGTAAACTATATGCTACAGGAACATATTATGGCAAACATGAGCATGGCATGCTAGTACTAAATGCACTAAATGAAACTCCCTCACTGAGCTTGTTCCAGAAACACATAGATAAGATGGTAGCATCAATGCAAGATGGCAATTTATGTTGACAGATTCAGAGTTAGCAAAATAAACATGGCATGGTAAAACAGATTCATGTAGTCATTTTGTAAGCTTGTGGCTCTCACTACAAAGCATATCATGGCATGTAAATAATTCTAACAGAAAATAGACATGATGAAGAACATGTTCATTTTGCAAAACTACCACATAGCATATTTGAATTTAAATACACAAAAATGACAAAATGGCATATGCTGCAAAAATAACATGTTCACAAACTTGCTCAAATGAAGAAATATATGCCACCAATGGATTCATTGGATTTTTCTAGCCCCAAAACATATATAATATGTTGGGGTCACCATGGAAAAATCCCCACAAATGCACAAAATGTAGTGCTGCCTAAAATAGAAAAGACGGAATAGGCAATATTCCCTAAATGGAAATGTCCAGAAATGGACTTGCCTTAAATGGAAAGATACTATGTGCCAGAAACAGAATATGCTAGATTTGAATAAAAGAAAAAGAGAAAGAAAAAGAAGAAAAGGAAGGAGGGGTTGACAGGTGGGTCCTGGCCCCTGTGTGGCTGATGAGTGGGTCCCGCAGGGTCCCACATGGCAGTGACTCGCAGCGGCCTCCAAAACAGAGGAAGCAGGGGTGTTGTCGGTGGTGATGTGGCACGGCGGCGAGGCTCGCTGGAGTTTCCTCCGGTGACCTAAAGGAGCGGCGGAGGGGTGCTACGGGTTCGCCTGGGAATCCCGCACATGCGTGTGCGACTAGCTGTATCGGACGACGACGGGAGTGGCGCCGACGACGAGCGACAAAGGCGGCGACAACGGACTCAAGCATGGCGATCCCAATGGCAAAACACATCATGGCTCCTACGGCGGGGCTCTACGCGAGGAGGGGAACTCCTCGGACATGCGAAACGAGTGAGAGGGGGTCGGAGCACTCGCCGGAGACGAGGTCCGACGCGATGGGTACGGGCGCTCATGGCGTTCACGCTAAGAGCATGCAAAAGAGGGGGAAAAGGGCATGGGGCAAAGCGGACGCTCACCACAAACACGCTTGCGTGCTCGGCTCGGCGAGAGGAGGACGGGAACGACGACGGAGGCGGTCAAACGGTTGCGGCGGCCGGAGTTGAAGACGAGGAAGAAGGCGGCGCGGAGGAGGTCCTCGGATCCACGTAGTCGACGACGGGGACGTAGTCGACGACGGGGACGTAGTCGACGTCGGGGAAGACGGCAGACATGGTAGGTGGGGCTGAAGACGACGGTGAGCACGCCGGCGATGAGGCCGCGCGCCCGGATGCGCTCGGGACGGGATCGGGGCGGTGGATCTGGTGGCTCTAAGCTACTGGTGGCGGCAGAGGAGGGAAGAGGGTAACCCTAGAGGGTTGGTGGGCAAGGAGAGAGGTTAAAAGGGGGTCGGAGGCATCGAGCTGGAGCTCGCATGCTCTCGACCACGCGGTCCCCATGGCGACGGCGAGAGGAGGATGAAAAGGTGGGTGAGCGCGCGTGTTCGGTCGCTGACCGCTGGGGCCGGCTTGGCCACGTGGTCGCGCGCTAGCGGGGGTAAGCGGGCGCGCTGGTGAGAAAAGGCAAGACGGGCGCGCGCTGGGCTGCTGGGCTGGCTGGCATGCGGGGCTAGCTGGGCCGCGCTGGGAGGCCGGCCCAGGTGGGCTGCACTGAGAGGGATGCCGCTCCATCTCTCTTCCTTTCCCTTTTCTTTTAACATTTTTCTTCAAATAGAAAAACAAGAAAAAGCCAGAGAGCTAGGGAAAGAAGTAGGATGAGATAAAAATATATCTGAGAACCTGGATTTATGTAGTAAATGAATAAATTTCTTTGGGCATTTTAGAGGTAGAAAAATAATACAAGTTTGAATAAAATTCAAACTTGGACCATTTTTAAACCTAACCAAATCAACTCCAAATGATGTGAAATTTGGCAGAGAGGTTTAGGACATGGATTAAAGTTATTGGGGAGAAAAATGAACATTTATGGAGGAGGGCAAGATGGCACTTGCAAGAATGGAAGAAAGGGAAGGAAGGAGAAGTGATGGTGCAAGAATCACACATGGAGCATGCAACAATACAACATGCATGAATATGACAATGCACATGAGGATTATGAGAATGCAAAATGATAAGAGGCACAAATGCAACATGGCAATGGTGAGCAATGCAAAAGCAATGAATACAACAACACATAAAAACAAAAGAGGCCAAAACTGATGGAGCCCAAATGGAATTGGATGAAGATCAAGTTGGATACATTGCCAAAATGGGAAGTGTTACATATGGGGTGCTACAGAAGACTCAACTTCTTGAATTCCACGTGCTTATCTCTAGGTTGAGGTAGAGAAGTTTCATCTTCTTCTGAGCTGGCATCCTCCTTTCCCTTTAGATAAACATCTACTTCTTACTCTGTGGACCAACCGTAAGGATCCACATCTCCATAGATCCTTGGGTTTGCGATATAGTGGGAAACATGGCTCTTCCCATCTGAGTCTTGGGACAACATGCTTTCAGATCTGTCAGGAAAACAGCACGAAACAAGAACATAGGATATTTCTGTGATACGGTGGTCAAAACATCCGGGAGTATACATAAAGAATTTTTATCTTACGAAACAAGTATTCCAGAAGAAAACGGAGTCGGGAAGAAACACAAGGGGCCCACTACTCACCAGGGCGCGCCAGGGGGGTAGACGTGCCCTGGTGCCTAATGGGCACCTGGGTGGTCCCGTTCGGTGTTTCTTATTTTTGTATTTTTTTCTAATATTCCAAAACTGACAGAAAATATTTTGATGGAATTTTTGGAGTCGGTTTACTTACCGTATCAAGTACCTCTTCCTGTTCAGGGTTCTGGAGTGTTCTGGAAGGTCTATTTTATGTATTCCTCCGGTGTCATGGTTTGAATAATGTTAGTTTCAATATTAATAGGCGTACCTGAGATATAATGCTTAATTCTTTGTCCATTGACCCCCTTCAGATTTGTGCCTTCGGCATTATTAATCTTAATGGTTCCACAACTGTTGGGGATATTACTACTGGGTATAAACCGACCAGGAGAGGCAGGGTTATCCTGGCCGGTTTATACCCATAATGAGTTATTATACTTGAAGCCCACGAAGACAAAGATGGAGGCGCTTTATGAAGGCCCAGGGCCCAACGGCGGATTAAGGCCTGTAGATATAAACCGACATTGATATGTAAACTTGTGTTATAAGATAGAAAGAGTAGAGACCGAGCCGGAGATGTTCATGAGCCGGCCTCGGGATCCTGTAAACCGACGGGCGTCAACCCATGTATATAAGGGGACGACCCGGCGGTGGTTTGGGGACGACGGACAACAACTCGAGATCCAGGCATAGCGGATTCGCTCCCTGGTCATCGAAACCCTAGCAATTCCACAACAACTGGATTAGGCCTTTACCTTCACCGCAAGGGGCCGAACCAGTATAAACTCTCTGTGTCCCTTGTCCGCTTTAACCCCTTTAAGCTAACCCGTCGCGATGGCTCCGCGACTAAGTCCTTTCTCTAGGACATCTGCCGTGACAAGACCACGACAGTTGGCGCCCACCGTGGGGCTATCGCACGATGGTTTCGAGTTCTTATAGGGCAGCTTCGAAGGACTCAAGGGATACGCTGTGGGCCGGATGACCAAAAGTCATCGCGGCAAGCTCTACATCGACGACGCAGGCTGGGGCCCCGAGGCCGGTTCAATTGAGTACGGGTACCGGGTCCCCTTCGGCGGCATTCACGTGTTCATTGGCAAGATTGGCGAACCGGGCCCTGAGCTGGACATCTGCACCGACATCGTCGAAACGGCTCAGCGTGCGAGATCTGCCCGTGTTAAGCCTGTCATGAAGCGTGCCTTCGTGGGAGTCATCCACGGAGTGGAATCTGAAGATAGATCGGAATATGATGGCGAAACCGTTGTTTATTCCGGTGACGAGTCATCTACTGGAGAGACCGAGTCATTGTACCAGCTGCAGGATGGCCAGTTTGGTGGTTGTTCCGATGGCGACAGTATTCCGGACTCTCTTGACCCGCCAAGCCGGGTTGCGATCTTCATGGCCGGTACACAGTCAGCGCCACAATCTTCGACCGCTGCGGCGATGATCTCCGGTTCAGCAGCGGCGACGGCAGCTGGGGCAGGAGGCCCTGCTCCACTGCCGGCTCAGGCTGTGTCCAATTTATTCGACACCTTGGCAGCAGTGTTAGCGGCCGAAGTCAGCCCGGCGGATCAGGAGCGGCACAACGCAGAAGTGGTGAAGGTGAAGGATCAGATAGCCCAAGCCAAGGTGGATTTGGCAGCTGAAAACGCCAGGATGGCTGCAGAGTGGGCCGAGTTAGATGCACAGGCCTATCGGCTTACGTTGGATCAGAACGCGTCAAATGATGTAATGACGAGATGGTACCGGTCTCACCTGCCTCTGGTTTACGAAGCCAGGAATCTCTTTAATACGCCAGGGGCCGGAACCAGCAACCAGCCAGTGGTAAACCGGGTAGAAGTGCCTGGAACGGGGACACCGGTTCAGCCACGCGCAATGGATCCGCCTCTTCAGAATATCCCATCCCAGCATGTGCCCACGCCTCCGGGTCATTACTCCAACCCCTTGGATAACATAGTCGCGGCCGCTTCACGATTGGCGGCCCTTCCAGTCGATGGTGAGTCCCCTGTAGCGGTGGAGACGCGACGGGCTAGGGAGCTCCTTCAGACAGCTTTGACTTAGCAACAGGCTTATTCGTACTGTCGCGAGAGGATTCATTCCACCCCCCGCCCAAGTCGGAGTTACAGCAGGCATGTTGATGAACCGGCTGTGTCTAGCAGTGCCAGCAACCGTAATCCGCCACGAGGCCATAACCCGGCGGGTGGCGGTATTGATGCTCAGGATGTGGTGGACCGTGCTAGGGCACGTCGAGAGGCTGAGTTAGCAGCACAGAACGCGGCCCGTCAGCTTACTCTGGTTCGTCCAACAACTTCGGTGGAACCAGGGGTTACCTCCAGTTCTTTGGGGGTGTCGTGTCTCGTCCCAGCATTACGTAATGTACGGCTGCCCAAGGACTTCAAGGGCCCACGTAAAGTGCCGAATTACACTGCCGATTTATCCCCCGAGTCGTGGGTGGAGAGTTATGAGATGGTGATGGAGATGCTGGACGTAGATGATGCGGCATGTGCTAAGTACTTCACCATGATGTTGGAAGGGACAGCTCGCACTTGGTTGAAAAACCTACCAGCTAACTCCATTGGGTCATGGGCCGAGCTAAGAGCCCGGTTTATTCGGAATTTCAAAGACACGTGCAAACAGCCCATGTCAATTGTGGATTTAGCTGCCTGTGTCCAGGAGGAAGGAGAATCAACAACCCATTGGGTGCGCCGGGTTTCAGAGATTTTGCATTCATCGGACCGCATCAACGCTGATACGGACGTTTTGACGTTGGAAGGCAATTGCCGGTTTACGCCTCTTAAGTTGAAGCTGGGACGGCTCAAACGCCATTGCAATGACATGGGGACACTTATGGCAGCTCTGGTGAAATATGCCGACTCCGATAGTACCAAGGACCCTGAATCTGATGATGACAAGACAGGGAAGGGAAAGAAGGGTGGCAGCAGCATAACTCGGCGGGGCATGGAAACAGCGGTAAGCGTAAAGTGGATAACAGTTCAAATTTTGTAGCTAATACCAACGCGCAGGGTAATGGTCAGCGTCGGAAGGGTAAACCGCCCCCACGTGGAAGAGAATCAAGTCCCAATCCGGAGCGCCTGAATTACCTGTTGAACCAGCCCTGCCCAAAGCACGGATCGCGGGACAAGCCGACCACGCACCTCTGGAAGGATTGTTATATTATGCGAGAGTTCAAAGATTCAGATTTTTTCCGGAATGATAATGGACCGGCTGGCATTTCAGGCCCCAGGTCTCATGGGCCGGGTTATGGTGGAGGCAGTTCCGGTTCAGGATTCCATGGTAATCAAAGTGGACATGGCAATCAAGGCAACCAAGGTGGTTATAATCATCAGGGGAACCAACAGCAGCAGAAGCAGTCGGGTTACCAGAGCAACCCGAAGCAGTTAAACAGTGGACAGTACCATGTCTTTACCACCAGCCTGTGCAAGCGCGATCAGAAGCTTCATAAAAGGGCAGTGAACTCCGTTGAACCGTCGGTGCCCCGTTACTTACGCTGGTCTGAACAGCCCATTGTGTGGAGTCGAGAGGATCATCCACCTCGGGTTGATAATCTGGGTCATCTGGCGTTGGTGGTGGCACCTCAGGTGGGAGGTTACAAGTTCACTAAAGTACTCATGGATGGGGGGAGTAGTATCAATATCCTTTATTATGAAACCTTCCGTTGCATGGGGTTAACAGATAAAAATCTTAAACCGCCCAGCACGGTCTTCCATGGTGTGGTGCCTGGTAAATCGGCATATCCGGTCGGTAAGATAGCTCTGGAGGTTGCTTTTGGTGATGAGCATGATTCAAGATCAGAAACATTGACCTTTCAAGTGGTGAAAATCAAGAGCCCGTATCATGCCCTGTTTGGGCGGCCGGCTTATGCTAAATTCATGGCGAGGCCCTGTTATATCTATCTGCGGCTCAAGATGCCGGGTCATAAGGGGACCATCATGGTACATGGGAGCTGTAAGATCGCTTTGGAATGTGAAGAAGGTGATGCGGCTTATGCTGAGTCGGTTTGTGCAACAAAGGAGTTGAAGTTTTACAGAGACAATGTTGATTCGGCAGATATGACTTCCTTGAAGAAGCCAACTACAGAGCATGATCCGGCCTTGAAGTTTAAGTCGGCTGATGAGACTAAGCTGGTTGATTTCGTTCCTGGCGATTCATCCCAGCAGTTCAGCATCAGCGCTACCTTGGATCCGAAATAGGAAAGCGCGCTCATCGAGTTCATCCGTGAGAACCGGGACATCTTTGCGTGGAAGCCTTCTGACATGCCAGGTGTACCGAGGGAACTCGCTGAGCACACTCTTAACGTTGATCCCAAGTTTAAACCGGTCAAGCAGTTTCTCCGCCGGTTCAATGAAGAAAGACGCAAGGCTATTGGTGAGGAAGTGTCCAGGCTCTTGGCAGCTGGCTTTATTGTTGAGGTATTTCATCCTGAGTGGTTGGCTAACCCGGCGCTAGTACTTAAGAAGAACGGCACTTGGCGTATGTGTGTGGACTACACAGATTTGAACAAGGCTTGTCCAGCGGATCCTTTTGCCCTCCCTCGTATTGGTCAAATCATTGATGCTACGGCGGGTTGCGAGCGTTTGAGTTTTCTGGATGCTTATTCTGGCTACCATCAGATCAAAATGGCAGTTAAGGACCAGGAGAAGACAGCTTTCATAACTCCCTTTGGAGCCTTCTGCTATGTGTCTATGCCCTTTGGGCTAAAGAGTGCCCAGGCGACTTATCAGCGCTATGTGCAGAACTGTCTTCATGATCAGATCGGCCGCAATGTTCATGCTTATGTGGATGATATTGTGGTGAAATCCAGAGAGAAGGAGACATTGATAGATGACTTGAAGGAGACCTTTGATAACCTCCGGGTTTATAAGATGATGCTTAATCCGGCCAAATGTGTCTTTGGTGTACCGGCAGGCAAGCTCTAGGGCTTTCTGGTGTCTAACAGGGGCATTGAAGCTAATCCGGAGAAAATCAAGGCCATAACTTCTTTGGCTAAACCGAAGTGCATCAATGATGTTCAACGCTTGGCAGGCCGGATTGCAGCCTTGAGCTGGTTTATCAGTCGCCTCGGGGAGAAGGCTATCCCTTTATATCAGATGCTGAAGAAGACGGATAATTTCGTCTGGAGCGACGCCGCCAATGAAGCATTTGAGGATTTAAAGCGGCAGCTAGCCGAGCCGCCTGTCCTTGCTGCTCCAGTTGATAAAGAGCCTTTGCTATTATATGTGGCTGCCAATGCCCGGGCAGTTAGCGTGGCTATTGTGGTGGAGCGCAAGGAGAACGGAAAGGAGTATCCGGTTCAACGGTCGGTTTATTACATCAGTGAGGTACTTATTGAGTCTAAGCAAAGGTATCCACATTGGCAGAAGGTGGTGTATGGAGTTTTTATGGCGAGCCGGAAGCTTAAGCAATATTTCCAAGGTCATCCCATCACTGTGGTCAGCTCTGCTCCTTTGGGGGAAATAATCCAGAACAGGGAAGCGACTGGCCGGATTGCCAAGTGGGCCATTGAGCTTGGACCTCACGGGTTAAATTATGTGCCTCGGACGGCAATCAAATCACAAGCATTGGTGGATTTCATCAATGGTTGGACAGAGTTACAGGCGCCATAAGAGAAGCCGGATCATACTTATTGGACTATTCATTTTGATGGGTCCAGGCAATTGGAGGGCTCGGGGGCTGGAGTCGTATTAACTTCCCCACGAGGTGATAAGTTTTGTTATGTTCTCCGTTTAATGTTCCCTTGCACTAACAATGCAGCTGAATATGAGGCCTTACTCCACGGTCTTCGGATGGCTAAGGAGATGAATTTGAGCCGGGTTAAGTGCTTCGGTGACTCGGACCTGGTGGCTCAACAAGTGTCTGGTACTTGGGATTCTAAGGATCCGCTCATGGCTGCATATCGTCGAGAGGTGGATATTGTTGCAGATCACTTCAAAGGCTATCAAGTCGATCATGTGGACCGGCGGAAGAATGAAGCGGCGGACGCTTTAAGCCGTTTGGGTTCCCAGCGTAAGCCGGTTCCACCCAACGTCTTTTTGGATGTGCTGCATAATCCGTCGGTTAAACTTCCCACAGAGGAGGATCTGGCTGTTCCTGATCCGGAGGCTCAATTGGTGGTAGCACTTCATGCTATTCCGGATTGGACCGTCCCATATCTGGCGTACATGAACCGGGGCGAGTTACCAGAGGATGAGACTTTGGCCAGACAGATAATCCAGCGATCCAAGTCAATGACTATTGTCAATGGCGAATTACATCACTGCAGTGTAACAGGGGCGTTTCAACGTTGTGTATCTCCTGAAGAGGGCCGTGAGATCCTGTGTGAGATCCACGAAGGGGATTGTGGTCACCATGTCGGTTCAAAGTCCCTGGTAGCTAAAGCTTTTCGTCACGGTTTTTATTGGCTGACGGCTCATGCTGATGCGGAAGACCTAGTGAAAAAGTGCGATGGTTGTCAGAAGTTTTCATGCCGAGCTCATGTTCCGGCCCAGGAATTGAGGATGATTCCAATCACTTGGCCATTTGCAACTTGGGGGCTGGATATGGTTGGGCCCTTTAAGAGAGCAAAGGACAAGAAGACCCACCTTTTGGTGGCGGTTGATAAGTTTACTAAGTGGGTGGAGGCAGAGCTAGTCAGTAACTGTGATGCAGCTACGGCAGTTCAATTCATCAAGAAGGTGATTTTTTGGTTTGGCTTTCCGCACAACATTATAACTGATAATGGTACTAATCTGTCCAAAGGTGCAATGAAAGAGTTCTGTCAGCGTGAGCACATCCGACTTGACGTATCTTCAGTGGCTCACCCCCAATCTAATGGTCAAGCGGAGAGAGCCAATCAGGAGATTTGAGAGGCATCAAGCCCCGGCTTATGGTTCCTTTGCAACGGACACCGGGTTGTTTGGTGGAGGAGTTACCTTATGTGTTATGGAGCATCAATACCACGCCCAATAGGTCTACGGGTTACACACCTTTCTTCATGGTCTACGGAGCAGAGGCGGTTCTCCCGAGTGACATCCGTCATGACTCGCCTCGTGTGGCGGCTTATGTTGAAGCTGATAATGAGAAGGCACGGCAGGAAGCACTTGACCTGTTAGATGAGGAGCGTGACATTGCAGCAGCCCGTTCGGCGATTTATCAGTAAGATCTGCGTCGTTATCACAGCCGCCGGGTTAGAACCAGAACTTTTCAAGAAGGCGATCTGGTGCTCCGACTCATCCAGGATCAGACTGATATGCACAAGTTATCCCCGCCTTGGAAGGACCCTTCGTGGTCAGCAAGAACCTGCACAACGGGTCATACTACCTAATCGATGTTCGAGAGCACAAAGACTCACGTAAATCGGAGGAGGAGACCCACCGGCCGTGGAATATCGCTCATCTACGGCCTTACTATACTTGAGCCCTAGGCTCTGCTTATGTACATAGTTATGACAATGTATATATTATGATCAATATAATAAATCGGAGCCTCAGCTAAAGCGGGGTATCTATTGTTTTTTTCTTACATCATGTGTGGTTACATGGAGGTTTCTGTTTATAAAGCGGCGTCCGGTGTACCCCTTGATTCGGCTTATCAAGCCATATATATAAATCACTTGGGGGCTTGGTCATATTCGAACCTTAGCTACACCTCTTGATAGGCGCAAGGCCACCAGAAAAATCACTTGGGGGCTTGGTCATATTCGAACCATAGCTACACCTCTTGATTGGCTCAGAGCCAAAAAGAAAAATTACTTAGGGGCCAAAGAGAGTGTTCCAAAAGAACAACTCAAACATAGGCACCCACTGAGCACAGCTCAAAATATTGCTTGGGGATTCTTTGCTATCGCAATGAACAAAGAATCTACACTTGTAATAGGCTATCAAGCCACGGCTTGGAAGCCTGGTGTATACACCTAAAACCCCGGGTTAGCCTGCCTTTTTTAAGTAAGTCACTCCGTCTAGGTAAACCTGGTATGACCCGTCGAACTTCGACAAGTCAATCTCATAAGACCCTAAACTTGTCAAAGTTAAAACGACGATTGGTTAAAGATTGAGGTCCATCTTAAAAGGCTATGTAAAATGGTTTAACTCAGCGGCCTGGCAGCCCATGAAAAGCCTCGAATTTGGGGCCTGGCAGCCCATGAAAAGCCTCGACTACAAGTTTTCATATGCTTTTATTTGCCAAGTTTTTCTCCTTTGATGAGATTTATGATGATTTTGGTAAACCGGCGTTAATCAACCCGGCTCGGCTTTCAACTACAAGTTGTCAGTACATGATTAGTCATAATCCGGTGCTTATTAACCCGGTCTGGTTTTGACTATAAGTCGCCAGTATTATATATGAGTAATCCGGTGTTTTTTCACAACCCAGTACGGGTTTATCATAAACCGGCACAATATGGAAGGAGTTATCAATACTCATGATTAGGGGTATCGCCCTTACTACAAAAGTTGATCAACCTACGATGTGATTCAATGTCACAGGTATCATTTATTTTCATATTTGATTATTTTTAACAGCCTTGTTTATAAACCCAGGCTATATGTTTGGGCATCATGACCCGTCCGGTGGTAAACCGCCAGGACAAGTTCAACTTTTTGTATGCAGGAACAGCCTGAATAAATCGCTCTGGATTATGAACATCATATATCTTAAGCATGGTGAATTAACGGTATCAAGCAAAGTAAATATGCACGATGGCATAGCAGACCAAGTGTTTAAACTAGCCTATTACAAGGCGTTTCAGTGCCCAAAAGAGTAATTGGTTTTTGGCAAGCATTGCAGCACGCAGAAGGTTAAATCGGCCTTCGGATCATGACTCGTCACCGGGCTGCCCTGACGGTTGTGGATCGCCTTGCGCCGGTTCATCCTCTTCCTCTCTACCCAGCGGCTGGAAGTCAATGGTGGCCCAATCGATCCCAGTTAAGGCTTGGAACACAGCTTCATCGCCTATAAGTGTGGATGGTTCAACATCAGGGGCATAGGTGTGCTTACGGATTGGCGGGATAAGATTTTGAGCCTCAGGGGTTGGTGCAGCAACCTGTTTGTTGTTGACATCATAACTCGCCTGGTAATATGAAAGATCAGTTTCTTCAGCCAGTTGGCAAGCCAGTGGACGTACTTCCCGGTTTATTGCTCGGAGGTCCTCATTGCCAAATTCTGATCCGTCTTCTTTTAAGCTTGGATAGCCTTTAGCCACATCCACCGGATCAAGATCAGGCACCCATGCTTTTGCCCGGGTTAGTGCGGTCAGAGCACCAGCCCTGGCAGCAGATCTCTTTAGCTCTTCTACCCGGACAGGCAGCATTGACAACCTTTCTAAGGTCTCCTTGATTAAAGTTGGGGGCGGCTTGTTGTGAGAAGCAGTGCAGATGATCCGTTGCGCGCCGGTATATAACTGCTCTATAAGAGTATAGGCAGCCTTCAGCTTCTTCTGTATGTTAGAGCCTAGATGACTAATGCGAGTTCCTGCGCCATTACAAACATCAGTAAACCGGCAATGTATGGGATGATATGTTGAAAATTTAAAGCCAGGATATTTACCAAACACAGCAGCAGTCATGGCATGTATTTGCCGCTTTACACCAGTTAGCTCATCTACCATCGGTTTAAGAGCTTCTTCTGCGTCCTCGGCTCTTTTTTGCAATGCAGATTTTTCTATGTCCCAATCCGCCCGCTCCTTGTTGAAACTCTCCTTCAGCTTTTCCATAGCGGCTAAGGCACTGGTCAGCTCATCTTTGGTTTTGGAGGTTTCTGCCTGCTGGGACTTGATGTTTTCTTGCAGATCAGCGGTTTGAGTTTCCTTTTTGCTCAGCTCAGCCTATAAGAGACAAACATATCATGAATTGGCAGTGCATATTTGAAGTACCAAGCACATAACAAGTTATGCACCTGATACTTGGGGGCTAATGTATGCTTGCTCAAAGTGACATTATAAGTATTCTTCTAAAAGTCCCGGTGCATCTTCATCAGTTAAACCGGCCCTTGGGGACTATACCGGCGAAAGTTGTAATATTGCAATTCTAAAGTACCGGTTCATCTTAGAAAGATAACCTGGCCCTTGGAGGCTAAGCATGCAAAGTTGAGATATTACAAAGTCCCAGTTTAGATGACTATCATAAACCGGCACTTGGGGGCTACTGGAGTTAATATTTGGAATTGAACACAAGAGAGAAGCAGTTGTGCAGTTACCTCATATCGCTCCTTCATTAGATTCACTAAACCGGCTTCAAAGTCGCGGCTTGTGTACAGGCAGTTTAAGAAACCAGAATGGATGTCTTGGGCATTGAGGTGAGCATAGGTTGACAAATCTGTGTTCCATTTGCCTTTGCCCATAGCAGAAACCTCGTTCTTGGCACTATGCTTCGATAAAGCAACAGGATCGCCAGGAGCGGTGTGCCGACGCCAGTAATCATAATATCATCTTCTTTATCATCAGCAGCCTTCACGGGAGGTGATGGTTTATCAGCAGCCTTAGCTGGGCTGGCCGACATATCATCCGCGCGAGCCGGGCTAGTCGGTTTATCAGTGTGGCATGTGGTGTCAACTTCTGGTTGTTCAACTATGAAGTTATAATCTTGAGGCGGTGGATCATCATGTGTAACATCAGTATTTGTTCTTTCCAGATCTGGAGTCTTCTCCGGTTCAATATCCACATTGTCATCAGACGGTTTATTTAACCAGGCCTTCTTACTGGGTCTAGGCTTGGCACTGAGAAGAACAAACATAAAGATCAGTACAGTATGCAAACATAACACATTAAGGATAAGATTAAAGCATAACCTACCCAGGGACCGTCTTGAGGGTTGGAAGTTGTGTGGCCGTTGACTCGCCGGAGGACGAATTAGGTGTTCCCTGATAATTTGAATCAGACGGATTAAGAGGCTGTCGAAAACAACCCGCCTTGGGGCAAGAAATATCAGGAGTATAAGAGACCTCTGATCGATGTTTCCGGACCGGAGTGTTCGGTAAACTGGCAGAGGTAACTACCTGGCCACTGTGCCGGGTTGTGCGGCGGGCTTCATGTTGCTGCTTCTTCAAAAGAAAGTTTGGGTCCAAGTGAGCTAAGGGGTGAGAAAATTTTATTTTCCGGTTTGCTTGACGGATTTTCTGTGTTGGCAGAGGGTCTGAACCGGAAGAAAGGATAGTTACCTCTGCATCATCAGCCTGGCTGCCTTCAGCGTCGTCCTGATAACAGTCATTGTCAATAAGGTGTATGAAAAAAGAACCAAGAGAGTCAAGTTCTACCTCTGAGTCCGGGTTAGCCAGATCCGCATCAGCATTTGGTTCAGAAGAGTCAGTGGTCCTCTTCTTGGCAGGTTTCTTGGTGACCTTGGTCTTCGGGCGAAGTGGTTTTGCCGGTTTATCCTGTGGTTTTTTCTTCCAGAATGGGTCATCGCCCTGTGAAAGATGGACAAAATTTTGAGACTATCTGAAAAGGGGTAAACTAAAACAAGAAAGTTGTGATTCTTACAGTTGGCGGTTTATTGGAGACGCAGAAAGGGCTTAACCCAGTCTGGCTACAGACAGCTTCCGGTTCATTCAGTATTTTCTTGACAGCCTCAGTAACTTCGGCTTCTGTTAGCTGAATGTCGATGTGTCGTTGAGGGTCTTTCAAATACCCTGTGTACTCACACATTAAACCAGGGCGTCGGCTTAAGGGCAGAATGCTCCAAGATATCCAACAGCGAACAAAGTCGACACCTGTCAAACCGTTTGCCATAAAGGCTCTGAGCTTTGACAGTTGTGGTGCATAGTTGGACCGTTCCTTGGCAGTCAGCCTTTGAGGGGAGGGATGAGTGTTGCTAAGCCGGTGGGGACAGTAACCCGGCAGAGGATTTTCATCAGTTGGAGATGTGTCTTTGCAGTAAAACCAAGTCTGATTCCAGTCCTTGGGGTGACTATGAAGCTTGGCATGAGGGAAGCTGACATCCTTCCTCTTTTGAATTGCCATTCCACCAAGCTCAGTGTTGGGTCCGTCTGTGAACTCTGTGCGACGGTTTAAATAAAAGAAATCCCTGAACAGTTCAACTGTGGGCTCCTCTTGAAGATAGGCCTCACAAAATACTTGGAAATTGCAAATATTGGACACAGAGTTTGGTCCAATATCTTGAGGGTGGAGTTGGAAGCTGGCCAGCACATCCCGGAAATTTTTTGAACCGGGAGGGCTAAAGCCTCGACCCAGATGGTCAGTGAATACAACTACTTCTCCGTCCTTGGGTTCAGGAGGATTTTCCGGACCAGGGGCCCTCCAGTGGATGACTTCTTTCTTGGCTAAAGCTCCAGTTGTGACACATCTGTTTAATTGCTCTTCAGTAACCCGGGAAGGAACCCAGTTGCACTCGTAAACTTGTTTGGCCATTTCAATGGGAAGCTGAAACATATTTATTGCCGGTTTAAGATTTATGACGGGCGAGCATAAAGCAATGCAAGATAAGCAGAAGCAGAGGTATATGCATATTGTTAAACCGGAGTTTGATATTACTAAACCGGAGTCTGACAATGGATAAGGTGCAAAGATCAATGAGTCGGCGGTTTAAGAGGGGACTAATGATGCCTACCGGATTATTGTTCTTTGACAAAGCTAAACCGCCTATATTGGTATGAAAGATACAGATCTAAAATACTTAAGTGAGGGAAAAACAAGTTTCACAAAGTGATATGATAATTTCAGATCTGCAGTGCGACAGAAAACTAGAATATACTCAGACCTAAACTTCAGGTACTTAAACAGTTCATCAGGTTCAGATGAGTTTTTCTGTATGAAAGGGATGCTCTAATGGGGAAAAAGGGAGCTTTAACTACAAAGGCACCAGAAAATATCAGATCTAACTTGCCATTTGCGCTACTGAGAAGAACAGGGAAGAACAGTTCTAGAACTTCGAAGAACTCTGATGAGTACAAACCCTAATGATAAGATCTAGGGTGGAAGGAGAGAAGGCTTACCAGTATCAAAGGAACAGCGGAGAGGCGTCGCGGCTTTCTGGTACGATCAGGGTGATGCAGCGGCCTTTGTTGGGGCAGATGCGAAGGTCGACGGCGGCGGCGGAGCTCCAACGTTCAGGCGACGCGAGGAAGAGGACGATGTGAAGGGGCACGAAGGGGGAAAATGAAAAGGACCCTTCGGCTTTATTTATAAGGTGAATGGATAAGTGACAGGCACGAGAATCGAGGAGCCCAAAGCTGGATGTATGGCAGAGCTGTCGCCTCGATTGTCGGAGGCTCATTAATGAAGGTGAGAGATATACCATTTTTAATAACAGGTGATGTCATGGCGGTTTATCAAGATGCTGGAAGATGACGTCATGGCGGTTTACAAGATTTACGTGAAGATGCTGAAAGAAGAATTTTTCTCATGTTGAAGATTGATATGAACCAGTTCAAATCAATCTGGGGCCAAATGTTGGGGATATTACTACTGGGTATAAACCGGCCAGGAGAGGCCGGGTTATCCCCATAATGAGTTATTATACTTGAAGCCCACGAAGACAAAGATGGAGGCGCTTTATGAAGGCCCAGGGCGCAACGGCGGATTAAGGCCTGTAGATATAAACTGACATTGATATGTAAACTTGTGTTATAAGATAGAAAGAGTAGAGACCGAGCCGGAGATGTTCATGAGCCGGCCTCGGGATCCTGTAAACCGACGGGCGTCAACCCATGTATATAAGGGGACGACCCGGCGGCGGTTTGGGGACGACGGACAACAACTCGAGATCCAGGCATAGCGGATTCGCTCCCTGGTCATCGAAACCCTAGCAATTCCCCAACAACTGGATTAGGCCTTTACCTTCACCGCAAGGGGCCGAACCAGTATAAACTCTCTGCGTCCCTTGTCCGCTTTAACCCCTTTAAGCTAACCCGTCGCGATGGCTCCGCGACTAAGTCCTTTCTCTAGGACATCTGCCGTGACAAGACCACGACAACAATGATATATTTCCTCAATGATGTATGGTCCTTCCCATTTAGAAAGAAGTTTTCCTGCAGAAAATCTAAAATGAGAATTGTACAGTAGAACATACTCACCCTCTTTGAATTCCCGTTTTGGATTCTTTTGGCATGCCATCTTTTAACCTTTTCTTTAAACAATTTGGCATTTTCATAAGCTTGGGTTCTCCATTCATCCAACGAGCTAATATCAAATAACCTCTTTTCTCTGGCAAGTTTAAAATCATAATTAAGTTCTTTAATTGCCCAATATGTCTTATGTTCTAACTCAAGAGGTAAATGACATGCTTTTCCATAAACCATTTTGTATGGAGACATACCCATAGGATTTTTATAAGCAGTTCTATAGGCCCATAATGCATCATCTAATTTCATAGACCAATTCTTTTGAGACCTATTGACAATATTTTGCAAAATTAACTTTATTTTCTCTATTGCTCAGTTCAACTTGACCACAAGACTGCGGGTGATAGGAAGATGCAATTCTATGGTTAACATCATATTTATTAAGCAGTTTATGGAAAGCACCATGAATAAAGTGTGAACCAACATCTGTCATTAAATATCTAGGGACGCCAAACCTCAGGAAAATAACTTCTTTAAGCATTTTAATGGAAGTGTTATGACCAGCACTGCTAGTTGGAATAGCTTCTACTCACTTAGTAACATAATCAATAGCAACCAAAATATGTGTATACCTCTTAGAGGAAGGAAAAGGTCCCATATAATCAAATACCCAAACATCAACTGGTTCTATAACAAGTGAATAATTCGTAGGCATTTCTTGACGTCTACCAATATTACCAATTCTTTGACATTCATCACAAGATAAGACAAACTTACGACTATCATTGAAAAGAGTAGGCCAATAAAAACCAGATTGTAATACTTTGTGTGCTATTCTTTCGCCCGCATGGTGTCCTCCGTAAGCTTCGGAGTGACACTTTCGTAGGATTTGTTCTTGTTCATGCTCAGGTATACAACGCCTAATAATACCATCTACTCCTTCTTTATAAAGGTGTGGGTCATCCCAAAAGTAATGCCTTAAATCATAGAAGAACTTTTTCTTTTGTTGGTATGTGAAACTAGGTGGTATAAATTTAGCAACAATGTAATTACCATAGTCTGTAGACCAAGGAGTATTGCGAGAAGCATTTATGACAGCTAGTTGTTCATTAGGGTAACTATCGTCAATAGGTAATGGGTCACAAGGATATTTTCCAACCTAGACAAGTTAACAGCTACTGGATTTTCAGCTCCTTTTCTATCAGTAATATGCAAGTCAAACTCTTGTAGCAAAAGAACCCACCTAATGAGTCTAGGTTTAGCATCTTTGTTTTCCATAAGGTATTGAATAGCAGCATGATTGGTGTGAACAATTACTTTAAATCAACTATGTAAGATCTGAATTTATCACAAGCAAACACAACTATTAGAAATTCTTTCTTAGTAGTAGCATAATTCCTTTGAGCACTGTCTAGAGTTTTACTAGCATAATGGATAACATTTAATTTCTTATCAACTCTTTGTCCTAAAACAATACCAACAGCGTAATCACTAGCATCACACATAATTTCAAAAGGCAAGTTCCAATCAGGTGGTTGAACAATAGGTGCAGAGGTCAAGGCTTTCTTAAGTGTTTCAAAGGCTTCGACACAATCATCGTCAAAAACAAATGGAACATCTTTTTGCAAGATATTAGTAAGAGGCCTAGAAATTTTAAAGAAGTCTTTAATAAACCTCCTATAGAAACCAGCATGACCAAGGAAACTTCTTATACCTTTAATATCTTTAGAACATGGCATTTTCTCAATTGCATCAACTTTAGCTTTGTCTATCTCAATACTTCGTTTAGAAATTTTATGCCCCAAGACAATATCTCACCATAAAGTGGCACTTCTCTCAATTCAAGACAAGATTAGTTTGTTCACATCTCTGCAAAACTCAATCAAGATTGCTTAAGCAATCATCAAAAGAAGTTCCGTAAACGGAAAAATCATCCATGAAAACCTCAACAATCTTTTCACAAATGTCAGAGAATATAGCAGTCATACATCTTTGAAATCTAGCAGGTGCATTGCATAAACCAAAAGGCATACGTCTATAAGCATAAGTTCCAAAAGGGCAAATAAAAGTGGTTATCTCTTGATCAAATTGTGATACAGGTATTTGAGAGAAACCAGAATATCCATCAAGGAAGCAAAAGTGTGTGTGCTTAGATAGTCTTTCTAACATTTGATCAATAAAAGGCAAGGGGTAATGACCTTTTCTAGTAGCCTTGTTTAATTTTCTAAAATCAATTACCATCCTATAACCAGTTGCAATTCTTTGTGGAATAAGCTCTTTTTTATCATTAGGAACAATAGTAATGCCTCCTTTCTTAGGAACACAATGAACGGGGCTTACCCATCTACTATCAGCTATAGGATAGATTATACCTGCTTCCAGAAGCTTTAATATTTTAGTTCTTACCACTTCCTTCATCTTAGGATTTAATCGTCGTTGATGATCAACAATTGGTTTGGCATTAGGTTCCATATTAATCTCGTGCTGACATAGAGTGGGACTAATGCCCTTAAGGTCATCAAGAGTATATACAATAGTAGCACGGTGCTTCTTCAGAGTTTTAAGTAATCTCTTTTATTCATGCTCTAAAAGGTTAGCACTAATAATAACAGGATATATCTTTTTTTCATCAAGATAAGCATATTTTCGTGTATCAGGCAATTGTTTTAATTCAAACACAGGATCACCTTTAGGTGGAGGAGGACCTCCAAGAGTTTCAACATGCAAATTGTGTTTAAGAATAGGTGGTTGATCAAAGAACATCTTATCTATTTCATTTCTTTCATGCAAGTGCATATCATTTTCATGATCCAGCAAATATTGTTCTAACGGATCAGTTGGAGGTACCGCAATAGAAGCAAGACCAATTATTTCATCCTTACTAGGAAATTCTTTATCATGAGGTTGTCTACGAAACTTAGAGAAATTAAACTTATGACATACATCACCAAAGTTAACACTGACAGTTTCTTTAGCGCAATCAATCTTAGCATTAACAGTGTTCAAGAAAGGTCTACCAAATATTATGGGACAAAAATCATCTTGTGGAGAACCAAGGAGTAGAAAATCAGTGGGGTATTTTATTTTTCCACACAAGACTTCAACATCTCTAACAATTCCAAGAGGTGAAATAGTATATCTATTTGCAAGCTTAATAGTAACATCAATATCTTCTATTTCAGCAGGTGCAATTTCATTCATAATTTATTGATATTAGGTAAACGGGATAGCACTAACACTAGCACCCAAATCACATAAGCCATAATAACAATGATCTCCTATTTTAACAGACACGACAGGCATGCCAACAAGAATCTTATTCTTATCTTTATCATCGGGTTTAGCAATTATAGTGGCTTCATCATAGAAATAAATAACATGCCCATCAATATTATTGACCAATAGATCTTTAACCATAGCAACATTAGGTTCAACATTATTTGTTCGGAGGGCCTAGGTGCTCTAATATTACTTTTGTTAACCACGGTTGAAACCTTAGCATGTTCCTTTATCCTAACAAGGAAAGGTGGTTTTTCAATGTAAGCAGTAGGCACAACTGGGTCAACATTATAAATGATAGTTTCATTTTTAACTATAACTGGCTCCTCAATCTTTTCTTTAACATGGGGATTATATTTAAACCATTTCTACTTAGGGAGATCAACATGAGTAGCAAATGATTCACAAAAAGAGGCTACTATCTCAGAGTCAAGTCCATATTTAGTGCTAAACTTGTGAAAAGCATCGGTATCCATAAAAGATTTAACACATTCGAACTGAAGTGCTGCCAAGGCCAAGGAAGAAGAAGAAGGAGGGGGCTCTCTCCCCCTCTCTCCCGGTGGCGCCGGAGTGCTGCCGGGGCAAGGATCATGACGGCGATCTACATCAACAATATTGCTACCGTCAACACCAACTTTCTTCCCCTATATCCAGCGGTATAACACCCCTTCTCCCCGCTATAATCTCTACTTAAACATGGTGCTCAACTCCATATATTATTTCCCAATGATATTTGGCTATCCTATGATGTTTGAGTAGATCCGTTTTGTCCTGTGGGTTAATCATGATCTTGGTTGGTATGATTGTATATTTTATTTTTCGTGCTGTCCTACGGTGCCCTTCGTCTCGCGCAAACAGAGGGATCCTCGTTGTAGGGTGTTGCAATACGTTCATGATTCACTTATGGTGGGTTGCGAGAGTGACAGAAGCTTAAACCCGAGTAGGTGTGTTGTTGCGTATGGGATAAAGAGGACTTGATACTAAATGCTATGGTTGGGTTTCACGACCTTAATGATCTTTAGTAGTTGCGGATGCTTGCTAGGGGTCCAATCATAAGTGCATATGATCCAAGTAGAGAGAGTATGTTAGCTCATGCCTCTCCCTCATATAAAATTACAAGAATGATTACCGGTACTTGTTATCGATTGCCTAGGGACAAATGACTTTCTTGTTGACAAAAGCTATCTACTTTTATTACCTTGCAATTTATTCATAGTTTATTCTCGCAAAGTACTCATAGTTTTATTCTTGCAAAATAATTTCATACTTGTTTTAGGTAAAGCAAATGTCAAGTGTGCGTAGAGTTGTATCGGTGGTCGATAGAACTTGAGGGAATATTTGTTCTGCCTTTAGCTCCTCGTTGGGTTCGACACTCTTATTTATTGAAGAAGGCTACAAATGATCCCCTATACTTGTGGGTTATCAAGACCTTTTTCTGGCGCCGTTGCCGGGGAGCAATAGCGTGTGGTGAATATTCTCGTGTGTGCTTGTTTGCTTTATCACTAAGTAGTTTTTATTTCCTGTTCTAAGTTGTTCTCTATCTTTAGTTATAGATATGGAACATGAAATACCAAAAAAATTAGTTGTACTTGCTACTCATGGAGATGGGGAACCTCCTAAAACCCTCGATGCTCGTTATGTGAAAGAAACTATGCACCACTTTGATAATCCTGAGAAAACCCCGTTCAACATGATAATGGGAGACACGTTGGATCAACATGAATACTTTAGGGATTATCGCTTGACACAAAAATGGAAACTCTTATGGGATCAAATTCATATGTTGAAATGGTATGCTTGGAATCTATGCTCTAGATATGATTATACTTGTTGCTCTAGGATGAATGCTCCACACCTTCCCTTTTCATGCAAATTTAATGGCAATGAAACCTTAGCTTCTTATGCTAATGGTAGATATGATTACTATGATGTGGAACGAATGGAAGAATTTGTTGCTTTTAAGGGAGCTTATGAAATTGAATCTTTGTTTGAAAAGTTTGAAGATTTTGATGATTCAGTTTATAGACCTGAAAATTTTGCTATCCTTAAATATTGCTATGACAATTATAAATTCAATTACGATATTGATATATTTATTGAGAAAGTCTCCGCTACCCAAGAAGAGACTAATATTTTGCAGGAGTCTATGGAAGAAGTAATTGATGAAACTGTGAGCTCATTGGATGAAAAAGATGATGAGGAGAGCGAAGAACTAAAGGAGGAAGAGCGGATTAGCTACCCGTGCCCACCTTCTAATGAGAGTAACCCTCCAACTCATACATTATTTAATTTCCCTTCATGCTTACCGAAGGATGAATGCTATGATAATTGCTATGATCCCGTTGATTCTTTTGAAATATCCCTTTTTGATGAACTTGATGCTTTCTATGCTTGTGGCCTAGATGCCAATATGAATTATGCTTATGGAGATGAACTTGCTATACTTCCTTATGTTAAGAATGAAATTGTTGCTATTGCACCCACACATGATAGTCCTATTATCTTTTTGAATTCTCCCAACCACACTATATCAGAGAAGCTTGCTCTTATTAAGGATTACATTGATGGGTTGCCTTTTACCATTGCACATGATAATTTTGATGAATGTAATATGCATGTGCTTGCTGCTCCTACTTGCAATTATTATGAAAGAGGAACTACATCTCCGCCTCTCTATGTTTCCAACACGATAAAATTGGAAGAAACTGCTTATGCTATGTATTGGCCTTTACTTGATGTGCATGAATTGTTCTTGTATGACATGTCGATGCATAGGAAGAGAGTTAGACTTCATAATTGCATGGTATATGTTGCTTTGTGCTCACTACTAAATGCCAAATCACTGTTAGTTAAAATTGGCTTTGATATACCTTGGGATCCGGGTGGATTCATTACTTGAGCACTTTATGCCTAGCTTAATGGCTTTAAAGAAAGCGCTGCCAGGGAGACAACCCGGAAGTTTTAGAGAGTCATTTATTTCTGTTGAGTGATTTTATAAAGTTTAAAACAAAAAATATAAAGGGGAACTTAAAAACTTTTTCACAAAAGAGAACCAATAGGAAGTTGTGCATTGAGAAGTGAGGGTCGACCTTGAACACTTGTGTTCATGCTCATGGAAACAATGTAGAATTTTTCATGAAGATTATCACAAAAATAATTATCCCCTTGTACAAATCCATTGTATTATAAAAATAATGTGCCAAGATTTGCCTTTAGGATGATTAGATTGCTTGTTGGTATGTGCGGTGCAAAAACAGAAACTTTGGCTGTAGTGCATGATTTTACATTTTTTACTGGAACGTCAAAACTTTCTGAAACTTTTTGCAAAGTCTTGATATACAATTTTTTTATTTTTTCTTAATTGTTAAGAATTTTTGGAGTAACATAAGTATGGTAGGTGTTCAGATTTCTACAGACTGTCCTGTTTAAGACAGATTCTGTTTTTGATGCATTATTTTGCTTGTTTTGATGAAACTATCAATTTTTATCGGTGGTATAAGCCATGGAAAAGTTATATTACAGTAGCTGAAATGCAAAAACAAAATATGAATTGGTTTTCAATAGTACTTAAAGTAGTGATTTGCATTATTATACTAACGGATCTCACCAGTTTTCTGTTGAGTTTTGTGTGGATGAAGTGATCAAAGATCGAGGAGGTCTCGATATGAGAAGAAGGAGGAGAGGCAAGAGCTCAAGCTTGGGGATGCCCAAGGCACTCCAAGTAAATATTCAAGGAGACTCAAGCATCTAAGCTTGGGTATTCCCCGGAAGGCATCCCATCTTTCTTCAACAAGTATCGTTATGTTTTCGTCTTTGTTTCGTTCATGTGATATGTGTGAATCTTGGAGCGTCTTTTGTGTTTATTTTTCATTTTTCTTTTATGCACCATGCTGGTATGAGATAGTCCATGGTCAATTTATAGAATGCTCATTGCACTTCACTTATATCTTTTGAGTATGGCTTTATAGAATGCTTCATGTGCTTCACTTATATCATTTGAAGTTTGGATTGCCTGTTTCTCTTCACATGGAAAACCATTATTTGTAGAATGCTCTTTTGCTTCACTTATATTTATTAGAGCATGATCTTTTATAGATAGAATTAAACTCTCATGCTTCACTTATATATATTTAGAGAGTCAATAGGAATTGGTCAATTGCATGGTTAGTCATAAAATCCTACATAAAACTTATGGATCACTGAATATGATATGTTTGATTCCTTGCATTAGTTTTGCGATATAGAGATGGAATATGTGGGAGGTACTAGTAAACGGTTGTGGTTAGTAAGAATATTGGTGTTAAGGTTTGTGATTCCCGAAGCATGCACGTATAGTCTCTCGTTATGCTATGAAGTTGGAGCATGATTTATTATTGATTGTCTTCCTTATGAGTGGCGGTCGGGGACGAGCGATGGTCTTTTCCTACGAATCTATCCCCCTAGGTGCATGCGTAGTAGTACTTTGCTTCGAGGGCTAATAAACTTTTGCAATAAGTGTATGAGTTCTTTATGACTAATGTGAGTCCATGGATTATATGCACTCTTACCTTTCCGCAATTTGCTAGCCTCTACGGTACCGTGCATTGCCCTTTCTCACCTCGAGACGTGGTGCAAACTTCACCAGTGCATCCAAACCCCGTGATATGATACACTCTATCACACATAAGCCTTATTATATCTTCCTCAAAACAGCCACCATACCTACCTATTATGGCCTTTCCATATCCATTCCGAGATATATTGCCATGCAACTTCCACCGCTTCCGTTTTCATGACTTGAGCATTCATTGTCATATTGCTTTGCATGATCATATAACTGACATAGTAGTTGTGGCTCAGCCACCGTGCATCATTTTTTATACATGTTATGCTAGATCATTGCACATCCTGGTACACTGCCAGAGGCATTCATATAGAGTCATATTTTGTTCTAGGTATCGAGTTGTAATTTTTATTTCTTTTGAGTTATAAGTAAATAGAAGTGTGATGATCATCATTATTCATTATTAGAGCATGTCCCAGTGAGGAAAGGATGATGGAGACTATGATTCCCCCACAAGTCGGGATGAGACTCCGGACAACGAGAGAGAAAAAAAGAAAAAAATAGAAAAAAATAGAAAAAGAAAAAAAAGAAAAAAAGGAAAAGAAAAAAAATAAAAATACAAAGAGAGAAGGGGCATGCTAGTTCCACACTTGTGCTTCAAAGTAGCACCATGTTTTTCATATAGAGAGTCTCCTATGTTGTCACTTTCATATACTAGTGGGAATTTTTCATTATAGGATCAGATGCACACCCACTTAGTTTTCATATTGAGCTTTCATACACTTATAGCTCTTAGTGCATTCGTTGCATGGCAATCCCTACTCCTCGCATTGATATCGATTGATGGGCATCTCCATAGCTCGTTGGTTAGCCACATCGATGTGAGACTTTCTTACTTTTTGTCTTCTCTATATTTACCCCTATCATTATACTCTATTCCACCCGTAGTGCTATATCCATGGCTTGCGCTCATGTATTGCGTGAGGGTTGAAAAAGCTGAAGCGCGTTAAAAATTATGAACCAATTGCTCGGCTTGTCATCGGGGTTGTGCATGATAAATACTTTGTGTTAAGAAGACAGAGCATGACAAGACTATATGATTTTGTAGGGATAGCTTTCTTTAGCGTTGATATTTTGAAAGACATGATTGTTTGTTGGGATGCCTGAGTATTGATGTCTTTATGTCAAATTATAGACTATTGCTTTGAATCACTTATGTCTTAATATTCATGCCATGATTAGACATATGATCAAGTTTATGTTAGGTAGCATTCCATATCAAAAATTATTTTTTTTATCATTTACCTACTTGAGGACGAGCAGGAATTAAGCTTGGGGATGCTGATACGTCTCCATCGTATCTATAATTTTTGATTGTTTCATGCCAATATTATACAACTTTCACATATTTTTGGCAACTTTTTATATGATTTATTGGACTAACCTATTGATCCAGTGCCCAGTGCCAGTTCCTGTTTGTTGCATGTTTTTTGTTTCATAGAAAATCCATATCAAACGAAGTCCAAATGCAATAAAAAATTACGGAGAATTATTTTGGAATATTTGTGAATTTTGGGAGGTTGAATCAACGTAAACGGGGGCCCACAGGCCCCAAGATACACCAGGGCGCGCCAGGGGGTACCTGGCGCGCCCAGGTGTCTTGTGCCCTCCTCGAACGTCGGTTGGGGCCCTTCTAGTGGCGCAAGAAAGATAATTTATGGAAAAATCGTGTTAAAATCTCAGCGCATTCGGAGTTACGGATCTCCGGGAATATAAAAAACGGTGAAGGGCCAGATCTGGGGAACGCGAAACAGAAGAGAACAGAGAGGGAGATCCAATCTAGGAGGGGCTCCCGCCCCTCCGCCGCCATGGAGGACATGGACCAGAGAGAGAACTCTCCTCCCATCTAGGGGGGAGGCCAAGGAAGAAGAAGAAGGAGGGCGGCTCTCTCCCCCTCTCTCCGGGTGGCGCCGAAGTGCCGCCGGGGCAAGGATCGTGACGACGATCGACATCAACAATCTTGCTACCGTCAACACCAACTTTCTCCCCCTCTATGCAGCGGTATAACACCCCTACTCCCCGCTATAATCTCTACTTAAACATGGTGCTCAACCCCATATATTATTTCCCAATGATATTTGGCTCTCCTATGATGTTTGAGTAGATCCATTTTGTCCTGTGGGTTAATCATGATCTTGGTTGGTATGATTGTATATTTTATTTTTGGTGCTGTCATACGGTGCCCTCCATCTTGCGCAAACAGAGGGATCCTCGCTGTAGGGTGTTGCAATGCGTTCATGGTTCGCTTATGGTGGGTTGCGAGAGTGACAGAAGCTTAAACCCGAGTAGGTGGGTTGTTGCGTATGGGATAATGAGGACTTGATACTTAATGCTATGGTTGGGTTTCACGACCTTAATGATCTTTAGTAGTTGTGGATGCTTGCTAGGGGTCCAATCATAAGTGCATATGATCCAAGTAGAGAAAGTATGTTAGCTCATGCCTCTCCCTCATATAAAATTACAAGAATGATTACCGGTACTTGTTATCGATTGCCTAGGGACAAATGACTTTCTTGTTGACAAAAGCTATCTACTTTTATTACCTTGCAATTTATTCGTAGTTTATTCTCGCAAGGTACTCATAGTTTTATTCTTGCAAAATAGTTTCATACTTGTTTTAGGTAAAGCAAACGTCAAGTGTGCATAGAGTTGTATCGGTGGTCGATAGAACTTGAGGGAATATTTGTCCTGCCTTTAGCTCCTCATTGGGTTCGACACTTTTATTTATCGAAGAAGGCTACAAACGATCCCCTATACTTGTGGGTTATCACTACTCCACAATGCATTCCCTTAGGCCCAAAGATGGTGAAGTGTCATGTAGTCGACGTTCACATAACACCACCAAGGGAATCACAGCATACATATCATCAAAGTATCGAACGAATACCAAATTCACATGATTACTTATGACAAGACTTCTCCCGTGTCCTCAAGAACAAAAACAACTACTCACAAATCATATTCATGCTCAAGATAAGAGGGATATTAAATAGCATAATGGATCTGGACATATAATCTTCCACCAAATAAACCAACTGTCATCAACTGCAAGATGTAATCAACACTACTAGTCACCCACAGGTACCAATCTGAGGATTTGATACAAAAATTGAACACAAGAGATGAACTAAGGTTTTAGATGAGATGGTGCTGGTGAAGATGTTGATGAAGATTGATCCTCCCACGATGAGAGGGTTGATGGTGATGACGATGGGTTCGATTTCCCCCTCCCGGACGGAAGTATCACCGACGGAATCGCTTCGTCGGAGAGCAAAAGTGCTCCTGCCCAAGTTCCGCCTCAAGACAGCGGGGCTCCGTACCGAAAGTTCTCTCCTTATTTTTTTTATAGGGCAAATGGGCTTATATACCAGAAGATGGGCACCTGAGGCTGGCCAGGGGCCCCACTACCCACCAGGGCACGCCAGGGGGGTAGGCGCGCCCTGGTGCCTAGCGGGCACTTGGGTGGCCCCTTCTGGTATTTCTTTTCTCCAATAATTTTTATATATTCCAAAATAAATATTTGTGAAATTTCAGCTCATTTGGTGATGTGCAGGATAGGTATCTTTGACATAGCTTTTTCAAGTCCAGAATTCCAGCTACCCGCAATCTCCCTCTTCATGTAAATCTTGCATATTACGTGAGAAAAGGAATTAGAATTGCTTCATAAAGTGTTATATTGACTAAATCACTATAAATAACAGTAGGAAACACTACAAAAAAAGACACATCCATGACATTATGGGTCGAATGAATTTTTTTTCTGTCATGCTTATGACACTTCTATGACGATAATTGTGACAAAAGCACGTATCATCATAGATGTGGTGGGCTCCTACTTCTATGACAAAAAATCATGACAGAAAATGGGCTTTTCGTCCTGGGCGAGCTGGGGACGCACCTGCATGACATTCTTTGGGCCGTCCATGACGAAAAAAATTGTGGTAGAAGCGAGGGCGAGGAAAATTTGGGGGAGTTCCCGGATACGGTGGGTGGTCGGGCCCAAGCGATACATGGAGGTTTGCGCATTTCTCTCATACACGTACGCGCGTGTGTGCGAGGCGTTGGGCTCTAACTGAACCCGAGCAAGGCATTCGCATACTAAACCCGAGCGATTGCACTAGCTATGTTACTGAACCCGAGCGATCGATCCCTTGGCTGTTAACTGAACCCGAGCGATTCCTTCGCTATTGCTGCAAATTGAAGCCGATCGAACCTGCTGCCTCTTGATGAATAGTGACTGTTGTTGGGGGTTGGATGAACAGTTCCCGATGGGGGTTGGATGAACAGGACCCCGATCGAGAGGAGGCCGCCACACACCCGAGCCGGTTGGGGGTGGATGAACATGACCCCGTGGAGCGCTGGTTGAACAGTAGCCGGTGGAGGCTGGATGAACAGGACCCCGTGGAGGGCTGGTTGAACAGTAGCCGGGGGATGCTGGATGAACAGTAGCCCGTGGATGAACAGTAGCTGGTGGAGGCAGGAGGAAGGTCGCGGTGGATGAACAGTAGCAGGTGGAGGCTGGAGGAAAGTCGACGGTGGATGAACAGTAGCCCGTGGAGGCTGGAGTGAGGCAGTAGATGGTGGATGAACAGTAGCCCATGGAGTCCCGTTTTGCGGTATGCCACACCCCTCCCGATGAACATGACTCCGTTTCGACCGTAGGCGCTCCAACACAAGTCCGTTTCCTCCGTTTTGCGGTACGCCACACCCCTCCTGATCAACAGCACCCCGTTTCTACTGTAGGAGCTCGAATAGAAGTCCGTTTCCTCCTTTCTGCGGTATGCCACACCCCTCCCGATCAACAAGACCCCGTTATGACCGTAGGCACTCGAACAGAAGTTTGTTTCCTCCATTTTGTGGTACGCCAGACCTCGTTTCGACTATTCCGTCCAAGCTGGTTTGGCTCCCGATTAACACGACGCATTCCGTTGCTTCCCGATGAATAGGACGCCGTTTCCTCCATTCCGACCTAGCCGGTTGGCTGCCGATGAACAGGACGTCATCATTGTACGCGTCAGAGACCCCGCTCGTATGTACGTATGTGGCCGTCTTTTTTGCAGCGTAGCTTTCGTATGTGTACATGATTTAGACGGGACTGCCTGAACTGCTACCGTTCCTTACTCGGCCACGGTTCATCATGGCAGACAGACCAATCGACCGGTATGTACACAGTCAACGCTATGTACGCTTCGATCGGGTGGGTCCCAGCTGTCAGGGAGGATAAGGGGGCACTTCCTTGCGTGCGAATATATAGCTGGCGGGTCCCAGGCGTCAGGGGCGAAATCATATATTTTTTGCCCGTAACAAGGAGGCACTTCCTTGCATGCAAAGATGTTGTTGGTGGGTCTGAGCTGTTAGGGGCAGGAATAAGGAGGTACTTCCTTCCTTATGAAGATATATGTGGTGGGTCCCAGCTTTCAGGGGGAGGAATAATTTTATTTTCGCCTAATACGGAGGTGGTTGCATGCGTGCATCCATGGACCTGGTGCGTCCCCACAGTCAGCCTCTCCACGTACAATCCTCTTCCGATGAATCTCGTTTGTTGACCACGTTGACCATGCCGCGTCGAGCGCACCAAGGCAATGGATGACGGCGAGGCCCCGGATGGCAACGGGCCGGTGATGGGAAGAGGCGGCAGTGGAGTCGCAGACGGAGAGGTGTACGAGGGTTAACTGGTTTTGGTGCGGCATGGTTCTGCAGTCGGCGGAGAATAACAGGAGGTGTGGAGGGGTGGAGTGATGGCTTGGCCGGTGGTGGTGTAGCGCTTCACAGCGAAGCGTGCTAAGCAGAGCTGCTAGCAGCCAGAGGCAGGAGCAGGTGGTCCCGGCGGCACTGGAGGAAGAAGACGAGAGATTGAAGATGAATGCCGGTTGTTGGATGCAAATCCAACGGCTGTCGATGTCAGAATCATTTGTTGACTAAGTTGACAACGCCTTGCGTTGGCTTCAACCTATTGGCCCACATTTCAGCCTCCAAAAATGTCGCACATATTCAACCCATTTTTTTTAGAATTTATAGTCCATTTGCTGGGCTGGGTGAACAAATAATGTAGCGTGCGGTCCATTTATTTTTTTTCTAAAAAACTACAGCCCATTTGCACTTTCTCGAAATACATGAATTTACTAGCCTGGGTGAACAAATAATGTAGCGTCCATGCGGCCCATTTATTTTTTCCTAAAAAATTACAACACATTTGCACTTTCCCGAAATACACGATTTTGTTGGGCTGGTTCTAATTATAATGTTAGGTTGGGCGCAACAATTTTATCAAAAAATAAACAGGGGCTGAGCATTTTGTTATAAATATATTTAAATAATAAGTGCTTTATTATTACATTAGTCCTTAAATCTTACCAAGCTTTTGTACACAATCACCTGAATTTTCGTTGACCTTAATGTAAAAAAAATCCAGGATTTTATTGTTAAACATTTATTTTTATAAGTTCATAAGACATGGGATATTTTTTTCTTATATATGTATGTATCTTTTAAATATATGATGATAATAACAATAATATATAATAACATATAAAATAATATAAATATATATAATATAGTTAGAAGGGAAACATAAGTTGGACCTGGCGTTTCTATTCTTATATAGAAAAATAGAACATACCTCTGCGTTTTCTTCAAAAAATAAATAAGTTGGGCTGCGGATGTTTAAGAAAAAATAAAACCTAGGATGGGAGGGCCATAGGCTGATCGATACATGACGGCCCCCAAAAAATACAAACTGGCATGTCGTGGGCTGCATATGTCAAAAAAGAAAGCCTAGACTGGGCAACCCACAACCCAGCCGATACTTGTTGGCCCTCTAATAATGATGATACCTGCCAGCTCCCTGATGACTGGCTTCGTTGTAAATTTATCTCCTTTAGTAACTAGGTTGACAAACCTGTGGCCCCCAACGTCAGTATAGCATTAGGAGGAAATATTTTTTCAATGAGGCACTTGCTTGCGTACGGCCATGGACCTGGTGGGTCCCGACTGTCCGCCTCTCCATGTACAGTCCTCTCCAGATTCCTCTCAGTTGTTGAGCATGTCCACAACGGCAAACAGCGGCGCCGCGACGAGCGCACAAAGGCGAAGGATGACGTCCAGGCCCCGGACGAGAACACACTGGAGCCGGGGAAGACATGCTACAGTAGTGGTAGATGTTGTGCCTAATTTCTACTGAATTCTGGAGTAGCCTTGTGGCCAAGTTCCACTCCCCAACCGATGCTCCGCACAGGTTTGATTCCACCTGATGCAGTGGAATATCCACAAAAATTTGCCTCTGCCTCTAACATGTGGGTGCCCATTATCAACTACGCACACCACCTCAAACACTTGCCAAAAACTTCATCCCTCCGTTTCTCTGTTTTTCTCACACTCAACATTGTGTGGGCATTTTGAAAATAGCATATCTTTTTTACTGTGCATCATATGAAGATGTGCTATGCATGAATGTTGATCCGCGTGATGCTAACTGGCTGGTAGTTCCATTTTCGACCATGAATAAAACTTCCAACATGATGTTATCCCTGTTTGAAAAGGGCGTGTTAATATAAATGCTCTGCCTCTGAATGTTGCAGTTTCTTATCTGAAACTGAAACTTGTAGTTTCTTCTCTGAGAATCACATTCTCTGCACTTTTATATGAAACTACATTTTTTAAAGTGCTAAAAATAGATCTCTAGAATTCATAAAATACTTCATATGCTCAATACTGCAAATCTGAAATTCAAAAGACATTCATATCTGAAAGTACTCTCAAAATACACAACACAAAACACAATTCAGAACCTGCAAATACTGACAACCCTAAGCTCCTCCTCAGACTATTTGGGGGGGGGGAGTCCCCTCTTATTCCTTGGGGCAGACAGTCGCCCCGTGGGACGAGGTGAACGGCGAGGGAGAGGATGGCGGGGAAGCGTTGTCGCGCCAACTATTTTTCTCCTCTTGCAGTTGGGTTCGGTCGACGAAGACTCCACCGGCTCGCTCTGCCACGGCACCCTCACAAAAGGCACCATGTAGATGCTCGATCCTTCAATCTCTGGTGGATGCTCCATCTTGGATCGATACTCCGACCACTGCAGCCTCACGATCGGATCCAGTGAATCTGTTTGCTCCATGGCCCGGAGGAGCAGCTCTATGTACTCCTGCACGACTCCCTCCGGCAGTATCGCCGCCTTTTCGCCCTGTTCTATATATTTAGCCATTGCTGTCGCTGTCGCCGCTAATTGCTCCGGGTTCTCAAACCAAGACTGTATCTCCAACATCCTAGCTAGCTTCAGAGGGTCACCGCCTGCGATCCACACGTATCGGTTGTACTCCTCCATCGATCTACATCTCCACAACACCTTCACTCGCCGGGGGTGGTTTTTGAATGGAAGAGGAGAGGACCAGTGCTGGTTTTGGATTAGAACAGGAGAGGAGCGGCGGTGGTTTTGAAATGGAAGAGGAGAGGAGCGGTGCTGGTTTTGGATTGGAACAAGAGATGAGCGGCGGTGGTTTTGAAATGGAAGAGGAGAGGAGCGATGCTGGTTTTGTATTGGAACAGGAGAGGAGCGGCGGTAGTTTTGAAATGGAAGAGGAGAGGAGTGGTATTGGTTTTGGATTGGAACAGGAGAGGAGCGGCGGTGGTTTAAGAGGAGAGGAGCGGTGCTGGTCTTGGTAGTATTTTTTTGTTTTGCGTATTTTGGGTCAAAGTTTGACCACGTACTGTATTTGACAAGCAAAATGTGAATGCATGTCATTAAAAATTGTATCGTTTGGTTCGTATCTGAATGTACTTTCAAATTATATTATTTTTGCAATGTATAACATATATTTTATTTGTTAAAATCATGGTCAAATATGACCCAGAATACAAGGGACACTAGTTAATGTGGGGTCGCTTTCTTAATTGAAGGGTAAATTGATTTTGATTTTGATTATTATCCAGTCACAGCGTGCCGGCCCTCTCGTCCAATCCTAAATCGCTGCCGCACGCTCCTCTCCCTCTTCTCCATTGCAAAACCACCCCCTCTCCTCTCCATCTCCTCCATTCCAAAACCACCATCTCGCCTCTCCCTCTTCTCCATTGCAAAACCACCCCCTCTCCTCTCCATCTTCTCCATTGCAAAACCAACGCCTTGCCTCTCCCTCTTCTACATTTCAAGACCACCGTCTCTCCTCCCATCTTCCAAAGCTAGCACCGGACCTCTTTGAAGCACATCTATGGAGAGGATGCAGCAGCGAATCGGGCAGATCACCGGCAGTGACCAGGCGAAGTTAGCCAGGTTGAAGGAGATCCTTACTTGGTTTGACAATGAGTGGGAGATTTCGAGGAAGATGAGGGCCATGTGGCAATGTATGCGAAAGAGCGAGACGGCGGCGATGAGGGCGGTGATGTATTCCCTGGCGGCAGTCACGGCGCAGTCCTTCGAGTTCATCGAGTATCTCCTTTGGGAGATGGAGCAGACAGATTCGCCCGAGGCGAAGTCAGGTGGAGGTTGTGGGTGATGACCCACAAGTATAGGGGATCTATCATAGTCCTGTCGATAAGTAAGAGTGTTGAACCCAACGAGGAGCAGAAGGAAATGACAAGCGGTTTTCAGCAAGGTATTCTCTGCAAGCACTGAAATTATCGGTAACAGATAGTTTTGTGATAAGATAATTCATAACGGGAAACAAGTAACAAGTGTAACAAAGGTGTAGCAAGATAGCCCAATCCTTTTTGTAGCGAAGGACAAGCCTGGACAAACTCTTATATAAAGCAAAGCGCTCCCGAGGACACATGGGAATTGTTGTCAAGTTAATTTTCATCATGCTCATATGATTCGCATTCGTTACTTTGATAATTTGATATGTGGGTGCACCGGTGCTTGGGTGTTGCCCTTACTTGGACAAGCCTCCCACTTATGATTAACCACTCTCGCAAGCATCCGCAACTACGAAAGAAGAATTAAGATAAATCTAACCATAGCATGAAACATATGGATCCAAATCAGCCCCTTACGAAACAATGCATAAACTAGGGTTTAAGCTATAGTCACTCTAGCAAGCCATCATCTACTTATTATTTCCCAATGCCTTCCCCTAGGCCCAAATCATGGTGAAGTGTCATGCAGTCAATGTTCACATAACACCATTAGAGGAAAGACAACATACATCTCATCAAAATATCGAACGAATACCAAATTCACATGATTACTTATAACAAGACTTCTCCCATATCCTCAGGAACAAACGTAAGTACTCACAAAGCATACTCATGTTCATAATCAGAGGGGTAATAAATAGGGATAATTATATCTGTGCCCTTAGTTGAGTCCCACTCGGCAGTTTTGCCCCTAATTTCTGAAAACACCTGGTCTTGCCCAAGCCACTTTGCTCTTCTTATCGTTTTGCCCTTCCGTCACGGTTCCGTCCAGTTAGTGCCGTTTGACCGCGTGTTGACCTTTTGTGGAAATTTTGTTGGACCAGTTTGTCCATGCTTCTTCACTATGTTGTGAGACAATGCCAACAATGCCAATCGGGACCCATCACTCACATAACCATCACAGTTCCTTTTATTTCTCTCCCGTCGATCAAACCCTAGTCCCAGATCTCCTCCCCCCTCTCTCTCTCAAGTCTCAAGTCCCATCGATGGTGGAGCCACAGATCCCTTCCATGCCGGCGCCCGGCGGGGGAAGGCCAGCAAGGATCCCATCGGTGGTCGAGCCACGGATCCCGTCGGGATTGGGCTCAAGCGCCAGCAGGAGGAGAACCACCCTGATCCGCCTTGTCTACGTGCCCGAGTTCCACCTCGTCTCCTCTCCGTGCTTGATCCGTCGGGTTTGGGCACGAGCGCCGCCCTGCCCATGCTCCTTCCTCTCCTCCTTCCCTCTTCCTTTCTCTCGCGGCTCTGTTTCTCTAACCCTCCTCTTTTCTCTTCCTTAACAGGAGCACGGAGCTGCACCAAAGCCACCATGGCCATCGCCCATGGAGGTCCACCTCTCAATTCGTTCGCCGCCGCCCTCGATCCGTTCACGCCGACATCTTTGTTGATCTGTGGTGACGAGTTGCGCCACCGCGACCTAGTTCGATCCGGCGCTGCATCATGCGAGCGAGGCACGAACCGCAACGCTGGCGTCCCCGTTGACCCTTCATCCACGCCTACATGGGCCAGCCTCCACCGACGCCTCCAGCTGCCCAGGTCCACAGCGCCCCACTGCGGGTCCCTTTGTGGGTCCCACATGTTAGTGAGAAGAGAGAGGGATATTTTCTGAGTGATGGGTCCCACTTGGAAGTGTCTAGTGAGAGAGTGCGGAAGCAGGGGCAAATAAGTCCAGCGAAAAGTCCATAGACGGTCAACACATGGTCAAACAACACTAACTGGATGGAAACATGACGGAAGGGCAAAACTATAAGATGAGCAAACGGGCTTGGACAAAACCGAGGGTTTTCGAAAATTAGGGGTAAACCTGCCGAGTGTGACCCAACTAGGGGTATAAAATCAATTATTCCTAATAAATATCATCAAGGATCTGAACATATGATCTTCCCCCGAATAAACCAACTAGCATCAACTATAAGGACTAATCAACACTACTAGCAACCCACAGGTACCAATCTGAGGTTTTGACACAAAGATCGGATACAAGAGATGAACTAGGGTTTGAGAGGAGATGGTGCCGGTAAAGATGTTGATGGAGATTGACCCCCTCTCGATGAGAGGATCGTTGGTGATGACGATGGCTTCGATTTCCCCCTCCCGGAGGGAAGTTTCCCCGGCATAACAGCTCCGCCGGAGCCCTAGATTGCTTCTGCCCAGATTCCGCCTCGAGACGGCGGCGCTTCGTCCCGAAAGCTTCCTGATGATTTTTTCCGGGTCAAAACCCTCCATATAGTAGAAGATGGGCACCGGAGACCTGCCAGGGGGCCCACAAGCCCTAGGGGCGCGCCCAGGGGGTAGGGTGCGCCCCACAGGCTTGTGGCCACCTGGTGGGTCCCCTCTGATATTTTCTTCGCTGAATATTTTTTATATATTCCAAAATAATTCTCTGTAAATTTTCAAGACTTTTGGAGTTGTGCAGAATAGGTCTCTCAGATTTGCTCATTTCCGGTCCAGAATTCCAGCTGCCGGCATTCTCCCTCTTCATGTAAATCTTGTAAAATAAGAGAGAAAAGGCATAAGTATTGTACCATAATGTGTAATAACAGCCCATAGTGCAATAAATATCAATATAAAAGCATGATGCAAAATGGATGTATCAACTCCCCCAAGCTTAGACCTCGCTTGTCCTCAAGCGAAAACCGAAATTGATAATCACGTCCACATGTTCAGAGATAGAGGTGTCGATAAAATAAAATACGGACATGAAGGCATCATGGTCATCTTTAGAACAGCAACATAAATTGTCATATAATTTCTTATGCTAAAGTGACAATTCATTCACAAGGTAAAGTATGAAACAAGAACTTTATTGAAAACCAACAAACCATGATCTAGGTTATTGAAAAAATTGCAATTTATCATAACATCGGAAAGAGTCAATGTAAGAGCTTTTGTTTAGCAAGTTTCACATACTCAACTATCATTCAGTCTTTCATAATTGCTAACACTCACACGATACTTATGAGATCAAAGTTTCAATCGGTCACAGAGAAAGATAGGGGCTCATAACTTTGCCTCCCAACCTTTTACCTCAAGGGTAATGTCAACAATAATGGTTTATGAATATCTGCATCCGAGTGGATATATATAACTGGATCTTCCCCAACATATAGTGCTTGCCAAAAAGAAAAAGTATAAAAAAGAACAGGTGATGATCACCATGACTCTTGCATAAAGGTAGAAGGTAAACAAAAGATAGGCCCTTCGCAGAGGGAAGCATAGGTTGTCATGCACTTTTATGGTTGGATGCACAAAATCTTAATGCGAAAGAATGTCACTTTATATTGCCGCTTGTGATAAAGAACTTTATTATGCAGTTCGTTGCTTTTATTTCTTCCATATCACAAGTTCGTATAAAGCTTATTTTCCTCACGCTAAAATATCATACATATTTAGAGAGCAATTTTTATTGCTTGCACCGATGACAACTTACTTGAAGGATCTTACTCAATCCATAGGTAGGTATGGTGGACACTCATGGCAAATCTGGGTTCAGGGATTTTGGAGGCACAAGTAGTATCTCTACTTGGTGCAAAAGATTTGGCTAGCATAGGATGAGAAGCAAGCTCAACATGTTGGAGGATCCATGACAATATAACTTCTATTCGGATATAAAGAAACATAACCCAATATGTTGTCTTCCTTGTCCAATATCAACCTTTTAGCATATAATATTTTAATGGGTGCTTACAATCATAAAAGATGTCCAAGATAGTATATTTATATGTGAGACCTCTCTTTCTTTATTACCGTAGGATCGAAAGTAGGTCTAGAGGGGGGGTGATTAGACTACTTGACCAAATAAAAATCTAGCCTTTTCCCAATTTTAAGTCTTGGCAGATTTTAACAACTTAGCACAAGTCAAGCAATCAACCTACACATGCAATTCTATGAGTATAGCTGCGGAATGTAAATCATTGCATATGAAGGTAAAAGGAGGAGTTTGGAGAGGCAAACGCAATGTAGACACAGAGATTTTTGGCGTGGTTCCGATAGGTGGTGCTATCGTACATCCACGTTGATGGAGACTTCAACCCACGAAGGGTAACGATTGCGCGAGTCCATGGAGGGCTCCACCCACGAAGGGTCCACGAAGAAGCAACCTTGTCTATCCACCATGGCCATCGCCCATGAAGGACTTGCCTCACTCGGGTAGATCTTCATGAAGTAGGTGATCTCCTTGCCCTTACAAACTCCTTGGTTCAACTCCACAATCTTGACGGAGGCTCCCAAGTGACACCTAACCAATCTAGGAGACACCACTCTCCAAAAGGTAATAGATGGTGTGTTGGTGATGAAATCCTTCCTCTTGTGCTTCAAATGATAGTCTCCCCAACACTCAACTCTCTCTCACAGATTTGGCTATGGTGGAAAGATGATTTGAGAGGAAAGCTACTTGGGGAAGGCTAGAGATCAAGATTCTTGTGGTTGGATTGGAGTGTCTTGGTCTCAACACATGAGTAGGTGGTTCTCTCTCAGAAAATGAGTAGTGGAAGTGTAGGCAGGTTCTGATGGCTCTCTCTATGATGGAGAGGAGGGTGGAGGGGTATATATAGCCTCCACACAAAATCTAACCGTTACACACAAATGAGCCAACTCGGTCAGACCGAATAGGTAAACTCGGTGAGACCGATCCAGTCAAAAATGTGAACGTTAGGCTTTTTGGTGGGACTGATATGATCAACTCAGTGGGACTGATGAGCTAGGGTTAGGGCAAAACTTGATCTCAGTTTGACCGATTACTTCAACTCGGTGAGACCAATTTCAGTAATAAGCAAACAAAGAGTTGGTCAGGCAAACTCGGTGGGACCAATCGCTCCTTTCGGTGAGACCGAAACATTACGAAAGGGAAACAGAGAGTTTGCATTGCGAACTCGGTGGGACCGATCACTCATCTCGGTGAGACCGAAACATTACGAAGGGAAACAGAGAGTTTGCAATCCTATCTCGGTGAGACCGAGATCCCTATCGGTTTGACTGAACTGATTAGGGTTTCTGGCTATGGCTATGTCAAGTGAACTCGGTGGCGTCGGATAGATCAAATCGGTGGGGCCGAGTTTGACTTTAGGTTTAGGACATATTTGGATATGAGAAGATGGTTGAGGGCTGTGGAGCATATCACTAAGCATTTTGAGCAAGTAGACCATTAAGCAACACCTCATCCCCTTTTAATAGTATTGGCTTTTCCTATGGACTCAATGTGATCTTGGATCACTAAAATAGAAATGTAGAGTCTTGAGCTTTTGCCAATATTTGTCCTTAGCATTTTGAGGGGTCCACATCTCTAGTCCATGCCATGCCAATCATTGAACTATCTGAAATAATCAACTTGAAAAGTTATTAGTTCAATGAGCTATATGTTGTTATGAATTACCAAAACCACCCAGGGATTAGTTGCACTTTCAATCTCCCCCTTTTTGGTAATTGATGACAACATATAGATCAAAGCTTCGAATAATGATAATAAGAATGAAACATATCATCGCTTTGAGAAGTATGTGATAAGCAAGAGCTCCCCCTAAATTTGTGCATTATTTATGATTTGCTTTTGAATGCAAATGCACAATCGATTAGGATCATGGGTTACTCTTCCATGTCACATACATCTTGGTGGAGTGCTCAAAATGATAAAGTATAGATAGCATGCATTAATCACCAAGACAAATATGATTGATCATACACAAATGATAAGATAACATCATTCAAGCACACATATTTAAGCAAAATATGATCAATCACATGATCATAAGAGGTATCTCACACACAAGCACTAATAAGTAGCAAACAAACGACCAAATAAGTAGCAAGAGAGACAAATAAAGAAAAACACAAATAAAGCAAAACACACTCTCTCTCTCTCTCTCTCGAAGCCTATGATATATACACTTTCTCCCCCTTTGGCAACAAGTTACCAAAAAACTTGAAAATGCATAGTGCTATACGGCACTCTAAGCACGATCTCCAGGAGCTCCAGAGTGCGAAGATGGCATGGAGAGAACAGCATCTGCAAAGACTTCAGCTGATGTCTGAGGAACTGGAGGGGTTGCCACTGGAGGGGCAACTGAGGCTGTGGCTGCAGGTGCAGAAGTTGTGGCCCTAATGTCAGTGACTGGCACAGCTGCAGACCTTTGTGCTCTAGGCACCCTCTAATAAGCATCTGTGGTAGATCTTCCTCTCCTCTCCTCTGCTTCTTCCTGTAGTTGCTCAACTGCAGTCTGAATCTCTGTGACCTTCAAGTCTAGATCATAAAACTTAGTTTCAATTATTCTCTCAAGACTTTCTTGGTTTTGAGTCAGGGTGGTTAATCCTTTCTCAATCCTCACTGTGGCTTCAAGCAGATAGCTGAGCTGGTCCTGCTTGGTCTTGAGATGTGCAGCTGAGGCATCTAGAATCTTTGAAGCTTTTTCAGCCTTTGCCTTCTCTCTCTTCTCCTGTGACTCAACAGAAGTAGGATGTGAAGCATCCATGACAACTGTGTTATCCTCAAAATCTGGCATCAGGGGAAGGTGCTCTTTATCTAGCAGATATGTGCCTATGCCCACCTTGGAGTTGATGAGCATCTGAATGTGTGGGGCATCGCCACATGATCTCTTCTGTTCAGCTGCAGTTCTCTTGATGATTTCAACTATCAAGGACATCACCTTGAATTTCTCCGGCACATCAAACATGTGTAGCAAGTTGATGGAGTGCCCTCTGATCATCCTGTGATCTCCAGACTTGGGCAACAAAGTGTGCCTCAGGATAGTGTTGATTGTTGGCAGCCCTGACAGCAGATAATAAACAGAGCCAAACCTGTGTGTATCCAAGGCTTCATTTGGTATCTCCTTGTACATGTGTGCCATGGAGTTGTGGCCTTTCCTAGGCTTGGCATAGACATCAGTGTCATCCTTAGCCTCTTCAGGAGCATGGATCAGCTTGGCCCACTCAGCAATGGTAGACTGGTACCCTGTACCCTCTGTCATCCAGACAATCTTGCCATCTGGCTAGAAATGGGCTGTGGAATAGAACTGCATCACCATCTCATCATTCCATTTGGTCAATTTCTGACCCACAAACTTGTCAACTCCATTCATTCTGAAGCTCTCATGAACTCCAGGAAAGTGATCTTCATTGTTGTCAATGAACTCCCAATCAACCCATCTCATATCACTGACTATGGGCTTCTTGTCCAGGAGGACTGTCTCATAGAAGTCCTGCTGTTCCTTAGTGTGGAACCTGTAATCCACAGTAGTCCTTCTCCTTGTTGCATAGGGATTTGATTGCCTCCATAGTCTGAGACCTGCATCCTTCCTTTCTTTCATGTTCTCAGCAACAGGATGGTTGTCATCATGATCAGGTATCTTGGGCTTGTTCTTCTCTGCAGCAGGAATGTTTCTTGTACTTCTCTTAGGTGCAGTCTGCTTTGGAGCTGTCTTGGGAGCAATCTTGGGCTTGGATGGGGCAGCCCCTGACTTGATTGCATCTCCCATGAGCTTCTGTGCCTTAGGTGGAGGTGCAGCAGCCTCCTCCTCTTCATCATCTTCATCAGATTCCTCCATCATAGAAGGCTTTCCAACAACTCTAGCCATGGTCTTCTTGATCCTTTCCTTTCTCTTCTTGCCTCCAGCAGCCTCTTCTTCCTTTCCAGCACCACTTGCTGAAGTGGCAGCAGCTTGAGTTGAGGTTCTAACTTTGGACATTGGAACTCTTCTGGCTGGGGCCTTTACTTTCATACCAGGCTTGATGCCAGCAGTAGCAACTTGCTCTTTCTTGATCAACTTCTTCTTGGAAGTGACCTCCTCATCAGCAATGTAGTCCTCATCTTCAGAGTCTGAGGTTTTCTTCTTCCTCTGCCTAGTAGCAGCCTTAGGCAGATTGCTGGGTGTGCTCCTCCTTCCATCATCATAGTTGCTTGAGGGACTAGTGCCCTCACTGAGATTCGGGTGCTCTTCTGACTTGTTCTGGCTGTCACTCTGGTCTGACATAGCTGAAACTGACCCTGTGAACAGATGGATTGAGATAGAGTAGATGAGCATCACAAAGTGCAGCTATTTTGGCAAAAGGAATGACTCAAAAACTTAATTTTAGTTTTCTGCAGAAAGCATTTCGGAGCTACCGATATGACAAACTCGGTGACACCGAAGCAACTTTAGACACAGTTCGGTGACTCCGAGATGCTAGGGTTTCACTGAAAAAGTAAACTCGGTCATACCGATTTGTACACTTCGGTCAGACTGAGTAGTACATGTGCAATGGCCTGGGCCAAATTGGTGAGACCGAATCTTTCAAATCGGCCGGTCCGAGATGAGTTCGGCGGAAACCTAACCCTAAGTTTTTGGATCAAAACTAATCTAGAGGAAGTTTTGACTGGATAGAACTATTTCAATCGTGGCAAGAATCATGGCATTGAACTTTGTGCTAAGAATCAGAGTGAGGAAAGCACAAAGGGTCGAGTTCATACCCTAACTTGGTGATGAACCCGCTACGACGACGACGGCGATGAGGATTCCCGTCGACGGCGGCGAAGACCAGTGGCAGGAGGTCGCGGGCGATGATGAGACGATCTGGAGACCATGAGTCGGCAGAGCTGGATAGGCGCGGGAGAAGAGGTTTGGAGGAATTTCCAAATTTTCAACCCGGGTATATATATCCAGACCCTGTCGGTGTGACCGAGTGGAACAACTCGGTGGCACCGAGATGCAGAATCGCAAGCGGTTGCTGCAACTCGGTGTGACCGAATGGTTCAAATCGGTTGCACCGAGATTAAAACCTAGATCAACTTAATGAACTCGGTATGACCGAAAGGGATGGATTGGTCAGACCGAAATACACTAAGAGGTTTTGGAAGTTTAAGTCTATGACGAATCGGTGGCTCCGAGTGCTCCTCACCCGGAGGGTCCGAATATGACTTGATCAAACTTTGTGATGTAGCATGAATAGAGTTCGAGACGAGAAAAGCATAGATAGCTAGAGGGAGTACTTAGGTATTCTTGTCCATCCATTTGGCAAAAGAAAAGCCAATCAATCAAAGCAACAAATGGATGTCCTTGAATGAGAAAAATATGCAACCAACATGCTCACACAATAAGATAGCAAATGAAATATGCGGCAAAGCATGCACAAACACTCTAGCATCTATCAAGCAATTTTGCGATGACCAGGTCATCTATATATGAGTATATTGACTTAGGAGTCAAATGAGAACATTTGATCATAGGTCATACTCATCGTTTAAGCACAAGTGGGGTTACCACTTTTACATAAAGCATTGTTGTGTTCACACCATTAGAGTTGCTTTAGCTCAATTCTTAGAGTAAAGCTCCCCCTAGATGTGATATCCCCCCTATGAGGGATGAACTAACCTTGGGTTTTGTCGATGATGACTTCATGTAGGTGTTGAAGATGTGGATGCTCAATGTCGATGTAGATCATTTGGAGCAATCCTTTAGAGTGAGTTGCACTTTCAATACCTACATGGGTTAGTCCCACAAGGAACATGCAAGAATATCCATAGACATAGAGTGAAGTTCACACATATGATGATGTCCATGAAAGCATTAGGTTACCTTGTCCCTTGTCTTACCAACAAGAGGGTTTGTGACTCCTTGAACTTAGTGCAAGATGTGGAAGTTGTTTGCACTTGTTACTACCAAAATGAATATGAGTGAAGTATGTTGGCGGAGTCACCCTCAAGAACTCTCTAGTTCTTCTTCTTCGGGATCCACATCATCTTGATGGGAATCCTTGGAGTTGTAGTCGTACTTGATGAAGTAGAACTTAATGTAGTCTTGGGAATCCACTTGACCAAGGCCTAAGGAGCTTCTTCAAATGCATCAATCTCTTCTTGAAGCTTGTCCTTGCCTTTTAGCTTGTGCTCTTGTGGTGGAAGATCTTCTTGAGCTTGTGTTCCCTCGAAAGAAGTGGGGTCATACTTCTCTTGTTGAGGAACAAACTTCGTCTTGGCGTATTGATCTTCTTCCCACTCAACTCCATTGGCATTGAACTTGCGTTCAAAACCAACACCTTGATTCTTCCGGTGCCTTCCTTGCTTGCGTATAATTTCCTCAAATTGCTTACTTCCGGCAAGGCTCTTGTAAACATCTTTATCTATAATTCCCTTCAATAAGCTATTTTATTGCTCAAGTGTAACTTGGCTAAGAGAATCATTAGTGGAATCAAGAGAACTACTAGAAGCAACAATATTGGATTTAACATGATTATTGTTACTACTAGACGAAGAATCTTTCTTACTCTTGTTGCTAAATTTTACTTGAGGCATGTAAGTAGACAAGAGTAAACGCTTGGCAATGTAAGAAGAACTTTTCTTACGAAGATCATCATTGATTGCTTTTAAGAACTCATGCTCTTTCTCTAGATTGAGCTTTTCAAAGCGTAGCTTCTCATGAGTCTTTAAAAGCTCTCGATGATCTTCTAAGGTAGTTTCATGAGTTAACTTAAGAGTGTTTAGTTATTTAGTTAGACGATCAATCTCCTTCTTAACATTATCATTCATTTCATCTTGATTAGCATGGTTAAGAGCAATTTCATCATAGTTTTCATCACTAGAATTGTCAACAAGTAAATCATCATCACCTAGCAAGTCATCACCGATGGTCGTTAGAAGAAAGAGGGGATGCCACTCGGGGGCATCCCCAAGCTTAGTTGCTTGTTCCGTTTTGGATAATAACTTGGAGTGCCGTGGGAATCCCCAAGCTTAGGCTCTTCTTACTCCTTATTCCTTCATCCATCGTGATCTCACCCAAAACTTGAAAACTTCAATCACACAAAACTTAACAAAACTTTCGTGAGACCCGTTAGTACAAGAAAACTAATCTTTACTTTAAGTACAGTATAAAACCCATTCAAATTTTGTTTTTGCATTATATCTACTGCATTCTAACTTTACCATGGCTTAAACCCTCTAATACAAACCATATATTCATCAAAATAAGCACACAATGCAAAGAAAATAGAATCTGTCGAAAACGGAACAGTCTGTAAAGATGCGAATTGTTCTCATACTTCTGTAACTCCAAAAATTCTGAACATTTAGGAAAACAGAGACAATTTGTATATACATATTTTGTAAAAATTTCAGAATTTTTCATCGCTTCTGTGATTTTAAATAATTATTTTACTGGATGCAAAAGTTTCTGTTTTCCAACCAGATCAAATCAACTATCACCAAAGCTATCCCAAAGGCTTTACTTGGCACAAACACTGATTTAAACATAAGAAACACAATCATAACAGTAGCATAATTGTGCAAACACTCAAGAACAGAAAGAAAAAGACAAAAATAAATTTTATTCATTGGGTTGCCTCCCAACAAGCGCTATCGTTTTATGCCCCTAGCTAGGCATAATGTTTCAACGATGCTCACACGAAAGATAAGTCTAACATACTTCCTATGCATAGGAATTTTATAACCAAACAAATTATCAAGACAAGAAACATCTAACATATGCAAAGAGGAGGAATAAAACATTGACAATCTCAACATAACGAGAGGTAATTTAGTAACCTGAAAATTTCTACAACCATATTTTTCTCTCTCATAATAATTACATGTACAATCATAATCAAATTCAACAATATAACTATCACATAAAGTATTCTCTTCATGAGCCACATGCATGCAAAGTTGACACTCTTCCAAAATAGTGGGATTATCATCAAATAAAGTCATGACCTCTCCAAGCCCACTTTTATCAAAAATTTCATAAGATTGAACACTCTCCAAATAAGTGGGATTATTTTTAGCTAAAGTTGACACTCTTCCAAACTCATTTTTAATATTATCGCAAGCATATTCAACATGAGGTTTAAATAAATTTTCAAGATCATAAGAATCATTATCACCCCAATCATGATCATTGCAATCAGTAGTGGACATAACAAAACAAGCATCCCCAAGCTTGGGGTTTTGCATATCACTAACACAATTGTCATTAATAGAATTTATAATAATATCAGAGCAATCATGCTTTTCATTCAAGGAGCTATCATGAATCACTTTATAAATTTCTTCGTTTAACCCTTCATCACAATTTTCAGATTCATAAATCTCAAGCAAAACTTCATAAAGATAATCTAGTGAATTCAATTCACTATAAATTGGTTCATCATAATTGGATCTTTTGAAAAGATTAGCAAGTGGATGAGGATCCATATCAAAAGATTTTTAGCAAGCAAAGATGTAAGCAAATAGAAGACACATGGTAACACAATTAGAGATAGCGAACAAGATATCATACTTGGACAAGCCTCCACCTTATGATTAACCACTCTCGCAAGCATCCGCAACTACGAAAGAAGAATTAAGATAAATCTAACCATAGCATGAAACATATGGATCCAAATCAGCCCCTTACGACACAACGCATAAACTAGGGTTTAAGCTTCTGTCACTCTAGCAACCCATCATCTACTTATTACCTCCCAATGCCTTCCCCAAGGCCCAAATCATGGTGAAGTGTCATGTAGTCGACATTCACATAACACCACTAGAGGAAAGACAACATACATCTCATCAAAATATCGAATGAATACCAAATTCACATGATTACTTATAACAAGACTTCTCCCATGTCCTCAGGAACAAACGTAACTACTCACAAAGCATATTCATGTTCATAATCAGAGGGGTAATAAATATCATCAAGGATCTGAACATATGATCTTCCACCGAATAAACCAACTAGCATCAACTATAAGGAGTAATCAACACTACTAGCAACCCACAGGTACCAATCTGAGGTTTTGAGACAAAGATTAGATACAAGAGATGAACTAGGGTTTGAGAGGAGACGGTGCTGGTGAAGATGTTGATGGAGATTGACCCCCTCCCGATAAGAGGATCGTTGGTGATGACGATGGCTTCGATTTCCCCCTCTCGGAGGGAAGTTTCCCTGGCAGAACAGCTCCGCCGGAGCCCTAGATTGCTTCTGCCTAGGTTCCGCCTCGAGACGGCGGTGCTTCGTCCCGAAAGCTTCCTTATGGTTTTTTCCAGGTCAAAACCCTCCATATAGCATAAGATGGGCACCGGAGACCTGCCAGGGGCCCACAAGCCCTAGGGCACGCCCAGGGGGTAGGGCGCGCCCCCCAGGCTTGTGGCCACCTGGTGGGTCCCCTTTGGTATTTTCTTCTCCCAATATTTTTTATATATTCCAAAATAATCTTCGTAAATTTTCAGGACTTTTGGAGTTGTGCAGAATAGATCTCTCAGATTTGCTCCTTTCCGGTCCAGAATTCCAGCTGCCGGCATTCTCCCTCTTCATGTAAATCTTCTAAAATAAGAGAGAAAAGGCATAAGTATTGTACCATAATGTGTAATAACAGCCGATAATGCAATAAATATCAATATAAAAGCATGATGCAAAATGGACATATCAGTGGGCGTACAGGTCGAAGGTTGAGTATCCAGAGGAAAACGAATCGATCGAGTATGGTGGGCTGTTCGTGAGGGTGCAGTGCCAGTCGGAGCCACAGGAGTATTCGATCTCCAACCGCAAGAGGAGGTCGGATGGCGCGACATCGCTTCCCTGCCGTTTTCCATGCTTCCCTCACTGCTTGCCTCGTTTCAACGGTGGTGGTAGGGTTTAAGGTAAGCTTCGCACTAACCTAATCTTCCATCTGCTCATGCTTACAATCAGTGTGACAGCTAATGAAAATCATACGGGTAAGTACTGGGTAGTACTCCAAGTCTCCGAGTACTACGCCAATCCCCCTAAAATAGCTCTGGATCAAAAACAAAGTTGTAACAATGTGTACAAATAAAGAAAAATCGATTGGTGCTTCTTTCAGAAAAGAGTACTCCCTAGAAAAGTGCCAATACAAGCTACTCCTATTTGATTAGAGGATTTTCTGTCGAGAAAGATCCGTCCACAGAGAGCGCCACCCATCCCACTGGTGGTGGATGCCAATGCTTAGATGGAGCATGGTTGGTGTCAGTAATTTTTACTTGGCACCTCACATTCTGCATATATGCTGGTTCCATCCGTACATTTGTGCAGTTCCACCAAAATGCAGCAAAATAACCCTGTTTGCACAGATAATGAAAAAGTGTGATTACATTATAGTGGCACTAGTTGATGACACATACACTAATAAATAGAAGAAACTTCATTTTCTTACTGGGAAAATATTGCGATAGTATCACAGTATGCCATGCTGCGAGGGCGAGATGGGCCCTGCGACGCCTCATATGGTAGGTCTCATACTGGAAATCGATCCAATTCTCCCCGATACACCTTCTGCCAGTGATGAACATCAGTGTATAGCGGTAGTACAAGGAGGGGCCTTGAGACATTCCAATCTCTATTTTTGTCCAGATCAACTAAAATTAAGCACCCCAGTTTGCAGAAACACTTAAACATTAACAATGGGACTAGTTGATGAAACATATACTAACAAAGAGAAGGACTTTCTTTATCTACATTGGAAATGAAATGATAGAGAGGACAGTAGCTCTATTTTAACTGTATTATTACTTCATTTTATCAGTGGCACTAGGGTCGAGCAGGTGGCAAAAGAGGTGTACCGTGCATCGCAAGGATGGAGGCCGGGGGTGCTTAGACTGGGATGCTGAAGCTGGCTCTTTCAGTCCCTATCTTCCCCCCTGATGTTTCTGTGGTAGCTTTTGGGTTGTAATCCAAACTTGGTCGAGCTGGGGCTATGTCCCCCTACCTGCCTAGCTTATGTGGCGAACTTGTGTCATGCTAGTACTCAGTCCGTTCTTGTAGTAGTTGCATAACTGCCCATTTATACTGAGATATTGTCGAATAATGGTTCTCTATGGTTGGGTTTCTTTAATGAAATCGGAGGAAATCCCCTCTTTTGATATAAAAAAATCAGTGGCACTAGCAGTGCCAAAACATTGCCTCAAATTAATAGTGCCACTAGATTAAGGTGCAAAATAATAACATTACTGCTCTATCATGGCAGTGCCAAAATAGTAGCGCAAGAGCGGAGTCAACATCCAAGATCTTTGGCAAATGGTCGGACCAAAAAGGAACATACCTCGTGATGGGAACCACATCTACAGTCAACGCCATCGTAGAAGGGATCACACCAGTCACCAACATGGATGATTCAATTATTGGGACCTTTTTGTACAATTCACCTAAAATGAAGCAATGTTTGCATCATGCAGTTAGCAAGTACTTGGTCCTTTGAGCTAGCAGCTTCTTCTTCATTAGTTGAAATAAAATTTAGCAACATCAAGGTTGGTCGTGAAGCTTGTGGAATGTTCAACTATAATTTGGATATCATTTTGTGTAGTTCAACTCAATGCTAGGGATATCGCTTATCGGGAACTTATCGGTCGACCCATGATAAGGGGTAAGTCGGCCAGTTTATCAGCATATCGGCCAATTTATCGCCATATCGGCTGATTTATCAGCCGATTTATCTTATCGGCCAAACAACGGTAAGCGATAAATCGGCCAATTTATCAAAATATCAGAAGATATCTTGAACAGTGGTTCAACTAAGATCAAGCGTGAAATGTATATCTCTGTTTGCACAAAAAGGTGGAAAGGAGGGTGACTAACAAGTGATGAAACATACATCAAATGAAAAGAAGCATGTTCCTTATCTGAATGGCGATCCTACAAGGATAGTAGCAATTTCTAAATCAGCAGCATTGCTAGACATTCGTGTGGGCATTAGGATTAACTATGAAAACCGTTAACTACGACATTACTTTAATGGTGCCATTGCTTCATTTTACCAGCAATATTACATTAACAACTACTAAAGAGTTGGTATTTGGGTACGGGAGAGTAGGCAGACCAGGACAGTTGCATTTCTAAAGAAAAGAAGCAACTTATATTAATGGGAAATTTAGGAGGACATGAAAAACAGTGCCATTGATTCATATTACTGGAGGCATTACATTGAAAACAACATTGGTTTAACATGTCCTTACTTTAACAGTGGACTGCTACATTTTACCAGTGACATTACATAAGAGGGGCTCGGGGCAGCAAACATCCAAACAGGATATCTGGCTTGGTCCCATTTTGTTCGGTATAGCCACCTTATACTGTGTGAGGCTAGCAAATCTGCAAATCTAGTGCTGGACATACTCTGTTGACTTGTCCCCTAGTCCCCACTTTCTTTCCTTTTTCAACCAATAGATCGGTTTATATTGAGTTTGTACTGTGTTTCCCTTTATTTCCCTACTAGACCAAGAGACCAGTTGGATAGCCAGTCTCTGCTACTTTTCACCCCCATTATTTCCTCTTTGGACCAAGTCCTAGATTCAGGTAACAAATCTTCCCCCACCCCCTTTCTTCCCTGTTTGAACCAAGTAGTACTAGTTTCGACTGCATGAAGTAGTACTACTAGATTCGACTGCATGAAGTAGTTTTACCTCTTAATAGTAAAAATTTAGGTGGCTTTTGAATAGCCGATCAATCCTATCTACAAGGGGGCCTGAGAAGTAATAATAGATATAGACTAGTGGCTTTAGATGATGTGCCACTAGTCTATATCTATACCTCTATATCTATATATCTATACCCCTATATAGTGTGCGGATAACTTTGAAAGATGTTGGATGAAGCCAATCCGACGGTGCAGAGATGGCAAATCCGAGCACTACTGGCCGTTGGATATCATCTACATTCCACCAGATTCTGCCACATGTACAATCTAGAAGACTCCATGGTTGAACTTAAGCATAATGCACAAACCTCAAAACACAAGCACTTCTCCTTTGTTCTAGAATCTTTCGTATCATAATTGCCCAAAAACAATTTCTAGATGAATTGCCATTATTTGTTTTTACTTTATGCTTTACAATGCACAACTCCATGAATCTTAAAATAGATTGACTTTTTTTATAAAAACTAATTGATTTTGAATCAGATGAACTATAAGAATTAAACGAACATCTACATCATGCATATATGACTCAAAGCTTACATGCTGTAGTGTGGTATTTATTCATAATTTGGTTGCCAAATCTCATGCATGCAATGCACGTGTACCTTACTAGTCTAAATGGTATGTGTGGGTGTGTGTGTGTGTGTGTGTGTGTGTGTGTGTGTGTGTGTGTGTTGTGCGTGTTAAACACATTGTACATAGTATCATACATGGTTTAGATTCCGAACATCTAGCTAGAGCATACATGTACTATGATTTGAACTCAACATAAAATGGATACATATATTTGAATTCAAGATCGTATGTACATGTAGTTCATATTTATATGGGAATTTACTACTCCTATATTCATGTCATGTGTTGTGAAGATAATATTTAGATGGTTGCATAACTAACCCGAGTATAATCCCATTCAAACAGGGAAAATGTACTCAAATTTAGTCCATATGCTAGACATCACGAATTGTTTTTTATTGTTGAGGGAAGTGCAAATTGCTTTGGTACTGTACAAGTTAAGCTTGTTGTCCCGATTTTTCTAGTTTTTTGCTGTTGTATTTGAATGGAATTTCTAGTAATATAGTAAAACGGGACATGGCTCTCTCTAGTGGGGTGCGAATTGTCTTTTTTGTTTTATTTTTTTGTGCACGTTAAGCTTGTTCTCCCAAAATTTCAAGCCGCGCCTTGTCATGCCAAAATTTCAAGCTAGCATCTCTGTCTATCGTGCTGCGAAACTCCTGCCTCTTCAACCCGCGCCTTGTTACCCCGAAATTTTAAGATATCTCTTTGTCTCGTTGTGCTCCAAAAACTCCCTCCATCTCAACCCGCGCCTTGCTATCCCAAAATCACAACGCGATCGAAAACTCCCACCTCCTGCGAAATCCCGACACGCAAAATTCCCGTGATACCCCTGAACCGAAAGAACCGGCTAGCTCAAATCGGTGGGGGTACTTTCGTAACTTACCCCACATTTCGTACAAGCGCGTCCCTAAGCCATGGTTCCCCCTCCCATCCCCTCCGCCCCCCCATTCGTACACCGAGGCCGCGAAAACCCGCGAAGCCCCACACCCTCCTCTGTCCGCCACCTAGCCGGAGCCTCTTCCCCGACGATGTCGTCCACATCAACACCTCGACGTCTCTCATCCACCACACCGGATGAGGATCCATTGTTGATCTTGTCGTCCCGCCGGTTCAGCCACCCCGTCCTCCACCTCCAAGGAGTTGCCCCGACATTCACCTCGTCTTTCGTGCCACCTCCATTCCGACATCGCCGTCTTCACCTACACCACTGGAAGAGCAGCACCATCACCGATTCCTCGGATGAAGCTGAGGCCTAATCGGTGCCACCAAAGAGGTTCTACACTAATCGCTGCATTTTCTTCTTGATTCGATCTCATGGTGCTGCCGGCGCTCGGTCTCGAGCCGCCATGGCACGACACCATCTATGGTGGCGTCGCCGACCACTTCCTTTACGATGTCGCTCTGTCGGCGGCAACGTCCACATCAGTAGGAGCTACTGCTGCTTTGGCTCTCGGTCGCGCTGCTGCTCTGCTCTTGCTCTTGGTCCCCTGCCTGGTCTGCTCTTGCTCGCGCTGCTGCTCTTGCTCTTGCTCTTGCTCTTGCTTGCGCTGCTACTCTACTCTTGCTCGCGCTACTGCTACACGAGTAGCAGATCCTGCTCTTGCTCGAGCCCCTGCAGCTGCTACCCGAGATGCTGATACACGACCAGCTGCCTTGGCTCGCGCACGCGCTGCTGCTCCGGGTGCTACTGCTGCTGCTACTACTTTTCTGCCACTAGTGTGTTCAGTTTCGACAGTAAAATTCAGTTTCGGCAGCAAAATTCAGTTTCGATAGTAAAATTCAGTTTCGACAATTAAATTTAGTTTCGACAGTTAAGTTCAGAGATGATCTGCTGATTTATTTTACATCTAGCACTTTGTGGTTATGTATTTTACATCATCTATTGGAGATGCTATTAGAATTCCACTCAGGTCAACGTTGTCTCTCTTGTCCTGCTTCAGCACTCACCGGAGCTGCTCCAACGATGAAACCCTCCATCACAGTGGAGCAGTACCCTCGGCTCCATCTCCAGACGCCTAAGATCTTCTTCCCCTCCTCCGACAGCCACATCAGCCGGAGCATCCTCACCGACCAACCCAATGATGCTGAGATCGACATGGCTTCGCCAAAGAGGTTGTACACTTGTTGCATCGCTTTTTTACTCTACATGTTATATATACTGTCCACTGAACACGCGTAGTAACATGAAATATGATTAGTTTCTCCTACTATATGACAAGCAGTGAGGTACCAGGCAACTTAGCTATCCGTGATGGACTCTCTCGAACACCATCATTATTTATTTCTACGCGTTTGAGCTGTGCATTTGTAGATGGGCCTGGGAGTTGAGCTAGTAGGGCAGTGGCCTGGGTCCAAAGTAGTAGAGGTAGCACAAAAACATTTTTGGAGTGTAGGCTTTTCCCTGTTCAAGCCTGCCTACTAGAATCGCCAGTGCTTGAAAGGAAAAGTGAAGGAAAAACATAGGAATTGGAAAGTTTCCTATGGTACTACTATTCATGCATTTGGTTCAAAGGAATGGAGCAAAGGAAAACTGTAGGATTTGTTCCTTTAATGTCTCCTTGAAAGAAAAACCGTAGGAATTTTAATATCCACTTGGCCTCCTTTTCAAATTCCTATACATGAAGCACAAGACTAAGAGATAGTAGCATAGTAGCATTATAACCATACATTTTCTTGTGGTTTGACTTAATTTCACTATGCTTCTTTGCATTCCTGTGATCTTCCAATTCTTGTGAACCAAACACCCAGATTGGTAGAAATCCTGTGTTTTTAAATTCTCTATTTTGCACGTGCATTCCTATCCTATTCCTGTGTATTTCCTATCGCTGCATTGTTAGAATCCTCCAATTCAAACAAGCCCTTACAGAATTACTTCTGTTACAGATATGTGTCAAAGAAAACCTTGTGTTGTTTGTACCACTCCTGCTGCACTATGGTCCACCCCAGGTCAGCTGCTCCAACGATGGAAGGGTTCACCACAGTAGGGATTCGCCCTCCAGACTGTCTTTCGCCGCCTTAGATCTTCTTCCCTGCCGCCGGCAGCCATGACAACTGCATTACCATCATCAACTGAGCAGATGACCTTGAGGACTACACGGGTCCGCAAGAGTGGTCACACTCTTTCATGTCTGCTTACGTTATGCATCGCTTAATATGATGACATGCTACTTTATCATCCTGTTCACCGATTAGACTCCGAGTCAAGTCCAAACTAATGCTCAAACTTGAGTTTTTAAATGGTTGTGGGGTACATATTGGAGCAGCAATCAATACTATATGTCTACTATCTAGTTAATCTCGGGTATCTACTTTGAGTTTCAAGTTGGGTGGAAACAAACATTAAAGGAGCCATTATCTGTATTTTTTAACTAAAGCTATTATCTGCCTGCTATCATTGGTTTTGGGTCTATCCACAGTTTGGTACCATCACTCTGGATTTGTGCATGCACTCCTTACATAATCTCACTATGTTTTATTCCTATGCATGTCAGTTATTGTACACAATGGTACTGAACATGTAGAGCAAAAGAGACGAGCCTTGCGTGGCAATAAAGTTTCATGCAGACTTCGCTCCATGGTGGGCACAAAAGCAACCCCCTCCCCCCATTCCAAACTATAATCAAGAGGAAGATAACTGTTCAGAGGGAGCAGACCACTCCTATTTACCCCCTGAGGTCTTTTGCTCTAAGTTGGCATGCTAATGTTGGTCATATCATGCATATGGTGCCTTGCATTGCTTACTTTATACATAAAATATGTCATCTGCTTAGTTTAGACATGCATTGTGTGAATGCCATGTGTTTAGTTTCTATATCGTATATGTGAATCATGCAATGCCATCTTGTTTAGCCAGGCATCATATATGTGAATTTTGCAATGCCATCCTCATTAGCCAGTCATCTTATATGTGAATTATATCATGCCATCCTTTTTTTATTACGTATTAAATTTGTCAACAATGTTAGTACATTCAATTACTATTCCTGTGCATCAGCCATTTGACACAGTCATGGAAAAAATCTGGAGTGAAAACAAGGTCTTCAGAGCAGACAATGCTATCTGATGAAGCACATCTCTTGCTAGTTACGGATAGCTCCTCAGAGGAGGATTCACAGATAGATGACCAGTCCTATTCCCCCCCCCCCCCCGGTGCATGCTCTAAGACTTGGCATGGTTATATTGCTCATATCGTGCATATGGTGTCTTGCATTGGCATGTCATTTGCTTAGTTTAGACATGCTTTGTGTGAATGCCACCTGTTTAGTGTCTAATTACCATATATGTGAATTATGCAATGCCATCTTGTTGCAAGACATTATATATGTGAATTATGCAATGCTATCTTGTTGCAAGGCATTATATTATGTGAATTATGCAATGCCATGCTGTTTAGCCAAGTGTCATTTATGTGAATTATATCATGCCATCCTTTTTTGTATTACGTATTCCATTTGTCGACAATTTTTGTATATTTAACTACTCTTCCTGTGCATCAGCCATTTGAATTGGTGATGGAAAAATCTGGAGGGAAAACAAGGTCTTCAGAGCAGACAATGCAACCCGCTGAAGCAGATATCTTGCTGGTTACAGATAGCTCCTCAGAGGAGGATTCAGAAACAGATGACCAGTCCTATTTTCCTCCCTGAGGTGTATGCTCAAACTTGGCAGGGTTGTATTACTCATATCATGCATATGTTTTCTTGCAATGCTTAGGTTTTACATCATATACACAATATTGAATGCCATCTGCTTAGTTGACACGTCATATATGCGATTGCCCTCTGCTCACTTGCTTAGTATATAAATCATATATTTGAATTATATCATGCCATGATGTTTACATAGACAGCATGTATCTGAATTATGGCATGCCAACCCATTTTCTAAAGACATAATATAGTTATATCATCTCATCCTGTTTACATAGTCACCATATTTTGAATTATGTCATTCTATTCGTGAATTATATCATGCCATCATGTTTCGATCGACGACATGAATGTGAATTATGGCATGCCAACCACTTTAATAGACACATCGTATAGTTATATCATGTCATCCTGTTTACATAGTCATCATATTTTGAAGTATGTCATTCTATCCAGTTTAGTTAGCCATCATATTTGTGAAATTGTGTCATGCTATCATGTTTAATAAGCTATCATATATGTGAAATTATGTCATGCTATCCTGTTTGGTTAGACAACATAAATGTGAATTATTTCATGCCCTGTTTTCTTCCCTACTATCCATTGCACCTGTCTATCATACATAGTGCTGTGTAGTTTCCCAGACTTATATTCTGTCTATGCTGCTTTGTCTTAAAGAGATATGATTTGAACTGTCTCTATCTTGATTTGGCAACATAAACTAGAATGATATAGACCATACAGTGACCATCTACATAGATATATGTTTGTTTCATGCTGTTATCCTGTCCACCTTACTACTGAACTGGTTTACCAAAATGAGTTTCATATACAACATGGTAAACCTATGATGTGTCTGCTTGTTTCTCTTTTAGAATGCGGACAAAATATTGGAGAAGAGTACACCGTTATGCAATGGTAAAGGAAGTAATGCAAATAAGATTCAAGATAGTGAGACATCCCTGTTGGTCTCCAAGAAAGCTTATAAAAACTATCTTGATGACAGTGAGACAACCCCAAAGTCCTGTCTTGATGTAGTGTTTGAGTTACTGGCCACTACTGCTGGCACAAGCCCTTCGAACTCGCTGCCTGAATCAGTTCGTCTTCTTGAGTCTCAACTTCAAGTTGAAAGACATCAATCAGATGTGCTGCGACACGAAGTTGAAGGACTGAGGAAGTCCCTGCAGAATTCAGATGCATACTTTCTGGTGCAACAGCAAGCGCTGGAGGATTTAAGCGCCAAACAAGAGAAAGCTATAAGCTTGCTAAGCATCTTGCCAGCATGCTGGGTACCCAGGATATTGTTTCTTGAGCTCTTTTGAAGTGGTTTCAGTTCTAGACTTGTTTTGATGCAGCGTTTATTTGCACTACTCGCCAACTTTGACAACCAGTGTATGTAATATGCTGCTTTGTTCCCCATATTTGCACTGGTGGCGTGCTTTGATGCCCAGTGGATGTAATACGTGTAATAGCCGTAATAGCCTAGCGTAAGTTGCTTGCTTATTTATTTCCTTGTTGTCTTGTTTATTTGTTTGCTTGTAGTCAGTGCAGTTCTTTTTCCGCAGTTTGCTAGTGGCCGCAATAACCTATTTTTTAAAACTAGGCCACAATAACCATGGGCTACATACGGATTGTTGCCACCATGGTCCTGCTATCTGCTGTAGTGACCATGGGCCTCCTACGGGCCTTCTACGGACCGTAGAATCAATGGTCCTTCTACGGGCCATATGATCGATTGGCCAAACATGGGCCAATAACGGACCGCATTATGGGCCGTAAACGGGCTAGAGTGGGAATCGTCCGTTCAGGGGTGACCATAACAGGCCATTAAATAGGCCAATGAGTATAACAGGCTTGATTCTATCGACAGGCGTAACGGGTCGTTAATGGGTCGTATTTGATGACGCTATGAAAACAGCTCAACGGATTAACGGGCCACAAACGGGCCGACTTTAACCACGGGCTGAATTTGGCCCACAACCGGAATAGGCCAGTAACGGACCGTAAGTAATCGAATGCTGCAAATCAGCCCAAGAATAAATGGGCCCTTAGAAGGCCGAAAGATAACACGGGCTAGAAACGGCCCAATGGAATAATGGACCGTTAATGGGTATAAAGCGATACACTATTCATTACGGGCCAGTTTCAGCACGGGCCGTTAATGGGCCAAGACTTACAAAGGGCCTCATATGGGCCAAAAGACGTCATGGGCCATAAATGGGCCGAAAGTTACAACGGGATGGAATCATATTGGACGGCCCAGATGACGCTACTGGGCCTAATTCGGACAGGCCATAATGGGCCGTGAGTTAGTGGGCTGTAAATGGGCTATATGCGAACAGGCCGTTAACACGCTTTAAGTGGGCTGGGCCGTTACCTTTTAACCAGGTCAAATGGGCCGGCCTTTTGACCTAAATGGGCCACTGTTGGGCCGAGCCACGTGTCGATGTATCATAGGCGCATCCTGTCCATTCGCTGGATGACAACTGTCCCAACACTGAGCCGACACGTGGATCCGCCGGCGAATGAGAATTTTACACATGGAAAATCCCCATTGGTCCGACCTGTTAACGGGTTATCGGATCCCAACCGGAACCTGATAGCTTAATGGCGATCCGCTACGGTGGATGCCACATGTCTGTTACCCTTGACGAAAGAGCTTCCATGACGCGCCATTTATCGTCATGGAAGTGGACACTTCCATGATGATAATTTTGGTATTGTCATGGAACACTTCTACGACATCACAAGTATGACTATCATGATTCTGTCATAAAATCGTCATGGATGTACATGCATGACAGAAAACGTGACCTACTTTGACAAACATGTATCATCACGGAAGTGGTTTTTTTTAGTGAAAACATGATGCAAAATGGACGTATCAGCCGGCTTTGAAGCTGCCATGGCCGAATGGTTGGTGGAGCAAGAGGTGGCCAAAGCCGCACAGAAGGAGGAAAAAAGGTAGAATGCAGTCAAGAAAGGAGAGTCCCGCCGCCGCAAGAAAGAAGAGGCGGCACATCCTACTGAGGAGAGCTCGGCAGATATCCAAGCACAGTGGGATGCCGCCGACAAGGCCGGGAAGGATAAAGACGGCGTCTGGCCATCATGCCCTGATGCCTCCACCTGCCAGGATTGCGGTGGTAGCTACCGCGTCGCTGATGAGAGCTATGGAGATATCGAAGCATGATGGGCTACCGCCGACAAGGCCGGGAAGCAGAACGATTACGCCTGGCCAGCATGTGAGAAGTAGTTAGTGCGTGTGTGCTACTTCTTGAGCTTGCATTGATTTTTCCGTTGAACAGGAAAGGGTGATGTAGCAAAGTAGAGACAAGTATTTCCCTTAGTTAAGAACCAAGGTATCAACCAGTAGGAGGCACAAGCAAGTCTCCAATATATGCACCTGCACAAACTAACAAACACTTGCACACAACACAAAAAAGGGGTTGTCAATACCTTCACAACCAGTAGGTGTGCATCCAGCTTGCTTGCTCATGAAGACCTAGGGCAATTGAGAAAGCCCATCATTGGAATATACAAGCCAAGCTCTATAATGAAAAATTCCCACTAGTATATGAAAGTGATAAAATAGGATACTCTCTATCATGAAGAACTTGGTGCTACTTTGAAGCACAAGTGTGGAAAAAGGATAATAACATTGTACCTTCTCTCATTTTTTGTTTGGGCTCTTTGGGCTCTTTTTTTAATTTGGGCTCTTTGGCCTCTTCTTATTTTTTTAAAGTCTAGAGTCTCATCCCAACTTGAGAGGGAATCATAGCTTCCATCATCCTTTCCTCACATGGGACAATGCTCTAATAATGATGATCATCACACTTTTATTTACTTACAACTCAAGAATTACTACTTGATACTAGAACAAAATATGACTCTATATGAAAGCCTCCGGCGGTGTACCGTGATGTGCAATGATCAAGAGTGACATGTATAAAAAATATGAACGGTGGCCAAGCCACAAATACTATGCCAACTACATGATCATGCAAAGCAATATGGCAATGATGGTATGTGTCATAATAAACAGAACGGTGGAAGTTGCATGGCAATATATCTCAGAATGGTTATGGAAATGCCATAATAGGTAGGTATGGTGGCTGTTTTGAGGAAAGGTATATGGTGGGTTTAATGCACCGGCGAAAGTTGCGCGGTACTACAGAGGCTAGCAATGGTGGAAGGGTGAGAGTGCATATAATCCATGGACTAAACATTAGTCGTAAAGAACTCACATACTTATTGCAAAAAATTATTATCCATCAAAGCAAAGTACTAATATGCATGCTCCTAGGGGGATATATTGGTAGGAAAAGACCATTGCTCGTCACCGACCGCCACTCATAAGGAAGACAATCAAAAAAATAAATCATGCTCTGACTTCATCACATAACGGTTCACCATACGTGCATGCTTCGGGAATCACAAACTTTAACACAAGTATTTCTACCAATCCACAATTACTCACTAGCATGACTCTAATATCACCATCTTTATATCTCAAAACAAATGCAAGGAATCAAACTTCTCATATTATTCAATCCTCTTATATGAAAGTTTTTATTATATCCCTCTTGGATGCCCATCATATTAGGACTAAATTCATAACCTAAGCAAATTACCGTGCTGTTTAAAGACTCTCAAAATAATATAAGTGAAGCATGAGAGTTCACCAATTTCTATAAAATAAAACCACCGCCGTGCTAAAAAAAATATATAAGCGAATCACGAGAGCAACTACCTAGCTCAAAAGATATAAGTGAAGCACATAGAGTATTCTAATAAATTCACAATTAATGTGTGCCCCTCTCAAAAGGTGTGTAAGTCAAGGATGATCATGGCAAACTAAAAAGCAAAGACTCATATCATACAAGACGATCCAAGCAAAACACAAATCATGTGGTGAATAAAAATATAGCCTCAAGTAAATTTACCAATGGATTGAAGACAAAAGAGGGGATGCCATCAGGGGCATCCCCAAGCTTAGATGCTTGGTTGTCCTTGAATATTACCTTGGGGAGCCTTGGGAATCCCCAAGCTTAGGCTCTTGCCACTCCTTATTCCGTGGTCCATCAAAACTTTACCCAAAACTTGAAAACTTCAAACACAAAACTCAACAGAAAACTCGCAAGATCCGTTAGTATAATAAAATAAATAACCAATGTAGGTACTGTTTTGAACTTGTCCATGGTTCATACCCCCCCATACTACCCATACATTCATCAAAATAAGCAAACAACACATAGAAAACAGAATCTGGCAAAAAATAGAATAGTCTGTAGTAATCTGGAAATTTCGCATACTTCTGTAACTCCAAAAATTCTGAACAATTAGGAAAACCTTGGAAATTTTTATATCAATCTTGTGTAATAAATTCAGATCAAAAGCATGTTTCTATGATTTTTTAAATTTCTGGCAATGAGCGCAAAAGTTTCTGTTTTTCAGCAAGATCAAATCAACTATCACCATAGACCATCCCAACGGTCTTACTTGGCTCAAACACTAATTAAAACACCAAAACACAATTACTACAGAGGTAATATTGTGTATTTATTGAATAAAAGAAGCAAAAACAAAAAACACAAAATAAAAATTGGGTTGCCTCCCAACAAGCGCTATTGTTTAACGCCCCTCGCTAGGCATAACACATAGATCTAGGTATTGTCATCTTTGGTATGCAATCCATAAGTGGCCCTCATAATAGATTCATATGGCAACTTAATTTTCTTTTTTGGAAAGTGTTCCACACCCTTCCTTAACGGAAATTGAAATCTAATGTTTATTTCTTTCATATCAATAATTGCAGCAATCATTCTAAGGAAAGGTCTACGAAGAATAATAGGGCATGTAGGATTGCAATCTATATCAAGCACAATAAAAATATATGGGCACATAATTCCTATTTGCAACAATAAGAACATCATTAATCCATCCCATAGGTTTCTTAATAGTGGAATCCGCTAGATGCAAATTCAAAGAACAATCATCAAATTTATGGAAAACTAGCACATCACATAAAGTTTTTGGAATAGTGGAAACGCTAGTACCCCAATCACACAAAGCATTGCACTCATAATCTTTAATTTTAATTTGAATAGTAGGTTCCCACTCATCATAAAGCTTTCTAGGGATTGAAACTTCCAACTCAAGTTTTTCTTCAAAAGATTTCATCATAGCATCAACGATATGTTTAGTAAAATCCTTATTTTGATTATAAGCATGAGGTGAATTAAGCATGGATTGCAACAAGGAAATACAATCTATTAAAGAACAATTATCATAATTAAAGTCTTTGAAATCCAAAAGGATGGGTTCATCGCTACTTAAAGTTTTGACCTCGCCAATCCCACTTCTATCAATTTTTTCATTAAGATCTTTAGCCTCCAAATTATTGGGACGCCTTCTAGCTAAAGTTGACTCATCTCTAGTCCCATATTTATCAAGTTTTATATTAGAGAAAAAAGATTCAATAGGAGTCACACCAATTACTTTAAGATCTTCATCATTATTATTTAAGGACTCCGGTTTAGCGGCCATGTTATTTACCAAAGTGGTTTGCTTATCGGAAATTTGGCCTACTAAATTTTCAATATGAGCAAATTGAGATATAAGACCATATATTTCCTTAGTAACATCATCAAGCTCTTTATTAATATATTCCATCATAGTTTTTTGTTCTTTAAGTTCGTTCCTAAAGAAACTATTATGCTCAAATTGTAAGGACATGAAGCTTTTTGTATTATTTTCAAGTTCCTCCAACTTACTATAGTAAAAATCAAGGATCTTGGGTTGAGCCATGAAGACAAGCAAGCAATCTAACACACAAGCAAATAAAAAGAAAACAAAAAGACGAACAAAAGAATGCGAATAAAAAGGCAAATATTTTTGTGTTTTTCTGAAAACGTTTTAGAAGTGGGGGAGAGGAAAACGAGAGGCAAATGGCAAATAATGTAAGTGCAAGAGATGAGAGTTTATGATGGGTACTTGGTAGGATTGATGTAGAACCTCCCCGGCAACGGCGCCAGAAATTCTTACTGCTACTTCTTGAGCTTGTGTTTATTTTTCCCTTGAAGAGGAAAGGGTGATGCAGCAAAGTAGAGATAAGTATTTCCCTCAGTTAAGAACCAAGGTATCAATCTAGTAGGAGGCACAAGCAAGTCTCCAATATATGCACCTGCACAAACTAACAAACACTTGCACACAACGCAAAAAAGGGGTTGTCAATCCATTCACGGTCACGAACAAGAGTGAGATGTAATAGAGATAGGTATAAAAGATAAGTAAAAGAGTAAAATAAATTAATATAAATAAGTTGCAGCAAGGTATTTTTGGTTTATAGATCTGAAAATATATGATTGAAAATAGACCCGGGGGCCATAGGTTTCACTAGAGGCTTCTCTCTTGAAGAAAACATACGGTGGGTAAACAAATTACTGTTGAGCAATTGATAGAAAAGCACATAGTTATGAAGACATCTAAGGCAATGATCATGAATATGGGCATCACGTCCGTGACAAGTAGACCGACTCCTGTCTGCATCTACTATTATTACTCCACACATCGACCGCTATCCAGCATGCATCTAGTAAAGTAAGTTAACAAGAACGGAGTAATGCCTTAAGCAAGATGACATGATGTAGAGGGATAAACTCAAGCAATATGATATAAACCCCATCTTTTTATCCTTAATGGCAACAATACAATACGTGCTTCGCTACCCCTTCTGTCACTGGGTGAGGACACCTGAAGATTGAACCCATCACAAAGCACCTCTCCCATTGCAAGAAAAACCAATCTTGTTGGCCAAACCAAATCGATAGATCGGAGAGAAATACAAAGCTATCTCAATCATGCATAAAAGAGTTCAGAGAAGACTCAAATAATATTCATAGATAATCTGATCATAAATCCACAATTCATCGGATCCGAACAAACGCACTGCAAAAGAAGATTACATCGAATAGATCTCCAAGAACATCGAGGAGAACATTGTATTGAAGATCAGAGAGAGAGAAGAAGCCATCTAGCTACTAGCTATGGACCCGTAGGTCTGTGGTAAACTAATCACACATCAGCGGAAGGGCAGCAAGGTTGGTGTAGAGGTCCTCCGTGATCGAATCCCCCTCCAACGGAGTGCCGGAAAAGGCCCCAAGATGGGATTTCACGGGAACAGAAGCTTGCGGCGGCGGAAAAGTATTTTTGGTGTGCCTCTAGTATAGGGGGAATATTTGAGAATATATAGTGGTGGAATTAGGTTTGGAAGGTCTTCGAGGTGCCCACAAGCCCTGCAGCGCCCCCCTAGGGCATGCCCCTACGTCTTGTGGCCTCCTCGTAGGGCTTCTGGCCTCCTCTCCAAGTCTCGTGGGTTTCTTCTGGTGCAAGAAAAATCACCATAAAGTTTTATTCCGTTTGGACTCCGTTTGGTATTCCTTTTCTGTAAAAGTCAAAAACAAGGAAAAAACAAAAACTGGCACTGGGCACTAGGTTAATAAGTTAGTCCCAAAAATAATATAAAATAGCATATTAATGCATATAAACCATCCAAAATAGATAATATAATAGCATGGAACAATAAAAAAGTATAGATACGTTGGAGACGTATCAGTGTGTCACTCATTAGTTTGTATAATTAATTATGAGTATCTACCTGTAGTACTTACTAGTTTTAGAGCAAACTACTAGTATCTCGGAATTTAAGTTGGTACTATCTATTATTAACGTATAATGTTGATATGCGCATCCGTTTAGGGCTTTGAGTGTTGCTTAGCATGTGTTCACTGAAGTTTTGTATACGTACCCCAGCCCTAAATCCTCCTGAAACATCCGCCCGCAGCCAGCCAAAGCCACCAGAGATGAGCTATCTGCAGCTGGTTTTTAGTCCCACCTCGTCGCGCGAGTTGGCTGCACACCGACTTAAATAGCCGCGCTGGTGGATGGCAGCAAGCCTCTCTTTTGTTGCTTAGGATCAATTCTGGTTGTGTGAGCAAGGCACGTTGACACTTGATTGCATTTCATAAACCGATGATTGTTCATCGAGTGTGACCTTTGCTCATTCATGTACATTGAATAGCCCTTCTACAATGAAAGAGATTTTTAAATTTCCAGGTGTGGCTGTAGATGCAGATAGATATAAGAATTATTAGAAGATCACAAAACGCACAGTTTCTATGGCGTACCACGTGCGTTTTTTTTTGCGTTAATGATCCATAGGTCAGTTATCTATGCGATGTTTTCTAATAAAGCAAGCATACCATCACGACCACCATTGTCTGGTTTAATCAACTACACTTGTAGATTTTTTTAGCGACGGGATCCGCCAATTTTCTTTTTTCTTGCACATGAGTATTTTACACGCTTCGTCTGTGTTGTGTGTTTCCCCCGCCCAAGTTTCAAGTTTTGCAGCGACATTTTCATTAGAAGCGCGATTTCAGAATATATTCCTCCCACCACATCCCTTCCCATCACATTTCCGTAGTATCTCCCCACCCTGCCCCCCTCCCGGCAGCTCAAACCGCCGTCGACGCAACCACAGCTTCAACCACATCTACGTTCTGCCCGAGCCTCGTCGGTCGAGTCAGGTAACCCACCAATCTCTATCACGGCCCTGACCTGATTGCTTAAATGGTGCTTGCGAAATAACCTCATGCCTCCAAATCCCCACCGCCCCTATTCTAGAGCATCGCCACGTAAGCCCAATGACGTATCACGTGGATGTGAAGGAGTTGATGGCGGTCGATGGCACGATGGCCGCTTTGCGTGTCAACGCGGAGGAACACCTCGCCTCCGCCAACTTGGGGCGGGCTCTGACCTAGATGAAGTGCCCTAGCAACTACCCCTCAGGACTTACCAAGTATGAACTGACCAGTTCAATATTACCAATACCAGTTGAAATGGCTATGTTTTGTATGGTTGATGTATTAAGCATGTTGTAGTAAACAGGCCTAACCCGTCTTAGCTATTTTCCCTACCTTTTTATAGACAACCGGGCCATTCTCTACTCTAGCAGCACTTGCCTTGGGTTGTTTAACTCAGTCAATTGTATTTTTATCAGTACCAATTTCAATGGCTATACTAGGTTGTCTGTAGTTAAATGTGCCTTGTTTATTTTAGTACTGCACATTGTGTGATGTTCAAGTATGAACTGTCCAGCTCAATTTCACCAATACCAGCTACAAACTTACAATACGTGACTTAGGATGTTGTTCAGCTTGTTGTAATTAACAGATGTAACCATTTTTAATATGTCCCTTTGCTACCGTGCTACTCTCTGCAATGATATATCACTAGAGATGTTGTCATTTTATTTCCATTTGCTATTTTTGGTGGATGCTAACCCTGTTGTAGTTAACATGCATTTCCACGTACTTACGGAGGGCCATCATGGGCGATGCTGTTGTTTTCCGTTGAGGTTAGCTGCATCCCATGTCTTACAATATTTTACATCATTTGTGCAATTGCAGTTTAGCTTGTAACATTTACTTGCTTCTTGTAGGTACACATGTGAGCGGCACCGATCCACGCTTTGACCCGGACAAACACCTCACCTCCGCCACCACTGACTTGGGGAAGGCTCTGGCCTAGAGGAAGTGCCCCTGCAACTACCCCTTAGGACTTACCAAGTATGAACTGACCAGTTAGATCTTACCAATACCAGTTGCAATGGCTATGTTTTGTACGGTTGATGTATTAACATGTTGTACTAAACAAGCCTAACCCGTCTTAGCTATTTTCCCTACCTTTTTATAGACAACTGGGCCATTCTCTGCCTGGCAGCACTTGCCTTGCGATGTTTAACTCTGTCAATTGCATTATTATAAGTACCAGTTTCAATGGCTATACTAGGTTGTATGTAGTTAAACTCACCTTGTTTATTTCGGTACTGCACATTGTGTGATGTTCAAGTATGAACTGTACAGCTCAATTTCACCAATACCAGCTAAAAACTTACAACACATGACTTGGGATGCTGTTAAGCCTATTGTAATTAACAGTTGTATCCATTTTTTAATCTGTCCCTTTGCTACCATAATACTCTCCACAATGAAGATATCACTAGAGATGTTGCGTTATATTTCCATTTATTATTTTTGGTGGATGCTAACCCTAGTGTAGTTAACATGCATGTCCATGTACTTACACAGGGCCATAATGGGCGATGCTGTTGTTTGCTGTCGAGGTTAGTTGCATCCCATGTTGTAACATCCCAAATTTTCAATTTGGAATGTTTTAAAATTATAGCTAAGCATCTATTGCATTTTGTTTGAATTGTGGTGGAATTTGAAAATTTTAGAGGCATTTGAATTTTCTGTTTGAATTTGAGTTCACTTCAAACTGCCATTTGAAACTCATTTCAAACATTCCTGACAAAATACCTTGTTCAAAAAGTATGAGACGAGGTAACATGACACCCCAAAAGTAAGAAGAAAATAATGCCAAAAGTATTTGTATTCAAATTTGGTTTTATTTGAAATTTTCAAACAAAGATTTTTTATAAAGTTTGTATTTTGCCTCTGAAAAAAAGTTCATCATTTAGGATATATTTTTCTGATCTTTTTGATATATATATTGTCTGTATAAATTATTATTCTTTCTCTCTATTTATCTATTTTTTCCTTTTCTGTCAGAAATTAAAAAAAACCTTAGCCGACGCCAGCCAAGCGCCAGGCCAGCCGGCCTACAGGCCGCAGCCCACCACCACCAGATGGCCTGCCTCGCCTGCAGCCACTACGAGTCGGTCGCCCGGCCGCATCTCCCCCTCCCCGCGCCCACTGACCACTGGGGCTCATGCCTTTCTTCCTCCTCCGAAACCTCCACGCCTGTATCCGGCTCACGCTCGATGCCGCCGTCGTGTCCGATTCTCTAAGGATCGTGCCTTGGGCTTGCCCCCTCCTCTAAGACTGTGATGCCCCTGATTCAATCGTACACTAATCCTACATGCAAATGTATACGATCAAGATCAGGGACTCACGGGAAGATATCACAACACAACTCTAGACACAAATTAAAATAATACAAGCTTTATATTACAAGCCAGGGGCCTCGAGGGCTCGAATACAGAAGCTCAAACACAAGCGAGTCAGTGGAAGCAACAATATCTGAGTACAGATATAAGTTAAACAAGTTTGCCTTAAGAAGGCTAGCACAAACATCAACGTGGATCGAAAAGGCGAGGCCTCCTGCCTGGGAGCCTCCTAACTACTCCTGGTCGTTGGCGGCCTACACGTAGTAGTAGGCACCCTCGGGGTAGTAGTAGTCGTCAACGGTAGCGTCTGGCTCCTGAGATCTGACATCTGGTTGCAGCATCCGAGAAGAGTGGAAAAGGGAGGAAAAGAGGAAGCAAAGCAACCGTGAGTACTCATCCAAAGTACTTGCAAGCAAGGATCTACACTACATATGCATCGGTATCAATGAAAAGGGTAGTACCTATGGACTGAACTGCAGAATGCCAGAACAAAGGGAAAGCCTAGCCTATCAAAGACTAGCATCTTCAAGCATCTTGCAGCATTTAGAAGAGTACAAGATAGCATATTATTATGCAAGCATGTTGTAGTATTAATGCCCAGAGATCCTTTCTCGACTCCCTGCGAGAAAGCAATCCCGGAGCCATCATATTCATCTCATGCCTCAGCATCCTGTTCTAGTTGTATCGATCGGGATACAACTCCGAGCATCCGTTACCGTGGAAACAGCTATTCGAATAGATAATACTTCCCTGTAGGGGTGCACAAATTTACCCAACACGCTCGATCAACTCCGTCCGGACACACCATCTGGTCATGACCGGCCTCGGCCGATCAATACACCGCAGTCCTACCTAGGCTCAACAGAGAGGCCAGCATGCCGGTCTACATCCTAAGCGCGCATGGGTCTTGGGCCCATCGCCCTTTGCACTCCTACATGTTGCGTACACGGCCGGGGAGCAGACCTAGCCCCCTTATACAAGTGCAGGCGTTCTAGTCCAACCCGGCGCGCGCCACTCAGTCGCCGACGTCTGAAGAGCTTCGGCTGATATATATGATGTAGAGTGCCCATACTTATTCCCGCGTGGTGGTTAGTGCGAAAAGGCCAGAGGCCTACTCGGATCACATATCCAAACCGTTAGTGTCTTGGGAGCGCGCGGTAACGAGCAGAGACTCACGATCATTTGACCCCGTCGCCTCGTCTCGTGGACTTATGGCAAGGGCCCGGAATGCCCGACCGTGCCACGGAGAAATCTCGCGGGTACCCTCCAGGTCAACCCGACTACACATCAACTCGCGGGTACCCCTCATGGCCGGCCCGACTTCAGTAACATGGTTCTGTAGTAAAGTCAAAGTAATCGTGTGTCCAAAACAGCAGGGGGGAAACACGAGGAATCACCCTCGATGGATTCCCACTCGATGTAATCGTCAAGGTGGACTTGGAGGAATCACCCTCGACGGTCCACCCTTGAGTGGTTGCACGATAGAGTCGTTATCGGGAGTGGTGAAGGAGGAATCACCCTCGAAGATCATGACCGATTATCTACACTACAGAGTTAACATCAGAAGTGCTATACAAGATATCACCCTCGTCACTCGATAGTAGCTCTGCAGAGTCGTACAACTAACGGGGGTGTGATGTGATGTGTAGGGCTCTGGACGTCGATCAGGTTGATCGAGTCACCTGGAATCCAGCAGGGGCAACAAGGATAGGGTGAGGGGTCACTGATGGATCACTAACCAACCTATACTAAGCAGTTTAGGATAAACATGTAAGGTACAAGAGCAGGTTACAACAGCAGGCTATGCATCAGAATAGGAGCAATCAAGTACAGTAGCAAAATCTAATGCAAGCATGAGAGAGAGAATGGAATGGGTGATATTGGAATGATCAAGGGGGGTTTGCTTTCCTGGAAGCTCTGCAGAAAAGGGACAAGGGTCGTCGGTGACGTAGTCGACCACCGAGGCATCGGCAGCAGTCGCAGGGTCTATCGGAGAAGAAAGAGGAGGGAGAAACCAAAAATATAATGGGCAAACAAATGTACACAAAGCATTACATGGCAAAACGTTGTGCTAGGGGTGACCTAACGCCATGCTACACGTTGCAGACGGAGAGGGAAAACATCTGGGGATGTTTTCCCGACATTTGGTATTTTCCAGACAGATAAAAGAGAGGGGGACGGTTCCATGTTCGCTATGCTAGAGGCATGTGATAGATGAACAGATTGCATATTCGGATTCGTTATATTTTTCTGATCATTTCTCATATATAAATTATTTTCATCTGAGTTACGGTTTAGTTTATATGATTTATCAAAGTTTTATTAATATTTTGGAATTATGCATTAATTCAAAATTAATAGGGAAAATGCTATGGGTACACAGAAGTGTACCCAGCACTATGTACAGGTGGGTCCAGAGGGCTTAGTCAGCAATGAGTCAACAGTTGACCAGTCAGCAGTTGACTGGTCAACTGGGTCCAGGGGCCCACATGTCAGGGACTCGGTTATTTAACAGATTTTAATATCCAGTTTAATTAGCTTGTGGGGCTAGACTATCAGTGTCATAGGAGTTAGTTGACTTAATTAAAATGTTTGACCGGTTAATTAATGTAGTAGGGCCCATATGTCATAAAGTGGCTATTGGGGGGGGGGGGGGGGGGGGGGGGGATATCACTAATCTTGGTTAGCACTAAAAAAGGGGGTTACGTGTTCGCGCGCAGAGACGGGCCGACGACCACGGCGCTTCACCGGTAGTCAGCGGAGGCAGATGGCAGGCACGCCGGGGAGTGGCAGCGGCCGAGCAGGGGCCGACGGCAGTGGGCGCACGAGCGCACGGCGGCCACGGAGTGCGGGCAAGGGAGCCCTGTGGTGCAACGGCGGGGGCAGGACGCGTCCGAGGGCGGCGGTGCACGCGGGGGCGAGGCGCAGGTCGCGGGCGGGCAGGGGCGCCCATGGTGAGGCATGCGAGCGGGAAGACGCGGGGAAAGACGGGCAGCGGCGGCCGGTTACGGGCGCGGGGGGGGGGGGGGGGGGGGGGGGGGGGGGGGGGGGGGGGGGGGGGCGGAGGCAGGCCTGGGCGGGGGGGGTGGCTAAACGGTGTGGGGATTGGGGGGGGGGGGGGCTGCGCTTGCCTGCGACAGCAAGCGCAGCACACGATGGGCGGGGCCGGCGAGGCCAGGCGGGCGCGCGTGTGTCAATGAGGGAGAGCAGCAGCAGCAGCTAGGCAACAGCGCAACATCAGCTTGCAGCGGTCGGAGCAGCGACCGCGCGCGGGGCGCTGGGTGCAGCCGTCGACGAGCGGGCGCGACCAGGAGGGCGCGAGCGACAGGGGTGGTGTCTACGGCGGGAAGAAGGACGGGGGAAGAGGGGGGGTCGCAGGAGAGCCTCACAGATGGTGCAGCGACGAGCTGGACGGAGACGGGGAGGCGGTGGTGGTGGTGGATCGTGCGGCGGGTTCCGATGGCCGGAGACGAAGAGGACGAAGCGGCCGTCGTCGATCCGGCTCGATGGCTCCAATCCCATGACGCAGATGACGGAGAAGACATCGGGGATCTTCCTGGGCTTCTCTGTGCGGCCCGAGGAGGCTTCGGTGCATGCTGACGACCGCGGCGCGGCGACCTCTCCGTTCGGTTGGGCATGGTAGAGAAGGAGAGGGTGGGGCGTGAGAGGGAGGAATGGATGTGCTAGGGTTCATGAGGAGGGGCGCAGGGGTGGGCTTATCACCGAGAGGAGCCACAGGATGGCCAGCACCTGGCCGGGCGCGCCCACGGCCGTGGGATGGCTGCCACGCCCCCTTGCCTCCCTGTAGCAGGAGGTTCGGGATGGCAAGGCGGGTTGGGCTGGGCCGGTCTCGCTTAATGCGCCAAGGGTCCAGTTGTTTAGGCCCCGTTCTTATTTTCCCTTTTTGTGTTCTTTTCTTTTCTGTTTTACAAATAGTTGGACCACAAAACGAATTTTGTTATGAATAAAACTTGGCACGTAATTCATGCACAAAATTTGTGGTGTTGAGCAAAAAGTTTGGAGTCAAATGAAGCAATTCAAATTTATATTTGAATTTAAATGTGTTTATTTAAACCCGCTGATTCACTAAAATATTCCTAGGGGCAAATTAAAAATCCATTTAATGTTGGTTCCTACATGTTAATTACTTGGTGAATATTTGCAACCCATTGACCATTTTAATGTTGCAGTTTGGAGAAATATTATTTTTGACTTTATTGTAAATTTTGAATTTGAACTCGGTTTGGATCAAACTGAGGTTTAGCAAATTAATTGCGATGACATGGCACCATTAGGGGAAGATTACTGTAGCATGACACTCGGGTGTTACAAAGACGTTGCCCTATAAATAACCCCACCTCTCTGTTGGTGCTTTGACCTTGCCCTCGCTCTCCCTCTCTGCTTCTCTCTCGAGTTCTCGCAGTGTAGCAGAGAAGAAGGAAGAAGGAGAGATAGACACAGGAGTTTTCCCCGCGCATGAACGCTGCTGCAGCCGCACGAACGGCTTCAGATTCCCTCGAGCACGTACTCGAGTTCAGGCACACCCCATTACAACACATACACGGGGGTTTTATACCCAGGTCGCGCCGGGCACTAAACCCACGACCTTGCCCACGTCGAGCACCTGGTCCACGCCGCTCCGCCCGCGCCCGTCCGACATGCACGCACACGCCTGGACGCGGCGAGTCCGCAGCTAACCAACTCGACGCGCACCCCCAGCTCGCCAACGGCTGGCCCGAAACTTACGCACGCGGTGCACACCCGCACGGACATGCCCGTGCTGCACCTATACGCACACACGCACACCTACGCCACGGTCCCGCCGCGCCTGACATGCCCGGCGCGCGCCCATACACGCGCCCGACACGTCCGGCACTGGCGCCGCGGCTTATTCCGGCTTGACGATACACAGAGGATCCAGCGAGACGCCCACGGCGCTCCCACTCGCCGCATCCCCCCACGTCCCGCGCTCCCTGGCCACGTACCCGACGCGCATGCACGCAGTCGCCGCGACCCGAGTCCCGCGCCCGACGTGGTCACTCCTCCACGCATCTCGCCAACTGACAACGGCCCACGCGCTCGTACGCGCGGACACACACGCACACACGCGCCCAAGCCTGCCAGGGGCCGAGCGTGACGCATTCACCGCGCGCACACAAGCGCACTGCGTCCAAGCCCGGCGTGGCTTATTGCCCATTACTCTCCTCTTTCGAACCCCCTAAAACCCTACTCCCAGCACATACGGAGCCCACACCCACGTCGTTCTGATATCGCCAACTTCCGCCATCGATTTCCCCATCGGCGAGCACCCCCAACCCCTCTAGTTTCGGCTATCGGCCTAGATCAACCCCACGCGCTCCTTTGACAACTTTTTGACCATCTTCGTCACCTACAGGGAGCTAGCCGAGCTCGCCCGTCCGTCGCCGGAGCTACAGCTCGCCCGAGCTTTGCTGTCGATGCCCCGCTCGCTTTCGTCGTCCTTGACCGCCGCCGAGGCCACCCCGACCTCGTCCCGCTCCGCCGCATCCGATCGAAGTCACCGCCGATGCCGACGACCACCGGAGCCGCCCCGCCACCGCAACCCGAGCCGCGGCACCGTCGACCTCCCCTCTATAAGCGCCGACAAAAGCTTCTCCGTTCGATCTACTTTTGAAAGTCCAGATTAGATCCGCGAACAGTTAGTTTTTTTATTTTAGATTAGTTTTTATTTTGATTTAGATCAAACCGGCCCGACCGGTTTTCTTTTAATTAAACGCCCGCGCCCAAATCTGATAGATATCGGCTATCCACATGTAGGCCAATGACAGCGCGACACGTAGCCGTCGCCCGATCAATAGTGTTTTTTTATTTTTGTTTCTCTTTTACAAAACAAAAGAGTTCTTATATTAGAAAATTCATATCTCCTAGGATTTTTAATGTTTTAATTTTATTCTTTTTGCATTAGGTTAGAAATTTTATGAAGTTTCTATCGATATGAAGTTTGACTATATTCGAAAGTTAGAATTTGGATTTGAATGAAATTTGCTCAAATCACTAGATTGGCTATATTTTGAGCTAGGTGTATTATTTTTGGTAATACATTTTGCTACCGATTCTTGGTGACCTTGTTTATCAGTAGGATTTAGTTTGTGAATTTTAGGTTTTTATAAAATGAGGTTTTAACGAAAACAGTACTATTTTGGTGTTGTATAGGTTTTGTGCTATTTCTTTTAATTTTAATTGCTTTAACTTGGTTTCTTTTGCGCTTTTTGGCATATTCCTTTTTGTTTCTATTAAGTTATCTGTAGCAATTTTATTGGTAGAAAAATATATTTTTAGTATTTTGTTTCTTTTATCTTGCTTGAAAACTAGTTTTGATCATAATAGGAGTTTTATAATTGGTTTTAATGTGATTCTTTTTACATAAAATTTTCTATCAGTTTTTTTTCCTGTTATTTACTAAAAACTGTATTTTTGTCCTATTAAAAATTTATTAGTGGCAGAAAACTTATTTGTGCTTGTGTCACTTGTAGTAAAACTTTGCATTCAGTTTTATTGCTTTCTTTGGTTTTGTTTTCGTTTTCTTTGTGGGTTTCAATGACTGTGTTATTAGTAGTTTTACTTCTTGTTATGTTATTATTTTTGTGTGATGAGTTGCTTATGTATGTCTTGTTTGTTTCGATAGATTACCCGGAGTGACGAGTCATTAGAGTTTGAAGATCATCACCAAGGCAAGTCATTTGATCATGTATTTTATTACATATGTTTTTCTATTGCATTAGTTGTTATCCTCCCCACCATGCATGCAAGTAGGTGAATTTGAGTTATGTTCTTGAGTAGTATCATGTGGTAGGTTCCAAATATCCATGTTACCAATGCCCAGGAAATGTTGTAGTTATTTTGATATGCTTCGTAGATGGGGTTGGTGACTGAATTACATGGGAGTTGTGAGAGTTAAGGTGATGACTACAAACCTCAGACTTCAATATCTCAAGACGGACTTCAATTCAGTACTGGGTGCAGGATGGATGGAAGGGCACCGTGGAGTACCCAGCGGTTGACCCAGGGATGCATGGAGAAGCGCTATGACATCTTGCATAAAGCTTCACCCAGGCAAGAAGAGACGGATGTATATACCTTGACCGGAAGCTTACCTGTGCAGCCGCAAGTCACTATGGGTTCTGGCTTGGTTGACCCTAGGCATCACTCTAGACGGACGATGCCAGCAAATGTAGAAGAATGGTAGGAAATGCATGGGCACCGGCAGTGGCCCAGAGGAGGTCTATGGAAGACCTTGTTTCGTCCGTCCCGTCTTCAAACACCATGCAGTGCGAGGACATAAAGGAGGGAACGATTCTTGCGGGTAAAGTGCACAAGACTCTACATTGTGGAAATCTAATTGATTAGCTGTGTCCCCAGTTACAGACATCTGAGCCTCTGGAATTGGATTTATTTGGAACTCTCAACACCAACCATAATTAATTAATTGTTGGACATTGGTTGGCGGAACCATCTCAATAACAACAAATACTTTATAGTAATTGTAAGCAAGTCCTTTTGTTGTAGGGAAAATTTTGTTTTTCGCAAAACTTAAACTTAGAGCCCCACAGCCAAAATTGCATATATAGATAGCATTTTATTATTGTTTTCCTCTCTGTGACTTGCCGACATATTCAAAATGCTGACCTACATGGCTGCAATGTCTCATGTTGCAGAGGATTATTCCAACCAGGAGTGAGGCTATGATCCACGCCCGGTGGTTGCCCTTTGGAGTCAGATGGACTCGCTTTTTCGTCTATGCTTCCGCAGTAATTTATCTCATGAGTTGGCCTTTGGCCGAATTTATTCTGATGTAATAAAGACTCTATATGAGATTCGATGTAATAAATCAGGTGTGATTGAACTTTGATATTTTCATCAATATACTTTGTGTGCCAGCATGATCTTGGGATGGTACAGATTCACAGAGACTTGACCATTTTCGGGTCGGTCGCTACAGAGATGGTATTCAGAGCACACGCTAACCGTAGGACGTAACCCCTAGGATCAGAAAGCCATAGGAAGAAATTATTTTATGTTATGTTTTTATTTTTTCGTATCTCTCCCTTGTTCATTTCTGACTTCCCTTTGGTTTCAACCTTCTAGATGGAGGCTGAGTTCATCCCAGTCCTGCTGCTGGAGTTTTGCCAGCCAGATGAGTCGATGCCGTTCGGCAAGCAGCTGGTTCAGATCATCAGGGAGTTGAAGATTGCTCTGCCATCTATCACTGGGACTCCTATCAATGCACTTCCGATGGGCACTCACTATAGGATTGTGGTGCACATTCTAGGGAGGACCTTCGAAAGCATCTCGGCGCCCATTGACTTCGAGTTTACTTCCCCCACTTGGATTCTTGGGAGGAACATAGGTATTGATCGTGCACTTGGACACATCCGGGAGAAGTACAGTGCCGAGCTCATCGGATCAGACCTCACCATGATCTCCCGTAGAACTACAGATAGAGAGATCATGCACACCATGAATGATGACTCCATCCTATCATTTGTCCAAGACCTCGAGGCTCACATCAGGACACTGGAGGTTCAGACTCATAGAAGCATGAAGATGTTCAGCAAGTTGTTGTTCCGTGAACTGGAATTGGAGGATAAAGCACGTGAGGACCACGATGAACATGAAGAGGAAGTCAAGGACCTTCTGGAGAGGATCCAGACGTATATTGCCACGATGGAAGACAAGATGGACCTGGGAGAAGACCTTTATCCAAATGGTGACGATGGATCCTTAGTGAGCAATGATGAGGACTACTAGGAAAGCACCACTGAAGGACGCACCAATGGAAGACGCACCACTGGAGGACGCACTGCTAGAGGACGCACCATAGGAGACGACAACATGGATATATGAGGAGGACACTTAGTCATGACCATGTTATTTTATTTTTCTCGTTCATCGATTAAGCCGATGTTTTCGATTTGTCATAAGACTTGTATCCCGAGTTTGAACTATGATTGAGTTGAATAAATGAATGATTGGTGTGACAATGATTGTTGCATGCATATGGGTATTGTTGTTTCTCTTTAGACCCATGTTCTATTCTAATTCTCATCCACTTCAAAATATCAGATGCCTTCGAGACGTGACCCCGGATTCAGCTTTCCATCGGAGCTCACTCAACTGATCCAATTGAAGAATGCCTTGATGGAGATGCTGGTCCAGAACCAAGGTAACAACAACACCAACAATTCACCGCCACCACCACCTGTCGACAACCTGACCCGTTTCTTCAGGTTGAATCCGTCGGTGTTCTCTAGCAACACTGAGGCGACTGTTGCTGATGATTAGCTCCGCAAGATCGGAAAGGAGCTAGTAACTGCTAGATGCACGGATGCGGAGAAGGTGCGCTTTGTCGCACATCAGCTTGACGGACCCGTAGCCTCCTGGTGGGAGAACTACACCACCACCTATCCCATTGCCACAATTACATGGGATCAATTTTAGCAGGCCTTCCGCACCGCTCATGTCTTAGATGGAGCAATGAGTTTAAAGAAGCGTGAGTTCCACAACTTACGCCAGGGGAATCGTACTGTGGGGCAGTACATGGACAAGTTCAGTCGGTTAGCTCGCTATGCCCCAGATGATGTGGCCACAGATGCCGCAAAGCAGGAGAAATTTCTGGAAGGACTCAATGATGAACTGGGAATGCAGCTGATGGTGGCAACTTTCAACAACTACCAGGAGCTAGTAGACAAGGCCATCATTCTTGAACGCAAGTAGCATTAGATAGATAACCATAAAAGGAAGTTTGCACATGGCAAGTACAACTCAGGAGCTCAGAAGAAGCCCCGCTACACCCCATACTCGGGAAACATCGGATCATGAGGACACACTCAACACACCCATGGAGGACATACTCATGGATGACATAACCATGGAGGGAATGGGAATAATCGTTACAACAACTTCAAGTCTGGCAATGGAGGCAATGGCAGTCAGCACCGTCCCGCTCCGGCTTAGAAGAATCTGAGTCATATTACCTGTTTCAAGTGCAAGAAGACGGAACAATATGCTACCGATTGTCCAGAGGCCAAGCAGGGAAATGGAAACGGCAACTGCAACAGAAACTCAGCAACCAAGAAGCCCAATCCTTTTCCCCATGCTCATGTGAACCACATTGGTGTGGAGGAGGTTTACGATCAGGTAGAGACTATGGTTGGTAAGTTCTTGTTAAATTCATGTCTAGTATTGGTACTTTTTTATTCTGGTGCATCGCATTCATTCATATCAAGGGTAGTTGTGTAAAAGTATGGGTTGCCCGCTAGAACCATTAGGGAGCCCTCTTCAGGTCAGTTCCCTAGGAGGTGAGATGATGGCAAGCTTCAGTTGTCACTTGAACCTCAGCATCGGAAATCATGAGTTTCCCACAGACCTCATTGTATTGGAGTCACAGGGATTGGACGTAATCCTAGGCTTGGATTGGTTGACGAAGTATGAAGGAAACATTGACTGTGCCCGTAAGACGATTTTGCTCACCACCCCAGAGTACAAGAGGATCAAGTATGTATCCAGGCACACACCAAAGAATACTCGGGTAAATTCCCTCATGGTAGTTGTTCAGGAGGAAGTGCCCGTAGTGAAAGATTTTCCCAACGTATTCTCGAGGAATTACCAGGAATGCCACCGAACAGAGAAATTGAGTTCCTGATTGAATTATTGCCAGGCACAACCCCAATATCCAAGAGACCTTATCGGATGCCCCCTAATGATTTGGAAGAAATCAAGAAGCAGATTAATGAGTTATTGGAGAAGGATATATTCGCCCAAGCTCATCACCTTGGGGAGCCCCAGTTCTCTTGGTGGAGAAGAAGGATAAAACCTTCAGGATGGTTGTGGATTATCGTTGTTGAACGAAGTGACCATCAAGGACAAGTACCCTCCGCCGATGATTAATGATTTGTTTGATCAGCTGGTTGGAGCCAGAGTATTCTCCAAGATCGATCTTCGATCAGGGTATCATCAGTTGAAGATTCGTGAACAGGATATAACCAAAACAGCTTTCCCCATAATGTATGGTCTTTATGAGCATACAGTCATGTCATTTGGATTGACTAATGCCCTTGCATATTTTATGAGTATGATGAACAAGATATTTATGGAATATCTGGACAAGTTTGTCATGGTGTTCATCGATGACATATTGGTTTTCTCCAAGAGCGAGGAAGAACACAAGGAACACTTCCATCTAGTTCTGGAGAAACTCCGAGAACATAAGTTATATGCCAAGTTCAGCAAATGTGAATTTTGGTTGAAGGAAGTTGGATTCCTCTGACATGTTATTTCAGGAGAAGGAATAGCAATTTACCCCTCAAAGGTTGAAGCAGTCACCAAATGGAAGTCAGCTACCCCGGTCAAGGAGATCCGTAGTTTTCTCGGGCTTGCAGGATAATTGGAGGTTTATTGAGAATTTCTCCAAGATTGCTAAGCCCATGACTGAGTTGTTGAAGAAGGATTCTAAGTACATTTGGACCGAGGATTCTGAAGCCAGTTTTCAGGAGCTGAAGAAACGTTTGGTTACAGCCCCAATGCTAATTTTGCCGAACATACGCAAGGGTTACCAGGTGTATTGTGACGCTTCTCGTCAAGGACTCGGAGGAGTGCTCATGTAAGAAGGAAAGGTTGTAGATTATACCCCCAGACAGCTACGGCGTCATGAGATGAATTATGCCACACATGATTTGGAGTTAGCAGACGTAGTGCACACGCTCAAGACCTGGAGACATTTCCTTGTCGGAAATAGTTGTGATATTTACACGGATCATAAGAGCTTGAAGTACATTTTCACGTAGAAGGAGTTGAACCTCAGACAGAGGAGATGGCTAGAGTTGATCAAGGATTATGACACGAGATTGCATTATCACCCAGGGAAAGCAAATGTTGTAGCAGATGCCTTGAGCCGTAATAGCTATGTGAACACTCTCATAGCATGAGGATTACCCCAAGAGTTAGCCAACGATCTTAGAGATCTCTGATTGGAGATAGTTCCGAGGGGATATGTTGCCACACTGGAGATTCAGTCCACTTTGACCGAAAGAATCCGAGAAGCCTAAAAGACGGACAAGGAAATTGCTGAGATAAAGTAAAGGATGAGTTAAGGAGAAAAGTTAAAGGTTTTCGTGAGGATGAACAGAGAACTATATGGTTTGAGGATCGTATCTGTGTGCCCAATGATCCAGAACTTAGGAAGTTGATACTTCAGGAGGCCCACAATTCACCATACTCGATACACCCAGGCAACACCAAGATGTATCTGGACTTGAAGGAGAGTTTTTGGTGGACAAGAATGAAGAAGGATATTGCCAAGCATGTAGCAATATGCGATTTTTGTCAGCGAGTAAAGGCAGAACATCAGAAGCCAGCAGGGTTACTTCAACCTTTTCCGATGCCCGAGTGGAAATGGGAAAAGCTTGGGATGGATTTTATCACAGGATTACACATGACTCGTTCAGGTTATGATTCTATCTGGGTAGTGGTTGATCGCTTGACCAAGGTAGCTCACTTCATTCCCGTGAAGACCACATATACTAGTGCTAAGTGAGCCAAGATATACATGAACAGGATTGTATGTCTGCATGGAGTTCCGAGGAGTATCGTGTCAGATAGAGGAACACAATTTACCTCAATGTTTTGAAATCAGTTACACAAAACTTTGGGTACGAGGCTGGAGTTCAGTATAGCTTTCCATCCGTAGACAGATGGACAGACCAAGAGAGTCAATCAGATTCTGGAGGACATGTTGAGAGCTTGTGCGCTAGACTATGGAGCTAGTTGGGATGATAATTTATGCTATGCAGAGTTCTCGTCCAACAACAGCTATCAGACTAGTTTGAAGATGGCCCCTTTCGAGGCTCTATACAGAAGGAGATGTCGAACACCATTGTTGTGGGATGGTGTTGGAGACCGAAAACTTTTGGTCCCGATCTTATTAGAGATTCCGAAGAGAAGGTCAAGTTGGTTTGTGAGAGACTCAAGATAGCTCAGTCGAGACAGAAGAGTTATGCTGATAGTAAACACAAGGAGATAACATACAAAGTGGGAGACTGAGCATATCTTCGTGTGTCCCCACTTCGAGGAATCGAGAGGTTTGTCCTTAAAGGAAAGTTAGCACTCAGATTCATAGGCCCATACAGACGCAGAGGAGAGGTTGCATACAAGCTGGAATTGCTGGGAGGACTGTCAGGAGTTCACGATGTCTTTCACATTTCCCACCTGAAGAAATGCCACGCTGAGATGGCGGATACTCCTTTAAGAGACACAATGCCCTAGAGGCCATACAGCTTGACAGTGATCTGAATTATGAGGAGAAGCCATCAGTATTCTCGAGACTGTGAACAGAGTTACCCGCAATAAGATCATCAAGTTTTGCAAGGTTCTGTGGAGTCACCACTCTGAGGAGGAAGCCACCTGGGAGCGCGAGGAAGACCTGCGTCGAGACCACCCGCACCTATTTTCTAGCCAACTCGAATCTCGAGGGCGAGATTCATCTTAAGGTGGGTAGGTTTGTAACATCCCAAATTTTCAATTTAGAATGTTTTACAATTATGGCTAAGCATCTAATGCATTTTGTTTGAATTGTGGTGGAATTTGAAAATTTCACACGCATTTCAATTTTTTGTTTGAATTTGAGTTCACTTCAAACTAGCATTTGAAATTCATTTCAAACATTCCTGACAAAATACCTTGTTCAATAAGTATGAGAGCAGGTAACATGACACTCCAAAAATCAGAAGAAAATAATGCCAAAAGTATTTGAATTCAAATTTGGGTTTATTTGAAATTTTCAAAAAAAAATGATTTTTATAAAGTTTAAATTTTGCCTCTGAAAAATAGTTCATCATTTACGATTTCTTTTTTTGATCTTTTTGATATATATATTTTCTATATAAATTATTTTTCTTTCTTTCTATTTCTCTGTTGTTTCTTTTCTGTCAGAAAAAAAGAGAAAACCCTTAGCCGACGCTAGCTAGGCTCCAGCCCAGCCGGCCCACTGGCCGCAGCCTACCACCACCAGCTGGCCTGCCCCGCCTGCACCCACTATGAGTCGGTCGCGCGCCCGCATCTCCCCCTCCCCGCGCCAACTGACCTCTGGGGCCTGCACCTTTATTCCTCCTCCGCAACCTCCATGCCCATATCCGGCTCATGCTCGATGCCTTCGCCGCGTCCGATTCTCTAGGGATCGCACCCTGGGCTTGCCCCCTCCTCCAAGATGTTGCCCTATAAATAACTCAACATCTCCTCTTTCGAACCCCTCTAAAACCCTACACCCAGCACTACCGTAGCCCACGCCCACATCGTTCATATCTCACCAACCGCCACCACTTCCGCCGTTGATTTCCCCGCCGGTGAGCACCCCAATCCCCTCTAGTTTCGGCCATCAGCCTATGTCAACCCCACGTGCTCCTTTGATAACTTTTTGTCCATCTTTATCGCCTACAGGGAGCTAGTCGAGCTCGCCCGTCCGTCGCCCGAGCTCTGCCGTTGACGCGCCGCTCGCTTCCGTCGTCCCCGACCACCACCGAGGCCACCCCCGACCTCGTCCCGCTTCACCGCATCCGACCAAAGTCACCATCGACCACCGAAGCCGCTGCGCCGCCGCCACCCGAGCCGCGCCATCGTCGATCTCCCATTTGTAAGCGCCGGCAAAATCCTCTCTGTACGATCTACTTTTGATGGTCCTGATTAGATCCGCGAACAGTTAGCTTTTTTACTTTAGATCAGTTTTTATTTCGGTTTAGTTCGAACCGGCCCGGCCGGTTTTCTTTTAATTAAACACTCACGCCCGAATCTGTTAGATACCGGCTATCCGCCGGATACCTTCTGGCGCACATCCTTTAGGCCAATGACAGCGTGACAAGTAGCCGTCGCCCGATCGTTAGTGTTTTTGATTTAAACACTACTAGAATCAGAGAATTTGCTGTCTGTCGGTTCTTTGCCGTCAGCTTGCGGATGGCAAAGAAGGTCTTTGCCGTCAGCTTCTAAAAAATGGACGGAAAAGACATGGCTGACGGCAAAGAGCCAGGTTGCCATCAGCCATTTCTTTGCCGTCCGCCAGTGGACAACAAAGAATCTTTGTTGTCCACTAGCTGACGGCAAAGTGGTGGGTGGGGTCCAGTGGAGGCCTAAACCCTAACGGCCCACCAGACCCACCTCATTGTCATCCGCTAGCGGATGGCAAAGAAAAAGCTACCTATCGGCGCTAGCGGACCACCCCACCTCCCACTCTCACTCACCGCGCCCCCGACCCCAACCGCCACCGCCGCCGCCGCTCCCGACCCCCACCACCCTCACCGCCGTCCCGCCGCCCCGCGGCCTCGCAGCCCTCGCCGCCGCCCCGCTGCCCCGCGGGTCTTGCCGCCCTCGCCGCCGCCCCGCGGGCCTCGCCGCCCCACCCTCGGCCTCGCCGCCACACCCGCGGCCTCACCGCCTCACCGCCCCGCCGCCTCGCCGAACCGCTGCCTCGCTGAACTGGTGCCCCGCCGCCCCACTCCGGTGAGCCTCTCCCCTCTTTTTTTTCTACTGTTAGTTAGGTTAGTTACTAGGGTTAGTTAGGTTAGTAATTAGGTTAGTTACTAATGTGTTAGTTAGGTTAGTTCTATGTTAGTTCTAGAAAAAATATTACGATAAAAACGCAGAAGAAATAAGCAAATAAGAGGAGAAGAAGAAAGGTTTAGTAGAAGAAGAAGAACGAAATAAGAGAAGAGAAAGAAGAAAGGGAAGGAGAATAAGACTATAAGAAGAAGAAGAAAAAAAGTAAGAAGAAGAAGAAGAAAAAAGAAGGAAGAAATAAATAGAAAGAAAAAGATAAAATAATACAAATAATAAAGCAGAAGAAGAAGAAGAAGAACATAAAATAATAATAATAAGAATACATGAATAAGAATATAAATAATACGAATCGATATAAATCAATCAGAATAAGAAGAATAATAATAAGAATAAGAAGAATATAAAAAAGAAATAAGGAATAATAGAATAATAAAGAGAGAGAAAATAATAATATAAGAAATAAGAATCATCATATAATAATAATAATACTCCATATAATCCATAATAATAAGAAATAATATCATATAATAAGAAGCCAGAATAAGAAGACTAACTATCATAAATAACTAATAATACATCCCAATAATAATAAGAATAATCCGACTCATAAAATAAACATATCTCCCCTACCTCTCCCTCCCCGTCCTCCTCTCTCCTCCTCCCTCCTCCTCCTCCTCCTCCCTCCTCCTCTCCTCCTCCCGCCTCCTCCTCCTCCTCCTCCTCCTCCTCCTCCTCCTCCTCCCCTCCTCTACTCCTCCTCCCCCTCTCCTCCTCCTCCCTCCCTCCCTCCTCCTCTCCTCCTCCTCCCTCTCCTCACTCCTCGCCCTCCTCCGCATCATCCTCCGCCCGCGCCTCCCGCCTCCTCCTCCTCCCTCTCCTCTCTTTCCTCTCCGTCCTCCTCCCTCTTCTCTTCTTCTCCTCCGCACTCCCCATCCTCCCCTACTCGACCTTCACCCTCTCCCCCCCTCCCCCCCACCCCTACCGCCTCCCCCCCCCTACACCTGGCAACTACCACTCGACACCGACCCCCGACCCCTGACACCACACCCCGACCCCCGACCCCCGACCACCGACACCCTGACACCACCCCTGACCCCTCCCCCACACCACACCCCTACCCCTCCCTCCCTACCCCCCACACTACACCCGGCACCCCTACACCACGGACACCACTACATCCCCGCCCAACCCCGACCCCGAACCCTACGCCCTCGACCCCCCCTACAGCCGTTACACACTCACCCTCCTAAACAAACCCACCTACACCCTTACACCACACCACCCCTACCCCCGACAATAAGTATTAATAACAAGAAAGATATTAAAAAAGAAGTAGAAGTTGAAGATGAAAAAAAGAAGTAGGAAAAGAGGGCGCCCGGGGACGAGCGGGTTAGGGGGTTCCTCGGTGTCGATGGAACCCTAAATAGCAAGTATCGTCGGTGCGAGGTACATGTGGCCGTCGGTGTCGAATACTACATCCACGTCCCACAAGTGACGCCGACGTCCGACGTCCCAAAGCAACTGTTCTCGGCATCGATGGCGGTCGAACACCATTGCGAATTTGTCTGGCAGCCTCTGCGATGACGATTAAAAGGCAAGTGTTGAAACTTGAAACACCCAAACTGACTCAAGTCGGTTTGGTTGTTTGAAATTTCAAAACTTGGCTTTAATCCTCATCGCAGAGGCTGCCAGACAAATTCGCCAAGGTGTTCGACCGTCATCGGCCACCAGAACTATTGTTGCGGGACGCCGGGCGCCGGCTTCACTTGTGGGATGAGGATCTAGTGTTCAACGCCGACCGCCTCATGTAACTTGCACCGATGGTAGTTGCTATTTAGTTTACCCGGGGACGAGCGGGTTAGGGGGTCATTGTCGATGGAACCCTAAATAGCAAGTATCGTCGGTGCGAGATACATGTGGCTGTCGGTGTCGAACACTACATCCACGTCCCACAAGTGACGCCGGTGTCTGGCGTCCCACAGCAACAGTTCTCGGCATCGATGGCGGTCGAACACCATTGCTAATTTGTTTGGCAGCCTCTGCGATGACGATTAAAAGGCAAGTGTTGAAACTTGAAACACCCAAACTGACTCAAGTCGGTTTGGTTGTTTGAAAATTTCAAAACTTGGCTTTAATCCTCATTGCAAAGGCTGCCAGACAAATTCGCCAAGGTGCTCGACTGTCATCGGCCACCAGAACTATTGTTGCGGGACGCCGGGCGCCGGCTTCACTTGTGGGATGTGGTTCTAGCTGTGTTTATAGATATGGTCCATTTATAGTAGATATGATTCTAGCTGTTGCCATCATAAATGTCCACAAGTGCATTGCTTTTTGAATGTGAAATGATAACTTGGTGTAGTTGATTATCTTCTGCTCAAAACTTTTGCTGCTGTAATGTTGTATGATAATGTTGTAAGGGTAGTAATTGGTCTCTTCTGCTGCTTATCAGAGATGGGGGGAGGCCGCCACCATAGGCTGCGCTCTGCCAAACCGGAGTGCGACTTGGAAGGTTTCGAGTTCTTCACGATCATACTTGAGAATTCGTCCAGGAGGCAGGTATATAAAAGGAGAGATCTCCCCTTCACCCATCTCCTTATCATAACTCTGCTGTTTGCTACATCACTGCTTGACCCACACTGCAGAGGCTGCCTGACACTTTTATGAAGATGCTGGACGGCCATCGGCCAAAGAATGTGAAGCTGCGACAGGCTTGCAGCGGGCTTCGCAGGCTGTGGGACGTGGAGGTGGTGTTCAGGTATGACCACATGTACCTGTGTCGTGGCTGGGAGCAATTCATCCGTGCCTACGACCTGCGGCACGGGTACTTCCTTGTCCTTAGGTACGACGGCAACGCCACGCTCACCGTGAAGGTGTTCAACACGACTATGTGCCGCATGCGCTATCAGGACGACGACGATGCTAGTACGCTCTGCCGCTTCTTCCTCTCCATTTGGCTTTGTCTCACACGGATAGTTAAAAAAACTTTGTTGCATTTGGTCAGGCAATGGGAGCAGCAGCAGCGACTCGGGCTACAGCAAAAGCAGCAGCGACTCTAGCTACAGCAAAAGCAGCAGCGACTCTGGCTACAGCAAAAGCATCATAGAGGATGAGGAGGAACGGAGTGGGGAAGAAGAGGAGCAGAGTAGGGATGAGGAGGTGCAGCCTATTCTGTCTGACGATGACCTCGTGATGGTGGTGGCTGACGATGGGCAAGCGATGGTGGTGGCTGACGATGACCTACCGATGGTGGTGGCTGACGACGGGCAAGCGATGGTGGTGGCTGACGATGACCTAGCGATGGTGGTGCCTGAAGATGGCCTCGTGATGGTGGTGGTGCCTAACAATGACCTCGCGATGGTGGTGGCGTCGGCGATCCCACAGCTGGGCGACAGGACCATGCCAATTGTGGTAGAAGAGTACATCCCACTGCCTCGCCGCTCTAAGTGCATCAGGATGATGAAGGAGAAGGAGAAGAAGGAGGAGTGAAGATCCTTCACCTCCGTGATGACGGTAAGTTTTCTCTAGTGTTTTGCTTACGAAATGCATAAAGACCTAGACTTAGCTTTATTTCCTCCAAAATGCTTACCATAATGACCTAGACTTAGCTTATCTTCCTCCAAAATGACATAATTAGCTTACTTAGCTCCAAAATGATCTATACTTAGCTTTGTTTCCTCCGAAATGACCTAAGTTAGCTCTAATATGCTAAGTTATCTCTAATATGCTTAGTTACCTAGGTTTGCTCAATAATGACATACACTTAGCTTACTTATGTAAAAAATGGCATAATTAGCTTACTTAGGTTTGAAATGGCATAACAGTCTTGGTAACCTCATATATGTCATATAGTTAGCTTATTTTCCTCGAAAATGACATAATAAGCCTAATTAGCTCCAAAATGATCAATTTTACCTAAGTTAGCTCCAAAATGACCTAAGTTAGCTCTAAAATGCTAAATTAGCTCTAATATGCTTAGTTACCTGGGTTAGCTCAATAAAGAACTATAATTAGCTTACTTATGTCAAAAATGGCATAATATTCTTACTTAACTAAAAAATGGCATAATTTGCTAGGTTAGCTCCAAAATGACCAAGTTTTCTCTAGTGTTTTGCTTTACGAATGGATACTTAGCTTATTTTCCTCCTAAATGGCATAATTACCTAAGTTAGATAAAAAATAAGCTATACTTAGCTTATTCAGTTCATTTATGACATACTTAGCATACTTAGGTAAAAAATGGCATGATAATCTTTGTTAGCTCCAAAATGATATAGACTTAGCTTATTTTCCTCGAAAATGACATAATAACCTTACTAAGCTCCAAAATGACCTATTTACCTACCTTAGCTCTAAAATGACCTACACTTAGCATTTTTACCTAGCTTAGCAATAAAATGACATTTTTACCTACCTTAGTTAGAAGAAGAAGATAAAGAAGAGGAGAGAAGAAAAAAAAATCTTCTTCTTCTTCTTCTAACTAGTCTTCTTCTTCTAACTTTCATCTTTCCCAATTTGCAGATTTGCTTTACATGAGGAAGCTTGGATTCATGGAGTGTACTATTCTTGTGGTGCTTCCTTGTTGTTTATGAAAACTTGTTTGGATATGTATGTCTATATGGATATGTTGTTGGAAACTTGTTTCTGGTTATGTATATATGGATATGTTGGACTTTGTTGAACTATGTTGTTGGATTGGATGAAATATGTTGTTGGACATGCTGTTGGATATGTTGGATATGTATGCATGTATATCTGTGTTTGAAACCATGTCTAATTAATGGGTTTAAATAAAAACAGGGGATATATAGCCTCTTTGCCGTCCGCTAGCGGACGGCAAAGAGCTTTGCCGTCCGCTAGCAGACGGCAAAGAGGACACGTGGCAGTCACCTGTGCAAACTGGGAACACTGCTGCCTATTTGCCGTCTGCCAGCAATGATTCAAACCTCTTTGTCGTCTGCTGGCGGACGGCATATCTGGACACGTGGCAGCTTCCCAGTGCTGCCTAGCTGGGCTCTTTGCCATCCGCCAGCAGATGGCAAAGATCTTTGACTCTTTGCCATCCGCTGGCGGACGGCAAAGAGCGCCGTTAACCCCCTAACGGCTCTCACGCCACCGCACTGCCGTCAGCTGTCTTTGCCGTCTGCTGGCCTCGGATGGCGGACGGCGTAATCCTTTGCCGTCCGTTTCTAAGAAGCGGACGACAAAGAAGGCCTTTGCTGGCAGGCTTTCATCCGGACAGTTTGCCGTCCGCTAGCGGACGGCAAAGCATTTTGCCATCCGTGATCTATGCCTTTGCTGTCCGGCATGGCGGATGGCAAAGAAGCTGATTCCAGTAGTGTAAACACAAGAAGGGTAAAGAAAATGTTATTGCTGATGCATTATCTCGTCGTTATACTATGCTTTCACAACTTGACTTTAAAATATTTGGTTTGGAGACCATCAAAGATCAATTTGTGCATGATGCTGAATTTAAAGATGTATTGCAGAATTGTAAAGAAGGGAGAACATGGAACAAGTTCGTCGTTAATGATGGATTTGTGTTTCGTGCTAACAAGCTATGCATTCTAGCTAGCTCCGTTCATCTTCTGTTGTTGTCGAAAGCGCATGGAGGAGGATTAATGGGACACTTCGGCGTGAAGAAGACAGAGGATGTACTTGCTACACATTTCTTTTGGCCAAAGATGAGACGGGATGTTGAGCGTTTTGTTGCTCACTGCACTACATGTCAAAAAGCTAAGTCACGAGTCAATCCTCATGGTTTATATATGCCTTTGCCTGTACCTAGCGTTCCATGGGAGGATATATCTATGGACTTTGTTTTGGGTTTACCTCGAACAAAGAAGGGGAGGGATAGCATATTTGTTGTCGTGGATAGGTTCTCGAAAACGGCACACTTTATACCATGTCATAAAAGCGATGATGCTACTAATGTTGCTGATTTGTTCTTTCGTGAAATTGTTGCTTGCATGGTGTGCTAAATACTATTGTTTCAGATCGTGATACTAAATTTTTTAGCCACTTTTGGAGATGTTTATGGGCTAAGTTGGGGACTAAACTGCTTTTTAGTACTACTTTTCACCCCCAAACTGATGGACAAACTGAAGTAGTCAATAGAACATTGTCTACTATGCTTAGGGTTGTTTTGAAGAATAACAAGAAAATGTGGGAAGAATGCTTGCCTCATATTGAATTTGCTTATAATCGTTCGCTGCATTCTACTACTAAGATGTGCCCTTTTGAAATTGTATAAGGTTTCCTACCTCGTGCACCTATTGATTTGTTGCCTCTTCCATCTTCGGAGAAGGTTAATTTTGATGCTAAACAATGTGCTGAATTGATCTTAAAAATGCATGAGTTAACTAAGGAGAACATTGAGCGTATGAATGCTAAATATAAACTTGCTGGAGATAAGGGTAGAAAACATGTTGTGTTTGCACCTGGAGATCTTGTTTGGTTACATTTGCGTAAGGATAGATTTCCTGATTTGCGCAAATCAAAGCTAATGCCACGTGCTGATGGTCCTTTTAAGGTGTTAGCGAAAATAAATGATAATGCATATAAACTTGAGCTGCCTGCAGATTTTGGGGTTAGTCCCACTTTTAAAATTGCAGATTTGAAGCCTTATTTCGGTGAGGAAGATGAGCTTTCGTTGAGGACGACTTCATTTCAAGAAGGGGAGGATGATGAGGACATCAATACCATTGTTACACCCACATCCCCTACTGCTACATATACTGGACCAGTTACTAGAGCTCGCGCACGCCAATTAAATTATCAGGTACTTTCGTTTCTTGGTAATGATTCCAATGTTCATGAGAATATGATGCTGCCTAAATTGGATACATTTGTTTTGCTTACAAATGAAGGGCCTAGCATGGACAAGAGGGATGAACATTGGAGCCAGATCAAGCATGGAGATGATGGCATGCGCATGGGGAACAAAACTGGAGTTTCAAGTGAAGATTTCAGGACTTTGAAGCCACCCTAATCAGTGAATGAAGGCTTGGACGAAATATACAAGATGCCACTTCCTAAGTTTCGTCTAGAGGCTATTATAGGTGCTACGCTACCTTATTTTCGGGCCAGGCCCATGTAATTTTGAAATACTTGATTATAGGCTGTTTTTAGAGTCCGTATGTGTGGGGAAACAAGAGTTAGGGTTGGTTTCGGACCCCTCCTCCAAGGGTCACGAAATTTCCCCCTCTTCCTCCATATATTTAGCCCTTAGGGTGTCGTTTAGACTTTGGGTTTTGTTTAGATAAAAAGTTCACCATAGCTGCACCTTCGCGTACTTCGTTTGTGTTCAACGACCAAACCAAGTCGTCACAGAACCCCACCTTGATCATTAAAGCTTTCATCTTATATTCACAATATTCAGATTGCAATCTCAGTTTCTTGCTTGTTCTTCATTTGCTTGCAGGAAATAGACCTTCATGGTCAAGTTGATCATGCTTCGGCATGGTCAATAACCTATTGGAGTTGGTTTAGCGATTTCTATGGCGCAACGTCCTTGCACGTTCGTAGTCAGATCATCAGAGTCTACTCCTCCAAAACGATAATCACCATCTCATCCAAAGACGGGACACCTTTGCCTCTATCACTCGGTCTGAGACAAATCTCTCACAGCGAAGAAGATCACAGTCTCTTGCTGGCAAGTATTTGCTCGGAACACAAAGAGATTTCTCTCGCAACTTTCATAGGATATGGGTTTAGCATCAGAGAATCAAAGTTTTGAACGCTATACCCCTCTTAATAGTACGGTGGTCCTATGACTCAATAAAGAGAAGAAGAACTACGAAATAAATGCGACATCTTTATTTCGTCTCCAATCTCCTTGGATGCAGTAAATTTCCTCAGACAGGCACCGAACCAATTGCTTCACTTCAGCAATTTTTGAGGGGTCACTCTTGTTATCATAATCTTCGGTGATAACCTTCACTGCACTACAGGGAGATTATCTTCGTCATTTGCATCAAACTCCTCAATATCTCAGGGACCTGTTACTCTGTGTGCACTAGAAATCACATAAGTCCCATACTGTTTATGTCAACAAACTCCAAAACATAAGGGGCCTATCATTGCACCAATAGTATCGATGACCAAGGTGGGGGAAAATGAGAGAACTTGATGTTTATTTGCTAATCAATACCATTGCGTGCAGAGAATTGACCATTGCATGTTATGCTAAGTAGTCTAAAGTCATTGAATGCATACAAGCCCCACGACTCCTATTGGCTGATTTCTTTTTTTAGGGCAAAAAACAAGGAACGAGTTTTGGAATTATTTGGTTTTCGTAATGTGACTTACGCACAGTTACGAACGGAGTAGGACAGTTGGCAATCAATACATTGAGCTCTTCTTATTGAGGAAGCCAGTAATAATCAAACAAAACCCCTAATCATCATTGCAAACAACGCATAGAAGATGGCTAATGCGACAACCACAACTACACATGCTAGTTCCTTCTTATCTCTTGCTTTCATCGGCTGCATGTGATTGATTCTTTCTTGCTTCATCGTACTGATTGTACACTCCAGATCAGCCAGTTTCTTCTTCAGCTTTATGTTATCTTTTGTGAGCTTGGTGATAACACTCTGAGCGCTGCCATGCCATTCTTCATCCAGCCAGTTAACAAAGGCACAAGCCTCATATCCTTGCCAATGTTAAGTAGTATTAAGGATGAGCGGTGGCATTAACTCAACTAAAATGATGAACTTAGCACTAACCTCTAAGGGGCAACTGAGAAACCGCCTGCCAATGTCGAATCCCTCCATGCATACAAGTCGAGCGGGAGTGTGTCCGTGCACACAACTCAGCTTTTGGTACTACTCGATGGCGCAAAACTCGGAGTCAAACTCATGTTGCAAGAGTCTGGAGTCATACTCCGGATCCGGTGGCTGATCGCTTTCCTGGGGGGGGGGGGGTCATTCAGGACGGATTGAGCAGGGAGCTAATTTGGACATGCGGAAAAAGCTCGGGATAGATTGGAACCTAACAGGATGATTCAGATCCATAGTACACCCGCCTTCTGATGACCTTAGGCAAGTGCTCGGTGGTGACCGTCGTCGTGGAGGCGCTGCCGAGAGCGGCGATACGAGCAGGAGCAGCCGCACCGAAACCATCATCACCACTTGTCCGCATTCCCCCAATGTTAGCGCCACGTGAGGGAATTTGGGGGCTAGGGATTTGGGGGAATTGGGGAAACCGTGGGGATCTATTAACTGTCGGGAACTAATTATCGCACAATGTTGTATACGGCACATGATTTATAGATTTGGTTTGTGTTAGGTATTACAACTTCACACACGATTTTCGCACCAAACCGTGTGAGAAGACAACATAGGTGAGACACAGTTGTCGTGACATAATCGTATGTGATGTACTACCCTATACATATGGGGATGCAATAATAGAGTTACAGTAATACTTAGGTTAAACAGCCGCTCTGCGGATACCCGTCAAAAAATAAAAACAGCCGCTCTACAGATAGAGATGGCAGCGAAGGCCGAGGTAGCGGCTACCGGATAAGAGGTCAATCCTCGTCGGTCGGTGGCGGCGGTGTCATAGGAGGTCAATCCTCGGTTTGCGGCAGGAGATAGGAGGAGCTCAACCCTCGAGGTTGGCGGCGGCGTGATTGGAGCACATCCATCACGGTCGATGGCGGGATAGTGGAGCTCGAACTTCAGGCGGTTGCCCCACTAAGCTTTGCTCCTCGACCCTGCAGTCTCGGCGTGGCACCCCCATCGCGCTTCTGTGTCTGGTGGGTGGAGGTCGCTGCCCGGCTAATTAATTAAGGTATTCTTTTCGTTGAGTGGCTTAATTAAGGTATGCAATTAATCATTGAATCGGACATTTCACTGAATATATCTGTAACCCATTTATCGGTAGGTTTACTAGGGCCATATCTAATATATCTGAGGCCACATAGCAACATGCATTGTACTGAATGACTAAATATGCAATCCCATGCTACATAGCAACAAGGAAGAGTGTTACCTTAATGTTCTGATGATGTCTAGATATACATGTAATAAGATCTTATATAATGGGATGGAGGGAGTGTTGTACTACATCATTTTTCAATTGTTGTTTAGGTTCTAATATTAACTTGGTGCTTTTAGGTACATATGCCATTGCCAAAGATCCACACTTCGACCCTTTCTGCGTATGGGGCAATGAGATATTCATGAACCAGCATCATGTGAGGAAACTGATAAAGATTGTTATTAAAATGGGTCAAAAGATGTCAATCGAACTATTTGTTTACACTTTATGCAAGACAACAGTGAACTGCAGGATGGTAAGTAAGAACTCTGTAGCCTTCTTTTTACTGCCCGTAATGAGTTGTGTTAGATGACAATGTCTGAATATTTTTCCTTTGCAGTGGATCCTGAAGCAGTTTACTCAAGATTACCTCTCAAACTACATGATTGGCGGCCGGCCATCACAAGGGGTTGGACTAGAGTCGTGCGTGCCTTCTGCATCGAGGAGAGCACAATAGGGCCATTCCGCTTCACCTACTTCAGGAACCAGAATGTCTCTCACCTCTTTCTTTACCATCTATAATAGTACAAGTATACAACTGTGGTTCATCATTCTTTATTTGGTTCTTATGTAATTCTTGAACATATGTACATGTGAATCGAATAATGCATTGGTTGTTTGAACCTAATGGATATGAATAAAGCTATAGCCTACTTTCAAATTCAAATCAGGTAGGGTGAAATTACGCTCTGCAGGTCATTACGGTGCACACGGTCTATAAAGCACTGCGTGTGTGGTATACATCATAATCCGACACGGTTCACAGAGAGGAAACGTGTAACCATGCACACAGTTGCCGTTTTCAATCTGTGTGTGATGTCAGACAATATCACAAACGGTGCGGGAAAACTAAATGTGTGTGATTGTCGCCCTATCGTACACGGTTTACAATGATGAACTGTTTGTGATGTGCCAGGCATCGTAAATGTAGAGCTAGTTTGGTACGTGCCTGGACTGCGCCTGAAAAAATCCCGTGCCTGGAATGTGCCTGGTTTTAGGTAAAACCACATAACTCCGACTACGATGGCAATGCGAGCACAAACGAGTAGCAAGGATGAAGCGTTTGGGATATTCAAGATATCAGAAACAGTTTTATAGCGACAAATGTATGCATCATGGCTCCTTATCCCCGACGGTTTCTGGGTCGTGTGGGAAGGACCCCCCTATCACAGTCACTCACTTGGCGACAGTTCAGAACACCGTCGCGGAAAGGGATTAAAAACCGTTTGTATAGCACCTCGCCGTACCAGTGTGTAGGCATTGTTGTTGTAGGGTTCAAGCACCTTGAAGGGTCCATCGACTCGTGGTCGAAGCTTGGACTTGCGTTCGTTGGGGAAACAGTCCTTGCGAAGGTGTAGCCACACAAGATCTCCAATGTTGAATATCATGGGGTGCTTGATGAAGTTGATCTTGGTCGCGAGGCGTTGTACTTGGCACTCGATTGTGTTCCTTGTATCTTCATGCACCTTCTTGAGATAGCTCGCTCTAGCGCTCACGTCCATGTTGATGCGCTCTTGTAGTGGTAGGGGTAGAATGTCCAATGGGGACAACGGGTTGAAGCTGTAAACGACCTCGAAGGGGGACTTGCCGGTAGTAGAGTGTCTTGCTCGATTGTAGGTGTACTCGGCGATGGGTAAACATTCCTCCCACTCCTTGATGTTCTTCTTGATGAACACGCATAGGAGAGTGGATAGCGTCTGGTTTGTGACCTCCGTTTGGCCGTCGGTTTATGGGTGGTGCGCCGAAGAGAACAAGAGCTTGATTTCGAGCTTGGCGCATAGTGTCTTCCAAAAGTAGCTAAGGAACTTGATGTCGCGGTCCAATACGATAGTTTTGGGCACTCCATGTAGGCGCAAGATTTCCCTACAAAAAAGATTTGCAACATGTGAAGCATCGTCTATCTTGTTGCATGGGATGAAATGAGCCATTTTAGAGAATTGGTCCACAACAACAAACACAGAATCTTTGCCATTTTGAGTTCTAGGCAAACCAAGCACAAAGTCCATACTAATATCTTCCCATGGGTGATATGGAATAGGAAGTGGCATATAGAGACCATGGGATTGAGCTTTAGACTTAGCTTTGTGACATGTAGAGCATCGATTGGTGAAGCGTGAGACGTCGCGGAACATCTTGGGCCAAAAGTAGTTCTTGGAGAGCGTAGCGAATGTGTTGTCGCGTCCAAAGTGGCCCATAAGTCCTCCTCCATGAGATTCTTGCAAAAGTAACAAACAAAGAGAAGACTCGGGAATACATAGTTTGTTAACTCTCATAAGATAATCATCTTTGATGTAATAGCGATCCCAAGATGTATGCATCAAACATTTGGCATTAGGAATAGCAAAAGTAGGATCATGTGCATACAAGTCTTTTATGTGCTCAAAGCCAATAACATTCAATTCAAGTTTAGTTACAAGCATGCATTTGCGGGAAAGCATATCTGCCACAATATTTTCTTTCCCTTTAATGTACTTGATGACATAGGGAAAAGACTCAATGAATTCACTCCACTTGGCATGACGCTTGTTCAACTTGGTTTGACCCTTAAGGTATTTAAGCGTTTCATGGTCGGTATGAATGACAAATTCATGGGGGCGAAGATAGTGTTCCCACTCATGCAAAACTCGCACTAAAGCATATAGCTCTTTGTCATAGATGGGATAATTGAGTTGCACTCCGGAAAGTTTTTTCGCTAAAGTAAGCAATAGGGCACTTCTCTTGCATTAACACACCTCCTATGCCATTACCGCTAGCATCACAATGAACTTCAAAAGTTATGTCAAAATTGGGTAATGCAAGCACGGGAGCATGAGTAAGCAAATTTTTAAGTTCATTAAATGCGGTATCTTGGGATGGTCCCCAAACAAAAGGTGCATTTTGCTTACTCAAGGCATGCGAGCGAGATGCAATGGTGCTAAAATCCTTAACGAATCTAGGATAGAAACCGGCTAAGCCAAGGAAACTTTGCACTTGTTGCAAATTGGATGGTTGTGGCCAAGTTTTAATAGCATTTATCTTAGATTCATCTACATGAACACCCTTAGAAGACACAATGAAACCTAAGAAAATGAGATTGTCCACACCGAATTTGCATCTCTCCATATTAGCATAAAGGCGCTCTTTTCTTAGAGTTTGCAAAATGGTTCTAAGATGGGTGACATGATCTTTGAGAGATTTGCTAAGAACAAGAATATCGTCAAAATAGACCACAACAACTACGCCAATGTAGGGGCGAAGAACAAAATGCATGACTCGCATGAACGTACCGGGTGCTTCGGATAAGCCCATTGGCATAACAAGCCATTCATATAAGCCAAATTTGGTCTTAAATGCGGTTTTCCATTCGTAGCCTTCTAGTATGCGGATTTGGTAATAGCCACTTTTAAGATCAATTTTAGAGAAAATAGTGGCTCCGCTAAGCTCATCTAACATATCATGAAGGCGTGGAATAGGATATCGATAACGAACGGTGATGGCATTGATGGGTCTACAATCGGAACACATGCGAAAACTACCATCTTTCTTAGGCACTAGTATGACCGGTACGGCACAACGACTTAAGCTTTCACGCACATGCCCATTGTCAATGAGTTGTTGTACTTGCCTTTGTATTTCCTTGGTTTCTTTGGGGTTGACACGGTAGGGTGCTTTGTTAGGAAGAGGGGCTCTGGGTATGAGGTCGATGCGGTGTTCGATGCCTTGTAGTGGAGGTAGTCCCGGAGGTAGCTCATCGAGGAAGACGTCCTTGAATTGTTGCAAGATATTAGACACCACTAAAGGTAGAGGGTGAGAGTGGTTAGTTGTTGTTGCCTCGTCCTTGCACAAGAGGACATAGTGCATAACACTCGATGGGTTCTCACACACTTCTCTAATCTCACTTTTGGTAGCGAATAGCACTAGGTTTTTCTTGTCGCTCATCGTGGAGGCACCCATTTTGGGCTTGTGGCTCTCACTCCCTTTTGGGTGGCTCACTCTCTCACTATTCTCTCCATGATGTGTGGTTGCTTGCTTGTCGGCGATCACTTGGCTGGGAGACATAGGTCGTAGCATATACTCCTTTCCCTTCATCTTGAAGCTATAGTGATTGGTTCATCCGTTGTGGATGACGCTGTGGTCGAATTGCCATGGTCGTCCAAGTAGGAGATGGCAAACGGACATGGGAACCACGTCGCATTCCAAAGTGTCTTCATATGCTTCGATCTTGAAGGAAACTTGAACCATGTGCTCCACTTGAATAGTGCCGGAGTCGCTAAGCCATTGGACCTTGTAGGGGCGAGGGTGTTTCATCTTGACCAATTGGAGCTTGGAACATAGCTCTTCGCTTTCCAAGTTGTGACAACTTTGCTCTGTCGATGATGACCTTCACGGACCTTCCATTGATGCCCGCCTTGGTGTGGAAGATATGGCATCTTTGGTCTTCATCTTGTTGATGTTGAAGCGTCAAGACCTTGGAGACAATGAGAGCGGAGCTCAAATCATTGTCACAAAAGACTTGGTCATCTTCATCTTCATTCACTTGCCGGGGGATGGCCACGTGCTCAAGGGCTTCCATTTCGTCTTCACTCATAGAGTCATAGGTGCCGTCGTCGTTGAGGATCATGGTACGCTTATTCGTACACTCGAAGGACTTGTGGCCTCGGCCGCCGCATGTGAAGCACTTGATGGAACTTGTCTTGATGGTCACATCCGGTGGAGTTGTAGATGATGAAGCTCTCGGCTTGAAGTTGCTTTGATGCGGAGCATCCTACGATCATCCCCATGTACACTACGACTACTCACCAAGCCCCAAGTGTCCATACGATGAGATCTCGAGCATACGTCATTGGACCTAAGGTGAACTCGCTCCTTTCCGAATCTTCCCTTCCCTCATTTAAGACACGGATGCTACCTCAAGCGCGGACCTTGTGCATACTCAGGTACTCCTGAGGAGACCATAGAGAGCCCAAGGACCAAGGACAAGTGTGTGCGGGAGCGAAGGAAGGAGAAGAAAGAAGCGCCAGCTGCTACAGCGGCCGGACGTCCGGCCCGATCCCCGGACATCCGGCCCGACCGCCGAAAATCCGGCCCCTTCCTATCCAGAGAGCTCCAGAAGCGACCCCGACAGCCCGGACATCCAGCCCCATGCCCCGGACATCCGGCTCCTCCCAAAGCCCCGGACATCCGGCCTCTTCGCTCGGACATCCGGTCCCACCTATCCAGAGAGCACAGGAATCGGGCAATTCTAGCCCGGACATCCGGCCAGAGGCCCGGACATCCGGCTCCTCGCGAGCCGCCGGACATCTGGCCCCCAGCCCGGACATCCGGCGCCTGTCTGCGCACAGTGAACGGGCCAAGGGCCCATGTACCCCTCCAACTCGTCCCACTTTGCACCACGACTATATATAGACTCCTACCCCCTCCTAGCTAGGGTTAGCAAAGTAGTATCTCATTTGAGATAGAGCTTTGCTCTCCACTTGATCCCTTCTCCATCGGAGTTCACGACCTCTACGGAGAAGATCCCCCAAGTGGATTCAAGACCCCTCACGGGAACACCCCTCAAGACCTCCTCACGGAGAAGAACTTGCTACTTGTATCGTCCTTTGTTGATCGTGGATCGTGTATCTCTTTGTGTTTCGAGGATCTAGCACATGTGTAATTGAATCTTGTTGGTTTGAGTGATTCCTCTCGTGTTTCCCCTCATGTTTTCCCTTCGTGTTCTTCATGTTCTTCTCGGGATTCGCTCCATTTGTGAAAATCAGGCATCTAGGGTTCTACCCTACATCGTCTTGGTATCATGAGCCATGTTGATCACGAATTTGCAGCCTCCCCCATCGTTTTCTAGCCTTGTTTTGTGTGATTTCGTCCTAAATCCGAAAATCCCCACCAAAAATAGCCCCCAATTTTTTTTGTGATTTGTTGGTTTGATGATGTTTTGTTGATTTTGATCTGTGGATTCGTTGTGTCTTGAGTGGATCTAGCATCTCCACAAGTTTCCCCACTTTCCATCCACAAAATCCCTTCAATTTTTCCCTTGGAATCGTCAATTTCCGCCCCCAAAATCGAGTTCCTCGAGTTCATCCTCAGATTTGTAGCCCGGACATCCGGCCCGTGGCCCTGGATGGCCCCCCGGACATCCGGCCCGTAGCCCGGACATCCGGCTCCTAGAGCGCAATTTCGCACGCGGTTCTGGACATCAGGTCCCGGATTTCCGGCCCCGACCCCGGATGTCCGGTCCCTGTAACTTCAGCCTTTCCCATTTCACCATTTTGTCCATAACTAATTCATCCGAAGTCTGTTTTTGACGTTATTTAACTCATTTTGAAGCTATTGACATTCCCCATACCACAAAAATACTACTATCATCATTTGACTTCATCAAATGTTTGGAACTTTGGCATCTTTGGCTAGGGCTTCCACCATATCCTCCGCTATACCACCACCGACTTTCGCAACCTAACCCATTTTTTCCCCATTCCATTTGTGGTTGTTTGAGTTGTGATTAGAGTCTCCTAAGGTGTTTCGGCTACTTAGAGACGGTTGCTTCTTCATCAACCACCACCATAACTTCCGCATAGGTTTGCCCACCATACACTTCCGCCACCCCAACTTAACCCAATTTTGTTTGTGTTGTGAGTTGTGTCTCCTAAGGTGTTTCGGCTACTTAGGGACCGTGCTTCCAACTCCGACACCATGTATAGCCCATCATACCCCTCCACCACCTTAACCCATTTTGACCGGGTTTCCACCAATACTTCCGCAACCACCACCGCTTTCCCACTACCACAATTTGACATTTGCCTTTGAGATTTTGAGTTCGCGGTTTTTCCATTTCCTAAGGTGTTTCGGCTAATTAGGAACAGTTCGACATCGAGAACACCGCCACTCATCATCGCCATGAGGTCGTCATCGTATATAAGGATGGTAACGTCGATGACACCATTGTATATTCCCCTTGCAATTGCATTGATAACCCCTAGCCCATTTTGCGTCACTTGCCTATCGAGACTAGCCATTGAGAATTGCCGGCAACGTTACTTGTGCACATTAGTGATCTACACCTTCCATTGCATACGTACCATATCATCTTGGTATCATCATATCATCTTTTGTGTCACAAGATTGTCCCCGCATATACACAATTGCTATCTTGGTTTGTGCACTTCCCATAAGTGGCCAAAAAAAGAGAATAAGCTTTTAAGCAAAAAAAAGAGAGCAAAGAGCTTGTAAGCAATAGCCATAGCATCATACCACATTGCATATAAGATTGTCATATCTGATCATCTTGGATCATATCATCGGGAATCATATATACATAGCATACTTGGGATAGAAGTCCTTGCATTTTTGTCTCCTATAGGTTGTGCACAAGTATCGTATCCGCCTATTGAGCAATCATGCTAGCGTCTCTCTAGACTTGTGCAACAAGAGCATTTTCCGTGGATTCCACATTTTGAGCTCGTTCCTTGGTTGCACGACCCCATTTATCTATCCGTGTGTGTGTTTCCGTGTGCCACATATTGCTATTGGTCTACTTGTTGCACTTGCGAATTTGTGAATCTCTTTCAACATTATTGACTCTTGCTAACAATTTGCATCAAATTTTTGTGCCACTATCCTCACCGAGATCCACCAAAAGCTTTACTTGTGTAGGTGTGAGAATTGACAAGATCTGGTACCAATTGCGCTATTTCCTTGCTACACTATTGAGTGATCATTGATCCAATTTCAACATTGGATAAGGTACATTTGGTCTAGTTCTTCTCTTTCTCCCACTCACATTTGCTCAAGTCTTGTGATGGATAGGCAAAGCATTTCATCTCCGGTCTTCCACAACAACGACGGCGCAAACAACTACAACACCAAAACTCCAAACTTCGGACTACAACGAGCAATGCAAGTCATTGAGAACATCACCACCGACTTATGACATTCCGAAGCAAGGAGAAGGGACTACTTCGACAACAAGCTTTCCACACAAAAGGAGGAGCAAGATGCAAGGATGAAGGAGATTCGGGCCTTGGTCAAGTCTACTTCCCCTTCATCATCTTCAAGGCGGCGGCGAGCAAGTCGATCATCTTCGGAGCGCCCAAGCGATGCAAGCGCAATTCGTCCACGTCCACATCTCCATGGCCACCATGCATCATCACATTCGTGATCCACATCATCATGAAGGGCAAGTCACCTCCAAGCATCATGTGCATGACGATGACGAATGACATCTACTATGAGCTCAAGCACGACAACGACAACATCAAGATGAAGATGCTCGACACACGCAAACCTACAAGTCCCAACAAGCTCTACATCAAGCTACGACCAACCTTCATGAGCACAAGAGAAGACCGTGAGACAAGCACCACCAAGAGGAAGCTACGGCTACCACCACCACTTCAGCATCTTCGCCAAGTGCTATCAAGGCATCTTCTCCTTTGGGCGTATGGCATCTTCACCTACTTCCCATGAGTACGCCTACATCGACTTCATGAAGTCCAAGGCGACCAACTACAAGTGAGGGCGACACTTCCATCTTCGGAAGCACCTCAAGGAAGATGGCCGAGCATGGGAAATTCCCTTCAGTCATGGAGACGAGCTATGAGTTGCCACATCATATGGGCCTCCTACAACAAGTCGGCGACAAGACGGTCGAGCAAGGGCCATCCCCTTCGACCATGACGACGAGTGCGAACCTCTTCAACAACATGAAGACGGTGCCCCAATTGGACTCATACTCCGAGTCAAGCTACAAGACCACACATGAGACTTTATCTTCGGTCTCGGAGGAGCATGATGATTTGCCACTTCCTACGGCATTCATCTTTGGAGGCGTTATGGATGAGGAGGTTGAGCATGGGACTATCCCTTCAACCAAGGCGGCGATAGGAGTTGAGCATGGATACATTTGCACCTACATCTCTTCGACACCTACATATGACGAGATGCCCCAAATCCCATGTGAGGAGAGCCACCACCACATGAGTAACATGAGTGACTCCACCATATGTGACATTGAGTGCATTTCCAATGAGAGGATGAGTGTGACCACCACTAGCCCCACACTTGAGAGCATGCCACACATCCTATGTGAGGTTGAGAGCCATTTGAGTGACTCCACCAACCATATGAGTGAGAGCATCCTTGAGGGAGTGAGTGAGCCACAACACCTAGTGAGGTAGTTGAGACGGCATGTGAGGCCACTATGACTTCTAACGACTTAACCTCTACTCCGAGTGTGTTTTCTTCTTTGGTGCTAGGTCTCCTACATGACGACATGCCTCTTCTCGACGAGTCCATACCTCCAATGGAGACGATGATGGCCATGGTGGACGATGATGCACACCCCACATGGTTCCATCAAGATGAAGATGACCACAACTTGGTCTTCAACACTTCACCTACAACACATGAGCGATGCTCCAAAGGTAACATAGGTGATGGTGCTTCTCTTGTCCCACTAGTGGACTATCTTACAAATGATTGCTTGCATGATGATGATCACCTTATGGATTCACCACATACTATGTCTTCTACATGTTTAGATATGCCACCTATTTATGATGAATATGATGATGAGCATGTTGATTTTCCTAGTTGCGATGCTATGCTCCATAGGGTATCTTGTGAAAATTCTATCGGTCACATCATGTTTGACAATCCATTAAACTTGTCATATGCTATGAGTGAGATCTCCCATATTGCATCATTTCAATCTCAACATAGTAACTATGCATGCCCCATTAAAATAAATCCCATTTGCACTTATGGCATAGATGACGAAATGATGGTCATTGGCTTTTGTTTTTCATGCGATGATATTGCCATGCTTCCTTTACATGATTTGCGCAATTCATCTACTATGCCATGCCAAGAACACATTGCTTCAGTTATGCATTGTTTTGGATGTTGTCAATATTCTCCATGTGATGTTTCCACTAATGCTCATGAGGAGACGCCCATAGTTTCCTCATACATATTAGGAGATTTTGATGCATTTCATACTTTGCATGATTCCCATAATTGCATGCACCATATGCATTCCATGAATAACAATGCTCTACATATTTCTCATGATGCATTACACAATTTGAGTCTCCATTATGCTATACATAATAACAAACCTCTCATGATGGATGACATGTTTCTATATCACGCATCTCATTTATTTGAGCATTGGATATTTTGTGCTAATCAACACATGCATGTATGCATCATGATGGATGATATGTACATATACCACGCACACACAATTTTCCCTTTTGCCTTTGTTTTGTGTAGGTACTCACATATACTCGTCAACCTCTCAATCCCAAGAGTTGACGAAACAAGCGCTTGAGAGCAACGATGACTTGGGATCCCGTGGACTATCCTTACCATCGTCCCCTCCGCGCAATGACTACGCGCATCTCTTCTACTTGGCTCTCACACGGCTATGGGCCATATACCATTTATCACCTTATGCTCATTTTGTCGTGTTCACTTTGCATGTTATGCTTTCTTCTATGCTTTTTCCATGCAATTGTGACCCTTACTTTCATTTACCCATGATACACCATTATGTTACTGCTATGTGTATTTGCATGCTTGGTGGAGATCCTTGTTGCTATTACCATGTTTTCCTTGTACCTCATGCTATTGTTGATTCTTGTGTTGGGAGATTCATATTGTTCAATTGCTATTTACATAGGACTTCTTGCCAATACAATGATGATACATTACTCATATCTTGCTTTCATGCTTGTGATAGGTCATGTGTATTATATATGCCCACTATTTGCCCACATGACATGATGACCTTGATTACTTCTAGTATGTTGCATCTTCGCACTACTAGTTTGCATGACTTGATTCATATGATTACTTGCTTCGTTGCATCACCCATGATACATTCTTGCTCCTTTAATTGGGTTGATAGCATACATGTTCATGCCTCTCACTTGATTTGTCTTGATCATTGTCTCTTGTCTCCATTAGTTGTACCTCTCCTATGCCATTGTAGTGAGTGCACCCATGCTATGCTTATTGATCTTGGAGACTTGGACATATTAATTGTAATGCATGCTTGTTTGATTGAGCTTCTTGTCTTTGATTGTACTCGCATCATATGCGTCCATACCATGCCACATTCCCGTGTACCTTCTTATGATAAGAATGATGAGGACACTTGTTGGGTATTTCACCACACGAATGATAGGTGTTGCATTTTCGCTAACCTCATTTGTTTTTCCGAGTGTTTGTCATGTTCTTTCACTTTGAGGGATTCATTAGGTGGTTCCATCACGAGATATATTGGGTATGTGAAGGCGTACATGATGTGCAACACCAACATTTTCGACATCCTCATAAAGGTGAACTCATTCCCTTTGATCCATTCTCAAATACGCATATTGGATGGGGCATTCTTTCATTGTTGCCTCCTTCTTGTTGTCTACATGATACACCTATTGGATGGAGGACCGGCATTGGAGATGGACCATATGGACCTTCAAGTTGAGGAGTGCTCGAACTTAGTGGATGCACCTACTTTGGAAGCTCCACCGAACCACCACTTCTACCATGACATCGAGCTATGGTACAACACCACCCATAACAAATTTGCATCCTATGCATGGATTGACTCACATTATGATTGCCCTGTTGCATCTTGTATTACCTTGTCTTCCATGATATATGAGCTTGTGCATTTCCTTAGCAAATTTGTTGTGATCTTCCTTGATGGCATATTCATACATAATGATCACATTGCCTACCATCAATTGCATGATAACATAATCACATTGAGCACCAATTACCATGTTCATGCTTTTGATACACCGTCCCATTATGACATCATTTTGCACAATGGTCACATTAATCACATTCACAACACCTTTGTGCATACATCATATGCTTTTGCTCACATGCATGCTTTACATATCATTCTATATCATTTGGCTAAGCTTCAAGCACCTTGTCATGATCAATCTTATTGGACGAACACATGCTTACTTGATGGACACATAGTGTGTGCTAACCATTGTATTTCCGATTGTCATTTGTAGTTGCTATTTTTGCATGTATACCACTCCGGCGACTACTTGGAGTACTTGGATTGCGCCATGTCTTCAACTCCATCCAACTACAAGTTCGTCCACGACAACCGTTTCCATGGTGATGAGGTTTACGATCCGCGGTCGGATCTTTCCCAAGGGGGGGGGAGATGATGCGGAGCATCCTACGATCATCCCCATGTACACTACGACTACTCCCCAAGCCCCAAGTGTCCATACGATGAGATCTCGAGCATACGTCATTGGACCTAAGGTGAACTTGCTCCTTTCCGAATCTTCCCTTCCCGCAAGTAAGACACGGATGCTACCTCAAGCGCGGACCTTGTGCATACTCAGGTACACCTGAGGAGACCATAGAGAGCCCAAGGACCAAGGCCAAGTGTGCGCGGGAGCGAAGGAAGGAGAAGGAAGAAGCGCCAGCTGCTACAGCGGCCAGACATCTGGCCCGAGCCCGGACATCCGGCTCGACCCCCGGAAATCCGGCCCCTTCCTATCCAGAGAGCTCCGAATGCGAGCCCGGCAGCCCGGACATCCAGCCCCATGCCCCGGACATCCATGATGCGGAGCATCCTATGGTCATCCCCATGGACATTTCATCATCACCTCAAACACGAAGTGGACCAATGATGAGAGCCCATGCACGTGATATCGAAACCGAGGTTACCTCTTTCCTCTTCGAGCTCCCTCTAGATTCACATAAGAAATGGCTTCTACCTCAATTAGAAACTTTGTGCATGACTAGGTATCGAGGAGAAGATCATGATGGCAAGAGCCTCAAGAAGGAGGAGAAGGAAGAGCTCCTAGACACGAAGCACTGGAGGCTCTCTGGACACCCCGGGTGCCCACACCGCCACCCCCGGGTGCCCGGCCCCGCCAGCTGCTAAGGGCGCTGGCCCTCTAAGCCATTCGGGTGCCCGGGCCGCCAACCCCCGGGTGCCCGGCCCCTTCCTTGGCGCCTGCCTCTGACCGGACGGGTGCCCGGACTCCTTTACCGCGGGTGCCCGGACCCCTCCCGGTGTGCCTGCGTGCACTATGGGCATTTGACCCTTGTACGCCCGTTTTCCCCCCCATTTCGTCCCTAGCCTATAAGTACTCTTCCCCTAGTTCATTTTTAGGGTTAGCAAAGTATTGGATAGACATTGAGAGAGCTTTGCTCATCTTCCCTTCTCTTGGAGAGCAACACCTCCTCTTGGAGAAGATCCCCTAGTGGATTCAAGGCCCCATCCAGGGAAGGATCATCAAGACCTCATCTCCCTTATGGATTTGGGAAGAACATTACCTAGTGCTATTTTCCTTTAATTGTTCTTGTATGCTTGTAGATCTCATGTATGCTACTCTAGTGGATGTGTTATTTGGGCTTGTTTGAGTGATTCTCCTCTTGTGTTCTTGTGTGTTCCTCACTTTTCCTCCCTCCAAGTGTGAAAAGACCCCCTCTAGGGTTTCACCCTACAACATCTTGGTATCATGAGCAAGGTTGATTCACATCTTGGAGTCCCATCCCCCCATTTGCTAGCCTAATTTCGTTGCTTTTTGGTCTCAATTTGAAAATCCCCACAAAAATAGCCCCAAAAATTTTTCTTGCAATTTGTTGGTTCTCGTAAGATTTTGTTGTTTTAGTCCATGGATTTATTGTTTGGCAAGTGGATCTAGCCTTTACCCATCCATCCCCACCTCTCCCACCACGAAATCCACCCAATTTTGCCTTTTCTCAAAAATTTCCACACAAATCGGTCACCCCCGGGCACCCGGACTTCAACCCCCGGGCAAGTTTTACCCAACCCCCCTGACCACTCCGGGCGTCCGCACCCCTTACCCCCGGGCACCAGGACCCCCCGGGCCACTTTTCCGCCCAACTCCCTGACCACCCCGGGCACCCGCACCCCCCAGTTTCAGCCCAACTCCAAAAACCGTTTTGGCCATAACTAATTCATCCGGAGTCCGATTTTCGCGTTCTTTAGCTCGTTTTGTAGCTATTGACATCCTCCATCCCACAAAAATACTAACACCATAATTTGACTCGGTCAAAATTTTGGCATTTTGGCATCTTTACCTAGGCCCTCCACCATATCATCCGCAAAACCACCATAGCTTTCCGCAACCTAACCCATTTTGATCCATATAGCATTTGTGGTTGCTTGAGTGGTGACTTGAGTCTCCTAAGGTGTTTCGGCTACTTAGGGACGGTTGCTTCTTCATCAACCACCACCACCACTTCCGCATTGCCAACTCCGGAATCACCAACGCGTTTCGCTATCACCGTTTGACATTTTCCGTTTGAGATTTTGAGTGTGCGGTTTTTCGTTTCCTAGGGTGTTTCAGCTAACTAGGAACGGTTCGACATCGACAACACCATCGCTCAACTTCGTCAAGGATTCGACATCGACCACCTTCACCATTTTGACACCCTAACCGTAAGCAAGAACGATAACGTCTATATCATCTTGGTATCATGGTATCCCATCATTGTACATTCTTCTTGCCATAGTATTGTTAACCCCGAGCCATTTTGCGTCACTTGCCTATCGAGACTAGCCATTTGAGTATTGCCGGCAACGTTACTTGTGCACATTAGTGATCCGTACCTTCCATTGCATACATACCATATCATCTTGGTATCATCATATCATCTCTTGTGTCACAAGATTGTTCCCGCATATACACAATTGCTATCTTGGTTTGTGCATTTCGCATAAGTGGCCATATAAAAAAAAGATGCTTTTAAGCAAAAAGAGAAAAACAAAAAGCTTGTAAGCAATAGCCATAGCATCGCCACATTGCATATCATGCTACCATATTGATCATCTTGGATCATCGTGTGCGACACACCGGAACATCATACATATATAGCATACTTGGGATATAAAGTTGATACATTTTGCATCTCATAGGTTGTGCACAAGTGTCGTATCCGCCTATTGAGCAATCGTGCTAGCGTCTCTCTAGAGTTGTGTAACATGAGCATTTTTCGTGGATTCCACATATTGAGCTCATTCCTTGGTTGCACGACCCCATTTATCTATCCGTGTGTGTGTTTCCGTGTGCCATTCTTTGCTATTGGTCTACTTGCTTTACTTGCAATTTTGTGAACCTTCTCAACATTATCGATATCTTGACTAACATTTGCTTGAAATTTTGTGCCACTCATCCTCACCAAGATCCTCGATAAGCCTTTACTTTTGTAGGTGTGAGAAACAAACCCGGTACCAATTCTACTATTGTAGCATTACATTGAGTGACACTCGATACATCCTCAATCTTCGGAAAAGGTAACTTTGGTTTTGTTCTCTCATTTCCTACTCACCTTTGCTCGAGACTTGTGATGGATAGGCAAAACACACCTCCTTCGGTCTACAACAACAACGACGAGTTTGGTGCCATGAACAACAACTTGGATGCCAAGATGGATGCTCAAATGGAGGAGATCAAAGCCCTCAACAAGTCCTACAAGAGATCTTCCTCATCTTTGAGAAGACGCTCTAGTGCACATCCTTCCAAGATACCACCTCGGGCAAGGTCACATCGGCATCGACACCATCACCACAAGAACATGAAGATCAAGAGCTCAACACCAACAACCGCTCAACGACTTCACCATCTACCTTGGCATCTTCGCCAAGCGACTTCAAGGCATCTTCGCCTTTGGACATTCGGCATCTTCACCGACAAGCACCTCAAGACTACGCTCAAGAGAAGCTCCCCAAGCTCAAGTTCGCGACTTCCATAAGCTACTACGACCTCGACACCGACCACGAGCTTCCTTTCTATGGGACTCAAGACCCCGAGGAGTATCTTGAGTGGGAGCGCAAGATGGACGACTACCTCAAGCTACATCAAGTCCCTTCCGAAGACCAAGTGAAGTGTGCCACAAGTAACTTCCACGACTATGCGTCGGCATGGTGGGTTCATACACCTTCGAAGACCTTCGACATGAGTTGGCCCAAGATGAAGAAAGCTATGCGGCGAGAGTTTTTGCCTTCCACCTACATGGAACATCTTCAACGCCAATTGGAGAACACCATCCAAGGATCCAAGTCCCTCGACAAGTACTTCCTCGAGATGAAGAAAGCCTTGCAACAAGCCGGTGTGGACGGCCCCATTTGGATGAAGTTCCACTTCATGATGGGATTGCACAACGACATCTGCAAGACTATCTTCCACGAGAACTACAAGTCACTCGACGACCTCTACATTGGTGCTCTCAAGGCGGAACAAGAACACATGAAGGCCAAGACTTCTTCACCCCAAGCTCACTTAGCGACGACCAAGCTCCATGAGAACAAACTTGAGGATAGTACCACCAATATGTCCAAGCCCGACGAGCTCCAAGATGATGCTCCCAAGTTTGACTTCACCACCATCCCTTTTTGTGGCATTGATGATGCCGAGTCTACCACGACTCTTTTTGAAGACGGTGCGGCAACGACTACGACTACAGAGTCTCTCAAGGAACATGCTTTAGACGCGAGCGACATGGCGGCGAGCAAGGATGATGCTTCCATCTTAGGAGGCGAGAGTGATGATGTGCCATCTACGGCCTTCATACACGGCGACTGTAACACCCTGGATTTTGCTCATTTTTTTCCTTTTGATTTTGGTCTGGATTTGCCTTTCTGTGGCTTAGTGGTCTTGCAACCTGGAGGGATCACCCTTCATTCCTCTTCCTGAGTGGCTTGTCAACCTCAAAACCATCCCAAGACCATGTCATTTCCATCTTGGACCAATCCCAATATTCTTTTTCTTGGGAATATTCATTCTTCCATTGAAGGAATAACCCTGTCTGCCCTAGGTTGTGAAGCAACCCACATTCCTGAATAATTCTCATAATTTTTTTGGGTCAGATCTTCCACAAATATGTGAAAACCCTTCCTTGCCATGTTCAAAAATATTTCACAAATATTCCTTTTCTGATTTTGCCCTAGCTGTCAGGTTGAGAAGCAAGTACCCTTTATATTGGCTTGCTTGCCCCCAAACTTTTTGGGCATTCTTTCCTATCCATATCATTGCCACATGCCAAAATTCAACTTCATTTGGCTATTAAATCTCCCTTGGCTAAATTCCAAAGTTTCTGGTCAACTGGAAGCTTTGTGAAGCAAGTACTAGCTAGGATGATCCAAATGAGTTGAAGTTTTGCAAGCATCTTCATATGCTCAAATCATGAATATCCACCAAGTTTCAACCCTATCCAATTATCTATGTGAGCACAGCCTCAAATCTTGATTTCTGGTCAGATTTTCACATTGTGAAGCAACTATATTTTATACTACTCCATAATTGCTGGAAATTTACCAGAGCATTCTCCAACCCATATAACCCATCTCCAAAAAATTTGGGCTCATTTCATCTTCCCAATAATTCCCTAAAATTTTCCTAAGATTCTGGTCAAAGAGGCTCATTGTGAAGGAAATACCATTTTGGCTTGTCCAAATGGCATGAAATTTTTATGGAACTCTCATATGAACAAAGCATCAAGCCATGCCCATTTTGAGCCCTAGGAAACACTATATATGAGTGGCACATCAAGATTTGTTTTCTGGACCAGATTGGTCAGTTGCAAAGCAACTATATTAAACCTCGGTCCATTTCTCTCCAAACTTCACAGGATCATAGTCCTTCCTATCCCAAACCTCCCAGACATCAGCCTTGGCCCTTATCACTTCTTTGTTCATCACAGTGGTTGTAACACCCTGGTTTTCGCTCCCTGTTTTTTTTCCTTCGCGGGATTTGACTCCCGTCTTTTTTCTCGATGTTATCGGATTTCTTTAGCTCTTGGGTATATGAAGATGGTCATTTAGCCTTGCCTTTCCTATCCAACCAGAGATTCTCTCTAGTTCAACCTTGCCACCCAAGATATATCCTCAGGACTTTGCCACCGAAACCCTACCTTCCGAATTACCGGAAGGGAAACCCTAATTTCTTTCGTTACAAAGGAACCCCAATTTCTTTTGATCTGCTGACTCCCAAACTTTTCCCAGTGATCATCTTATCTTTGTAAACCCTGGATATGCAAAAATATTGCCAAGGCATTTGCAATATTTTTCATTTATAACTAATTCCTTATTCTGCCAGTTAAAGGAATTAAATCCAGAAAAATACCTATCCATCTCCAAAGTTCATGAAAACTTGTGGAGATATTCTTTGTGATCATAATGAGCTCCCATAAAAATATTGGCCATAATTAAATAGGGGAAATTGCATTTTCCTATTTAAAGCCAATATTGCATTTTGGGCCCTTTCTGAAGGAACTACCATTTTGGTAGCTAGGAAAAATCCAAAATAAATTGTGGAGCTTCTCCTATCCATATCTTCCCCATTTACATCAAAATCCAAGTTCCATAGTTCAAAGTTTGAGCACATCATCCATTTGCAAATTATGTCCAGATTTTCAGTTTGCAAAGGAAGTGCTTGAACCCTTGATCTATTTGAGCTGAAATTTTTCATGATGGTTAACATTGCTACATCACTCATGGAAACCAAAAATCAGCTCAATTCATCCATTCATTCACCCACAGAAATTTTCCTAAGTTTCTGTCCATTTCAAAGCTCTGTGAAGGAAGTACCACTTTGGCATTTCCAAATGAGCTGAAATTTTACCAGCACTTCCATACTTCCAAATCATCTCCCTACACCAAAGTTCAGCTCATTTCCCTGATGCATTTGAGTGTAGTTTCAAATTCTAGTTTCTGGACCAGACTTAGCATTTCAAAGGAAGTGCATTCAAATCTTGTCCAAATGGCTTCAAATTCTTCCAGCACCTACTCCTTTCTACCACATCGCATTGTGACAAAGAGCCAGATCCTATCCCTCATCCATTTCTTCAGTAGAGTCCACCCAAGTTTGTTGTTGAAATATGTTTCAGCAAGTTTCTCTCATCTCAGTGCTACCTAGCTGGTTCCAGATACTCCTCTCACCTATTTGAGCAGAGAGACATCTTATTGACAAAGTTCCAAGACCATCTGGCGCCCTGGACAGGCGGCACCCATGGTGACCACGCGGTCACCGCGCCAAACAGGCACTCTGCGCACTAACCTCGCTTGCCAGGCCACCTCCGGCCAGCTTTCGCGCGTCCAACCATGTCCATTGTCTCCGCACCACATGTGTACCCCCTCTGGACCTTTCTCCCTCCCCGTATTCTTTCCCGTCGGACCACGACGAGCTCCGCCGCACTGCTGCCCACAGTACGTGCCCATAACCGTCGTCGTCTTCTTCCCCGAGTCTTCTTGAGCCAACCCGAGACCTCTCCACCCCTCCGTGAAGCCACTCGACACCGCAACCATCCAGCCGCGTGTCCCCGAGCACCAGTGCACGGATAAGCAAGCCACGGCGGACGAGCTTATCCAGCGAGCTCACTCGCCTATAAAGGCCACCCCCCCGAGCCATTCGACCTCACCACCAGCTCTCCCCCTCCCTCTAGTCAACCCCGTGCCCGCGGCCGATCGAAATCCTTGCCAGAGCGCTCGGATTTCCGGCGGGCTCCACCCACTGTCCCACCTCAAATTTCCATATCTAACCATCCCCGGTGCCCATGGACTCCACCCCTGGAAGTGCCACTCTCCGATGAGCTCGCCAGTGCCCTCGCCCAGCCTCCTAGCCCACCGGAGCCCCTCCAATCGCCGGAGCCACCACGACGCTGCCTCCGCTGTAGCTCCTCCCTTCGGCCACACCCGCGGCTGAGGGGACCCTCCCCGGGCGCGGAGTGGAGCAAGGGACCCGTTCCCGCCGGCGCCCGAAGCGGCTGCGGCCCCCATCACCGAGAGCCACGCCGGCCAAGACCCTTTGTACCTGCAGCGAGAGGAAGAGGATGACCTTCACGCGGGCCTCGATCGTCAGCGGCTCGGTCTCTCTCCTTTTTTTTTAAATGAAGTGGCCGCGCTGGTGGGCCGGCCCAGTGGAGGCAGTAGCCTCGTAGGCGCCCAGGCTCTGCCAGCTTTCGGCCCAAGCTGGCCCGTGTGCATAGTCCCTTTTCTTCTTTTCTCAGAAAAAAAAACTGCTGAGGACTTAGTTGCAAATATTTTAATTGCAGATGGGTCCCTGGCAGTCAAACCCCTCTATCTTTTTCCTTGCAACTCCGAATGAGGTAAAACCAACGCTCACGTCTTCGTCTCAACAAGCCCGTTCCGATGGAATCATTTTCATAATGTTTACACATTCTGAAAATGACCATTTTGCCCTTGCCTCTAAACAGCCCCCTCTGAGAGAGAACGGTTTCCGGCGATCCTTTTCGCGGATTCTTCACACTTCTTCCTGGAGTACTCTTCGACCCCAGGCAAGCCGGCCATCTGATATATGCCCTAAAGCATTGCTCTGTGATATTTCTTGCATGTTTGAATTAATATGCCTGTGCCTGTCTATGTAAGTAGTGAGCTGTATGTGACTCTGATGAACCCTTGCTTGCTTTTTTTTTCGGTGACAGCACCACGCCTGTGTTCTGAGCTGTTTCCGGCCGTCCAGGGTGGATGCCGACTTTTATTTCTCTTGTCAGCAACTGTCCGTGTTCTGAGATGCTTTTCGGCCGTCTCGGGCAGCTGTTGAATTTCTTTCCATAGCGGTGACCCTATGCTCTGAGCTGTTTTTCGGCCGTCTTAGGGAACTGCTACATTCTTCTTATCAACACCGTCTCATGTTCTGAGCTGCTTTCCAGCCGTCTTGATTCGGGGTTGAGTTATCCCAGTAATGTCCCAGATCTGAGTTGTAAAGACCGTTCTGGTGGCTACTAGTTTCTTTGCCGGTTTTATGCAAGGTTCTGACGGTCGTAACTTATAGCTAGAACTTGTAAAGTGATAACTTGCTATTTAATCATGTTTCAATAATGATTCGTTGTGATGTTATATGGAGATAGGTTGTTATGTTCTCTTTACCATGCATAGCTACTGCCATGTTAAGTTATTGTGATAAATAACCATGCTAGCTAAATAATGGCTAAAGCTAAACCTAGTCGGTTGATCAGAGTCACCTGTCTGGACTTATCCGTGCAACCACATTTGCCGGTATGCGACGGCCTTGACTTGGTATGATCGCGTGCTCTTTTATCGGTACCGCCAACTAAGGAAGGTTATGCGTGCGCGCTACCCTGGCCAGGTAGGCGGCGATAACCTTGTGAGCCCAGTTGATTGTTTAACCCGGGAGTCCCCGTTTGGGACAGTTTAGTTTGGCCACGACGATGGCAGGTGTCACGAGGTGACACAGGGGCCACCCATGGCAGGACTCTGGGGGAGGATGATTGCCGGTGGTACGGTGGAGGAGTCACGGGTTAGGCAGGTTTCGTTGGAGCAACCCTGGTCCACCCGAATGGGATCACAAGGTCAGGTGCTCCATGGTGTGGGTAAAGTGTGCAACCTCTGCAGAGTGTAAAATCTATTCAAATAGCCGCGTCCACGGTATTGGACAGTCCGTCCAGACCTCACTAGGTGGTCAACCGTAATAATGATAATAATGATGGAAGAACTCGTCTTGTGTAGACATCAGATAATGTCAGGAATATGATATATTAGCCATGGGATGGCTATATGGTGAGTGGTCGGATGACCGAAAGACTTGGATTGGATCCTGAGATTGTTCGGAGTATGGATCACTTACTTGATATGCTTTACTATATTTTACCTCAGTTGTTACCTTGCTGGATAAACCAGTTATGATTTAATGATTAATCTTGCTAGATAGGTATGCTATGCCATGATAATTAATGTTGCTCTAATAAACAATGCATGCTTGAATGCCATGGATTGCTTTGCTTGGTGTATATGTTAGTTTGGTTTGCTTGCGAGTACATTCAAAATTACTCAGCGGCCTTCAATGTGGCCAGGTTCACATAAGGATCCGTCGTCTGTCGTCGAGGAGCAGAAGCGTTCGCGGGCTAGAAGAGTAACCCACTTAGATCCCCGTGGATTGGAGCCGCACCAGGACCCTGCTGCCTTAGATAGAGCTTTTTCGCTGCCACCACTCTTGTAATATATCATGTAAGACTTATATACCCATTAATAGAAATGCCTGTGTTCATGATACTTGTTGTAAACACGCATGCCAGAGTGATTTCCTGGGCTGGTATGCGTGGCGACCGTCTGGCTACAGTGTTAATCAGGAGGGGTGCCATAGTGGTGTGGTCAAGTTTGCTACAGCAAACTTCACGTGATCACTCCCATCTAACCACAGTGTGTTTCATCAAGCCATCACCTCAGTTGTAACCTAGTCTAGAGGGACTACTCACTGGACATGATTTGGCCGGTCAGGGTGCACCAAGTGTGCCAGTTCACGCGGTGACCACGCGGCTGGCATACCAGCCCGCGGGCTCTGGTAGTTGGACCCTCTGGTTCATCGGTTTCCTCCTCGCCCTCGACACCTAGCCATGTCTAGGGGCTTCGCCTCATCATCGCCTTCGCTCTGGACCCTTCTACCCTTCCTATCTCCTCCACCTCGCGCCACGGTGATCGCCGCCGCAGCCACTGTCACGCCCGTGACTCGCCATTGTCGCTTTCTCCTCTGTCTTCTTCCTCTTTCGAGCTTTCTCGAGCACCCACGAGCTCTCTCACCTTCACGCAAAGCCTCTCGACCCGCTACCGTCCAGCCACGTCTCCCTGTAGCTCCAGCGCGCGGCTAAGATCGCCACCGCGGCCATCCTCATCCGTCTCCATCGTCACGGCTATAAAAGGCGCCCCCGAGTCCCTCGACCTCACCAGCAGCTCCACCTCACTCCTCTATCCCTCCCTAGCCACTCACCCGAGTCCCGGAGCCCCTCTCTGGCCACCACCGCCGCCATGGCCGCTGCTCGGTTCCGGCTAAATTCCGGCACTGGCGAGCTCTTCCCTCCCTCTCTCCACCACCACCAGCTTCCCTGAGCTCCGACGAGTTCCCCCATCCACTTCCCTTGCCGCCGGAGCAACCGCAGCGCCCTGCCCAACATCGCCCGAGGCCGCCGTCCGCCGCGACCGCAGCTCCACCCACTCCGAAGCTCCTTGGTGGTGGATACCCTCACCCACCGACGCGGCTTGTTCCGCTGATCGTGTTGGTAGGTCGCACGCCGCGGGAGACGGCCGGAATATCCGGCAGTCACCGTCGGGGTGAGCCCCTGTCTCTGGTCGGGCACGCGAGCAGAGGAGGGAGAAGAAGACCTGCCAGCGGGCCCCCTCCCCGTGGACCCCACCTGTCAGCGCCTCAAGGCCGGCCCCGCACCCGCCACGTCAGTTAAGTGGAAGCGTACTCCACTGGAGTACGTCTTCCCTGCTGCGCAGGCGTATTTCCTGAGAATGTGCGATCTGTTTTTCATTCAGGGGCCGGTTTGTGAGAGTTTTATTTACATATGGGTCCCTGGTAGAAAAACTATTATAACTTTTCACTCCCTACTCCAAATGAGGTAATTCCAAAGGCCACTTCTTCGTCTCTTTGAGCCCGTCAAGTTGGTATCATTTTCATACTGTTTTGACACTGTGAAAATGACCATTTTGCCCTTGCCGTAAACAGCCCCCTCTGGGAGAGAACTGTTTCCGGCAATCATTTCCGCGAACTCTCCGCACCCCCTTCCAGATGGTTTTTTTTTCACCCCAGGAAAGCCACAACCCTCATTTGCATAATTGCATTGCAATATCATGGTCAAACTAATTACTTTAATAGCAAGTATGAAGTATTTGTAAAATGAATTAGATTATGCAAGGCTTGAGTAAATTCTTGAATAGGTGACTACCATGTTGAGTACCGGATGGTTAGTGACTAGTAGTTTACCCACTCGTTGATGCCATGACGTTGAGATTACCGTCTATGATGATTTTGGATTTCGTCCGGCAATTTGTGGAGAGGAATTAGTAGCAGTAGCTTGAACATAGTGGCTATTGGATTACTGGTTGGTTAATGTTTTCACTTGGTTTATTATGCTGTCGGAGTGTCAGTTATGATGAAGAGATTATTCAGAGATAAGATACTTCATGGTTGATCCAGAGTCACCTGTTCGGACTTCTCCGTGCAGCCATTTGCTGGTATGGGACGGCCTTAACTTGGTCTGGCTCCGTGCTCTTTCACCGGTACCACCTGACAGGGAAGGTTATGCGTGCATGCTACCCGGGCCTGGTGGGCGACGATAACCTTGTGAGCCCAGTTGAGTTATATGGTACCAGGTCCCTGTTTGGGACAGTTGTTAGCCACGACGGTGGCAGGTGTCACGCAGTGACACAGGGGCCACCCAGCGCAGGACTCCGGGGGAGGATGATTGCCAGTGGTACGATGGGAGAGTCACGGGTTAGGCAGGTTTCATTGGAGCAACGCTGGTCCACCCGAATGGGATCATGAGGTCATGTGCTCCATGGTGTGGGTAAAGTGCGCAACCTCTGCAGAGTGTAAAATCTATTCGAATAGCCGCGTCCACGGTATTGGACAGTCCGTCCAGACCTCACTAGGTGGTCAACCGTAGTACTGATAATGATGGAAGAACTCATCGTAAGATCGGAAGTCGTCGGTGGATCGTGAGTATTCTGAGGGTTGTGAGGCAACCCAGAAGAGAGTAAGTTTGTCAGACTTGCAGTGCAGATGGTATCAGGAATATGATATGTTAGCCATGGGATGGCTATGAGATGAGTGGTCGGATGACCACATGATTTGGATTGGATTTGGAACAGATTCAGATTGGATCCTGAGATTATTCGGAGTATGGGTTAAATATGCTCTACCTTACTGCATTTACTTCAGTAGTTATTTTGCGAGATAACCATGCTTGTTAATTATTGGCTAAAGCTAAACCTAGTCGGTTGATCCAGAGTAGCCTATTACTGTCAGCCTCAACTGTTTCTTCAATAACAATAAGTCTTGACCTAATCTTGACTGCTATGATGTTGTCTTGCCTTAATGCTGATGTTTGTTGTGAGCTTGCGAGTACATTCAAAGTACTCACCTGGCGTGTCATGCCAGTTTGCAGGTCATGCCACGATTGCTTGCTTGTCAAGGATCCCGAGTTTGTGAGCTAGGATACACGTTCTAGCCAGAGTCCCTGCGGAGTGGAGTCCATCACCGCCGTCATTGTTCCGCTGCCAAGAGTTACTCTACTACCTCAGGCTATTCCACTGCTAGTATAGAGCTACCCCAGGCAGGCGTAGTGTCGTTGTGCCAATGTAAACCTTGTACCCTTGTAGCCATATCCATTGTAATAAAGAGATGATTTGTTCTAAGCCAACAGTGTCGTATTCCAGAAGACTTGTCCCTAGGCTGGAATACGGGGCGTCCCGGTCTTCTCTGAGCTGGGGTGCCACAGGCGTTGGTATCAGAGCCAGGTTTGGCTATAGGACGCCCTAAACCGTGCGAGCGTTAGTAACCGGTAGTATAGGATCCAGTTGGTTTGCTGCACTTGTTTGTTGCATTTGTTTGTGCATAGCATACATATAGACTAGATATCTTATCACTAACGATGGATCTGGTGAGTGTAGGTGGCATCGGTTTCGATTCCCTACCTGCACTCTCTAGTTTGCATATTTTTTCCTTGGTGCGGTGTCATCTTCGTCCCAGCGGAGTGATGCCAAGGTGCTTGGTTGTGTCGATCCCTTGTCGGATTAATGCACCGGTGCCACACCAACTTATTCTCTTCCGACACCCCTATCGTTTCGGTGATAGACAAGTTCTATCCTGGATCATGCCATTCCACTAGCCACTTCGGCAACCCTTACTGATCCTTGTTATCAGAAAAGGGCAATGCCTGCAAGCCTTTCTCTCCACCACTAAGTCATTCCGCCACCTATTCTTTGGATGTGTACGGTTTTCTTCCGTACGCTTGATGATGATGTGGTCATAACTTCTATGTTCCGACCCCCAATCACCAAGTTCGTCCTTGCCACCGTGTCCGTCCAGATGGAACCGGTGTTAAGCTCATATTTGGTGTAGCCTTGTTTACACCAATTTTCTTCCACACATTGATTCACTTTCGTGCACATCGCCACAGCATGTTAGACCGTAATATCGGAGTTCTTGCGAGATTTGCGTGCTTAAGTAGGAATGCATATTATTGCTGTGAATAGCTTTAGAATGTGATATTGCTTGTGTGTGTGATCTTGCTGCTTTGTGTGCTTTTGTTTAGTCATTTCTTTTGTTTTTTTTATTTGGGCCCTTGGTGTTACCTTATTTTCCCCTTATGGAAGTTACTCCCCGACACTGAACCCAAAGAGTTAGTGAAGAGACAGCCATTTGGAAGCTCAGCTCAGCAATATGGAATTTTCAGCAGACTATGTTAAATCAGGAATATCGGGCCTGAATACAAATGATATCCTAGCCGGATTGGTTATCAGCATCAAGTATACATCAGTGCAACTTTCACAGCAGTAATGATCGCATCAGCAAGAAGGCAAATTGTGTACATGATCCACAGTGCATTCCGTGCCAAAGGTATGATTCATATACATGGTTTGAGTCTGTTATGAGTACAATTTGAACCGTGCTATGTCTTGGAAGCAAGCCAGGATGTGCTATGAACTTAGTGTTCAGCAAGAAGGATAGCCGAATACCCTGTTGCATACAACAAGTAACCGACAGTAGAAACGTTAAGGGATATATATATATATATATATATATATGCACTCAGTCCGCATATGGCAAAAAGAAAGCTTCAGATATAAGCAACCCAGTCTTTCTTCAGAAGCTACCTGAGAAGCGTACGACGCAAGGTTCCTGCGTCTTCCTCGATACGACACACGGATATCTTCCCATGAAAGACACCCAGGCTTCTTCAGTAAGCTATCACAGCAAGCTTCCGGCATAAGGTACCGAGTCTTCCCCAACAAGCCTCTAAGGGGGGAAGCTTTTGAGGTACGGTACTCAACCTTCTTCAGGAAGCTACCCCGGTAGAAGATTCGAGCACAAGCTATTCGGTCTTTCTCAGCAAGATACTCTCGATGGCTTCCAACACAAGCTAAGAAACCTTCGTCAGTAAGGCATCGCATCCTCATCCGTACCAGCTATTCCACCAACAAATTGGCAGCGTATGACCATGCATCCAAATGATCAGCTCCACAACAGCTTGGTCGGAAGACAAGAATCAGTCAGGACACAAGTCTGCATCGGAAAGCAAGTGCCCAGCTACACATGTTTCCATAGATATGGTGAATATGCTACCAAGGTCATATGAGTCAATGATACACTGATGACAGTCCGGTGAGAATCCAACTATCACCTAAGTTATGTAAAAAGGAGAAAGGCAGTTATACACCTCACTGTGATGCAAGATATGAAGCCAGACAACGTTGAGACAACAATTTTTGCAGTAATTATCAAGGCTAGTTTCTGCACACCCGACAAAGTGATATCATTAACCTTTGTCAGTATTTGTATGGTTGATGACAGCCAGGAGCCCTATACAAGTAACTATGAACCTGGGTTCGGATAATCATTACCCTACGGGTAAAATGTGGAGGATGAGAAAGCTGGTCATGTGAGCAAAGATACCCTGTCAGGGGATCAGGATAAGATATGACTGTCGGAATATTGCACCTGACAACACCTATGGTCACACAGAGAATCAAGAACACATAAGGCCAAGTTCTTTCAGCAAAGGGTCCAGGCAAAGAGAACTATAATGAAAAAGCAAGATTGTCCATACAAGTATGGTAATGGTACAAATACTCCGGACAGTCTGGCTCGGTACCAGTCACCATGGGTACACACCCACGGGGTCTATTCCATTTGCAAGGACCCCCTATCGAGACAACCGGCCCAGCCAACCAGATATGCTCAGAATTGTCAGAAGAGGGCAACCAAGCTGGTCAGGTCAGCCAAAAGATTAACTCAGCAGTTCAAATTCAGCAATCATGTTAAAGCATTACATGGCCTACCATCCATATAGAGATACCGATAGACTGAGTAATCAGAAGGATGAACAACAGTCTCGAAGCATGTGTCCTCACAGATGGGAATCAGTTAAAGACTAACCTGTCTTGAACAAGATTCTGCTGCCAGGACCGCTGTAAGTCAAGTCTATGGATAATATCACCGTACACTTTTATGCTGGTCACGACAGGTAACAGTCAAATATTTGGTAGGAGCCTTATAACCAAGACAGTGAAGATACCCAAGATGACCCAGCAATCCGTGCGAGAAGTCAGATTCCACCAGGAGAACGGTACGATTGACAGTACTATTTTGAACCTGGAGGACACATAGTCATTTGAAGTCACCCAATGCAATGAGTAAAAGATTTCGTGTCCACCAAGAGAATCTGTTCACAACTCAGTAGACGGTCGTTCGTATTGGACCTCATCATGACACGTCCATGAGGAACCACCCTCGGACTTACGAGCAGGGCACACAGTTTGGTCAGGATAATTTATTGCCCCAGATAGGTCAGCAGACACAAAAGGAGTTAAGTCGGAGTAACATATGAGGTAAGATTTGCCAGAAAAAGGGTCCAGCGAAGCTAACCACCCCCAAGCAAGGTAGTCAGTCATATGAAACTCAGTGGGAGCATTATACAAAGGTAAAAAGGAGACCCGAGTTGGAAACGGTTTCCTCAAGTGGAAATATTCATGTTTGATCCCTGAGCAACCAAATCTCGAGGACGAGATTTCTTTAAGGGGGTAGGTTTGTATCACCCTGGATTTTGCCCTTTTTTCCTTTTGATGTTGGTCTGGATTTGCCTTTCTGTGGCTTAGTGGTCTTGCAACCTGGAGGGATCACCCTTGATTCCTCTTCCTGAGTGGCTTGTCAACCTCAAAACCATCCCAAGACCATGTCATTTCCATCTTGGACTAGTCCCAATATTCTTTTTCTTGGGAATATTCCTTCTTCCATAGAAGGAATAACCCTGTCTGCCCTAGGTTGTGAAGCAACCCACATTCCCGAATAATTCTCATAAATTTTTTGGGTCAGATCTTCAATAAATATGTGAAAATGCTTCCTTGCCATGTTCAAAAATATTTCACAAATATTCCTTTTCTGATTTTGCCCTAGCTGCCAAGTTGAGAAGCAAGTACCCTTTATATTGGCTTGCTTGTCCCCAAACTTTTTGGGCATTCTTTCCTATCCATTCATTGCCACATGCCAAAATTCAACTTCATTTGGCTATTAAATCTCCCTTGGCTAAATTCCAAAGTTTCTGGTCAACTGGAAGCTTTGTGAAGCAAGTACTAGCTAGGATGATCCAAATTAGTTGAAATTTTGCAAGAATCTTCATATGCTCAAATAATGACTCTCCACCAAGTTTCAACCCTATCCAATCATCTATGTGAGCACAACCTCAAATCTTGGTTTCTGGTCAGATTTTCACATTGTGAAGCAACTATATTTTATACTACTCCATAATTGCTAGAAATTTACCAGAGAATTCTCCTACCCATATATCCCATCTCCACAAAATTTGGGCTCATTTCATCTTCCCAATAATTCCCTAGAATTTTCCTAAGATTCTGGTCAGAGAGGCTCATTGTGAAGGAAGTACCATTTTGGCCTGTCCAAATGGCATGAAATTTTTATGGAACTCTCATATGACCAAATCATCAAGCCATGCCAATTTTGAGCCCTAGGCAACACTATATGTGAGTGGCACATCAAGATTTGTTTTCTGGACCAGATTGGTCAGTTGCAAAGCAACTATATTAAACCTCGGTCCATTTCTCTCCAAACTTCACAGGATCATAGTCCTTCCTATCCCAAACCTCCTAGACATCAGCCTTGGCCCTTATCACTTATCTATTCATCACAGTGGTGTGGTCAAGTTTGCTACAGCAAACTTCAGGTGATCACTCCCATCTAACCACAGTGCGTTTCATCGAGCCATCACCTTAGTTGTAACCTAGTCTAGAGGGACTACTCACTGGACATGATTTGGCCGGTCAGGGTGCACCGAGTGTGCCAGTTCACCCGGTGAACACGCGGCTGGCATACCAGCCCGCGCGCTCTGGCAGTTGGACCCTCTGGTTCGTCGATTTCCTCCTCACCCTCGACACCTAGCCATGTCTAAGGGCTTCGCCTCATCATCGCCTTCGCTCTGGACCCTTCTACCCTTCCTATCTCCTCCTCCTCGTGCCACGGTGATCGCCGCCACAGCCACTGTCACACCCGTGACTCGCCGTCGTCACTTTCTCCTCTGTCTTCTTCCTCTTTCGAGCTTTCTCGAGCACCCTCGAGCTCTCTCACCTTCCCACAAAGCCGCTCGACCCCGCTACCGTGCAGCCATGTCTCCCTGCAGCTCCAGCGCGTGACTAAGATCGCCACCGCGGCCATCCTCATCCGTCTCCGTCGCCGCGGCTATAAAAGGCGCCCCCGAGTCCCTCGACCTAACCAGCAGCTCCACCTCACTCCTCTATCCCTCCCTAGCCACTCACCCGAGTCCCAGAGCCCCTCTCTGGCCACCATCGCCGCCATGGCCGCCGCTCAGTTCCGGCTAAATTCCGGCACTGGCGAGCTCTTCCCTCCCTCTCTCCACCACCACCAGCTTCCCTGAGCTCCGGCGAGTTCGCCCATCCACTTCCCTCACCGCCGGAGCAACCGCAGTGCCCTGCCCAACATCGCCCGAGGCTGCCGTCCACCATGACCACAACTCCACCCACTCCGAAGGTCCTCGGCGGTGGATACCCTCACCCACCGACGCGGCTCGTTCCGCTGATCGTGTTGGTCGGTCGCACGCCACGGGAGACAGCCGGAATCACCGGCAGTCATCGTCAGGGTGAGCCCCTGTCTCTAGTCGGGCGCGCGAGTGGAGGAGGGAGAAGAAGACCTGCCAGCGGGCCCCCTCCCCGCGGACCCCACCTATCAGCGCTTCAAGGCTGGCCCCGCACCCGCCACGTCAGTTAAGTGGAAGCGTACTCCACAGGAGTACGTCTTCCCTGCTACGGAGGCATATTTCCTGAGAATGCGCGATCTGTTTTTCAGTTAGGGGCCGGTTTGTGAGAGTTTTATTTACAGATGGGTCCCTGGCAGAAAAACTATTATAACTTTTCACTCCCTACTCCAAATGAGGTGATTCCAAAGCCCACTTCTTCGTCTCTTCGAGCCCTTCATCTTGGTATCATTTTCATACTACTTTGACACTGTGAAAATGACCATTTTTCCCTTGCCGTAAACAGCCCCCTCTTGGAGAGAACTGTTTCCAGCAATCATTTCCACGGACTCTCCGCACCCGCTTCCCGATGGTTTTTTCACCCCAGGCAAGCCACAACCCTCATTTGCATAATTGCATTGCAATATCATGGTCAAACTAATTACTTTAGTGGCAAGTATGAAGTATTTGTAAAATGAATTAGATTATGCAAGGCTTGAGTAAATTCTTGAATAGGTGACTACCATGTTGAGTACCAGATGGTTAGTGGCTAGTTGTTTACCCACTCGTTGATGCCATGACATTGAGATTACCGTCTATGATGATTTTGGATTTCGTCCGGCAATTTTTGGAGACGAATTAGTAGCAGTAGCTTGAACATAGTGGCTATTGGATTACTGGTTGGTTAATGTTTTCACTTGGTTTATTATGTTGTCGGAGTGCCAGTTATGATGAAGAGATTATTCAGAGATAAGATACTTCATGGTTGATCCAGGGTCACCTGTCCGGACTTATCCGTGCAGCCACATTTGCTGGTATGGGACAGCCTTAACTTGGTCTGGCTCTATGCTCTTTCACCGGTACCACCCGACAGGGAAGGTTATGCGTGCGCGCTACCCTGGCCCGGTAGGCGATGATAACCTTGTGAGCCCAGTTGAGTTATATGGTACCAGGTCTCCGTTTGGGACAACTGTTAGCCACGACGGTGGCAGGTGTCACGCGGTGACACAGGGGTCACCCAGGGCAGGACTCCGGGGGAGGATGATTGCCGGTGGTATGATGGGAGAGTCACGGGTTAGGCGGGTTTCGTTGGAGCAATGCTGGTCCACCCGGTTGGGATCACAAGGTCAGGTGCTCCATGGTTTGGGTAAAGTGCGCAACCTCTGCAGAGTGTAAAATCTATTCGAATAGCCGCATCCACGGTATTGGACAGTCCGTCCAGACCTCACTAGGTGGTCAACCGTAGTAGTGATAATGATGGAAGAACTCGTCGTAAGATCGGAAGTCCTCGGTGGATCGTGAGTATTCTGAGGGTTGTGAGGCAACCCGGAAGAGAGTAAGTTTGTCAGACTTGCAGTGCAGATGGTATCAGAAATATGATATGTTAGCCATGGGATGGCTATGAGATGACTGGTCGGATGACCACATGATTTGGATTGGATTTGGAACAGATTCAGATTGGATCCTGAGATTATTCGGAGTATGGGTTAAATATGCTCTACCTTACTACATTTACTTCAGTAGTTATTTTGCTAGATAACCATGCTTGTTAAGTACTGGCTAAAGCTAAATCTAGTCGGTTGATCCAGAGTAGCCTATTACTGTCACCCTCAACTGTTTCTTCAATAACAATAAGTCTTGACCTAATCTTGACTGCTATGATGTTGTCTTACCTTAATGCTGATGTTTGTTGTGAGCTTGCGAGTACATTCAAAGTACTTACCTGGCGTGTCATGCCAGTTTGCAGGTCATGCCACGATTGCTTGCTTGTCAAGGATCCCGAGTTTGCGAGCTAGGATACACGTTCTAGCCAGAGTCCCTGCGGAGTGGAGACCATCATCGTCGTCGTTGTTCCACTGCCGATAGTTACTCCGCTACCTCAGCTATTCTGCTGCTAGCATAGAGCTACCCCGGCCAGGCGTAGTGTCATTGTGCCAATGTAAACCTTGTATCCTTGTAGCCATATCCATTGTAATAAAGAGTTGATTTGTTCTATGCCAACAGTGCCGTGTTTTATAAGACTTGTCCTTGGGCTGGAATACGGGGCGTCCCGGTCTTCTCTAAGCCGGGGTGCCACAGCGACGGTGATGGGATGATCGAGCATGGGATTTTCCCTTCGGTCGTGGAGGAGAGCGATGATGTGCCATGTTCAGCCTTCATCCACGGCGACGAGATAGTTGAGCATGGGATTTTCCCTTCGACCACGACGACATATGATGACTTGAGTGACTTGTGCCACCATATTGAGAGTGAGAGTGACTTCACCACTAGCCCCATATATGACGAGTTGCCCCAATTCCCATGTGAGGAGAGCCACAACCCCCACCACTTGAATGAGATGAGTGACTCCACCATATGTGACTTTGAGTGCACCTACCTTGAGGGAGTGAGTGAGCCACCACCACATATAGAGAGTGAGATAGTTGATAGGGCATGTGAGGCCATTTCAATTTCTAACAACTTAACCTCTACCTCTATTGTGTCTTCTCATTTGGTGCTAGGGCCCATATATGATGACGCGCCAATATTCGACGAATTCGTCCTCCCTTTGGACAAGACGATGGCCATGGTGGAATATGATGCACCCCCACATGGTTCCATCAAGATGAATATATTGACCATGACTTGGTCTTTGCCACCTCACCTACACCACTTGAGTGGAATAAAAAAGGTAACATAGGTGAAGGTGCTGCTCTAGTCCCACTAGTGGACATTCTTGACATTGATTGCTTGCATAATGTTGATCCACCATTTGTCATGCTTCATGCTAGTTCGACTTCCCCATGCGATGATTTACCCATTTATGATGAGTTTGATGATTTCCATGTGGAGTCTATTAGTTGTGATGCCATGTTACATAGGATTTCTTGTGATAATTCTCTTGGTCACATCATGTTTGACAATCTGCTTGACTTGTCATATGCTATGCATGAGATCAATCATATGTCTCATTTGCAATCTCATCATAGTGACGATGCATATGCCATTAAAATAAACCCAATTTGCACATATGGCATAGATGACAAGCCCATGGTTATTGGCACTTGTTTTTCTTGTGATGGTATTTATATGCTTCCTATGCATCATTTATCTCATATGCCATGCCATGACCACCTAGCTCCGGACATGCATTGTTTGCCATGTTGTCACCTTTCCCCGTATTATGATTCCGATATTGCTCATGAGGAGACCCCCATAGTTTCCTCATACATTTTAGGATATTTTGATTCATCACATCCATTGCATGATCCCAATAATTATGTGCACAATATGCTCCCCATGAATGAACATGATATTGTTGTGCCATATACTAGCACGCTCAATTTGTGTCCCCATCGTGTTACACATAAGAATTATTCTTTCATGATGGATGACATGTTCTTATACCATGCATCAAATTTCTTTGAGCGATGCTTATCTTGTGTTAACTCACGCGTGCACATACACATCATGATGGATGATGTGTACATTTACCACGCACATAATTTCTTTCGTTTGTGTATTTGTTGTGTAGGTACCCATGCATACTTGTCAACCTCACAATCCCATGAGTTGACAAAACGAGCTCTAGAGAGCAATGATGACTTGGGATACCGTGGATTCTCATTCCCACCTCTTCCTCCGCACAATGACTTCGCACATTTCTTCTACACGGCCCTCATATGGTTATGGGTTATTGTCCATTACATATTCTATGCCCATCTTGCCATGTTCACTTTGCATGACATGCTTATTCCTATGCCTTTTCCATGCATTTGTGACCCATGCTTTGCATTACACATGATGATTGATTCTACTACTTGTATGTGTATTTGCAAGCTTGGTGGAGATATTGCTTGTTCTTGCCATGTTTCCTTTGTGATCCATTCCTATGATGATACATTGATCTTGCTTTGTAATCATGCTTGTGATATGTCATGTGCATTGCCTATGCCTATTATTTGCTCATGACATGATTGCCATGATTTCCTCTAGTATGTTGCATCTTCACACTACTAGCTTACACGACTTGATTACTATGATTGCTTGACTTGTCGCATCATCGATGATTCATACTTGTTCATTTCATATGGTTGATAGCCACTATTGCCGTGCTTTGCACATGATTGCTATTGCTTCTTGTCACATATCTCCATATGTTGTCTCTCTCATGCTAGATGATTTGCCATGTATTGAGTGCAACAATGCCTTTAGTCTTGATAATGAGTTTGCCCCCATAGCATTCTCACACATATTTGGAGATTTTGACATATTCCTTGTGAAGCATGCTTGTCTTACCTCTTTGCACCATATACCTAGTGCCATGAATATTGCCATTGTTGCATCATATTATTCATGCACTTGTGCTTCTAATGGTTATGTGCAAGAGAAGAGAACCATCATGATGGATGATGTGTTTATCTACCATGCACATACGTTGTTTGCTTTCTTTTGCGCATGTGTAGGAAACTTGGACTTCGTGTCAACTTCCATGTCATGTGAGTTGACAATCCGAGCTCTTGAGAGCGAACCACCTTCTACCATGACAATTTTACATCGCACTTGCTTGTGTTTTGGCGTTGTGAAGGACGCACAAGGACATGCTTTCAAGGTGATATCCTTCCCTTTTGAGAACCCCAAAACCATGAGCATGAATATTGTGGATGCTACTTCATGTCTTGCTTGCACCTTGACATATTGCACACATGTTAGAGATCTTGCTTCGACTTGTCATTGCCACATTGCCATGCCTCATGACATATATACCTTGTGTGTTGCATCCAACTTGTTGAGTTCTTGCTCCTATCATATGATTGGTTGCAACTATGTCGTTTCTTCACAAATGCCATGTCCCATTGATTGCTACAAGCTTACCTTGATTGCCCCACACATGAGGAACAATTGCTCTTTCTATTGTGTTGAGTGCCACACTATATTCACTACACCCCATGCACGTTACACTTGGATTGTCTAGCACTTGACCCATGTGTTTAGACACTTCATTTATTTTGGTGTTGTGAATGCTTCATATGCATACCATAGACCATTTGTTGAGCGTCTTATGCATGCTTGCTATGAGCTTGAGGTAGATGCTTATTCTCTTGTCACACATATTTGCATCGCTACCTCACATTTACATGCTTCTTTCCATGATGCCCTTGATTTTGCTCAATTTATGTGCTTACATGACATGTCACAATCCCTTGGCACACAATATGCTATGCTTGATGACGACACTTGTTTGGTGAATCACCTCTTGAATGCTTGGTTTTGCACTAACGCTAACCACATTGGTTTTTCCAAGTGTTTGTTGTACTTGCTCCTTTTGAAGGAATCACTAGATGGTGCGACATTGGAGAGTGCCCATTTCGAGCTTGAAGATGATTAGTACTTGGTGATCGTCCACCTCTACGCGGCGAAGCCATCTCTTCCCCATGGAGATTTTGTTTTCGATACAAGGTCAGATCTTTCCCAAGGGAGGAGATGATGCGGAGCATCCTACGGTCATCCCCATGGACATTTCATCATCACCTCGAACACCAAGTGGACCAATGACGAGAGCCCATGCACGTGATATCGAAACCGAGGTTACCTCTTTCCTCTTCGAGCTCCCTTTCGATTCACATAAGAAATGGATTCTACCTCAATCGGAAACTTTGTGCATGACTAGGTATCGAGGAGAAGATCATGATGGCAAGAGCCTCAAGAAGAAGGAGGAGAAGAAAGAGCTCCAAGACACGAAGCACCGGAGGCTCTCTGGACACCCCGGGTGCCCGGCCCCGCCAGCTGCTAAGGGCGCTGGCCCTCTGAGCCGTCCGGGTGCCCGGGCCGCCAACCCTCGGGTTCCCGGCCCCTTCCTTGGCAGCTGCCTCTGACCGATCCGGGTGCCCGGACCCCTTTACCTCGGGTGCCTGGACCCCTCCGGGTGTGCCTGCGTGCACTATGGGCATTTGACCCTTGTACCCCCGTTTTTTCCCATTTTGTCCCTAGCCTATAAGGACTCTTCCCCTAGTTCATTTTTAGGGTTAGCAAAGTATTGGATAGACATTGAGAGAGCTTTGCTCATCTTCCCTCCTCTTGGAGAGCAAGACCTCCTCTTGGAGAAGATCCCCTAGTGGATTCAAGGCCCCATCTAGGGAAGGATCCCCATCATAGGATCATCAAGACCTCATCTCCCTTGTGGGTTTGGGAAGAACTTTACCTAGTGCTATTTTCCTTGAATTGTTCTTGTATGCTTGTGGATCTCATGTATGCTACTCTAGTGGATGTGTTATTTGGGCTTGTTTGAGTGATTCTCCTCATGTGTTCTTGTGTGTTCCTCACTTTTCCCCCTCCAAGTGTGAAAAGATCCCCTCTAGGGTTTCACCCTACAACAATCCGGCTCCTCCCGAAGCCCCAGACATCCGGCCTCTTCGCCCGGACATCCGGCCCCGCCTATCTAGAGAGCACAGGAATCGGGCAAGTCTAGCCCGGACATCCGGCCAGAGGCTCGGACATCCGGCTCCTCGCGAGCAGCCGGACATCCGGCGCCTGCCTGCGCACAGTGAACGGGCCAAGGGCCCATGTACCCCTCCAACTCATTCCACTTTGCACCATGACTATATATAGACTCCTACCCCCTCCTAGCTATGGTTAGCAAAGTAGTAGCTCATTTGAGATAGAGCTTTGCTCTCCACTTGATCCCTTCTCCATCGGAGTTCACGACCTCTACGGAGAAGATCCCCCAAGTGGATTCAAGACCCCTCATGGGAACACCCCTCAAGACCTCCTCACGAAGAAGAACTTGCTACTTGTATCGTCCTTTGTTGATCATGGATCGTGTATCTCTTTGTGTTTCGAGGATCTAGCACATGTGTAATCGAATCTTGTTGGTTTGAGTGATTCCTCTCGTGTTTCCCCTCATGTTTTCCCCTCGTGTTCTTCGCGGGATCCGCTCCAATCGTGAAAGATCGGGCATCTAGGGTTCTACCCTACATCATGCTTGTAGTAGGAGGACGACTTGAGGATGTCGAAGTTTTCTTTTAACTTGACTTGTCGATGTTGCTTGGTGAAGCTTTTGTCATGGAAGAAGGTGTCGAAGTCGTTGAAGCTTGATTGTAGGAGGAGTCGTAGGTCTTGGAAGAGAACTTGGCATACTTGAAGTCATCTTGCACTTGACATTCCGCCTTGGTAGCTTGATGCACTAGCTCGATGAAGTTGTAGTAAGGTTGGAAGTCGGCAATCTTCTTGAGGGTAATTGAGCCCATTCAAGAAACTTGCCATTGTTTGCTCATCATCTTTCGTGACATTGGCTCATATCATGGCAATCTCCATTTCCTTGTAATACTCTTCAACGCTCTTTGTTCCTTGCTTGAGTAGTTGTAGTTTCTTGAAGAGGTCACGGTTTTAGTAGGTTGGCACAAAGTGCGCTCGCATGACATCCTTCATTTGATTCCATGTTGTGATGGGTGGTTCACCTCTTACCTCTCGGTGCTCAATGACTTGTTCCCACCAAATAAGGACGTAGTTTTGGAACTCTAGGGATGCCATGGCGATCTTCTTGTCTTCATCATAGTTGTGCAAACGAAAGATCTTGTTGACCTTCAACGCCCATGAAAGGTACTCTTCGGGATCGTTGCTTCCGGAGAACTTGGGCATGGTGAACTTGAGCTTGCCGTAGCGTTGCTCATCATTGTGTTAAGGTTGATGGTGATGATGATGACAGTCTTGCCGTGGAGGAGGGTCTTGAACCGCTTGGTTCTCTTGCGCCTCATTGTTAGCTTGGCGTTGAGGTCGTGAATGGTTAGCACGATTCTTCATCTCTTGAAGCTCCTCGAGACGTGCGGCTTCTTCTTGGCGATCTCGGTGGAGGGCCTCTTCTTGAAGTCGGGCTTGGCGGTTGCGCTCGTCGACGGCTAGTGTAGTTTCACGAAGAGCACATTATGCTTCAAGGTTTTGTTCCTCACGACGTTGTTGCGCTTGTCGAGGGCCATCGCCATCTTGGTGTTGTTGTCAAATACCATCACCATCTTGTTGTTCTTGTCGATCTTTGCGTATTGGAGCTTGCTCTTGGACCATAGGCTCATTATCTTGTCGACATTGTCGTTCACGTGCTCGGAGACGGTCTTGTAAACCATTGCCATGGAATGGATTTCCTGGAGCTTGATGATCTTCATGGTCTTGGCGACGGTATGAACGCGCTCGAGGAGGACTTGCATCCGAAGAAGAATGCAAAGAATGTCAACTTGAGTGGCTCCTTCTTGAGTAGGACGACGAGGTAGAAGAGAGGTTGACCAACAAGGCTCGAATCTCGTCCATTCTTGCATTGGTCTCTTGTTTTTGTTCGTCGAGCTTGTTGTTGAAGTAGTCTCTTGTATGTTGCTCGGATTGTCGCAAGTCGGTGGCGAGGTTGTCGATGCGGTCGCTCAATGCTTGTTGTTCTTGGTGCAAAGCTCTTTGTGCGTCGAAGAGGTGGTTCTTGGTGACGTAGGTGTTCGGGTCATCATCTTGCTCGAGGAAGAGTGGGTTCGAAGAAGTAGTTGCCCTATCCATCATTGCAAGCAAATGTGAGTGGAGAATGAAAAGAACTAGACCAAATGTACCTTACCCGATGTTGAAAATAGATCAAAGATCACTCAATAGTGTAACAAGGAAATAGCACAATTGGTACCGGATCTTGTCAATTTCTCACACCTACACAAATAAAGCCTTTGGTGGAGCTTGGTAAGGATGGTGGAAAAAATTTATGCAATTGTTAGTGAGACTCAGTAATGTTGGAAAAGATTCGCAAATTTGCAAATGCAACAAGTAGACCAATAGCAATATGTGGCACACGGAAAGATAAATGGGGTTGTGCAACCAAGGAATGAGCTCAAAATGTGGAATCCACGAAAAAATGCTCTTGTTGCACAACTCTAGAGAGACGCTACCACGATTGCACAATAGGCGGATACGAAACTTATGCACAACCTACAAAGCAAAAATGCAACGACTTCTATCCCAAGTACGCTATATGTATGATGTTCCGGTGAGATGATCCAAGATGATCGAGTATGACAATCTTAATGTAGTATGATGCTATGGTTCTTGCTTAAAAGCTCTTTGCTTATCTTTCTCTTTTACTTAAAAGCTTGTTTGGCTCTTTCTCTTTTGAGCTCTTTCTTTACCCACTTATGCAAAACTTCACGAACCAAGATAACAATTGTGTATATGCGATGACAACTTTGTGACACAAGAGATGATACCAAGACAAGGATACCAAGATGATGTGATATATGCAATGACCATTAATGTGCACAAGTAACATTGCCGGCAATACTCAAAGGCTAGTCTCGATGGGTAAGTGACGCAAAAAGGAAGGCTATGGGGTTATCAATGCAATGGCAAGGGAGAGTATATGAGAGTGTCGTCGAGGTTACCGTCCTTGCTTATGGTGGAAGGTGTCAAAATGATGAAGTGGTTGAGGTCGTTGACGAAGATGAGCGTCGGTGATGTCGATGTCGAACCGTCCCTAAGTAGCCGAAACACGTTAGGAAACAGAAACCGCAACTCAAATTCTCAATTACCAAATGTGGCAAAATTGTCGGAGTTGGTAGCCGGTAAGCGGTGGTGGTTGTGGAGAGCGGTGGTGGTATGCGGAAGGTTTGGTGTAGGCCCGGCAAAATTGGCGAAAGTTAGGCGGAAAAAATGAGTGGTGGAGGGGGGTGTTGTTGCCAGGGGCCGGATGTCCAGGCTTGCGGGCCGGATGTCCGGGGTCACGGGCCGGATGTCCGGGTCCTGGCTCCGTGGATGAACTCAGTGGATCTCATGGGTAGAGAAAAATTTGGGGGGAAATTTAAGAGATTTCGTGGATGGATTTGGGAGAAAAGTTAGGGGAAGCTAGATTTACGAGTAACACATCAAATCCACGGATCAAATCCAACAAAACACCATCACACCAACAAATCACAAAAAAAATTGGGGGGCTATTTTTGTGGGGAATTTTCGAAATTGGGACGAAATCAACAAAACTAGGCTAGAAAATAAAGAGGGGGCTCCAAAATTGTGATCAACCTTGGCTCAGGATACCAAGATGATGTAGGGTGGAAACCCTAAGGCCGATATTTCACGATTTGGAGGGTATCCCACGAAGAACACGACGAACACACGAAGAACACAAGGGGAAAACAAGAGGAAACACCCAAATTGACTTGATCCAATCACACATTTGCTAGATCCATGAACACAAAGAGATCACAAGATCCAAAGACAACAAAGGAAAGATACAAGTAGCTAGTTCTTCTCCAATAGGAGGTCTTGAATCCACTAAGGGATCTTCTCCTATGTGGAAGGCTTGAATCCACTTGGGGGATCTTCTCCTAGATGGAGGGCTTGGCCTCCAATGGAGTAGGTGTAAAGTGGATGAGCAAAGCTCTATCTCTCATATGAGCTAAACCAATGCTAACCCAAAAACGTTCGGGCAGAAAGGTATATATACTCTAGGGGGGACGAAGGGATACATGGGCCTCGGCCCTTTACACTGTGCGCAGACAGGGGGAGCCGGACGTCCGGGCGTCGGGCCGAATGTCCGGGCCTTCTCGAGGTGCCGGATGTACCGGGCTGGGGCAGGATGTCCGGGCTGTCGTGTGACACCCTGATTTTGGCAACCTTTTCTTTTCAAACTCTTCTTGGTTTTATTCGAATTGGAATGATTTTGAACCCCTTTTCATTTGGACTTGGACATGTTTGAATTCTTCCCAAGTGATCCAAAGTCTCATCACCTTGCCAAAACTCTGCCAAGTACTTCAAGAACCCAAATCCCAATTTAAATCATTTCCAATAACTATTTTCTTTTATTTGGGAATATAGGGCATTACTATGGGTTATGAAGCAACCTATAGTTTGGATGCTCAAAAAATTCTCAAATAATTCCTAAAAATCCTTTGGATCATATATTGCCCCATTATCCAAAAATATTCCATAAAATATTTCATATACTTTGCAAAATAATTCCTTTTAGCTCCTAGTCAGTGTGGACCTTTGTGAAGGAAGTGTATGCTAGGAGTGTCCAATTGCTTTCAAATTTTTATAGCATGAGGACACCCCCAAAAAACCTTCCTACACCAAGTTTCAACCTTAGGAGATCATTCTAGTGAGCAGCACTTCAACATTTTGATTCTGGTCCAGAAATGTGGTTTGTACATGAACTACCCTCATTTCTCCTCCAAACCAGCTCAAACTTGACCAGTTTGCAGCTCTTTTATCGTAGATCACACCAGACATCTCTCTTGACTCCATCTCAACATGATTCAAACTCCAGAACCTCCCCAACATTTCTGTCAGAACCTGTAGATGATTGCATCTCTCAGTTCTGCTCGTATCTTGCCAAAACAAGTGCTCAGGTGAGGTGAACCATCGGCGGACGACACGCCAGACAAAATTTTCTAGGCCAACGTGGCTCGAGGACATGAGGCACCGTGGTGAGCACGGTACTGGCATGGCTGTCGTCGCGCTCTGCGCCGCGCCCGTGCCTGTGCCATCGCGTCCCACTGCCCCTTGCCTCTGTCGCTCGTCCGCTCGTGCCGACTACGTTCCCTGGTGACGCGTAGCCCCTCCAGACCCTTCGCCTGCGCCAGAGACGCCCTCGCCGGCCGCCGCGTCATCGCCGGACTATTCTGCCCGTGCGGCCACAGTGTTGCGGCGCCGTCGTCTTCTTCCCCGAGCCGTCTCCTCCAGCATTCAATGCCTCTGCCCTCATCCATCACCTCGCCCGCGTCGAGCCAGCCAGCGCGGCGTACGAGCGCCGGCGCCAGGGCCGCATCCATGAGCTTCGGGAGAGCTCGCCGCCCGCCTCCTCCCGGCTATAAATAGCCATGCCCCGCGCTGCCTAGCGACTCACTCCACTCCTCCTTCCCCAAATCGTCCGCTAGCAGTGTAGAACCGAGGCAGAGAGGCCTCTGGCCTCGAACTCCACTGGAGTTCCGCCGCCATTCCCTCTCTGTCACCTGCCCTCTCCACCTCTCCTCCGATGCAACCAAGCCTTTCAGAGCGATCAGTGGAGCTCAGCGGTGCTTCCCGAGCCCTCAGCCAGGCCAACTGTTGCCGAAGTGTTCGGATACGCCGATCACCGCAGCTGACGCCCGCCGGAGACGAAGGGGACGACGCCGTCCGTCCACCTCCGACCAAGCTACGGGTACAGGGCGAACCGCCGCTCCGAGCTCTATCCATCCCCGCCCTCTCCGAGCCCCTCCGCCGATGGGATCGCAAGTGACCATCGCCGGTGAGCCGCCCCCTCCCCTGCTCCCTTCCCTCTCTCTGTTTTAAACCGAGCTGGGGCCACCGTCAGCCACTGTGGCGAAGCGGTAAGTGGTGGCGCCCGGGCTAAATTACGCCTTCGACGTGGCTGTTTTTCTTTTTTTCAAAATTGATTTATTAACAGAGTTAAACAGGAACTTTGAATGTTAATAACTTTTAACAGGAAGGTCCAAATGACCTGATTCTTTTTGGATTGTGTTTCTAATATAATCCTTTATTTTTCCACCAAGTTTCACATTTTTCTCTCACTCACAGAATTGCTGGTGAATTAAACAGTGTTATGTGACATTTTTTTTCGCTGTTTTTAAATATTTTCAGAAGGAGAAAATTGTGGATTTGAAGATCAAGAGTTTCTGAACCACCCAACTGATCAAGGCAAGCCAGGCCATCCATGTTTTGTGGCAATTCATAGCATTGCATTGTTCATATGCAACTCTTGCATTTATTTAATATGAATAATTCCAAGTAAATTGTTAAAATGGCTAATGTGACCAACTAAGTTAACTTGCTGAAATAACCTTGATGACTAAAGCTAAACTTAGTTGGTTGATCATGAGTCACCTGTCCGGGCTTACCCGTGTAGCCACATTCGCCGGTATGGGACGGCCTTGACTTGGTCTGGCTGCGTGCTCTTTCACCGGTACCTCCAAAGAGGGAGGGTTATGCGTGCGTGCTGCCCTGATCAGGTAGACGGCGATAACCCTGTGAGCCTAGTTGAGTTGTTTTGCCGGCGTCCCCGTTTGGATCAGTAGTTTGGCCACGATGGTGGCAGGTGTCGAGAGGACACAGGGCCACCCAGGGCTTGACTCCAAGAGGGAGTGTGATTGCCGGTGGTACGATGGAAGAGTTACGAGTCAGACAGGTTTCGTTGGAGCAACGCTGGTCCACCCAAATGGGATCACGAGGTCAGTGCTCCATAGTGTGGGTAAAGTGCGCAACCTCTGCAGAGTGTAAAATCTATTCGAATAGCCGTGTCCACGGTATTGGACAGCCCGACCAGACCTCTCTAGTTGATCAACCGTAATAATTGTAGTAATGATGGAAGAATTTGTCTTTTGAAGGGAAGTACTCGTTGGTATCGAGTATTCAGAGGGTTGTGAGGCAACCCGGAGATGAGTAAGTTGGTAACAGTAGGTGAATCACTTGGTGTTTAACCTGTTTATTGCCATGCTATTACTTGCTGCATATTTGGTTGTCATGTGCTTGCGAGTACATTCAAAGTACTCATCTGGCGTATCATGCCAGATGCAGGAGAAGACTAAGACGGAGTGCACGAGGTCCATGTTGCGATACCTAGGATGTGTCCACAGCAGTGTCCCTGTGGATGGAGTTTCTATCATGTTCCGCTACGCTGTAGTCTTCCGCTGTAGTATTCTGTAGTAATGCCGAGGCCCTGGTGTGTTGGATAAATAATGTAGATATTGTCATAGCACTAGATGTGCTTTTGGCCTCGATGATCATGTAATATATGAGCTTGTACTCGACTGTTATCAATAAAAGTTCAGCTATGTTCTGTTCCAAGTTGTTGAGTGTTTCCAGAAGACATGATCTCTGGGTTGGAAACACCGGTAAACCGGTTCTCTGAGCCGGGGTGCCACAACGCTTGGTATCAGAGCCATGCTGACTGTAGGACACCCTATGTAACCGCGTTAGGACTGCGATAAGTATAGGCTTTGAGTATGCATTTTGCTTGGTGCATCTGATTGTTGCATGCCATGCATTGTAATTCATTATGTCACTAACCTTTGGCATTGTGAGTGTAGATGGCACCAGTTCCATATCACTTCCATCATGAGCCAGAACCCCACACTTTTCCAGCTCTACTTTGTAGCGTCTGGCTTCGACTGTATCCCAACGGTGAAGACCCGGTGTACCAGGTGTTCCGGGAGAAGTTGGGCGAGTCAGTATATGAGTACCATGCAGTGGCCTACATGACCGCGACTTCGGACATTGGAAGCTCTTCTCGCTCTTCCAAGGGCGGAGTGGCTTCTACTCTGGAGTTGGCGATCCAGTTTGCTGCTATGGAGGCTATTACTGACTTGCGCTTCCACGAGGCCGAGATGCGGATCCATCGAGGTTTCTTTCACTATCCCACTTTGTCACCCACGACAGGGCGAGTCCTTTTCCGACCTATTAATCCGGCGTGTGATCATGTGGCTGGTGTTTTGTCCCGCTACCTGAATGCCAGTTACTGTATGATCATCTCCTTGGCTGAGGAGCTGGGTCGTGTTCAGGGAGCACTTGCCGCAGCGACTCCCGCACCTCCTCCTGTAGTTCCACCTATGTATCCACCACCAGTTCCACCTCCGCGTGTGCTTAATACCCCTACTAGTTCTTCTGGACCATCAGGCTTATCGTCCGGTAGTCGATTTGAGACCCCAGCTGAGTGGGCCTCACTTCTAGCCACTCCTGCTTCGCCGATGCTGAGGCGGCGTGCTTCTTCTTCTGCAGAAGGAGAGCCATCTCAGCAGCGACGTCGCGTCTCCTTTGACCCGGTAACTCACATCATCAGTTCTGATTCCGACTCAGGATCTGATGACGAGGACTCTTCGGATGGACAGTGTCCGTGTCACCGATGCACTAGACTGGAGTTTGCGTAGTATTGCATGCATCTTTGCATATGTCGACTGCCGTATGAGCAGTCTAGCCATGATATTTCCCCTACTAGCTTGCCATGTATGATGTTGGGTTGTCTTATATAATTATGTTGTTTTCCTTTAATTGCTCTTTTAATAATATTTTCCATTGGTGTCACATAACTGTATTTTCCCTTATGGATGTTGCTCATCGATTCGGTATTTGCTTTGGGAACCAAATTTAGATGAGAAGAGGAAGCAACAGTCAAAGCAGTAATGGAACCCCTGTCCGTCGCTCAGCCAGACAGGCAGGGCAACCGCCTGAAGACTTACCACCACCACCACCTCAAGCACCAACCACAGATCAGATAATGAGAATGTTTGAGGAAAAGAGAAACCAAGATCTCATGGAATTTCTCAAGAGTATGCAGACTATAGTTGGTCAGAATAATGGCAATGGGGTGCATTCTAAACTGTCTGACTTCCAGCGTACAAAACCACCCAACTTTGGTCAAGCTGTAGATCCTATTGAGGCTGATGACTGGTTAAGAACCATGGAGAAGAAATTGAACATAGCCCGTTGTGAAGAAGCAGATAAAGTTCCATTTTCCACTCATTATCTTGAGGGCCCAGCAGCCATATGGTGGGATAACACCAAGATTATATGGCCTGCTGAAGAAATTTCCTGGGAGAAATTCAAGGAGTTATTCCGCAAGTATCATATTCCCACGGGCATCATGAAAGTAAAGCAGCGAGAATTCCTGGCTCTCACACAAGGCAATATGACTGTAGGAGAGTACTTAAATAAATTCAACAACTTGGCCCGGTACTCTCCTTATGATGTGGCCACCGAAGAACGAAAAATAGATCGATTCCTTGGAGGACTTAATCACGTCCTCCGATGTCAGTTATGCATGTTGGATTTTCCCGATTTCCAGACCCTGGTTGATAAGGCCTTCATTGCCGAACGAGAGCACAAGTTTGGAAATGATGATCGTAAGAGGAAGTTCGAGCCCAAGAAGGACAACAAGGAACCATATGCACAAAAGCTGCGCAGTTGGCAGTCAGGGTCATCTGAGAATAAACCGGTGTGGAACAATGGTGGCAACTACAATAACAAGCCAGTCAACCAAAGCAAGACCTTCAGCAAACAACCAGACATAGAAGACTGTCGTCGCAACAACACTTGTTTCAACTGTGGCCAGAGTGGACATTATGCTATGCAGTGTCCTACTAACAACGGAAAGCAATCAGCTGACCACAAGCCACAAGTCAATCATCTTGGATGCCACCCCAACCGCAACTTCAACCACGGATGCGTCCATCACATCTCTGCCGAAGAAGTCTGCAAAGCTCCAGATGTTGTCCTTGGTATGTTTTCCGTTCATAACATACCCGCAGTAATTTTATTTGATTCTGGGGCTTCTCATTCGTTTATTTCTCGGAGTTTTGCCACCTTGCATAAATTTTCCCCTTCACTTTTGAACAAAATCATGGTGGTACAATCCCCTGGATCAATGCTCAGAACAAATATAGTATACAAGGATTTGGAAATATCAATCCATGGAGTCAAGTTTCCAGCTACTCTTGTTGCTATTGACTCCACAGGACTGGATATAATACTGGGAATGGACTGGTTGGCACCGCACCAAGTGTGTATCAATTGCGCCACTAGAACGGTGACAATGGTGAACCCTGCCGGACAGACCGTTCAATTCCTGGCCAGCAGAATGATAACAAGAAAGGGCACGGCATATCAGACCACTATTACTGATATGAACCTGATTCCGGTAGTGGGAGAATTTCCGGATGTGTTTCCAGAGGAATTACCCGGAATGCCGCCCGACCGAGAGTTGGAGTTTTCCATTGAAGTGATTCCTGGTACCACCCCAATATACAAGAAATACTACCGTATGCCAGGCCCGGAATTAGCAGAACTAAAGAAGCAATTGGACGAGTTGCTACAAAAAGGATACATTCACCCAAGCATCTCGCCATGGGGATCACCAGTATTATTTGTCAAGAAGAAGGATGGAAGTCTACGAATGTGTGTAGACTATCGCCAACTTAATGAGGTCACTATCAAGAACAAGTACCTGCTTCCTCGAATTGATGACTTATTCGACCAGTTGAATGGAGCACGGGTATTCTCCAAGATTGACCTCAGAACGGGATATCATCAATTGAAAATCCGAAGGGAGGATATTCCCAAGACAGCGTTCACTACCCGGTATGGGCTATATGAATTTACAGTCATGGCGTTTGGATTGACAAATGCTCCAGCATACTTCATGAGCATGATGAACAAAGTCTTCATGGACTTCCTGGACAAATTTGTAGTGGTGTTCATTGATGACATCCTGATATATTCCAAGGATGAAGAGGAACATAAGCAACATCTCAGAGCTGTCTTGGAAAGGTTGAGAACCCATCGCTTATATGCCAAGTTTAGTAAGTGCGAATTCTGGCAAAAAGAGGTGGGATTCCTTGGACATATTCTGTCAGAGAAGGGAATAGCTGTTGATCCAAGTAAGGTTACTGCGGTCTTGAACTGGAAGACACCAGCCACGGTGACCGAAGTCCGTAGTTTCCTGGGTTTGGTAGGCTACTACCGTCGCTTCATTGAAGGCTTTTCTAAGATAGCCAAGCCACTGACAGAATTGTTGAAAAAGAACCAAAGGTTTATCTGGACAGCCGAGTGGGACAGCAGTTTCATGGAATTAAAGACGAGGCTAACCACCACCCCTGTATTAGTCCTACCAGATATTCACAAGAGTTTTGACATATATTGCGACGCGTCGAGGCGTGGAATCGGATGCGTACTAATGCAAGAAGGGAAGGTTGTGGCTTATGCATCACGACAGCTACGACCTCATGAGGAGAACTATCCCACACATGATTTGGAGTTAACTGCTGTGGTTCATGCCCTGAAGATTTGGAGGCATTATCTTATTGGGCAACGATGTGAAATATACACAGACCATAAGAGTCTCAAATATATTTTCACTCAACCTGACCTGAACCTCAGACAGCGAAGATGGCTTGAGCTAGTCAAGGACTATGATGTTGGAATAAACTATCATCCAGGGAAAGCAAATGTGGTCGCCGACGCCCTGAGCAGGAAACAAGCTACTGTGAACGCACTAATTGCGGGTATGCATCCGAGCCTACAAGAAGAGTTTGCCAGGCTCAATATGGTGCTATGCGGCCCAATGACCCCGGACACGTTGGAGATCACTCCAACCCTCATGGAGGAAATCAAGGAAGCCCAAAAGTCAGATGAAGAAATTCGGAAGATCAAGGAGTTAATTCAGCAGGGGAAGGCCAAGTCCTTCCGTACGGATGAACAGAGTACCGTGTGGTTCGAGAAACGAATTTGTGTGCCAAGGCAGAATAACTTGAGACAACAAATACTCAAGGAAGCACATGAGTCTACATATTCAATACACCTGAGAGGTACTAAGATGTATCAAGACTTGAGAGAAACTTTTTGGTGGTCAGGAATGAAGAATGATATAGCATACTATGTCGCCTGCTGTGACATATGCAACAAGGTCAAAGCAGAGCATCAAAAACCCGTTGGGCTACTGCAACCTTTACCAGTACCCTAGTGGAAGTGGGACGACATATGTATGGATTTTATTGTGGGACTACCCAAGTCCACGAGGGGTAATGATGCCATCTGGGTCGTTGTAGACACACTTACAAAAGTGGCACATTTCATCCCAGTGAAGACCACTTACAACGCCAACAAGCTGGCACAACTTTACATGTCTCGGATTGTCAGTCTGCATGGGGTACCCAAATCTATCACCTCAGACAGAGGTTCCCTGTTTACCTCAGCATTCTGGCTACGGCTACATCAAGCCTTGGGAACCATGCTGAAACATAGCACAGCATACCATCCGCAGACAGATGGACAGACCGAGCGTGTAAACCAAATATTAGAGGATATGCTTCGGTCATGCGCTCTCTCCCATGGACCCAAATGGGAGGATAGTTTGCCATATGCGGAATTCTCCTACAACAACAGCTATCAGGCAAGTCTCAAAATGTCACCTTTTGAGGCATTATACGGACGGAAATGCCGTACCCCATTGAACTGGTCCCAAACAGGAGATAGTCGCATCTTTGGTACGGACTTGATGCTCGAGGCTGAAAGACAAGTTAAGGATATCCAAGAATGACTTCGAGCAGCCAAATCCCGTCAGAAGAGCTATTACGACCCGAAGCATCGGGAAGTAACCTTCGAACCTGGAGACTATGCCTATCTACGAGTAACTCCTATGAAGCGAGTAAAAAGGTTTGGCACAAGAGGAAAATTGGCCCCAAGATATATCGGCCCCTTTCCAGTGGTTGCCAGGAAGGGTAGAGTTGCATATCAGTTGGAATTGCCGCCAGCACTGTCAGACGTTCATGATGTTTTTCACATTTCACAATTAAGGAAATGCATCGCACCCCCAGCCAAATCAGCAGATATGAGTGAACTAGAACTGGCTAAGGATTTGACATATGAGGAAAAGCCTGTCAGGATCTTGGATGAGATGGAAAGAACAACAAGGAGTAAAGTAATAAGATTTTACAAGGTGCTATGGGAGCACCATACTGAAGAAGAGGCTACTTGGGAAAGAGAAGATTTTCTGAGATCCGCTTACCCATATTTGTTCCCTGAGCAACCGAATCTCGAGGACGAGATTCAACCTAAGGGGGGTAGGTTTGTGACAACCTGATTTTGGCAACCTTTTCTTTTCAAACTCTTCTTGGTTTTATTCGAATTGGAATGATTTTGAACCCCTTTTCATTTGGACTTGGACATGTTTGAATTCTTCCCAAGTGATCCAAAGTCTCATCACCTTGCCAAAACTCTGCCAAGTACTTCAAGAACCCAAATCCCAATTTAAATCATTTCCAATAACTCTTTTCTTTTATTTGGGAATATAGGGCATTACTATGGGTTATGAAGCAACCTATAGTTTGGATGCTCAAAAAATTCTCAAATAATTCCTAAAAATCCTTTGGATCATATATTGCCCCAATATCCAAAAATATTCCATAAAATATTTCATATACTTTTCAAAATAATTCCTTTTAGCTTCTGGTCAGTGTGGACCTTTGTGAAGGAAGTGTATGCTAGGAGTGTCCAATTGCTTTCAAATTTTTATAGCATGAGGACACCCCCAAAAAACCTTCCTACACCAAGTTTCAACCTTAGGAGATCATTCTAGTGAGCAGCACTTCAACATTTTGATTCTAGTCCAGAAATGTGGTTTGTACATGAACTACCCTCATTTCTCCTCCAAACCAGCTCAAACTTGACCAGTTTGCAGCTCTTTTATCGTAGATCACACCAGACATCTCTCTTGACTCCATCTCAACATCATCCAAACTCCAGAATCTCCCCAACATTTCTGTCAGAACCTGTAGATGATTGCATCTCTCAGTTCTGCTCGTATCTTGCCAAAACAAGTGCTCAGGTGAGGTGAACCATCGGCGGACGACACGCTAGACAAAATTTTCCAGGCCAACATGGCTCGAGGACATGAGGCACCGTGGTGAGCACGGTACTGGCATGGCTGTCGCCACGCTCTGCGCCGCGCCCTTGCCTGTGCCATCGCATCCCACTGCCCCTTGCCTCTGTCACTCGTCCGCTCGTGCTGACTACGTTCCCTGGTGACACGTAGCCCCTCCAAACCCTTCGCCTGCGCCAGAGACGCCCTCACCGGCCGCCGCATCATCGCCGGACTATTCTGCGTGTGCGGCCATAGTGTTGCGGCGCCGTCATCTTCTTCCCCGAGCCGTCTCCTCCAGCATTCAATGCCTCTGCCCTCATCCATCACCTCGCCCGCGTTGAACCAGCCAGCGCGGCGTACGAGCGCCGGCGCCAGGGCCGCATCCACGAGCTTCGGGAGAGCTCGCCGCCCACCTCCTCCCGGCTATAAATAGCCATGCCCCGCGCTGCCTAGCGACTCACTCCACTCCTCCTTCCCCAAATCGTCCGATAGCAGTGTAGAACCGAGGCAGAGAGGCCTCTGGCCTCGAACTCCACCGGAGTTCCGCCGCCATTCCCTCTCTGTCACCCGCCCTCTCCACCTCTCCTCCGACGCAACCAAGCCTTTCAGAGCGATCAGTGGAGCTCAGTGGTGCTTCCCGAGCCCTCAGCCAGGCCAACTGCTGCCGAAGTGTTCGGATACGCCGATCACCGTAGCTGCCGCCCACCGGAGACGAAGGAGACGACGCCGTCCATCCACCTCCAACCAAGCTACGGGTATAGGGCAAACCGCCGCTCCGAGCTCTATCCATCCCCGCCCTCTCCGAGCCCCTCCACCGACGGGATCGCCAGCCACCATCGCCGGTGAGCCGCCCCCTCCCCTGCTCCCTTCCCTCCCTCTGTTTTAAACCGAGCCGGGGCCACTGTCAGCCACTATGGCGAAGCTGTAAGTGGTGGCGCCCGGGCTAAATTACGCCTTCGACGTGGCTGTTTTTCTTTCTTTCAAAATTGATTTATTAACAGAGTTAAACAGGAACTTTGAATGTTAATAACTTTTAACAGGTAGGTCCAAATGACCTGATTCTTTTTGCATTGTGTTTCTAATATAATCCTTTATTTTTCCACCAAGTTTCACATTTTTCTCTCACTCACAGAATTGCTGGTGAATTAAACAGTGTTATGTGACATTTTCTTTCGCTGTTTTTAAATATTTTCAGAAGGAGAAAATTGTGGATTTGAAGATCAAGAGTTTCTGAACCACCCAACTGATCAAGGCAAGCTAGGCCATCCATGTTTTGTGGCATTTCATAGCATTGCATTGTTCATATGCAACTGTTGCATTTATTTAATATGAATAATTCCAAGTAAATTGTTAAAATGGTTAATGTGACCAACTAAGTTAACTTGCTGAAATAACCTTGATGACTAAAGCTAAACTTAGTTGGTTGATCATGAGTCACCTGTCCGGGCTTACCCGTGCAGCCACATTCGCCGGTATGGGACGACCTTGACTTGGTCTGGCTGCGTGCTCTTTCACCGGTACCTCCAAAGAGGGAGGGTTATGCGTGCGTGCTGCCCTGATCAGGTAGACGTGATAACCCTGTGAGCCCAGTTGAGTTGTTTTGCCGGCGTCCCCGTTTGGGACAGTAGTTTGGCCATGACGGTGGCAGGTGTCGAGAGGACACAGGGCCACCCAAGGCTTGACTCCAAGAGGGAGTGTGATTGCCGGTGGTACGATGGAAGAGTTACGAGTCAGACAGGTTTCGTTGGAGCAACGCTGGTCCACCCAAATGGGATCACGAGGTCAGTGCTCCATAGTGTGGGTAAAGTGCGCAACCTCTGCAGAGTGTAAAATCTATTCGAATAGCCGTGTCCACGGTATTGGACAGCCCGACCAGACCTCTCTAGGTGATAAACCGTAATAATTGTAGTAATGATGGAAGAATTTGCCTTTTGAAGGGAAGTACTCATTGGTATCGAGTATTCAGAGGGTTGTGAGGCAACCCGGAGATGAGTAAGTTGTTAACAGTAGGTGAATCACTTGGTGTTTAACCTGTTTATTGCCATGCTATTACTTGCTGCATATTTGGTTGTCATGTGCTTGCGAGTACATTCAAAGTACTCACCTGGCGTATCATGACAGATGTAGGAGAAGACTAAGACGGAGTGCACGAGGTCCATGTTGCGATACCTAGGATGTGTCCACAGCAGTGTCCCTGTGGATGGAGTTTCTATCATGTTCCGCTACGCTGTAGTCTTCCGCTGCAGTATTCTGTAGTAATGCCGAGGCCCTGGTGTGTTGGATAAATAATGTAGATATTGTCGTAGCACTAGATGTGCTTTTGGGCTCGATGATCATGTAATATATGAGCTTGTACTCGACTGTTATCAATAAAAGTTCAGCTATGTTCTGTTCCAAGTTGTTGAGTGTTTCGAGAAGACATGATCTCTGGGTTGGAAACACCGGTAAACCAGTTCTCTGAGCCGGGGTGCCACATGTCGGGCCGTTCCTTCTGTTCTCTGGATAGGGCTTGTCCGGATGTCCGGGTTGGGTGCCAGATTTCTTGGCTCGAGGCCGGATGTCCGGGACCACGGCCAGATGTCCGGGCCCTGTAGCTTCGGCTGGTGGGCTATTGTTGCAGTGGTGGTCTCCAGGGGTCGGATGTCCGGGGTCATGGCCGGATGCCCGAGTCATGGGAGCTGTTCTCGACTCCTTCCGTTGGTTCTCCTCATCCATGGACTTGGGGACTTGTCCGTCTTCATGTGCATCCTCGAAAGGGCCTTCTTGGTACCTAATCATGCACAACATTCAGGACTTAGGTAGTAGCCATGTCTCTAGTGGATCATATGGAATATCACTAAGGAAAGATGTCATCTCGGTCTCGAGAGCTCTAGCTCGTGCTCGTGTCATTGGTCCTCTTGGCACTTGATGAGACGATGGTAGGTCCATGGGGATGACCATAGGATGCTCCGCGTCACTTATATTCTGTCTATGCTGCTGTGTATTAAAAAGATATGATTTGAACTGTGTCTCTATCTTGATTTGGCAACATAAACTAGAATGATATAGACAATACAGTGACCATAGTACATAGATATATGTTTGTTTCGTGTTGTTATCATGTCCACCTTACTACTAAACCGGTTTACCAAAATGAGTTTCATATACTCATGATAAACCATTGATGTGTCTGCTTTTTTCTCTTGTAGAATGCGAACAGAATATTGGAGAAGAGCACCCCATTATGCAATGATAGAGAAAGTAATGCAGATAAGGTTCAAGATAGTGAGACAACCCTATTGGTCTCCAAGAAAGGTGATAAAAACTATCTGGTAGACAGTGAGACAACCCCAAAGTCCTGCATTGATGTAGTGTTTGAGTTACTGGCCACTACCGCTGGCACAAGCTCTTCGAACTCACTGCCTGAATCACTTCGGCTTCTTCAGTCTCAGCTACAAGCTGTGCTGCGGCAAGAAGCCGACGGACTGAGGAAGTTCCTGAAGAATTCAGATGCATATTTTCTGGTGCAACAGCAAGCGCTGGAGGATTTAAAGGCCAAACAAGAGAAAGTTAATAATCTTGCTAAGCATCTTGCCAGCATGGTTGGTACCCAGGATATTGTTTCTTGAGCTCTTCTGAAGTGGTTTTAGTTCTGGACTTGTTTTGCTGCCGTGTTTATTTGCACTGGTGGCCAATTTAGACCCAGTGTATGTAATATGCTGCTTTGTTCCCTATATTTGCACTGGTGGCAAACTTTGATGCCTAGTGGATGTAATATGTGTAATAGCCGTAATAGCCTAGCGTAAGTTGCTTGCTTATTTATTTCCTTATTGTATTGTTTATTTGTTTGGTTGTAGTCACTGCAGTTTTTTTTCTGCGGTTTGATAGTGGCCACAATAAAATATATTTTTAAACTAGGCCACAATAACCATGGGCAACATACAGACCGTTGTAACCATGGTCCTGCTACCTGTCGTAGTGACCGTGGGCCTCCTACGGGCCGTAGTATCCATGGGCCTTCTATGGGCCGTATAATCAATGGGCCTTCTACGGGCCATATGATCGATTGGCCAAACATGGGTCATACTATTCGTGGACCAATAACGGTCCGCAAAATGGGCCGTAAATGGGCTAGAGTGGAAATCGTCTGTTTATGGCCCGACCATAATGGGCCGTTAATAGGCCGATATGTATATTGAGCTTAATTGTCTCGACAGGCATCACGGGTCGTTAATGGGCCATATTTGATGACGCTATGAAAATAGCCCAACGGGTTAACGGTCCACAAACGGGCCGATTGTAACCACGGGCTGAATTTGGCCCACAAGCTGAACAGGCTAGTAATGGACCATAAGTAACCAAATGCCGGAAATCAGCCCAAGAAAAAATGGGCCCTTAGAAGGCCAAAAGTTAACACGGGCTTGAAATGGCCCAACAGAATAATGGGCCGTGAATGGTATAGAGCGATACACTGTTCATTATGGGCCAGTTTCACCACGAGCCTTTAATGGGCCCAGAGTTACAAAGGGCCTCTTATGGGTCGAAAGACGTCATGGGCCATACATGGGCCAGAAGTTACAATGGGTTGGAATCATATTGGACGGCCCAGATGACGTTACTGGGCCTAATTCAGATAGGCCATAATGGGCTGTGATTTAGCGGGTTGTAAATGGGCTATATGCGAACAGGCCGTTAACAGGCTTACAGTGGGCCGGTCAGCTTCCTTTTGACCAAGTCAAATGGGCTGGCCTTTTGACCTGAATGGGATGTTGTTAGGCCTTGCCACATGTCGACATACCATAGGCGCCTCCCGTACAATGAGTGGATGACATCCATCACAACGCTAAGCCGACACATGGATCCTCCGGCGAATGAGAATTTCACACGTGGAAAATCCCCATTGGTCCTGGCTATTAACGGGTTATCGGATCCAAACCAGAACCCGATAGCTTAACGGCGACCTGTTACGGTGGATGCCACGTGTCGGTTACCCTTGACAAAAACACTTCCATGACGCGCCAATTATCGTCATGAAAGTGGACACTTCCATGATGATAATTTAGGTAATTTCATTGAACACTTCTACGACATCACAGGTATGACTATCTTGATTCTGTCATAAAATCGTCATGGATGTACATGCATGACAGAAAACATAACCTACTCTGACGAACACGTATCATCACAGAAGTGTATTTTTTTGTAGTGTTGGTGCTAGATCTCGTACAAGACAAAGCGTCAATCCTCGATGAGTCCATACCTCCAATGGGCAAGACAATGCCCATGATGGACGATGATGCACCCCCCCCCCCCACATGTACCATCAAGTTGATCAACATATTAACCAAGCATTGTTTTCTGCCACCTCACCTACACCATATGAGAGGAATTGAAAAAGGTAACATAGGTGAAGGTGATTCTCTTGTCCCGCAAATGGACAATGATAGCTTGCATGATGTCGATCCACCTATTCACACGCTTCACGCTAGTGCAACTGCCTCATGTGATGAATTACCCATTTATGATGAGTTTAATGATTCTCATGTGGAGTCTATTAGTTGTGATGCCATGTCGCATAGGATTTCTTGTGATAATTCTCTCGGTCACATCATGTTTGACAATCCGCATGAGTTTTCATATGCTATGCATGAGATCAACCATATCACATCTTTGCAATCTCATCATAGTAACTATGCATATCTAATTAAAATCAATCCAATTTGTTCATATGGCATAGATGACAAGATGATGGTTATTGGTATCTGTGTTTCTTGCGATGATATTGTTATGCTTCCTTTGCAAAATTCATGCAATTCATCCCATATTCCATGCCATGACCACCTAGCTTCGAACATGCATTGTTTTCCATGTTGTCAATTTTCTCCGTATAATGCTTCCGCTATTGCTCATGAGGAGACCCCCATAGTTTCCTCATACAAGTTAGGATATTTTGATCCACCCCATACATTGCATGATCCCAATATTCTAATGCACAATATGCTCCACATGAATGAAAATGCTATTGTTGTGCCATATACTTGCATGCTCAATTTGTGCCCCCATCGTGTTATATATAACAACTATTATTTCATGATGGATGGCATAATCTTATACCATGCTTCAAATTTCTTTGATTGATGCTTATCTTGTGCTAACTCTCACGTGTACATACACATCATGATGGATGATGTGTACATTTACCACGCACACACGGTGTTTCGGTTGTCTCTTTCTTGTGTAGGTACCCATACTTACTCGTCAACCTCGCAAGTGCACGACTTGACGAAATGAGCTCTAGAGAGTAATGAAGATGTGCGCCACGTTAGAGTTATTACCCTCCACCTGCCCTCTTCGCGCAAGGACTCCGCGCATTTCTTCTACATGGTGGTTATGCACAATCCATATGCTGACATGACATGCCACAATCCTTTGTCACACCATACGCTATGCATAATGACGACACTTGTTGGGTGAATCACCAATTGAATGCTGTCGGATTCTGGGTTCCGCAGACCCTTGAGAGGTTCGAACTCTGGGGTGTGTGCGAAGAACTCTCCCTCCCCAGTCTGCCTGCTCAACGATTCCACGGCCTAGCTCGACGAACCCAAGGGACAAGAGACACAGCAGTTTATCCTGGTTCGGGCCACCTTGCGATGTAATACCCTACTCTAGCTTTGTGGTGGATTGCCTCGGAGGGCTGAGGATGAACTAGTATAGAGGTGGAACGACCTCAGGAGGTGAGGTGTTCTTGAGCTCGATTTGCTGGTGAGGTGGTCAGGGTGGAATGGATCTGATCCAGCTCCCCTCCTGTTCAAGGTTAAGGTCAAGGTTAAGGTGCCCCCTATGGTGGTGGCTAAGTCCTATTTATAGTGGCCTTGGTCCTCTTCCCAAATATAGGCGGGAAGGGATCCCACAATGGCCAAATTCGAAGGGAGACAACTAGTACAAGTTATCCTGACAAAAGTAGTCTTCGCCTGCAAAAGCCTCTGGCGGTGACGCTGTAGTGGGCTCCGCGATGACCTTTGTCCTGCCGTCCTGGCGGTCTTGGTCTTGTTGCACCGATATGGAAACCTTTGCTTGATTCCTCGGGACTCCGCGCCTGCGCTTGCCTCCTTGGCACCAAAGAGGAAACTGGTACACTGCCCCCGCTGGCACCCGCCTAGTCTTGGTCGTCATGGCTCACGTTAGGTGAACCTCGCGAGGTTTGACTTGCATTGATATCTCCGCTCCTCGGGGGCCAGCCTGGGGAGGCCGCCCCTCGTGGTGGTCTTGGTGTCGTCCGCCTCGCGAGGCTTGGCCCCTCACGAGGGTCTTGAGTTGTTGTTGTTGAAGCTGGGCCATACCAGGCCGTCGATGGAGCCACGCCATGGGCCGCAGGCAGGCAAGTCTGGGCACCCCCGGTCCCAGGACATCGATAGTAGCCCCCGGGCCCAAGGCGCGCTCGAACTTGGCTTCGAGGAGAAGCCAAAGGGCAAGTGCGGAGCGCCGCGGGCCCTAACCGCCTGCGGCCTCGGTTGCCACATGGTGATTGATGGGGCGTGGGCGCCTCCGCTTCCCCACGCTACCTCGGCAACTGCTCGACTTGACGAGACCCTGCTGCATGCAGAGAAAAACCATCATTACGCGCGATCATGGAGGCCGGCGGTTGGCCTCCCCTTGGCTATAAATGAGGAGAGGGGCGAAGCCCCCCTTGCTCGTCTCCGTCTTCTCGCCACCCGCTCCTTCTTCTTCCTTCTTGCCTCGCCGTCTTGCCACGGTGCTCATGGCGCCGATTAGGAGGTTCTCCGCCGCGGAGAAAGGAAAAAACCCTCGCGAGGAGTAGGGACCACTTCCACCAAAGAAGAGGCTCAGCCGTCCCCGCGACGTTGGCGAGAGGCTGGAGGTGACGCGACCCTGGCTTGAGCGGCCTCCACTGGGCTTCCCACTCCCTCTGTACGCCCGATCTCAAGGCTCCGGAGGAGGTGGCGATGCCCCGCACCGCGCGGGCCACAGCTGTGGTGGCCAGGCTGAGGTTGTACGGGCGACTGGCCCGCGAACCCACGCCGAAAGCTCTTCGCGCGAGTTGGTGGTGTGGGCGGCGATGCCACCGCGCTCGTGGATCCAGCTCCCATGGTTCTTCGCAGAGGAGATGCCGCCGAGGGGGCCACTTGAGCTGTGGCTGCAGCGCACCCGGTGCTGCAGTCTGGCCATGGGGGCGGAGATCAAGGTCGTCCCCCCAGGCAATATCTTCATGACCCGAGGATGGGGCGAGGTCGCCCGCGCCTGCCGCGCGGAGGGAGCCCTAGCCATCCACTTCGAGTACGACGGCGCCTCCATGCTGTTCTTCAAGGTCTTCGATGAGGAGGGCCGCCGCCTGGAGTGCTGCCCCGGAGGAAGCGGCCTTCGTGGCGCGGCTGCGGGCGCCGAGCCCGCCTCCGGGCCTGCCGACAGCTCCTGCCGACGGCTCCTGGGAGTCCAGCGACTCTCCCGAGCCTAGCGAGTCTCCGGAGTCGAGCGACGACAGCTACGTGCCACCGAGCTCCCGCCGTGCCCGGAGCGCGGCAGCGGCGTCCGCTCGACGTCGATGATGATCTGGATGGGGTTGGCGTCGGCCTCACGTGGCCCACTGTTGATGACGGCGTCAACGGCGATGCCCGCTGCCAGGGTTTCTCGAGGTTTTTTCTTCTTTTGTTCCCTGCAAGGAGTCAAGGCGAACCCCGTGGGGGTATGTAAGGAAATTGTAATGCTTCTGCTTCAATGTTTATTATTCCTGGTATAAGGTTACAGCTACGTGTCTCGCTTCAGCATTGTTCCCCTTTTTGTTCTCGCGGTAGCTTTGCGCTCTACGCCGGCAGGTCCCAGTCCCCAGGCAGGCTTCAGCCGTCGCTGGTATGCCAGGTCGCGATGCCGTGGTCAAGGCCAGGAGGTGAGCGGCCCGAGGTCCGGTAAGAGCTCCTGAGGCGCGATGCTCAAGAGGTCCCCTTTGGCATGCAAGCAGCTCCCTAAAGGCCGAAAAGGGAAATGGCATTGCCGGAGCAAGATTACGAGAGTTCAAAATTCCAGGCAGCGGGTTCACGCTGATTCGTATAGGTAACTTATCTTGATGAACTTGAGGTGATTCCTTCGCGCGGCGCCCGATCTGTGCTTTGGCGGTGGTGCTATCAGGTAGGGCTCGCGCCGGCCTCCCCTTTTCTTGCTTATGTCAATGCTCTGCGTCCTCGGGTCCCGACCCTCGAGCGAGGCTCAGCCGCCGCTGGTATGCCAGGTCACGATGCCATGGCCAAGGCCAGGGATGAGGGCTGGAGAGTCGGTAGGAGCTCCTGAGGCGCGGTGCTCAGGAGCCCCCCTTTAACGCGCAAGCGAATCACATAAAAAAGGGGCGGCCGGCGGGACCGCCTGTAGTTAAGCTCTCGAGATTCCTGCGGGTTAGTCCAAGAGGAGGATATAACTTATAGTCACGTTTGCTGTCCTCCGCTGATCTTTCCACAAGAAGATGAAGGCACTGAGGATCTGGTGAGGTGACGTGCGTGGGGCGGGCCGCGAGCCAGAGCTCGATCCCTCAGATTTGTCAGCGTTGCAGGGACAGACCCGAGCACAAGCGCCGTGCCAGCATGTGTAGCCCCCATTGCGGGATGAGCAGGAGGCTGGTCGGCAACGCGGGAGGCCGCGAAAGGCAACAGGCAAGCAGGTGATAATCATAAAGCGACTAATGGCAAGAATAAGGCTAGTTTTGATAGATGCAAAGCGATACATGCCATAGGGTCGGACCCACGCGGCTTGGGGATGATGCAGCCCGAGGGGCGCCCCCAACGGAGTGAATCAAGATGCAAAAGGATACATGTCGCAGGGACAGGCCCACGCGATCTGGGGATAATGCTGCCCGAGGGGCGCCCTCAACTGAATAAACTAGAAAATGTCACCTGGTACCGTTGCTGAAGAGATGTTGGAGTAGCCAAATATGTGTGCTGAAGAAGTCGCTCCTTATGAGTCGCCTGGGTCCTGAACCTCGGGAGGCTCTGGAGGCTCAGGGGGCTCACGGAGAACCGTCGCCATCTCCACCAGGACTGCCTGGTGCCTGGTCTCCTGAGCCGCCAGGACGCACCGCAGGTGGCGCTGGAAGGTGACAGCCGCGTTCGGCAGGCCATATGGCATGCGAATGTAGCTGTGAGGGGGGCCCTCGCACTGACCAACACGCGATGGCCAGAAGCGCTCCTGAGATGCGAACGTAGCTGTGAGGGGGGCCCTTGCACCGACCAACACGCGATGGCCAGAAGCGCTCCTGAGACGTAGCCCTGTTGAGCCCGAGGTAGTCAATGCAGACGCGCAGCTCACTGTCCTCACCAGGACAAGGAGCCGAGCCAGGTGGCAGGCAGCGGTCGCCGCGCATGGCTCTTGCCTCTTGAAGCTCCTCGGTTGCCTTGATGACAAACTCCTGAGCACCAGGCACCTCATGCCTTGTGCCCTCTTGGCGGAAGCGCGCGCTGAAGCACGCCTCCACATGGTGCCCGAGCGCCTCCCTCGTGATGTTGGCTAGTTCAGAGGCCCTCCAGAGGAGAGCCCCCGAGCCCAGCCTGAGAGGGGCACTGGGTGCACCTTCCTATGTGAGAGAGGGGGCGCCCCATCCGAGGGTGCTGGTCCTAAAGTGGTGCCGGTGGAGACACCGTTCTCCTGAGGCTCTTGGCGGAGTAGTTGTTTCTTCTTCTTAGGGATAGCCTCAGGAGGGTAGATGGTGCCTTTGTTGTCTGGGTCCTCAACTGTCGTGGCTTGGTAGGCGTGCTCGAGAGAGCACATCGCGTCCTTTTCCTCGCAGGCGATCGTGATGATGTCGCGGCTCCGTGGCATCTTGAGGACATTGTAGCCATGATGAGTCACCGCCATGAACTTGGCCAGGGCTGGGTACCCAAGGATGGCATTGTACGGAAGGCGGATGTGGGTGGCGTCGAAGTCGATGAGCTCAGTGCAGTAGTTGTTGCGCTGGCCGAAGGTGACAGGGAGGCGGATCTACCCTATCGGGGTGGTGGAGCCATCGGTCACTCCTGAGAAGGGCTTGGTGGGCTGTAGTTGATCATAGGGCACTTGGAGGCGATCGAACATTTCGATGGAAAGGACATTGAGCCCCGCACCGCCATCAATGAGGGTCTTGGTGATGAGGACGTTGCTGATGACGGGAGAGCAGAGCATCGGGAGGGCGCCGGCGGTTGCCGCGCACTTGAGCTGGTCTGACGAGCTGAAGGTGATGATGCACTTGGACCACCTGAGCGGGCATGTGGCCTCGAGCCTGGGGAGAGCTGCGTTCACCTCACGGGTGAACTGCTTGAAGATGCGCTGAGAGGCTGGGGCCTGAGCACCGCCCAGGATGCAAGCGACGGCACGAGGCTCCTGGAAGCCCCCAGCCCCCTCATCCTGGTGGTGGTCGTCGTTCCTTTTTGGTGGTGGTGGCAGCGGAGGGAGGCCGGCGTTGCCCTGAGGACGGTCCTCACAAGGCTGATCTCTCCAGGCGCCCTCGCGAGGCTGGCCCTGCCAGCGGTCCTCACGAGGCTGGTCACGCCACCCCTGGCGAGGCCCGCGGTCGTCCCAGCGTCCTCCGCCTCGGCCTCCTCCGCGGCCGTAGCCTCGATCGTTGCGCTTGGGGCATCGACCAAGGCGCCCGTCGCGGATGGCCCTGAGCTCATGGCAGTCGTTGGTGTTGTGGCTGTGTACGTTGTGGAAGACGCAGAACGGACGGCTGCCCTTGGATGACTCTGGGTGGTCACAGCCGCGCTTCATCTCTGGTTCAGCCGCAAGCACGGCCGCCCCCTTGCGTTTCACGTCATTGGCCTTGGCCTTCTTGTCTTCTGGGTCGGCCGCTGGGAGCTTGAGGAGGAAGAGGCGTCCCTCCTCAGCTCTCCCGCACCTGGGCGCCATGTTGAACATCTCCAGAGCCGTGCACAGGTCTTCGTGTATGGTGAGCTCCTCCTTCATCTTGACATCGCGGACGCCATCAGAGAAAGCTGAGATGATGGCCTCGTCCGACACCTTGGGGATCTTGAGACGGACGCTGTTGAAGCGCTGGATGTACTTCTGCAGGGTTTCCCCTGGCTACTGCTTGATGCGTCGCAGGTCGCCCGCGGTAGGCGGGCAGTCGCGGGTGCCCTGGAAGTTGGCGACGAAATGCTCGCACATCTCGCCCCAGGAGGAGATCGATCCTGCGGGCAGGTTCAGGAGCCATGAGCGCGTGCCATCCTTGAGAGCCATGGAGAACCAGTTTGCCATGACCTTCTCGTCGCCGTTGGCCATATCGATGCTCAGCTCGTAGAGTTGCAGGAACTCAGTAGGGTCGGGGGTGCCATCGTAGCATGGAGGCAGGTCGGGCTTGAACTTCCCCGGCCAGACGACGCTGCGTAGCTCAGGGGTGAAGGCTCGGCAGCCCGCAGTGGTTACGGGAGCCCGACGTGGAGGTGGAGCTTGATCTTGGCGCTCACACGCCACCACCACAGGCGGCGTGCGGTCTTGGCGTGGGGGTGCTGGGAGTGCAGGAGCATCTTCTTGCGGTCGCTGGACCTCCTGGCAGCTTGCTACTTCGCGCGCGGGCGCCCTGCGTGGCGGGTTACGCCATGGGGCCGCGCGCCTTGGTGCGAGGGCGACGTCTTGACGGGGAGGTGGTGGAGGCGCTCCGTGGGCTACGTCGCCCGTGGCAGGTGGCGGGCGAGGCAGCGAGAGAGACGGCGCAGGCGAGCCCCCTGCTGCACTGACAAGCTCGGCGATGCGCTCGAGCCAGTCCTCGTAGAAGTCATCGATGGGGCAGTAGCGCAAGAGCTCGTGCGCCATGAGCAACACAGCTTGCGTGTCCGCCGGCCCGCGACGAGCGTGAGACGACGAACCAGCCGGAGTCAGCGACGGAGTGGCCGTGCGCCCATCACGCCGCACAGAGGGGTGCAGCGATGAAGCTTGCTGCTCGTGCCCCGCCGGGCCGGTGGCGGCGTTAGCAGCAGGCGATGGAGAACGGCGGGGAGGCCCGCCGACGGGTGCCGACTGGGCGATGCGAGCGGCAAGGGCGGCCCGACGCTCAGCACGGGCTCGATGGGTGTCAGCCATGGAAGCGGTGGAGCAGCGGCGGGTCGACCGACGGGATAAAGGCTCCGACGCACCCCTACCTGGTGCGCCAAATGTCGGATTCTGGGTTCCACAGACCCTTGAGAGGTTCGAACTCTGGGGTGCGTGCGAAGAACTCTCCCTCCCTAGTCTGCCTGCTCAACAATTCCATGGCCTAGCTCGACGAACACAAGGGACAAGAGACATAGCAGTTTATCCTAGTTTGGGCCACCTTGCGGTGTAATACCCTACTCCAGCTTTGTGGTGGATTGCCTCGGAGGGCTGAGGATGAACTAGTATAGAGGTGGAACGACCTCAGGAGGTGAGGTGTTCTTGAGCTCGATGAGCTGGTGAGGTGGTCAGGGTGGATGGATCTGATCCAGCTCCCCTCCCGTTCAAGGTTAAGGTCAAGGTTAAGGTGCCCCCTATGGTGGTAGCTAAGTCCTATTTATACTGGCCTTGGTCCTCTTCCCAAATATAGGTGGGAAGGGATCCCACAACGGCCAAATTCGAAGGGAGACAACTAGTACAAGTTATCCTGACAAAAGTAGTCTTCGCCTGCAAAAGCGTCTGGCGGTGACGCTGCAGTGGGCTCCGCGATGACCTCCGTCCTGCCGTCCTGGCAGTCTTGGTCTTGTTGCACCGATATGGAAACCTTTGCTTGATTCCTAGGGACTCCGCGCCTGCGCTTGCCTCCTAGGCACCAAAGAGGAAACTGGTACACTGCCCCCGCTGGCGCCCGCCTGGTCTTGGTCGTCATGGCTCACGTCAGGTGAACCTCGCAAGGTGTGACTTGCATTGATATCTCCGCTCCTCGGGAGCCAGCCTGGGGAGGCCACCCCTCGTGGAGGTCTTGGTGTCATCCGCCTCACGAGGCTTGGCCCCTCGCGAGGGTCATGATTTGTTGTTGCTAAAGCTGGGCCATACCAGGCCGTCGATGGAGCCACGCCATGGGCCACACGCAGGCAAGTCTAGGCACCCCCGGTCCCAGGACGCCGACAAATGCTTGGTTTTGCACTAGCGCTAACCACATTTGTTTTTCCAAGTGTTTGTGGTCCTTGCTCCTTCTGAAGGAATCACAAGGTGGTGCGACATTGGAGAGTGCCCACTTTGAGCTTTAAGATAATGAATGCTTGGTGGTCGTCCACTTCTACATGGAGATGACATCTCTTTCCCATCTTGATTTCGTTTTCGATCCGAGGGCGTATCTTTCCCAAGGGGGAGATGATGTAGAGCATTCTACAAACATCACTGAGGGAGTCCTGGACTAGGGGGTCCTCAGGCTGCCGGCCTATCTCTCATGGGCTGGACACTTGGGCCGCACTATATCCGGACCAAAGACCTTTTTTGTGCCTTGGCATACACCCCAAGTCAAGATGGAAGATTCGGCGTTCCTGTTTCCCTGATGTAACCGAATATGTGTAACCCTAGTACCCCTGGTATCTATATAAACCGGAGGGTTTAGTCCATAGAGGCTAAGAGAACAATTGCCATCCAGCTAGTTTAGGGTTTAGTTCATCTGATCTCGTGGTAGATCAACTCTGTAATCCCCATATACACAAGCAATATAATCAAGCAAGACATAGGGTATTACCTCTTAGAGAGGGCCCGAACCTGAGTAAATATCATGTCCCACATCCGTTGTTCCCCATCGATCCAAGATCCATAGTTCGGGACCCCCTACCCGAGATCCACTGGTTTTGACTCATTGGTGCTTTCATTGAGAGTTTCCCTATTGGATCGCCGAAAGGATCGATGGTCACCCACGCCAGGGACGTCTCAGCCCCCGGCCTGGCTCTTGCGCCCATCAGCATCAAACCGCATACTGATCCGTCCAGCCTCCTAGGCCAAGATGGAAGTTTCACCCCCGGTCAGTAAGTCAGGTTTAGGAGCCTAGAGTTCAACGCCGATTCCCGGGGAGATCTTACTCTAGCTAAGCCACCGGTTCCCCTTAGGGAACCCGCTAATCCCGATGTTTTGACTTCGGGGACGGAAAACGATGATATGTGGAACCTGGCCCTAGATCCGGTTTCCGTCAGAATAATCAGGAAGACGCCGGCCGAACACCGCCCAGACACAGCCTCGAACAACCCCGGAGCGGCCACACTGCAGGACAGCCCCGAACACTCGGGTAGCATGGACCCGGCGGACCTCTCGTCCGTAAACAATCTGCTAGATCGGATTTGGACCATGGGAGTCTCCGACTGCCAATCTTCGGTCTACGACCGGATTGGGCTCAGGCCCGACAATAGGGAGATTTACACCCCGCGCATCACTCACCTCGTTGCCATCATCGAAGAATTGACCGAGGGTTCACAATCACCAGAGCTGAACACAAGTTATGTCCGGATCAATGATCAGGCTTCGAGCCCGGAACCAGGCGATCGCCTCGAAGAGAGTCCAGAGCCAAACTCTGACCTAAAACATGACTTTGAGTCCCCGCCGCCACCCGCTAACATAGCGGATACCGAATCCAATATGCCAAATGCTTCAGAGATCATGGATGTCGCCGCTAGAGTTCTGGACACACAACCTGGGGCAATACAAAATTTTCTCCCACCCACCCCCCATATCGTGTACTCCCTAGACAATTCGGGACCTCAGGACATCTGGCATTTGATGTACGTAAAATAGCAGCCTGTAGAAATAGTCCACCATTACAGGGCTAGATTCCTCTTGGTAAAAGAAAGAATCACAAGTCACTGTGACCAAGACATAATTGCGACCTTTCGGTCCTACTGCCGAGATGAAGGGATCTTGAATGCCCTCACCCGCCGACACATGCAAAGCTTCACCAAGTTATCAGACTAGGTGCACAAGTACTGCATCATGGAAAGCGCCTGGCAGGAACAACAAATACGCCTGGAGTCAAACCATGCCGAACATTCAAATAAAATTCGAGAAAAGCGCGCATACGCACGGCGGTCGCCCAAACACGAACCGGCCGAGAAGAGGAACAGATCCCTCGCTAGACCCAGAACGGTCCTCGACAAGCTACTGGATAAACCATGCCCCATATACTCGGCCCAGCTAAACACAAATCCAACTCATAGGCTTTGAGCTTGTTGGGTTGTCAGACAGGTTGGCAAGAGCGGCGAAGCCATACTCCACCTTCAATCCCCAAGTAGAGGATCAGAAAAACCCTCGTTTAGTGACAATAATATCCTAACTATTCATGAAACTTTCTCCTCGAACAATCAGAGGAAAAGAGCCCTTTGAGAACTTAGCCAAGTCCACCAGGTTACAGCAGCGAGCTTCTGGACGGACACCCCAATCACCTTCGATGAGGATGATGAACCAAGGGCCCGCCCCATCCGAGCACCCTCTGCACTAGTCCGCGATCCCATTGTGGACGGCTTTAGATTAACCAAGGTGCTTATGGATGGGGGCAGTGGCCTAAACCTCATTTATGAGGATACCCTCGAAAAAATGCAATTCAACAGATCTCGAGTCGAGCAAAACTACACTACATTCCGGGGAATTATTCCCAGCAAAGAGGCGCACTGTTCCGGACGAATCACCATGGACATAGTGTTCGGCACTCCGGAGAACTATTGTGTGACGCACAGGTGCTCTATCCCGTGCCGCAGAAGCTCCTGCTTGCGCTCCTTGTCGCCTCCCGCAAGCTGCGCCACTACTTCCAAGGTCACCCCATCAAGGTCGTCTTAGCTTACCCACTGGAGAGGGTGCTCCGGAGCCCCAATGCTGCGGGGAGAGTTGTAGAATGGAACATCGACTTGCAGGCATTCCAGTTGGAGTTCAGCACCACCATAGTCATCAAGGGTGCCGCGCTTGCCGACTTCGTGGCGGAATGGGCTGACGTTCCCAGCCCTGAAGTAGGCAAGGACCGCCCGCTCTCACCAGGAAGCAAGGCGCCAGACGGATGGGTCATGTACTTTGACGGCGCCTTCGCGCGTCAGGGCGCAGGGGCTGGAGCCGTGCTCATCTTGCCCACCCAGGACAAGCTCTACTACGCCGTGCAGCTCTGCTTCCAGCAGGGCGAGAAGGTCTCCAATAACATCACGGAGTACGAAGGCTTAATCGCCGGTCTCAAGGTTGCGGCAGCCTTGGGAGTGAAGCGCCTCACCATCAAGGGCGACTCCTAGCTCCTCGTCAACTTCTCCAACAAAGTATACGAGCCGAAGGACGAGCACATGGAAGCGTATCTCGCGGAGGTACGCAAAATTGAGAAACAATTCTTGGGCTTGGAACTGTAGCACGTGCCGCGCGGCACAAACAAGGAAGCCGACGACATTGCCAAGAGGGCGTCCCGACACCTGCCTCAGGAGCCCGGCGTCTTTGAGGAGTGGCTCTTCAAGCCTTCGGCAGCCCCACCCGCTGCAGAGGCAACGCCGCCTCAGGAGGAGCTCCCCCCAGCACCAACCTCAGGAGCCCCAGCCTGTGGCCCGACCTCAGAGGCACGTCTACTCCTCACGCTCGAGCCTCAGGAGGGATGCTGGACTAAAGAGTTCAGGGCGTATCTGCTCCAGGGAACCCTGCCGGAGAAGGAGGAAGACGCAGAGCGGGTGGCGCACCAAGCTACAACATACTGCATTCGGGATGGTGAGCTTTATCGGAGGCGTCCAAACGACATCTCTCTACGATGCATTTCCAGGGAGCAAGGGCGCGACCTGCTGATGGATATACATGGTGGGGACTGCGGGCATCATTCTTCATCACGCACCCTCGTGGGGAAGGCATTCCGCAGCGGGTTCTACTGGCCAACGGTGCTCAACGACGCAGCAGAGTTGGTCAAGTCCTGTGAAGCCTGCCAGTTCCACGCCAAGCAGACCCACCAGCCTGCTCAGGGCCTCCAAACCATTCCACTCACGTGACCGTTCACGGTCTGGGGGCTAGACATCTTGGGACCATTCCCACGGGCGCCCGGGGGCTGCCGCTACCTCTACGTTGCCATCGACAAGTTCACCAAGTGGGCGGAAGTGGAAGCTGTCCGCACCATCCCAGCCGGTTCGGCAGTCAAGTTCATCAAGGGCCTTGTGAGCCGCTTCGGGGTCCCTAATCATATCATCACTGACAACGGCTTGGAGTTCACTAGCAATCTCTTCAAAACATATTGTGCTAACCTTGGAACGCAGATATGCTACGCTTCAGTGGTGCACCCTAGGAGCAACGGCCAAGCTGAGCGCGCCAACGCGGAGGTCCTGAGAGGCCTCAAAACAAGAACCTTCAAGAAAAAGCTTGAGGCCTGCGGCAGGGGCTGGATCGATGAGCTCCAGTCCGTGCTGTGGTCCATCTGCACCACCGCCACCAAGCCGACGGGCGAGACTCCATTCTTCCTCGTCTACGGAGCCGAAGCGGTTCTCCCACACGAATTCAAGCATCGCTCCACGCGGGTCCTGGCGTTTGACGAGGCACGCTAGGACGTCTCGCGGAGGATGGACCTCATGCTGGGGGAGGAATGCTGCCGTCAAGCCTCGCTCCAGGCGGCAAGGTACCAGCAGGCGCTGCGGCGGTACCACTGTCGCAGCGTCCGCTCCAGGATGCTCGAGGTGGGCGATCTCGTCCTGAGGCAGGTGCTCTCCAGGGAGGGGCTGCATAAGCTCTCTCCCATGTGGGAGGGCCCGTTTAGGATTGCCCGCGTCTCCAGGCCTGGAGCCGTGCGCTTGGAGACGCAGGACGGGATCCCCATCTAGAACGCCTGGAACATCCAGCACCTCCGGAAGTTCTACCCATGAAGCAAGGCCCAGTGCCTGTGAAGGTCTCTGCTCATGACACTCTCACGTAATAATGAGTGGGGTTGTACTCGCCCCGGAGTCTCCAGAGTGCCGCCCTCCGGCCTCGGGGGCTCCCTCCCACATCCTAGTGGTAGCACTTAGCTCCGCGCTGGTGAGAAGACTAGACTAGGTGCCGGACGCGGCTGTTCATTTGCTTGCTTTCTGCAGCTGGTTTGCAACTTTCTAATGGAATTTGGAGCTCTAGTGTTTCTCGATTGCCTAGTTGGGTTTTCTCTTCTTGCCTCGGTTTTTTTGGGTCAGGGAGAACGGCAGTTGCCCATCGCTCTCCCTCGTGCGCCTCCCTCGGGGGCTGGACAGGTGTGTGCGTGCGTTGGGCCAGCCCACGCCGCAAGCACACCTCGCCAAAGCTCTGTTGCCCCAGAGCTTCGGCTTCCTTGATCTTCGCGAGGTGCCCTCTATTGAGCTCGTGGTTTGCACACCCTTTTAAGTCTGTGCCCCCCGGGTACAGCGACGCGGTGAACTAAGCCATGACTAGTCATGCCTGAGGGCTCACGCAAGGAAGAACAAGGCACCCGACAAGTTTCCTAACAAACCCTGCAGTTTTATGATGCCTCCCGAGCCCAGCGGCTCCTAGGTCGGCAGCAAGGGGGCCTCACCAGGTGCTGAAGGACGTGCCCTCGCGAGGAGGGAAGCTACCGCGGGTGTACCAAGCTAAGTTATCCTACCACACCCGCTCGGGACATGAACACCATAGCATAACACAAGAACAATAAACATAGCATAGCGGCATAAGTGCCATGGTTCATTACACGCCCTAGCAGGGCTCCCTACTTTTTTCAAAATGCAGAAGAAAGGAAAGGTTAAACAAAAGCGCCACGCGACTGCGGCAGCTCCTGAGGCTCGGCTCCGGAGATTCTCCGGGCTCAGCCTGAGCCCTCCTCCCGCTTCACCAGGGCGCGGCGGCAAGAAGACCCGCCTCCTCCCTCGAAGCGAGCCCGGCGATGTGGCGGCTGGTCGTAACCACCGCTGCTTGTGCTCTCGCCGGAGGAAGAGCCACCGCCGCTGAACGAGCCACGGCTGTCGCCAAGGCCAAGCTCATCGTCACTGCCGTCGTCTTCGGGGCAGCACCCCGCGCGGTGGCCATTTTCCCCAAACACCCTCACGTAGAGGGTCGCAACGCCGTCATACCTGAAGTGGAGGGTGCACCTCCTGCTCACGCCACGCGCGTGGGCGAATGTCTGCCAGCCACGGGTCAGGGCCACGTTCCCGGCGGTGGAAACTTCGACCCCGACCCATGAAGCCTTGCTGTAGGAGTCGTCAGCTTGCAGCTAGAGGCCGTCAAGACCGGTGACCGGCAACTCGCCCGCGAAGAAGCGGGGGAGTGAGAGCCAGGTGCCAGTCGGCCCCTCCGACCACACGACAAACTCTAGGAACACTTCCGTCGAGTGGAAGCGCGGCCGAGGAGGCCGGGCGACAACGGCACGCCTCACTCCATCACAGGGGCTGCCCCGCCCCTGGTGGCTCTCGCCGCGAGAAGAGGCGCCGCCGCGGCCACTCGAGGTGCGCCCACGTCCACGAGGAGCCACCACAGGGGCCCCCGCATGCTTGCGGGGGCGACCTTGTCCCCTCTTGGGCGGCGGCGAGCCGGGCCCCTCCTTAGGGGCCTTCCCCTTCTTGGCAGCAGAAAACTTCCTCGTCGACGCCATGAACACCGTGGCAAGACGGCGAGGCAAGAAGGAAGAAGAAGGAGCAGGTGGCGACAGGACGAAAACGAGCAAGGGGGGCTTCGCCCCTCTCCTCATTTATAGCCAAGGGGAGGTCGACCGCCGGCCTCCACGATCGCGCGTAATGATGATTTTTTCTGCATGCAGCAGGGTCTCGTCAAGTCGAGCAGTTGTCGAGGAAGCGTGGGGAAGCGGAGGCGCCCACGTCCCATCAATCGCCATGCGGCAACCGAGGCTGCAGGTAGTTAGGGCCCGCGGCGCTCTGCACTTGCCCTTTGGCTTCACCTTGAAGCCAAGTTCGAGCGCGCCTTGGGCCCGGGGGCAACTGTCGGCGTCCTGGGATCGGGGGTGCCCAGACTTGCCTGCCTGCGGCCCGTGGCGTGGCTCTATCGACGGCCAGGTATGGCCCAGCTTCAGCAACAACAACTCAAGACCCTCGCGAGGGGCCAAGCCTCGCGAGGCGGACGACACCAAGACCTCCACGGGGGGCGGACTCCCCAGGCTGGCTCCCGAGGAGCGGAGATATCAATGCAAGCTGCACCTCGCGAGGTTCACCTGACGTGAGCCATGACGACCCGGACCAGGCGGGCGCCAGCGGGCGCAGTGTACCAGTTTCCCCTTTGGTGCAAAGGAGGCAAGCATAGGCGCGGAGTCCCGAGGAATCAAGCAAAGGTTTCCATATCGGTGCAACAAGACCAGGACCGCCAGGACGGAGGTCATTGCGGAGCCCACTGCAGCGTCACCGCCAGAGGCTTTTGCAGGCGAAGACTACTTTTGTCAGGATAACTTGTACTAGTTGTCTCCCTTCGAATTTGGCCGTTGTGGGATCCCTTTCCTCCTACATTTGGGAAGAGGACCAAGGCCACTATAAATAGGACTTAGCCACCACCGTAGAGAGGGATCGGATCGACCGGAGCTGGACCAGGTCCATTCCACCCTCACCAGCTCATCGAGCTCAAGAACACCTCACCTCCTGAGGTCATTCCACCTCTGTACTAGTTCATCCTCATCCCTCCGAGGCAATCCACCACAAAGCTGGAGTAGGGTATTACACCGCAAGGTGGCCCGAACCAGGATAAACTGCTGAGTCTCTTGTTCCTTGGGTTCGAGGAGCTAGGCTGTGGAATCATTAAGCAGGCAGACTAGGGAGGGAGAGTTCTTCACACGCACCCCAGAGTATGAACCTCTCAAGGGTCTGCGGAACCCCGAATCCGACACGCGCCCCGCTGTAATCCCCTACTTGAACATGGTGCTTTATGCCAGATATTATGATCCAATGATGTGTTGCCATCCTGTGATGTTTTGAGTAGTTTCTTTTGTCTTTTGGGTTGATTGATGATCTAGATTGGTTTGAGTTGTATGTTTTATTTTGGTGCTGTCCTATGGTGCATTCCGTGCCGCGCACACGTGAAGGATTACCGCTATAGGGTGTTGCAATACGTTCATGATTCGCTTATAGTGGGTTGTTAGAGTGACGAAAGCTTAAACCCGAGTAAGGGGGTTGTCGCGTATGGGATAAAGGGGACTTGATGCTTTGATGCTATGGTTTAGTTTTACCTTAATAATGTTTAGTAGCTGCGGTTGCTTGCTAGAGTTCCAATCATAAGTGCATATGATCCAAGAAGAGAAAGTATGTTAGCTTATGCCTCTCCCTCATATAAAATTGCAATAAGGACTACCGATCTTGTTAACAATTGCCTAGGATAATTCCGCACACCGATCCATCATTATTCCACACTCACTATTTGTAATATATCATAATATATTCTAACTTTATGTTAACAGCACCTACTTTTATATTTTAGTTCTCTGATATCATGCAAAGTTATCCTCTTCAGACCCACAACGTAGTTTTATTTCTCGTTTCTAGATGGAAGCAAACGTTCGGTGTAAGTAGAGTCGTATCAGTGGCAGATAGGACTTGAGAGAATATTGATCTTACCTTTAGCTCCTTGTGGGTTCGACACTCCATACTTATCACTTCCACCTTTGGAAATTGCTACGATGATTCCTTGCACTTGGGGATTATCAGATATAAGCGTCAAACAAACGCAGTCTCATCAGGTTGATCGGCTTCGTGTGCTACAGCTCCTAGGCAGGGCTAACCTTTCTTGAACTGTGTTGAAGTGTTGTCGATTCTGTCTATTATTTTATCAGTGTGTTTACTTGCAATGGTGGTGACCTGCTACTTCTTGAGCTTGCGTTGATTTTTCCCTTGAAGAGGAAAGGGTGATGCAGCAAAGTAGAGATGAGTATTTACCTCAGTTAAGAACCAAGGTATCAATCCAGTAGGAGGTACAAGCAAGTCTCCAATCTATGCGAAAAAGGGGTTGTCAATCCCTTCACGGTCTCAAACAAGAGTGAGATCTAATAGAGATAGGTATAAAAGATTACTAAAACGTAAAACAAAGTAAAAACACATAAATTGCAGCAAGGTATTTTTGGGTATTTTTGTTTATAGATCTGAAAAAATATATGATGGAAAATAGACCCCGGGGCCATAGGTTTCACTAGAGGCTTCTCTCTTGAAAGAAAACATACGGCGGGTGAACAAATTACTGTCGAGCAATTGATAGAAAAGCACAAAGTTATGAGGATATCCAAGGCAATGATTATGAATATAGGCATCACGTCCGTGTCAAGTAGACCGAAACGATTCTGCATCTACTACTATTACTCCACACATCGACCGCTATCCAGCATGCATCTAGAGTATTAAGTTCATAAGAACGGAGTAACGCCTTAAGTAAGATAACATGATGTAGAGGGATAAACTCAAGCAATATGATGAAACCCCCATCTTTTTACCCTTGATGGCAACAATACAATACGTGCCTCGCTACCTCTACTTTGTCACTGGGTGAGGACACCGCAAGATTGAACCCAAAACTAAGCACCTCTCCCATTGCAAGAAGAACCAATCTAGTTGGCCAAACCAAACCGATAATTCGAAGAGAAATACAAAGATATTTAATCATGCATAAAAGAGTTCAGAAAAGACTCAAATAATATTCATAGATAATCTGATCATAAATCCACAATTCATCGGATCTAGACAAACACACCGCAAAAGAATATTACATTGGATAGAACTCCAAGAACATCGAGGAGTACATTGTATTGAAGTTCAAAGAGAGAGAAGAAGCCATCTAGCTACTAGCTATGGACCCGTAGGTTTGTGGTAAACTACTCACGCTTCATCGGAAGTGCAGCAAGGTTGATGTAGAGGGCCTCCGTGATCAAATCCCCCTCCAGCAGGGTGCCGGAAAAGGCCCCAAGATGGGATCTCATAGAACAGAGGCTTGCGGCGGCGGAAAAGTATTTTGGTGGACGCTTCTGTTGGTTTGGGAATATTTGGGAATCTATAGAGCAAGAATTAGGGTTGGAGGACTCCTGAGGTGTCCACAAGCCAGGGGGCGTGCCCTGAGGCTTGTGGGCCCCTCAGGACTCTTCTGACCCCTCTCCAAGCTCCGTGGATGTCTTCTGGTCCAAGAAAAATAATCGTAAAGTTTTATTCCGTTTGGACTCCGTTTGATATTCCTTTTCTGTAAAACTCAAAAACAAGGAAAAAACAGAAACTGGCACTGGGCGCTAGGTTAATAGGTTAGTCCAAAAATAATATAAAATAGTATATTAATGCATATAAAACATCCAAAACAGATAATATAATAGCATGGAACAATCAAAAATTATAGATACGTTGGAGACGTATCAAGCATCCCCAAGCTTAATTCCTACTCGTCCTCGAGTAGGTAAATGATAAAAACAGAATTTTTGATGTGGAATGCTACCTAACATATTTATCCATGAAATTTTCTTTATTGTGGCATGAATATTCAGATCCATAAGATTCAAAACAAAAGTTTAATATTGACATAAAAACAATAATACTTCAAGCATACTAATAAAGCAACCGTGTCTTCTCAAAATAACATGGGAAAAGAAAGTTATCCCTACAAAATCATATAGTCTGGCTATACTCCATCTTCATCACACAAAGTATTTTAGCATGCACAACCCTGATGACAAACCAAGCAATTGTTTCATACTTTTGGTGTTCTCAAACTTTTTCAACTTTCACGCAATACATGAGCGTGAGCCATGGATATAGCACTATAGGTGGAGTAGAATATGGTGGTTGTGGAGAAGACAAAAAGAAGGAGAAAGTCTCACATCAACTAGGCGTATTAACAGGCTATGGAGATGCCCATCAATAGATATCAATGTGAGTGAGTAGGCATTGCCATGCAACGGATGCACTAGAGCTATAAGTGTATGAAAGCTCAAAAAGAAACTAAGTGGGTGTGCATCCAACTCGCTTGCTCACGAAGACCTAGGGAAATTTGAGGAAGCCCATCATTGGAATATACAAGCCAAGTTCTATAATGAAAAATTCCCACTAGTATATGAAAGTGAAAAAATAGGAGACTCTCTATCATGAAGATCATGGTGCTACTTTGAAGCACAAGTGTGGAAAAAGGATAGTAACATTGTCCCTTCTCTCTTTTATCTCATTTTTTTCTTTTTTCTTTTATTTTTGTTTGGGATTCTTTTGGCCTCTTTTATTTTTTGTAAAGTCTGGAGACTCATCCCAACTTGTGAGGGAATCATAGCTTCCATCATCCTTTCCTCACATGGGACAATGCTCTAATAATGATGATCATCACACTTTTATTTACTTACAACTCAAGAACTACAACTCGATACTAGAACAAAATATGACTCTATATGAATGCCTCCGGTGGTGTACTGGGATGTGCAATGATCAAGAGTGACATGTATAAAAAATATGAACGGTGGCCTTGCCACACATACTATGCCAACTACATGATCATGCGAAGCACTATGACAATGATGGTGCGTGTCATAATAAACGGAACGGTGGAAGTTGCATGGCAATATATCTCGAAATGGCTATGGAAATGCCATAATAGGTAGGTATGGCGGCTATTTTGAGGAAGGTATATGATGGGTTTAATGCACAGGCGAGAATTGTGCGGTACTAGAGAGTCTAGCAATGGTGCAAGGGTGAGAGTGCGTATAATCCATGGACTCAACATTAGTCATAAAGAACTCACATACTTATAGCAAAAATTTATTAGCTATCGAAACAAAGTACTACACGCATGCTCCTAGGGGTATAGATTGGTAGGAAAAGACCATCGCTCGTCCCCGACCGCCACTCATAAGGAAGACAATCAAAGAATAAATCATGCTTCGACTTTCATCACATAACATTTCACCATACGTGCATGCTACAGCAATCACAAACTTTAACACAAGTATTTCTACCAATCCACAATTACTCATTAGCATGACTCTAATATCACCATCTTCATATCTCAAAACAAATGCAAGGAATCAAACTTCTCATCTTATTCAAAGCTCTTTATATGAAAGTTTTTATTATATCCCTCTTGGATGCCCATCATATTAGGACTAAATTCATAACCTAAGCAAATTACCATGTAGTTTAGAGACTCTCAAAATAATATAAGTGAAGCATGAGAGTTCAACAATTTCTATAAAATAAAGCCACCGCCGTGCTCTAAAAAGATATAAGTGAAGCACTAGAGCAAACTGCCTAGCTCAAAAGATATAAGTGAAGCACATAGAGTATTCTAATAAATTCATGATTCATGCGTGTCCCTCTAAAAAGGTTTGCACAGCAAGGATGATTGTGGCAAACTAAAAACCAAAGACTCATATCATACAAGATGCTCCAAGCAAAACACGTATCATGTGGTGAATAAAAATATAGCCTCAAGTAAATTTACCGATGAATTGAAGACGAAAGAGGGGATGCCATCCCGGGCATCCCCAAGCTTAGATGCTTGGTTGTCCTTGAATATTACCTTGGGGTGCCTTGGGCATCCCCAAGCTTAGGCTCTTGCCACTCCTTATTCCGTTGTCCATCAAATCTTTACCCAAAACTTGAAAACTTCACAACACAAAACTCAAAAAACTCATAAGATCCGTTAGTATAATAAAATAAATCACCACTTTAGTTACTGTTGTGAACTCATTATTTACTTATATTGGTGTAATATCCACTTTATTCCAACTTCTCCATGGTTCATACCCCCCGATACTACCCATAGATTCATCAAAATAAGCAAACAACACATAGAAAACAGAATCTATCAAAAACAGAATAGTCTGTAGTAATCTATAAACTTTGTTACTTTTGTAACTCCAAAAATTCTGAAAAATTAGGAAAATTTAGGAAAATTTGTATATAAATCTTGTGTAAAAACTTCAGATCAAAATAATGTTTCTGTGACTTATTGAATTTTTGGCAATGAGCGCAAAAGTTTCTGTTTTTCAGCAAGATCAAATCAACTATCACTGTAGACCATCCCAAAGGTCTTGCTTGGCTCAAACACTAATTAAACACACCAAAACACAATTACTAAACATGTAATAATGTGTATTTATTGAAAAATAGAACCAAAATAAAAAAATGGGTTGCCTCCCAACAAGCGCTATTGTTTAACGCCCCTAGCTCGGCATAAAACATAGATCTAGGTGTTGTCATCTTTGGTATGCAAACCATAAGTTGCCCTCATAATAGATTCATATGGCAACTTAATTTTCTTTCTTGGAAAGTGTTCCATGCCCTTCCTTAACGGAAATTTAAATCTAATGTTTCCTTCTTTCATATCAATAATTGCACCAATTGTTCTAAGGAAAGGTCTACGAAGAATAATAGGACATGTAGGATTGCAATCTATATCAAGCACAATAAAATCTATGGGCACATAATTCCTATTTGCAACAATAAGAACATCATTAATCCTTCCCATAGGTTTCTTAATAGTGGAATCCGCTAGATGCAAATTTAAAGAACAATCATCAAATTCATGGAAACCTAGTACATCACATAAAGTTTTTGGAATCATGGAAATGCTAGCACGCAAATCACACAAAGCATGGCACTCATAATATTTAATTTTAATCTTAATAGTAGGTTCCCACTCATCATAAAGCTTTCTAGGGATCGAAACTTTCAACTCAAGTTTTTCTTGAAAAGATTTCATCATAGCATCAATGATATGTTTAGTAAAAGCTTTGTTTTGATTATAAGCATGAGGAAAATTTAACATAGATTGCAACAAGGAAATACAATCTATCAAAGAGCAATTATCATAATTAAAGTCCTTGAAATCCAAAATAGTGGGTTCTTCGCTACTTAAAGTTTTAACCTCTCCAATCCCACTTTTATCAATTTTTTCATTAAGATCTTTAAACTCTAAATTATTGGGACGCCTTCTAGCTAAAGTTGACTCATATCCAGTCCCATCTTTATCAAGATTTATATTAGAAAACAAGTATTCAATAGGAGTCACACCAATCACTTTAAGGTCTTCATCATTGTTTTCACAAAAACTAGAAGAACACGCTTTTACAAACCAATCTCGCCTAGCACGCATCCTAGCAGTTCTTTCTTTACACTCATCAATAGAAATTTTAATAGTTCAGATATTCATTAATATCATGCTTGGGTGGCATATATCTAATCTTCAAAGAATCAATCTCAAGAGAAATTCTATGAATGTTCCTAGCCAAATCATCAATCTTGAGCAATTTTTCATCAACCGTAGCATTGAAAACTTTTTGGGAATTAATGAGATATTTAATATTGTTCTTAAGATCAGAGGGTATTTTATTATAATTTCCATAAGAATTGTTGTAGGAATTACCATAAATATTAGAGGAATTACTAGGAAATGGCCTAGGGTTGAAATTACCTCTATACGCGTTATTACCAAAATTGTTCCTTCCAACAAAATTCACATCCATAGATTCATTATTGTTCTCAATCAAAGTAGAAAAAGGAATATCATTAGGATCAATAGGAGCACTCTTACTAGCAATCAATTTCATAAGTTCATCCATCTTTCCACTCAAAACATTAATTTCTTCAATCACATGCACTTTTTTACTAGTGGAAGATCTTTTGGTATGCCATTGAGATTAATTTGCCATAATATTATCTAGGAGTTTAGTAGCTTCTCCTAATGTAATTTTGATAAAAGTACCTCCCTGTAATGACCCGAGACCGACACTCCAGATGCCTTCCATGTATTCCGAGATTCGTAGTGTGATTTGTTTTGTTCGTTGCATTCATCTTTGCATCATGTGCATTGCATCATGTCGTCATGCATCCTTTTTTTAAAACTCAGCTAAATAAATTGTATAGATCATTGATCTATTTAAATCGAGGGAATTCACATGGTGATTTCTCTTTATAACATATCCTCCCAATACTTAGGGAGCTATACTAAACCATTCCATTGGCTTGCAATCACCCATAACACATTTGCACTGTCCTTCAAATTTCCTTCTATCCAACTCAACTTTGGGGCCTTTTAGTAAAATTGAGTTGCAATTTTACTTTGTCCATAAATGTTCCAAATCTTCCCATAAATCACATCTGGTGTGTAGGGTCACCTCCTATAGTTTCAACCCATTTGGAGTTCATTTGAATGGGTTTCGAAATTCAAACTTGCCGAGTTAAATCCAACAAGTGTGGATTTTACTTCCTCTAAAAATCCTCAGGCCATTTTTGTCAAATTCCTTGTATTTTTGTGAGTCCGGGAAAATAATCCCCATGCCCAAATTATTTGTCCACCCATTTCTTTTCTCTCCCCTTCTTTCTTTGCTTTTCTGCATATGGAAGAGGGTTGAAGGAGGGAGAAAGGAAGAGAGCAGCCCAGCCAAGAACTCAGGCCGGCCCATTTGCTCCTGGAGGCCCAGCCGCACCCTTGTCCTTAACCCTAGCCCCGATCGAACCCCTCCTCCTCCTCGTTCCTCAGCGCCGCACTCGATCCCCATCTCCCTCACAGCCTCTCTCTCCCGATCCCATCGTCCCTCTCCCTCGATCCCCTCCTTCTTCCTCGCGCCGCCGACCTCCTCCTCGATGCCGGCCTCGCCGCCGAGCGCCGTCCCTCCGTGCGAGCCTCCTCCTCGCCGCCCTTGGTGCTGCGCCACCGGACCTCCCCGTCGCCCTCGTCGATGACCAGCACTGCCCCTGCAGCCTCCCCTCCTCTGCGTTGCCGCCTCCCCATGGCGCCGCGCCCGGCCTCCCGCGCCACCACCAAAGCGGCCATCTCCGCCCGCGAACCGTCCGGCCGTTGCGTTGCCATCTACCAGCGACCTCGCCTCCACCTCACTGCCTTCCTGCATGCGTGTGACCGCTGCTGGTCTCGTGCCAGAGCCCCTCCTCCTCACGGCCATGGAGTCTGTCGTGGCTGTATAGTGCCCGCACGTTGCTGCTGCTTCGCCGCCCGCCTCCCTTCGTTGACCACCAAGACCTGAGACCTTTTGTGTTGCTTCCTTTTGGATGCGTCAAGTTCCTCTACGACCCCGTGTAGGTCTACATGATGAGCCGGCAAGCTCCACAAAGCATCAAGTTCGACTACATGGACCACCAAGTTCCACTACGAGATGTACCACTACCGTCGACATGTACCCCTACACCGCACCAAAACGCCAAGTCCAACAACGAACCCTCGAAGGACTTGGATGCGGCAAGTTCCTCTTCGGGAAGTGTACGCTTACCCTCGTTGAAGACCGCATGTACCACTACTTCCCTCGACGACCCGTGAACCACTACTTCCACCACCCTCGAACTCGGTCCGACCCAAATGCATGCTTCGAAGGTATAACGCCGAGACGACCACCCGTGGACCGTATGCATGTGTGTTGTATGAGATGCTCGTGTTTGCACCGTGTCCGAGTTGTCTTTGCACGTACCTCCTCGTTTGCCATGCCTTCGACCCGTGGGAACAAAATAAATGAATGTGGTGTTTCGTCAATATGCAACTCGTTGCATATTGAGCTCCACTTAACTTGCAGTATTGTTTGTTGCACTTTGCCATGCCATGCCTATTTAAACCGGACATGCATCATACTTGATTGTGCATCATGCCATGGTTATGCTTGTTGGTTTATCATATTGTTTGCTTCTTTCCGGTTGTGCTTCTTCTCGATAGTCCCGGTTATGTTGCGATTGTGAGGATCCGTTCGACTACGTTGGTTTGTCTACTTCATGGATTCGATCTTCTTCCTAGCAGGATTTCAGGCAAGATGACCATTACCCTGGATACCACTACTATCTTTGCTTTGCTAGTTGTCTCGATGCTATCGCTATGTCGCGCTACCTACCACTTGTTTATCAAGCCTCCTAAATTGCCATGATAGCCTCTAACCTTTTCCACCATCCCAGCAAACCGTTGTTTGGCTATGTTACCGCTTTGCTCAGCCCCTCTTATAGCGTTGCTAGTTGCAGGTGCAGTGCAGGTTGTTCCATGTTGGGACATGGATATCATGGGATATCACAATATCTCTTATTTAATTAATGCATCTATATACTTGGTAAAGGGTGGAAGGCTTGGCCTTTTGCTTGGTGTTTTGTTCCACTCTTGCCGCCTTAGTTTCCGTCATACCGGTGTTATGTTCCTTGAATTTTGTGTTCCTAACGCGGTCGGGGTTTATGGGCCCCCCTTGTTTCTTCGTCTAAAGTAAAGCTTTCCCGAGGAGATCCAACATTGGTTTTACCATTTACCTAATAACAACTAAAAACTTGCATAGGGACCGGCTAGCACCTGAGGTCTCTTAATCAACCCCCAGGCCAGTGCTCCTCATGAGTGTTGGTCCACCTACCTAGCAGTCGGCGGTGCCGCCTCGGGGCAACTCGATGGTATTCGGCTATCGTCCACTTCGCATAGACGTATGAGTTCGTAGATAGAGAGCGCGCGGCTCTGGACACGGATCTGACTCACCGGGAGATCTCCTTGGGATAGTTTTCCTTTCTTCGAAGAGCTTGTGCATCGGGATTCCGAGGTTACTCGGATTGTCCCGAGATGGAGGATTGTCTCCACGGATCATGAGAGCTTATCATGGGCTAAGTTGGGACACCCCTGCAGGGTTTGATCTTTTGAAAGCCGTGCCTGCGGTTATGTGGCAGATGGGAATTTTTAATATCCGGTTGTAGAGAACTTGACACCAGATCCGAATTAAAATACACCAACCGCGTACGTAACCGTGATCGTCTCTTTTTGAGTAAGGTCAAGAAGAGAACACGGTGGGGTTATGTTTGACTCGTAAGTAGTTCAGGATCACTTCTTGATCATTACTAGTTCACGACCGTTATGCGTAGTCTCTCATCTTACTCTTGTACTCGTAAGTTAGCCACCATACAATGCTTAGTGCTGCTGCAACCTCACCACTTATCCATTCCATACCCATTAAGCTTTGCTAGTCTTGTTACCCATGGTAATGGGATTGCTGAGTCCTCGTGGCTCACAGATTACTACAACAACAGCTGCATGTACAGGTAATGCGACGATCTGACGCGAGTGTGATGCATGCTTGTTTTGGAGTTCTTCTTTCGCATCTTCTTCGATCAAGGGATAGGTTCCGGGTCGGGAGCCTGGGCTAGCAGGGTGGATGTCGTTCTTCTTTTTCGTTTGGTTTTATCCGTAGTCGGATCCTGCTCTTCTGTATGATGATTGCTATGTACTGATGTATTCATGTATTCATGTTGTAGCTTGTGGCGAGTGTAAGCCTTTATCTTGTATTCTCATCTATTCAGCACATGGTATGTTGTAATGATATCCACCTTGCTATGCGCTCGAAATACGATTGTGCCCCGATCATGAATTCATCACGTGATTGGGATAGAATTGCATCTTGGGCGCTACACTCCCACGGCGGAATCTAAAAGATTTCTAGATGCAAAATTCAATCGGGCAAAAAAATTTGTATGATCATCCATAAACTTAAACCATGAGTAGGGCAATTTCTTATCATTAATTTCATCCTCTCCCAAGATTGTGCAACATGTTCATGATCAAGTTGCTTAAAATTCATTATAGCGTTCCTAAGGGAGATGATCTTAGCGGGAGGAAAGTACTTGGAAATAAAAGCATCTTTACACTTGTTCCATGAATCAATACTATTTTTAGGCAAAGATGAAAACCAAGTTTTAGCACGACCTCGTAGTGAGAACGGAAATTGTTTCAATTTAACAATATCATTGTCCACATCTTTTTTCTTTTGCATATCACACAACTCAACGAAAGTATTTAGATGGGATGCGGCATCTTCACTAGGAAGGCCGGAAAATTGATCTTTCATAATAAGATTCAACAAAACGGCATTAATTTCATAAGATTCCGCACTAGTGGTGGGAGCAATCGGAGTACTAATAAAATCATTATTATTAGTATTGGAAAAGTCACACAATTTGGTATTTTCTTGAGACATCGTGACAAAGTAAACAATCTAACACACGAGCAAACAAAAAGCAAACGAAAAGACGAACGGAAGAAGGGCGAATAAAAAGGCAAATATTTTTGTGTTTTTCTGAAAATGTTTTAGAAGTGGGGAAGCGAAAAATGAGAGGCAAATGGCAAATAATGTAATGCAAGAGATGAGAATTTATGATGGGTACTTGGTAGGCTTGATGTAGAACCTCCCCGGCAACGGCGCCAGAAATTCTTCCTGCTACTTCTTGAGCTTGCGTTGATTTTTTCCTTGAAGAGGAAAGGGTGATGCAGCAAAGTAGAGATAAGTATTTCCCTCAATTAAGAACCAAGGTATCAATCCAGTAGGAGGTACAAGCAAGTCTCCAATCTATGCACCTGCACAAACTAACAAATGCTTGCACTCAACGCGAAAAAGGGGTTGTCAATCCCTTCACGGTCTCGAACAAGAGTAAGATCTAATAGAGATAGCTATACAAGATTACTAAAATGTAAAACAAAGTAAAAAAACAAAATAAATTGCAATAAGGTATTTTTGGGTTTTTTGGTTTATAGATCTGAAAATATATGATGGAAAATAGACCCAGGGGCCATAGGTTTCACTAGAGGCTTCTCTCTTGAAAGAAAACATACGGTGGGTGAACAAATTACTGTCGAGCAGTTGATAGAAAAGCGCAAAGTTATGAAAATATCCAAGGCAATGATTATGAATATAGGCATCATGTCCGTGTCAAGTAGACCGAAATGATTCTGCATCTACTACTATTACTCCACACATCGACCGCTATCCAGCATGCATCTAGAGTATTAAGTTCGTAAGAACGGAGTAAAGCCTTAAGTAAGATGACATGATGTAGAGGGATAAACTCAAGCAATATGATGAAAACGCCATCTTTCTACCCTTGATGGCAACAATACAATACGTGCCTCGCTACCCCTACTTTGTCACTGGGTGTGGACACCACAAGATTGAACCCAAAACTAAGCACCTCTCCCATTGCAAGAAGAACCAATCTAGTTGGCCAAACCAAACCGATAATTTGAAGAGAAATACAAAGATATTTAATCATGCATAAAAGAGTTCAGAAAAGACTCAAATAATATTCATAGATAATCTGATCATAAATCCACAATTCATCGGATCTCGACAAACACACCGCAAAAGAATATTACATTGCATAGAACTCCAAGAACATCAAGGAGAACATTGTATTGAAGATCAAAGAGAGAGAAGAAGCCATCTAGCTACTAGATATGTACCCGTAGGTCTGTGGTAAACTACTCATGCTTCATCGAAAGGGTAGCAAGGTTGATGTAGAGGCCCTCCGTGATCGAATCCCCCTCCGGCAGGGTGCCGGAAAAGGCCCCAAGATGGAATCTCATGGTAACGTAGGCTTCCGGCGGTGGAAAAGTATTTTGGTGGACGTTTATGTTGGTTTAGGAATATTTTGGAATTTATAGAGCAAGAATTAGGGTTGGAGGACTCCCGAGGTGTCCACAAGCCAGGGACGCCCGCCTAGGGCGCGCCCTGAGGGCTTGTGGGGCCCTTGGGACTCTTCTGACCCCCTCTCCAAGCTCCGTGGATGTCTTCTGGTCCAAGAAAAATCATCGTAAAGTTTTATTCCGTTTGGACTCCGTTTGCTATTCCTTTTCTGTAAAACTCAAAAACAAGGAAAAAATAGAAAACTGGCACGGGGCTCTAGGTTAATAGGTTAGTCCCAAAAATAATATAAAATAGCATATTAATGCATATAAAACATCCAAAACAGATAATGTAATAGCATGGAACAATATAAAATTATAGATACGTTGGAGACGTATCATGACCTTTGATGCCCAATGTATGTAATATGTTGTCTGGTTGCCCTTTATTATCACTGGCGGCGAACTTTGATGCCCAGTGGATGTAATATGTTGTAATTTCTTTGTTGTATAGTCTTGGTTTATTCTTCGTCATGATGCTATAATTTATTTACTGTATATGGTCTCATCGCTCTGTGAAAAGGTCGTAAGCTTTGATCGGAGCGCAATGGGCCAATACGTTAGGTCTATATATAAAAAATTACGGTACTAAAACTGGCCGGCCCGCCAATCGCTATAAATGGGCCGGAATGTGGGCCTACAACCATCTTGGGCCATTAGCAGGCCTAGACTTAATCTGGCCCACTATTAGTTTTGGTCCGTTAAAAGGCCGAGTAAACCGCTTGCCTTAGTTGGGCAAGAAAATAGAATGGGCTTTTAACAGGATGAGAAGTAGATTGAGCCTAAAATGTACCGAACAAATCACGGGCCCACATCTAGATGAAATATACATCAGCCTATGATTGGCCCAACGGTATGATGGGCCATTATTAGGCTGAAATGTAGTTGGGCCTTGGTTGGTCCAATCACATGACTGGCTGGAAGCAGGCCGGATGAATAGCGGTCCTAATTTAGCGGGCCAAAATTAGGCCCAACACTATCAAGGGCCTTTAACGGGCCAATAGGCAGGTTGGGCTAAAATGTATCCACGAAGACTACGGGCCGTTAAGAGGCCAAAAGTCACTAGGACCAGAATTAGGCCCAGATGCAGCTCTAGTCGTTAAATGGCCGAAAGTGAAACCGGGCCGACAGCGGCCCATATGTACACAGGGCTGCTAACAGGCCGAAACTAATATTGGGGCAAACTATTAAATGGGCCATTAAGAGGCCGAAGAGCAAATTGGGCCCTCAATGGGCCCAATCGCACAGTATCTGTTAACAGGCCGTATCTGTTATGGGCCGTAATTTGGCCCAAAATATGACAGGTTGTTAATGGACCGGATCAGATATGGGTCGTAATTTGTCGCAAACTATTGCAGGCTGTTAATGGGACGGATATGATATGGGCCGTAAATTGGCCCATAATATGGCTGGCTTTTAAAGGGCCGTATATGATGGGCTATAATTTAGCCCAGAAAATGGTAGGTTGTTAATGGGCCGGCCCATTAGTATCTAGTAAAATCTTGTGGGCCTTTTACTGGGCTGGCTTTTTAACCTATATGGGCCTCTATTGGGTCGTTCCATGTGTCAATGTTTCATTAGTGACTCTTGTCCATTGGACGGTTGACGTCTGTCCCAACGCGGAGCTAACACGTGGTTCCTTCGGCCAATGAAAATTTTACACATGGAAAATCGCCATTGATCATGGCTGTTAACGGGTTATCGTATCCAAAACCAGACCCGATAGCTTAACGGCGACAAGTTATGGTGGATGCCACGTGTCGATTACCCTTGACGAAAACACTTCCATGGCGCGGCATTTATTGTCATGGAAGTGGACACTTCGATGATGATAATTTCAGTATTGGAACACTTCCACGACAGCACAGGTATGACTATCTTGATTCTGTCATAAAATCGTCATAGATGTACATGCATGACAGAAAATGTGACCTACTATGACAAACACGTATCATCACGGAAGAGTTTTTTTTTGTAGTGTTAATACCATAGATGCATGCTGGATAGCGGTCGATTGGTAGAGTAATTGTAGTAGATGGAGGAAGGAGTCAGTCTACTTTTCACAGACGTGATGCCTCTATGTGTGATCATTGCCATGAATAACTTCATAACTATGTGCTTTTCTATCAATTGCCCAACAGTAATTTGTTTACCCACCGTATGCTATGTGCTCGAGAGAGAAGCCTCTAGTGAAAACTATGGCCTCCGGGTCTACTTTTATCATTTTATTAAAACCAAAAATACTTTATTTTAATTTATTTACTTTTCTTTTTATCTATCTATCACTATCAGAATTAATCCTTGCAAGTAACGAGTTCAAGGGGATTGACAACGCTCTTGCCCGTGTTGGGTGCAAGTATTTGCTTTTATGTGTGTAGGTGTTGTCGAAGGGAATTTGCTTGTTTCTCCTAGTGGTTCAATAACCTTTGTTCTCACTGAGGGAAATACTTATCTCTATTGTACTGCTTCACTCATCCTCTCCGAGGAAATCCCAACGCAGTTCACAAGTAGCAGGGATGCCCTTGATGTATGTGGATTGCTAGACCTAGGGGTTCTCGGGGCTATCTTGGACCTTTGAGAAAAAGTTTCCGATGGAACATATACTACGGTGCGGCTAGACAGGGTGGTCACACACCCGGCATGGTCTAATCAGTTTCCATTAGCGCATGTGACCCATGGTACTGCGGCTTGCTCGGATCATGTCTAGATTATTCTCAAGTTTTCTGATGATCTTATGTAGCGACTTGGAGTACATTCATTCAAGTACAAGCTTATATGTCATACACATCCGGAACTCAAGGCCTTCATTGAATTGGGGTGGAAGAAGAAACCAAGCAGCCTCTTAGTCAAGGAGCTTCACAAAAAACTAAAGTGGCTCTCAGGTGATCTTTCTAGCTGGGACAAGAAAACCTTCGGTAATGTGAGACAAGAAATTAAGAAATAGAAGAGGGAACTGGAGATCCTTAGAGCAGTCCTAGGCAGAGTGGGTCCTTGACATGAGGAGCTGAAAATCTCAGAGAGGTTAGTGGAACTGTATTATAGAGAGGAGATATAATAGAAACAACATTCCAGAATCGAGTAGCTTATAAGTGGTGATAAAAACACACGCTATTTCTGATGGGGAACGTTGCATGGCAAAAACAAAAAAAAAATCCCTACGAAACACCCAAGATCTAATCTATGGAGATGCTAGCAACAAGAGGGGAGTGTGTCTACATACCCTTGTAGACCTAAAGTGTTAACGGTCTAGCGATCGTGGTTGGTGTAGTCGTACACGCGTCGCGATCCAATCCAATCCAAGAACCGCACGAGCGGCACCTCCGAGATGTGCACATGTATGGCTTGGTGATATCTCCTCCTTGATCTAGCAAGCGAAGGAGAAGCGGTAGATGGGATCTGAACCAGCATGACGGCGTGGTGGAGGTGGTGGTAGAGGAATTCCGGCAGGGCTTCGCCAAGCGCGTACCAGAGTATGAGGTGGATAAGGAGAGAGGGGGCGACGGCTAGGCAAGGGGTCAGCCTCCTCCCCCTATGCCTCCCCTCCTTATATAGGGGTGAGGGAGGGGCCGTCCAGCCCTAGACCCTCCTTGAAGCGAGGGTGGCGGCCTAGGAAGAGGCTTGCCTCCCAAGCCAAGTGAGGGCGCCTCCCTCCCCTAGGGTTTCCCCACCACTAGCAGCATGGGCCTTGGGAGGGCTGGTGTGCCTGGCCCATCTAGGTTAGGTGCCCCCCAGGCCATGTAGGCCTTCGGGAGTGGTAGGACCCACTGGTGGTCCCCTGGAAACTTTTGGGACTTCCCGGTACAATGCCGGCATACCCCCCAACTTTTCCGGTACCCTAAAAATCACTTCTCATGTATAAATCTTTGCCTTCAGACTATTACAAAGCTCCTCGTGATGTCCCGGGTCCCATCCGAGATTCTGAACTACCTTCGAACTTACCACTATTAATATCCCAATCTTACCCTAGCGTTACCCAATGTTAAGTGTGTGACCCTACGGGTTTGAGAACATGCAGACATGAGCGAGACACCTCTCAGATGAATAAGCAGTAGAGGGACCTGGATGGTCATACTGACTGCCACCTATTCATCGAAGATCTTTATCGGTGTGAACCACAATTTCGAGGATTCAGTTAATCCCGTATACAATTCCCTTTGTCCAGTGATATGTTACTTGCCCGAGATTCGATCGTCAATATTGCTATACATCTGAACACCACCTTCTCCGTGACTAAACACATTACTCACATGTTTGCAAGCTATTCATGATGTTGTATTACCGAGAGGGCCCAGAGATATCTCTCTGTCACACAGAGTTACAAATCCTAGACTCGATCCATGCAACCCAACAAACACTTTCTGAGATACTTGTAGAGCACCTTTATGATCACCAAATTATGAAGTTACGTTTGATACACACAAAGTATTCTTCCGGTGTTAGGGAGTGTCACGATCTCATGGTCTAAGGAATAGATACTTGACATGAAGAAAACTATATCAATTATACTAAGTGATATGATCAAATGCTAAGCTTACGATTGGGTCTGTCCATCACATCATTCTCTTAATGATATGATCTCGTTATTAAATGAAAACTCATGTCTATGGTTAGGAAACCTTATCCATCTTTAATCAATGAGCTAGTCTAGTAGAGGCTCACTAGGGACACGGTGTTGTTTATGTATCCACACATGTATTTAAGTTTCTGGTCAATACAATTCTAGCATGGATAATAAACAGTTATCATGAACAAAGAAATATGATAAAACAACTTTATTTGCCTCTAGGGCACATTTCCAACATTCTCCCACTTGCACTGGAGTTAATAACCAAGTTTACATCGTAATGGATCTAACACCATAGAGTTCTGGTGTTGATCATGTTTTGCTCATGGAAGAGGTTTAGTCAATGGGTCTACTGCATTCAGATCCGTATGTACTTTGCAAATCTCTATATCTCCTTCCTTGATGTAATCACAAATGGAGTTGAAGCAACGTTTGATATGCTTGGTCTTCTTGTGAAACCTGGGCTCCTCGGCAATGGCAATCGCACAAGGATTGTCATAATAGATAGTCATGGGATCCGATGCACTAGGAACCACACCTAGATCATACGTGAACTCCTTCATCTAGACTCCTTCCTGTGTTGCTTCCGAAGCAGCTATATATTCTTGTCGGTGTACTAAGTATTGGGACTTTAGTACCCCTATACTTGTGCACGGGCAGTTGTAGCCAAGCCTGCGGCAAGGCTTGTCAGAGAAAATAGTTGGAGATTAGTTCAAGACTGTCAAAGGGACACTCAAACCAAGAATCAGAGGATCAGGAGATAATAAGGGCTGAAGGCCAAAGATTAGGCCCCCGGCAAGATCTTGCCGGGGTAGCTTGCGGAGCCCGGCAAGATTTGTGCTCGGCAAGGTTTGCGCCCGACAAGATTCTATCACTGTGCCACCGCTTCAGCATAGCAACCAGCCTGGCATTCTGGGCCCTTCTCTGGATGCGTGGCAAGACACCAGTGGAGGAGAGCTTAAGCGGTGCTGATGGGAAGGCCCCTTTTTTCATCCCCAAGAAAATGAGGACACCTAAACGGACACCTCACGGTGCATTAAATGCATTTGTCCTAAACCATCAGTGGTTAGGTATGATAACCCTGTAGCTACTTTACACCTCAATGTATGTACATTTTGCCACTGTGGTGACCCCTTTGAACGTATAAAAGGAGGCCCAAGGCAACTGCTACAGTGGGGAGGATCTTCTGGCCCATTCTGCATGCGTAGATGCTCTTTGAACGGACTGTTCATTGCAAGCGCTCCTGGAGCTTGGGCTCAAGAACACTCTTAATAAAACAAGGCAGGAGTAGGGTTTTACGCTGATTAGCGGCCCGAACCTGGGTAAAATCCCCTTGCGTCGATCGTTGGTTCTGCTCTTTGTGCATACCTCTCTCCCTGCCGAATCGTAGAAGGGATCCACGCGGTCCCATAGGTGTCGTACACCGACATCTTTGGCGCGCCATGTAGGGGGAAGAAGGTTGCGCGAACCTGATCCAGTGATCGACGCCTCAGTTTCTTCATCATCTTCATCACCATGCCACCCAAGAAGAAGAGTGCCACAACGGCGCTACCATCTACGACTGTTTTGCCTGTGCCCTCACGTACGGGCGATGGCGTGGTTGCAGAAGGTAGAGGTTTAGAGCCTCCACAGCGTTCTGGTGATCCAAGCCAGGCGAGCGGCGTCGTTCGCAGCGGCGACGGCAACCCGCACACCATTGGATCCAGAGATGGGGTTGTGATGCCTACGGGCGGCGCAGCGAATTCCAGAGATCGGAGGACGCCTCCCAAGACTCCCGCGCCGGCGCAAGCGTCACGGCCTTCACAGGTTGCACGTGACGAGCAGCGCCATGGCGCTGGTGGTTCAGGACGTCCCCATGAAAAGACTTTTGCGCATCGATCCCAAGGTGTGCAGGCCCGACATGCACGCCGAACTGCAGGTGGAAGTGGCGCGCGGTCGTGTGATCGTGAAGGTGCTCCTTCTAACATTGTTAGGAGTCAGAGCACCTCACGTACCTCGCACCTGTTGCTGCCGCCTACACCAGCAGAAGCTTTGGCACGTGCGCAGCTGCTCCTCGATTTTCCTCCTGCTCCGGAAAAGATGGAGGAGTGGCGATCTACCATCCAGAGCCTCATCGGCTTCATCAACAAGGATGGGCCGTAGCAGGCAGGGCCCTCGCGGCGGCGGTCCATCGATCCGGCGCGAGCCGATGGAGAGAACACTGGAGGCGGTGCGACCACAGTGCATTCCCCTCCACGACAGCAGCGGCGATCGACGACCCGGCGGACCAATGACCGTGATGATGATTCCACGGCGTCGTCCGATCCGCGGATGCGCCGCGATCAGCGTCAAGTTCTTCGGGAACGAAGCAAAGAGGACGCTCGAACTACCATCGAGCGGCGCCGGGAAGCGCGCCATCAATCTGATAAACGTGCAGGACGTGCTGTCGACAAGCCTGCGCCAGGGTACGCAGGCGACTTGCCTTACGAGGTAGGTTGTCCAGCGTTTACCCGTGAGCTGCGGCGAGTCCAGTGGCCCAATTCCCGAACCTTCAAACCAGAAGTCCCAGAGAAATATGATGGCAAGACCCACCCGTCGGAGTTCCTGAGCATCTACACCATTGCGGTGCAGGCTGCCGGGGGCCGAGACGACAAGATACTTGCCAACTATTTCCTGTTGGTGCTCAAACCCAACGTCAGGTCATGGTTGATGCATCTGCCGGAGAATTCTATTTCTTCTTGGTCAGATCTGTGCCATCAGTTTGTTGGCGCCTTTGTTGGAGGCCATCAAACTCCTGGCCAGGAAAGTGATTTGCATCTCATCCCCCAGAAGGAGGGCGAGCCTCTGCGCAAGTATATCCAAAGGTTCAGCCGTGTGCAATACAGCATCCCGGATGTTCTTCCTGCCGCTGTTATTGGCGCGTTCCGTCAGAACGTGTGTAACCGCAAGATGCGGGAAGAAATGGCGATGAACAAAATCAGGGATATCGCCGAGCTTTATGCTCTGGCTGATAAATGTGCCCGGGCTGAAGAGGGAAGGAGACTCCCCAGCGAGGATGTTGGCGCAGGAGGCGACTCTGAAGGCGAAGATGCTGCCGCCCCAACAAAGAAGGGCCGGTGGTGAAACAAGAAGCGTAAAGGCAGGGCCGTGCTTGCTGTCGAGGGATCCAGCGACCCTGGCACCGCCAAGAAAGCCAAAGTTGGCGACCCCGGCAAGGAATTTGCCGGGTGCGCCTCCTGTCAGGCCTTGGCAGCTGCCGACAAGCCGGAAGGCTCCGGCAAGCAGTATTGCAAGATCCATCGCACCAAGGGCCATGATCTCCAAAATTGCCGGCAAGTTGAACAGCTTGTCGAGAAACAGAGAGCTGAGTACGAGAGCCGAGACAAGGAGAAGGCCCAAGATAGTGCTGAGGGGTCCGGCAAGAAGCGTGGTGGCAGGGGGGGTCGCCGCGGCAAGGCCTAGCAACAGAAGGAGAGACCCGCTCGAGGCCGTGACAAAGAAGAGGGTGATGATGATGATGATGAAGATGATGAGTCCAATGAGCACGAATTTCAGAAAGCTACAGAGGCCATGTGTATCGACGGAGGCGCCTCTTTGCATTCTTCCCACCGTCGACTTAAATAGTGGGTGCGTGAGGTTAATGCAACGGAGCCATCGTTTGATGCACATAAACCCCTGAAGTGGTCCAACACGCCTATCATTTTTTACGCCGAGGATCACCCTGATCACACAACTGCGGTCGGGTGCTTGCCGTTGTTGGTTTCACCGACAATCCGCAACCTCAAGGTGACAAAAATGCTAGTTGACGTTGGGGCCGGACTGAACCTAATCTCACCAGACGTGCTCAAGAAGTTGCAAATTCCTGATGAAGATCTCGAGGAAACAGGCACGTTTCAAGGGATCAATCCAGGAAGGACCCAGCCAAAAGGCAAGATAACGCTACCAGTAACATTTGGTAGCGAGCTCAACTACAGGACGGAGAAGGTGGTGTTCGATGTCGCCAAGATCCCCATGTCGTACAATGGGATCCTTGGCCGCCCAGCGTTGGCCAAGTTCATGGCGGCATCACACTATGCATATAATGTGCTGAAAATGCCCGGGCCATTGAGCATCATCACTATCCACTCTGACAAAAAGGATGTGCTGAGGGGTGCTTCACGCAACATGGCTAGCCAATCCAGTTGTAGTGCGCAAGGCGAACGGAAAATGGAGGCTATGTATTGATTATACAGATATCAATAAAGCCTGTCCAAAAGATCCTTTCCCCTTGCCGCGCATCGACCAGATTGTGGACTCCACTGCTGGTTGTGACCTACTGTCGTTCCTTGATGCCTACTCAGGGTATCATCAGATCTTCATGGCAAAAGAAGATGAAGAAAAGACCGCATTTATCACCCCATGTGGTACGTATTGTTTTATATGATTGCCTTTTGGGTTGAAAAGTGCTGGTTCTACATTCGTGAGAGCGGTCCAAATTGGTTTTGAGCCTCAGCTGCATAGAAACAGGGAAGCATACATGGATGACATAGTGGTCAAAACCAAGGACAAAGCGACGCTCATACAAGATCTAGAAGAAACATTTACAAATCTGCGCAAGATCAATTTAAAGCTCAATCCCGAGAAGTGCGTGTTTGGCGTTCCTTCCGACAAGCTTCTCGGGTTCTTTGTGTCTCAGCGAGGGATCGAGGCGAACCCTGACAAGATCAAAGCTATTGAGCAGATTAAGGCACCAAGGCACGTCAAGGATGTACATCGTCTTGCCGGCTGTGTTGCTGCCTTAAGCAGGTTTATCTCCAAATCTGCTGAGCACGGCTTCCCCTTTTTCAAAATTTTGAAGAAGGCAGGTCCAATGAAATGGACTCCGGAAGCGGGGGCTGTGCTGCAAGATTTGAAGAGATACCTCTCTTCTCCGCCGATGCTAGTCGCGCCTAGGCCACAAGAGCCGTTGCTGCTATACTTGGCAGCGACAAATCAAGTGGTTAGTGCTGCGTTAGTGGCGCAGAGAGAAGCTGAAGAGGAGGCAACACTAGCGGCAGGACCGCCAGGTGACGTGCCAGGATCATCCCTGGCAAGGACTGGTCCCGGCAAGACAGGATCTGCGCAATCAGAAGAACCAGTGCAAAAGAAAAAGATGGTGCAGCGCCCAGTTTATTTTGTTAGCTCCCTTTTGCAAGGAGCTAGGTCAGGATACTTTGGTGTGCAGAAATTGCTCTTCGGCCTTCTTATGGCCTCGAGGAAGCTGCGCCATTATTTTCAAGCACATGAAATTCCCGTCGTCACTCGCTTTCCGTTGCAGCGGATTATGCGAAATCCAGAGGCAACCGGCAGGATCATGGAGTGGGCGTTGGAATTGTCAAGCTTTGGTCTCAAGTTTGAAAGTACTTCAACAATTCAGAGCAGAGCCTTGGTGGAGTTCATTGTGGAATGGACCCCAACGCCAGACGAAGAGATTCAAGAAATGACTCTCCTCGGCAAGGAAACTGATCAAGAATGGGTTATGTACTTTGATGGGGCTTTCTCGCTGCAAGGCGCCGGTGCTGGCATGCTGCTTGTCGCACCCACCGGAGAGCACCTCAAGTATGTAATCCAGATGCATTTCCCCTGGGAGAGTTCGACAAACAACACTGCGGAGTACGAGGGGCTGCTTGCCGGTCTCAGGATCGCGGCAAACCTTGGTATCAAGAAGCTCATCATCAGAGGCGATTCGCAGCTTGTTGTCAGGCAAGTTAACAAGAATTACCAGAGTCCATTGATGCAAGCTTATGTGGATGAAGTGAGAAAAATGGAAGAGCGCTTTGATGGTCTGCAAATGAAGCACATTCCTCGTGCCGAAAACAGTATTGCTGATGACCTGTCAAAGCGCGTTGCCCTCAAGTTGCCTGTGGAACCAGGAACTTTTGTGCTCCATTTGACTCAACCATCTGTGGCACCATCAATGAGGCAAGAAAAGAGAAGAAAGTTGAATTCCGGACAGTACTTTCCGGCAGAGCTCCCTGGAGCCGCCGGCAAGGAACTTGCCGGGATCAGCGACAAGCCTGCCGGGGAACGACAGGCTCCGGCGGAACCTCAGGCTTTCCCCGTCGAGACAAATGTTCCCCCGGCGGAAGAGATGCCTTTAGTCCTAGCTGTCGAGCCCCAGGCTCCAGTATGGGCACAGCACATTGTCCATTTCCTTCAAATAGGAGAACTCCCCGAAGAGCAGGAAGAAGCGGAAAAAGTAGCCCGTCAGTCTACTATGTACCAGTTCGTCGATGACGTTCTGTACAGAAAGAGACCGAATGGTGTGAAATTGAAGTGTATTCCTCGGGAGGATGGACTAAAGCTGTTGGCAGAGATACATGGAGGCATATGTGGCTCTCACATAGGATCAAGAGCACTTGTTGGAAAAGCATTCCGACAAGGTTTCTTTTGGCCCACTGCTCTCCAGGATGCAACTGCACTAGTAACCAAGTGTGAAGCGTGCCAGTTTCATTCGAAGAAATCGCATCAGCCAGCTCAAGCTCTTCAAACAATCCCTCTCTCCTGGCCATTTTCGGTCTGGGGGCTTGACATACTGGGCCCCTTTCCTCGTGCTACCGGGGGCTTTGAGTACTTGTACGTTGCGATCGACAAGTTCACAAAGTGGCCGGAGGTGGAAGCGGTGAGAAAGGTGACAGCACAATCAGCCGTCAAGTTCTTTAAGGGAATAGTTTGCCGTTTTGGTGTGCCCAACAGGATCATCACCGACAACGCCACGCAATTCACAAGTCGCACCTTCATGCAGTACGTCCAAGACCTTGGCGGCAAAATTTGTTTTGCCTCTGTTGCTCATCCGAGAAGCAACGGCCAAGCGGAGAGGGCTAATGCTGAAGTGTTGCGCGGTCTCAGGACCAGGACTTTTGATAAGCTGAAAAAGTGCGGAAAGCGCTGGATTGATGAGTTGCCGGCGTTTCTTTGGTCAATCAGAATGACACCGAATCGAGCCACTGGCCAGACGCCCTTCGCTCTGGTCTATGGAGCGGAAGCAGTTCTCCCCACGAAACTCATATATGGGTCACCTCGAGTCCTCGCTTATGATGAGCTTGAGCAAGAGCAACTGCGCCAAGATGACGTTGTGCTCCTTGAGGAGGATCGTCTTCAGGTTGTTGTGCGAGCCGCTCGCTACCAGCAAGTTTTGCGCCGCTACCATAGCCGCAAAGTTCATGCCCGAAGCCTTGAGGAAGGCAACCTTGTTCTTCGACGGATTCAGTCCGCCAAGAATTCAAACAAGTTGACGCCGAAGTGGGAAGGCCCTTATCGGGTAGTACGAGTCACCAGGCCCGGCGCTGTCCGCCTGGAGACCGAGGATGGCGTTCTAGTGAGCAACTCCTGGAATATCGAACATCTTCGCAAGTTTTACCCGTGAGGCGCGGTTGCTGGGGGCCCCCGGCAACCACCTTTTGTACAAGTCTTGCCGGTAGGGCATGTAAACCTTTGTACAAAGTCAGGCACAGACTCTGTGCGCAGATGAATAAGATTAAGTGTTGTACATTTTCTTATCGATTTCCATGTTTATATATATATATGCATGCTTGTCTGAGATGTTGTATGACACTTGTTCCTGGTAAGTATTAACGAACCGCCAAGGTTCCATATTTTTATTTTCTCTTCTTTCTTTTTCTCAAAAGATAGAAGGCTTCCTCGCGCGCACGTTTGCCGGGGGGGAAGGAAGATATGGACTCCAGTGGGCGACGTTCAGAATTGACATCTTACCGGAGGAAGTACGGCGACAGAAAGCTAAGTTACAAAACTTTGAAGCAAGTTTCTTTTATTATGAAGTTACTTTCCTTAGACGATTTCGGTCTTTGTATGGAAAACCTGCATGCGAAGGAACCCTTGTCGTAATTGGTTGCGCCCTTATTTTGTTTCGAGTCTGCTCAACAATTTAAGTGGCGGCACTGAGAACGCCAAGGTGTCTTGCCGGCCGCTGCACCTCCAGCGGGCTGCTGAAGTCCCGCACCCAGCGCTCGCGGCAGGTTGCGCGCCGGCAAGTTTTCAGTAAGCGTAGGGTGTGCCCCATACATAAAAGAATCAGACAAGGCAAATAGCATGCATGTACCCAAACATAAGCAAGTTATATTACATCAATAAGTTACCGCAGTTCTAACTCAAGACTTAATTGTCTTTGGCATGGAATGGTGGCGACAAGGGAAAATGAGGCGGCTAGTCCCTGCGCTGGCCTTCGACCCTCTTGATTGAATCTACTTTTTCAAGGATGGGCGCGACAAGCTCCTCAAGTGCCTTGACATCTGCATCCTTCGGCAAACGGTCGAGCACGTTGGTGAGGTCGACGCCAGGGTTCTTGTGCACCACCTTGATGAGCACCTTGCGGAGGACGGCCCGGCAAAGTTTGCGGGATTCATCGGCTAGTTGGGTCGCTCGGTTGGACTGGAGCAGCTTCCGGGCATCGATGATTCTTTCAAAGAACATGGTCAACCTGGCGCTTGGAGATACCCTTTCTTCGGAAGAATACTTGAAGTTTGACAGGCCCATGGTTGACAGTTGTGCTGTGAGCCTCTCCGCAGTGTCGACAAGGCGATCAGTCCAGATTTTCACCCCTTTCTCATAGTCGATTTGGGCGGCGGCAGCACTTTTAAGCAAGTTCCTCTCATCTTGGAGATCTTTGCTCAGAGCCCTCTCGCGGGTCCTGCCGTCCTCAAGAGACTTCTCCAGCGTGGTCAGTTTCAGCCTCAGATCGGCGATGGTATCGTTGGCTGAAGAGAGCTGCTTGGTCTTGTCAGATATAGCAACTTGCATCTCCGCCAGGCTGTGCGGAGTTTTCTCCCTGTCACCTTTGAGCGTCGAGAGATCCTTGCTGTGTTCTTCAAGATCCACCTCTAGCTTCTTCACTTTGTCGCTCAGCTAGTTCTTGGCGGCCTCTGCAGCCTCGGCAGCATCGACGGCCTCCTTGAGCTTGCCAGCGTGATCTACAGTTAGAGCTTCGAGCACCTCCTTGTGCTTCTGCTCCAGCTCCTGGGTTCGCTGCGCGACAAGCTTATCGATTTCTTCATCTTTGCCGCGAAGCTTGGCGGCGAGCGCCTGCTCACGTGCAGCAAGATCTTCCTCATGAGCATCAAGCGCAATGCGACGCTCCATCAGGAGAGCATCTTCAGCGGCAATTCTTTGCGCAGCTTCCTCTTGCGCCTTCTCTATGTCAGATTGTTTCAAGAGGAGCTCCGTCCAGCTTTGGCTCACTTGTTCCCGGTTGGCAGTCGGCTCCTGAAAGGCCTCGGCGCACCAAATTTGCGTTTGCTCAACGCATTTTTGAAAATCAGCCTCAGCTGCTTCAACAACTGCAGCTCTGGAATCTACCTTCTCTTTTTTAGCACGGTGGAGCGCTTGGAGCTTGCGGAAGTTATCGCCCATGGCCTGAAGGAGCTGGTCTTCCTTAGATTTGCTGCTGCTGACACTTGGTTCGTTGATGATCTCGAGACCGGCGGCAGTGATGATTTCTTCATCAAAAGTTTCCCCTTCGGTCGGTGCCCCAATGCTTGCCGTCCCCGGCAAGTTGACGAACAGGTTCTTGCCAACTTTGAGATATTTGCTTGATGAGGGAACGTCGGATGTTGACGGTTGATCCTCAGCAACCGCCTCACCGGCAGCTGGGGGCTCCGTGGCCGGTGTAGCGCCTGGCGCTCCTGCGGCAGGAATGCCATCAGTACGGTCACCAGCCTCCTCGCCGGCCCTTTCAGGAGATTCCTTGGCGGTTTCCTCCTGTGCATCCTTGGCGGCCTCGTCGGCAGAGGTATTGCCGGCTTTAACGGTGCCATCCTTGGCGGCCTCGCTAGTCGCGATCTTGTCGGCTTCGGCAGCAGCATCCCTGGCGGTCTCCTTGATGACAGCGTCGACGTCCATGTGTTCCATCACAGGGAATTCTAAAGGATGAAGGAAGGAAACGAAATGAGATCAAGATTGAAGTTCAAGAAGACAAAAGAGAGAGAGAGAGAGATAAAGGAAAGGATAGCGAGCGCTCTGAGGCAAACAGTTACCTGCGTCGAGCTGTTGAGAGATAGCTTCGCCCTCCCGGCAACCTTGGTTGCCGGGGAAAGGTTGCCGGTGCCCCTGCTTGCCGGCTCCTCCTCAATCAAGATAAGCTCGTCGGTAGGATCTCTTGCCGGGGATGCGCTTGTGGGCGGCGTGGTCGACGGAGGTGGCACGACGGGGACATCTTCCAATGACTCTCCTTGTTGCCATTCTTCTCCTGCAAGCCCAACGATATCAGCGGCAAGAATAGAAACCTCAGCGTCCGCCAGCGGAAAATGAGTAATGAACTCACGCTGGGGGCTGTGCTGGGGGCTGCGTCGAGAGCTAAGCTCCGGGCTGATGACGATAGTTTCTAACGCACTTGTGAAACCTGCCGGAGGCTCGTCGCCCATAGAAGTCTTCGCCCTCTTCGCCATCCGTTCTGCCAAGGTTTCTGCATCGCTGCAGAGACAAGACAAAACAAGGCTATGAGATTAATCCGAAATTTGGGAGATAAAGGCTGTGGCAGGATGCTTACTCTTCCTCTTCTCCTTCCGGGCTGAAGCCGGAGATGTCGAAATCGGCCTCCGTTACAGTGTCCGTATGGGGGGATGGAGGAGGGGTCTTGGGTCGCTTGGCTGTAGCAGGTGCAGGGGGTTGGCGTGGCTCCACCGCCTCAGCTTCAGGTGCGGTCGTGTGACACGCCCCTGCCGCCCCAGTAGTTGCCGCAGGTGTGTGTCTCGCGCGTCGCATAGGTTGCTGTCGAACTCCTTGTCACGGTACAGTCTTGCCGGCTGCCTTCTTGCCGGGAGCCTCGCTGCTCGAAGAGGGTTGGCTTGCCGGGATGCCAGAAGCGGCCTTTCGAAGAACACGCTTTGTCTTCTTCGGGGTTGGGGGCTCCTCTTGCGGCTCTTCTTCAGCTGTGTCTCCGTTGGACGAGCTCCCAGCGACTGTGTTGCTCTGTTCCCCGGCAGCCTTCTCCTCCCCGGCAGGATTCTCTTCCATCACAACCTTTGCATCAATGGTTTCCCATTCTGTGAAGCCGACGCTGCCGGCCTCCGCGGCAAGATTCGCCTCTTCCGCCCTAGTGGCAATATACGCCACTTCTTCATCAGTGGTGGCACGAATGAAGTTCGTCTCTTCCCGGATGGCCCTCTCCGACAAGTTATCGAAGAACTTTTGTGCTTCCTCCTCGGATGGCTCGGCCCAAGTTGCGTCAAGACCATGGGCGTTGAACATTGGCATAGTGGCAATGATCGATCCCAGGGTGGAGTTGTTGCACAAAGGGACGATTCTTGCCGGCAACCGATATTTGTCATCACGCTGGAATAGCCTGTGGCGGAGAGCGCCAAGCTGCATAGCAGTCAAGTTGTTGTTCAACCCGGGGCACAGTCTCATGATATCTGCAGTGTTCCGGTACTCCCAAGCTGGTCTTCCCTTGCTCTGTAGGGGGGCGATGCGGCGGTGGAGGAAATCGAAGCCAATCATCTCCATTGTGAGCCCGGCAGCTTTCAGACGAAGGATTCTGGTGGTGGCGATCGTGAGCCTCTCGTCTTCCGCGGCGAAATCGCTCCAGTCACTGCCACGGACCGCCTTCTGCCGTCGGGGCAAACAAAACGGATGGGGATCTTTCTCCTTGATCCAGCACCACTCGGACCGCCATTCATCCCACTTCTCGCGGTAAACCCCATCTGGGTATATTTCCTTGCTCCAAGCCCTTGGGATCCAAGAGATAGAACCGAAAAGGGCTTCCCCTTTTTGGATGCGAGGAATAAAGTAATGGCGGAAGAGGGCAGTGTTGGGAACTACTCCGGCAAAATTTTCGCAAAGATGGGCAAAGATGGACATACACAGTACGACATTCGGTGTGAAATCAAGAAGATGGAAGCCGTATGTGTACCTCATTGAAGAAATCAGAGAATGAAGGACAGAGCCCGCAATAGAAATAAGCGATGAAGAAGGGATATCTATCTGATCCGCCTTTGGAAGAAGAACTTGGAGCCACGCGAGTTGCGGGGTGAGCTTGCGTCTCCCTCGCCCACATGCACTGGTACCGGTTCTTCAAGGCTCTCGCGTCGAGCGTTGGAGCGAAGATGACGTACTTTTTCCGCATCTTCACCAGCTCGCTCTCCAGAATGACAGCTTTCGCCTCCTTGCCCTTTCCCTTGCCAGCCTTGGGCGGCATGGTGGGTGCGAGGGCAGAAGCCGAGGATAGAATGGGTGCGGAAGCGAAGAGCGGATAAGAAGAAGTCTGGCTTTGAGCTCGAGGAGGAGAAGGCAATGGAGGATTCCAGATTGGAAAGAAGAGGGGGTAAATAGGCAGCGCCTCTGCAGTTCCCTTTTTTATGGGGAAGGAGCGAGGCCGCCTCTTTTACTGCCCAATGTGAATACGCCTCTACAAGCGCGCTGCGGCCGTGGCCATTCAGCTCACGCGCCCCATGTCGCGCATTCAATGCGCGTAGTGGGGGAACGCAGTAAGCGAAATCATCACTAGCAGTTAATCCCCTGCCACGCGTGCCCGTGCATTGTTTGGGCCTAGCCCAACAACGCCTCGCACTCGTGTGTGGCCTAGGCCCGGGGGCTCCTGTCGGTGTACTAAGTATTGGGACTTTAGTACCCCTATACTTGTGCACGGGCAGTTGTAGCCAAGCCTGCGGCAAGGCTTGTCGGGGAAAACAGTTGGAGATTAGTTCAAGACTGTCAAAGGGACACTCAAACTAAGAATCAGAGGATCAGGAGATAATAAGGGCTGAATGCCGAAGATTAGGCCCCCGGCAAGATCTTGCCGGGGTAGCTTGCGGAGCCCGGCAAGATTTGTGCCCGGCAAGGTTTGCGCCCGGCAAGATTCTATCACTGTGCCACCGCTTCAGCACAGCAACCAGCCTAGCATTCTGGGCCCTTCTCTGGATGCGTGGCAAGACACCAGTGGAGGAGAGCTTAAGCGGTGCTGATGGGATGACCCCTTTTTCCATCCCCAAGAAAATGAGGACACCTAAACGGACACCTCACGGTGCATTAAATGCATTTGTCCTAAACCGTCAGTGGTTAGGTATGATAACCCTGTAGCTACTTTACACCTCAATGTATGTACATTTTGCCACTGTGGTGACCCCTTTGAACGTATAAAAGGAGGCCCAAGGCAACTGCTACAAGGGGGAGGATCTTCTGGCCCATTCTACATGCGTAGCTGCTCTTTGAACGGACTATTCATTGCAAGCGCTCCTGGAGCTTGGGCTCAAGAACACTCTTAATAAAACAAGGCAGGAATAGGGTTTTACGCTGATTAGCAGCCCGAACCTGGGTAAAATCCCCTCGCGTCGATCGTTGGTTCTGCTCTTTGTGCATACCTCTCTCCCTGCCGAATCGTAGAAGGGATCCACGCGGTCCCATAGGTGTCGTACGTCGACAATTCTGCCTCACATGTAGATGTTGCTACCATGCTCTACTTGGAGCTACTCCAACTGACTGCTCCACCATTCAAAATAAATATGTGTCCGGTTTGAGACTTAGAGTCATCCGGATTAGTGTCAAAGCTAGCATCGACGTAACCCTTTATGACGAGCTCTCTATCACCTCCATAAACGAGAAACATTTCCTTAGTCCTCTTTAGGTACTTAAGGATATTTTTAACCGATGTCCAGTGTTCCACTCCTGGATCACACTGGTACCTGCTAGCCATACTTATGGCAAGGCGCACATCAGGTCTAGTGCATAGTATGGCATACATGATAGAGCCTATGGCCGAGGCATAGGGGACGACCTTCTCATTTCTCTACCTTCTGTCATAGCTGGGCATTGAGTCTAACTCAACTTCACACCTTGCAACATAGGCAAGAACTCCTTATTCGACTGGTCCATTTTGAACTTCTTCAAATTCTTGTCAAGGTATGTACTCTCTGAAAGTCCTATTAAGCGTCTTGATCTATCTCTATAGATCTTGATGCCCAATATGTAAGCAGTTTCACCAAGGTCTTTCATTGAAAAACTCTTGTTCAAATAATATGCTTTCCAGAAATTCTATATAATTTCCAGTCAACAATATGTCATCCACATATAGTACTAGAAATGCTATAGAGCTCCCACTCACTTTCTTGTAAAGGCAAGCTTCTCCACAAGCTTGGATAAATCCAAAAGCTTTGATCACCTCATCAAAGCGAATATTCCAACTCCGATATGCTTACACCAGTCCATAAAATGGATCACTGGAGCTTTCATACCATATTAGAATCCTTGGGATTGACAAAACCTTCGGGTTGCATCACATACAACTCTTCCTTAAGGAAACCATTAAGGAACGCAGTTTTCACATTCATCTGCCAGATTTCATAATCGAAAAATGCAGCAATTGCTAACATAATCCTAACAGACTTCAGCATCGCTACGGGTGAGGAAGTCTCATCGTAGTCAACCCCTTGAACTTGTCAAAAACCCTTTGCAACAAGTCAAGCCTTATAGACGGTGACATTATCATCAGCGTCCGTCTTTTTCTTAAAGATCCACTTGTTCTCAGTGGCCTTTCGGTCATCAGGTAAGTCCACCAAATTCCACACTTGGTTTTCATACATGGATCCTATCTCAGATTTCATGGCCTCTAGCCATTTGATAGAATCCGGGCTCATCATCGCCTTCTCATAGTTTGTAGGTTCATCATTGTCCAACAACATGATGTCCAAGACAGGATTACTGTACCATTCATGGGAGGGATGTGTCCTGGTCGATCTACGTAGTTTAGTAGTGGCTTGATTTGAAGTTCCATGAACATCATCATTAGCTTCCTCTCTAGTTGGTTTAGGCATCACAAGAACATCTTTCTGTGTTGCGCTACCCTCAAATTCGAGAGATGGTACGATTACCTCATCAAGCTCTACCTTCCTCGCACTCACTTCTTTTGAGAGAAACTCCTTCTCTAAAAAGGATCCATTCTTGGCAACAAATATCTTGCCCTCGGATCTATGATAGAAGGTATACCAATTGTATATTTAGGGTATCCTATGAAGAAGCACTTCTCCTCTTTGGGTTCGAGCTTACTAGGTTGAAGCCTCTTGACATAAGCGTCGCTCCCCAAACTTTAAGAAACGACAAGTTAGATTTCTTGCCAAACCATAATTCATACGGTGTCATCTCAATGGATTTAGATGGTTCCCTCTTTAAAGTGAATGCGGCTATCTCTAATGCATAACCCCAAAATGATAGTGGCAAATTGGTAAGAGAGATCATAGAACACACTATATCTAATAGAGTACGATTACGATGTTCGGACACACCATTACGTTGTGGTGTTCCAGGTGGCGTGAGTTGTGAAACAATTCCACGTTGTCTTAAATGCATACCAAACTCGTAACCCAGATATTCACCTCCAAGATCAGATCATAGAAATTTGATCTTCTTGTTGTGATGATTTGCCACTTCACTCCGAAACTCCTTAAACTTTTCAAATGTTTCAAACTTGTGTTTCATTAAGTAAATATACCCATATCTACTTAAATCATCTGTGAAGGTCTGGAAATAACGATATCCACCGCGTACTTCAACACTCATTTTACCGCATACATCGGTATGTATTATTTCCAACAAGTCACTTGCCCACTCCATTGTACCGGAAAACAGGGTTTTAGTCATGTTGCCCATGAGGCATGGTTCGCATGTCTCAAATGATTCAATGTCAAGTGATTCCAAATGTCCATCAGTATGGAGTTTCTTCATGCGCTTTACACCAATATGACCTAAGTGGAAGTGCCACAAGTATGTGGTACTATCATCATTCACTTTGCATCTTTTGGCATCAATATTATGAACATGTGTACCACTATGATCAAGACTCAACAAGAATAAACCATTCGCATTGGGCGCATGACCATAAAAGATATTACTCATATAAATAGAACAAACATTATTCTCAGATTTAAATGAATAACCATCTTGCAATAAACAAGATCCAAATATAATGTTCATGCTCAAAGTGGGCGCCAAATAACAATTATTGAGGTTTAAAACTAATCCCAAAGGTATACGTACAGGGAGCATGCTGACGGCGATCACATCAACTATCGGCCCAGTGGGAACCAGGGTACCACGGGCCATCTGCCTACATCCCAAGAAGGGCCCCTTGGCCCAACTCATGAGGCAGCCCACCAGCGGGCGCCGCGAAGCTAGTAGGCTCACGAGGGCCTTGCCCCGGGAGGGGCTTCCGACTAAGGACTTCATCAAGACCGCCATCACAGCGAGTAGCCCCCACGAGGCTCCCTCGCGAGGCACCTTCCCGCGAGGCCTCCCAAGGATCCCACGCAACGCAGGCTGCATGCCCACCATGTGGGTGATGTCGCCGTAGCAGGCGCTAGCCTGTGTGGCCGGGGCAGTTTCCCTTTCGTGCTAAGGGAGCACCTGCGCCCAAAGCAAGTCCCAAAGGTTTCCCCTTCGATGAAAGAAGACCAAGACGATGGTGCGGCAGGATGGAGGTCATCGTGGAGCCCCTGGCGCATCATGGATAACACTTTAGTAGGCGAAGACCACCTTTTCTCAGGATAAGGACCGGCGCTTGTCCCCTTTCAAATTGCCACCCTGTGGTAGCCCTTTCCCACTAATATTTTCGTGGAAGAGGCCCGAGGCACCTATATAAGGGGCAGAGTGGCCACCGTAGCAAGGGATCGACTCCTGATCAACCCCTAGCACCATTGCTAACCCCAAATAGCTCCAGCTCATCTTGTAGCTCCAAGAACTTTGTCCACAAGTAATACAACCAAGAAGAAGTAGGGTTTTACACCGCACGGTGGCCCGAACCTAGGTAGCTCATTGTGTCTTTGTCGCACCTAGCTCGTAGCCTCGTAGACATAAAGCCATGCCCCCAGAGCTTGAACTAGGTTTTTTTGGAGGATTTCCCATGGCTCAGAATCAATCCCCCAACATTTGGTGCACCAGGTAGGGGACTTGGTCTTTGCGCCTCGAGCTTCAATACCACCATGGCGGACAATCGACAACTCCTGCACCCAGCACCGGGCGAACCACGTACAGACGGAGCCCATCAACGACCCCCGCCACTTCGAACTCGCGCAGCCACCATGGGCGCGGAGCCGGAGGTGGGGGCCTTCTCCGACCACCCTTCGGTCGGGCTTCACCAGCAGCAGCCACCGCTGGCCCGCACGACCAAAGCGACCTCGCTTGCCCACCGCGAACCGCCGGCCCCGCAGGTGACGCTCCTCATGGCGCAAGAGCTGCTGCGCTACCGCCCCATCGATGATGGTTACGATGCCTGGCTCGCCCCCATCACCGAGCTCATCAACATCGCTGATGATGCCCCGGTGCCATCTCGCTCCCTGCCACCTCGGCCGTCATGCGACGCGTGGGTTGGGTGCGACGTGCCCCCTCCAGCTCCTCCGCGCAACAACAATGCGGCACGCCATCATCGCGCATGCGCGCCAGTGCCCTCTCATTGCTCGTCTCTGTCGCACGGCAGGGACCCAAGCTGCCAGATCGAAAAGCGTGCGCCACCCGACGCGCCCATCCTTCTCGAGAGGCAGCGCGACCGCTAAAACCGCACCATTGAGGACATTGCCGCGGCCGATCGCCAGAACCGCGCCGTGTCAGCGTACGACACCTATGGGATCCGAAAGACCCCTTTATGATTTGGCAGGGAGAGAGGTATGCACAAAGAGCAGAACCAATGATCAACGTGAGGGGATTTTTACCCAGGTTCAGGCCGCTGATCTGCGTAAAACCCTACTCCTGCTTTAGTTTATTATCAGTGTTCTCGTCCCAGTACTTGGAGCGCTTGCAATGAACAGTGTGTTCGTGCAGCAGCTACGCATGCAGAATGGGCCGAGAGTGCTCTCTCTAGAGTCCTCCCCCCTGTAGCAGTTGCCTTGGGCCTCCTTTTATATGCTCAAAGGGGTCACCACAGTGGCAAACTGTTCATATGCGAGGTGTAAAGTAGCTACAGGGTTATCATACCTAACCACTGATGGTTTAGGATAAATGCATTTAATGCACCGTGAGGTGTCCGTTTAGGTGTCCTTACTTTCTTGGGGATGGAAAAAGGGGCCATCCCATCAGCACCGCTTAAGCTCGCCTCCACTAGCGCCTTGCCACGCATCCAGAGATGGGACCAGAATGCCAAGCTGGTCGCTGCGCTGGAGCGGTGGTACAGTGGTGGAACCTTACCGGGTGCGAATCTTGCCAGGCTCCGCAGGCTACCCCGGCAAGATCTTGCCGGGAGCCGAGCCTCTGGTCTCCAGTTCTCCTTATCTTCTGATCCTTGGCTTGAATGTCTCTTTGATAACCTTGGATTAATCTTCAGCTATTCCCCTGACAGGCCTTGCCGCAGGTATGGCTACAACTGCCCGTGCACAAGTATGGGGTACTAAAGGCCCAATATTTAGTACACCGACAGGAGCCCCCGGGCCTAGGCCACACACGAGTGTGAAGCGTTGTTGGGCTAGGTGTAAACAGTGCGCGGGCACGTGTGGCAGGGGTTAACTGCTTGTAATTATTCTGCTTACTGCGCTTCCCCACTACACGCGTTGAATGCGTGACGTGGGAAGCATGCGCTGAATGGTCGCGGCCGCAGCGCGCTTGTATAGGCGTATTCACATTGGGCAGTAAAAGAGGCAGCCTCGCTCCTTCCCCATAAAAAGGAATCCGCAGAGGCACTGCCCATTTACCCCCTCTTCTTTCCAATCTGGAATCCGCCATTACCTTCTCTCTCCCGAGCCCAGAGCAGAACTTCTCCTCATCCGCTCACCGCCTCCGCACCCGCTCTATCCTCGGCTTCCGCCTTCGCAACCGCCATGCCGCCCAAGGCTAGCAAGGGCAAAGGCAAGGGCAAGGAGACGAAAGCTGATGTCCCAGAGAGCGAGCTGGCGAAGATGCGGAAGAAGTACGTCGTCTTCGCTCCGACGCTCGACGCGAAAGCCTTGAAGAACCGGTACCAGTGCATGTGGGCGAGGGAGACGAAGGCTCACCCCACGACTCGCATGGCTGCAGGTTCTTCTTCCAAAGGCGGACCAGATAGATATCCCTTCTTCGCCACTTATTTTTATTACGGGCTCTGTCCTCCAATCTCCGATTTCCATATTGACATCATGTACACATACAGCTTCCATCTCCTGGATTTCACGCCGAATGCCGTAACATGCATGTCTATCTTTGCTCATCTTTGCGAAAACTTTGCCGGAGTAGTTCCCAACACTGCCCTCTTCCGCCATTACTTTATTCCTCGCATCCAAAAAGGGGAAGCCCTTTCCGGTTCTATCGCCTGGATCCCAAGGGCATGGAACAAGGAGATATATCCAGATGGGGTTTACCACGAGAAGTGGGAAGAATGGCGGTCCGAGTGGTGCTGGATCAAGGAAGTAGATCCCCATCCATTCTGTTCGCCCCAATAGCAGAAGGCGGTCCGTGGCGAGGACTGGAGTGATTTCGATGCTCAAGATGACAAGCTCATGATTGCCACCACCAAGATCCTCCGTTTGAAAGCTGCCGGGCTCACAATAGAGATGCTTGGCTCTGACTTCCTTCGCCGCCGCATCGCCCCTCTGCAAAATAAGGGGAGACCAGCTTGGGATTTCCGGAATGCGGCAGACATCATGAGGCTGCGCCCCGGACTGAACAATAACTTGACAATCATGCAACCTGGCGCTCTCCGCCATAGGCTATTTCAGCGCGAGGACAAGCATAAGTTGCCGGCGGGAATTATCCCTTTGTGCAACAACTCCGCCCAGGGGTCAATCATCGCCACAATGCCAATGTTCAATGCCCATGGCCTTGACGCGACTTGGGTCGAGCCATCTACGGAGTAGGCACAAAAGTTCTTCGACGACTTGTTGGAGAGGGCCATCCGGGAAGAAACAAACCTCGTCCGCGCCACCACTGATGAAGAAGTGGCGTATATTGCCACTAGGATGGAAGAGGCGAATCTTGCCGCGGAGGCCGGCAGCGTCGGCTTCACGGAATGGGAAATCAGTGATGCAGAAGTCATATTGGAAGAGAATCCTGCCGGGGAGGGTAAGGCTGCCGAGGAACAGAGCGGCACAGCCGCCGAGAGCTCATCGGACGAGGACGCAGCCGAAGAATAGCCGCAGGAGGAGCCCCCAGCTCCAAAGAAGGCAAAGCGTGTCCTTCGGAAAGCCGCCTCTGGCGTCCCAGCAAACCAACCTTCTTCGAGCAGCGAGGTTCCCGACAAGAAGGCGGCCGGCAAGGCTGCACTGCGGCAAGGAGTTCGACAGCAACCCGTGCGGCGCACGAGACACACACCTGCGGCAACCACTGGGGCGGCAGGGGCGTCTCACACAATAGCACCGGAGGCTGAGGCGGCAGAGTTACGTCAACCCCCTGCACCTGCCGTAGCCAAGCGACCCTGGACCCCTCCTCTGCCTCCCAATATGAACACTGCAACGGAGGTCGATTTCGACATCTTCGGTTTCAGCCCAGAACAAGAAGAGGAAGAGTAAGTATCCTGTCACGGCCTTTATCTCCCAAATTCTGAATTCGATTGATCTCATTGCCTTGCTTTGTCTTGTCTCTGCAGTGATGCAGAAACTTTGGCGGAAAGGATGGCGAAGAGGGCGAAGACTTCCACAGGCGGCGATCCCCTGACAAGTTCTGCAAGCGTGCCAGAAACTATCATCATCAGCCCAGAGCTTAGCCCTCGACGCAGCCCCTAGCGCAGCCCCCAGCGTGAGTCCACTACCCGTTTTCCGCTGGCGGGTGCTGAGGTTTCCACCTTTGCCGCTGATATCTTTGGGCTTGCAGGACAAGAACAGCAACAGGGAGAGTCATTGGAGGACGCCCCCGTCGTGCCGCCTCTGTCAACCACGCCGCCCGCAAACGCATCTCCGGCAAGAGCTCCTACCGACGAGCCTACCTTGGTGGAGGAGGAACCGGCAAACATGGGCACCGGCAACCTTTTCCCGGCAACCAATGTTGCCGGGAGGGGTGAAGCTACCCCTCAACAGCTCGACGCAGGTGACTGCTTGCCTCAGAGCACTTGTTATTCTTTCCTTTATCTTTCTCTCCCTTTGTCTTCTTGAACTTCAATCTTGATGTTATTTTGTTTCCCTCCTTCGTCCTTCAGAATTCCCTGTGATGGAACACATGGAGGTCGACGTTGTCATCGAGGAGACCACCAGAGATGCTGTCGCCGAAGCTGACAAGATCGCTGCTAGCGAGGCCGCCAAAGACGCCACCGTCGAGGTCAGCGAAGCTGCTGCCGAGGAAGCCGCCAAGGAATCTACCGAGAGGGCCGACAAGGAGACTGATGACCATACTGACGGCATTTCTGCTGCAGGAGCGCCAGGTGCTACACCGGCCATAGAGCCCCCAGCCACCGGTGAGACGATTGTCGAGGATCAACCATTGACATCTGAGGCTCCCTCATCGAGCAAATATCTCAAGGTTGGCGACAACCTATTCGTCAACTTGCCGGGGACGGCAAGCATTGGACTGCCGACCGAAGGGGAAACTTTTGATGAAGAAATCATCACCGCTACCGGGCTCGAGATCGTCGATGAACCAAGCGCTTGCAGCGGCAAATCTGAAGAAGATCAGCTCCTCCAGGCCATGGGCGATAATTTCCGCAAGCTCCAAGCGCTCCACCATGCTCGAAAGGAGAAGGCAGACTCCAGAGCTACAGTTGTCGAAGCAGCCAAGGCGGATTTCTAGAAGCGCGTTGAGCAAATGTAGATCTGGTACGCCGACGCCCTTCAGGAGTTGACTGCCAGCCGGGAACAAGTGAGCCAAAGTTGGACGGAGCTCCTCCTGAGGCAATCTGACATAGAGAAGGCGCAAGAGGAAGCTGCGCAAAGGGTTGCCGCTGAGGATGCTCTCTTGACGGAGCGCCGCATTGGGCTTGATGCTCACAAAGAAGATCTTGCCGCGTGCGAGCAGGCACTTGCTGCCAAACTCCGCGGCAAGGACGAAGAAATTGAAAAGCTTGTCGCGCAGCGGACCCAGGAGCTGGAGCAGAAGCACAAGAAGGCGCTCCAAGCTTTAACTGTAGATCACGCCAGCAAGCTCAAGGAAACCATCGATGCCACCGAGGCCGCAGAGGCCACCAAGAACGAGCTGAGCAACAAAGTGAAGAAGCTGGAGGCGGATCTTGAGGAACACAGCAAGGAGCTCTCAACGCTCAAAGGTGACAGGGAGAAAACTCTCCACAGCCTGGCGGAGATGCAAATTGCTATATCCGACAAGACCAAGCAGCTCTCTTCAGCCAATGATGCCATTACCGATCTGAGGCTGAAGCTGACCACGCTGGAAAAGTCTCTTGAGGATGGCAAGGCCCGCGAGAAGGCCCTGAGCAAAGATCTCCAGGCTGAGAGGAACTTGCTTAAGAGCGCTGCCGCCGCCCAAATTGACTATGAGAAGGGTGTGAAAATCTGGACTGATCGCCTTGTCGACACCGCGGAGAAGCTCACAGCACAACTGTCAACCATGGGCCGAGATGGCCTGCAAAACTTTAGGTATTCCTCTGAAGAAAGGATATCCCCGAGCGCCAGGCTGACCATGTTCTTCGAAAGCATCATTGATGCTCTGAAGTTGCTCCAGTCCAACCGAGCGACCCAACTGGCCAATGAATCCCGCAAGCTTTGTCGGGCTGTCCTTCGCAAGGTACTCATCAAGGTGGTGCATAAGAACCCTGGCGTTGACCTCACCAACGTGCTCGACCGCTTGCCGAAGGATGCAGATCTCAAGGCACTTGAGGAGCTTGTCGCGCCCATCCTTGAGAAGGTAGATTCAATCAAGAGGGTTGAAGGCCAGCGCAGGGACTAGCCGTCTCACTTTTCCTTGCCGCCACCATTCCATGCCAAGGACAATTTAGTCTTAAGTTAGAACTGTGGCAACTATTGATGTAATATAACTTGCTATGATTGAGTACATGCATGCTATTTCCCCTGTACGATTTCTTTCCATATGGTATACGCCCTACGCTTACTGGAAACTTGCTGGCGCGCAACCTGCCGCGAGCGCTGGGTGCGGGACTTCAGCAGCCTGCTGGAGGTGCAGCAGCCGGCAAGACACCTTGGCGTTCTTGGTGCAGCCACTTAGACTGTTGAGCGGACTCGAAACAAAATAAGGGCGCAACCAATTACGACAAGGGTTCCTTCACGTGCAGGTTTTCCATACAAGGGCTGAAATCGTCTAAAGAAAATAGCCTGATAGTAAAAATTGAAAAACTTGCTCAAAGTTCCGCAACTTAGCTTTCTGTCGCTGTACTCCTTCCGGCAAGACATCAATTGTGAACATCGCCCATTGGTATCCATACCTTCCTCCCCCCCCCCCCCCGGCAAACTTGCGCGCGAGGGAACCTTCTATCCCTTGAGAAAAAGAAAGAAGAGAAAACAGAGATATGGAACCTTGGTGGTTCATTAATGCTTACCGGGAGCAAGTGTCATACAATATCTCAGACAAGCATGCATATATATAAACATGGAGATCAACAAGAAATGTACAACACTTAAGCTTATTCAACTACGCACAGGGTCTGCACCTGGCTTTGTACAAAGGATTATATGCCTTGCCAGCAAGACTCGTACAAAAGGAGGTTGTCGGGGGCCCCCGGCAATCGCGCCTTATGGGTAGAACTTGAGAAGATGTTTGATATTCCAAGAGTTGCTCACTGGAACGCCATCCTCGGTCTCTAGGCGGACAGCGCCGGGCCTGGTGACTCGTGCTACCCGATAAGGGCCTTCCCACTTCGGCGTCAACTTGTTTGAATTCTTGGCGGACTAAATCCGCCGAAGAACAAGGTCGCCTTCCTCAAGACTTCGGGCATGAACTTTGCGGCTATGGTAGCGGCACAAAGCTTGCTGGTAGTGTGCAGCTCGCACAGCAGCCTGAAGACGATCCTCCTCAAGGAGCACAGCGTCATCTTGCCGCAGTTGCTCTTGCTCAAGCTCATCATAAGCGAGCACTTGAGGTGACCTGTATATGAGTTCCGTGGGGAGAACTGCTTTCGCTCCATAAACCAGAGCGAAGGGTGTCTGGCCAGTGGCTCGATTTGGTGTCGTTCTGATTAACCAAAGAACCGCCGGCAACTCATCAATCCAGTGCCTTCCGCACTTTTTTAGCTTGTCAAAAGTTCTGGTCCTGAGACTGCGCAACACTTTAGCATTAGCCCTCTCCGCTTGGCCGTTGCTTCTCGGGTGGGCAACAGAGGCAAAACAAATTTTGCCGCCAAGGTCTTGGACGTATTGCATGAAGGTGCGGCTTGTGAATTGTGTGCCATTGTCGGTGATGATCCTGTTGGGCACACTGAAACGGCAAACTATTCCTTTAAAGATCTTGACGGCTGATTGTGCTATCACCTTCCTCACCGCTTCCACCTCCGGCCACTTTGTGAACTTGTCGATTGCAACATACAAGTACTCAAAGCCCCCGGTGGCACGGGGAAAAGGGCCCAGTATGTCGAGCCCCCAGGCCGAAAATGGCCAGGAGAAAGGGATTGTCTGAAGGGCTTGAGCTGGTTGATGCGATTTCTTTGAATGAAACTGGCACGCTTCACACTTGGTTACTAGTGCAGCTGCATCCTAGAGAGCAGTGGGCCAAAAGAAACCTTGTCGGAATGCCTTTCTGACAAGCGCTCTCGATCCTATGTGAGAGCCACATATGCCTCCATGTATCTCTGCCAACAGCTCCAGTCCATCCTCCCGAGGAATACACTTCAATTTCACACCGTTCGGTCTCTTCCTGTACAGAACGCCATCGACAAACTGGTACATGCTAGACTGACAGGCTACTTTTTCTGCTTCTTCCTGCTCCTCAGGGAGTTCTCCTGTCTGAAGAAAATGGACAATGGGTTGTGCCCATGCTGGAGTTTGGGGCTCGACAACTAGGACTAAAGGCATCTCTTCTGCCGGGGGAACGTTTGTCTTGACGGCAAGGGCCTGAGCCTCTGCCGGAGCCTGTCGTTCCCCAACAGGCTTGTCGCTGATCCCGACGACTTCCTTGCCGGCGGCTCCCGGGAGCTCTACCAGAAAGTACTGACCAGAATTCAACTTCCTTCTCTTTTCTTGCCTCATTGATGGCACTACAGATGGCTGAGTTAAATGGAGCACAAAAGTTCCTGGTTCCACAGGTAACTTGAGGGCAGCGCGCTTTGACAGGTCATCAGCAATATTGTTTTCGGCACAAGGAATGTGCTTTGTTTGCACTCTGATAATTTTTGTTGACTTGCCTGACAACAAGCTGCGAATCGCCCCTGATGATGAGCTTCTTGATACCAAGGTCTGTCGTGATCCTGAGACCGGCAAGCAGCCCTTCGTACTCTGCAGTGTTGTTTGTCGAGCTCTCCCAGGGGAAATGCATCTGAATTACATACTTGAGGTGCTCTCCGGTGGGTGCAACAAGCAGCACGCCAGCACCGGCGCCTTGCAGCGAGAAAGCCCCGTCAAAGTACATAATCCATTCTTGATCTGTTTCCTTGCCGGGAAGAGTCGTTTCTTGAATCTCTTCGTCTGGCGTTGGGGTCCATTCCGCAATGAACTCCGCCAAGGCTCTGCTCTGAATTGTTGAAGTACTTTCAAACTTGAGACCAAAGCTTGACAGTTCCAACACCCACTCCACAATCCTGCCGGTTGCCTCTGGATTTCGCAAAATCCTCTGCAACAGGAAGCGAGTGACGACGGTAATCTCATGTGCTTGAAAATAATGGCGCAGCTTCCTCGAGGCCATGAGAAGGCCGAAGAGCAACTTTTGCACACCAGAGTATCTTGACCTAGCTCCCTGTAAAAGGGAGCTGACAAAATAAACTAGGCGCTGCACCATCTTCCTCTTTTGCACTGATTCCTCTGACTGCGCAGATCCCGTCTTGCCGGCACCAGACCTTGCCGGGGAAGATCCCGGCGCGTCACTTGACGGTCCTGCCGCTGCTGTTGCCTCCTCGTCGGCTTCTCTCTGTGCCACTAACGCAGCACTAACCACTTAATTTGTTGCCGCTAGATACAACAGCAACGGCTCTTGTGGCCTAGGCGCGACTAGCGTCGGCGGAGAGGAGAGGTACCTCTTCAAATCTTGTAGCGCTGCCTCCGCTCCCGGAGTCCATCTCATTGGACCTGCCTTCTTCAAAATTTTGAAAAAGGGCAGGGCATGCTCAGCGGATTTGGAGATGAACCTGCTTAAGGCAGCAACGCAGCCGGCAAGACGACGTACATCCTTGACGCGTCTTGGCGCTTCAATCTGCTCAATAGCTTTGATCTTGTCGGGGTTCGCCTCAATCCCTCGCTGAGATACAAAGAACCCGAGAAGCTTGCCATAAGGGATGCCAAACACACACTTCTCAGGATTGAGCTTTAAATTGATCTTGCGCAGATTTGTAAATGTTTCTTCTAGATCTTGTATGAGCGTCGCTTTATCCTTGGTTTTGACCACTATGTCATCCATGTATGCTTCCATATTTCTATGTAGCTGAGGCTCAAAACCAATTTGAACCGCTCTCGCAAATGTAGAACCAGCACTTTTCAACCCAAAAGGCATTCGTATAAAACAATACGTACCACATGGGGTGATAAATGTGGTCTTTTCTTCATCTTCTTTTGCCATGAAGATCTGATGATATCCCAAGTAGGCATCAAGGAACGACAGTAGGTCACAACCAGCAGTGGAGTCCATAATCTGGTCGATGCGCGGCAAGGGGAAAGGATCTTTTGGACAGGCTATATTGATGTCTGTATAATCAATACACAGCCTCCATTTCCCATTCGCCTTGCGCACTACAACCGGATTGGCCAACCACGTTGGGTGAAGCACTCCTCTGACCAAACCTGCCGCTTCTAACTTCCTGATTTCTTCGGCAATGAATTCTTTCCGCTCCAAGGCTTGCTTCCTCACCCTCTGCTTGATGGGCCACGTGTGAGGACAGACAGCAAGGTGGTGCTCAATTACCTCCCTTGGAACACCGGGGATGTCAGATGGTTGTCATGCAAACACATCGACATTCGCCCGCAGGAAGGCAACGAGCGCGCTTTCCTATTTGTCATCTAGGGTGGAACTTATGGTGAAAGTTCCTCCCGTTCTGTCCTCCTTGATGGGCACCTTCTTGGTCTCTGGTGGAGCAGCCTTGGACTTCTTGTTCTTGCCGGTGGAACTCTCTGGTGCGTCCTCATCGAAAGCGCAGCACTCCGAGGAGGTGCGCTTGCCGGGGTTTGCGCCAGAGATCTTGCCGGTCTTCTTCTTCCCCCCGGGAGTTCCAGCGGCAGGAGCAGATGCCTTGACAGCAGGTGCTGCGGCTGCCTCCCGGTAGAGTTGGTCAGTGCAGATTAGTGCATCCTTCTTGTCGGAGTGGACAGTGATGACACTTACCGGTCCGGGCATCTTCAACACATTATACGCATAGTGTGATGCCGCCATGAACTTGGACAACGCTGGGCGGCCAAGGATCCCATTGTATGACATGGGGATCTTGGCGACATCGAACACTACCTTCTCTGTCCTGTAGTTGAGCTCGCTACCAAATGTTACCGGTAGCATAATCTTGCCTTTTGGCTGGGTCCTTCCTGGATTGATCCCTTAAAACATGCCCATTTCCTTGAGATCTTCATCAGGAATTTGCAGCTTCTTGAGCACGTCCGGCGAGATTAAGTTCAACCCGGCCCCACCATCAACTAGCATTTTTGTCACCTTGAGGTTGCGGATTGTTGGTGAGACCAACAAGGGCAAGCACCCGACCGCAGTTGTGCGATCAGGGTGATCCTCGGCGTAAAAAATGATAGGCGTGTTGGACCACTTCAAAGGTTTCCGTACATCAAACGATGGTTCCGTTGCATTAACCTCACGCACCCACTGTTTAAGTCGGCGGTGAGAAGAATGCAACGAGGCGCCCCCATCAATACACATGGCCTCTGTGGCTTTCTAAAACTCGTGCTCACTGAATTCGTCGTCTTCCTCATCATCATCGCCCCCTCATCCTTGTCGTGGCCTCGGGCGGGCCTCTCCTTCTGTTGCTTAGCCTTGCCGCGGCAGCCTCCTTGGCCACCACGCTTCTTGCCAGATCCCTCAGCACCGTCCTGGGCCTTCTCCTTGTCTCGTCTTTCGTACTCAGCTCTCTGCTTCTCGAAAAGCTGCTCAACTTGCCGGCAGTTTTGGAGATCGTGGCCCTTGGTGCGATGGATCTTGCAATACTGTTTGCCGGAGCCTTCCGGCTTGTCGGCAGCCGCCAAGGCCTGACAGGAGGCGCACCCGGCAACTTCCTTGCCGGGGTCGTCAACCTTGGCCTTCTTGGCGGTGTCGGGGTTGCCGGATTCCTCGACAGCAAGCACGGCCTTGCCTTTGCGCTTCTTGTTCCGCCGCTGGCCTTTCTTTGACGGGGTTGTAGCATCTTCATCCTCAGATTCGCCCTTTGCGCCAACACCCTTGCCGGGGAGTTTCCTCCCTTCTTCAGCTCAAGCGCACTTGTCGGCCAAAGCATAAAGCTCGGCAATACTCTTGACCTTGTTCATCGCCAGCTCTTCGTGCATCTTGCTATCGGTGTAATAAACAGGGGGGTGTTCACTACCCCTGGACACGCACCGGCAAGTCGCAGCCTCCAGGCGGGAAGGACATGGCAGAGGAGGAATCCACCCAAGAGTACATTCGAAGCCCGGTTCCCGGCAAGGTCTACTTGCCGGGAATGGGTCCGCGCAACGTCGGCAAGGCAGAGCTGGCAAGACAAGACTCCAGGCGGATCGACCAGAAGATCAAGTCTACTACTGCCGGCGAGATCAGGGCCGGCAAGCTCAGGACTCGACAAGACTAAAGATAAGGCCCCGGCAAGGTTCTTGCCGGGATGACCAGCTGAACCCGGCAAGGCTTGCCGGGGGACAGCTAGACTGGAGACAAGGCCCCGGCAAGGTTCTTGCCGGGATGACCAGCTGAGCCCGGCAAGGTTCCTGCCCGGCAAGGTTATGCCACTATGCTGGTGCTCCAGTGCGGCCGCCAGCATGGCACTCTGGACCCTTCTCCAGGCATGCGTGGCAGAGCACTGTGCCAAGCGGCGCTGATAGGATGGCCCCTTTTCCCATCCCCAAGAAGCTAAGGGACACCTAGACAGAGCATTTAATGCGCTTGTCCTGACCCGTAAGTGATAAGCATGTAAATGCTGTAGCAGAGTACTTGCCGCGGCAAGGTACTTGCCCCGGCAAGTCATTGGCTGCGACAAGGTATTGGCTACGGCAAGATAGCAGCTGCGGCAAGGTACTTGCCCCGGCAAGTTACCTTGCACGGCAAACTATGGGTTGCGCCAAGCTGTCAGGTGCGGCAAGGTCTTGCCGCGGCAAGCGTTACTGTACCACTGTGCTACTGTGCTGCTGCTCCAGTGCCTCTGCCAGCGTGGCGCTCTGGGTCCTTCCAAGCATGTGTGGCAGGGCACTGTGTAGACGGCGGTGCACTGTAGCTAGCGGTGCAGGAGCAGGTGGGATAGGCTTTTCCCACGTCCAAGACGTCCGGGTACATGTATCTGGACAGCAAAGGCATGGGCATTTAATGCCCTTGTCCCCTGCCGTCAGTGGTAGGTAGGACATGTCATCCTGGTAATAGTGGCCTTACTGTAGCAACTTTCCACCTCTACCTTTACTGTTTGCCACCTGTTGGTGACCCCTTTGTGCGTATAAAAGGAGGCCCATAGGCAACGTGAAAGGGGGGAGGAACTGGAAAAGGGAGAACTCCAGTATTGTACGCAGCTACTCGGTACTGTAGCGCTCCTGGAGCTAGAACAATCATACAGATAATAAACCAAAAAGCAGGAGTAGGGTTTTACGCATCCGTGCGGCCCGAACCTGGGTAAATCTCTCTCGTGCACTGTCGTGTTCTTTGCTAGATTTGCTCTTCGTGCGACCGTCTCTCCCTGCCGAACGTAAAGGGGTCCTTCCCTGGGTCCCATAGGTGATCGCGGATTCGTCCCCGACACTTGCGGTTACACACGTTCTGATGAAACGTGCTAACAACAGCGGCAGGATGAACGTCTTGTACTGCACCCGGCTAAATCTCTGGATAAACTTGCGCAAGGGCTCACCCTCCTTTTGAGGAAGGAGATGCAAATCACTTTCTTGGCCAAGAGCTTGGTGGCCTCCAACAAAGGCGCCAACAAACTGATGGCACAGATCTGACCAAGAAGAAATGGAATTCTCCGGCAGATGCATCAACCACGACCTGACGTTGGGTTGTATCTTGTCATCTCGGCCCCCGGCAGCCTGCACCGCAATGGTGTAGATGCTCAGGAACTCCGAGGGGTGAGTCTTGCCGTCATATTTCTCCGGGACCTCTGGTTTGAACGTTCGGGAGTTGGGCCACTGGACTCGCCGCAGCTCACGGGTAAACGCAGGACAACCTACCTCATAGGGCAAGTCGCCTGCGTCCCCCGGCGCAGGCTTGTCGACAATAGGCCTTGCGCGTTTATCAGACTGATGACGCGCCTCCCGTCGCCGCTCGATGGTAGTTCGAGCGTCCTCTTTGCTTCGTTCCCGAAGAACTTGACGCTGATCGCAGCGCATCCGCGGATCGGACGACGTCGTGGAATCGTCATCACGGCCGTCGGTCCGCCGGGTTGACGACCGCCGCTGCTGTCGTGGAGGGGAGTGCACCGTAGTCACACCGCCTCCAGTCTTCTCACCATCGGCTCGCGCCGGATCGATAGATCGCTGCCGTGAGGGCCCCGCTTGCTGCGGCCTATCCTTGTTGACGAAGCCGATGAGGCTCTGGATAGTAGATCGCCACTCCTCCATCTTCTCCGAAGCAGGAGGAAAATCGAGGAGCAGCTGCGCACGTGCCAAAGCTTCTGCTGGCATAGGCGGTGGCGACAGGTGCGAGGTACATGAGGTGCTCTGACTCCTAACAGTGTTAGAAGCAGCACCGTCACGATCACGCGACCGCGCGCCACTTCCACCGGCAGTTTGGCGTGCATGCTGGGCCTGCGCACCTTGGGATTGATGCGCAGAAGTCTTTCCATGGGGACGTTCAGAACCACCAACGCCACGGCGCTGCTCATCGCGTGCGACCTGGGAAGGCCGCGACGCTTGCGCCAGCGTGGGAGTCCTAGAAGGCGTCCTTCGATCTCTGGAGTTTGCTGCGCCGCCCGTAGGCAGCACAACTCCATCTCTGGATCTAGCAGCGTGCGGGTTGCCATCGCCGCTGCGAACGATGCCACTCGCCTGGCTCGGATCACCAGAACGCCGTGGAGGCTCTAAACCTCCACCTCCTGCATCCACGCCGTCACCCATCCGAGTAGGCATGGGCAAGACGGACGTAGATGGAACAACCGCTGCCACACCCTTCTTCTTGGGTGGCATGGTGACAAAGACGGTGAAGAAATTGACGCGCTGATCACCGGATCAGGTTCATGCAACCTCGATCCCCCTACCTGGCGCGCCAAAGATGTCGGCGTACGACACCTATGGGATCCGAAAGATCCCTTTACGATTCAGCAGGGAGAGAGGTATGCACAAAGAGCAGAACCAATGATCAACACGAGGGGATTTTTACCCAGGTTCGGGCTGCTGATCTGCGTAAAACCCTACTCCTGCTTTAGTTTATTATCAGTGTTCTCGTCCCAGTTCTTGGAGCGCTTGCAATGAACAGTGTATTCGTGCAACAGCTACGCATGCAGAATGGGCCGAGAGTGCTCTCTCTAGAGTCCTCCCCCCTGTAGCAGTTGCCTTGGGCCTCCTTTTATATGCTCAAAGGGGTCACCACAGTGGCAAACTGTTCATATGCGAGGTGTAAAGTAGCTACAGGGTTATCATACCTAACCACTGACGGTTTAGGACAAATGCATTTAATGCACCGTGAGGTGTCCGTTTAGGTGTCCTTACTTTCTTGGGGATGAAAAAAGGGGCCATCCCATCAGCACCGCTTAAGCTCGCCTCCACTAGCGCCTTGCCATGCATCCAGAGATGGGACCAGAATGACAGGCTGGTCGCTGCGCTAGAGCGGTGGTACAGTGGCGGAACCTTGCCGAGTGCGAATCTTGCCGGGCTCCGCAGGCTACCCCTGCAAGATCTTGCCGGAAGAAGATGAAGCTGCTGAAGCTACAGCGGCGGGACATCTGACGCCTGGGCAGCCGCGTAGGAGCTGCCCCAACAGACGGTCAACAGCATCAGCGGCCGGACATCCGGCACCAGCCCCGGACATCCGGCGCCTCAGCAACGCCCGGACATCCGGCACCCGTCCCGGAAATCCGGTAGTGACGTATCCAGAGAGCAACCGAAGTGCCACTTCAGCCTGGACATCCGGCCGAGACCCCGGACATCCGGCTCGTCCCGAAGCCCCGGACATCCGGCCCCCAGCCCGGTCGTCCGGCACCTGAGCGTGCCTAATCGGGCCAGCGGCCCATGTATCCTCTCCCACTTACCCCTTCATGGCTAAGGCTATATATACTCCTCCCCACCTCCTTTCTGGGGTTAGCAAATATGTAGCTCATTTGTATGTGAGCTTTGCTCCTACCTTCTCCTCTTGAGAGAGAGAGACTACTCCATTGGAGGCCAAGACCTCCATCTAGGAGAAGATCCCGAGGGATATCAAGACCCCCATCGGGGAAGGATCTATCTAGATCATCAAGCCCCCATCTCCTTTGGATTTGGGATGAACTCTACCTTGTATCTTTCTCTTTGTTGTTCATGTACCCTTCTGGATCTTGTGTGTTTGATTGTCTAGTGGATGTGTGATTGGACTTGTTCTTGAGTGTTCCTCTCATGATTTCCCTCGTGTTTCCCCTCATGTTCTTTGTGTTCTTCGCGGGATCCCCTCCAAATAATGAAAGATCGGCCCCTAGGGTTCCACCCTACATCACTTTGGAAATGTGAACTATGATTACTATGATTCACCTAAACCCCCTTTAACAGTACGGTTTCTCCTATGACTCAAAATAAGAAGAAAGAAACTACAAAAACAAAAGTCTTCAAGCTTCAAAGTCTTCACATCAACTTCTTCAATGGCCGTACTAATTTCATCACAAAGTTCTTTACTTGAAGAAATACATTTTAGGGGTCTTCTTCCATGGGTTAAACCAAATTTTCAGGGACTTTAACTCCTGTGTATACTCACAAACACATTAGTCCCTCAATCCATTTGTCTTTCCAAAACCACTAAGGGGGCACTTGATGTACTTACAGCAACCTCGCGTCATCCCTGAGGAGCACGTCCACCTACATGAACATGAACTTCTCCAACTGGGACCAACCGTCGCAATGATCTCGTCGGTTTGGGCTTGCAAGAGCCTAAGCTTGGGGAAGGTTATCACCACTTCTACATCAAGATGTGGCGGTATTTGAATAAATTGTAATGAGGTTTTGCTTAAGCTCAAGGAGCTTCAAAACACTCATGTTGGTCTGTTCCAACACTTTTCCTTTTTATTTGCTTTTGCTTTTATTTGGTTTTTATTTGTTTTTGACTTTGCGGTTTTTTGGTTGCAAGTTAGTTTTCAAAGACCCAAAAAACCAAAAAATAGAATAAGCTTTGCTTTGCTCTTGTTCTTATTTAGCCCCTTGGAGTTCATTTGTATTTTATTTTTAGAGGAGATGATCTATGCTAGGACAATGAGGAATGCAAGAGTAAGTAAGAGAAGTGTGTAAATTTGCAACCGTGAAGGTATGTCCTACGACCCCCCATATTTTGCACTTGGATACTCCTGCTGCTACTCCTACTACTACTCCTGCTGCTACTCCTGCTGCTACTCCTGCTGCTACTACTGCTGCTACTACTACTGCTGCTACTACTACTGCTGCTACTACTACTGCTACTACTGCTGCTGCTACTGCTGCTGCTACTGCTGCTGCTGCTGCTACTGCTGCTGCTACTGCTGCTGCTACTACTGCTACTACTACTACTGCTACTACTACTGCTACTACTACTACTACTACTACTACTACTACTACTACTACTACTACTACTAGTAGGAGTAGTAGTAGTAGTAGTAGTAGTAGTAGTAGTAGTAGTAGTAGTAGTAGTAGTAGTAGTATGTGCAATATGTGTGGATGGGAGTGATTCTTGATAGTTGATACAAAGGTTTTGCTCCAGAAGCTGAAATAGCTTTGTGGCCTTTGTTTTCTTTAGTTTAGACAACTAAGACTTGTCGTGGGACAGTTTTGAAAATGGAATGAAATTAATCAAGTATAAATTTGCACGGGAGAAAGTCTTTCAAGACTTGGGAGTTGAGAAATTGTAGGGAAGTGATGTTTAAACATGCTCAACCCCATGTTGTTAATTTTAATAGACTTGATAGCACTTGTGGATTAAATTGTCTAGAGGAACTTAGTTGAAAGGTGGGTGAGATTATGCCAAATATATGTGTTGTATATCTCAACATGGTGTTACAGCCTCCAGCTAGTACCATGGCCTTTGCTACTATATGCGCGATTACATGTGTAAATGTGGCTTCGTCACCCTTCTTGATGTTATGTTGAGGACTCCGCTGGCCAATGAACGATCCACCAAGAGCGATAGCTCGGATTTTGGCTATGAGTTTGTTACCGTGCATAGTGGCAACACTACAAACGAATATTATTCGGCTTCCTCTTGAATGGGTGTGTATATGGTAAATAAAGGGGACTGATCAAAAGAGCTCGAAAGAGACATTATTGCTGAAGGTCCATAGTTCCCAAACATTAAGCCACAGCGAAAACCTATGCATGATCACTTATTTGGCATAATTTCCTTCATGTGACAATCAAAGTTCCAGCAAACAATGGTTGAAACAAAGTGTTTAAGAGCCTAGAGGAGGAAACAATTGTGGGTGTGTTCAAGAGCACTTGAGCATCATGTTTTACATGATTTCTACTCCCTAACTTATGTTTTCATGGTTCTATATTAAGAAACTCTTCCGTGCATTCCCGACAAGCAAGTGTTGTCTAGATTAAATGAAATGAAGTGTTGCAAAGTTGTTTTATCTAGTAGATTAGAAACTTTCTGTTGATTATCTTTACTTCACTAACACTTGCACTATAACCATGCCACCGCTATATCTATGATAAGTTTTCAGGTCAAGAAGCAGAGGGCTATCTAGGCATACCTATCGCAAGTGAACCAAAACCTTCTCGTTATTTCGGTTTAAACAACTGAGTTCCTTATGATTCTGATTTCTCTCTGTGTTGCTCGAGGACGATCAAGTTTAAGCTTGGGGGAGTTGATGAGTGATATTTTTACACTCATTTCAACCTTGTTTAAACTGAGATAATTCATTAAAATAGAGATATTCGCTCCGATATTGCCACTAATGACTAATGAAAAAGGATTCCACAAATCCTCTCTTCAATATTTTTTCCATGGGAAATGGGCTAAAAAGGGAAGATATCACATGGGAGAAAGGAAAGGAAAGGAAGGAAAATAGAGAAGAAATAAATCATCAGGAGGCGTCAGAAGGCCTCCAGAGCGACAGGCAGCGTTCCATGCGACCGCACGCGCTCGCATGAGCGGTCATTTGGCATGGAAACCGAGGCGGGCCGTCCACCTGAACAACTTTTATTAAGGGGACCCCGTCAAAATGTCAATAGAACGAGCAGAGGAGGAGCGTCAAGCACAGCCACAACCCATTCATCATCATTTCCATCCAACAACCTAGTCGCCGCCGTTTTCACCTCCATAGCCATCTCCACCACCATAGCCCCCTCTCATCTAGTTTATACTTGTAATCGTGCATCGCACAAGGCATCCATTGTAAGACATATTGCAATCAATCAATCTCAAGATGTGTTCTTCAATGATTTCTTCTCGCGATATGATCTCCATGTGTGAGTAGTTTGGTAAGGTATGGGGTGAGGCATGAGCCTTGCAGCCCCAGGTATTTGGTGAAGGGGTCAATGGAAGTCTTTGACACAACGTCTTGTATGTGTAAAATAAAATTGCATCGTGAAGTATCTCTTGTCTTGTCCGCGATCTTCATCCCTGCAGGTACCCAGGATCATGGAAATCGAGCACCGGTGAGGTTAGGAGCAAGGGGACCGTGAACTGTTATACCAAACACCTGTGACAGTAAGGTTTAGTAGGGTAACATGGATCATTTCATGAGGTGTAGTCATTGAACGCCCAAAGCTTTTGTCTGATATTATTATCTTAATTATTGGGGCAACCCCACAAGACGGATAGGGCCTTTGGTAGGACAACTGATTCTTGGTGCAGGACTTGTGACGGTCAGGATGTTATTTGGACACATCCCCCATTTGATGTAGGGTAGAATCCTAGGTGCCCGATCTTTCACGATTAGAGCGGATCCCGTGAAGAACATGAGGGGAAACACGAGAGGAATCACTCAAACCAACAAGATTCGATTACACATGTGCTAGATCCTCGAAACACAAAGAGATACACAATCCACGATCAACAAAGGACGATACAAGTAGCAAGTTCTTCTCCGTGAGGAGGTCTTGAGGGGTCTTCCCGTGAGGGGTCTTGAATCCACTTGGGGGATCTTCTCCGTAGAGGTCGTGAACTCTGATGGAGAAGGGATCAAGTGGAGAGCAAAGCTCTATCTCAAATGAGCTACTACTTTGCTAACCCTAGAAAGAGGGAGGAGGAGGAGTATATATAGTCTAGGGGGGCGAAAGGGTACATGGGCCTCGGCCCAACACGCTATGCACAGACACGCGTCGGTCGTCCGGCAGCTACCGGACGTCCGGAGGCTCGCGAAGGTCCGGTCGTCCGGTAGGTGTCAGACGTCCGGCATTTTGGCTCTGATCAGGCGGCGTCGGATTTCTGGAGACGGTCGGTCGTCCGGAGACTTCGTACTTTCGATAATTTTCCTTCTATTGGGTGACACCGGATGTCCGGAGGGGCTCGGTCGTTCGGTCGCTGGGGTGTGTTGAACGTCTAGCCCACATCGTTCGTCCGGCCGCTGTAGCGTGCGCAGGCTGGGACTCGGCTGGCTGGTTGGCGCTTCCAGGCGTCGGACGTCCGGTCCGGACCGGTCGTCCGATGGCTGTAGACTTCTGGCAGCTCTTCTTCTTGTTCCTTGTACTTGGTGTCCTCGCCGTCTTGTCCGTTGGGTGTAGCTATTCCGTGGCTTCCCTCCAAGCACCTGATCACACATAGGGTCTCCGCTTGAGGTAGTAGCCATGTCTCATATGTAGAAGGTGGTAGTTCGGAGAGGAGCGAGTTCACCTTATCTTCGATAGCCTTTGCTCGAGCTCTTGTCATGGGTCCAAGTGGTGTCGTGGGAGACATAGGTAGGTCCATGGGGATTACCATGGGATGCTCTGCATCACCTCCCCCCCCCCTTGGGAAAGATCCGACCTCGGATCGAAAGCCTCATCACCATGGTAGGGAGAGAGGTCCTTGACGTTGACGACGTCACTCACGTTGTACTTGTCGCGCGGGAGATCGATCTTGTAAGCATTGTTGTTGTAGCGTGCTAGCACCTTGAAGGGTCCGTCAGCTCTAGGTAGAAGCTTCGATTTGCGTTCATTGGGGAAGCGGTCCTTGCGAAGGTGTAGCCACACGAGATCTCCAATGTTGAATATCATGGGTTGCTTGTTGATGTTGAGCTTGGTCGCTAGTCGTTGTACTTGGCGCTCGATGGTGTGCCTTGTATCTTCATGCATCTTCTTGAGGTAGCTCACTCGCGCACTCGCGTCCATATTGATGCGCTCTTGTAGAGGTAGAGGAAGAATGTCCAATGGGGACAACGGGTTGAAACTGTAGACGACCTCGAAGGGGGACTTGCCGGTAGTCGAATGTCTTGCACGGTTGTAGGCGTACTCGGCGATTGGTAGGCACTCCTCCCACTCCTTGATGTTCTTCTTGATCAACACGCATAGTAGAGTAGAGAGCATCCGGTTCGTCACCTCCGTTTGGCTGTCGGTTTGGGGATGGTATGCCGAAGAGAACAAGAGCTTGATTCCGAGCTTGGCGCAAGGTCTTCCAAAAGTAGCTTAAGAACTTGACATCGTGGTCTGAGACAATAGTCTTTGGCACTCCATGTAGGCACAAAATTTCCCTACAAAAAAGATTTGCAACGTGTGAACCATCGTCTATCTTGTTGCATGGGATGAAATGAGCCATTTTAGAGAATCGGTCCACAACAACAAACACGGAATCTTTGCCATTTCTAGTTCTAGGCAAACCAAGCACAAAGTCCATACTAATATCTTCCCATGGGTGATACAGAATAGGAAGTGGCATATAGAGACCATGGGATTGATCTTTAGACTTAGCTTTGCAACATGTAGAGCATCGGTTGGTGAAGCGTGAGACGTCGCGGAACATCTTGGGCCAAAATAGTTCTTTGAGAGCGTAGCAAAGGTCTTGTCTCATCCAAAGTGTCCCATTAGTCCTCCTCCATGAGATTCTTGCAAAAGTAACAAACGAAGAGAAGACTCGGGGATACATAGTTTGTTAGCTCTCATAAGATAATCATCTTTGATGTAGTAGCGTTCCCAAGATGTATGCGTCAAACATTTGGCATAAGGAATAGCAAAAGTAGGATCATGCGCATACAAGTCTTTTATGTGCTCAAAGCCAATGACATTCAATTCAAGTTTAGTAACAAGCATGCATTTGCGGGAAAGCGCATCCGCCACAACATTTTCGTTGCCTTTGATGTACTTGATGACATAAGGAAAAGACTCAATGAATTCACTCCACTTAGCATGACGCTTGTTCAACTTAGTTTGACCCTTAAGGTACTTGAGCATTTCATGGTCGGTATGAATGACAAATTCATGGGGGCGAAGATAATGTTCCCACTCACTCAAAACTCGCACTAAAGCGTATAGCTCCTTGTCATAGATGGGATAATTGAGTTGTGCTCCGGAAAGTTTTTCGCTAAAGTAAGCAATTGGGCGCTTCTCTTGCATTAACACACCTCCTATGCCATTACCACTAGCATCTCAATGAACTTCAAAAGTTTTGTCAAAATTGGGTAATGCAAGCACGGGAGCATGAGTAAGCAAATTCTTAAGTTCATTAAATGCGGTATCTTGAGATGGTCCCCAAACAAAGGGTGCATTTTTCTTACTCAAAGCATGTAAAGGGGATGCAATGGTGCTAAAATCCTTAACAAATCTACGGTAGAAACCGGCTAAACCAAGGAAACTACGCACTTGTTGCAAATTGGTTGGTTGTGGCCAAGTTTTAATAGCATTGATCTTAGATTCATCTACATGCACACCCTTAGAAGAGACTACAAAACCCAAGAAAACAAGTTTATCAACACCAAAAAGGCATTTGTCCATATTAGCATAAAGGCGCTCTTTTCTAAGAGTTTGTAAAAGGTTCTAAGATGGGTGACATGATCTTTGAGAGATTTGCTAAAGACAAGAATATCGTCAAAGTAGACCGCAACAAATACGCCAATGTAAGGGCGAAGAACAAAATGCATGACTCACATGAAGGTACCGGGTGCTTCGGATAAGCCCATTGGCATAACAAGCCATTCATATAAGCCAAATTTGATCTTAAATGCGGTTTTCCATTCGTCACCTTCTTGTATGCGGATTTGGTAATATCCACTTTTAAGATCAATTTTAGAGAAAATAGTGGCTCCGCTAAGCTCATCTAGCATGTTGTCTAAGCGTGGAATGGGGTAGCGATATCTAACCGTGATAGCATTGATAGGACGACAATCGGAACACATGCGATATGTACCATCTTTCTTGGGAACAAGGATTACCGGTACGGCACATGGACTCAAGCTTTCTCGTACATGGCCGTTGTCGATGAGTTGTTATACTTGCTGTTGGACCTCCTTGGTTTCCTCGGGGTTGACGCGGTAGGGAGCCTTGTTAGAAAGAGGTGCTCCGAGGATGAGGTTGATGCGGTGTTTGATGCCTCGAAGAGGAGGTAGACCCGGAGGTAGCTCGTTGGGGAATACATCTTGGAATTCCTGCAATAGAGAAGATAACACTAAAGGTAGATTGTGAGAGGTGTGAGTTTTTGGTGCCTCGTCCTTGCACAAAAGGACATAGTGCATAACACTTGATGGGTTCTCACACACTTCTCTCATCTCACTTTTTGTGGCAAATAGCACTAAATTTTTCTTGTCACTCATCGTGGAGGCACTCAATTTGGGCTTGTGGCTCTCACTCCCCTTTGGGTGGCTCACTCTCTCACTATTCTCTCCACGATAGGTGGCTTGCTTGTCGGCGATCACTTGACTTGGAGACATAGGTCGTAGCACGTACTCCTTTCCCTTCATCTTGAAGCTATAGTGGTTTATTCGCCCATTGTGGATGACGCCACGGTCAAATTTCCATGGTCGTCCAAGTAGGAGGTGGCAAACGAACATCGGAACGACATCACACTCCAAAGTATCCTCGTATGCTCCTATCTTGAAGGAAACTTGCACCATATGTTCCACTTGAATAGTGCTAGAGTCGCTAAGCCATTAGACCTTGTAGGGGTGGGGATGCTTCATCTTGACCAATTGGAGCTTGGAGCATAGTTCTTCACTTGCCAAGTTATGGCAACTACCTCCATCGATGATGACCTTCACGGAACGACCTTTGATGCCCGCCTTGGTGTGGAAGATATGACATCTTTGGTCTTCGTCTTGTTGATGTTGAAGAGTCAAGACCTTGGAGACAACGAGAGCGGGGCTCGAATCTTCGTCACAAAAGACTTGATCATCTTCATCTTCGTTCACTTACCAATGCATAGCCACATTCTCGAGGGCTTCCATTTGTCCTTCACTCATGGAGTCATATGTACCATCGTCGTTGAAGATCATGGTGCGCTTGTTGGTACACTCGAAGGACTTGTGGCCTCGGCCGCCGCATGTGAAGCATTTGATGGAACTTGTCTTGATGGTCTCATCCGGTGGAGTTGTAGATGATGGAGCTCTCGGCTTGAAGTTGCTTGTAGTGGGAGGATGACTTGAGGTTGTCGAAGTTTTCTTGTAACTTGACTTGTCGCTGTTGCTTGTAGAAGGTTTGGTTGAGGTAGGAGTCGGTGTCATCGTTGAAGCTTGAGTGTATGAGCCATATGTCTTGGAAGAGTACTTGGCATACTTGAAGTCATCTTGCACTTGTCGCTCCGCTTTAGTAGCTTGATGTACTAGCTCGATGAGGTTTGAGTATGGTTGGAAGTCAGCAATTTTCTTGATAGGGTGATTGAGTCCATTCAAGAAGCGTTCCATAGTTTGCTCATCATCTTCTGTGACATTAGCTCGTATCATGGCGATCTCCATTTCTTTGTAGTACTCTTCAACGGTCTTTGTTTCTTGCTTGAGGAGTTGTAGTCGCTTGAAGAGGTCGCGGTTATAGTATGTTGGCACGAAGCGCGCTCTCATGACATCCTTCATTTGATCCCAAGTTGTTATTAGTGGTTCACCTCTTGCTTCTCGACGCTCAATGACTTGCTCCCACCAAATGAGGACATAGTCTTGGAACTCAAGGGATGCCATGGCGATCTTCTTCTCTTCCTCATAGTTGTGCAAACGAAAGATCTTGTCGACCTTCAATGCCCATGAAAGGTACTCTTCGGGATCATTGCTTCCGGTGAACTTGGGCATGGTGAACTTGATCTTGCCGTAGCGTTGCTCTTCATTGTGTTGGGGTCGAGGGTGATGGCGTCCTTGACGAGGAGGATTGTCTCCCTCAACTTGCTCTTGGTGTAGAGGATTCCCATTGTCTTGTTGCTCTTGGTGAAATTGTGGTTCTTGTCGAGCTTGTTGTTCATGTCTAGCTTGACGAGGAGCTTGTGGAGCTTGCCGGTGCAAACGTGCTTGATGTATGTGTTCTTGTACTTGCTCACGAAGTGCTTCTTCTTCTTCTTCTCGAACACGGCGGTTGCGGTTGGCGATGGCACGATTGGTATTGAGTAGAGCACGTTGCGCCTCAAGAGCTTGTGCTTCATGCCGTTGTTGTTGTTGATGTTGTGCCTCGGCATCTTGTTCGTCTTAGTGTTGGCGCGCTCGCTCTTCCTCTTGCTCTCGTTGGCGGAGGCGTTCTTGTTCTTCCACTTGTTGGCGTTGGCGTTGCCTTTCTTGCGCTTGCGCAAATGTAGCTTGATTTTGACGGTGTCGATGTTCTTGCGCTAGGAGTTGCTCTTGATGATCGGTGTCGTGTAGAGGATTGCGGTTTGCTTGGCGGTCTTGGCGCGCTGCTCGTCGAAGAGTGTTGGATGTCGGTGTACTTGAGCCCGAGATTGTGTCTTCGGAGTGTCGACTCGAGCGGCTCCGTCTTGAATAGGACGAAGTGGTAGAAGAGCGGTTGACCAACAAGGCACGAATCTCGTCCATTCTTGCATTGTTCTCTTGTTTTTGTTCGTCGAGCTTATTGTCGAAGTAGTCTCTTGTATGTTGCTCGGAGAGTCGCAAGTCGGTGGCGAGATTGTCGATGCGGTCACTCAATGCTTGTTGTTCTTGATGTAATGCTCTTTGTGCACCGAAGAGGTGGTTCTTGGTGACGTAGGTGTTCGGGTCGTTGTCTTGCTCGATGAAGAGTGGGTTGGTAGAAGTAGTTGGCCTATCCATCATTCCAAGTAAATGTGAGGGTGGAAGAAAGGAAGAACAATACCAAATGTACCTTGACCGATGTTGAGGGTGGATCAAAGATCACTCAATGATGTAACAAGGAAATAGCACAATTGGTATTGTATCTCATCAATCTCTCACACCTACACAAAGAAAGCTTATGGAGGAGCTCGGTTAGGATGGTGGCACAAAATTTATGCAATTGTTAGTGAGACTCAATAATGTTGAAAAAGATTCGCAAATTTGCAAATGCAACAAGTAGACCAATAGCAAGATATGGTACACGGAAACACACACACGAATAGATAGATGGGGTCGTGCAACCAAAATGAGCTCAAAATGTGGAATCCACGGAAAATGCTCTTGTTGCACAACTCTAGAGAGACGCTAGCACGATTGCACAATAGGCGGATACGAGACTTGTGCACAACCTACTAAGCAAAAATGCAACGACTTCTATCCCAAGTAGCTATATGTACGGTGTTCCGGTGGTATGATCCAAGATGATCGAGTATGACAATCTTAATGTAGTATGATGCTATGGTTCTTGCTTAAAAGCTCTTTGCCTATCTTTTTCGTTTGCTTAAAAGCTTGTTTGGCTCTTTCTCTTTTGAGCTCTTTTCCATGCAAAACTTCACGAACCAAGATAGCAAGTGTGTATATGCTATGACAACCTTGTGGCACAAGAGATGATACCAAGATATGGACACCAAGATGATGATATATGAAATGATCACTAATGTGCACAAGTAACGTTGCCAGCAATACTCAAAGGCTAGTCTCGATGGGTAAGTGACGCAAAAGTTAGGCTATGGGGTTATCAATGCGATGGCAAGAATGTACAATGATGTGATAGCACGATACCAAGATGATATAGAGGTTACCGTTCTTGCTTACGGTGAAGGTGTCAAAATGATGAAATGGTCGATGTCGATGACGAAGATGAGTGGCGGTGATGTCGTTGTCGAGCCGTCCCTAAGTAGCCGAAACGTGTTAGGAAACGGGAAACCGCGACTCAAATTCTCGAAGCAAATGTGTCAAAATTTGTCGGAGTTGGTAGCGGGTAAGCGATGGTGGTTGCGGAAAGCGGTGGTGGTATGCAAGTGCGTATGCGGAAGTGGAAATGGAGTGGCAATGCGGAAGTGTGGGCGGTGGCTGAAAATTTTCATGCGAAAAATTTCAGTTTCGACAGGGAACATCGGACGACCGGTACTCGTCGGACGTTTGGTGGCTGTCGGACGTCCGGTGCCTGGGTGATTTCGGGCATGGGATGAACTTCTATGGTTCGTGGTGGAGAGGCAAAATTGGGGCAAAATTGGACAAATTTGTGGATGGAAAAGGGAAAAGTGATGGGGGGAAAGCTAGATCTACAAGTAACACATCAAATCCACGGATCAAATCCAACAAAACTTCATCACACCAACAAATCACAAAAAAAATTGGGGCTATTTTTGGTGGGGAATTTTTGAATTTGGGGAAGAACACAACAAAACAAGGCTAGAAAACAAGGGTAGGGGCTCCAAATTCGTGATCAACCTAGGCTCATGATACCAAGATGATATAGGGTAGAACACTAGGTGCCCGATCTTTCACGATTGGAGCGGATCCCGCGAAGAACACGAAGAACACGAGGGGAAAACACGAGGGGAAACACGAGAGGAATCACTCAAACCAACAAGATTCGATTACACATGTGCTAGATCCTCGAAACACAAAGAGATACACGATCCACGATCAACAAAGGACGATACAAGTAGCAAGTTCTTCTCCGTGAGGAGGTCTTGAGGGGTCTTCCCATGAGGGGTCTTGAATCCACTTGGGGGATCTTCTCCGTAGAGGTCGTGAACTCCGATGGAGAAGGGATCAAGTGGAGAGCAAAGCTCTATCTCAAATGAGCTACTACTTTGCTAACCCTAGGAAGAGGGAGGAGGAGGAGTATATATAGTCTAGGGGGTGAAAGGGTACATGGGCCTCGGCCCAACACGCTGTGCACAGACAGGCGTCGGTCGTCCGGCAGCTACCGGACGTCCGGAGGCTCGCGAAGGTCCGGTCGTCCAGTAGGTGTCAGACGTCCGGCATTTTGGCTCTGATCAGGCGGCGTCGGATTTTCGGAGATCGTCAGTCGTCCGGTCGTCGGTCGTCCGGAGGCTTCGGACTTTCGATAATTTCCCTTCTGTTGGGTGACACCAGATGTCCGGAGGGGCTCGGTCGTCCGGTCGCTGGGGTGTGTCGGACGTCCGGCCCGCGTCGGTCGTCCGGCCGCTGTAGTGTGCGCAGGCTGGGACTCGGCTGGCTGGTTGGCGCTTCCAGGCGTCGGACGTCCGGTCCGGACCATTCGTCCGGTGGCTGTAGACTTCTGGCAGCTCTTCTTCTTGTTCCTTGTACTTGGTGTCCTCGTCGTCTTGTCCGTTGGGTGTAGCTGTTCCGTGGCTTCCCTCCAAGCACCTGATCACACATAGGGTCTCCGCTTGAGGTAGTAACCATGTCTCATATGTAGAAGGTGGTAGTTCGGAGAGGAGCGAGTTCACCTTATCTTCGATAGCCTTTGCTCGAGTTCTTGTCATGGGTCCAAGTGGTGTCGTGGGAGACGTAGGTAGGTCCATGGGGATGACCGTGGGATGCTCCGCATCACCATTCCAAACGAAGCAAGCACCTCTTGATGGGTGACTTCCCAAGCACAAACTAATATCATTTTTTATCCCAACACCAATACATGGTTGTAAGCATTAAGACCTCATCCCCGTACCTTCTTTTTGTTATAAGTGTTTGAATCACTATTTGCTTGTTGATCCGGTCAAAAGCTGGATTTGACACTTTGACAAAAGCTTGCTAGAGACCATCACTTCAAGGGAGTCTTCCTCTCATGGGTTAGATACCCAGGGTCACCTCTGTGGAAATAAGTGCGGGATACGTACCCTTTGTTGTTCCAATACCGGATCAATAAAAAGGAGATATCCCCAGGCAGTCCCGGTGTATTCCATGTCGTGCTTTAAATTGCCAAGAGGCCTGTGTGAACACTTGAACAATCTCACCCGGCAGTTCTTTTGGGGCAGCAAGGAAGGTGAACGTAAACTGAGTTGTGTAGCATGGAAGGACATGACCCAACCCGAAGAATTGTGGTGGCCTTGGGTTCAGAGATTTGGAGATGTTTAACATTGTGTTACTATCTAGGCAGGCCTGGAGGATCCTTGCCTCTCCTGATGCACTGAGCTATCGCCTACTAAAGGTGATTTATTTCCCAAACACAACCATCCTGGAAGCCGAGTTGGGCTCCCACCCATCACAGATTTGGAGAGCGGTTTTGGAGAGTAGAGATGCACTCACACATGGCATTATGCGTAGAATTGGCAATGGAGAAACTACTCGGGTTTGGGATCATAACTGGATCCCATGAGAATCATCAATGCAACCACTGGTAGGTCTAGCCCCGAACCCTCCAGTATATGTGAACGAACTAATTAATAGTACATCAGCGACGTGGGGAGCAGATGTTCTTGAGAAATTCTTCCTACCAGTGGATGTGCAGGCTATGAAAAACATTCCCTTATGCACTAGCAAGATTGAGGACTTCTGGGCGTGGCAATTTGTGAAGACAGGAGTCTTCTCTATTCGATCTTCCTATAGACTGCTAGCTGCAATCAAAAGGAACAGAGAAGCGGCTCTAGAGGGGCGAGCTAGTTGCTCAACTTCTGCCTATGAAGAGAAAAGTTGGACCTCACATTGGAACACACAAGTCCCAACGAAGGTCAAAGTATTCTTATGGCGTCTCGCGAGATATTCACTCCCTACAGAGGATGTCCGTCATCATCGCCACATGAGAAACATCGACAATTGCCAGCTTTGTGGTGTTGTGGACTCATGGAAACACTCGCTAGTGGGATGTACAACAACTAGGTGTGTTTGGGCTCTCGTGGACGCGGAACTTTCTGAAAAACTTGTGGAGATGACTGATCCAAGTGCGAAGAGATGGATTTTTGAGCTCCGGGACTCATTATCACATGCACAATTTGTCAAGATGGTTGTGACTTTGTGGGCGATTTGGACTGCTCGAAGGAGGGCTATACATGAGAATATATTTCAGAGCTTGTTCATTGAACGGTTCATTAGGGAGCTTGATTCCATCAAGGTAGTCACTTCTACACCGGTGACCAGGAGAATCTCCGGAGCTATCGTGCAAAGTACGTGGAAATAGTCAGACAAGGTTTCTACAAAATTCATATGGATGAAGGTCTCTCGAGAGACGGCAAACCCGATGCGTCAGTAGCTATTTGCAGAGATAGGGTCGGCAACTACCTGGGGTCATCTTTTCTGGTTCTTTCGGCACCATTGACCCGGCCACGCTGGAGATTATTGCTTGTCGTGAGGCGCTAGCACTAGCTGAAGATCTTTCGCTCTCTAAGATCAGTATTGCATGCAACTGCAAGACAGTTGTTAAAAATATTACAGAGGGAAAAGGAGGCGCTTATGGGGCCATTGTAAAGGAGTTTATTGATCGGGCTAGTAACTTAGGTAGTTTCTTAGTTACTTTTGAAGGTAGAGCTTCGAATTGTGAAGCTCATTTACTTGCCAATTACTCTGCTATGCTTGATCAGGGTCGCCACATGTAGCTTATCTCTCCTTATGACCCATCTTGTATCCCTTTAAACATTCACATTGATCAATAAAGTGTTGGCAATTCTCAAAAAAAAAAGTCCCACATTGCCCCTTCGCATACAATCTACCCAATTTAGCTTTAAGTTTCCTTGGTATCAGGAAGCCGTCTCAGGGATTAGAAATATGAAAGGGAAGAGAGGCTAAGAAAGGAAATAGTGGCTGCTATGTAACTGCACGACCAATTAAATCAATGAGATTGATTGGCTTAGAGGATTTCAAACGAAATAAGGGAGCGAGAAATAAGTAAGGATAGAGAGACTAATTATATACCTTCTATGTATGTGGCGGGCTGCTATTAAACGTATTTGAGAGGGATAATTAAAATTCTATATCCTATATAAAACATATTCATCAGATACATGTATCCTGCATAATTTAAAGATGGACATTCCTGAGACAATGCATGCATCATATGCCCTGATCAATGAATGAAAAAAGTATCCAGAAGGGCATGTACGAACCAGGACTAATTCAAACTCGACTGCATGCACGTGTCAGGTTGAAAGTCTCAAGAAAAAAAATAAACAAAGTTTTTGGTGATGATCGTTTTAACTGAAGTTGGATTTAATGTTTGTTTGTGTCCTACACAGACCGGTACTAAACTACTTCATGGATTGGTACTAAACTACTACGATGTAAAAGCAAGATAACACAAACGCAACACGTGAGAATTAGATTGTCCAGATGTGGCCGAGATCTCAAACACATCCACACGCTGCAATTCTTAGGTTTAGATGGAACGTTCATCGTGTAGTGGACAACGTGACCACCATCAACAATGAAGACAAAGAAGAGAAGTGATAACATGGATGGGTACGCTATGGGTCATAATTTGTTTCTCCCATTGCAACACACACACACTTTTGCTAGTATTCCTAACAGAACTACACCCAGATTTACTCACAATGCAAGTCCGGCACTGTCATTACAATGCATAATGTATCTAGTTGTGTTACGCAATCCATGTTAATTGTTTCCCGCAAAAGATGTACTTGCCTGTCAATAGAAATTTACATCCCAGTATCACAAAGCCTGCAAAGCTGTGATTTTGTATCAAGGTTGGCGTTACATAAACGGGCATCTGTTACAGTACAGCAGAAACTCAATACACACAGAACTAGTTTGCAGTTGCAAAAGGTAGCGAAGATGGCAATATTGTAGTCATACAAAAATCACCTCAAGCTTTGCACATGGATGGCCCTTAATATATCTAGCAAGTTCAGCATCATCACTGAATTGAAATTTATATAACGCTTGTCTTTCTGTAAGACCTATTGGGTAAATTTTGTACACCTTCAACTCATCCCCGCCTCGAATACTTGATGGCCTTTCATCCTTCCATACAGGAACATGCTTGAGGGATCTAAATTTACCATGCACGGCAGACTCCAAAGCTCCTAAAGTTAACTGATCTGATCTGCATGGTATACACAGGTAACATCTGTAAGAACGCAGAACAGAAACAAGAAAAAAGATGCGGTAAAAAAACTTAATAATTTCATAATGCAAGGAAACTACTCCCTCCATTCCAAAATAGATGACTCAACTTTGTACTAACTTTAGTCCAAAATAGATGACTCAACTTTGTACTAACTTTAGTATAAAGTTAGTACAAAGTTGAGTCATCTATTTTGGAACGGAGGGAGTAGTACTTATAAGAACTTGGGCAACAACATAGCAGAAGCTGAGACTACGGAATACAAGATGATAAGTTGCTGTTTTTCTCTTGGTTCTTAATGATGTTAACTGCAAATACCAGTCACTAATACATGGTAAGCACAACCGTATTTCCATACCTTAGATAAATGCTCTCTGTCTTAAACCGCCCTCTCTCTCTGACAAATAAGTGGTATACTGTTCCTCTTTTGCTGGAGCAACTACACGAGCGATTCATAAATTTTGGCGTTCTTTCTTCTTTTTCGTGAATCTTCGTAGCGATATGTATGCAAAGACGACAGGATGAATGAACCGCTGCCATGTCAATAAGTGCCTTGAAAGAATCAGATGGACCATCATACTTCCACCTATAGATGTAAAACAAATGGTATGATTTGAGTAGAGAAACATGATGACGCTATGGCTGCTAGAAGATCCCTGACAAAATTGTAACGTAAGATTTTGTCAATAAAAACATGAGTTTTCATGCATCTTCTAAAGTTTACTCGATGATACTCGATCTAACCTAATTAAAACAATCGTGAAAGAGATCACATCATGGTAGAAATAAATAAAGAGATCCGAGAGAGTAGGACGTGAAAGAGATCACATCATGGTAGAAATAAATAAAGAGATCCGAGAGACTAGGACGTGAAAGAGATCACATCATGGTAGAAATAAATAAAGAGAACTGAGACTAGGACGTGAAAGAGATCACATCTATTCCCAGTAGACACTGATAGCAGTACACTGTACTATTACCTTCATTCAGAGCAACAGATTATTTCAAAAGTATTAGTAAGTTAGAGTGAAGTTTCCGTTGGTTATAATATAAAGCCTAATTCAAGCAACTGCCGCGTGCTTCAAGCTTGTAGGCTCTAGGTGCAACAAAATATGATGATTGTCATGTTCAGTCTAGGATTGCATCGTAACTTTAATACAAAGTGCCAGAGCCACACTAAAGCCTATCTAGATGGGGAAATTCATTCCTTGATTTAAGTATGCAGCAATTTGGTTCCTGAACAAGTCACATATTAACCAAATATGATGATTGTCGATTGATGCCTGATCCTGATGCAACAAAAATAAATAGGCAAAAGCATCATCATACTGAAGTTCATAATACTCCCTCCGTCCCAAAATTCTTGTCTTAGATTTGTCTAGATACGGATGTATCAAGTCACGTTTTAGTATTAGATACATCCGTATCTAGACAAATCTAAGACAAGAATTTTGGGACGGAGGGAGTATAACACAGCCTACTCCCCAGCAAACTGGAATATAGCTTAAGAAAAGAAAAACAAGGCTCCCATATTTTCCATTGCTCTCATGCTAATTAAGTACTTGATCTTGCAAATATGGATCATGGTTGTGCCAAATTTAGCTAGAGAACATAGCCTGTTCCAACAAAATGATTAGTGCATGATACACATGTTACTTAAGGGATGTGGTCAACTGGGAAAGAAGGATATCTACCTCAAAGATTGATTAAAAGCATCAGGATTTGATGCAATATGTTTCATTGTCTTAGCAACTGAAATGACATCATCAAGCTCCTTAATGTGTAATATTGCACCTTCTCCTGGAGAAAACTCTTGAATATTCGGTGCGCCAACAACAACTGGAATGGCCCCTGTAATGAAGTGCAAATCGAATATTGGAAAATCACTTCCATTCCATCTACATTTAAACTTCATAAACTTAAAATGTAAATCGACTTCTGGAATATAGCAACAGAATAAGAAAGTGTCAATGAGTAAACATGGAAAATATTAGAAAAATGGTGATTCTTCTAATCACTTAGAGAATGCAACTCCTTTTGTTTCACAGTATGTCTAGTTTCTTGAAGATGGCATTTTTACAATACATTTCAATTGATGAGATCGTAGACTTTTCCATGTGAACAAAATATTTTCGAATAAACTAGCACATGCAGTTCATAGAATTCATTACTCAACTAATTGAAGTCATGAGGCACAACCTAGTTACATATACTCAGCCTGCTATGCTCAATGAGAGTTACCCGATGCAAATTGTGTGGGTCGTAGGAGTGCACTGGGATTTGGGTGAGTGGTTATAGCATACAGTATTACCTGTTACCAGTGACTGAAAAAACTTTTCTGTAACATAATCTTCCTCATTAGAATTCTCAAAAGCCAAGCTGAATTTGTAGCGTTTTAGAGTCTCCACTTTGTCAACTGCATCCAAGCCGCAAACGAAGTAGACATTACAATTATTTCATCTCAAGTGTAATATAACAGCAAAAATTATGCATCCAAGACAAAAGCATCATGTCCCGTTGTTTTCATGGGTCGTAAAAGCATGTAGGCCCAACAATGACAAACATAAGTCACCCTAGAATCATGCCGATGCAAGCAATTTTAGATTTGACAACATCAGTGAAGAACAACATATCTAGACTGGCCACATGAAATTGGTATAACTAGACTCATCAAGAAATATACAAATTCAAGTTTCATTGAGGCATTGTAATATGGTATAATTAGCAATGTCAAAAACTGCTCATGTTTGCAATAGGCGGGAGTAAATGACTACATAATGATACAAATTAGAACCTTAATTAACGAAGTTGGACCTAACAATCCTCATTGTTGCAATTAGTTGAACCTATAAACAATTGATGTATATAATATAGTCAAAGCCCTTGTCAATTACTCAATTTAAACAAGAAAAGGGAACCATGGCCATTAAGCTTTAACCTTCGGAAATCAAACAATGTGCTTGATGTCACCACCACTCGCATCACTAAATTCTTGCAACAGCCTCTTTTTCAAGATAAACACAAATTTTGAGAACATACTGAGGCAGAAAAGGACTGAATAGACGATCCACGTGTGAGTTTTAGCAGTGCTGACATCACAGCTATCACAAACATCTAGCAGCAACATATTTTCTCGGACTGCACCAGAGAGCGGCGCCGCATTTTTGCCCACCCGTGCGCCGGCACCCTCCCATCTCTTTCTTGCATGCATGCAACAAGGCATCACCTAAAACTCTAAGCTCGCTTGAAGGGAAGCGTTCTGGTGAACCGGGCTGGAGCCTCGTGGTGGGGTCCATGTGTAAAGTGGATGGGGCGTTGCTTTTGTGTTGCATGTATTTGTGGCGGTCGTGTGGGCTGTTAGCTGACCGCTTCTTTTTTAACACGGTACATTTGCAGATGCTCACATACACGGACATGCACTTACCCCTATGAACGCACGCACGCGCACCCTACCTCTATGAGCACCTCCGAGATACTGAGCCGGCACAACATCTTGAGATTGACGAAGTCATCACAGGTGCGTCATAGTCGACGTGAACGTCTCCCCCCCCCCCCCCCCCCCCCCCGGCGAACATCACTGGAAAAACTGAAATAAATCCAGGAAAATACGAGCACCAGTGCCAAGTCTGACTTGAACCCTGATGGGCTGGTTCCACCACAAGAAACTTTTATGTACGTGTCGGCGACTCTCGCAACCACCGAACCTTGACAACCAAGCTTAAACGTGTCACAAAACTCAATATCAAACCGACGAACCGCAGATCCTTCAGGACGAGCACCATGCACAAATCGCAGAATCAAGGGCAATCATCCCAGAAATGGCCCAACACACTTAAAGTGAACCAAGCAACCATAATAATACAAAAATAAAATTTAAAACCAACAACACGCCAGAAAAATAGCGCAGCAAGGCGTGCATCACAATCTAGTAAGCATGATATCAGCAAAGATTCTTTTGATTGCGAATTATTAAATAGTTTTATCTCTTGAACCGATCTACAATCCGCTTTCACAATTAGTTTCCTCGTGATGAGATCTTCGAGACGAGATCCCATGTCGGCATGTTTCGACGACATTTTTTTTGTCAATACTTGCCAGATTAGTATCAAGTACACGCCATGTTTCCCACTTCATTGCCAAATTAAATTAACTTAGTTCTCAGATTCCTGGACGTCGATATACACCACTACAAGACTTGCTTCGTGGTACTTGTGTTGGTTTATGCCTCTTCTTACTTATTGTTAACACTTGAACATGGATTATGAGTCTCACGACTAGTCTTGACTAGTCGCGCGACTAGTCTAGTAGTCTCAATCTGACTGTCGACTAGCTTCTTCGTGTAGACTAGCTTGTTGAGTCGAGTGGTGGCGCGACTAGTCCAGACTAGTCTGGGTGTTTGAGTTGATCAACTCAATTTGGGAGGGATAAGGTTTTTTAGGGGAAATTGGGAGCGACAAGTGAGCAGTTGAGTACTTCATCCACTTCCTCATGAATAGCTATTACAATTGGCACAGCCTCAGGTTCTGCATCCACTTCCCATGCATTCATTTTTTATTGTATACTGTACTGTACTATATAGTATATACTACATACTAGGTATTAGTAGTTGAGTACTGTAAGTTGGGTACTACAGTATCATGTTGAGTAGTCCAGCATTAGCCTAGACTACCAACGGTTAGTCTATGAGTCTCAACCTCGGCTTGACTCGTGCACTCGTAATTCTTGCTCTTGAATACACACTGTCTAGCTATGCATAACATTGCAGTGTTTAGAACATACGCTACTATTATCTGATAATTATATACAATCATCATGGCAACTGTTCACCGTTAAGATGGCAATTATGGTGATAATCTGGCGACTTATGGCGACGAAAAAATCATCAAAACATGTCAACAAGGGATCTTGTTTCAAAGCCCTCGTCGAGGCAAACCCACTGGTTAAGACGGATCGCTAATCAGATTAACTGTTTGTGAGATAAATCATTTCAAAAATTCATAAAAAGCAATTAATGTGATGATGTCAGCATGATGTGTACAATTGCTGCATTCATGCATGTGCTCTCTCCATATATAGGTAAAACCCATTGGAAAAGGAGCAGCATGGGAAGACATGTGTTCTCATGGTTTCAACGTAGATTTTCCGTATTTTCTAACAATACTCCCTCCGTTCTGATTTACTCGTCGTGGTTTTAGTTCAAATTTGAACTAAAACCACGACGATTAAATCGGAACGGAGGGAGTACTTACTAAGAAAACCATTTTGTAAGCTCCAGGCAGGCACACATGCAATTTGATTTTAGAGAGAGGTTAGTTGTCCCAGGTTTGAGCCTGGGAGGATGGGACTGCCAGCACCTCATAAACACAATTACGAGTGTTACAGTATATGTGGATTGCACTAGCCCTTTCCATCAGTTCGGACTTTTGGTTGCGTGGCTAGTGCATGAAGCTTAACATGGTATCGGAGCTAAGGTCTTGAGTTCAAATCCTGACTTTCGCAATTTATTAAAAATTGCTGGTAGCCCCCCCCCCCCCCCCCCCCTCCTTGTGTCCATGTAGTGGCCTCTTGAGTCATACGTGAGTTTCACGCGCCGTCGCTCTCTTCCGGTTGCACGTGTTGCTTGCCTTCCCTGTCACACGTGAGAGGGGGTGTTACAGTATATGCGGATTGCACTAGCCCTTTCCATCAGTTCGGACTTTTGGTTGCGTTGGCTAGTGCATGAAGCTTAACAACGAGCACATATGTATGTTGAAGAACCAAATGTACAAGTCAAATGTGAAGTTACCAGTAGCTCACTATCGAAGACTAAAGTACATTCCAAATCCCAAAATGTGAACACGATGTTGATCAAGAATACAGTGAATGTTAACCTCGAGGTATCTGCATCTTTCATGTCTCACTATTTTCATAGTAGCTACATAAGCGTACCCGCATGTTCTTTAGCCTGCAAGTAGTCTGCATGGGCCAGAAGCTTGCTGCGTTCCAGCTGTGGCCAGGCCTAGTCTTTAGCTCGTTTAGTTAAGCTCTTGACTCGGCATGATCCCAGCTCGTGGGATGGCGTGCGCAATTGTAGGATCGTGGCTAGGGTAAAAAATAAAAGACGCAGAGTTTACACGTCTCAAAAACCTCTTATCCCTGTGACTGCGTTCATCCACTCTGTCTTCGTCCAGCTTGGTTCACGTTCGGTTCATCTAAGAGAGAGAGCAGATCACCCACAAAAACCATCAGTTGGTACCATAGCCTTAAGGTTAGGACTTTTGGGCGTGTGGTGGCAATGATCAGAGGTGTTTGGGGGCGACGATGGGGGATACATCTCCTAAGAAGTGTGGTGGAAAAGGCAGCGGCGAAAAGTACACGCCAACACCGGCCAGGAAGACCGGTGCAAGCAATGCAGACGTCAACGTCCTGGTGCTAGCTGCCGCATCGAGGGCCACTAACGTGCTAGTGCAATGTCGATGCTGACAGAAATGAACTACTCGGTGCGGGCCTTGAAGATGAAGGTGTAGATGAAGGCACTCTCCGTCTGGTCGGCGACCAAGGAGTTCAACTAGCCGGCAAATGAAGGAGTGTTCGCCCCGCTCTTTCAATCTGTCCCAGATCACGTTGATGATGTAGGTTGTAACTACGGCACCGCGGAGGAGGCATGGAAGCCGATCCGGTGTGTGCTCATCGGCTAGGAGTGAAAAGGCGTGTGCACCCCAGCTCAAGAGGCAGTTTGATCACCTTGACATGGCGGATGGGGAGACGATCCCGAAGTTCGCCAGAAAGCTTACCATGCTAGTGAGAAAGATCCGTTCCATTGGCGTGACTCCCGCGGACGAGGCCATGGTGGAGCGATTGTTCAGCATCGTTCCAAACTGGTTCGCCAACATCGTCAACACGATCAAAATAAACCACAACAAAGGGGGATAAGAAGGGCCAAAGGACCTGATTCATCAAGTACATAAAGGTGCTTGGTGCATTCTGAGTGTCCAAATGGCATGGTCATCCATTCAAACAACCATTTGTCTTGAAGGTTGCTTTCCATTCATCCCCAGGTCTAATAATATGAATTTGATGATATCAGCTCCTTAAATCTAGCTTTGTGAACACTCTAGCCCCACTAAGTTGATTCAACGTATCATCCAGGCGGGAAATAGGGAATATGTACCTTACGATGATCTTTTTGATGGCTCTACTATCCACACACATGCGCCAAGATCCATTTTTCTTTGCTGTGAGCAGGACTAGTACAGCACACCGGCTAATACTTTCTCGAATGTGCCTTCTATGGCAATTCCTCAACTTTCTCCTTCAATATATCATGCTCTTTTGGGCTCATTCGGTAGTGTGGAGGATCGGGAAGACTTGCTTCCATAATTAAGTCAATTCTATGTTGAATTCCTCTCATCATGGTAGGCCTTGTGGCTCTCCAAGTATGTTCTGAAATTCTGCTAATAAGCAATGTACTGTTGTTGGAATTTCGACAACCATTTGCTCCTCTCCTTTCACAATAAGTGCAGCACACAAATCTGCCTCCTTCAAGTCTTCCATAAACTCATTAGAGGTAGGAGATATTTAACATACTTTTCCTTTCCTCCTTAGAGGTCTTACTATGAGTTTTGTTTGGTGGAATAATGATCTTTCTCTTGTTCCAAATGAAAGAGTGAAAATTTTCCTTCCCTTAATGTATCCACATCAAATTGCCAAGGTCTTCCAAAAAGAACATGGCTGGCACCCATATCAACCACATCAGATAACATATTCGAGCGATAATACTTGCCCGAAGAAAGTGGCAGGTTGCATTGTTTGGTGATCCTCATATTCACTCCTTTCTTGATCCACCCAATAGTGTAGGGATTGGCATGATCATGAGTTTCAAGCTTTAAATGGTTCAGCAAATTCTAGGAAATAAGATTCTCGCAATTGCAACTATCAATCACTAATTTGCATACCTTGCCATTTACCGTGCATTTGCTATCAAACATTTTCTTTTGTTGTGTGTTATCAGGTTGTGGTATGGAACATAGCAGACGTTGAATCACACATACCACCTCTTCACCTTCTTGTCCCTCTCTTCAGATTCGTATTCTTCCTTATCGTCTTCACCATCATGGATAGTTGTGTTAAACAAATTTCCTCAGTGGCCAATTGTTCGATGTGCCTCCCTTCACCACATTTATAACATTTGGGCCTTCTTTGCCTTACCCTTGCTTCTAGTTTGCTTCGGGATAGATCGTTTTGTGATGCGGAGCATCCTTTGGTCATCCTCATGGACACCACACCTTCTCATCAAGCACCAAGTGGACCAATGACAAGAGCACGTGCACGTGTCATCAAAAGCGAGGTGAACTCACTCCTCTTCGAGCTCGACATGAATATGGATGGGACTTGGTTGCTAACTCACCGTGGAACATTGTGTATCATTAGATATGAGGACGACCCCCGCCATGGAGCTAAGGAGCCTCGTCAAGTCCAAAAAGAAGGACGAGAAGACTGCACGGAAGACGGAGGCCAGCAGCAAGAAAAAGACACACCCAGGCGACCCCGTGCGCACGGCCTATCCAGAGAGTTTCTGGATACCCCGTGTGCACGGGCCTCCAGGACCCCGTGCGCACGGGCCGTCCACTGTAGCAGCTGGGCACCCCGTGCGCACGGGCGTGTACCATGCCCACGGGGTCCACTTAGCCTGTGTGCACGGGCTCTCCAGCGAGCTGGCCGTGGATTGCCTCTTTTGCCCCTCCACTCGTCCCTCACCTCCAGCCACCTATATATTTCGTACCTAGGCCATTTGTTAGGGATAGCAAAGTATATGATATGATCTAGAGAAAGCTTTGCACATCTACCACTCCTCTTGGAGATCAAGACCTCTTAGGAGAAGATCCCCAAATGGATATCAAGACCTCCTCTTGGAGAAGACTATCATCAAGACCTCATCTCCTTTGGATTTGAGAAGAACCTTACCTTTGTGCTATTTTCCCTTGATTGTTCATGTTATACTTGTGGATCTCATGTATGATATTCTAGTGGATGTGTGATTTGGGTTTTGTTCGAGTGATTTCTCTTGTGTTCCTCTTGATTCTTCCCCTTTTTCCTCTCCAAATGTGAAAAGATCATGATCTAGGGTTCCACCCTACATCATCTTGGATCAGAGCAAGGTTGATTCACATCTTGGGAGTACCTACCCCCACTTTTCTAGCCTAATTTTGTTGCTTTTTGTCCCAATTCATAAATCCACACAAACATAGCCCTACCAAAAAATTTGCAATTTGTTAGATCTTGTGAGATTTTGCTGATTTGGTCCACGAATTTGTGGTTTGGCAAGTGGATCAGACCCTCCCCTCCATCCTCAACCTCTTCCACCATAGAATTTTCTCCGAAATTTTTCTTTTACCACGGATTTGGGTGTGTTCTTGCGCTGGCGGAACACCCCGTGCGCACGGGCCCCCGACAACCCCGTGCCCATGGGACCCCGTGCACACGGGCCTCACTTACCCCGTGCGCACAGCGTCACCAGAGAAGTTTTCATCACCCATTTTTTTCAGTTTTCCATCACATACACCATCAATAGCCTTCCGCACTACCACACTTCGCCCATATACCTACACTTCCGCTACCACCCATTTTATTTGAGATTTTGAGTTGCGATTTTCGTTTCCTAAGGTGTTTTGGCTAATTAGGGACGGTTCGACATCAACATCACCGCCATTCATCATCGCCACGGACTCGACATCGACAACGACCTCTTCACCTTCATACCAACCGTAAGCAAGGACGGTAACCTCGACGACATCTTTGTACATTCCTTGCTATTGCATTGGTAGCCCCGAGCCATTTTGCGTTCCTTTCCTATCGAGACTAGCGAGTTGAGAATTGCCGGGCCACGCTCTTTTGTGCACCTTAGTGATACGCTTACGCCGCATAGCTACTTTTAGCGTGCAATCATCTTGCTATCATCATTGTGCCATAAGCGTCTCTCGTGCATATCTTACATACTTGTCTCATATATTGGCTCGAGCATCATGCATTTTGGCATAGTATACTTACTAAGCCTTTTGTCCCAAACAAGTTGGGGTAGGCTAGATATGAAACCCTTTCACGAGGACTTCCCAGGAGGTCACCCATCCTAGTACTACTCTCGCCCAAATGGGTTTCATACCCAAAGGACTGGCTAGTTTTTACGTTGGCTCGCCAAGCCTATCACAACCCTTAGATATGAAACCCTTTCACGAGGACTTCCCAGGAGGTCACCCATCCTAATACTACTCTCGCTCAAATGGGTTTCATACCCATGGGACTGGCTAGTTTTTACGTTGGCTCGCCAAGCCTATCACAACCCTCCTTTACCCGGGCTTGGGACCGGCTATGCCTAGAAGACATAGGCGGAGTTCATTTTGTTTCTCTTCTTTTGCTTAAAAGCTTTTTTTTTGCATAGTATATACAAAAAAAAGGAAAAAGCTTTTAAGCAAAAGAAGAGAAACAAAGAGCTTGTAAGCAATAGCATTGAGCCATATTGGATCATATACACATAGCATATTTGGGATTGAAGATGGCACATTACTCTAATAGGTTGGTGCACAGCGTATCTAGCCCATTGAGCAATCGAGTTATTGTCTCTAGTATCCGTGCAACACGAGCACTTTTGGTGATATCGCATTTTGTGCTCATTCCTTGATTGCACGAATCCCACTTATCTTTCGTGTGTGTGTTCCAAGTGACATCCTCGGTTTTGATCTATTTGTTTTACTTGCAATTTGTGAATCTCTTCAACATTATCAATATCATGACTAACACTTGCTTGAATTTTGTGCCACTCATCCTAACCAAGCTCCTCAACAAGCCTTTACTTTTGTAGGTGTGAGAAACAAACCCGGTACCAATTCTACTATTATAGCACTACATTGAGTTATACTCGATACATCCTCAATCTTCGGAAAAGGTAACTTTGGTATTGTTCCCTCATTTCCTACTCATCTCTACTTGACCATGATGGATAGGCCAAGTACATCAAACCACTATTCGAGGAGCAAGATGACACGAATGACTACGTCACCAAAGGTCATCTCTTCGACGTTCAACGAGCACTACATCAAGAAAGTGAAGCTTTGGGCGAACGAATCGAGCAACTCACCACCGACTTACGCCAATCAGAAGCAAGGACCCGGGACTACCTTGACGCCAAGCTATCCACTCAAATGGAAGAATTTCGTGCCTTGATGGCCAACCGCACTTCTTCCACATCTTCTTCATCAAGACGGCGCCACTCGAGTTGCCACTCTTCGGACACCTCTTCCGACGCAAGTCTTCCACAACATCGTTCTCATCATCGAGACGATCACCAAGATCATCAAGCTTCACAAAATCCATTCCATGGCAATGGGTTGCAAGACCGTCTTCGAGAGCGCGGACGACATCGTCGCTGAGAACAAGATGCCATGGACCAAGGGCAAGCTCGACAACGCCAACGCCAAGGTGACCAAGATGGCGACGCACTACGGCAAGAACAACAACACCGTGAGGAACAAGCGCTTGAAGCACAACATGCTCTCCAAGAAGCCACTCACGCCGTCAATGAGCGCAACCGAGTACATGAACAAGAAGTGCTCCGTCAAGAGCAACAAGATGAAGCCGCTCGTCTTGAGCGCCAAGGAGGAACCGGGCAAGAATCCCTCGCCCTCAACGTCAAGCTAATCATAAGGAACAAGGCGTTGAAGACCCACCTCCAAGACATGAGCGACATCATCATCGCCACTATGATGAAGACAACGCTACGGCAAGCTCAAATTCACCATGCCAAAGTTCTCCGGAAGCATCCCGAAAAGTACCTCTCATGGGCAAGGAAGGTCGACAAGATATTCCGGATACACAATTATGAAGAGAAGAAAATCGTCATGGCCTCCCTCGAGTTTCAAGACTATGTCCTCATTTGGTGGGAGCAAGCGATCGAGCGACGAAGGGAGAAAGGTGATCCACCCATCACGACTTGGAACCAAATGAAGGATATCATGAGAGCTCGTTGCAACTCCTCAAGCAAGGCACAAAATCGGTGGAAGAATACTACCAAGAGATGGAGATTGCCATGATACGAGGCAACGTCAAGGAAGATGACGAGCAAACTATGGCACGCTTCTTGAATGGCCTCAACAACCCAATCAAGAAGATTGCCGATTTCCAACCTTACTCCAATCTCCTCGAACTAGTGCACCAAGCGACCATGGCAGAGTGACAAGTGCAAGATGACTTCAAGTAAGCCAAGTACTCTTCCAAGACCTACGGCTCCTATTCCCAAGCTTCCACAACTACGGCGCCTACAACTACTACTCAAGCTTCACCCCACACCGGTGACAAATCAAGTTCTAAGCAAGCTACGACATCTTCGAGTCGTCCTCTTTCAAGCAACTACAAGCCAAGAGCTTCCTCG